>CM060833.1:167042500-169442500 GCA_030762175.1 Metallyticus violacea
TTAGGCGAGTCAATTAAAACACCTCTAGAGGAAAGTTGCTTTCTAGTTCTAGTGTATAAAATTACATTTTGGAAATAAGTGACCTAGAAGACAGAATTTTTATGTTTTAATGGTGTTTAGCGCCCGTTTTTACTACTGAGGCACTGAGGCGGTGGACACTGGTGATAAATGAAATGAAATATATTGGGTAAGAGTTTTTTTTTAAGGAAGGAAACATTCCACGCCTAAGTTTAGAGTACCTCCCCGGCATTTTCATTTATGAGGACTGAGAAAAAACCTGTAAAAAATCTCATTCAGGAAGGATAGTCCTGGCAGTATTCGAACCCCAGACCTTCCACTCACAAGCACCTTAATGACCTCGGCCACCCGTGGCTGTTTCAGAAGATAAGAGTAACAAGCGGTAACTATGTAATAAATTTGAATTTACCGTCAAGTGCTTGGAACAATTTTGTTTAATTCTACTTCTGTAATGCAAATGGCAGTAGTGTGTTCTTATTTATTTCAATTTTTCACAAGCTTGTTTTTAAGCAATATAGGTACCTATAATTCACAAAATATTTATGGTAGGAACATAACATTTTAAAATATTTCTGCACAAGGTATATTTAATCTACTGATTCTTCTTTCCACTCTTGTGTCAATATTTGTGGTAAGAATTAAATTCAATCCTTTGAAAATGTATATATATATATATATATATATATATAAATTAACACTAATAATAAAAGTAGATAAAAATAAAACACAGAGAAAGAGTCACACTTGAAATTATCTTCTTGCCATTGACGAACTCGCAGTAGTTCGAAATATAGCAATTTCAAGTGTGACTCTTTCTCTGTGTTTTATCTTTATCTACTTTTATTATTAGTGTTAATTTGTTACATTGTTGATAGTGTTTCTTTATTATTATTTTCCATTAATATTATATATAATTAATAAAACAAAATACATTTTGCCATACATTAATGCAATTAAAAGTCAGTAGGCACAAAACATATTCACTAAATTTCATTCTTCAGTATCTGCTGGCTGGGCTTTATATAAAATGCTACTAGCAGACACATCCCCAGATTTGCTCCTAGTACTTAAAGTTGCGCAAAGATGTTCAAATATGCCGTTTTTTTTTTTCTTTTCTAAAATTTAATCTCAGTTAAAAACTTAATTATTATGCACCAACGCATTCTATTAAATAGAGAAACTGGCAAGTGCTGTTTGAATTAGTTTGTACACTGCAGTTGCTTTTAAACGTTACACTGAAGTGCAAGAAATAAAGCAATTAAACACTCTGTGACAGGCTCTGTTAGAGTTGTTGACAAGAGCAAGTTTCTCAGGGTGACCCCCCTCAGGGTTTATTGCTCAAGTTGTATATTCTCCTGAAGGTGACGTGTTTATGGCTACTTTTCAAACTGATTGACGGACTACTGGCGTTTGTTTTGCTTTCTCTGCTACTGAAATGTTTCTAAACAGCCTGCGTACATTCCTTCCTTGCACAATGGAGACATCGTTTAGCACCTGAAAACTTGCTACTAACAAATTGAACATTAAACGTGTCATTCAAAAGTAACAAAAGTCTACTAGACAGTTTAGTTTTCTACTTTGAAATCTTTGCTAGTCATATTTGAACAATCGTAAATATTTTGTGTAAATGTTAACACATTACAGATAAGTGCATGCATATATTGAATTCAATGCATACCAGATGTTTTTTTCTTCTGTTTATCAATGGGTTTCCAGATTGAAATGGATTTAAACAGGGGGAAATGCATTTAATGAGGTTGATATGCATAATTGTAAATACAAGCTGTGAATATTGTTAATTTCCCTATTGCTCCACTGTCATCGGGCATAAGCTCAATTTGCACAATGTATAAATACTTATGTACAAACCAAATTAAATAAAAATGGAATGCAACACATTTTTTTCAATACAATTTCCAAATTTCCAAATAAATACGAAGCTTCTTAAACCCATTTTTAAGAACGAGCCAATTGCGCAAGAATACTTCCAGTCCTTTGCTGTCGAATTGCCGAAGTCCTAATGCATCAAACCAACAGTAACCCGATGCGATAAGTTTGGACTACAGGAAGAGAGTGTTTTCATATGGTCCAGTGAGTTTCCTTGATATTTTCCATTGTCAAAGCAGGCGTATGAGGACGGACGTTGTCTTGGAGAAAAAGAGCTTCTCAAATTGCTTGCTGGCTTAGCACCATAAGCACGTTTTGCCTCAACAGAAGCTGGTAGTAATAAGCTGTATTCACTGTTCGGCGTTCATCAAGAACATGGATGAACAGAATACTTTGGGAGTTTCAGTAAACTGTCAACTGAAAATTTTTCCGCAGCTGAAAAGCGAGTTTTTGCTTTGACAGGAGGGGAAATATCCTCTTTCCCATGCTCGCTTGTATATTCACGGATACAATGGCATACCTGTAGTTCACCGCAGGTTACGATTCGATGCTGAAACAATTCTTCATGATATGATCCAGACATTGAGCTAAGTGCCTCTGACACATTCCCAAATGTGCAGCCTTTTGAGAGTTTGAGGAACCCACCTAGCAGAGACGTTTGATAATGCAAGTTATTTGAAATGATGTCGGTCCTGGTGGTGTAGTGGTAACCACATTTGGCCTCCTAAACCCAAGATCGCGGGTTCAATCATTGCCAGGGTCGATGGACGTAAAACTTTTAAGTATGGCTACCTTCGGAATGGAAGTAAAGCTATAGGTCTCATGTTGTACATTTACAGCATGTGAAACAACCTCAAGCCTGAAAGAAGAGGCCTCTGAGCAAAACTGTCGGCCGTTTCACGCCCTGAATTGAATGGGACGCTGATGACCTGAGATGTTAAAGAGCGTGCATAAATAAACCAATCAACAAATTTGAAATGATGGATTGAATACATTCATATCTTATGTATGGAAAGTGTTGTTTCTCACTGGCCGTGCGTAGGACAGTTAGAAATGAAGAACCAGCCTTGAAAAGTTCGGGTCATGTTGGGATCACAGTAACGAAATATTAGGGAGGTCTCCGGGTTACACAAAATCAGATGAAAAAAATGCATAAAGGACGCGGTAGCTGAGTTGGTAGAGCTTTAGTCCGGAAGCTTGAATTTTCCTAATTCGAATCGCGGCCGTTACTCGAATTTTTCAAGTCTGATTCTTAATTTCTAACTTTCATGTCTTATCCCAATCTTAGAAGTGAGTTCAGAAATCATCAAATATCGGTCACACTTCCGAACGACCCGAATTTCTGTTGCACTTTCATCTTCCACAGTTTCTTGTCTTTCTGTAAATATCACTTGTGTCTTAGACAGCGCCTTTGCCCTTTATTTTTGTAAAAGTCGGTCGGATTTACCTCCGCGCCAAAAACTCAATTATGCTTTGCACAATCAACGAATGTATCTCTTTCTCGGACGTGATGCTACAGTTGTGTGAGGTGGGTCGGTTTCTTGCCTACACCTGAAGGTCTTGCTCTGTAACAGTCAAATTCCGGTTGATTTTTGATTTACCCCCGTATTTAAATACACTCAGGCTTTTTCTTGAGACAGAGTGTACTTGTGACTTCAATAACTATCAAGTTCCAATCAAAACTTAACTGTAGTAAAAGCTTCACAATCGCCGAAGTACAGAATGTTCTCATTATCCAAACAAGTTTGAGCGCTTATATATCCTAAAGCTTCATTGTAATATACATAATTAAAATCCAAAATTCTTCCTCTTAGGTGAAAAAAGAATTGAATTCGGCGCTTCTGATAACTTTTTAGAAATTACAGTTGATTCCGATGGTAATCACAGTTACAGTGAGTAAATTTTGGGTATATGTAAAGGAACCATCATAAGATGAATATCAAGGTTTTTAATAGCGTTTAACGCCCGTTGTTACTGCTGAGGAAACGATCCAGACCTGAGATTAGGGTACTTCACCGACATTTGGCATTTATGAACGCCCAGGAAAACCTGGTAAAAACTTAGTCAGAAAGGACCGTTCTGGCGGGAATCGAACCCCAAACCTCCTGCTCACGAGTCGGCGCCTTAACGACCTCGGCCACCAGTTGCGGTCGAATGGAAAACTCATTTATGTGAAATTTTACATAGAAATCTGCAGTGCTGGCAAGCCTCATTTCATCAGGTACATGCATAGCTAAAAGGTAATTCAACATTATTTGAGTGTAAAAGTTATACGAGGGCTAGCCCCCCTCCCCCAATTTTTTAACACATGGAATACACTAGACATGGTCCAGATTGGTGTGTTTCAAAGTATTCTCCGTTGAGATGAATGCACTTTGCCCAGCGCGTCTGGAATACGTCAAAACCGTCTCAGTCTTTTTCATGACGACCTCGTAAGCATCAAAACGCTCCCCCTTAGCTCCTTTTTCAGGCAGGGAAAGAGATAAGAGTCCCAGGGAGCTAAGTTTGGGGAGTATGGAGGATGGGGTACACATACAAAGTTCTTTACTCACATCCACTCACATCAACTTCTGTTCTGGAGTTAGTAATCTTGTGACCCACCTCGCACAAACGCGACTCATGTTCAAGTGATCATGTAGAATCGAAAATGTACTGTCATGGGAAACGTGTAGCATGTCTGCAAGTCTTGTCAATTCTTCACAAACAATGACGTCAGCTGTGTTAATCATTGTTTCGTTTACTGGAGCATCTGCACCGCCTTGCTTTGTTGTTGAAACACGGCTCTACTTAAATTACTTGAACCATCGAAGTGCTGTGAATTGTGACAGGACATCATCACCATGTGCCTGGTTAACAATCTGTAAGCTTCCATGCCGGATTTCTGCATGAAAGCCAAACTTCAGCGCTCTTCACGAATCAACTGCATTTTGTATGTAGGCGACTGGCGAACTGACGTAATTTGTTCGTCCCCTGTGTACAGACGCATGTGCAAGCGTCCATCAATCAGGGCTGATCCGTTTTCATCAAGCTACATTGTTTCTTTGCTATGCGTGATAAAAAAAATAACAACTCTCAGTCTTTTTGTTTGACCAGCCTTCGTATGTACGCCTTATTAAGCACATCCATGCAAATAATAGTACGAATCTCATATCCAGCTGAATGCAAAGCTTGCGTACGGCCAGTAGAACATGCAGGCGTGTTCTGCCTGTGAGCAAAACGTAAATCATTTTCCTTAGGTATTTTGAATACACCAAGTGGAAATTCTACGTAGTATTAATATTCTTAAAGTTATTTATTGTTCTACGCATAACGTTACCTTGGAAATTAAATATTTACTTTTGCCATCTTCACTTGACTTTGGAAAAGTTTCATCATTTGAGTTGTTGCCTAACTGAATCTTTTTTTCGTATCGTTTCTATAAAATTTGCTATAGTTTTCACTGTTAGTATACGCTCCTTATTTAAAAATGCTATGTATGGAGCTTCCACAGCACAATCAAAACTAAATCACATCTTTAAAGTAGAAAGATCTAAATGAACGAATATCCCCTAATTCCTTTTGGTTAGACCAAATCATATCCTGTTCAGCTTTACTTTGTGACACTGAGCGAAGAGAACGCAGATGGAACGCTCCGTTCTGATTTATGTTGCCATACAAAAGCTTGTGTCGTCAGAGAGGTTTTTTGCTACCCGTCTTTTGTTCTGCTGATCCTGAGAAAGCTATTTTCTCCTCATTCTGCAGCTATTGTGTTACAGGTGCACTGCGGGCTACTGGTTCGGACCTCGAGATGGTCATGACGTCAGTAAGGTTTCACTAACAGTAGTGACAATGAAACAAGGACAATTTTCTGCAATCTTCAGACGTCAATCACAGCAATTTGTGGCACTTTTATTTCACTACACTTATCTATTTCTTCGGCGATAACTCTCTTCATTTTAGACACAATTTTGCTGAAAACTTTTTCTCTGTTTTCGAAATGCTTTTGGAATGTTTACAACATTGTGCATGCAGTTGCTGAAATTGTTTTCTTTCAACTGCTTGCGTAACTCACATATGCACTGAGATTGGAATAACTTTAAAAATTACAATGTAACACACACGTTGAGCCAGAAACACGCTTTGTTGTTCTGCGAGGTACATCACCTGCTTTTACAAACTCACTGATTCCTGTTCTTCCAGGTTCGACACATTTTGCAAGTGGGTACTGAAGTGGCGAAACGGCATGACCTACTTTAATACACACGTAGTACTTCTTATGTCTGACTTTTCCTTTTATTATTATCTTTCTTTACCTCCTTCCTTCCTTTCTTTCCTCTTTCTTTCTTTTACCTTTCTTCCTGTCGGTCCTGGTGGTGTAAGTGGTAACCACATTTGTCTTCTAAACCCAAGGCTGCAGGTTCAAACCCTGCCAAGATCGATGGATTTTTTCGGACGTAAAAATCTTAAGTAAGGCTTCCTTCGGAAGGGAAGTAAGCCATAGGTCCCGTGTCTACATTTACGGCACGATAAAGAACCTCAAGCCTGAAAGAAGAGGCCTCTGTGCAAAATTTGTCGGCCGTTTCACGCCCTGAATTGAATGGGACGCTGATGTCTTGAGATGTTAAAGAGCGTCCTTAAATAAAACAAATCAACAACTTTCTTTCTTTCGTTCTTCCTTTCCTTTCCTTTCGTTTCTTCTTTCCTTCTTTTCCTTCTTTCTGCAAATAAAAATTATTAAATATATACCCTAAATCCCAAAAAAGACATTGCTGTAAATAAAACGCAGGCAACAGTTCACCTAATGACAAAGAAGCGAGGAAGTTGTGAAGTTTACATCTATGTGGAAACGAAGCAAAGACATCCAGACTGTTGTAAGTAACACATTTCACAACTGCTGGACATTCCCGGCCAGTAGGATGACACCGCCATTCTCATCAAGACGAGAGAAGGAAATTTGCAAGAAAAAAAAACTGTAATGCTGGAGCATCCAGGGTCTGGCGAGCTTACAGACATGTTAATAATGTCGCTTTACATGGAGAAATGTTTTAATTGTACACGTTCCTGACACAGGCAGATAGAGCCCACGTTTATCATAGAGCACAGTGCTTGTCAGCCTGTTCCATGCATATATTCAGTGAAAGCAAGCAAGTAATCAGTGACGCCCGTCTCAACGTTACTGCCATGAAGCCTCCAGACAGTGCAGTGCAGAATGAAGCCGACCTTGAAAGAAGATTAGAGCTGATCACTCCAGAAATGTTGCTTGTGTGCATTGTGCAGAATCCGCACCACTCTCCTACACACATGTACATCATTACCCGGTAAAGTTTTACTTTTCTAACGTCACAAACGGGTTATGAGTGGATATCAGTAATAGAAATGTAATCAGTATTCCTAGCCTATAATTGATTTCACTAGTGTTTATTCATCAGTGGGTTGATTAAGCAGTTTAATGTTATATGTGTTACCTTCAAATGTGCAGATGCCATAGTTTGTCATGACTTTTGATCCTGCCAGTTAAAATAAAACATTCAATTCTAAATATTCCCTATATGACCACTCAAGCAAGTGACAGTTTTTTCCTCTCTTTCTGACCAACTATATACCGTGTTAGAAAGTTTCGCAAAATATTTATAGTAACTTTAAAATGTTTTAACTGCGGTCACTTTGAGTTAGTTTTACGCAGCGGCAAAAGTCTGTGATGTTGGATAATTGCACACAATGTTCGCAAAAGGAAATAGTGCATTCCCCCCCCCCTTGTAATGTATCTTTCATAACGACGGCACGGCACATGCATATGAGCAGGCGGCTTTCTTTGGTATCCACCTTAGTTACCGTGTACAACGTTTATCGCCCGGAACCTGGTACTGCGGCGCCCTTTCATCTCAACATTTCGTTACATATAACTCCACCATCTTCTTTTGTGCGGGCCCCGCTTTCTTTAGTGATTTTTACCAGGGCATTTTCCGATAAAACAGGTGCGTTTTCTTAGCTGTTGTTGTCAGTAAAGGTGCCTCAAGTATACAGTTTGAAAATCTAAATAACTAGTAAATAATAATAATAAAACAATAATTACATAACAATAAGAACAATAATAATATAAATAATAACTACAATAACAATAGTATGAATAATAACGATAATAACAATAATAATAACAATAAGCATAAGAATAATAATAACAATAAGAATAACAATACATACACATATATTTTTCCAATTTTAGTTCAAGTGTGGCGCTTGAGATCTGCATTTGGGAGACCCCGGTTCGATTCCTGACTTGATTTTTATTTTACCGTTTCAGTTTCATTTATTTTACTGACAGGGTACTTAGGGAGCTAATTGAAGCTTTTTCTTTCTTCTAACCAAGAGAAATAGTCACAAAAGAACACAACAGTTCTTAATGGTAAAATAAATAGGTTTATTAAATTTTAAAATATAAACATTATTAAGGACAGAAGCTTACTACATTATAACCAACAGCTGTACCTCAGATTGTCATGTTAGTTAATGGCACTCTCGACTCATTGAGGCAGTTTCCTGGAATAAGCTCTTTATTGTATCTTCCCGAGATTTCCTTCTATCTGAAAACATGAATGCCGGTATTTGTATCTCTGAAGGAATCTCTAATAGTTCTGACTTCATTCTCATCCTGAATATCCATAGCCGTTGACAGGAATGTTAAAAGATTAAAGAGAAATATAATTAGGTATTGTAGGACATTGCTGGAGTAATATATGAAGGTTGTCTGTTCATTCAAGCAGTCTACGGTAGCATCATTTAAGGCGTCATTATTTTCAAATCGAAGGTGCTTCTCAGGTCAAAAGCTGAGAGTGTCAAGCCGGAATGTGCAGTTTACCAATTGCATTTATCATGCAGCAAGTCCTTCTTCTTGTTGCGTTTTTCATTAAAAACAATTCCGGCAGCCCAACATAGCTCGTTTCGTTGTGTTTCTTGGCAGGAACCCAACGGGTATTTTTTTCAATGGTGTTTAACGCCCGTTTTTATACTGAGGCACCACAGGCGGTGACACTGATGATACAAGAGATGAAATGATATATTAGGAAAGGATCTTTTAAAGAAGGCAACGTTCCGGCCTCAGTTTAGGGTACCTCCCCGGCATTTTCCATTTATGAGGACTCAGGAAAACCTCAGTCAGGGAGGATGGTCCTGGCGGGATTCGAACCCGAGACCTCCTGCTCACGAGTCCGTGCCTTAACAACCTCGGCCACCCGTAGTAGTCAGCAAGTAAGACCCCTTTGCGGTTCTATATAACAAATGTTCGAGATGACAGCTTTTGTTTAAATGTGTGCTTTTGTTGGCAAAGCCTCCCTTAATTATTAAATTAAAATAAAAAATCGTTAGTCTTAAAGATGCCAACAAAGTCACAAAAGCATGCACAATTTTGTGCCTATCTTTAAAAGTTCAAACATACATTTTCAATTGGTTGGTTTAATTTCACCCGTCTTGCGTTCAATTCGCAAAATTTTAAAAAGTTGAAATATACGACAGCATTGGATAGTTTAAAAGGCTAACTGGACAGCAGGCAGTGGGGCCAAAGCCTCAACGGTTTAAAGGCCCGTAAATTTATTTACCCTGCAGTTGTTATCCTTCTAAAAAGAAGATCGGGGCTACGCACGCGACCCTTTTCCACTGTGTGGTTTTATTACCCTGTTGACTTTTCAAGTCATTGCGATGGACAAACAGCAAAATCACATTTCATTAGGTTGGTCCTGTCACAGCATCGAAAGTGCCAGGGTAGTGTGACGATGGAAAAGTTTCTGCTCCGTGGAAGCGGACCATCAGAGGGGCTCGTATTGCTGGGAGGGGGCTCCAATAGCGTTGGGATGTTCCATATGAAAACCTGCTAAGGACCCCATCTACGTCACAGTCCGGTATCTCCATCGGAAAACCCCCTCCTCAGCCCCAAACAATCTAATCCAATAAGTAAAACTAACGAAAACGTGAGGTACTTCCATTACACTCTTTTATTTGCTAGATTATAACTTGCAGAAATATATTAAACATTGCTAAAAATTTAGTCAATATAATAAGGAAGTTTCCAAAATCACTGATTTGGTTTTTAATAATTCTTAATTTCATTTGCTTTCTGTTCTACTCTATATGCTATTGGGTAAACCAGAGTTATTTATAACAAATATCTTATAACATAATAAACGTGTTATCGTTCAGAGTTAGTAAAAATCAACGCCATCATTTCACCATTGACGTTTCACACGTCATTTATAATACTTAAAAGTGTTTCCAGATCTTTGCCAGTAAATTTGATATAATCCTCTCTCTCTCTTTCTCTCTCTCTCCTTGTGCTAATGAAAGGAAACGTATTGAAACTAATAGGTTGATGTATAAGATCATAGCGTTTATGTTGGTGATCACAACACTGCGTTGCTTGAACATAGTTTATCGTTTGTCATCTGTCAATCGTTATTTGGAGCCTTGTTCTTGTAAATGCATGTAATTTTGCAGATTTGAAGAAAGTTTGTGAGCTAAAGATAGTGGAGTGTTAAGTATAGAAAAAAAAACCGATCACTTCCAAAATATTTTTCATCCTTATGCTTAATTGAGGAGCAAAGGCAGCGGAGGGGCTCGCAACATTTGTCCGTCTACCGGGAGAACGCCATTGGAGACAGCACGGCAGGAAAATGGTTCTGTCGTTTCATAGAGAGCAATTTTGACATGAGGGATTTGCTACGTTCAGAAAGACCATCGGACTTTGATGAAAATCTTCTGAACTCTTTAATCCATGATTATCCACATCAGTCAATCCGATAATTAGCAGATGTGATGTACTGTGACCAGTCAACCATCGTGCGACATTTGCATGGACAAGGCTAATAAATCTAGTTTATGGGTTTGTTGTTTTAAGTGAAAACAACAAAAATCAGATGGTGTCCTTTAATGCATCTCTGCGATTTTATTTGGTTTATTTATGCACGCTGTTTAACATTTCAGGTCATCAGCCACCCATTCAATTCAGGATGTGAAACGGCCGACAATTTTGCTCCAAAGGTCTCTTTTTTTAGGCTTGAGGTTCTTTATCGTGTCGTAAATCTGCGACATGAAACCCACGGCTTTACTTGCCGAAGGAAATCATACTTGCGATTTTTATGGATCGGTTCTGACAGAATTCTTCGGAAGATGTCGGTTTTTTTGCTTTTTTCTTGTGCTTTGCTCATCTATACAATGTGACCGCCACGAGTGGCCGAGGTCGTTAAGGCGTGCACTCATGAGCGGGAGGTCTGGGGTTCGAATGCCGCCAGGACCGTCCTCCCTGACTGAGGTTTTTTCCAGGTTTTTCCCAGTCCTCATAAATGACAAATGCCGGGAAGGTACCCTAAGCTTAGGCCTGGAACGTTTCCTTCCTTAAAAATAAACGCTTTTCCAATATATCATTTCCTCTCATATATTATCAGTGTCCACCGCCTGTGGTACCCCTGTAGTAAAAACGGGCGTTAAACACTGTTCCATTCTATACAATCTGCATTCATATCGTGAACTAACATATCGTGGCCGATAGCTGAAGATGTGATGTGAGAAACAGATGTCTTAGGCGTAAGAAACTTAATGAATTAATTATTGTTGCGCACCTCTAGCAGTAAATGCAGGGATGTGATTTATCTAACTTAGGGCTTCACCCATTACTTCGATCGGCTCGTCACATTTTCAATTACGAATGTCGATGGGTAAAATGAAAAGCGCTGTGGCACCGCTGCAGCAAAAACCGAAGATATCGGAGTCCATATTGGAAGCCCTCATTCATGTTTTCATGGGTGTGTAGCTACTGTAAAGTTAATGGTATCATTAAACGTTCGACATTTCCTGCGACAGAACAGCAGCGAATAAGAGAGCGCCGCGGTGTTGCCAGATGATGTGTGGGCGGGCGCTTACTCTGTACGTGTATCAAGCCTGTCAATGGGGTTAGCAACCTGCGCCATGGTTTGGTTCTTTGATTAAACAAAAATTTCTCGCAGAGAAATGTTACATCGCTGACCTACAAATCTAAACGTCTTGAAATATATTACGTTAATTATTTTATGCTGGAAAGTCCAGAATTTATTTCCTAAGTTTCTTATTAAATGAGATGCATTCACTTCGCCTTTTAAGCAAATATACAGAGTGTGCCAAAAATGTATACACACTTCAAGCAAAGAAAAAGCTGTGTTAACATAACAAAAACTGAGTTCACACAAACAGAAAATGATGAGCACTAATCATCTTACACTTTTACAGTCACAACAGTTGCTCAAAATGTCCACCATCGGCGTCGATACATTTCTGAGTACGTTAAAATACTGACTGAGCAACGTTTGCGAAAGTGTCCTCAGCGATCACCTGGCAACGTATACCACCCACTACTGTTTGAAAGTTTAAATCATTTGTTCACATTGGATGGTTTAAAGCTAACTGTATAACCGACTAGCGGGTTTATTCACCTAAATATTAAAAAAAAAAAAAAAATAAATAAAATAAAAAAAAATTGACTCTATTAATCCTCGCCAACGGAAGATCTTTTAAAACATTCAATTTTAATAAATTATTACATATTTTAAAATTATTATAGGTTCTTAACTTATACATTTCACGGCAATTTTAAAATGCGAGCATAGTATAAACTGGTAATATTACAGAACTATTAAACTGATTTCTAACAGGCATTTGCATAAATAACCATATAGGCAACCCTGGAACCACCCAAGGCTGAAAATTAATAACATCAAACTTCATCATTATGTATACTACAGCTTTATAGCTCGAGAAAATTGCCCTTTTATCAGAAATGTACCATAACATATTAAGAAAATATAATTATTATTAAAGAAAAGGTTTAACTTGAAGTTCTACCTAGCCAAAATAAGATTAAAAAATACTGGTTGCCATCGCTGCGATGTTAATATACTATAAACTCCTGCTGGTAAGAAATATGCAACTATTTCTTTGAAATAAGGAACGTTCGGAATGAGTGACACATTTAACTTACAATTACTAATTTATTTATAAATATTAACGTCTGTCTAAAATAGTGTATGACGTGCATGATACAATTAAATGCAACTTTTAATACTTGTATATCCTAAATTACATATATTTAATGACAGAAAAATTATATTTTGTGCTTATTTATAGAAATAATTATATAATATTTATCATATCTAAAAGTAAAGTAGCGGTTTGTTAAATCGATGAATGATCGCTTCGGTGTTGTTGCCTATGTTCCGATGACAATAATTTCTCAGGGTGAATTCTGCTATTTTGTTGATTCGTACTCAACAGGTTTCAATAGTGTAAACAAGCTCGCGATGCAACATAATATATTGGTACGTTATTATGTTCAAAATAGTGTCCTCTGGTCTTTTGAGTACGATAGACTTAGCTGCTGCGAGAGTGCTGCAGCGTGAAAACTGAAAACCGATGTATCCAAACTGCGTGCCCGTGTCCGAAGTGGGCTTGTTATCTGCATCTGAGCTGATTCTGTGAAATGCGTACCTCAGCAACGCCGAACTTACGTGTACTGCGAACTCCTTCTATCTTACCGCGTGTAGATCTTATAAACGCTAACTTATATATTAAATTTAAATCAAATAATCGTTGACTTATCGATGCCACGGGTTCACACAGGCACGTGCTTATCTTTAAAAGTTCAAACATATATTTTCCATTGACTGGTTCAATTTTACCTGCCACACGTGCTATTTGCTATTTTTTGAAAGTTTAAAACATTTGTTATCATTGGCTAGTTTAAAGGTTAAGGTACAATGCCTATCGGATTCAAATCCCCAATGGATTTAGAAGTTCTTGGGTTTATTAACTCTGCAACGGCAATCCTTTTAAACGTGGCATAACACTTCAATCTCGAGTTTCTTCTCTCTTTAAATAGAGTTTTATGGCCCTCTTGGCTTTTCAAACTACCGTTTGGTACAGAAAACACCAAAGACTTTCTCTTTCGTCGACGTACAAATCAATATTAGCATTATGCCGAACTATACATATATGATATCTACATTACTAATTACATTACATGAAATATTATGATAATTAAGTTTGCAACATAATATTAAATTATATTTATATTTTAGTTGGGGTGGGCCGTATTAACAGGGTCATGCTGAAACATATGACCAGCTAGTGAGTGCTGCTTTTTGAATTTTATTTTTGCGGTCGTTTTCAGATTTTGGACAGAGCAGGTTGGCATACATCCAACAATAAGCACCTGTATTTGACCATGTAACTCTTAAAACAAATACTTTTCAAAGAATCTTTAGCTCAGTGATACCTTTTAAATTATAAAATAATGCGTTCAACTGCTGCCATGTTAACAAGTGCCATGCATCAATGTAACTGTTTCAACTCAAACTATTAACTACACAAAAGAGCATTGTATTCCTGTCATACGAACATTAAGGTATTTAGTGATTCGCCGTGGATATGGAGGATGCCGCATTATTGCATGGTGTCAATTGATAATAGGAACAATGGAGTCATGTTCTCTTCGTAGATGAAAACGCATCAGATTCCAGGAGAATTCGAAAATGGAGACAACCAGGTAGCATAGAGAGATAGAAGCTTATACAGAAAGTTCGCATATCCAAAACAGGCACCCCAAGATCGCGGGTTCGAACCCGGCCAGGATCGATGGATTTTTTCGGGCGTAAAAATCCTAAGTACGGCTTCCTTCGGAATGGAAGTAAAGCCTTAGGTCCCGTGTCGTACATTTACGGCACGATAAAGAACCTCAAGCCTGAAAAAAGAGGCTTCTGAGCAAAATTTGTCGGCCGTTTCAAACCCTGATTTAAATGGGACGCTGATGACCTGAGATGTTAAAGACGTCCGTAAATAAAAAAAATCAAATCAAATCCCTATGAACTGGGGGAAAATAATGAATGTCAAGATCTGTGGAACGCTGAATACAAACACTGTGATTCCCTTGCGTCCTTTACATGCACGACAATGCCAAGCCTAGACACGCGCCCATATGCCTTCGAGAGAACAAGGAGTGGCAGAAGCGTTACATCATTACTAGTCCCCAAATCTAGATCCGATCGAGTACTGGAGACTCCGGGTAAGCCATTCGTACATCTCCATCATGACTGGCAGAATACAAAACCTGCTTCACCTTTATTCAATGCCAGGAGCTATGGAACAGTAATTACTGGTGACACAAGCATCACTGGAAACTTGAGAATTTGCTTTTGTGATATTTATTAGTAATATTTAAATATAATTACATCGGGACTTTTGCAACAAGCCTCTCGTTTACTACCTCATCTGTATTATAACTCTAATGAATGCTTTACTTTTGCTGTACTAGTGCTAGCCAGTTTGCCTTCTTTGTTTATTGTTTTAGTACTGATATGCCTTGCAGATAGATTATCTACTTAATGGCTTCTCGTTCTATTGTTTATCTGCTACCTTGGGTAGAGTTTCTCGTGCTGGGCGTTCGAAAAGTACTAAAACTGTTTGTTGTATTTTCAGGTTGCATAAACAATAAAAAGATTTTAAGCATTTGGTAACCTTGGAGCAGACGTTGAGTAGTAGTGCATCATGGTAAGTGGAACATATTTGGGGACGATGATAGCCGGTTTCTTCGGTGCAAGTAGCTTGACAAGTGTTTGCAGAAAGGGGTCACCGTGTGGGCGGTAGTATCTTTATATAATGAATATGGTGTTAATTCTGGGTGTCTATGGCAGCAAATCCACTTTTGTGAGATGCGTTTTCACTCAACACAATGTTGTTCTCTACGAAATCTTTCCGAATAGGGTTGTGCCTTTCTGTATCCTGTCAACAGCCCAGATCTCATGGTGCGTTTGCATTAGGTAAAGGAACAGCATTTTGATCCGATACCAGGACATATTGAATCCATGGTAACTGTACTGGCGGGCTTTTTTCCCCCTTCGTAGGACAGATACACGTCCAGTTGGCTGCATTGATCAAGCTCTGAAGTTCTCCTCTCGTTAACATCCTTGAAAGCGGTCGGGGAGCCGGAGGGGAGGTCAGTAAGAGTTTTACTCTACGAAGTACAGGCATGTTCTTATGTGTTGTCTTACAGATAGTAAGAATTCATTACACGGTGTAATACACTGTATTAATTACAATATAGCTCAAATTCAAGTATGGAAAGTATTCTTGATAATAGGCGTACACAGTCACGTCGAGTACTCACAGCGGAAACGTTAGATAACAATGAACATTCTCTGGAACGTACCCTAAAAAAATCACTTGGACGTCCTTTACAGCAAACTCTGTTTGAACGGCTACAAAGTTACTGAAGTTGAAACCCTATAAAATTGCTGTAGTACAAGAATTTAAACCGGGTGACCCTGCATCCAAGAGTAGATTTTATGAATTGATTTTGAATAGTGTGCATGGCGGAAAAAATTGATCCTAACCTAATTTTCTTTTAGTTCCACTAAGTGGATATGTTAATTTACAAAACAACCGTGACTTGAGTTCAGAAAAACCTAACATGCCTCACGAGGAACCCCTGGTGTCTCTTTAGTGGGAGAGAATAATAGGCCCTATTAATAGTGATAGACATGTGCAGAATATTTTGCAACCCTTTTTCCGTGAATTAACTGTGAGAGAAATTTCCAGCAGGACTGTGCAACGGCACATACAGCCTATGTCTCCTTGCAAGATATTCTAAGAATATTTGCCGATACAGCCATCACTAACAACTCACAACCCCCTCGGCCCCCCGATTTATCACCCTGCAGTTTTATCTCTGCTGGGCATTAAGAGGAAAAAAGTACGTTCAAAAGTCAAATTCACACACATTAGATGAACTGAAAAAAACATTTGTGAAGGAATTTCTTCCATTTCTCAGATGAAATTGCAGAGGGTATGGTTAATTTCATAGCTTGATGCCAGAAATGTATGGAAAATGATGGGAGGCAGTTGCAGCATCTTCTTGCTTTATAATGGGGAATTAATGCACCTTTTAAGTGTTTAAGTGTTAATCATAGCTGCGGACGTTCTGACTGCCGTTCACCGCGGTACCAGCTTGAAACAACCGACGGGCCATTATGCACAGAGCGGTCCCGCGAACCATTAACAGTGTCACATCTGTGTTGCTTTGGTTGCGTGGATCATTGACGTGTGAAATAGCGGTTGCCATGTGTAGTGTATCAGTTGTAAGAATGCTATTTGTATAAAGACACTTTCGTTATTTTATCTGAAACATCCTAAATATATAATTATGTATTTATTCATTATGTGAATCCCACAAATTAGAAATAAAAAAGCAGAGCATATGCGTACCATTCACACCGCGCAGTGACTGTTCACCATATTTTTCTGAACATTTTCAAAAGCTTCTCTTACTATTCGGACATTCTATACATTAATTCCTCTCATATTTCAGTTACTATTGCTTGCTCTGGTGGTATTTGTTTGTTTTTTGTTTTTTTTTCCCCAAAAACTTAATCTAATTTCATGCCTGATAATTTCACTTCTCTGTTTCCTTTTCCTCTGCCCCTTATGTCACTTGTTCACACAGTTACACTTGTTCTAAAATGTACAAGTTATTACGAAATATTACTATGTGCAAATGATGTATTTATTGCATGAGTCTAAAGACTATCGACTCAGTAATGCAGAATAACGGAGTTAATCAAAACACTTCATGTGCAGCATACACAGAGTGTAGCTCTGGATTCTTCGACATTGAATAAATTATTACTAGACTTGTAAATGGTGCAAAGACGAAGTCACCCTATGAAACAGAATAACAAGGTTGCAGAGCAAATTCCTGTTGGGAGTTATGAGATAGTTAAATTAAACATTTAGAAATGAGATGGCGTTATAATACTCAAACCATAAACAAATACATATTTCTTGTAATACATGGTCATAAAAACATGAAGTTTATTCAATTCGGCTACATACTGATGTATGTATTCAATTGGTTACTTCACATTTTCTTGTTTGCTTTTAAGGTAGGTAGAATACCAGCAATTAGAATGCCAGAAGTTTGGGTCTAAATGAACCGTCGAAAGGTCACCATTTCGTTACATCCCATTAAATACGAGGGTAGGTACATAAGTTTCCGTCCTCGCCGATAAGCATCATCGCCTTCACAAAACCCTTATCAGGTGTCATACCTTATCTGTTAAGTGAATAGTAGCAGCTGTAACTCCCGCTTCCCTTTGTTCAGTTGTTCAGATATAGTTGCATAAAGAAGGCTATGTGTAGAAGATTGTGACATATTCAAAATGGAGTTTCGACTGTTAAGTTCTTCACAAAAGAAGGACTTACTGCAAATGAAATTAAACAGCGATTGGACGGTGTATATGGGGAAGCAACCCCCTCATGTTCTACCGTAAAAGAATGGGACAAACTTTTCGAATGTGTGAGAAAACAGTGAAGACGAAGAACGTGCAGGTCGGCCCTTGGAGATGCTCATTCCTGAAAACATCGCTCTTGTGAAAGGAGAAATTATGGAAGACCGGCAGCTCAAAGTTACAGAAGTAGCAGCAAAGTTGGGCCTTTCTAAAACAACAGTCCTTCGAATTATTCATAAACATTTAAACATGAATAAGGTTAGTGCAAGATGGGTGCCTTGACTTCTTTCTTCAGTCCAAAAGCAGCAACCAGTCATCTGTTGTCAGGCATTTTTGGGGTTCTGCTGTGGTAACGAGAGAGAAGTTCTGCAAACCATTGTTACAGGAGATGAAACTATGATCCTCTGCTATGATCCCTTGTCCAAAAGAGAATCAATGGAGTAGCGTAAACCTGGCGAAACACCGTCTCTAAAGGCCAAGGTGACTCAGTAAACCAAGAAGATCATGGCCACAATCTTTTGGGACTGTGAAGGAATACTCTTCATTGACTTCAAGGAGAGGAACACCACAGTAAATGGGGAGTACTATGCTGGTCTACTGCACAGACTACGTGCTTCCATCAAAGAGAAAAGACGAGGAAAGCTGAGTGGTGGTGTGCGACAAAAACTATATTTCACTTTTCAATATAGTTACCCTTTATTGCAATACACTTCTCACATCTTTGAATTAACATGCCTATCCCCCCCCCCCCAAATAGTCAGACTTCTTGTCTGCAAAATGGGCATAAACAACATCCATCACTTCTTCGTCACACTTAAATTTCCTTCCTCGAAGGTCCTTCTTGAGTTATGAGAAGAGGAAATACTCACTGAGAGCTATATCTGGGTTGTAAGGTGGATGATCGATATCCTTAAAGCCCACTCTTGAAAACATTGCTCTTGTGGAAGGAAGCGTTCCATACCTAAATTTAGGGTACCTTTCCGGCATTTGTCATTTATGAGGACTGAGGTAAACATGAGAAAAAAAAAACTCAGCCAGGGAGGACGGTCCTGGTCTCGACCAGTCGAAAAAGTTTGACACATTCTTTTATGGTAGAATATGAGGGGGATGCTTCCCAATATACACCGCCCAATCGCTGTTTTATTTCATTTGGAGTAAGTCCTTCTTTTAAGAAGAACAGCTCGATATACCCTCGAGGTACCCTAAATTTAAGCACGGAACGCTTCCATCCTTAAAAAGAAAATAAAATCCTTTCCCAATTTATGATTTCATGTACCATCAGTGTCCATCGCTTGTGGTGCGTCAGTAGTAAAATCGGGCGTTAAATACAACTGAATCAATCAAACAAGAAGATTTGAAGGACGAAAATGCGTGCACAGTACATACCAACTGTAATAAACATAAACACTGATCTAAAGGCTCTTCTTCAGCAGTTGACATTGTGCGACTGGTTCCATACGATTCAAGAAGTGAGGTGCCTGATGATGTCTCGGGTTTTGTTTCCCCGCTCTCCCGATTTAACCAGTTATCATTTTTATTATTGGGGTAGTTTGAAAAGACAAAAATGCTTTGCGCGAGTACCCACACGCTAGAGGATTTCCAGGCTAATATTGAACATAAAAAAGCAGAATTTCAGGTGATGAGTTTAGACAAGTAAGTGACAACACTTGCGATATTAGAACGAAAGGAAGACACTTTCACCATCTGCTCTTTACCTGTACTACCAACGTTGTAGGGACTCCGTTTCTCGGTTGCCATATATATTAATGACCTTGTTTTTACAATATGTGTAAATTCAGAGAAGTTCCACGGAAATACTTCAACAGTTTTCGCCATTACAAGGAGTTACTAAATTGCACTTTCCTATAATTCTGCATCTAATCGTCATAAATGCAGGCAATGGTGTCTAATGGTATAACTTCTGTGTTTAGAGATAGAAAATTAAGCGAAGATGAAGTTGGCTGCTATTATTTTAGTCGAAGGTACAAGAAAAATCTGCACTAATATCATGCATGCATTTCCGTGTTTTCTGTTGTTAAACATGACGTTCTACACTTTTTCCTAAGTCCCCGCACTACCTGAAATAATAATTTAGCAACAAAAATAAAAGTTGTGGTATTTTCGCAATGCCACTTACTTCTTGTAATAATTCCCTTTAAGGGAATGAAATTCAATTTATAACACGTTTTCAGAAAGAAAGGTATGAATGAGTATACCTAAATTGCTGTAAATAAAACTGTGTTCTCTTAAATGTTTCTACGGTATGTTTGGACTTATTTTCAATTATTTTATTATGCAGTATGTCTGTGTCAATGCACTGGGCCGGAAGCCGACAGTTGGGGAAAGCAGGAGTCAAATGGAGCGTGTCCCTCGTGCCTGGAGCAGCCCTAGGGATGCTGTGCGCTGGACCAGCTCCGCCATGGGAACGTTACTTCGCACTACATGCATCCTGGCGTTACATTAGGTAATGCCCCCAGTGTTTGCAAAGAAAACAGTCCCTATATTGGGGTGTCTCACTCCCCCTGGCTGACAGGCTAAGCAGGTGCTGGTGCCCAGTGCGTTTGTGCTGTTACACTGCAGAAACTGAATTTACATGCTACTTTCCTTCCTTAGGTATGTGTAGCATAAAGAGTGCAACAGAGCACAGCTCAAACAACTCATTGGCGAAGTTTCTTAAAACAACAAACGACATGCAAAAGCAACACCTGCAAAATTTTCAGAATAAGAAAAACCAAATGCCACCTGAATTATATTTCTATGTTACAGACTTGTATACAATTCAAGTACATGTTGAATACAGAATATTAAAGCATTGAGGATATAACACGAGCAGACAACGGTGTTGTAACAGTTCCTCCGATCCATCCCCCCCTTTTATTTATATCGTTAATTTTGTGATTATTAATGCCTTATTTGAGAGATATGTTTGTCTTTAATTTGGGAAATATAATTATAATGTATATTTATGTAAGCCCAATCATTATATTTTGGCATTGTAATTAGTAATATAAACAAGATGTACATATTTGTGTCAAAGCTTCAACTTCAATGTAAGAATTAAAAAAAAAAAGACTGTCATTGCAAGGTTAATAAACCTGAAGGACTTTTAAACTCGTGAAGGTCTCTTCTGAACCCGAAAGGCGTTGCACTATTAGCCTTTAAACCAGTCAATGCTAACAAAATGTTTTAAACTTTCAAAAATAGCGATTAACACGTGGGCCAGGTGAACTTAAACCAGCCAATGGAAAACGTGTGTTTGAACATTTGAAGAGATTGCGCATGCCTGTGTGACTCCATGACAACCGTTAAAACTAACGATTACTTGATTTGAATTTAACATACATATATAGGAGCATTTGCTCGGCCGGGGCAAGCAGCTCGCAGAAGCAGTTTCAAGCTCGGCGTTGCTGAGGCACATTTATAAGATCTACACGCTGCAAGATACCCGCAGTTCTGATACATCAGTTAGGCAGTTTTTAAGTCGATGCTCAGTTGCGAAGCAGTTATCAGTTACGTAGTTCTGATACAACAGTCAAGCAGTTTTCAGTTTCACGCACCGCGGCAACTAAGTTTGTATCCACGTAGCTAAGTCTATCGTGCGCAAAACACCAGAGGACGCGAAAGATTTTGAACAGAATAAAATACTATATACTATGTCGCACCACATGCTTATTGACACTAATGAAATCCTCTCCCAGTCCTGTTGAGTCCAAATTAACAAAACAGTAGAAATTACCCTGGGTAATTGTTGTCATTGAAGCGTGGGCAACGACAACGAAGCGATCTACAAAACCACTTCAAAATTGGTGCCCAACCTGGACACACAGCCGGAGCCTACTAAACAATTTCTATTATGGTGCCAACAAAAACAGTCTTATAATTAGGCTCTAATTGTTGGAGCCCACTAACCGCTTTATAATTTGGCTGCCATACTAAACCGCTTTAGAGTGAATGTTCATTATAAACACTCTATTTCTCAATTTAAGCTCGAGAATACTTTCATATCTTTATCACACACGTTATACACTAAATATAGTAAATATAGTACATTTTATAGAGGTAATGAAACTTCATGTGCAATTTTTCTAAGAAGTATTTGCGCATGCTTCAGTATACCTGATAGTGAATTCTGTACACGTTCCGACATAAAATACAATTCAAGCAGTATTTAATTTTTCTTGTATGGAATGTGATTCAGATTTGCATTTTGCTGTGCTCATTTTACAGATAATTCTCATGTACATTCTTGAATAAATGTACTGACCTATGTCAAGTTTACACAGACTATGCTTTTATAGTCTTTATCTCCTTGTGAGGCATGTCTCTATACAAAAATTCTTGTTTGAGTTGAAACGTGTATGCACTTCGAAATGATTAAGATTTTTGCATCAATAATAAGCAGATCCTCAGTTGAGGATCTAATTGACTCATCTGTTCTGTCTGACTGAGAGAGGTACTATATAAAAATACGTTCTAGAGTTCTTCCATCACACTCCAAGTAACATCTCAGTCTGTTATGAGTTCAGCGATAGGTAAAAGTGGCGGGTGGTAGCACTGATTAGTTCTCTGACAAGAGTAGTTCCCCTTTTGTCGTGCAGTGCTATCTTATTTCAGGCGAGCCCCACGCTACTTGGCGTTGTGTTCCCATTAACATTAAATGTTACAGAAACTTCCCTATACTCATGAGATGACAGATAGCTGTTTCAGCCGAGCTCAGTGTTTTGAGTGCGCATGCGCTTAAAGGAGTCTGTAGTTGATGCTCCTTACTTGGACGTCAAATGACGACGCCCATGTGACCAGAATTAATAAGATCGGTCACCAAAATGGACGCCTGACTGATGGGGAAATTGCCGAAGAGTGTAACATTTCTGAAAAGCTTGACTCGTGTTACAGCAAAGTTTGTACTTCTGCTGTTGACACAAAACTGCAAGGCAACAGCGTCGCGATCTGTCAGAGGTTGGGGAGTTCCTTCCAGTACACCGCAGAACTTCATTACCTTCTTTGTACCTCTCCTTGGTCATCAACTATCGCTTAGTTCTTTACACAGTGAGGAGTTTTTCTTCTTGGCCAGGCTATCAGACTGGCACTGCAGTTTGTTCTCTTAGATAGTTGCCAATCAAGGCCCTGGAGGTTTCTTCCCACGAGCTTTCGATTTTATGGTACCGGTTACTGCCCTTTCTTCACTCATCTTCAGTACAAGCAGTTACGTCACGACCTGGGAGTGCAGCAGAGAAAGGCAAAGATTAATGGGAATATTATTTAAGTGTAGAAACCACTCCGCAAATATATTAAATAAACAATAATACTAGAATCAATTATGCAAGAGGGACTTTAGAAATGTTCAACAGTTTCACTTGCGATCAAGTAGAATGTCCTTCCAACTAAGACTTTGACACAGTGGAAATAATTCAGAAAAGAGGTTTTCAGTTCAGTTAATGAAAATTCCTCCACAAGCCCTCCTAAGAACTTCTGTATAATATAAGAAGAGAGCTTATCACACATTAACAAGTACTTGATGTGGTATGGTAGAATTTAATGAAAAAAGAAACACGTTGATCATATAAAAATGGGGTGGTTGCGTCATGCCGACTGAAATGCCAGTCTTACTATGTTCGCAAAGCATATCGGGTTGATGATGCTGCCACTTAGAAGGGAAGCAAAGCGGGTTGCAAGCCTAAAGTTTGACTCGGGCTTCCAGAATATATTCTCACCGCGTGCACGGGGTTTTGCGTCTCGGTCTAGGCGGGCTCCCCTCCCTACTCACGGCAGACTACCTGCTTGCCTGTTCTTGGCCTTCCAAGCAGTCGCCAGTCCACATTCATCGCGAAGATGGTAGACAACTATCTAGAAAAAAAGTATTTTGTGTTAAATGCTGTTATTATTAATAGAATTAGCTCGTCACTTAGGTAAACAATTTATTCGGAGGTACTCTGGGTAATTACCGCTTTAAAACAAAAACGCAAGCAAAGGCGTGCATTTTTAACCGAAGACAAATTAGACGAAATTGGCGCAAACATCGAACGTTCGCTAACAAATCCCTACCGAAATTATCATACGAAGGTTTGCGGCCTTGCCGATAAGGATTATCGCCTTCAGTAAGCCCTTATCTGGTGTTATATCTTATCTGTTAGGTAAATAATTGCAGCTGTAACTTCCGCTTCGCTATGTTCAGTTGTTCACGTATAGTTGCATAAAGAAGGCTATGTGTAGAAGATTGTGACATGTTCAAAATGGAGTTTGCACCTGTTATTAAGTTCTTCACAAAAGAAGGACTTACTCCAAATGAAATTAAACAGCGATTGGACGGTGTATTGGGGAAGCATTCCCCTCAAATTCTACTGTAAAAGAAGGGCCAAACTTTTACGAATGGGTCGAGAAGCATTGAAGACGAAGAGCGTGCAGGTCGGCCCTTGGAGGTGCTCACTCCTGAAAACATCGGTCGCTCTTGTGCAAGAAGAAATTATGGAAGACCGGCAGCTCAAAGTTACAGAAATAGCAGCAAGGTTCGGGCTTTCTAAAACAACGGAGCTTCGAATTATTCATGAACATTTAAACATGAATAAGGTTATTGCAAGTGCTGGCGCGACCACGTGGCAGCAGAAAAGTCTATCACAAGGCAATTTCTCGCTTACTATAAAACTTCACTTTTCACTCATAATTAATTATAGATATATTTATATTAGTAGAAAAACTTATAATACTTCTTGGTCTTTCACGGCCGGTGTTATAATTAAAATAGTTAAAATTTCCTGGATTGTTTAAAGAAAAAAAATATATTACAGAATCATTGTGGTAAAAAGAAATATTAGTTAATGATTCAACTATTTGGATTGCAATGCTGCAAACTTTAACTTTACTTTTTATTTTACTCCCTGACTTTCGTATTGTAACTATCTCTATGTCATTCTTTAAATGCTGCTATGTCAGTTACAGTACATTGAAACAATGCAGAGATTGTGTTGTGTGTTTATGGGAGAGCGCTTTTAGCCAAGTCTTTGGCACTACCGACAATTCTCTTGCCTTACGAGGTAGTATTGTGGCACTGCCACCAGCCTTTAATCTTTCTTTTTTATTTACTATAAAAAGTTTATCATAATTTTGATAAAGATGCTACTTATTTAGTTAATTTCAATGCATTTTTACATCTCCCGAAGTTTATTCTAGAGCAAAGAATTTTATTCTGAACACATTTAGAGGAAACTTTCTGTAACGTTATGCAGCACGTGTACCTAGAATGAATATAACAGTCATGTGAGGGAAAAGTTAAGATATTTTTGTAAACAACTGCTATACATAGTAATATGCAGGTTTTTAATAAGCGTTTTGCTGATATTGTGGCAAATTATGATAATGTACTATGGTGCACGCTTGATTTTGACAGTGTGACATTGAGTATGTCCACAGCTTAGGCACTACGCCAAAAGTTGGTATCATAAAACATTACAAATTAAACCCAAAACTATGTGGGTTTACAGTTCATAAGAGTTTTAGTGCATGCTGTCATACAGTGCTAGAAATCCAAGGTCAATGTTAATCTCGACAAATGGTAGCCATAGATTGACCACGCCGATGGTGAACTTCAGAGGTACTTGCATCAAGGATATTGAACTCCACAACCATTTGTGTATAAATAAACACCGGGATTTTGTCCGAAGAAAGCAGCTACAGTTTGATACACTGCAGGGGTACAGTGTCATCCTTGATGCACTGCCAGGCAAGAACAGCCCATGATGCTCGCTTGTCACTTTCCCCAGTTCGTGACGTAATCACTCGACTCGCTTTTGTCTCAGTTGCGGTAGACAAGATTTGTGAAATCCGAATTTCCCAGCACAATCGTGTCGCATTACCACGCCAATAAACGGAAGGCAAACTGCGGTTCGCGGGACAAGAGCGGCACAAGATCAACCTGTTCTTCGTCCCCCTCTCCTCGACGGAAGCTGTCAGCGCCGTCTGAGTGAGCTATGTTGTTGGAAATAATGGTAGCTTTGCGTTAAACAAGCATAACAATACAAAGCGTAGAGTATGTTATTCAAGAATGGTGATCTTGAAGATAGACTTGACTACAGTACGAAATGGAAGTAATATGGCAGGATCACTCCGGCCGCTTTTATCCCTCCAACCCCAGATGATTTTAAGGAATGAAGGAATACTGCGTAGATATTGGTTTTTATAACAGGCTAGACATGACAGATGGGAAAATAATTCTGCTGACATGACCAATACAGATCATAAAACTAAAAGCATGTTCGCTAAGACATAATTGGCAAATTAGAGCATTTATTTGGAGCTCCTTTTTGGAAGAAAATTAATGTAACTGTTATTGCTTTGATGAACAACACAGACAAGTCTTCAAGATTTAAAAAAAAAAAAAAAAAAAAAAAAAAAAAAAAAAAGGAAAGGAAAGATAACCAGTTTGTACTTAAAGTCAAACGAAAATTCAATATATCTAATAATAGAAAAAATTTAATGTAAAAATTGTTACACTCAAACTGCTGTTCTCACATCAACTCAGCATGGGCGTTTTCAGACTTTTTTTCTATAGAATAAAATGACACAGCAACAACAATAAAACATTTGCCTCTCATTTAGAGTATACAATATGGCAAGGTGTCAAAAATGACATAAAATAATAGTTGATGATAATAATGGTGAAAAGTAAAACCTTGCATAAAAATATTCTTACAAAGTACGTATATGCAATAGTCAACTAGGGAACAATCCATCATAAAAAACAAAAACAAAAAAACAAACAAACGTGAAAATTAAAATACACAATGAACTTTACATTAGTAACAATATAGGAACTGCCTAACAAAAAATAAATAAACAAATAAACAAAAATACCAACCGAAAAAAGAAAATACCAACTCTGTAAAAATAAAAATGTATATTTTAAAATTCATTTAATTGGTAACAATGTCAAAAAAACAAAACAGGCAACCTTCTTGACAGCTGATAATTAAATTGTATCAGTTTCAGATATCCCTAATCTCTTAATCAATAATGTAAAAAGTAGCTTTCTAAATGTTTGGCATAATCAACAATGATCTGAGATCATATCAGAAAGCAATCTTAATCAGAGCTCTGAGAAATACAAGCGCTAGCCGGTTGGGGGTCGCGAGCCACATGTTGTGGACTTGGGACATTCTTGCGATAAAATGCACTATGATTCAGCAGTCACACACCACTGGAGCCTGCTACTGTACCGTTTCCCTCCCAGTGCCTGTTTGATCGTAGACCTACAGATCGCTGGTACAAATCTGACGAAAAGCTAACAAGCTATATTTACGTTACAATGAGTCTTAACGCCGGATGGAAGTTAAAAATGTACACAAAAACACTTACAGTATATTTCCTGTATAGAAGAGGAACATAGTGATTCAGAAATGGGGTTTATTTGTTTCTGGACTATAGAGAGAGTGTTTTGTTTGTGGAAAATGTCGAAATTTAACACTGCATAATGCATTTATAGCGTTTATTAGCAGCTACAAAACACGTAACAGCACTTTAATCACAAAAATTCTGATCCGAGAATATTAATTCCCAAACGTTGCATTTTAGGGAAATGTATCTTAACTGAAGTTGTTTTATTGCCTTGTCGTTGTGCCACGTTCTTATTACTGTCGGGACTTAGAAATTGTCATAACAATATTATTATTATTATCTGATTGCCTTAAGGTATCTTCCTCTCATAATCTTAACACACGTTCTGAATCCCAGCACGTACTATTATTACATTGCACAGTATATCACTTTACTCATCACCACTGCCCGTCTCTGGAATGCATTGCCACGGGATGTCAGAGACCACCGAACTTTAGGAGCATTTCGTAAGAAATTGTTTAATGTTAATAGAAATAATCAATTACCCTAGATTCAGATTCTTTTTGTTACAATACATATATTTATTTGTAGAATTATTCATGCTATTATTTATTTTTATTACCATCATAAATGTTCCTATCTCCTTCATAGTATTGCCAGGGTTTAATTTTATGTTTTGCTTGTATCTTTATTTTCACTTTCAGGATTTACGTAGGTTGATATATGTATATATTATCATTGCTGATGCTAGTTGTATATTATTGTTCTTTTATTTTCTTATTTTTTTCTTAAGTTAATATTTTTCATTATCAATATTTATGTATTAGCATATATTTATTTATATACATAATGTTTTACATTGTACGCGTATTGTCAACTTTACTGTCAATGCTGTGATTGTAATATTGTCGCTATAACTTCATGTATTTATTATTAGATTGGTAGAGCGGAACAGAAGGCCTAATGACCTGAGCTCTACCAGAATAAATAAATAAGGTTATAGATTTCTCATAAAATCTGCAACACAAGATATATATCTTAGGGGGGAAAGCTCAACAAATAAGACGAACAAACATTTATGATTATAAATAACAAAATTATGGTAGTGTAGGTAGTACGTTAGCATCTGGGCCCTATTTCATGAAACAACCAGTCTACTAATTACTAGTTACTAACCATAATTCCACCAGTTCTAATAAAACCGTTTCACAAACATTTATTCCACAATGTAGAATCGTAAAACTTTGTCATTTGTCACTTGTCATAATTACCAGCGTAGCGACTGTATCCTGTTTCGGGGATATTTATTACTCCGTGGATTGTTTGTTGATGCGATTTTGTTTACGTGGTATGTATTTTAAAGCGTATATTCAAGCCAAGAAATAGTTTTATATCTACCGCATTGGAAAGAATCTCTAGTAATCAAAACAAAGTGACAATGCTGCATTTAATTAATAATTATAAAGGAGTAGGTACTATCTGGGCAATACTCCGGCAAAATTACGAAAAAGGACAATGCCGAAATGTGGAAATAATAACGCAAGCTGTGAAAGCGTTGGGGTTAATTACATCGAAGAAAGACAAATGTGAGGAACACATTTTGGCCAAACATCAAGAAAGCTACAAGGGTAAGTGCTTTATTTTACATTCATTCATATTATTATCTGCAAATAATGGCGTAAGTGGCTCAGTTTGTATGGTATTTTTCAGATAATTCAAGAACTACATGGGTGGTGGATTTGAAACCATATATTGCATAAATAGTCCTTAATAAGCTTTATAATTAAAATGCTTCGAGATTGATTGATACAATCAATACCTAACCTAAAATATGTACATTAGTATGTAAATTCATCATTAGAGATTTAAGAACAGAATTTCATTAGTTAACAATTTGCAATGTTTCGTGAAACAGAACACTAATCACACCCTGATATATCTTAGTAGTGGTTTAGGCTCATAAGTTCTAGAAACATACGCTAGTTAAATAAACAAGAAATGCTAGAATGGAGACTAGTTTTACTAGGTCACGAGCTTCGTGAAACATGACACTGTTTATGTAAATAGACCGTTGTCCACAGTATATATACATTCATACATTCGGTAATTCCGAAGAATTTAGTATATTTCACAGTTAACTGTAATCATCATCAGACAATATAACTTCCTTTGAATCTATGCTTCATCCCCCGTTATGTCGGTCCTGGTGTGTAGCGGTAACCATACTTGCCTTCTAAACCCAAGACTGCGGATTCAAACCCGGGCAGGATCGATGGATTTTTTCGGGCGTAAAAATCCTAAGTATGGCTTCCTTCGGAAGGGAAGTAAAGCCGTGGGTCCCGTGTCGTACATTTACGGCACGATAAAGAACCTCAAGCCTGAAAGAAGAGGCCTCTGAGCAAAATTTGTCGGCCGTTTCACGCCCTGAATTGAATGGGACGCTGATGACCTGAAATGTTAAAGAGCGTCCGTAAATAAAACAAACAGACATCTCCCGTTAGAATGCTAGGGAACAAACGGCTACTTTCATTATCGAAGCAACGGTGAGCATTTAGCCGAAATCTTTGAATATTCCTCCTGGGGAATAAGTGTGTTGACACAGATATCAAGTTTACAGAAGCTGTTTGCTTGTCGGTGGATCGTCCCAGTAAGGGTGTGGCCGGCAGGGATATATATAGTGTTAAAGAGTGTTCTTCGGCAATAGTAAGCGTGGATGATGATAGCGACTAACATGATTTCTTTTTACCAAGCGAGGAGACTCGGGACTTGCTTTCTGTATATTCCGAAAGTGCCAGGGCGAGGTGAGCTAGCACGGTGTGATGGTGGCTTGCGCTCTTTAAAGTTCCTGCTCCGGCATGTGGAATGAAAGGGAACCTTCGGAGCAGAGACGGGAGGCACTGCACGTACATCAGAATGTTCTACCTGCAAACATGGTAGGGACCCCATAGATCGTGACCGCCCGATGTTTCCCTTATCATCCCTTCCTTCTGCAAATGCCCAATAAAGGGGTGGTTGTGAAGAAGGCTTAAAGACCGAAAATATCCCTCTCTGCATTCATCCTACGTGTTTATATCCATCGCCGTCTTTTATACACTTTCTTAAAAGCCTTTGAATGTTGGTGATGATCTTGCTTTCCACCAACAGAAACGGAAATTAATATATAACGTATCTCACTTAGAGATTCCATTTTGAGAGCTAACTGCGTCATAGGCATAGAATAACATGGAACTACATGAAAAGGGTACGAAATTTAAAAGATACCCCACATAAAATACTATATTTTTTTATAAAGAATCACTTATTGAACTTATTCTATTATTTTACATCTAAATACATTTATTTATTCAGGTACAGCTAAGGCTTTCTCTTCCACTGTTATCATAGTAACGAGGGCAATATTCGAACAGTGTAAAACGTGACGCAGATAAATAAATGTATGGTAATACATAACTATGGATAATGATAAAAATAGCTTAAGAAGAAGAAAATAATAATACAACAATCACCAACAACGAAATGCATACATATATCAACCGATGTAAATCCTAAAGTCTGTCCTGATAGCGTAGTGGTTACCATACTTGCCTCCTATACCCAAGATTGCGGGTTCGAACCCGGCCAGGATCGATGGATTTTTTCGGGTGTAAATATCCTAAGTATGGCTTCCTTCGGAAGCGAAGTAAAGCCGTGGGTCCCGTGTCGTACATTTACGGCACGAAAAAGAACCTCAAGCATGAAAGAGAGGCCTCTGAGCAAAATTTGTCGGTCGTTTCACGCCCTGAGTTGAACGGGACGCTGATGACCTGAGATGTTAAAGAGCGTCCATAAATAAAATCAATCAATCTGAAAGTGGAAACCGCCACGGGTGGCCAAGGTCGTTAAGGCGCGGACTCGTGAGCGGGAGATCTGGGATTCGATTCCCGCCAGGACCGTCCTCCCTGACTGAGACTTTTCCCAGGTTTTCCTCAGTCCTCATAATTGGCAAATGCCGCGGAGGGACCCTAAACGGGCGTTAAACACTATTTTAAAAAAAAGAGGAAATAAATATACGATCAAAACAAAATTAAAAATCCTAAAAATACTGTGAAGGAGGGAGGAACATTTATGATGGTTACACCAATAATAGAATAAATAATTGTACAACAGGATAAAACAAATAAATACATGTAATGTAGCATAAGGAATCTAAATATAGGGTAATCGATTATTTCTAGTAAATTAAACAGTCTCTGACATGAGAACATTAGCTTGTTCATAAGCACAAAGGTATTTCTGCGAATACTCTCATTTCCCTGCATTTAAATGTTAAATTTATTGGTAATTATGCGGTGGAAATGTTTTCTCATTTAAATATGACAATAACTAAAACTGCTTTTGTACTTTTTAAATTACTGTTGAGTTTTTATACACGCTACCGTTGTTTACTTTTATCTGTCACCTTGTTGTTCATCATAATTTTAATTCCCTAATTTTCTTTTAAAACGGTACATTTCATTGGCTGTTATAAAAAATAACACAAGAGCTAAATAAATTAACCAAGACATTTGCTACTGCTACATTAAGTACAAAACAAGCTGTGTCCATCGCATTATAGAAAAAGAGATGACTTGAAAAAAGAATACAAACATGTATGAAACGTTATAAACTCACGCAAAAACAATTTATAATATTGTGCCTTAATAAAATTTTGCTTTTAAAATTTAAGAATTTGTATGATCGAGTCTATCGTCAAAACTCTTCCTAGTTTATTTTGATTGAAATGTCCATTACTTTAAAAATCATATATTGCCCTCAATAAGCGTGAGGGATGACAGTCTGCAGAGAATACGAGTAGAAATAACAGAAATTGAAATCATGATTCATGAATGATTTATTTATAGACGCTCTTTAACAGCTCAGGTCATCAGCGTCCCACTCAACTCAGGGCGTGAAACGGCCGACAAATTTTGCTCTGAGGCCTCTCTTTCAGGCTTGAGTTTCTTTTTCGTGCCGTAAATGTACGACACGGGACCCACAGCTTTACTTCCCTTCCGCAGGAAGCCATACTTAGGATTTTTACGCCCGAAAACATCCATCGGTTATGGCCGGGTTCGAATCAGCGATCTTGGTTATAGGAGGAAAGTATGGTAACCACTACACCACCAGGACCGACAGAAGAAATTGAAATTATATAATATGTATAGTAATGGAGAATCATCTGTGTGTTCTTTGGCACTGAAATTTTTTGTTTAAGCCTTTGAAAGAAGAAATTGCAGATAGACAGGAAAAAGTTCTATGGGATATGTTTCCTTCATCTACGCGAGAGAATAGTGTCACTTGCGACTGTTTTGATAGTATAATCAGATTTGGTGAGCTGGTCTTCACCTGGCAACAGTAAAACTTCTTGAGAAATTAAGTCGTCTTAAAGCAAGTTTGTAATGACAATTATTATCACATAATTTAGTACATTTTAGTTATCGGCTCATTCAGTGCAATGTAATATTTCATTTACAATATTTTACTTTACGTTCCGAACTCGTTGTGCTAAGAGCGCGCGAACGTGGAAGATTTGCACTAATTTCGTCTAGGCTTTGAGTTTTCGCAAGTTTCACTGAATCATATTGTGCACAGTATCGTTAGTTTGCAATTCTGTAAAGAGGCAATTGATGAGCAAAGATCTTAATAAATTTCGCATTCGACGAGTTGATTTGTGTAAATAATAATGTTTACACACAAAAATACGCTGCCATCCAAAGTAAGTGCATCCTTCTTACTGAATTTAAAATAAAAACTCAAGTAAATCTATAACAAAAACTTGTGGACTAATATAAAAGTTTAAAATACTAAAACTATTGTGTAACTGTGTAATTTAAGAGCGCGTAGTTTTCCTGTCTGCTTAAGACTTTAAATAATAGGCAAATATGCTAATGCATTATTAATTTAAGTATTAAATGTCAAATAAATGTGTTTCAAAGTATGTAGTTTAAATAATCAAGCAATGCTGCGTCATTTTGGAGGAGATTTCTAAGATAGATCCATTTACGGTAACTGCAGCATCTAAAGCTAATTTAAGGTTTATATTAATAAAGCTTTCGCCAGTCGAAAAAATGTTAAGAACAACTGATGTACAGCATATCTAGAAGCATTAATAGACCTTGTTCTAGATAATATTTAATTATTATATTGATGGCGTGCTTTGTAAGCATTTTGTTTACTATTTATATGAGACACTTCTATATTATTGTAATACTAGACTTACCATTATTATTATTATTATTATTATTATTATTATTATTATTATTATTATTATTATTACCACAACTTCCATCCGCCCACTACTTCCATCACTAATATTGCCATTAGTCCTTACTACTATTACTACCATTACCACTATTTCTACTACTACCAAGTTTACTACTATTTCTACTACTTTTACTATTACCACCACTATTACTACCACTACCTACTGTTACTACTATTAGTAGTAGTGGTAGTGTTGGTGGTAGTAATATTTATAATAGCACTAGTAGTAGTGGTAGCAGTACTATTAGTAGTAGTAATATCTATAGTAATAATATAGTAATAGTGGTAGTAATATTGGAAGTAGTAGTGACAGTGAGGGTAGTAATGGTGGTGGTAGTAGTGCTGGTCGTTGTAATATTGGTGGTAATAGTAATAGTGGTGGTAATAATAATAATAATAATAATAATAATAATAATAATAATAATAATAATAATAATAATAATGAATGGTATATCTATTGTATCACAATAATACAGAAGCGTCTCATACAATTAACGAACAAAATAATATAAAATAGTACTACAACTACTACTACTACTACTACTACTACTACTACTACTACTACTACTACTACTACTACTACTACTACTACTATTACCCCTTCTACATTTCTGCTGCTGCTAGCACCACTACTTACATATTTATAATAAAAGTGTAAAACTGAATTGCTCAATACCAATTAATTCCGAGAATTTCGTGTCATCTTTGTGGTATACGGCATCGACCTTATAATTTGGGATTATTAACTTTTTGGTCTACTGCCCCGTTCTTCACTGTACTCAGAAAGTGACAAAAAAAAAATAGCAAGTCTCTGTGTCTTTACAAATATGGCTAGCAGCTTAAAGAAGTCTATTAGGTCACAATTCTCTATCCGGAAAAATAATATTTTTTTGTTGTTGTAGATCTAAATGAAATGAAGCAAAAATTAAAGAGGGATCGATGGAGAGTGTCGCTGCTAAGCCGCAGCACGTACACAAGCGTTATGCTTTTGTTTTTTACAAAGCATTCTCAACCGTGGAGCGGAACTTTCACTGCTGACGGTATTAATAACAAAATACACAAATAAATGAAATAACGGTCTGTTAACATTTACCGTACTTTCAGAGGTTTTGTTTATTGTGGAATGTGCTGTCAGCGACATTACTCAATTCTTGCATATCTAAACAGTCCACCACATTGAACTTAACGATTAAATGGCGTAGGAAATAATAAGTTAGAATTAGCAGTGATCAATTAAAGCGAAGAAATACTGTAGCATGTTATTATGAAAAGGTAAAAACTTTCAAAGAATTGGCTAACGGTATGTTACTATTACCCATGGAACGGAGTGGAACAAATGAAACGAGCACGTGAACGCTTCAAGTTCCTCGAAAGAGAATATTTCCTTATTCATGTTTCAGCAAAAATAAATTAATACGCAGATTCCTTATGACGTTCGTAATATAGAAAATTTATATTAAGATATACAAAGCAACTTACTGAAACAATTGAATGTTCCAAATACGTAATTAAAGACAAGATTTCTTTATAAAAGTTTCAGCAAAAGGAAATGTTTTTCCATGTGTTAGGTTAGCAAATAGACTTCTGAAGAACGTAATAAACGAGGGATTAAAAGTATTGAAAATGTCCGTAAACTTTCTAAAACTAGATTTAGCTAGCCGCCTCCATCTAGTGGCTGCATTAGTGACTACTAATCCAAAGGTTCTGGGCTCAATTCCCGGTAAGATCAAGCTGACCTCGAGCTAATTTGCACCTCATTCACTACAGACTTAAACCTATATTCAGTTCGCAGTCGGGAGTAGACCAATGCAGTCAGAGCGGGAAAAAAAAAAAAAAAAAAAAATTAAGAGTACATAAATTTATTAATATTAATAATAAAATATACATTTGAACATTATCAAAATAATGACAGTGTCCATTTAGGGAAAAAAAAAAACATTTATTTGGGAGAACGAATTAGTGTGTTTGGCAAATTTTTCCTTTAATTTTGCTAAAATTATGTTATGTCTAAAATCCTAGTAATAGGGTAATTTCTTAAAACTCAAGTTTAAAATACACAGGAATATGTTATAATTATCAATATATTTATCGTTTTAATGATTGATTGATTTGTTTTATTTACGGACGCTCTTTAACATTTCAGGTCATCAGCGTCCCATTCAAATCAGGGCGTGAAACGGTCGACAAATTTTGCTCAGAGGCCTCTTCTTTCAGACTTGAGGTTCTTTATCATGCAGTAAATGTACGACAAGGGACCCACGAAGGATGCCATACTTAGGAGTTTTACGCCCGAAAATATCCATCGCTCCTGACCGGGTTTGAACCCGCGATCTTGGGTTTAGAAGGCAAGTATGGCTACACCGCCAGGACCGATGTTTTAATAATAATTAGATGCTACGATTGCATTTCGTCCTGTACTGCACATATATTTGATCAAGCATGACCACACAAAACATACATTTATGATATTAAAACTATTGCACAGTGTTTTTATTCTACAATGTATTAAAGACTTTCATTGTAACGAATTAGTACATGAGAGGGTGTTGTGTTTATCTGTAGTGAAAAAACAGAAGAGACATAGGAACATAAGATCGAGCGATGCCTGATGTAAAAAGTAGACGAAAGAGAAAGTGAACTGGGAAAAAGCGGTGGTAAGACAAATTTAAAATTAGTTTATAAGTTCAAAAGGCTGAATCGGTGAATATAAGTGGGATTTCTCGAAATTAATGGAAGTAGATGTTTGAAAAAAATTATGTGTTGTAAGAAAGCTGTTTAATAAACAGCATTACTAATTTACAAATTCAGAATGCTGTGCACCAAATATGTTGTAATAATAACAACAACGTTCATGAAAATTTTAACCATGGGCTTACATTTAGGGAAAATAACGAAGGATTCCCTCATAATGAGCAATAGGTGCTCTGTTATTAATAAAGAAGTTTAAAAGAATTTCTTTGGGCCAGAACGGGTCTAGCCTTAAAAGAATAAGAAGAAGCTTTTAAAAAACATTTTCTGGACTGTGTGAGGACTGGACTTTTTTGAAGACTTTTGAGAAAAGAAATGGATATTTTAGCTGAACGACAAAATTCTTAAATGTGACTTTTCAAGTAAGAAATTAAGTTTAATTGCAAGTAAACAAATTCCGGAAAATATGACGTTTATCCACTTAACGGAAAACAGCAGCAGTGAAATACTTTTCCATTGCAGCTCAGATCATTATGTTAAGGCAGTCACTTTCCTACTCTTACTTCCTTATTTATTTATTTATTCTGGTATAAAGGCCATTAGACCTCCTCTTCCGCTCTACAAACCTAATAATATAAGTATGCTTATCCTTATACACACTGCAAAGAAATATAACCTGAGCCATTTAAAATATGATACCTCCCTCTGTGTATAATTTACAATTAACTTTAAAACAAATGTTACCGTTATCAACAAAACACTGCGAGGATAGGTCCATAAATTTCCGGCCTAGCCATTTTCTAGCTATGATAAAGACAAAAACTATATTTCACTTTTCAATATCTTTATTACTATACACTTCACACATCTTTGAATTAACATTTCAACCCACCCCATTGAGGGTCTTTCTTGAGTTTTGAGAAGAAGAAATAGTCACCGTGAGTTAGATCTGGTCTGTAGGGTGGATGGGCGATCTCCTTGATGTCACATTTCTTCACAGCTTCCTTTGCAACAAGAGCTGTGTGTACAGGCGCGTTATATTGAAGCAACACCTCCACTCAGCTTTCCTCGTCTTTTCTCTTTGATGGAAGCACGTAGTCTGTGCACTAGGCCAGCATAGTACTCCCCATTTACTGTGGTGTTCCTCTCCTTGAAGTTAATGAAGAGCATTCCTTCACAGTGCCAAAAGATTGTGGCCATGATCTTCTTGGTTGACTGAGTGACCTTGGCCTTTAGAGGCGGTGCTTCGCCAGGTTTACGCCATTCCATTGATTCTCTTTTGAACAAGGGATCATAGTAGAGGATCATAGTTTCACCTTCTGGTTTGCAGAACTTCTCTCTCGTAGTCACGGCAAAGCTCCAAAAATGGTTGACAACAGATGACTCGTTGCTGTTTTTGGACTGAGGAAAGAAGTCTAGCCACTAACCTTATTCATGTTTAAATGTTCATGAATAATTCGAAGGACTGTTGTTTTAGAAAGGCCCAACCTTGCTGCTATTTCTGTAACTTTGAGCCGTTTGTCTTCCATAATTTCTCCTTCCACAAGAGCGAGCGATGTTTTCAGGAGTGAGCACCTCCAAGGGCCGCCCTGCACGCTCTTCGTCTTCAATGCTTTCTCGGATCACTCGAAACAGTTTGGCCCATTCTTTTGCGGTAGAATATGAAGGGGATGCTTCCCCATATACACCATCCAATCGCTGTTTAATTTCATTTGGGGTAAGTCCTTCTTTTGTGAAGAATTTAATAACAGCTCGAAACTCCATTTTGAACATGTCACAATCTTCTACACATAGCTTTCTAAATGTAACTATCTGAACAAATGAACAATGGGGTGGATGTTACAGCTGCAATTATTTACTTAACAGATTAGGTATGACACCAGATAAGGATTTTGTGAAGATGGTAATCCTTATCGACGAGGACGGAAACTTATGGACCTACCCTGGTATATCAAGCTCTTTAAAATTCGTGACTCACTGTGTTTACTCTCCCTCGTACAAAAATAGAAACATTAAAAAAAAAAGTTCGAAATTTCGGAAATATGAAGAAATTATCCTCAAACTACATGATACATATTGAATAATAAGGTTCTAATTACTCAACACACGTCGCAAGTTCGAATTTGCGTAAATGTTTATAAACGAACCATGATTTTCCCTTAAGCAATTTCAGTTTCCCTGGTGATGATGCCAATGTTGTTTGCTGAGGATGAATGCTGGTGTTCGCTTTGAGAGGTGTTATTGACCAATAATTTTTGCAAATTTGTTTCTAGTCCGTTTTACTTATAGATAATATCTAAATTGTTTTTTTTTTATTATTTTTTGGTGTTTTTGGTATAAAATAATGTTTCCAATACTAGCAAATATTCGTTTCACTAACAGAACCCACTTTTCTTACATGTTCACCCTAAATAATCGTCGTTGGCTTTTGAGAGAAAGTAAGGAAATCACATCAGTATGTGAAGGTAACCAGAATTGAAAAGTCCAAGGCTGAACACCAGCAACAACAGACAATTGAAACAGAAAAGTGCCTAGCGTTAATGATGTCCCTTTATATTATAGTGTTTACGTCTGGTACTATTTTCATGCATAAAATAATATATTTAATTTTTAACGAAAAATTAATAAGCCTTGGAATGACTGTTAATTGGTGTATGAACGGCGATGTTATTTTTGTATAGGGCATAAAAAATAAACAAATTTTTGTCATGTGCCGTAGGTGGTGCTGACGAGGCCGGTTCGAACCAATCAGCAGGAAAGGCGGCGGAAGGATACAAATATATTTGTTTATGTCACGTTTCTTTCCAGGGGTGGACAATTCATAGATCTTTAACAACATGCCCCAAACTTGCCAGAACAGTATTGAATTAATCTTCTTCTTCTTCTTCTCTTCAAGGATGGAATCTGTTTAATGTCTATTGCTTCCTCGGTCGTCCTATATCCCTTTTTCCTGTTAAGGTGTGTCTCATAGCCTGTGCATATAGTCTATCCTTTGTATCTGTTATGTGACTTTCAGGCACAGTAAAATCTCGATTATTCATCGTAATGAAAGAAGGGGAGGAGCGTCAAAGCTGCATAATTCGTATGCTTGTTTTTGATAATATCCATTTTAATTTTACGAAGTTAAATAACGTCCCAGAATGAGATGTCATCGTTTACAGCAAGAGGGTCACTGCTGATTTAATAACGTCCTGTACTGTTGTTGTGACACCAAACGCCAAATTCGTTACCATGTTAGTTAACCACCATTATCAAAATTTTCTATAAATTTTCACTTTCGTCTCTAGATCCAAAACTTTGCATTTTCTGTGCAAAAACCGACTTACATTTTTAAAGTTACTGATTATAAGTGGCCAGTTGTACTCGTTTACCGTTATTCATTAGCCTCAAACAAAGTCCCTTGTTAGATCCATAATATTTAAGTGCACAGGTCGAATTTTAGCAGCATTCTCGCGATTAATTACGGAAAAAGCAGAAAGACGGGTGATTGAGGTTCTACTGTGCGTGTGTGTGTGTATGTTTTAAAATACGCTTCCTTTTGTCGAATGTTCACCTGTTTCGTTTATCTCGAAGACTATGGACAATTTTATTTTCTGCAGTCTGAATTCTGGAATTATGTTGGTGCTCTAGAACTGGCAGAACGTTATTTTGGTTTCTTTTGTGTTTCATCCATTAGATTTCTGTGTTTAGTCTCACTAATATTCCCGACTTTGTTTCATTTTTACTTTTTCATCAAGGCATGTATCATATCCAGATGGTCAGTCCTGGTGGTGTAGTGGTTACCACACTTGCCTCCTACACCCAAGAACGCGGGTTCGAAACCGGCCAGGACCGATGGATTTTTTCGGGCGTAAAAATCCTAAGTATGGCTTCCTTCGGAAGGGAAGGGAAGTAAAGCCGTGGGTCCCGTGTCGTACATTTACGGCACGATAAAGAACCTCAAGCCAGAAAGAGAGGCCTCTGAGCAAAATTTGTCGGCCGTTTCACGCCCTGAACTGAATGGAATGCTGTTGACCTGAGATGTTAAAGAGAGTCCGTAAATAAATCAATCAGCACCACCATATCCAGATGCTCGTCAGATATGAAGCGTGCTGGGGAAATAATATGTCCATGGCGGACCAAAACTAGCAAAGTCAGGGCAATTTCGAAGTCAAGAGAAAGGCAATTCTCCTTGAACATGAAAGTTCGAAATGATATTCCAGTCCTCTTGGCGGGATTTGTGCGGAGAAGGCTAATAACTCTCGCACTATAACTAATTTATTTGCAGTGCTTAGAATTAAATTAATTATATCGCAAATGAAGCGTAGACGATGCCAAAAGATATGATATTCGCCTTTTAGAGCGGCAACACTGCAGAAGAAACATCATTGGGAACTTTGCTGTTTATGTACAAGATAAGGAAACTGCAAGTTACCGGGAACATGGAAGAAGAAGAAAAAAGCGGTACGGAGACCAACAGGTTGAACAAATGGGTCAGGCGGAAATGGTGAAGGCGCCAGGAAAGTTCCCACAAACGTCATCGTCGCGGATCATCGCGCCCCAGCAACGGTCCTTTGATTCACTCGCTGCTCTCCGCGGAGAGTTTTATCGACAAAAGCCGACTTTAATCCAAATCCTTCATGGTCTGTTTGCTTAAGCCTCATTGCATATTTCAAACAAAAAAGCTCCCGCACAACTCAGGAATGCAGAAGACACAGTAGCGCCTGATGCGAATGTACTTTTAATTGCCAAATGTAGCGTGATTCCCCCGGGCGAGGATCGAACCAACTCCGGTAGCCGTAATTACCTGTACCTCCCTACCCCGGCGACCTTCACCTCCGTACAGTCCAGCTTTCATCTAACAAGTGCCTACATTTCCTGCACAAAAACTCTCTGATCATCATCTCGAGATTTCAACAATTGGGCGGCATCAACATGCGCACAATAGTTAAGAGTTTATAGCTTATAATTCTTAAATTTAAAATGCAGTTAGCACCACGAAAACTTTACACAGCAGACTCTGATCAAGGCGCCGGTATCTTCTGAAACCATAACACAGTAGAAAACATGTGGGATTTTATGAAGTGAATTTATGTCGTAACAAAATAATGAAAGTAACTTTTTACATTCCGCTGATCAACAATTAAGAGGAAAAATAAAAAAAGAAAAGAAAATTATGCCCACGTCATTTAGCCTTAGCAGATACAAGTTTAATTATATTGCACTCTTTTTGTTAACACGTTGCCATTTTCGCTGTAATTTCTGAAAATGATTCTATATTCCCTAAATAGCAACGAAATAGAAAAGTGTGTGTAATATATGTATTTGTGTGTGTGTGTGTGTGAGAGATAGAGAATGTATCTGTTATTTAATGCTATAAAGAACTTAAAATTTCATTAAAGTTGATAAATTGAATGAAGTATAGAATTAAATGGATATAAATACATCTATCTCCCATTAGGTGGTGTAGTGACAACAATACTTGTCTTCTAAACCCAAGATCGCAGGTTCAAACCCGGTCAGGATCGATTGATTTTTTAGGACGTAAAAATCCTAAGTATGGCCTCTTTCGGAAGGGAAGTAAAGCCGTGGGTCCCGTGTCGTACATTTACGGCACGATAAAGAACCTCAAGCCTGAAAGAGAGGCCTCTGAGCAAAATTTATCGGCTGTTTCACGCCCTGATTTGAATAGGACGCTGATGACCTGAGATGTTAAAGAGCGTCCGTAAATAAAACAAGCCAAATCCCCTTGGCGTATAGCTTTTATACCGATTTTTAATTATAAACGTGTCCTCTTACGCGATTTTGTAAGTCTCAGCTAGTAAATGTGCTGCAGGAGGCGCCCTATTTCAACTCCACTACCAAAAATGCAATTAATGCCACAATTACCGTCTTGTTCATTGTATTAGGAGAATATATTCTGACGAAGAATGACACATAGTTCGGCTTCCGAAATGTTTTGTGATTACACTGCAAATGCTTTGCTTTAAGGAATTTCGTGTGCGCTCCTACAGAATGCAGGTTCCGCATGAGGTAAAGCCTCCAGTGCTCTTTGTAAGAATCCACACAGTACCTATTATTGATGAGAGCCAGTGTTGCTTCTCTCACCAAAAGTGAGAGAAGTACGATGAATACTTGCAGAACCGCTACATTCTGAAGAGATCACTCTGGGTAGTGTTCAGTTCTCTATTTCACTGAAGACGGTGTAAACTCAGGTGTCTACAGTCATCAGCTTCTATAAAGATGTACAGTCATTTTGTAAGACAAATGATTTCAGCAAGTGTTCTTGGACTGGGCCACTCCAACTTCGGCAGTTTCTCGAGGAAATCTTTCTGAATAGGACCGTGCCTTTCCGCAACCTGCCAGAAGCCCAAACATCACAAATTGTGACTCTTTTCTGTGAGGTATGATATAGGAACATTGTTTTGAGCCGATATCACGTAGTCCTTATGACCTACTTGCAAACATTGAATCTGTGGTGACTAGGATAGCTCTACTGTGCCATGTTTGCATGGATCATTCACCGCAAGAAACAACAGCTGACCCATTTGTAAGTATGCTCTGTAAAAGAATATTAAACTATCTATTTCAAACACCGTGTATCTTCGTGTAGTTACGATTTTAGTAAAAAGATTTTAAGATTAACGCTAGTTATTTTTTAATGGTATTTAACACCCGTTTTACTGCTGAGGCATCACAGGCGGTGACACTGATGGTACATGAGGTAAAACGATGTATTAGGAAAGGATTTTTTTAAGGAAGGAAATGTTCCAGGCCTAAATTTAGGGTACCTCTCCGGCATTTGCCATTTATTAGGACTGAGGAAAATCTGGAAAACCTCAGTCAGGGAGGAAGGTCCTGGCGGGGATCGAACCCCAAACCTCCCGCTCACGAATTCGCTCCTTAACGACCTCGGCCACCCATGGCGGTCCAGCTATTGATGAAAATGATTATAAGTGAAAGAACAAAATAAATTGGTCATAATGTTCCTTGAATAATTTAAATGTTTATATAAAAAATAACGGTTGATTGAATACTTTAATGCAAAAAATACAGAGCGGTGAACAAACAGTCGATAAATAGAAATGGAATAAACTAGCTTTTCTCCCACAACTGGCAACTTGGCCCATCTAAATCTTAACCACCGTCGCAGTTGTTCATGGGAAAACATACACGCGGTTATGTTTCTAATTCCGTGTTCTTGAGTCATTTGCTCAGCAGTTAGATGCTGTTACGGAGCTCGCTAAGTACTGCGGTAGTTCTACAGACGTTTCGATGGCTGGCAGTGAAAGATTGCGGACCGCCTTGAGCATGGACCGCTCCAAATCGATTGCTACGCCTATTAAAGATACAGCTGTCACTGCCCTAACTCATTACAGGAAATCTTTCGGTAACCGAGCGCGCAGTTCCGGCCAAACGACTTGTAAGAGACGGCGGTGTCTTACGAAAATGAACGTCGTACCTTTGACATAAATCTGTAAGATATGTGGACGCTCGTTTATTTTGCAAATCATACAAAAACTTTTCAACTTGTGAAGAATTTGCAATCCTTCGAGGATATTGCCAATAAAGCAAAAACATGGAGTTAAATCAACGCAAGTGTTCTCATTCTGTATTATGTAATTAATATACTGTACTTCACTGCTTTTTCCTTGCTGTAAGCTCTAAAAATATAAAGAGAATAAACGTATAGAGTTGTGAAGTACGGTTTCTTGGAATGTAGGTTAGGTACTAATAATGTAACACATAGGAGAAGGCAACCTTGTGAACAGTTGAGCGGCACAACAGGCTGGTGAACATTTCTACCTGAACCTATCGGTGGGTCGGGAGAAATGAGAAACAAAAGGCGGTGTGTGTCACGCCAGCGCCAAACATAATAAGCCTCTAATCCATTATAAATATCATTACACGCGGCCAGCCAATCCATCACTGACATTCTGACACAGTAATTGTTCATCAACATGGCTGCCAACAAAACGAAACAAAAACACCCCAGCACAGTAGCCACTCCAATGGCATGGTGTGTTAATAATATTTGGACAAGTTTGTTTGTGTAGTGAAGAATTCCTCCGCCGTACAATGAGGGCTGTCCAATAACCAGTTTCTTCATAATCAACTTTATTCCAGACGTAGGAGAACTTGTAGAACACCAAGAAGAAAAACCTAAATGTAAAGTTTAGATTTGTCAGCTCTCGTCCGGGGGAATTCCGTTGAATAAAAACATCAACGAATTTATTGCATTAGGTTTTGGAAGTGAGTAAATGAGTTCTCTCTAACAAATGTACAGAGAGTAATACCAAAGTTTACAGCACACATTTCTACATTTACGTTCACACAATGTGCAATGTGTTTCGGCAGTATTACCATGGCAATAGACTTCTATCTAGTCTTAAGAGTTCAGCCAGTATTTTTCATTTATTTTGTCATCATCGCCAATTCAAAAATTGTGGTCTGGGTTTGGAAAGAGGAGAAAATCACTTGGCGCTAGATGTTACATGTTTCAAAGTTTCCCGAGGATGATTCAAAATTTTGTGGTCAGATATTATCATGGAAAAGCAACAATGATTCAGTCTAACGGCAGCTCTTTGTTACACCAACAAGTGCATATATGAGGGCAGATCCATAAGTTTCCGGCCTCGCAGATAAGAATTATCGCCTTCACAAAATCCTTATCTGTTAAGTAAATAATTGCAGTTGTAACTTCCGCTTCGCTGTATTCAATTGTTCAAATATAGTTGCATAAAGAAGGCTATTTGACAAGTTCAAAATGGAGTGTCGAGCTGTTATTAAGTTCTTCACAAAAGAAGTATTTATTCCAAATGAAATTAAACAGCGATTGGATGTGTATATGGGGAAGCGTAAAAGAATGGGCCAAACTTTTTCGAATGATCCGAGAAAGCATTGGAGACGAAGAGCGTACAGGTCGGTCCTTGGAGGTGCTCACTCCTGAAAACATCGATCGCTCTTGTGGGAGGAGAAATTATGAAAGACCGACGGCTCAAAGTTACAGAAATAGCAAGCAATGTTGGGCCTTTCTAAAACAAAAATCATTCAGTCGAATTATTCACGAACATTAAACATGAATAAGGTTAGTGCAAGATGGGTGCCGAGACTTTTTCCTCAGTTCAAAAGCAGCAAGAGTCATCTGTTGTCAGGCATTTTTGAAGCACTGTCGTGGCAACGAGAGAGAAGTTTTGCAAACCATTGTTACAGGAGATGAAACTATGGTGCTCTACTATGATCCCTTGTCCAAAAGAGAATCAATGGAGTGGTGTAAACCTGGCGAAGCACCGCCTCTGAAGGCCAATGTCACTCAGTCAACCAAGAAAATCTGGCCACAATCTTTTGGGACTGTGAAGGAATACTCTTCATTGACTTCAAGGAGAGAAACACCACAGTAAATGGGGAGTACTATGCTGGTCTACTACACAGACTACGTCCTTCCACCAAACAGAAAAGACGAGGAAAGTTGAGTGGTGGTGTGCGCCTTCTTCATGACAACGCGTCTGTGCACACAGCTCTTGTTGCAAAGGAAGCTGTGAAGAAATGTGGCTTCAAGGAGATCGACCATCCACCCTGTAGCCCAGATCTAGCTCCTCTTCTCAAAACTTAAAAGGACATTCGAGGAAAGAAATTTAAGTGTAACGAAGAAGTGATGGATGCTGTTTATGCCCATTTTTAAGACAAAACCTCTAACTATTTGGGGGGGGGGGTTGAAATGTTAATTCAAAGATGTGAGAAGTGTATTGCAATAAAGGGTAACTTATTGAAAAGTGAAATATAGTTTTTGTCTTTATCATACCTAGAAAAGTTTAGGCCGGAAACTTATGGACCTACCATCGTATATGATACTTTTCTGATAGGTGGTCGGAAGCCCGCAATACATGTTTCGTTTCTTGGAGATACCGAGGAACTCCAAGTAACCCGCAACATTGTAACTTGTGTGCAGTATCTCAACTCGAAGCTGTACTACAGTAAGCCTACAGGTAAAGTAATGGGAACAGCTTCACTGTATCACGCTCTCCGCTGAAAGCGAAGGTTCTACAATTAAAGAGCCCTTAAAGTGACGAAATGTAGCACCTTTGTCTCGGTCAAGAATACCTTGACCGTTCATAGTGCACAAACCTCCTCTGTGTCTTAGCGCCCATACTTTGAAAACTGAAAAGCTGGCACCTTTCCCCTTATCAACGTATTTCATGTACCAACTTTATAATCTATATCACTTTGCAGTTTCTGCATATCTCATTAGACGTAATTTATTTAGCAATTCCTTATTATTATACTATACAACACATTTTAGATGTAAAATACATTATATTAAATTTACTAAAGCAAGTCCTTTCATAAAATCGAAAAGTCAGCCTTTCTCCTTGGTCCACTGGGTCTGTATTAGGAAAAAAGTGACTATCAACGCTGCCATTACAAAAAAAAAAACAAATTTAGATATCTTCGCAATTTCAGTATTTTGTTATTCAGTTCTATAAAAGTTTAACAATGTCACATGCCAGAGTCATAGATCACAAACGTTGGAAATTTCTATCCTAAATAAAACATTTCTGTTAACTGGGCATGATTTCATGATAGCTCTGAAATAATCCAATAATTCGAACAACCTCAATATGTAACAGAAACGCTTAAAGCCAGATGTGTTCCTGGCGAGCACACATAAAGAATGCAGCATAAAACCATTGGTTTGGTAATTAGCTCTATTGACGGAAGAGCTAGGCAATAAAGAATACTCCTAAAATTCATTGGCAACAAGGACGAATCTATTGCTTGAAGACATCAACAACATTTTGGAAATATAACAATGTCGATATAGAGACATAAATACGGCCAGTAAGATGCACAGTTTGTTAGGTTAAGAGACGAATAGGGGCTACCCTTGCACTCCGCAATTAAGTGAGGACTTTAGCACTGGCAGCATTTCCAAAGGTAAGGGGAACAACAGTCGCCATCCTTGAGTGGAGAAATAATCCCAGTGCTTTCTTAGTTTATGAAACTAGTTAACGTTGTAGCCTTTTGTTCATGTTTTACCCTGATACTTCCTCGAATATCCGGTCTAAATTACTTAATCGTGATATTTATTTTTAATAGTGTTTAACGCCCGTTTTTGCTACAGAGGCACCACAGGCGATGATACACGAGATGAAACAATGTATTGGGAAAGGATTTTTTTATGGAAGGAAACGTTCCAGGTCTAAGTTTAGGGTACCTCCCCGGCATTTGCCACTTATTAAGATTGAGAAAAACCTCAGTCAGGGAGGACGATTCTGGTGGAAATTGAACCCCAGGTCTTTCGCTCACGAGTGCACGCCTTAACGACCTCGGCCACTCGTGGCGATACGTGGCATTATAATCACAACGTTTTTTAAGACTTAATTCTGTTTTTACATAATATGAAATGACATATTTCTTCAAATTGGAAATACTGTATTGAATTTGCACACTTCACTACTGTATATCGCCATTTTGGGGTTATATTTCGAAACTGAGAATGTCGAAGCATATAGCCGTTTGTTAACTCAACCGGTATATATCCAACGTCCGCACACATTGTTACCAGCACTGAAAACAGAAAGAATGCTGAATACCGGTGTTCATACACACGAAACAAAAATGAATAAATAAATAAGAATTTAATATGAAAATGCTGACAAATTAGAGAAGTTTCGTAAATGTATGCGAAAGATTATTTTTATTGTAAAATCGGACGAATCCGCATCTCATGTACACAGGTTACAGAATGCCAACTGTTACACGTCATACTGTAGCTCGCTTGCTTTGTATTCTCTTCCCCTCCACCACTTTACCACATCGCTTTATCTCTATACACTTCGATAAGCCGAAAGCCGACACGTTCTTGGTATTCCGAAATCGATTCATCTCATTGGACCACTACTGCCATCTTATACCGTCGATAACCTCATAAGTTGTTTTGTTTTTGGTGATATCTGCCATATAGGTACCAATCAAGTTTAAATAAATGTTCCATAATCATTTTAAAAATTTTTTTTTCTAATTTAAGGTCTCTTGTAGCAACTGAAATCTAGAGCCAGTGAAATAATGTTTTGATAAAATAAATGTATAAACGAACCAGGAACCCACAACCTAAAAGTTACTTGGTATTCGTCTTTTCACAGAGGAAAAAAAAAAAAAGACTTTACGGAATTTTAGCCCGGAATCTTACGGAAGCTGTACAAATACTACGCTTCTTATAAACCTATTGCTCTATATGTTTTATCCGTGTCCTCTCATAGTTAAGACATTAAAGTTTTACAATCTATGAGCTCAACTAAAAACGGACTTTAAAAAGCCTCAGTTATGGGAAGGTCCGATATGATTTAGAGAACACGGTACTCATGTCCCGGAAACAATTATCCATACTTATTTCATGTTTAAAACGGCGTTTCACTTTTTCTAAATACTGTTTAACTACTGAGGCAGTGGACACTGATGATACATGAAATGATGAATTAGTAAAGGATTTTTTTAAGGAAAGAAGTTTTCCAGGCCTAAGTTTAGGGTACCTCCCCTGCATTTGCCATTTACGAGGACTGAGGAAAATCTGGAAAAAACTACAGCCAGGAAGGACCCCAGACCTCCCGCTCACGAGTTCGCGCCTTAACGACCTCGGCTCCCCGTGGCGGTACGGTGTTTAACGTTTATATTATCATGCAATTAACATTTGCTGAGTGTTACTCCCTTAAGCCGCATGTACGAATTTAAGTGTTGCTGTTGAATTAATTTTATTATTATCTTCTCATTTTCAGCTTATAAAGAGTTGTACGTGATGCAGTTTATCGCCAAAATCACTCCAAAGTTCACTAAATATGTAAAAAGACGTATTCATAATAGCATACGTTGTTCTTTCTTGCATAAAGAATGTCTCGCTAAAATGTACAATACAGTTCCTCACGTACCTTTTCTTTTATACAAAACAATTGAACATGTGATGCTTCACCAATAACAACTGTAAAGGATTTAATGAGAAATTAGCACCATTCAGCACTAGATCTTAATCTACGAGCCGAATTTTATAGTGGTATAGTGCTACAGAAAATAATATTATCACGAATTGTGTTGGTAACTTTAGACCTTTAAGATTTAGCATTGCTATGCTTTCAAGCGTGCAATTTAGTTTAGGCTAAAAACCTTGTAATTAACGAATATTTGGTTAGGTTAGGTTAGGTCTAAGAAATTTGTCTTAAATATATACCTGGATCAGTATCGACCACAACCAGTCTTCTCGCACCAAATACTTTTTAAACATATTCTTCTGTTTTTCAAAACTGTTTTCTTTTACTTCTTAACAACTTCGTTTTTTCTTCCGTGCATAATATACATCGATATGCCCGGGGAGAGAGATTGTAAAATTGTTCCAAACATTAAAAAAAAAAAAATGCCGTGTTCTATACAACAAAATAACGTTATTAAAATGCAAAAAAAAAAAAAAAAAAAAGACAAAGAAAAGAATAAATATTTAAAATAATTCTAACCAAGAATAAAAAACCTATTGGATAATTTATATTAGCATAACATTTTCATTTTAAAATAGGTAATATTTTATCTTATAGCACATCCAATATTCATTATTATTATTATTATTATTATTATTATTATTATTATTATTACTAATATAATAAAAGTGTAACAATTTAATTTGCAAACTTAGTAGAAAACACATTCAGGATTAATATAATATTAAATTTTTAAACTCGTTTTCACCAACCCAAAAATACAATAACTTCAGTGTTAGAGATTCGAGATGCAAAGAGGGAAGTAAACACTGCAGGGAACATTGCCTATGTAAAGTTTTGCCTGTTAGCGTTTGATGGGTTTAAAAGAGCCAGTGACCAAGAGATTTCTTTGCTGCGAGTGTAGAGAAACTTATTTCCTCTAGGTCCCATTCACAATGAAAATTAAACGTAAACAAAATAAAGTAAAACGTAACACGTTAACTTAGTTATATGTAGGCATTCACAATGAAAGACGTATTAGCCAATCAAAAATAAGAACAAGCGAAGATCAACTAAACATCTGATTGAAAATGGCTGCTTCTGAGCAGACGGTGGTAGCGTTTATGCATATGCAAAGTGCAGTAACTAATTTGCTTGAAGTAATATGAGCAAGGATAGCTTTCTTATAATGCAATTAAACTTTTGTCCATTGATGTCATTCTGTCTACAGAGTCATTGATCTTCAGCTGTCTCTACCATAACTTGCCCTTACACGGAGCACGGAAATCAAGTGCAACTCCTGCTGCTAGCTGCTGCAAATCCCGAGCGACAGCGGAGAGAGCCGAACTACTGTGCGTGGCTGCAGTGTAATTGTTGCATGTATTATATTTGTTAAATAAAATGTAATCTATGCGTTGTCCTCCGTAACTTTTACAAATAAATCGATAGGGGATTGTTAGAGGGTAAAATGTTGTAACGGTGACAAATCTGCTCTAATGGGAATTCACAATTAATTCATATATACTAACGCTAACCTCGGGTAAATCCTAGAAACTGATGGACACAGTGGTTATTCATAAATATAAATTGATAGGGGCGGATAAATTGCTGTAATGGTGAGAAATCTACTTTGATTGAGGTAGAAAAATTTCATAAACATCAATTTATAGTGCATTTGCTTGAAAATCTTATTATCTAGCTATAATATCTGTGGAAGTCACTACCTTCGGCTCTCTCCGTCGTCGCTCGGGACTTGCAACAGCAAGCAGCAGGAGTTGCATTTGATTTCCGTACTCCGTGTATGGATAAATTCCACCATAAAGCTCTACAAGCAGAGCAGCTGTGTTCTGATGGGCTGATTTTTTAGGTTTAAATTAGAGTAGACGCAAAACCTTAGGCCTTGCAAGCTTCTAATTTACGTCTAATTGTACGTTTATATTTATTTTTAAGGGATTCATTGCAATGCATAGCATCTAGTTTCTACGTTTGTTTTTTTTTTTATTTATTTTTAATTGTGTTTAACACCCGTTTTTACTATTGAGGCACCACAGGCGGTGAACACTAATGATACATGAAATGAAATTATACATTAGGAAAGGATTTTTTTAAGGAAGGAAACATTCCAGGCCTAAGTTTAGGGTACCTCCCCTGCATTTGCCATTTATGAGGACTGATGAAAACCTAGAAAAACCTCAATCAGGGAAGACGGTCCTGGCGGGACTCGAATACCAAACCTCCCGCTCACGAGTCCGCGCTTTAACGCCTCGGCCACCCTTGGTGGTTTTTACGTTTAAGTTTAAGTTTATGTTACGTTTAATTTTCATTTTCAATGGAGCCATAGATTTTAGCCTACAGTAGCGACCGCGGCGTCCTCTCTCCTTTTTGCGACATAATGGGTAGAGGTCTATTGCAGGGGAGCATGTGATTACCACACTGACACCCCGTAGGTTGCCACCATTTTTCTTGATTTATTTATTTTAATGGTGATTAACGCCCGTGAGGTATTATAGAAAGGAAGTGTTTCAGGCTTAATTTTTGGGCATCTCTCCGGCATTTGCCATATACTGAGCACTGAGGATAACAGGACAAAATTTCAGTCAGGAATCCTGGAGGAAATCGAACCCAGGCCTTCTCCCTCACGAGTTCGTGTCTTAACGACCTAGGCCAACAGTGGCGGTAGGTAGCTTAATGATTAAAGCTACCCCTCTAATTAGGCATTTCACCATTTGTTCTCATTAGGTTGGGTGGATCCCGTTCCAGACCTTCCCAAGTATTAAAAAAAAAAAAAAAAAAAAAAAAAGGCTAAGCAAATACTAGGAATCGAATCCGAGATCTCCGGACAGCAGTTAGCTACACTAAGCACTGGACCAACGAGGCAGTCGCATCTAATTACTAATTACTTCAGTACCTAAATAGAGAATGGACATATTGTGTATGTAAGTGTTGCTACTAAAATATATTTTTGTATAAACCAAGCATTGTTTCATTTCAGCATACGGTTCATTAGAAATACAGCAAGAAACCATGTGAAAATTTGTCGGAAATATAACATATGGTAGCTGATGCAAGTCCCACTTCATAGACGATGTCATTTATCAATGAGAGAGTGAGAGAGGGGTGTTGTGTGTATCCTTCTCCCCAATTCTTAGACAGAGATAGCTTTAATTGCGTTTTCAGAGTGCAGATTGAAGCAGTGACATGGAACGGATATTTCCCCTGAATTTCAGGTATCTGAAGGTATTTCCGCACCGTTTGTATATCATTCCATTAGATGCCCACGCCATGCCATTAGTTAGGCAGAATAAATACAGTGTCCATAGTGCACAGACAAAGCACCATGTTCAACTGCGATTGTTAACTTAGCGGAAAGTTGTGGGGGGGGGGGGGGAGACTAGACTTATTGAGGATACAGTTTTGGCAGCGAGTCCCGAGTGACTTTTGGTTTTGGTCTGTTTGCTTGCTCTTTTCAGTCCTTGCCTACTCGTATTAATGTGAAAGATATTTTACAAAAATTAACATCAAGCTGAAATATGCAAGACAGACACAGAGTGATTATTTCGGCACAAGACTCCAGAAAACATGAATATTTCACGGGCATTGTGTTAGGTTCAAAATATACATACATGACATATTTTATTCATTAAATACCATACATTTCATTTATAGTCTGCCATAGATCGCTTGCACTGCAGTGACCTCGGTATTATTCCAGTAGCACAGTAGTGATGAATGACCCGCTCAAGGCTACGTTTATCAGCTGTGTTATACTGTGTCAGTTGCTGCCTTCTGTTCGAGCTGTAAAGACTAGAGTTTGTTCATTGTGCATCTCAAAAGTGGAGGTTTATTCAAGGCGTCTGTGTTGTGTATGAATTACATTAAGTAATTCTTATTAGTTCACTTAAATACCTGCCGAAAAATGCACGTATGAATGAAGAAATTTTAAATATGATGCATATGTAAAAAGTTCAGACAATTTGAGGAGAAATTTCCCGGTATTCCTACTCCGGGTAGAGAAACTGTTAGATGTCTGGTTAATAAGTTTACAACAACGAGATCGCTAAACCTAAGAGGCGAAAATGAAATATTCTAACGGAGGAAACTATGGACGAAATTGGTGCATCATTCGAATGCTCTCCAAAGAAGTCTTTAAGACGTGTTGCACAGTCTCAATTCATAGAGCTGGTAAACTTTTAAAATTGAAACCCTGCAGAGAAACTATAGTTCATGTATTACAACTACGTGACGACAAAAAAGGAGTCAATTTCTGTAACTGGGTGTTACAAAATATCTTTGACGGTATTGTTGACCACATTTAATAATTTTCTATACGAGACATGGTTTCATTTAAGCTGGAACAATCTCCACACCGTAGACGAACTGAACGACAGTATAAGAACAGAACGTATGGATATTACGCAAGAACTTATATGCGTGTAAATGGAAATTTCATCCGAAGATGCCAGGAATGTCTGAATACAGATGCAACACCACTTAGTAGTCATTATAATGCACTCATGAGTAAAATAATGCGGGAGTTTTATAACGGAAAACCCCCAGTGTTACAGATAGTGCGCGGAACTCGGCAATGTAAGGAAGGTTGTGTACATGCCAAGCTGAAAATGCTCGCCACCGCTGCCCAGACAAGCCGAAAGTGCCGCTTCATCTGGTCGCAGCAACTTCATTTCAAATGCTTATTTCCTGTTCCTTACACGGGATGCTGAACAAACAAACACTGCTTCTTTAAGATACTTCAGAGAAAAACGTTAAGACGAGCTACATCAGGGGGTTTTGGTGGTTAGATGTCCTTCAAAATTACTCCATCATCAAAATGTCCATCATGGATATCTACAACACTCCATTTCTCTCAAGCTTTTCCCCCAAACTTCCTTTGCATCGAATTTCATCATAAATGCAATCTAACATAGTACTGCTAGTAATTAATACACCCTTCGCAATTGCGTACTTCATTTTCCTGTACACACTGAAACAAAGAACACAAATAGCATCTATCTGCCAGTAGCTAACCATAACTAAAGGGATAGACTGCATGAGATGCCACAATAGTAAAAATAAGGAGTATATACATCTAAAGTTATCTTTTTCAACAGCGGAAAACTGCAGTGGATTGAAATACAAGGTTAAGAGAGGAAATATCTACGTGACTTGTTCAGCAGCCTCAAGACCGCAACTCAACACTCGCTGACTCCATTCCTTTGTAAGCAGTTTTTGCAGGCGTATGTCATAATTGTACGTTTTATAACGAATTGAGCTATTTGAGTTTTTCAATGCCTTATACTAAACTACGATAGATTGTGTATTGGTGTGAAACAGTATTTATGAGTTTCCACCTCATATTTAATTACAGTAATCATAGCAAGTAATTTTATGTAACTTCGTTATGAACATAAGTGTAATGTCATTTCCCTGTACAAGTGTTGAGTTTTTTCTCCCAAGTGTGTAGAAAGCTACCCCAGTCACAAAATCTGGCCTGGGTATTTCTGTAGCCTGTTGTAACAATATTTGTAAAGAATCCTTGAGCCAGATGTTTATTGGTATTCTGTCAGAGAATTTCTTAAGCAGGGTAGGGATCATAAAACACTTGGCGACTGCAGGGATGAAAAGACAGGCCGATAACCTCTTCAGGGGAAGAAACCAACCGCTTGAGTTGATTCTACATGGAAAAGTCACGTAGACCATGTTTATTTAGTTTGCAGTTTTGTGGCCCACAGTCAGTTTAGCAAGAGTATTTAGCGGGGCAATATCAGTGGAAGGGCTTTCTCAGTTCCGTTCAATTAGTGGAAAGCGGTAGTTAGTTTTGGAAGAGTATTAAGTGCAATAGTGCAATATTTTATGAACAATAAATTGTGTCATCTCCCATACCGAAAAAAAATATTATTTATCTCCAAGACTTCTTCCCCAATGGTCACAGGACCATAAAATATCCAGTAGCGGTCTCAAAAGTCGTGGATAGGAATAATTATTACTTACCTCTGAGATTACATCCAAAACCTGTCAAATCAAATTTCCTTTTCCAAATCCTTCCCTCCACTCTACATATACATATTTTCATTAACCCCCATTAATATAAAATAGTTGCGGGTGTTTTAATGCAGAGAAAGAGAGACAGCAATCATTAACGTAACAGATCATGCAGCGTAGAAGTACATTTTGGAAAAAATTTGCAGCGTTCATAAATCTGGGAGGGGAAGACGTTTCTATGAATTTGCAGGAAAGTAGTAATATTTGGGGCCGGTTTTATCAACAGATGTTAAAAATGCACTAACGTGTTATTTATTAACCATGGGTTAATATGTTAACAACATATTAAGACTCCTGCATTCTACCAAGCATTTCCAGCAAATTGTTAGAAAAGAAGAAATTACTCCAAATGAAATTAACCAGCGATTGGACGGCGTATATGGGGAAGCATCACCAACACATTATTAAGGTTACCGAGTACTGCAAATGGCACGGATCGATAAGGCGGTGTAATAACAGAAAAACTTTTGAACGCACGTCGATGTACTTTTGTTTCATAGAATAATTAAAACTTGCGGCTCATACCAGGAGCATTAAAAGAATCAGAGGCACAAAAATATCCTATTCTCGCTCGTATTTTATCTATAATCCTATGATTATTTTTCACATTCTGCACCTTTGTAAAAAATGTCTCTTTTGCGTAAAATTTCATAGTAACTATATCTTATAACCCTTACTCTTTTATTAACGACAAATACCTATCCAAATATAGAATTTCGACATCTACAGCTGCCATTTTCGAACTGTTATCAGTTGTTTACCTTTTAACACGAGGGAAAAGTGATGTAAACTTAACATGAAGTTTAGCTAGTTGTTAAAGTTAAAATTGGTTGATGAAACAGAATTTTTGTTAATTTGAATGTTACAGCAGTTAGACACCTCTAGTTAACTTTTAACATCTGTCGATGAAACTGGTTCTGTGTGAACTGCACTCAAGAGGAATTCAATTCTGAAGAAATGTTCCACGTGTGCTTGCAAGCTATTATTATTTCAGAAGAATTAACTTTGCAAACAAAAACTGTAATTGTATTATGTAAAACGTGTAGGTGTAAAATATACAGGCAACAGATGAAAATGTGCGGCTTCTTGAGGCGTGCAAAATGTGCAAAGGTATATCTGTGGACGGTCCAGTACCCAACTTTACTTGCGGTTGGTCTTTTGACTCCAAAGGGAATGCAGCCAGAATTACTAACTGCTGATGACGCAGTTTGCCAGAGTTAATCGCGCGTACAAAGAAAACACAAAAGAAATATGTCTGTGTGTGATGACACTGTGAGACGAAAGCGTTGATTTATATCGGCACTAATTGGGGATGCTGCGTGTGGTCCCGGAAGATCGCTCCATTGCTACCGGCCACTTAAATAAACTTTAGGGATGCTTGTCACCGAACTTAATGCCTGGACTCGACCTAATGACCCGTCTTTAGAGGTTTCCACAACTGGTGCGCATACTCTTCTGGTTCTTTTTAACTACATAATTATTCTTCAAAAGCCTTAAACAAATCTACTTTGAAATGCCTTGCAAAAATGAATACCTCAAGGAAGTTCATATTGTTTCATTAAAGAGCCTATTCACTGCATGCATAACTTTCATTTACGTTCTTTAACTCATTAATGAATCAGATTTTTCACCTTTACAAGTCTACATATTTAAAATATCTAAAGTATTACCGTTATATTAATGCCAAGGTTTTGCATTCTACTTGCTGTTTTCTTCCTTTTTGATTACTATATAGGTTTTACAATGATCGCTGTCTAATAGTAGGCTGTTTCATTGGGAAACGCACTGTAACTTTTATATTTAAGTTCGTTCTTCTACTTTCTCGCACAGGATAATGAATTGGTCAGAGCACTTTACCAGTATAAATTACTTCTGATTAAGAATATTGGACTGTGCACGTTAAACACTTTGCACGCCTTCTAATCCGCCACGGGTTGCAGAGGTCGTTAAGGCGTCAACTCTGAGCGGGGGGTCTGGAACCGTCCTCCCTGACTGAGGATTTTTCCAGGTTTTCCTCAATTCTCATAAATGGCAAATGCCAGGGAGGTACCCTAAACTTAGACCTGGAACGTTTCCTTCCTTAAAAAAAATTCTTTCCCAATATATCATTTCATCTCATGCATCATCAGTGTCCATCGCCTGTGGTGCCTCAGTAGTAAAAACGGCGTTAAACACCATTCATTCATTTTGATATACGCCTTCAAAAATCACTACAAAATTCCGTTTGAAATTAAAGAAAAACATTCACAGTGATTTATTTAGAAATAACACAACATAAGGGATAATGCTGTTTTATTACTAGTTTATTTATTACTGTGTATATTTATAAAGTCATAAATCAATAAAATAACGCAATGGGGTGTTGCAACTACTGATCTCAATTCTGGCATGAATTTAGGAGATAACCCACTACCCTGTGCTATTCTCTTTGAGAAATTTAATTAATATTTCAACCGATGCAGCCCTTCAGTTTGGATTGGTCCTGTACACTTATCTTTTAATGTTTTCCAAATATAATGGTCACAGGAATTATATAGCGGGATCGAAAGGACCATGTGTTGTTTTTGATACCTCTATTGAAGAAAAGTAATGATTTTCCTGCAGAGAAATACTATGCGAGGCCGCAGAGTACTGCAGAGGGAGAAAAGGGGAGAATCACAAAAATACCGTAAAATATATATCAGCTTTGCATCGTCATGAAGACATTCCTTATGAAAGAGACCAGGTTTTTCGGAACTTCAGTATTGCAGTTATGAGTTATATAGACGCACGCGAAACTAAATAGGGTAACCCAGTTTATTTTTGCATACAAAAAGTTTATATGGGTTTAACTACCTCGTAGCCACTCACGCGGAAGTATAGAAAATTCCGGTTTGCTGAATAATACAGGGAAAAGATTTTTAGGGAACCGTTTGGAAAATGAAGGCGGACAGTTTCAGCATTTTGTTGTGTTATTTGCATGAACACTTACGAGGGTAAGTCCATAAGTTTCCGGCCTCGCCGATAAGTATTAACGCCTTCACAAAACCCTTATCAGGTGTCATACCTCATCTGTTAAGTAAGTAATTGCAACTGTAACTTCCGCTCCGTTGTGTTCAGTTATTCAATATACTTGTATAAAGAAGGCTATGTGTAGAAGATTGCGACATGTTAAAAATGGATTATCAACATGTTATTAAGTTCTTCACAAAAGAAGGACTTACTCCAAATTAAATTAAACAGCGATTGGACGGTGCATATGGGGAAGCATATTCTACCGTAACAGAATGGGCCAAACTTTTTCGAATGAGTCGAAAAAGCATTGAAGACGAAGAGTGTGCAGGTCGGCCCTTGGAGGTGCTCACTCCTGAAAACACCGCTCTTGTGGAAGGAGAAGTTATGGAAGACCGGTGGCCCAAAGTTACAGAAATAGCAGCAAGGTGAGGCCTTTCTAGAACAGTCCTTCGTATTATTCATGAACATTTAAACATGAGTAAGATTAGTGCAAGAATGGGTGTCTAGATTTCTTTCCTCAGTTCAAAAGCAGCGAGTCATCTGTTGTCAGGTATTTTTGGAGCTCTGCCTTGGCAACGAGAGAGTTCTGCAAACCATTGTTACAGGAGATGAAACTACGGTCCTATACTATGATCCCTTGTCCAAAAGAGAATAAAAGGAATTTGTGGCATAAACGTGGCGAAGCACCGCCTCTGAAGGCTAAGGTCACTCAGTCAACCAAGATCATGGCCACAATCTTTTGGCACTGTGAAGGAATTCTCTTCATTGACTTCAAGAAGAGTAAATGGGGAGTACTATACTGGCCTACAGCACACACTACGTCCTTCCATCAAACGGAAAAGGCGAGGAAAGCTGAGTGGTGGTGTGCGCCTTCTTCACGAAAACGCGCCTGTGTACACAACTCTTGTTGGAAAGGAAACTGTGAAGAAATGTGGCTTCAAGTAGATCGGCCATCCACTCTACAGCCCAGATATAGCTCTCAGTGACTATGGCCTCTTTCAAAACTCAAGACGGACCTTCGAAGAAGGAAACTTAAGTGTGACGAAGAAGTGATGGAGCTGTTTATGCCCATTTTGCAATCAAGACTTCTGACTATTTAAAGATGTGAGAAGTGCATTGCAATAAAGGATAACTATAATGAAAAGTGAAATATGGACCTCTCCTTGTAACTAAACTCTTGTTACTAGTCGTCCAGCATACGAAATCGCCGCCCCTCTCACATTTCATATATACTCCATTTATTCAGCAGTTAACCGCCTCGGATGACCGAGGTCGTTAAGGCGTGAACTTGTGAACGGGAGGTTTGGGATTCGATTCCCATCAGGGCCGTTCTCCCTGGCTGATTTTTTTTTTTTTTTTCCTGGTTTTCCTCAGTCCTCATAAATGGCAAATTGCTGGAGGTATCCTAAACTTAGGTCTGTAACGTTTCCTTCCTTTAACACACACACACACACACAAAAATAAAAATCAAACAAAAAAAAACCTTTTCCAGTTTATCATTTCATCTCATGTGTCATATCATTTTTCATTCCAGTATTAATGAAACTTCTTATCTAAGCCATACATACATTTGCTCTTTATCTGTGACTTATTTGTTTTCCATGACAAAACTGACTATTTCGCTACATCTTGGTGAATACTCTGACAGCACTCGGTGCACATGTGTGAAGGTGTCAGTTCTACCCAGACCGCAGCCGTGTTATTATCTCACACCCGGATGCTGTGGGTAGAGCAAATCTTGCATCACTACGCACGCTCTGCCGGCTATTACTGCTGAAGCGCTCATCACACGATACAAAAAATAAATTTCAAAAGGAAATAATAATGCATACGTGGAAAACCTGAAGTTGGTTATTTACACGTGGTTCTTGAAAGACAAAATATAATGGCGTTTGTTACTGTTTTTAGTAAATGATCCAGAAAATTAAAAGACTAACACTGTGTTGAAACACTAAAATAAACAAAGTCAGAGAGTACTTTATGAGCTTCCGAAGAAAGGTTATGATTTAAACCATTGAGAGTGGCAATATCTGAGGTGTAATATACAACTGTTCCCTTAAAACGACCAAATTTGCTGACAAAATTAAATAATGAAGTGAATTATTATTGAGTATTGTATAATTTTACATTTTCTATATTATCTTAAGTAATAAATGGAGCTCTTTCTGTTGTTTTATGTTTTAGTTACAAAATTAATATTTTTATGCGTAAGATATTCATTAATAGGAATAATTAAAGTGACAAAAATATGTACTGTGTTTTTATAAGTATTGCTTTAAATAGCCTGCTGGAACATGTCTTTACCATTTTACTGGACTGTCAGGGCAAAGGAGGATATTTCAGTATTTCAATCTTGCTCGCGATAGCCGTTTGTGCCTACGTCACCAATGGGATACTTCCGAAAAGAAGGGATGATTGGAGGGCAAAAACCGGGTGACGTCTGCGCGGATATAGAGGGATCCCTAACATGTTTTCAGATGAAACTTCAATTCTAGGAAAGTGAAGATACATAGGCAATCAGGGGAAACCACTAAATACCCAATAGCAGGACAGTCGGTCCCGGGACCTCTCAAATGCGAGTCCCATATAGCAACACATAATTCCCGCAGCATGAAAAAATATTAATAAGATGCCTGAGTATGTGATTATCACTACAAGATAAACAAATTATGTAGGATGATCCGTGTGGGTAATGTTGTCATAAAATCTAATATGATAGTAACAGACATTACTTGCTAGTAGTGTTTTGCTTGATGGGAGTTTTTATACATGGCAAGAATGAAAATGAACATGTATCACAATAGATGATCGAAATGGCTACTACATATTAACAGCGAGCATTATGAATCCGCAGTTGTTTCTGTTGCCACAACTTGATGGACACAACATTATGAACATCGTATTCCAGAAAGAGTGAGCGCCCTCACTGAGCATGCGAGTTTCGTTTGTTTCTGTTGCCACAACTTGATGAACACAATAATATGAGCATCGTATTCCAGAAAGAGTGCGCTACCTCACTGGGCATGAGAGGTTCGTTATGTTCTAAAAAATTTAAAATTACTCAAGCTTTCCAAAAAATCACCCCTCTGATGTTACAACGGATATGGGCTGAATTGCATCACCGTTACGTGTTGTGCAGAGTGGCAATGGGCGTCATGTAGCGTTTTGAGAAATCTCTCATCTTTCAATGTTGTATACACCAAGTTTCATAGTATAAAGTTCAGTAGTAAAAATTCTACAGAGTTTTCATTTTATATATATAGCTAAACAAATCAACCTGTATAATATAATGACTTAAATATTAATATTTATTTTATTTAATTATACATATTGGATTCCTAACTTTGCTTAAAAAGTAGCTTATCAAGGTGACAATAACAATAAATTTCACTTTTTATACTAACTTTGAACAATTATTTTATAAATAATTTGTTCTTAGTCCAAAAGAGAATCAATGGAGTGGCGTAAACCTGGCGAAGTACGGCCTCTAAAGACCAATGTCTCTCAGTCAACCAAAAAGATAACGGCCATAATTTTTTGGCACTGTGAAGGAATACTCTTCATTGACTTCAAGGAGAGTAAATGGGGAGTACTATACTGACCTACTGATCTACGTGCTTTCAGAAAAATTGAGTGGTGGTGTGCACCTTCTTCACAACGCGCCTGTGGACACAGCTCTTGTTGCTAAGGAAAATATGAAGAAATGTGACTTCAAGGGGATCGATCATCCACCCTATAGCCCAGATTTATCTCCCAGTGACATTTCCTCTTCTCAAAACTCAAGAAGGAGCTTCGAGGAAGGAAATTTAAGTGTGGTGAAGAAGTGATGGATGCTGTTTAAGTTCATTTTTAAGACAAGACTTTTGGCTATTTGGGGGGGGGGGGAGGGTTGAAATGTTAATTCAAAGATGTGAGAAGTGTATTGCAATAAAGGGTAACTATATTGAAAAGTGAAATATAGTTTTTGTCTTTATCATACCTAGAAAATGGTTAGGCCGGAAACTTATGGACCTATCTTTGTATGTACTTTCAAGGGCCAACACGGCCGGGAAGTGAGCATAGCTGCGCTCAGAAAAGTGTAGATGGCTTAGAAAAGTCTCCAAATTTGTTCAGAGGAGAGAAATGATCAGGAGAGTGCTTTCTTTTAAGTTTCAGCTGATTGCCGTTGTAGTGACTTTGGTCGTACAGCGACATCTCTTGGTTTCTACCACTTTGAAGTAAACCAGTCCCGCTTATTACTGGGTAGATTGCACCTAAATAAATTGTTTATTGACAGGTTAACCTAGGTGTGTTCATAGCTTTTCTGTACTATTTATAGGCTTTTTATTGTCTTTTAATTGTATATTGATTCCTTGTAGATTTGTGGCGAGGAAGATTTATCTTTGCGTTTTACTTTTGAATAAGAAAAGTTAAAAAAAAACATAAATAGAAAAACCTGTTCAGTTTAGATGGCGCAGAGAATCGAACGCAATTCTTGAATATTACCCTGAAGTAGTTCGTGCGGTACGTTGTCACTTTGTTGCAGCATTTCGAAGAGTAACATAAAATGACTTATCACATAAACGTTGAATATTTTGGTAAATGTGTGGATTTTGCTGATTAAGCCCTAAACGAAAATGTCTTATTTATTAATATGAACTGCCCGTTATCACAGCCTCATTGGAACGGCAGATATTACAAAATAGGCTCAAGAACTAACTCTGCGTGGTTTTTGCCCAAGCTCACTCACGATGTAGGAAGCGACGGTAACGTATAATTTTACAGTAGGAGTTTACAACACTCGAGCAAATGGATAAAGTTTTCTGTTTAACATTATATTTACGGTCTGTAAAAAACCAAGCATAAAAATGAACTATCGTGTGAAAACGTAATTGTGAGGTTTCCTTCTCTACCTTTTCCCTCTCTTCATCTTCCTCGTCTTCTCTACTCTTTAAACTCCTTAAAAAAAAGCAATGTGTATGTGAAGCATGAAACAACCAAGTGCTAATTTCTCTTGGCTGCCAATTGAATTTTCCCTTTAAAATCTTTTTCATTAAAAATCCATCTTTCCTCGTCGATTTATTTCTGCTGGTTTCGTTGCTTCTATTTTGACCTGCCTCACAAGCTTGTAAAACTTAAAATAAATATTTCATTTATGTGACCATCATATTTTCTACCAAAGAAATGTAGCGAAAGTTTGAATTTCAATCAATCACAGAAGTATATCACTGGCATTAGTTAGTAAATGCAACTGTAGTGATTGTTCTTTATCTATTCCAGAATCAACTAATTATTAATACATTGTGAGCGAATTTTAAGAATATATTACTCTGATTCTAATTTATAGTCTTCGAGTCTTCATTAATTACGCTTGTGAATTCATTATACTCTCAGAACATCTTGTGATGAATCATGTAAAACATTTTCAATATAGAAACAGGTGTTAAGGCTGAGTTTTATCGAAATGTTGAACTTGCTGAAATAGACTTCCAGACTTTGAAACCCTTTCGTAAACATTTCTGCATATAGAATATTTATTATAAACATCAAGTAATGTTTTTTTTTTTTTTTTTTTTTTGAGTAGTGTTTAACGCCCATTTTTACTACTGAGGCACCACAGGCGGTGGACACTGGTGATACATGAAATGAAATGATATATTGGGAAAGGATTTTTTTTTTTAAGGAAGGAAGCGTTCCAGGCTTAAGTTTAGGTACCTCCCCGGCATTTGCCAGTTATGAGGACTGAGGAAAACCTGGAAAAAACCCCAGTCAGGGAGGACGGTCCTGGCGGGATTCGAACCGCAGACCTCCCGCTCACGAGTCCATGCCTTAACGACCTCGGCCACCCATGGCGGTATCAAGTAATGTGGAGACTGGAAATGTTTCATACAGTTTTTAGGCAGTTTCAGATATCAGCTGAATAGTGCCATCAAGCTATGAGTAGCTTATATTCTGAAATATGTCACATCACCGCTTTCAAGAAATACATATTGCTGCAGTGTTTTGTTTTGCAAGCAAGTAAATTTAGAATTAATTCATTGCAATGTTTTCATATTACAGCGTCCGAATTTCTTTTCCTTTCAAACATAGTCTAGAGGTGTTAAAGTTTGATTCAGCACCATCGACTAGCAATTATTACGTAATCTGTGGTTTGTTAAGAAGAGAGCGCTTTACCGAGTACGTCTATAGAATATTTGAGAGGAGGTATTAGTGAGTTCGCTTATGCATATTACTAAAATTTAACTTTAAAATGTTTTATTAGCTTAATGCGTTGTTGTAACTTCCGGCTACCGCCTTGAAAGGTGTGCAAGTGGAAACATGTTCAGTTCCGCCTACAGCAAACTGGAGGTGACACAGACCAACAATTGCTACTATGAAATTTTCAGCTGAGGCTTATGCAATGTTACAGGACTCCTAGGAGAATGTTCTCTTTTCTCGAAGATGGTTTACAATGTATAAAGAGGCGAAGCATTCATTTTGAAAGTAAGTGGATACGGCACTTCAGTTGGTGCTCTAACGGAAGAAAACGTTAACTCCGTCCCTGTCATTGTGAGAGAGCATCGTCAAATAAGGTTAACAACACTTTCAGAAATTTTGAAAATTTTACTGGGTGTCATCCACACATAGGTGGCTGAAAACTTGCACAGGAGAGGTGTTTGTGCAAGATGGGCATAAGATTGCTATTTCGCAAACAAGCGTGCAGATTTGTATGCAATTGAAGATGATGTTACAACATTGTGCGGGGTTTCTTTCAGAGGTAAGCGCTGCTATGAAAACTACATCATTTCGATTCTGACAGCAAAGCTCTGTGTAGAAATTTTCATCATCAACGCAAATACAGCAAAAAATTAAAACAAACAAAAAATAAATAAATAAATAAACAATTAAATTTTTAATAGTTCATAAAATCAATATAAGTGTGCCTTTCACCTTCCCTACAGTCCCCCTGTGGTGCCTCAGTAGTAAAAACGGGCGTTAAACACTACTCAAAAAAAAAAAAAAAAACCTACAGTCCAGAATTAGCTTCATGTTACCTTTTCCTTTTCCCAAAATTGAAGGACCGTATTTCTGTCATGAGAAGAGTGGTGAAGACTTCTGCTGAAGGACCTGTGAAAAAGTGATTTCCAGCATGTCTTTGAAGACTGGCAGAAACGCTGGGACAGGTGCGTTACATACAACGGTGATTACTTTGAGAAATATCATCAAAATTATGAGAATGAATGAACGAATGTTGTCACTAATTTGTGATCATTATTTATTGAACAGACCCATTAGTTGCCTTCTAAGTTATAACTCAGAGAGAAGTGTGGGAGAAATGAGACAAAGAAAGTGTAACTGTAGTGAGTTTTACATGTTTCATCATGGGATTTACGACTTCCTGCTAAATTAGAAAAGCTGATTAGTTTTTCTGTGGACATCTCCGTATCTTAAGTAACACTAACGAACTCTTTTATTAAACTCAGACAATATCCATCCATTTTCATTAGCAAATAATTATTTATTCATTTAGTTAATTTATTATAGCATCGGTTAGGGTAGTAAGAGGGAAGGCTTTCGACATCGTGGCCAGGCTGACCGAAGGAAGGGTTAAACGAGATTCCGAGAAGACGGTCGCAGCGCGTCTCAAGTTTCTCCAGATGGTCCGCGAGATACACGCCGGCATGGCTGTTCCATTCCGAAGAGGCTCCAGGCACAATCCTTCATACGAAATCCCCCGGCACATCACATGGTACCAGCTCGTCTCGCCTCACAATTTCGACTGTAAGAAATGAAATGATAAAGCGGAAGCTCCATCCATGTATTCCTTAAGTCACCAGGAGAAATTACAATAAAAATCCAAGCACAGAATGGCCATCTCAAGCGATATGAGCCTATTACCACCTGAGTTAGCCATCTAGATGTGTTTACTGTACTTCCTAGTATTTAATCATGCTCATGGTAATTTTATCTCAATCCAGCTTGATTTCTAAGTATTGCAATATAGAGGGTAGGTTCGTAAGTTTCTGGCCTTGCCGATAACGATTATCGCCTTCTCAAAACGCTTATCTGGTATCATGCCTTGTCTGTTAAGTAAATAATTGCAGCTGTAACTTCCGCTCCCCTGTGTTCAGATATACTTGCACAAAGAGCACTGTGTAGAAAATTATGACATGTTCAAAATGGAGTATCCAGCTATTATTAAGTTCTTCACAAAAGGAGGACTTACTCCAAATGAAATTAAACAGCGATTGGACGGTGTATATGGGGAAGCATCCCCCTCATATTCTACCGTAAAAGAATGGGCCAGGTTTACGGCACTCCATTGATTCTCTTTTGAACAAGGGATCATAGTAGAGGACCATAGTTTCATCTCCTGTAACAATGGTTTGCAGAACTTCTCTGATGTTGTCACGGCAGAGTTACAAACATGTGTGACAACAGATGACTCGTTGCTGCTTATGGACTGAGGAAAGAAGTCTAAGCACCATCTTGCACTAACCTTATTCATGTTTAAATGTTCATGAATAATTCGAAGGGCTGTTGTTTTAGAAAGACCCAACCTTGCTGCTATTTCTGTAACTTTGAACCGACGGTCTTCCATAATTTCTCTTTCCACAAGAGAGATGTTTTCAGGAGTGAGCACCTCCAAGGCCCGACCTGCATGCTCTTCGTCTTCAATGCTTTCTCGACCTGAAGAACTTAATAACAGCTCAAAACTTCATTTTGAACATTTCACAATCTTCTACCAGAGCCTTCTTTATGCAATTATATCTGAACAACTGAACAAAGTTACAGCTGCAATTATTTACTTAAGAGATATGGTATGACACGTGATAAGGGTTTTGTGAAGACGATAATCTTTATCGGGAGGCCGGAAACTTATGGACCAATCCTTGTAGGCTAGTTCTAGGCAAAAAAACATCACCGGTCTTCCTTGCCTGCCAAGCGTTATTGTTTCTGTCTCATTTATCTGCTCTTATGTTGCAGTTTTCTAATAATTAAGTCAGCTGAGGAAGAGATTTTCAAGAAAATTAAAATAATGCTGATGGCGTACTGAGTTTCTGGAAAAGACCGTGAAAGCTTACGCAAATTTTGTAAAATAATGCTACAAAGTTTATTCGTTTATTACGAATAAAATCAAAATATCTTTCGTGAAAGTCAGGATAAATAGTTTATATTTCACAAAATGTTTGCTTCTGTATTTCATTATAAATAATCTTATTTCAGCTGTTATATCCACACAATATACGTAGGATAGTGCAGCTCTGTTGAGATTCTTATGCCGACTCAATGTGATATTAGCTACTTCTACTGGACAAGTATTTTGAGATAGGGTATCTAGTCTTGTCAAAGTTACAGTAAAACCTACTCCACTGGTAATGAAGCTTCTATTAAATGATACCACGTAATAAAGGAAGGAAGTTGTGAAGTATGTCTTTTGGCGCAGTTGGTACATAAAATCGGCCTACTGTTACTGGGTTCTAATCTCATTGATTACTTTTATTTACATCGTTAATTTTTATAGCAGTACATAACATTTCGCCTTACTTTTTTATGTTTTGATTTAACTACCATTTTAAGTTTAAACACTTCAATTTCTATACATTTTTTTTCAAAATATAATAAAAAATAAAAATTTAACTACTGCGCAAGGCTTAAGCCTACGGTCTTCGGAACGCCTGTCTATTGACTTATTCATTATGCACACAGTCAGACAGATAGCACTTCTACATTAAGCTACATAACACGATAAATCAATTAACTATAGTTCAATGCCGCGATATAGTGTTAAATGATTGGTCCGAAATTTTAGAGTTTTTTTACAGAACTAATTCTTTAAAACACTGATAACGAGGAATTCCTCGTTCGCAAAGTAGGTTTGAAGATATTCTAAGGCAACTTTTTTTATTTTAACACAGATTTATCAGCATTTTTTTAACTTCTCTATGACCATAATTAATAACTTATCTTTCCACATAGACTACAGTTCCCTTATCTCACATTGTTTGTCTAAGACCCCGCCTACTACAAGCTCAGAAATTATCGCTGAGTAATTGATTAATACCCTGGATTTGTCAATCAATACTTGAATATATTGGTTTCCTTAATTCCTTTTTGTAGATTTAATTAATGGATTTAATTTTTTTTTTTTTTAAGTTCTGTAAAAGTTTACACTTATGTAGGATTTATCAAACAGCTGTCCTGTCGATTTAAACAGCTTTTTAAAAGAAAGACAAAGAAACAAACAGATACACAGATAGAGAGGAAGGTTTTAATCAGTTGATTATTCAGGATTGATAGTAAAAGAGGGAAAAAAGTATCAGTGCCAAGTAAAAACAGCGAGGGCAATGTGCAGCACTTTAAATTTTTACTGACATAAATGCCTTGTCCTGTATTATCTCACACTCATAATTTTAACATTCCAAACACCGAAAAACCACGTTGGCAAGGCAATTTTTATTTAAATAATTTTTGCTTATATTCACACTCTGACTGTAGTTTAAATGGTTTTAAAATTACGATAAATTCTATTGGATAGTGGACAGAAACATTCTAAATATTGTTTAACGCTCGTATTTATTACTGAGGCACCACAGGCGGTGGACAGTAACGATACACGAGATGAAATGATATGTTGGGAAAGGATTTTTTTTTAAGGAATGAAACGTTTAAGCTACCTCCCCGACATTTGTGATTTATGAGGACTGAGGAAAACCTGGAAAAAAAATCCTCAGTCAGGGAGGACGGTTCTGGCGGCATTCGAACCCCAGACCTCCCGCTCACAACCTCGGCCACCCGTAACGGTCAGAAACATTGTGAAACATTTGGATTAAATGATATAGATACACATTGTATTTGAAGAGTTTTTTAATAAAGAAAAAATATTTTAGCTGACATCTTTGTTCTTTTGGAAAAAGTGAGACAAATACACAGAAAATCAGATTCCCCTCAATTGTAATATTTATTCATTTTGTACACGTGCATTTGTTACGTTTCTAAATGCTGCACAATACATGAAAAATACGCATAGAACAGCGTTTTCAAGAATTAGTGTTATAAAAAGGTCTAAAATGTCGGATGTTTTCCGCATCATAACGAACGAACCCGTGTCGCAATGGGGTCCTTCGGTTTCTCCGCGCCATCACCTCATCTTCATCTTTACCTTCATCATTCAGCATAATGTTGTCCGCCTATTTTGGTTGCGCTCTTTTCAAATGGAGCATGTTAACGAAGAGCGCTAAAGGGTCAGTGCGCTTGCACATACGAATAGACAACAATGAATAAAAGGAGCTATGCAAGCGGCATTGGTTATGAGAAATAAAACTTTTATATGTGAATTGTTTTTATTAATAGCTTACTGTTATTAAAAGTGAACTGTTATAGAGCTGCGAAGCATTCTGTAGAAAAAGCAACTCATGCATTTTCTTCTGTTTTTGTATTCCAGCCATTATCGTTAAGCTGGAACGCAAACCGTTGGTGAAATTGAATTATTTTACACTGTGCAACCACAACTGATTAAATTATATTTATTTGAATAAAAAAGTTAAGGTTATTACTTTCGCGTAGAAGAACCGCACAGCTAGTTTAATTATGCGCATGTGAATTTTTGGAGCTGTTGTGAGAAAATCGTGTACTGCTGAGTAATGCCGCAATATTTAGCATCGCTAAACACCAGGCTGTAAGCATCATGATCGTCTCGCTGGATTTTGTTTCCTTTAATGACGTTGCCATCTCTCTGAGAGAATCATGGCCTCCTATATACGTTTCTTACTAAAAAATGTTGATTCTAGAACCTCCCGCTGCTGCATTGTGAAGGCGCTGTTCCCACGCTCGAGTTCCGTGCTTTGTGTCTTTTTGTTTCGTACTGTGCGCTATTGCCGGTGGTCCCCGCCATGGACTGGTCAGACTGTGTCCATGGGAAGCACATTAACCGACATGGACGTTCACTACTTAAACACATATCTTATATTATACCAGACGTCATTTGATTTCCGTGACATGTTCCCCTTTCCAACGCAAATCAAGTTTATCCTATGAGCGCTATGATACATGTTTCACACCCTAAGTTAATGGATATCATGTCTCTAAAATAGCCTTCAGCACCATAAGACAGTCCTTTTTTTTTTTTTTTTTTTTTGATTGTGTTTAACTCCCGTTTTTACTACTGAGGCACCACAGGCGGTGACACTGATGATACATGAGATGAAATGATAAATTGGGAAAGGATTTTTTAGGAAGGAAACATTCCTCGTTTACGTTTGGGTTATCTCCCCGGAATTTGCCATTTATGAGGACTGAGGAAAACCAGAAAAAAACCTCAGTCAGGGAGGACGGTCCTGGCGGTATTCGAACTCCAGACCTCCCGCTACGAGTCCGCGCCTTAATGAACTCGGCCACTCGGGTGGTGTCTCACTTTAAGCGATTCTGTACATTGGTAAATTACATTATCAGAAAACAACAGATACTCTTGACAAATTAATAAATTTCAGATGAAAAAACGAATCCTTTAAAATGAATAAACTGTAGGATTTAGCGAGTGTATCAAATTCCAAGAAGAGATGCATAAAACATTCAAAATGTAACAAACAGGTAAGACATAGGGTCACTGAATTAATTATGCTGGAAACTTTATTCCCTTCGTAGGATGACGCAGCAGTCATCAACACCATCACATGTGTCGTCATTTTGTTGTGACTGCATATTCCTCAGAGTAGGTCATTTGATGAGAACCATGTTATGTATATAATACATACGAGGTGAAATTCATTAGTTTCCGGACTGACATAGAAGGGTATACTTTATTGTTGCGATGTTAATGCTAAATGGCAGTCACATGTTTCTGGAGTGTAAACACTGCATTTTCTTTACGGCTACGCCATTCACTTGCTTTGACAGGCTCATACATGTCAATGTGAGGCTCAAAATGTAATAAAGAGCAGTAATTAAACTTTTCAACTAAAAAAACGCTCTTCAAAGCCTTGACGATGTGTTTGGGAAACTTATCTTTCATAGTCCACTTCGTTTGTGCAGATCTCCCTTATCAAGGAGGAAGTTTAGAGTGATAGAAGTTCGAAGACAAAAGAAATAGCTGCAAGGTTGAGATTTTCTAAAACAATTGTGCTTCATACCCTTCATCAACATTTTCACATGCATAGGGTCACTACAAAATGGGTGCCTCGAATTATTTCATTAGTTCAAATGCAAGTGCGCGTGGAATGTTGTCAGAAGTTTTTCAACCTTTACCCTGACAGCGACATAGTAGTATTGGAACTCACAATCACAGGGGATTGAACTATGAAAGTCTTTGACACTATTTCAAAAAGGAGAACTAATGGAATGGCGAAAGAAGACTGAACTACCCCTAGAAAAGCCAAGGTGAATCAGTCCACGAAAATCAGGGTATCAATTTTTTTGATACTGCAGAAGAATTCTAATGATGGAGTTCAAAGAATAGAACACAACGGTAACTGGTAAGTTCTATGCTGAGTTACTTCATCAGTTGCTCAGTGCCATCAAGAAGAAGAGGCTGGGGTCATGAATTCATTTTGCTGTACGACAACGTACGAGTTCACTACTGCTGTTGCCAATGCTGCAGTCCACCGTACAAGCCAGACTTGTCCCCAACGATTACTACCTGTTTTTAAAACTGAAATCTGATCTTTGAGGGCAGAGATATACGAAGAACGCTATTCTGCAGCATTTTGCATGCAATGGTTTGGACTATTTTTAGGAGAACTGGAATGTTTATCCAGATATATCAAAAACCTGTTGAAGTAAAGGTGTATAACGTTAAAATGGTATATGCATTTTAATCAATTACCTACATAACATGATTAAGACGGAAAACTTATGCATCACACCTCGTAGATAAATATAATCATCAACTTACAGGGCTCAGGTCTAAGTCCTGTTGCAGGTCCTGACGGACTGTATGAATCATATAAATTTAGTTACTTTAGCACCTATAGGTTAGAAGGATAAGTGGCCAGTCCATCGCTTCAAGTGCCATCTGTTGTTATGCTAAGATATTACTTGTCGTGAATTTTGTCCAGGGATCTCTTTTTTTAAGATATGGAGTACTTTAACGTGCAGTAAATCTAAGGCACGGAGGACTTGAGCTCAAGATTTTTAAGTTCCGAAAAGTGCATCGACCTCGTCCGGGTTTTAATCTGTTAATCTAGGGTTCAGGAGAGCGCATTGCCTCTAAACAGCCTAGGCCGACTCAAATATAATATAGTCGTAAGGTTGATAATAGTCTAGTAGGAAACGTAATGCAGATTGTAAACAAGCATAATGATTTAGAAAACATGATGTAATTTACGACCAAATCACTATAAAGTAAGTGGAAATAAAAAGCAAGGCAAAACCAAAGGAAACAAATACCAACAGTGCATTTCTGTACGTGTAAAACCTAGATAAAACACTAAGAGTCAACAACAATAAAATACATGTAAAATAAACAAAATAAACCGTTCAAAGTTAAGTAAAATAATACACAAAGTGAGTAAAACACACACTTAAAATAACCGAAAGCATTTTCCTGGCGTCAATCTATACATGTTTGGTTAAGACATAGTCAACCCAAGACAAAAAAAGCTGTTTGTGGCAACAAATTAATAAAATAAGTAAACTGCAAAAATAACCAGACTTAAAGCTATAATCAGTGATTATAAACCTAAATGCAAAATTTGTACTAACAACCAAGTCCGTATTAATACAACGGAATTGAACAGGTTTAACATAAATAAAAGTGAAACAAATTTAGTAAGACATTAGGGTAGATGTTTAGGAACATAATATAATTCTGGTAACCATCACTTATTTTAAGAATAAAAGTTATTTAAATAGGAATGCATCAAGTGGAGTAAATAAAACAACCTTCATTAGAGAAATGTAGCTTCACAATGAACAGATTTTTCCACTTTGTAAAAGAAACACAAATTAATAAAATATACTAAAAATACCATATTTAAATATCAAGTTTTTTACCAAGAGAAAGCACAAGTAAGACTTTATGAAGGCTAAGTGTAATATATATGTGAAAGATCTGATAAGCCGCACGTTGCTTGAGAAATGGTTCCATTTCCCCAGGTATAACTAACTGTCTTTGCAGTGCAATCGACAATAGTAAAGCATCTGGCTATACAGCAACAGGTGTGACTTCCGTTTTACCCTCCACACGTGACGTCACACTAATTATATCCCTTTGTGTGCGCCATTCCAAACTTAGGACGGTGGACGGTTGATCTTATCAGCAAACAGGCGACAAATTGTAGCTTTCAACGGCATTAGAATATGTGTAATCAAAGCTTCAGTAGTAAAAAGAATCACATACATTTTTAAACTCTATGAAAGTTATCATTGTCAACATCTTAATAACGAAATGGACTTAATGGCAGATTCTAGAATGTACTAATGCTAATATTCTCAGCAAATTTTTACTGAACTCAGTTTTATAAAGCCATTAGCGTGGGTACATGAGGTGGTGTTCAGAATATTCGGGACTGGTGCTGCCATCTGGTCAAAAACTTACTTTGAGACTAACGACCGCCGTCAACCTCGAAGTAGTTCCTTTCCACACGTATACACCGATCCCAGCGATTCTGCCATTTTCCAAGTGCATTTTGGAAGTCACGTTCTAGTCGCAGGGCGCCAAATCAGGCGAGTAAGGTGGCCGGGGGACTACCGTCATGTTGTTTTTCGTCAAACAGCTCCTGGTGAACAAGGAATTGTGAAGGGCCGCATTATCTTGATGCAACAGCCAGTTTCCTTGTCGCCAAAGTTCGGACCGTCGTCTCCGCACATTTTGACAGAGCCGCCACAAAGCTTCACAGTAGTACGTGGAATTCACCGTTTGATTTGGTAAAACGAATTCTTTGTGCACAATCCCCTTGGTATCAAAGAAAACGAGGAGCATGCTATTGACTTTCACTTGTCTCGCTTTTTTTTGGTCTTGGTGAGTTCGGGCTCTTCCACTGGGAGGATTGTTGTTTTGTCTCACGAACATAAGCGTACATCCAGCTCTCGTCGCCGGTGATGACCCTGGACAAGAAGGTTGGGTCATGAGCCTGACGAAGCTTCGTGCAAACTTCAACACGGTGGGCCTTCTGAATAGCAGTCATGATCCTTGGGCAAATTTTGCGGCGACACGATTCATACCCAATTCATCAGTTAAAATTCGTTGGCATATCCCATAGCCTATTCCCACTTCATGAGCAAGATCTTCAATGGTTCGACGTCGATCCTCACGAACGAGGTGTTGAACTTTGGCAACAATGTCAGGCGTTGTGCAGCTGACGGGCCTACCGGTGTGAGTATCATCTTCAATAGCTGTACGGCCGGCCCTGAACCGAGCATGTCACTCAAACACACGTGCACCCCAAAGTATTTGTCCCACAAATACTTGTTGAATCATTGCAAGGGTTTCTGTAGCATTACCCCGAGATTTGCACAGTATTTGATGCACACTTTCTATTCTAATCTTGGATCCACCGTAAAATTGCCACACACTAAACATGAAAAGTACTATTGAATCTCAACACCGGACGCATGAAACTTTAAACACTCACTCATCAGATGTGCTAGTGTTGCCATCTAGCGGTACAAAACTTTACTGCAACTACTGTCGAAACGTTAGCACCAGTCCTGAATATTGTGCATACCACCCTCGTATTAAGTTAATAGTTTTTGTACTTGCAAAATAAAATTTGTTACAAACTTAACAGCAAACTTAAATAAAATAATATTATTTGATTTTAAAATTGTATGTTGTGTAAATATTTTGCAGACTTTATAGCTACTTTTTTTTTTATTTGGTATTGACATAAGAAATAAATTTAACACTTTGCGACGCTTACCAACTCGACTCACATTCAGAACAATGTGAAAGTGATAAGTATTGCAAACTCCCGAAAGCACATGAGCGGATGTGTAATTGTGAATGCTAGAACATTGTCCAACTAAAACAGGAGCAACGTGGCCCTCTGTGTGAAGGAGTGCAGTCATGTCACACTGGTGCGGTAGCTTGTAGACAGTCGCTTTTTACTTTTATATAAGCGTCGCCTTGTCTACGGTATGCTCTCTTCTTGTCATTAGTTCAAGCCCGTAGATAGATTTTTTCAGGAAAGTCGCTGGTTCCTATCCTGTGCTGTTAAAATACTTCCTAAGGTTCATGGTCAAAATTATTGACCATTTCACGTCCAAGTAATGCCTTCGTTCTCTATCTAATGGCGCTAGAGGCTGTAGGGGGAAAAAAAAACGTATTTGAACTTTGTCTTTGGAAACTGAAACAGCTCTCATATGAGGTGCTTATGTTTCCGAATAGAACCACGGTATTAACATGAAGCCTCAACTAACAAAACCATTTAACTAGCAATAATTTACATGAACCATTAATGGTTTTTTATTTCATTTTATTTTTATAAATTTATTTATTTATTTTACCGCGGGAATGCTGCGTCTAAATTTTAGGAAGTAATTAATATATACGAGGGTAGGTCCATAGGATTAGATACCCTATTATTTTTAGCGTAAAATAAATTAAACTTGAATATTAGTAGAGAGTCTTCAAACTCAAAGGATTTGAGGTTTCCGGCCTCGCCGATAAGAATTACCGCCTTCACAAAATCCTTATCTGGAGTCATACCTTATCTGTTAAGTAAATAATTACAGCTGTAACTGCGTTCAGTTGTTCAGATATAGTTGCATAAAGAAAGCTTGTAGAAGATTGTGACATGTTCAACATGAAGTATCGAGCTGATATTAAGTTCTTCACAAAAGAAGGACTTACCCCAAATGAAATTAAACAGCGATTGGACGGCGTACATGGGGAAGCATTCCCCACATACTCTATCGTGAAAGAATGGGCCAAACTTTTTCGAATGGGTCAGGAAAGCATTGAAAACGGAGAGCGTGCAGGCCGGCCTTTGGAATTGTTCACTCCTCAAAACATCGATTGCTCTTGTGGAAGGAGAAATTATGAAAGACCGGCGGCGCAAAGTTACAGAAATAGCAGCAAGGTTGGGTCTTTATAAAACAACAGTCCTTCAAATTATTCATGAATATTTAAACATGAATAAGCTTAGTGCAAGATGGGTGCCTAGACTTCTTTCCTCAGTACAAAAGCAGCAACGAGTCATCTGTTGTCAACCATTTTTGAAGCTCTCTCGTGGCAACGACAGAGGAAAACATTCTACAACCATTGTTACAAGAGATGACACTATGGTCCTCTACTATGACCCCTTGTCCAAAAGAGAATCAATGGAGTGGCGTAAACCTGGCGAAGTACCACCTCTAAAGGCCAAGGTCACTCAGTCAACCAAGAAGATCTTGGCCACAATCTTTTGGAACTGTGAAGGAATACTCTTCATTGACTTCAAGGAGAGGAACACCACAGTAAATGGGGAGTACTATGCTGGTCTACTGCACAGACTACGTGCTTCCATCAAAGAGAAAAGGCGAGGAAAGCTGAATGGTGGTGTGCACCTTCTTCACGACAATGCGCCTGTGCACACGGCTCTTGTTGCAAAGGAAACTGTGAAGAAATGTGACTTCAAGGAAATCGATCCAGATGTAACTCCCAGTGGCACTTTTCTCTTCTCAAAACTCAAGAAGGAACTTCGAGGAAGTACACTTAAGGGTGACGAAGAGGTGATAGATGCTGTTTATGCCCATTTTGCAGACAACACTGCTGACCATTTTGTGGAGGGGATTGAAATGTCAATTCAAACAGTAGAGAAGTGTATGACAATAAAGAGTAACTACATTGAAAAGTGAAACATAATTTTTGTCTTTATCATACCTAGAAAATGATTCGGCCGGAAACATAGACCTACTCTCGTAAACTAGAAGTTACATGTTACATGCGCATGATCAAAAGATTTTACTACTGATCTTGATGAAGATGCACTGCGGCACTGGAATACTCCTATTAAAAGCATTTGACAAACAGAAACCACACTGTAAAATCATATGCCTTGAGAACTCCTGCATGTATCAAGCAGTTCTTATAGAGACTGCTGAAATACATTTTCCTAAACCAATTAGCTATTTGTAAGTTTTTTATTAAGGTACTTTTTTCTAAAAAATTGTGTATGAGGTAAATCTGTGTGACATTTTTAGTAACAAGCTCTTAAAATTAACGAAAGGAGAACAATGTACCATTATCACAGCCTATACAAAATATGCAAATATATTTAAGAAAACTAGAAATTGTTTCACGTGAAATGTTCACTCATTAATATACCACACATAATAGAAAACTAATTCATTCATTAATATAAATGCAAAGTTTCATTAAAATTTGTACTGTAGTTTCTGAGAAATGTTATTCTCAAGTTAAGAAAATTTAGCATAAGAAAAACCCTTTTAAATAAAAATTAGGAATATTAAATGTTAAACATACCTCAAAAGTGTCCAGAATCATAGTTCTTTTCTTAATCTGATTCCGTTTCTTCTTCTTCCTTTCTTGCATTCTGGCTGGCTCCCTTTATTTCATTAATAAAGACGAACCCTGCCTGCTTTCTTCATTATGAAAAGAAAAGAAAATAAATGAGTGTATAGTTCTTGGTGCATTCATGTTTGTACATTATTCCTACTTTTGAAATACTTATACAGGCATTCAAAATCAAAAACTTTGAAGTTGTCACCACACTATTCATGGATGTGTTATCTCTTTTACTAAATAATAATAATAATAATAATAATAATAATAATAATAATAATAGCAGTAATAATAATAGTAATAACAATAGCAATAGTAATAGTAGTATTAATAATAGTAAAATAATAGTACTAATAATAAAAGTAATACTAATAATAGTATTAGTAATAATAGAAGTAGTAATAACAGTAGTATTAATAATAATAATAATAATAATAATAATAATGGTAGTAGTAATACTAATAATGGTAGTGATAATAATAATAATAATAATAATAATAATAATAATAAAGTAAAAGTAATAGTAATATAATAATAATAATAATAATAATAATAGTAGTAGTAGTAGTAATAGTGGTAATAATAATAGAAGTAGTAATGACAGTACTAGTAATAATAATAGTAGTAGTAATAATAGTAATAATATTATTAATAATAGAAATAGTAATAATAGTAGTAATAAAAATAATAATAGTAATAATAGCAGTAGTGTTAATAATAGTAATAATAATAATAATAATGGTAGTAGTAGTAATATTATAATAATAATAGTAATGGTAGTAGTAATAATACTAATAGTGGTAGTGGTAATAATAATAGTAGTAATATTATAATAATAATAATAATAATAATAATAATAGTATAGTAGTAGTAGTGTTAATGATAGTAATAATAGTGGTAATAATATTTGTAGTAATATTATAATAATAATAGTAATAGTAGTAGAATAGTAATAGTAATACCAGTATTAATAATAGTGGTAGTAATATTAATGGTAATAATAATAATGGTAGTAATAATAATAACAATAATAATAGTTGTGGTAATATAATAATAATAATAATAATAATAATAATAATAATAATAATGGTAGTGGTAATAATAATGGTAGTGGTAATAATAATAGTATTAGTAATAATAATAATATTAATAATTATAAAGAGCTATAAATAAAACCAATACACAAAATTAAAATCTTAAATATTGGTCCCAAAACTGCTTTTTTAATATAGGAATATCTCCAGACTAATTAATTGCTATTGTTTTTCTTGCTGAACTCATCATAGAGCCTTCACTTGCCTTTTAAACTCAATTTTGTAGCAAAACGTTATAGGTAGTTTTGAAAACTGCAGGTGGAAGATCTAGTACAACACAAAATATCTTGGGTGCCTCCAAGCTCCTCCCAATGTACCTCAGGCCACATACAAAGTTGACATTGAACTAATAAATCAATGTCTGTTAAATGATGTTGAAGATGTTCACAGTTAGTGATTTTGGAGGTAAGATCAGTATCTTCATGCAAATATACAGAGTCTAATATTTACATTTGACACGCTTCTTCACAAATCCTAAAATTACATTTAAAATCACTGAGACATTCTCGTGAGCGATGTTCTTGGTTCACTCTAACCGTTATTAACACATGGTGCAGTGAGGTTAGGTGGATTCACATTCATTTCTACCGGCAAATTTGCTCTTTGTGAAGACGGTTTTAGAACGAGGAAAGTTTTAAATTGCACTTGAGAAATAAATATCTCAACAAACCAGCAAAATAAACGCGAACTTCACCACAGGATCCCGTAAACACAAACAAAAGCACTTGCTTCTTTCCACTTTGTTTTCAACTGTCACATCGATAAATATCGAAGAAAGCGATAACAGTGTAGCCAATATCTGAACCATAGCCTCCTGTTCAAGCAAACCTCTAAAAATATGACGGAAAATCTTTGCATGCCACCCACAAATTTAAAGGTGGTGAAGGGATTTAAAGTACTCGTGGCTTTATTAAATGCCTCACAAGGTTTCAAATGATGTAATGGGTGTATAAACTCCATATTCTTTGAAATCGGCAGAAAAGTATTTAAAAGATAATGGTAAAATGCACATTTTGACTGTTCGATAGTCAGTCTTCCCTCAAAAATGTAAATAGTAGGTTCGGTTTAAGTTAGAGCTGCAAACATATAATATTTTTCATATATCCAGTAAATAGTTTTAACTTAACTTGTAATCACGATTCTTTAATTCTACTAAATTATTTTCCTTTAAATGCATACAACCTTTCCTTTCATAAGCCGTTATATTTTTCCTTCACCTCTTCTGGTATGTGACAATATTTTTTTATTTTTTTAATTTTTTTTTTTACTGCTCCATGAGAGATGGGTAAAATATTATGTAAATTGATATAAGTGAGAATGTGTTATGTCAGAGGGAGCCAACGCGCACACTCTCTCTTACACAAATCTGTATACTCAGAAAAAGCCAATTTGCAGTTTATGAGAGTAGGTCCATAAGTTTCCGGCCTAACCATTTTCTAGGTATGATAAAGACAAAAACTACATTTCAATGTTCAATATAGTTACCTTTTATTGCAATACTCTTCTCACATTAACATTCAAAACCTCGCCCCCAAATAGTCACATGTTTTTGTGCAAAGTGGGCATAAACAACATCCATCACTTCTGCATTACAATTAAATTTCCTCTCTCGAAGGTCCTTCATGAGTTTCGAGAAGAAACTGGGAGCTAGATCACGGCTGTAGGGTGGATGGTCGATCTCCTTGAAGCCACATTTCTTCACAACTTCCTTTATAACAAGAGCTGTGTGCAGAGGCGCGTTGTCGTGAAGAAGGCGCACACCACCAATCAGCTTTCCTCGCCTTTTCTCTTTGATGGAAACACGTAGTCTGTGCAGTAGGTCAGCATAGTACTCCCCATTTACTGTGGTGTTCCTCTCCTTGAAGTCAATGAAGACATTCCTTCATAGTCCGTCCAAAAAAATTGTGGCCATGATCTTCTTGGTTGACTGAGTTACATTGGCCTTTAGAGGACAAGGGATCATAGTTTCATCTCCTGTAACAATGGTTTGCAGAACTTCCCTCTCTCTCTTGTTGCCACGGCAGAGCTCCAAAAATGCATTACAACACATGACTCATTGTTGCTTTTGGACTGAGGAAAGAAGTCTAGACACCCATCTTGCACTAACCTTATTCATGTTTACATGTTCATCAATAATTCGAGACACTGTTGTTTTATAAAGGCCCAACCTTGCTGCTATTTCTATAACTTTGAGCTGCCGGTCTTCCATAATTTCTCCTTCCACAAGAGCGATCGATGTTTTCAGGAGTGAGCACCTCCAAGGACCGACCTACACTCTCTGCGTCTTCAATGCTTTCTCGACTCATTTGAAAAAGTTTGGCCTATTCTTTTACGGTAGAATATGAGGGGGTTACTTCCCCATATACACCGTCCAATCGCTGTTTAATTTCATTTGGAGTAAGCCCTTCATTTGTGAAGAACTTAATAACAGCTCGAAACTCCATTTTGAACATGTTACAATCTTCTACACACAGCCTTCTTTATACAACTACATCTGAACAACTGTACACAGCGGAGTGGAAGTTACAGCTGGAACGTACAAGTATGAACGGTTCGCGGCAGTATACATTCATTTATAAGAGTAATTGACTCTAACTGAACTAAGGAATTCATTTTTATGTGTAAGTGTTATTTTAACTACGAACTAATTCTTCATGTGCGTGCGGAATTTATTCAGAGCTTTCTTGATTAATTGCCTCCTTCCGGAGTTGTAATTTACCGCTGTACAAATTTGAGCCTACTGGTACAGTGCAAAGCAAAGTGAAAAAGTACCGTTTTAACAAAGAAAAATAAACAAAATTGGCGCAAATGTTTTTTCCAATCTCCACTCCTAAAATAAACTACGATGGATGGTGACTTCGGAATATAAATGAAATCAGAATTGCTATCCGAACTTAAATGCGTAAATCAGAATATTTTCTCGATATAATCGGTATTTAGCCAAAGGATGACAATAACTCCAGCATCTTCTGTTTACACGTTAGTTATAGCAAGTTAGTAGAGCTGAAGTACGGGAACCGCCGGTTGCAGCGCGCTAGTAGCCGAGAAATAAAACACCGCGTAAGCGAACAAGTTTTACAACTAAAGCCGGGATTTACATTTTAGAAACAAGCTCTAAGATTGTGTATATTGTAAATCTAAAATAGGAAACAAAACCACACTGCATTCCTCCAAGCCGATTCATTAAATTAATAAACTGCTTCTCTCTTTTTCACTGTGCTTTCACTCGATTATTTCAAACATTATATTTGTATTATAACGTTACCATAACGGGAACATTATCGGTGTTAACGCTATTAGCGTCACATGATGGAAAACAATCACCTTTCAGATCCTTTTCTGTGACTAATATCCTGAGTATAATGCATTTAACGGCAACTAACACTAATAACACTTATTTTAATAAATAAATTATTATTATTATTAAATCTTGTTTGTTTCGTTTCACAATGTTTGTATATTTTCCGAAGTCCAGTTGAATTTCAATATCCCTCCTTCACGTCCTTGTTCCTGGGTAAATCTTGTATTCCGTTTTGCAACGGGTTGTCCTCTTTCTTTCTTTCTTTCTTTCTTTCTTTCTTTCTTTCTTTCTTTCTTTCTTTCTTTCTTTCTCTCTCTCCCCTCTTTTTGAATCTTTATTCTTTTTTCTTCCTTCCTTTCCTTCTTCCTTTCCTCCTTCCTTCCTTCCTTCCTTCTTTCTTTCCTTCCTTCTTTCTTCCTTTCTTTCTATCCTTTCTTTCCTTTCCTTTTCTTTTCTTCTTTCTTTCTTTCTTTCTTTATCATTTCTTTTATCAGTCGCTCATCAGGTGTACTTTTCACATGTGGTCTTTTATTGAATTTTGTACATTTACTTTATCACAAATTACCTTATTCGCAATTTCATCCCCTCTATAAGTTCTCATGCATCTGCGAAAATTGTTTCTGTTGCCCATAAATTTGAAGTAATAGCAAATTTCAGCATTCAAGTTTCGAACCTAAATTTTAAATATGTCACTGTTATCTCCTCTTTTGTTTCCTATTGTTGGTTGGGAATTTGGACCGTTATTATTGTCGTAGAAAATTAAAAAAAAAATAGCTTATCAGTTGAAAAACTATAAATTTGGGTAAAATTACAGGATTACAGCCTGTTTCGCAAATTCTGACGAATGCGCTTGCATTCTATTTTTTTTCCCTTGTAGTGTACACTATTATTTCTGCTTTTATTGTCCTTTAATATCTTAATAGTTTCTAACACCTTTACCCTAAGGTGCTTATATGTCGCTTTGTTGTATTTTTACCCTGTCCCTCTAAAACTAAGTTTTTATCAATTTCGCCTAATGCCACATTTATATTATTTATTAAACCCCAGTACTACTTATATTGTTCAACAAGTTTTTTATTATAATTAATGGATCTTCCAAAAACTGTACACAGAGCCTATATGATTATTTTGTCTCTATTCCCATTTTACCATATTTTTTTTCCTCCAAAAAGAGCTATCTACATGATCCGTATAAATATGAAACATTTTGGTTTATATATAAGTTTTCAATTACTTCCACTCTTTTTCCCTCGTCTTATTAAGAAGCAGAACTGCCAAACTGATTAATTCCGTTAATACTTGATAAATATTATGGAATCTCAAAACTTTAATATTTTTAAAGTGCAATGAGCCTACAGGTTTTAAACTGAATTCAGTTCTGCTCTCTCTAAGGCAATTCATAGTTTTGTACGCGTTATATTTTCATAATGCTTCTCTACATCTTTGAAAGCCAAGTATGCTGATATTCGTTCTATTACTATTTTAAAGAATGTAAGATAAATTATTTATGTACATATTCTAAATCCAGCCTTCTTCAACTTCCTTTCCATGATATTCTTGCTCTAGAAAATTTTTTTACAATCTATATAAACGATTTGCAGTATAACTTACTGTGAAACTTTTACGATTTTTTTTACTTATTTTGAGAACTTTTCTTTATGATCACTTTAATGTGTTCTATTTTCCATTTCCGTTTTAAAGTTATGACGGGATTTCAGAGCATTTTCCCTCACCAGACATGCCAAATACACAAATAACAAATATAACCTCTTAGTAGCTATAAAACATATAATCAATGGCGTGTTGAACGGATCTAATGCATGTGTTGTTTCTTGGTGGGTAGTTATGCATGAATTATATTTGTCTACTGTAATGGTTTCGCAAAGAATAAACACCCCGCCGTACACTTTACATGTCCCGTTTATGATTTTCGTTGTAGTGATTGGATTTGGACGCCAGAGCATAACGGCGTGTTCCCTCCGGTTGGCTACCGAGACACCCGACTCCTGTTGTATAACATTACAAAGTTACCGCCGGCAGCTGTCTTTATGGTTCAGCTCAGACGACACTACTCCACATATCCCGCATTGGCTTCGCTCGCCGACTGAAGGTGAGAGTTATTACGATTCTAAATCTACTGCGGAATGTGTCAATGAAGAAACAGGCGATGTTTGAAGGCGGCTCGCAGAAAACATAAAACGCACCTCACTCTGCGTCACTAAACGAACATGTCAGCGCTCAACTGTTGTCTCAGAATAAGACCAGTCTAAAACACCAACTTTTAATTAAGGGTTCATAAAGAAATGGGGCTGTATCTGCTTTTGCGCACGTTATGAAAACCGAGTCATTAAAACGGCAGAGAGAAGCCGCTAGCATGGCCTTTTTACGACCTTTTGCGGGTGATATCACGTGACGAGAGCACGCACAGGTCATGCAAGTGCTGCAAAACAAATATATTGCATTATGAACAAGTAATTTAAAGTGCTACATTAACCTGATAATCTCAAGAGAACTTTAAGAAGCTGTGAAGAAAATATTGCTCGGAATGGCAGTGAGCGCATTTGCCGCTATTTAGAATGAGAATATCTGCACAGCAAGTGTTTCTTCTCAGCAGAATGTCGAGCAAATCTAAGAGTTATTAAATCCCTTCCAAAGCACAATTAATAATAGTGTTGTCCATCTCCTTGGTGTAGTGGTTAGCGTTGCTGACTGAGGCCCGGGTTCGATTTCCGGAAATGTTTCTAAGTTAGGGAGGTCTGGAACGGGATCCACCCAGCCTGTGAGGACAATTGGGAAGCTGCCTGATGGAGAGGTAGCGATCTCCGATCTAGTAAGCCGCGATAAAGCGATCGGGGAGTGCGGTGTGTTGGTGATCAACGTGTGATATGCTCCCCTGCAATACTGCACTCTACCAATGATATTCTGTGTGGCGGTAGAGGACGCAGCGGTCGTTGCGGTAAGCTAAGGTCCATATGGGGCTGTAAAAGGCTATAGAAGAAGAAGAATTAATAATACTACCGTTACATACATGATGCACAAAAAAATCACTACCCATTGTAAATGTCAAGAAATTTAACTGTTTGTAATTTTCCCATCAATTTAAAATTACTCGTGTAAGCACCACAGTGCATAACCACCCACTAATCTGAATTTACTGTGTTTGTTGTGTTCATTGGATAACATACCGATCTATTATTATGAAAATGTTTAGTAAATACTGAAAGAAGATAATAATTTGTGCTTTAAAAACTTGACATAGAGGTGACTTTAGTTTAGTAATTTAAGAATGGAATAATCATTTAATACTGCCTCGCCAACACGGAAGAATTGTGCAATTTACGCAGATGTTTTCGAGGCTAGTGAATCTGCATCTGGTGAGCCCTCATTAAGTGATGAAACTAAGCTTGACGTTTTACTAGGATTTATCCAAAGTCCTAAACAGTCTACTCGAAGGCTTTCCTTTAAATATAAATTTTCAAGAACTTGTGTTTGGAAAATTTTACGTCAAGCATTACTTATCGCTACTCAAAAGCTACTACACAGATCGTAAGTTCCAGTTCCAGTTTGTCACACCACGAGAAGGTGATGTTGAGATGACTTTTATCTGAAATTAGTTAAAGTGATGAAGCAATTTACAAGTAATAGAAATTATTTGAAACTGAGAACATATTGACCGAAACTTTGAAGACGATCTTGATCTTCATTAGGAATTTTTGCTTGAGACATGAAACTGATTTTTGGTAAATCCTCGTTTAAGTCTAACAGGCTTGTAAACCGGCACAATTTTATTTACTGGACTAATGAAAACCCAGATGAAATTATCATGAAAGATTTAAAATTCCTAATGTGACCTGGGTGGGATTTATAGTGAAGAGATCGTGTGTTTTTTGAAGGCACTATCAGGGTGTTACAGGAGGTGATTATTCCAAAAGCCTTCATTTTGTTGAATGCAGTGGACAAGCCAACAGAATGTAGCAACAAGTAATTCATAAATGTAAGGCACAACGTAATGGCCATCAAAGTCATGCTACTTAACAACATGGAATTTTTTTCACTTTGAAATATCGTAAAAGATATTCGTGATCTGAATCTCTTCCAACAGCTGATTAACAATCGTTCCAGAACTTTGATATGAATGGTCTGCCATCTGTGTATTGATGGCCAAACGATGTCAACAGTGTGTCGAGAATCGTAATCTCTATTTTGTACAATAAACGACAAGGAAATGTTGTTCTTTGTGAACATATTGGGCAAGCAACTTAAATCTAATCCTATACGAGTATATTCGAACTAGCCGAAAATACAATGGCGTACAGGCACGAGTAATGGATTGTACTTTCTCTTCAGGATTTTCTCGAATCAAAGGAGAATATTTAACCTTATCAACAACCGCAGAGCTCTGCGCTAAACTTACTGGAACATCCACAGTGAAATTTAAATGGCAACTACACATTTTAACATTAAACCTGAATATAAATATAAAGTTTATTCAATATTACTACTAAAACCAAAATAGTTTTATTTCTAAAACACTGTATAAATAAAACATTTAATAAATAAATACTTAAACCGCTGCTAGTGCTATGAAGTACATAGCCGAGTTAGTAATTTGTGTTTAACACCGGTTTTTACTACTGAGGCACCACAGGCGGTAGTCACTGATGATACTGAAATGAAATGATATGTTGTGAAAGGATTTATTTAAAGGAAGGTAACGTTCCAGGCCCAAGTTTAGAGCACCTCCTCGGCATTTTCCATTTATGAGGACTGAAAAAAAACTCACGTCAGGGAGGATGGTCCTGGTGGAAATCGAACCCTAGACCTCTCGCGTGCCTTAACGACCTCGGCCACCCCTTGGCGATGTAATGAAGTAGTTAATGGAGAAATGTATAAATTCTTCTTCCTTCGAACTCTATCCTTAACAACAGCATCATTTCCACCATGTAAGTGAAACGAGGTTGTGCCACTAATGTGCTGCGGGCAGACTTCTAGAGCTGACTGCGTTCTCGTTTATTTTAATTTTCTTGTTTAAGATGTAGCCATTCCATTCACAATGCCATAGATCTTCGGTCAATCAATGAAGTGAATTAATGAAGGTGCACATAAGGCTAAGAGTCCGTCAGCGCCTTAAATTGCGTTGCGTTTGTGTGTTTATGGTAAAGAAACCAGCAGAATTCGTCACTCAGGCAACTGGGGGTTTATTCATCACGAACTGTAGATAAAAAATGTTGGTGTGAACTACCTTAGTCGTAAAACTAATAATAAAAAATCCATCAAACACTAACTTCCTTCAATTTTGTAACTCTATGCACGCAGAAAACAATTATAAAAAACTAATTAAAACTAATTTATGATAGCAATTTTCACACAATATGTTCTGTACACATGTACCGTTCTTGTATGCACTTCGCTCTGCGTCTTACCTAATACTATCTCTTTCTCATCCTCATCTCCCTGTTCATGCTGCAAGGTTCTGTTACCTGTGTTTTGTGTCTATTGGTTGGGAAATGCAAGAATTTTTGGAGAAATAATGAGACGTAATCGTTTCTAGTGTGGTTGCTTTTCCTTCTGTCCTTCTGGTAGAGTGCTTCGGAATCAAAGATAGTAGCATACGTTTTGGCCTTTATTCAAAATCGATAGGACCGGAGCTTTCTCCTTTAGCACAATGTTTAAGAAGTTTGTAAGGTTTTTACTTATAGAATTGTAAACGTTTAATACTGTTTGATTTGTATAACTGTAATAGCACTTTTGTGTTACATAATATTTTCAAGTTACTGTCAGATAAAGCTAACACTAAAGCTGTTTTAAAAATGTTCTAAAGTGTTTAGCCATAAAATGAATTCGGGGTTTTAAATTTTAAAAACGTATTTAAAATATTGTAATAAATTAAAATTTCAAGCTTTAAATTTATGTTTGCCGGGCGATTTATTGTTAAAATTATGAGAGACTGGCGGCTCAAAGTTACATAAATAGCACCAAAATTGGGTCTTTCTAAAACAACAGTCTTTCGAATTATTCATGAACATTTAAACATGAATAAGGTTAGTGCAAGATGGGTGCCTAGACTTCTTTCCTCAGTCCAAAAGCAGCAATGAGTCATCTGTTGTCAGGCATTTTTGGAGCTCTGTCGTGCCTACGAGAGAGAAGTTCTTATTACAGCAGATGAAACAATTGTCCTCTACTATGATCCCTTGTCCAAAAGAGAATCAATAGAGGGATGTAAACCTGGCGAAGCACCGGCCTCTAATGGTCAAGGTCACTCAGTCAACCAAGAAGATCATGGCCATAATCTTTTGGTACTGTGAAGGAATGCTCTTCATTGACTTCAAGGGGAGGAACACCACAGTAAATGGGGAGTACTATGCTGGCCTACTACACAGACTACGTGCTTCCATCGAAGAGAAAAGACGAGGAAAGCTGAGTGGTGGTGTGCGCCTTCTTCACGACAACGCGCCTGTGCACACAGCCACGGCTTTTACTTAGGATTTTATGCCCCCCCACCAAAAATAAAAATCCGCCGACCGGGCTGGGATTAAACCCGCAATCTTCGGTCTAGGAGACCAAGTATGGTTATCACTAGACCATCAAGAGTGACTCTTTAAAGCGAGTTACGGATTGCATGCCAATAGGTAAGTTAATGAAGTAATGAATATGACAAAACAAAGAACAAAAGAACAAATTGCTTATCAGAGAAAAGTAAATGTTTAGTTTGAAATGATTAAAATATCATCTTCATTATAATGAATTTCAGGAATAAATAACCTTATGATTCAAAATGAAGAAGAAGTATAACATTTTTATTTTTTATAAAAATAATACAACAATTATGACAAGTTTGGCAAGATTGTTAATGCGTTTAAGCGAAAGCCCTGGAAGTACTTGCTCTTTTCTCTTTCGCGTTTAGTAAATGGCACTCAGAGAATGCTTCTTTAATCAAATGTTAATAAACAGCGTTATGGCAAGTAGTGCAGTTCCTCTAAGACGTGTCACATGTTCAAGGAAGGGACAGCAATTTAGCATTTCACGGGTGTCATCCTATCATTGTCCGCCCTGCTAATTGTTGTCTGTGTGTCACACTCGGGCGCGCTGACTAATTGGGGCAGGGCAGCCACCGGTGTCAGCCACATGCCACTTTGTGGGTGATCCACCTATCAAGCCTACTTTCCTCAAAGTACTTGGGCAATGTCTTTGAAATATGCATTACGACTAATTGACAAACATCCCCTATTTTCATGTATCTTAAAGTAATGTCTTCGTATAAAATGTTAAATCCAGACTAGGAGGGAGAGTTGGGGGGGGGGACAGAACTAGAGTGCCGAATATTATTTCAGTACATTATGAGAACATAATAGCAAATGTTACTATCTGCAGTCGATACTAAAGACATGTTGCTGTTACAATCGATTCTTAAAGTGTGCTTACAACCCAGTTCTCTAGTAATTTGTTTCCCATCGAAAAATGTTGCTTCGATTCGTTCGCTGACAAGTTGTATAGTTGAGTTTGCATTTAGTGTAAACTGCAGCCTGTCAGGTAACTTGATATTTACATGAGATCAATTTCTCATTATATCATGATAAATAATTCCTTGTAATAGCAATTGAAACAATTACGAGATATGCATATCAAAGATACTGATGCATTACATTACACAAAAGGGTGGACATTGTCTTTGCACTATAAGTTGTGTCATCCATTATTGCCCCGACTGGTACTGCTATACGTAACTTTGCACCGTAAGCACCGTTCTCGCGTTTCTCCCAATTTTACATACATCGTGGAATTTTCAGCACCGCCATGCATTTTTACCTCAGCTGTGTTGGCCTTTAAGTTTCATCTTCAATGTCGTAGAAGAAGGTGGGTGACGTCATATTCTTTTTGGTCAAAAGCTCTCTGTGTATGAGACGATATGAAATAACCGAAGTTCTGGGCGATATACGCGTTCGCCTCAAAAGACATACGAGGAAGCGACTGTTTGACCTTCTGGGACGAATTCTTTGTGAACAATACTTTGATATCAAAGGAAAGGATGAGCATGCTCTTCAGCTGTTTCTCTTTTTCTGTCTCAGTGAGTCTGGAAGGGTGTTCTTCTATCATAATCGTAAAGTCACTCTTGTCAGTATTGGAGAAGAAGGTTGCATCGTCATAGGGGGCTTGACGAGGCCACCACGACTGCTCCTTATTGTGATGTGATTGAATAGAAGCAAAAATGAGTAAATTTTTTAATAAAATATAAGTAATAGAAGTGTAACATCATCTGGAGATTAAACACTGCATTATAAGGGCAGAATATCGCCAGATCTAATAAGAACAACAGTATAACACATATATAAAGAATGAAATAGCTGCTACTTCGACATTTATAATTTATTACACCTAAAAATTAAATTAATATTAAAGGAAATAATTTTTCACTAAGGGTTGATGGGATTTAATGAAAGGAAGAAACTAGAAATATAATAAGAGGAAAATTGCGGATCAGAGTTGCAGAAATTCAGTTTTGTTACTTACGTAGTTTGCTTAATCTTAATGATGAAAGAAAGTTTCATATTGACGTTATGCAAAGTTAAGTTAAATAAGAGCTAATGTCAAAGTACGGTACAGGTACGAGGATAGGTCCATTAATGTCCGGCCTCGCCACGAGATCGTCTTCACTAAATCCCTATCTGGTGTCACACCTCATTTGTTAAGTAAATAATTGCAGCTATTAACTTCTGTGTTCAGTTGTTCAGATATATTTGCATAAAGAAGGCTATATGTAGAAGATTGTGACATGTTCAAAATGGAGTATCGACCTGTTAAATTTCATCACAAAAGAAGGACTTACTCCAAATGAAATTAAACAGCGATATGGGAAAGTAACCCCCTCATAATCTATCATAAAAGAATGGACCAAACTTTTTCGAATGGGTCCAGAAAGCATTGAAGACGAAGAGTGTGCAGGTTGGCCCTTGAGGTGCTCACTCCTGAAATCATCGCTCGCTCTTGTGGAAGGAGAAATTATGGAAGACCGGCGGCTCAAAGTTACAGAAATAGCAGCAAGGTTGGGCTTTTCTAAAACAACAGTCCTTCGAATTATTCATGAACATTTAAACATAAATAAGGTTAGTGCATGATGGTGCCTAGACTACTTTCCTCAGTACAAAAACAGCAACGAGTCATCTGTTATCAGGCGTTTTGGAGCTCTGATGTGGCAACGAGAGAGATGTTTTGCAAACCATCGTTACGGTAGATGAAACTATGATCCACTACTATGATCCGTTGTCCAAAAGAGAACCAATGGAGTGGCGTAAAACTGGCGAAACACCGCCTCTAAAAGCCAAGGTCACTCAGTCAAACAATATGATTATGACCACAATCCTTTGGGACTGTGAGGGAATACTCTTCATTTACTTCAAGGAGAGGAACACCACAGTAAATGGGGAGTACTATGCTGGCCTACTGCACAGACTACGTGCTTCCATCAAAGAGAAAAGGCGAGGAAGGAAATTGAAGCGTGACGAAGAAGTGATAGCCGCTGTTTATTTCAATTTTGCAGACAAGACTTCTGACTATTTTGGGGGGGATTGAAATGTGAATTCAAAGATGTGAGAAGTGAATTGCAATAAAGGGTAACTATAATGAAAAGTTTTGTCTTTATCATACCTCGTTAGGCAGGAAACTTACGAACCTACCCTCGTACACATTTATATAGAATTTATAATCGGAATGTGGGAAATATCTTTAAAAATTGATAGATAACCTAAAAGGAAGCAAAAAGCTCATATCAATATATATAGGATCAATTACAATCAACTGAGCATTCTATGTGAGATATTCTGGATAAGAAAGGAGAGCAGAACTCAGTCCATTCTTGCTACGTACATATTTTAATATGTACTGATACTCCGTATTTTATCTTTTACAAAGTGATACTGTTGTTAGTTTGTAATCTCAGGTATTTGTCAACTATTACAGTCGTCACAGAGTTGCACTAGAATGAAGTGCGAAACCTTCACAATCACCTGCAGTTTTGAAATAGACACCAAGGGTCTAGCATTAATATAATGGCGACACATTGATCGTCCCTTTTACTTTATTCAGAATATTTACAGGATCAGTACACTGTGACTTTTTAACAGATAATTTAAATATTTTGTTGGAAGAAGTTTCGCTAAACTTATGTATTTTGTTGTATATGGTTCATGTTGATGGTCTGAGCTTTGCTAGTGCTGCTAGAGAGATTGTTTGTTAGCATTTTCGAAATAAATGGGAGACCGATATCTTGTCTCAATTCATTACAGTGCAGCCATGCTGTATTCCATGTCTATTGACAACATGGAATTTCTTCGCCAGTATTAGCAGATACTGCAAACTACTGGAATATAGAACTAAAATAACTAAGCAAAACTGACATTAGCTTTTTTGCTCGACTTTAGGTCGTCTATCCCTAGTTTTGGACATAGGTATTGCTTGTGTCCAGGTAAGATTTTTTGAATATGAAAAAGTGCTAGTGAAGGCCTCATTGGCAACCCTATAAGTAAAACACTATTATAGAAGTTCCTAGTTTAACTTTCCATAATGTTTTGTGCCATTTTTGCGCGCATCCATTTTCCGCTGTATTCCCTCATATATCATCCTATCTTGTTCAGTTACTACTAAGACATAGTGTCATTTTGGAAGTATTCGCCTATTGACTGAAGCACCTTAATTAGAAACTGCATGACTTTATGAAGTGTTGGTTAAACAGACACTTTCTTCCTTCTTTTCGGCGTGAATGTAGCCAAGAAGCTTCCGGTCCGATGTTTTTCGGCTTCCATAATTAAAAATGTTGTACGGAGCTACTTTACAGTGTATAAGTAGTGACCCAGGTATTTGTTTACTTACAGAGGTTACTTAAATGAAAATGTTCTAATGATAAGGGTTCTAACTGGGTTTTTTTTTTCAGAGGGTAAAGTTTATATATTTATATTGTCAGGTTGCATATGAAAATGTATTGTAAATGAATGTACACTGGTAGCGAGGTTTGAAAATGCTTTTATTTCTGGCAAAGTTTAATTATCTGTTTGATGCAAAATGAAAAGTTTTATGTGCGCAAGCTACTTATAATCTCTTTGCCCAAGTCTGCTAGTTATATGGGGCAACTCATTTACAAGTGAGCCCTCATTTTAATAATTGATTTTTTAAAATGTTATCACACTGTGAATTTATTATGCAGCACCACTGTGCGTTTTTATTCATCGTGTGCTAAAGTTTATTATGCTGTATTTTTCATTTTTACTTGCAACTTTAAAATAACTTCACGTGTGTATCACTCATGATGTTCCATAAAATAATATTTCAAGGTTACTTCTTGTAGTTTTTACAACGGGAGGATACTGTTTGAAATGTATTGATATATGGGGTATATAAATTAGGGGAATCATATTTTAACATTTAGAATATTAAAATAATTGCAAAAGTAACAAAGCAAAATAGTTTTACTTATACCTGCTTTGTACTTTGTGTTATTCAATATGGAACTATAAAAGCAAATTAGTTTAACATAAAGAATTATACAGGCATGGCAATTTTCAGGAATCATCACCTGTTACTTAGCTATGGAAAACAATGCTCGTGGTAAGTTAAAATTTTAATTCAGTCTGGCATTATAAGCAAATATTTTTTTTTTTTTTTTCTGAATTGTGGTTTTCATTTTCAAGATCACACTGATAAAAATATTAAACTACTTTTTCACAGTTTTAGTTATATTTCCGTTCACCTGTCAGAGTTGGCCGGAACTGAACCAGTGACCCCTTGCACATCAGAAGAAACCCCTTGACATGTTGAACAAAGCGTGTGGTTCTGTGACACGGAAGTGGGTCCGCTAATGGCAGAAGGGCAACACTATTTGTACACGTCCGATACGGCACATAACTCTCCGCCAGCTAAACGACTGAGCCGATTTTGTGCTGGGACTGGGTGGCCCTTCTGAACAGTAATTAATGTCCTCATGTGGTGATCTGCTAACATGAAAAATTGTTAGCAAGGGCTTTCCTTAGCTCTGTTTCAGAATATAGCTTCACATTCCACAGGTTACAACTTGGCTGAGTAACGCTTTTTTCCAGAGTTTTCGATAAAATGAACAACGGTACATAGAATGTGTCGCGAAACTTTGGATAAATTGTAACTTTTATTAAATTCATTCATGATCTCGAGAAGTTTTTAAGGGGTTATTAACTTTATTGCAACTGCTTTCACTGTTAATACAGTTACACATTTCTGGGTGTTTAATAAACAAGTCACTACTGTCTGTATTTCATCATCATCATCATCATCATCATCATCATCATTATTATTATTATTATTATTATTATTATTATTATTATTATTATAATCATCAGCAACCTTATAAAATGTAGTTTATATGTTATTGTCGTAAGAGAGATATATTTATACGGTTTAGTATTCCATTACACAGTTAGTCCCAGCTGATCATCTGCCAGCCACGCGTGATGTCTCATCGTCGGAGGACTAACCAAATTCCTGGCGATTTATAATCTTCCCGCACAAGGTAATTTTTCAGGCGTCAAATTGGCTTTTGCACAAAACCAGCTACTGTTTGCTTGTAGTGCGTTAAAAATGTGCAAGTGACTACATTATTGGATGTGAATTAAATGTCACTCCACAAGTTAACACTAGAACACAAAAGATTCCTTTATGACATTTATGTGAAAACACAACCTTATAGAGCATTTGTAGGCAATTTGTAGAGAAATTAATTTCACATAATGTCACATAGTGGAAGAAAAGCCTGATGGCATTGGGCGTGTTCAACCAAAAAAAAAAAAAAAAAAAAAAAATCCAAGTGCTGTATAATAAACGTTTCAAAAACTCAGAGACGTAGAGGAAAAGGGACATCCATAACTAAAGACACGGAGAAGATTGTGATTTTGTCTTTCTGGTAGATATAGCAACGAATTTTAATTAACTGAATCGCATCATCAAGGTAAAGGTCATATGTTAATTAAATGAAGACCTTCGAAACAAAATCAGGCTATGGGCTATTATAAATAACAAACCATAAATTAATTTATTTTTCCAGCCTTGAAGAATCATGTAGTTTCTACATAAGAATTAACAAGAATTTTCTAGATCTCAAAGATGATAAGTTTTTGTCTCTTTCCCGCTAGCTCTGTACACTTATGAGCTAGCGGGAACTTATAAGTGATGCAGACCCGAAGAAAAGTTTTAACGTGTCCCTTTACAAAAATTCTGTACCCAGAGGAAAATGTCTCAGCATTAATAGAAACGCAATAAGTTTCACAACATTTATCTACAGCACATACACGATGACGTATTGTGCAAAACGAAACATAAAGTGCGGAACGAGATAACGAATTACCAAGTCATGTGGAAAGTTCGCTTCTATTAAACCAAGAGTTGTTCGTGAAAGTCTCACATTGAGGTGTAAACTTAAATTTACTTTTAATTTAATATAACTGTTTTATTGAATTAATATTTATTATTATAAAATTCACCTCAGATATGCTTAATTTGTTCAGTTAGGTCGTGGTAAATGGCTAGTTTTGTACACCACTTAACACATTTAACCATGCGACCAGTTAATTAATTCACCATAACGGAGGTTTTGTGCAGCTCTCTTTAGAATAAAGCACATTGACGAACTTAAACGTTGTGCTATAAAGAAATAATAAATCAATGCGCCACATGATGAACACCTAATATCACTGATCGCTATGTGCAGAAGCCACTATACATTACTAAATTAAATGGCATAATTTAACTCCATAATAACAGAAAAACATTTCGCCTCAGAAGCAACAAATTTCTTCCAGGGAAAGAAATTAAGAACAGCAAATACCGAGGGGGCCAAAAAAATGTATGCACTCTTTCACAGTATATATCTATTTAATATATTTCAAAGTTGAACCGAAAAACAACAGTAATGTGTAGTATGATGTTCTGTAGACATATGTAACTCACATACATTATGATAGCGTTGCTACGTGATAGGTAAATCAACAATGAACAAATGAAGCCAAGATTATCGTATGGTGTTCTGTAAACAGATGCGACTCACATTACGTTATGTTAGCATTGCTACAACAAAATGGAGCCAAGATTGAACAGCGGAAAGCAATTTTGAAGTGATATTGGAAAACCGAGAATGTTGTTGAAGTTCAAAGGCAATGGAGACGTGTGTACAGAACAGAACCGCCAACGCGAGTAACAATTGCATGCATTCGAGACAAATTTGAGACTCATGGTACGGTATGCGATGTTTACAAGGACAGATCTGGCAGATCACCACATTACCACCGAGATGTACGTGCGTACCTTAATGACAATCTTCCAAGGCAGGGGATAGGACGAAGGGGTTCGACTGAGTTTCCACCGCGTTCTCCGGATCTAACTCCGTTGAACTTCTACCTATGGGGAACTCTTAAGGATGCTGTATACCGTAGAAAACCAGCTACACTGACAGCACTTCGGGAAGAAATTGAAACGGCATGTGCTGCAATCGCTGAGGACACTTTCGCAAACGTTGCTCAATCAGTAGTTCAACGTACTCAGAAGTGTATCGACGCCGATGGTGGGCATTTTGAGCAACTGTTGTAACTGTAAAAGTCTAAGATGATTAGTGCTCATCATTTTCTGTTTGTGTGAATTCAGTTTTGTTACGTTAACACAGTTTTTTCTTTACTTGAAGTGTATATGCGTGTTTTGGCACTCTCTGTATTATATTATGACACTAGTTGCATAAAATTACCAAAGCATCAATTACGTCATTAAATTATTTCGTTACTAAAATGCTGTCATCAACTGCCCATTACGTTACATAATTTTAAGAAAACAATTTTTGTACTTGTATATAGAAATAGTTCTTTCTAATTTATGAATTATGAAAACAGAATCAATCATTTTCCTTTTGCAAAATACATAACTACCGAATTAATACTAAATAAAAATGCTCAAGGACCTGCTTAAATACCTAATTAATTAGTACAAATCGATAAGAACTAATCTGTTATAAGGTACATGCAAAAACTAAAATTTCTGAAATATTTCCTATATTTTCACTGTAGGTTCATGTAATTAATTTGTCATATTCTTACTGTAATGTAACACGATTTTTTTCGGTACTAAATACAGTTCAGCGGTAAATCCATCTTTGTTAACAACAACAAAATTACACAAACGAACTAAATAATCTCCATTGACATTATGACGTCATAATATAATAAAAGAACCGTTGACTTCAGAGTAATTTGCAAATAAATAAATAAATAAATAAATAAATAAATAAAAATAAATAAATAAAAAAAATAAAAAAAAATAATTCATTAATATTCTTATAATTTTGCTGTCTAATATAATACAAATATTCGTAAAAATTGGGAAACTCGCTTCTTAAATATTCACTTATGCAATAAAGTATAAGATTTATACACTTACACAGCACATAAAAACTGAATCATTTACATTACAATAAGAGTAGTGATGAAGAAGATCTGTGACATTGGGTTAGTGCTGGTTTTCCATTTAGCTCCATAACCCTAACAGACCAAAGTATTAAAAAATATTTTTGGGACATCTATTAGAAAAATGTAACATTATTGTTGCTAGCAATGGCCCTTAAAAATAAAAGAGAGATCAAAATTTGGCAAAGAATGCTAAAATTGGCATTTTAAGGTTGTTGTGTACTCTAAAAGAGATAAAATAAAATAAGCTAATTAAGAACTATAGAAATAATAGTGCAGTTCTAGACTTCATATAAAACAGCTGGTCTCTCTAACTTCTGTTATTGTTGGGAAAAATTATTTCATCTTTTTAAAGTAAGTTTGCCTTTACTTTATTTTCCATATCTTCTTTTTATTTTATATTCAGAGTGTGTCGAACTTTTCTGATTTCTGTATAATTGAGAAATGCTTTTTACGGAAGTCACCAAAGTTCATGCGCTATTCTATATGCTAAAAGTTCTTTCCCACTATTGTTTGGTTACGCCCTACTATTTCCCTACTTTCATTTGAGTTAATATACCCTTATTGCCTTTATTACATTTCGTTCATTCTATCGTTTTCCACCATTTTATTAGTACAATAACAGATAAACGCGTTAGAATAGTTCAACATTTCAGATTTATATTCTAAGTGCATGATGTTAACGCTTGGTTTTAAAGACGAAAAGATCAAGCGCGGTTTGGTCGCACGGTCCCTCGGCGATTAGACTACCGGCTGCCGGGAATATTCCAATAGAAACACACTGCAGTTTGCCATGCAGTTAATACTCCTAAAGTTGTATAGCCTGAATGGAATCGAATACAATAAACAAAAACATTAAGCGCTTGTTAGAAAGAGGCGGGAGTAAGCGTATGGCTTGAAGTCATCAATTGGATGCATAACTAGAAAGCGGCTGCTATCCTAAAGATAGGACTTTTTAAACAGCTGCGTGGAGGTTTATATGTGAGTGATATGAGATTATCCACTTTATTAACATCAAAGAATAATAACGGCCTAGAAAAAATTCAAGTGTCAGAGCGATCAACAATACTATTACTGAGTGTAACAGGGGTGATTTTAGAAATAACTTCAGCGATTTCATATAATTCAGAACACTAGCTAGAGAATGAGTATTTTAAGCCATGTACGAGGTCTCTTCAAAAAGTATCGCGAATTTTGAATTTCCGCGGGCAACGTATATTCCATTTTCGATTGTTTTGTGGGGTTATGTTGGTACTCATGTCCCTCACTTATGTTGACAAGCTCGGCCATTTTGAATGTTCAGTTAATTGTTGACAGTTATTTTGCTTGGACGTGTTTTGGCTCGTCTTAGATTTTTGCATATTCCAAAAAATGGAACAAAGAATCTTTATTAAATTTTGTGTGAAAAACAAAATTAAGTGCGCGGATGCATTCCGAATGTTGACTGTGGCATATGGTGAAGCTACCTTGGACCAAAGCAACGTTTATCGGTGGTACAAAATGTTCTCAGAGGGTCGAGAAGATGTGAACGACGAAGAGCGTCCCGGACGCCCGAACTCGTCAACAACAGACGAAAACATTGAAAAAGCGAACAAAATAGTATTGGCCAATCGTCGAATTACCGTTCAAGGTTTTATTGTCCAATGGGTTTTTTGTTTTTTTGGAATTGAAGAATTGGGCTTGAAATTTTAGAGAAGTTGCTGAGGACCTAAACATATCGATTGACTCGAGCCATTCGATTTTTACCAATGATTTGGGCATGAGACGGGTCGCCGCAAAATTCGTACCAAAGTTGCTCAATTTCGACCAAAAATACCATCGCATTAGCGTTGCTAAGGAGCTGTTGAACTCTGTCCGCGACGACCCAAATTTGCTCCAGAGGGTCATAATTGGTTACGTATCATGGGGTTAATGGTTATGACGTGGAAACTAAAGCTCAATCATCCGAATGGATGCTGCCACACGAGCCAAGACCGAAAAAAGCGCGCCAAGTTCGGTAGAATGTGAAGGTTTTGCTTATAGTTTTCTTCGATTGCAGGGGCGTGGTGCATCATGAGTTCTTGCCACAGGGTAGAACGGTCAATAAGGAATATTACCTGCAAGTTATGTGCAATTTGCGCGAAGCAATCCGCCAGAAACGCCCGGAAGAACAAACATTGGCTTTTGCACCGTGATAACGCTCCTGCTCACACATCGTTGCTTGTGCGCGAATTTTTGGGCAAAAACAACACACTTATGATGCCGCAGCCACCGTACTCCCCAGACCTGGCCCCCTGTGACCTTTTTTTGTTCCCAAAACTGAAGAGGCCCATGAAAGGACGACGCTACGCCACGATTGAGGAGATAAAGACAGCATCGAAGGAGGAGCTGAACAAGATCACAAAAAACGATTTTTTAAAGTGCTTCGAGGATTGGAAAAACCGTTGGCACATGTGTATAATATCTGGTGGAGATATTCATGAATAGATATTCATAATAAATTTATTCATTTATTCATGAATAAATAAATACTTTTTGAAAAAACACAAAATTCGCGATACTTTTTGAACAGACCTCGTATGGCCTGGTTCACCAAGGTAGCGCATTCAGTCATAGGTATGGTCTAGGTAACCGACTTAAGCCCAAGATCGCGGGTTTAATCCCTGCCAGGGTCGATGAATTTTTTTCGGGAGTAAAAATCTTAAGTATGACTTCCATTGGAAGGTAAGTAAAGCCGTTGGTTCCGATTTACACATTGAAAGAACCTCAAGCCTAAAAGAGCAAAATTTGTCGGTAGTTTCACGTTCTGAATTGACCGGAACGCTGATGACCTGAGATGTTAAAGAGCGTCCGTAAAGAAAACAAATAACAAAAAATTAATCGGTCATGGATGAAATTTAATGCGTTTATCCATTCTTTTGTGTTTATTTTCCTCATAGGCGAAGGCTATGCGTATTACTGACCTCAATACCACTGAGTCCTGCCACTCTACGGTCAAAATACCATACACTCAGAATTTGTGAGGGAAGCATTAGATACAGGAGGGAGGATATGAGATCACGATTTAATGCTTTTTGTATTAATGAGCAAAGAAGTAACAGAAACATATACTGCGAAGCAATTTTATACACTGTAAGGAAGAAAATATTTACGCAGGCCAAAATACAATAATATTTCTCATTGAAAAGAAGTAGAGTAAAAACGTAGAATATATCCGGAAATAAGAGTACGCGTAACCATATGGGCATATAGACTTTAATTTTCACAGAGCATGTTTACTGACCTTGTTTCCTACGAGAATATACATATGATTACTGATAGAGTGCCGCATTGTATAATTTCATTTTATATTGACTACCCTTCCTATTGAACATCACTGCTTACTTTAGATACTGCAACAATAAACAACTTTAACAAACGATGGACTGATTCGCATTTAAAATAAAGTTTGCACACAAAAATGTATGCCAACAATACTTTGTTTGAATAAAGTCAATTGTTGTCACCATGTATTATTGACTGACGCTAAAAATATGACGCGGAAGCTCCTGTTCTGAAAATTATCTTCCTTCAACATTCAAAAACTGAAAGATTTGAGATGATTTATAACTTTTATGTGGGACAAAATATATACTTTCGTGTGTTATCTGTGCATTCTGTTGTGAAAGGTTTTAACAGTGTGTAGTGTAGCACAGGGCGAAGACGAAAGCTTACTTCACAAAAAGTCTGCTTATAAATGTAACTTTACCTATTTGTTGTAACGCAATAAAGATTATTACAAAAGAGATTATTTTTAAAAAAATATCCACTTTTATATTGTAAATGAAACTAAGAAATGCCGCAAGGTAGACTTTTGGGGGCTTTAAGCTAATGTCTCGCTAAATACTATATAGAAACAGAAAAGCATACTCTAATGCAAAATTTCACTGTGGCTTATGACAGTTGGGTTTACAAGACGAAATAAGTGGTACGTTTTTAATGCCGGTGCATATTAAACTACCTCTGTTTTATTCATGTCAATCAAAACTGTTTTATTTAGTTATTTAAGCGATGTAGATAGAGTGTAAAATTACTTAAATGATCTGTAATATCAATAAATTGATAGGAATAAAAACTTTGAAGTAGTTTTCGAAAAAGCAGGTATAGACAGAAGTGTAGCTAGTGGCCGTCATTATGAAAGCGTTGCACTCAAACAATAGAAAAAGTAACGTAAAAGTAAATTAGAGATTTCGAAATGAATTTAAAAGCAATTATATTACATTTCTACAACAGGGGCTCGAAAATATCTTCTGTGTTAACCATAAACTAAACTAGTGCTACTGTAGAACTATAAACTTCTGAGTTAATTAGTTATAATAATTTTAACAGAAGAACAAGAAGAAATAATATGCATAAGTGTCCTATGTGGAAAATCTAATCTCGCAATGTTATAGTAGCTGTAACAGTAGCAATGTTGTTAACAACAGTTTTACTGATACTTGTCACACCGCGAGTAACATACCAGAGGTTGTTAGCAACTTTACTGCTCAAGCAATTTGCAGTAAAATGCACGCTTCATTTCCGGCAGACTGCCTTCACCGCGGAATTTCACAGCCAACACAACGGGATCGACTCCAACTAAATACAATGAAGAGTTTCTGCAAAACAACTGTGATGCCCCACTGGGCCCTACTCCACCAAAAGTATGGTCTAATACATTACAGTTGCACTAATACAAGTCATAAAATATGGGCTTGTAGCTTTCTGTTCCATGAAAGAAGTACAACGCTTTTAATGTATTAGTAACAAGTTTACAAGTGAATCATGTAACAGCAGCTGTTTACCACACATCGCCATGCCTTGAATTAAGTCATGTCACACCTTAGTAATAAATTCGTATTTTTTAATGTACAGAGCGGATTAAAATCATTTTTGCTAAATGCGATTTGTATTTTTTCTCAGTAATAATGATAATTTAAACGTTTTTATGCATTTGTCAATATTCAAGCTAATAATCCACGTTGAGAAGACAATCGCATACGTCTACAGTTAGGAGCATCAATTTAGGTCTTTACCGCCACGGGTGGCCGAGGTCGTTAAGGCACGGACTCGTGAGCGGGAGGTCTGCGGTTCGAATCCCGCCAGGACCGTCCTCCCTGACTGGGGTTTTTTCCAGGTTTTCCTCAGTCTTCATAACTGGCAAATGCCGGGGAGGTACCTAAAATTAGGCCTGGAACGCTTCCTTCCTTAAAAAAAAAAATTCTTTCCCAGTTTATCATTTCATTTCATGTATCATCGGTGTCCACCGCCTGTGGTGCCTCAGTAGTAAAAACGGGCGTTAAACACTACTCAAAAAAAAAAAAAAAAAAAAAAATTAGGTCTTTGGGAGAGGGCAGAAGAATTCAGCTTCCTGATTTGCTACCAGTTATTTATTTTATTAGTACATTTGATCATTTAAATTTATATATTTGTAAATATTCCTTGGAAATAACATTTTCATTATAAGCAAAAGAAAAAAATTGCGGCAATGGTGAGAAAAGAAATTATTTTAAAAGAGATGGAGAATGGACAGGAACAATTTTCGTGGCATGTAGCAAGAACCTTAAAAATACATTAACTAAGATGCTGGTCTGAAATATGCATTTGAAACAGGAAACTCCAATATCAAGTCATAAGCCGTACTTTAATTGCACTTAACCTAATTTATTGTTTCTACTCAATTGAAGTATTATTTATTGTTGCACATCCCTACTCTCACATTCTGAGATCGCGGGTTCAAACCCGGCCAGGATCGATGGATTTTTTCGGGCGTAAAAATCCAAAGTATGGCTTCCTTTGGAAGGGAAGTAAAGCTGTAGGTCCCGTGTCGTACATTTACTGCATTATAAAGAACCTCAAGCCTGAAAGAAGAGCCCTCTGAGCAAAATTTACAGGCCGTTTCACGTTCTGAATTGAATGGGACCCTGATTACCTGAGGTGTTAAAGGGAGTCCATAAATAAACCAAATATAAATGTTAAAAATTACCACTTTCACTAATTCTAAGAAATATTTAGGTCAACCGATTTCAAAAAAATTATTAAAAATATATTAAAAATTGCGCTAATATTTGAAGTTACCAACATTCCTAAACTTGTAGAGAAATCTACACAATTTTAAAGTGTGCGGTAACACTTCTGTGGAACAGAACAAGGAAAAATCACTTGCACATTTGTAAGTGTAAAGTACAAGTGAAACAGAAACCTTTGGGGAACATAACTACAAGTTACAAGTCCATACACAAGTAATGTCTTAGATCGTACTTTTGTGCAACAACGACCGGACTCTTAATCAAGGTCTTTTGGGCGCAGAAAAGAACAAATATGTTATATTAACTATGTCCTTAAACAAATAATTTTGTAATATACTTTAAAATCATAGCATATTTATGACTTATGTTTGAGCAAATATTACTCAAACGCTAGGGTGTGTTTAGGAAATAAAACCATTTTAAAATACAGGAATTCCGAAAATATCGAGTAACTTCAGTTAAAGCTGAATGGAGGAAGTTTGAGAAAACAATGGAATAAGGCTTGAACATTTTAATGAAAGAAAAATACTTTGTAGTAATAAAAGAAGTGGTGGTGGTGGTTGTAGGTTTTATTTCCTGCCTTTCAGCATTGAATTTCATACACAACTTATATAATGTTTGTACAATGATTATTTAGTCGTCTCTTTAATATCTTCATCCACGTTTCTCCATCCCCTCTATCCTTTAAGCGGGTTTTTACTTCGTCCGGTGTATTTACTTCCTTTACGCGACAAATTCTGCACCACTTTTATCTTCTTTGTCCCAGTATATGTACACTGACGTTTCGTTTGCTATAATAATTTGTTTTCTGTTCTCTTCAGGTATTCTGGAATCTTCTCTGGACTTATTCTTGTATATTTTGCAGCTCTGCGCTGTCCTGATCTTGTTGAATCTGTTCTCCTTATCCATTATTCGCAATTGGTCGTTGTGTTCACCACCTTCTCTTGACTTCTTTCTCTGACCTTCCTTTTCCTTGTAGTACCCGTCGCATCTTCTCCCATTTGGATATTCTTGCTCTCCTGCCATCTATCTCTTTTAAGCATTCTTTAAGAGTCAAGTTTGGTGACTCTTGTCTTATCTTTATTTTTAAGTTTGTTATTATCATTTCTACGCATATTTTCTCGTTACCTCCTTTGTTTGTTTTTAATAAGTTGCAGTTTTGTGAGCATGTTCCTAATTCCAAGAGGCACTTCAGGTATCTTACTTGCTTTTTCCCCAACTTTTCACTCCACGTGTCTGATGTACAGTAAGATGCTATGCACAAGGCAGCTGTTTCTAGTTTTGTTGAAATGAAGAAGCTATAATTATGTAACCATTGACGGAAATTTAGTTCTCCTATTCTTCCGAGGCATTTGGACATGCTAAGTTGAATTAGTGATTCACACTATGTGGCAAATTTATTTCAGCGTGTAAGGATTAACTTGATCGATTTTTTTTCCTTCTATTTAAACTGTGTTAAGGTGTATTTTGTTTATGAAAAGCCAGGGTTAGTCAGATGTCTGGCCGCATTCTGATATGTGACACATGATCTGTTGTATTACACAAAATAATATGACTATTTATTACAATATTAATGAATTACCAACGTCAAATGCAATCCTAATCTTTCACAATTTTAAACGTGCAATAATGAATGCAGCTATGCAATTTCAAATGGAAAGGTGGCCATATAATTACTCAAATTTAATAAAAATATATTAATTTCGCAATCGGTTTCTAGATATTTTAATTTCCACTGATATTTCTCCAAAAACATTAGATATGTTACGGGTTTTTTTTTTCTTTCTTTTCATTTGTGATCTTTACTGTGTTATTAGCATTAATATTAAAGGGTTTGCACCTGTAATTATCTCTATTGGAACATGTTTGCTGATACAGAAAATCTAACGTCCAACACTGAGCGAAAAGAGATTAATGTTTGTCATGAAGATATGTAACGACATTATCGAGAAGAAGAGGCTAATTTTCGGGTTGCTTCAGGAACGAGAAAATTCACTGAAAGTAAGAGCGTTTAGAATTTACCAAAATGAAATCGTCTGAAAAGAGCAATGATGGGATACTTCACTTCGCAAGCGGCAAGCAAACTCCAAAAGTTTCGACTAAAATCGGTGTATGTTCATGGGTCGCGCTACCTTGCGGTTGACCCTTTTTCTAATAAAATTTGTCTTTCCTTAGCTTATGCAGACAGTGCTACTATGAAAATACACCTATAAATAGATCGTACACTGCTAATTCAGTCATGATGACTTGCGCCGTGTGTATGTGTACATATATAAGGGCAGGTCCATAAGTTTCCGGCCTCGCCGATAAGGATTATCGCCCTTATCCGGTGTCATACATTATCTGTTAAGTAAATAATTCAGCTGTAACTTCCGGTGTTCAGTTGTTCAAATATAGTCGCATAAAGAAGGCTATGTGTAGAAGACTATGACAGGTTCAAAATGGAGTATCGAGCTGCTATTCAGTTCTTCACAAAAGAAGGACTTATTCCAAATGAAATTAAACAGCAATTAGAAGGTGTATATGGGGAAGCGTCTCCCTCATAGAAAATGGTTAGGCCGGAAACTTATGGACCTACCCTCGTAAATTAATGACATCTAAATCAGCAGCAAAGAGGTAACAAGAGGATATCAAAAAGAAGAATAAATGCAGAATTTTAAACATTAATGTAAGATAGATATACGAGATGAACAATTTCTTTGACTCAAGTGTGTAGAGTTCACGTGTTCACTGGAAGAAAGTAAAATAAAACTCTGTCTTTAGAATTATTAAACCAACACTGACTGCAGAAAGTATACTTTCACTCTGTACCGCTTGTAGATATTCCGAAGGTTTCGAGTCAAATATCTCTCTCTCTCTCTCTCTCTCTCTCTCTTGAATGATTTATTTATGGACTCTCTTTAACATCTCAGGTCATCAGCGTCCCATTCAACTCAGGGCGTGAAACGTTCGACTAATTTTGCTCAGAGGCCTCTCTTTCAAGCTTGAGGTTCTTTAACATGCCGCAAATGTATGACACGGGACCCACGGCTTTACTTCCCTTCCGAAGGAAGCCATACTTGGGATTTTTACGCCCCGAAAAAATCCATCGGTCCTGGCCGGGTTCGAACCCGCGATCTTGGGTTTAGGAGGCAAGTATGGTAACCACTACACCACCAGGACCAACCCAAATCTCTTGGGAATGGTATTTTCTTTCATGAACTTTATGCTTTTCCATTTCCTCTCGTTATATTTCATGGTGGGCCAGTGCCGTGCGGTGTGGCAGTGACTTGCGTTTAGGAGAAAGTTTCTGCCCTAGAGGGTTCTGTCTGGGGGTCTTTCCGGAACAACTTTTGTTGGTACACCGGGTGGTTCTTGTGGGTCTGTCGGCATCTTGGACTTACGTTAAGAACCAGGCCTTGGTCCATACATCACTCCCTCGGATTTCTGACACTTTGTGCCCTTCATTTCATTCTTTTCTCTAAGAGGTGCTCCCTTGGGGGGCATAGGTACCGCCACGGGTGGCCGAGGTCATTAAGGCACGGACTCGTGAGCGGGAGGTCTGAGGTTCGAATCCCGCCAGGACCGTCCTCCCTGACTGGGGTTTTTTACAGTTTTTCCTCAGTCTTCATAACTGGCAAATGCCGGGGAGGTACCTAAACTTAGGCCTGGAATGCTTCCTTCCTAAAAAAAATATCCTTTCCCAGTTTACCATTTCATTTCATGTATCACCAGTGTCCACCGCCTGTGGTGCCTCAGTAGTAAAAACGGGCGTTAAACACTACTCAAAAAAAAAGGGGGGGGCATAGGTACCAAAGACGCCATTACAGTGGCAGAGGTGCCAAATGATCCTCTTCGTCCTAACTATCTCCATTCTATACATATTTTCAATCTGCGAAGATATTCAAGAAATAGTGGAAATTACACAAACTACAAAAAATAGGTTTTTCTAATAAACAATACAAAATTTATGTTAAAATGTTATGAGACGATAGAAAATATAGACACTTCAATAAAGAGCCATATCTCCTTTTTATAGATTATGCCAAAGCGTTTCATAAACTAAAAACAGATAAATTACTGAAATTTGTGGAATTAAGAGGCATTTCGCAACAGGTGGCAGATGTTACCAGAAAGTTGTATAAGAAATCTGAAATATATATCATAAATCAAGAACAAGCAATTACTACTCTCTTTAATAGGCATATTAATGAAGCTTTTGGGAAATGCAAATAATTATACTTTGATGAGACACACATGTTTCTATTCTGACGTTCAGGCTATCTCAAAAGAAAAATTTAATGTAATCTCTTCTGCTGGAAGGTGGTCAGAAAAACGTATAACTGTAACAATTATTTATTGAATACTTTCCTAGTTTCAACTTCCTTAACTGACGAATCATATTAGAGGGAAGTGGAAATGAATCATAAAATAGAAATACATAATTACATAATTTGTAGATAGTTTAAAAGAGCTTTAAAAATAAAAACAAATAAATTTCTATAAATCTATGGCAATAGTTGAAGCGAAATATGATCCATGGCTGCTGCAGATAGAAGCAGAAATGAAGATTGTGGGAGTTTGGAACAAAACCATAAAAGAAATTGAGAGACATCTTGCAAGTGTGTAACTTTCTTGACAAAGTTTAGGAATGTAGTGCATAGGTAAGTCAAATGGGCTCATAGGGAAAATATGTGTTGTCTAAAAGATGGGAGTCAACTATAAAAACTGCAACAGGCCATAGTGCTTTAGAGTTTGATCAAATAAAACAGAAGAAGAACAAAATGGCAAAAACATTAAAAATAAATAAAATCCTTCAACAAATCGGGAAACCTGTACTTCACATATTGTGTCAACCCATTTAGAAAACCAAGTGCATCTAGCTGCGCGATTTTCTCAGTGGTGTCGTTTTCAGAATGGGGAATTTAAAATAAAATATCATTATATTTACTTTATCAGGTGTTAAGTAAAAAGTGAGATAGGCAAATGACTTTTGTTGATTTTCCAGCTTAAAATGGACATAAAAACCCAAATAATTTGTTACTAAAATTTCAGTCTAAAAACACTGAGCATTAACTTATGATCCCTTATTATCTGGAACTAAGGTATGTGTCCTGAAGTGTACTAGATATTTATGGCATATGTTTTATTTGATTTAAAAGTGTCAGTAACTGATTAGAAATGTTTTGTTTTAAAAATAAAATTGACTAAGTGAAATGAAAGAAAATGTGCAACATGGAATTGATTTTCTTGTAGGAATAAATGTTACAAACATGCCCTTATTAGGTTGCCGTCCTAGGCAATATTTAAAATATACGTGGATGCAAATTAATAGAATTCCACATTCTATAGTTAGATATCACACTTTTCCTTCAACCACTTAAAAATTATTTTGAAAAAAAAAACACAAGCGCCTGGAAGTCTCGCGCTTTAAATTGCATGGAATTCTTCTTTTCAGAATAAGGGAAAACCTTCGTATTTTACTTCAATCGGCGCGGCATTTAAGAAGCAGACATTTAGTATATGAATCTAAGTCAAAATATCCTTCAAATTATCCCGAAAATTTTCTGAATATATTCATCCGTTACTTTCTTTAAGTTATTCCAATAAGAAAACAGTTACTGTATGGACAGGTTTGTCTTTGCTTCTTAACTTCGTGCAGCTGTCAAACCAAGATCTATTTCTTAACTCTTCATAAGACAGAAGCTCTGGTTTGGCTCCTAACCGATCCACGGGAGGAACAGATGTTCAGAATGGCGCGGTGATTGATAGCGTGCTGCCATTGTTTCGTTTGGCCACGCCTACTCGCTAGGGTAGCAACCTCTGATATAGCTACTACCTACTGCTAGCTATCGTCTCTCCTCCACGTTTCCGTATTTACTTGCGTTTGTTCTTAAAGCTAAACACAGTTATTTTATTAAAGGGTCAAATGCATCAGTTAAGATTTAAAATGTTTTACTTCAAGTTTGTTTACAAATAAAAAAACTAAACTCGAAAGTTTTCATATATAAAGCAAATTTCGTGTTTTCCAGAGGCATAAGGTGTGTCAGTATACCACTCGAATGTACAATAACTGAAGCAAAGAGCAAAGGACAAGCTTATATACATTTTACAAACCGAATAATAATGGACAGGTTGGTTTTATTTACTTGCACTCGGGAGAACAGGAAAATTGCTGCAATTAATCAAAAGCACTCTGTTTGCATGTTACTTTCGACAGACGAGGTGTTATAAAAAATAACGGCAATATTCGTTTTTCTTAAACAATCTTTATTTATTATGTCCCCTTTAAAGTAATCCACACATTGCTGCCATACGTTTCATGCCCAGAACAACCGAAAAAATTGCTTTGCATGAACCAAATGATATACCGACATCATCAGCAACTTCTCTGACAGTGATTCGGCGATATTCCAGAATCCTTTTCTTCACTTCTTCGACGTTGTCGGCGATTATTGATGTGCTTGGACGTCCAGGGCGGTTGTCATCTTCAACGTCTTCATGGCTCTCTTTGAAACGTCTGTACCACTCGTAAGCTCTTGTATTGCTCACAGTAGATTCACCAAAAGCAGCCACAGTCAACATTTCCAATATATCGTTGCACTTTATTCCATTTTTCAAGCAAAATTTAATACAAATTCTATGATTCATCTTTTTCGAAAGTAAAAAATCGCCGAGCACACCCAAACACGTCTAACCTTTTCGACTGTCAACAATGAACTAAACATCAAACAGCTGAAAACGCCAACATTGGTCAGAAACATGGGTACCAACAAGCTAAAAAAGGGGGGGGGGTAACGAAAATCGGATTTATGAAGCTCGCGAAATAAACAAATTGCCGTTATTTTTTGACCACACCTCGTAGCGAAATTCAATATTCTGTTGTTTTTATTGGCAAATTATTTTTTAACTATTTGAATTTTTCAGTAATATGTTAGGATTGAAAATTGTTCCAAATTCCTTTCTTTGAGTAAAATAACTGTAGCCAGTGTAAGCTGTTGGAAAAAGTTCGCAATAAATTTGAATATATTTTGGGATATATAAACTCCAATATAAAACACAAATAAAGGGAACTTTTTTCATAAAAATAATATATTTTGAATTAAAAATCTCATCCTATTTTTAAAACATGAAGGGATTATAAATAATACCGAAATATATTTTTATGCCTTGTCCGCAGCTGAGCGCAGCGCGCGCTAGGTCAAGGACACGTTAGTCACTTGATATAACAGATAGTTCTCGCACGTGCACACTCATTCACGTGTTAAGACATCAAGCATTATTTCTGTCGTTGAGTTTTATAATTCAATTTGTCGTTGAGAGATGCGTCACTCTTTGTGTTATTACAGAAGTTGGTAAGCAGCGCTATTAATTACAGTCTATTAGTTGAAGTAAATGTCACTGTATTGTATTTAAATGTTGCGACTAGCATAAAGTAAAAGTAAAGTCTACAGGAATAAATTCCATGCTGTAGAAGAACCTAAAGAAAATATCAGAAGTGAAATTGAATTAATTACAGAAGATTAAGTAAATGTTATTTCATAAAATATGAAACAACTCCTGTACACAGGTTAGTACTACTTTTGAAATAAACTAACATTGTTGATCAAAGTGTGCGAACAAAATGTAAAGTTAATTCATCGAATGACGCGATCTTGATTCCCGCGCTGTTTGCGTTAGCTCCAATAAAAATAACGTAACATTCTGTATAAACGAATAGAAAATAACAAGCTTTGTATGACACTATATTTTCTTTTTCATTCCAAGTACAAAATCTCTCTTTTGCAATCATCTAGTTACAAGAAGTAACTGTGCAGTTATTTATTGCAGCTTAATACCTAACAGAGCTAAATATTTCCTTAGTCCACTAATCACCTAGCCGCACATTTCGCAGAGTAAACCCCCATGTCCACTAAAAGTGCGTGTGCCGCAAGGCAGTGGGTGGACTCGAACCCGGCCAGTCCAATAAATCAAATCGACTCACTTCCTACCCTTAATTGATTCCTGCTCCCTCTCGTGGCGGAGAGGTCATTAAGGTCGAGTTTCCTGCAGCGACAGCAGGCATCCATAGCCCCTATGGGCCCGCCAAACACTCCATTAAGGAAATTAGATATGGCGTTCATACCAACAGATAAATCACCACGCGTTACAAACGGTGCGGGTTTGAGTCTCGCTACCACCATCTTACATGCCGCTCTGCTCTCCTGCGTGAGTTTCATTCTCAAAGATCTAAATAAGGAAACACAATTAATTTGATTAACGAAACAATATTGTTTACTCTTCAGAGTTATCAAATCGTAGTATTAGACACTGAAGAGAACAATATTTATATACACACATTATAATTACTGTTAATTTGTTACATTGTTAATAATCTTGCTTTAGTTTTCTTTTTCTTTTATATTATATATATATAATAGTCTGTGCATATATACAAGAGGGTGCCAAAATATATTTCCATTTTCACAGTTAATATCCATTTAATATATTTGAAAGTTGAACCGAAAAACAAGAGTAATGTGTAGTATGATGTTCTGTAAACAGATGTGACTCACATTATGATAGCGTTGTTATGTGACAGGTAAATCAACAATGAACAAATAAAGTAAAAATTATCGTATGAAGTTCTGTAAACAGATGTGACTCACATTACGTTATGCTAAGCATTGCAACAACAAAATGGAGTCAAAATTATCGTTTGAAAAGCGGAAAGCAATTTTGAAGTGATATTGGAAAACCGAGAATGTTGTTGAAGTTCAAAGGCAATGGAGACGTGTGTACAGAACAGAACCGTTCTCCGGATCTAAATCTGTTGGACTTCTACCTATGGGGAACTCTTAAGGATGTTGTATATCGTAGAAAACCAGCTACACTGACAGCACTTCGGGAAGAAATTGAAACGGCATGTGCTGCAATCGCTGAGGACACTTTCGCAAACGTTACTCAATCAGTAGTTCAACGTACTCAGAAGTGTATCGACGCCGATGGTGAGCATTTTGAGCAACTGTTGTAACTGTAAAAGTCTAAGATGATTAGTGCTCATCATTTTCTTTTGTGTGAATTCATTTTTGTTATGTTAACACCGTTTTTTATTTGCTTGAAGTGTGTACACATCTTTGGCACCCTCTTTTTATTTTATTATTTTTTGAGTAGTGTTTAACGCCCGTTTTTACTACTGAGGCACTACAGGCGGTGAACACTGGTGATACATGAAATAAAATAATATAATGGGAAAGGATTGTTTAAGGAAGAAAACGTTCCAGGCCTAATTTTAGGTCCTCCCCGGCATTTGCCAGTTATAAGAACTAAGGAAAACCTGGGAAAAAACCCCAATCAGGGAAGACGGTCCTGGCGGGATTCGAACTCTAGACCTCCCGCTCACGAGTCCGCGCCTTAACGACTTCTGCCACCCGTGGCGGTCGTTCGCATCCTCTGTATAGAAATATTAAAAAAAAATGTTTATTAGCTAATTTGCTTATTTTAGTTGCATGAAGTTTAACTCTTGTTCTTCTTTTACTGCTGTGATTAGAATAGGACGCAAGATACAATACGCCCAAGCATAAGAAATAAACCATGTAGAAGAAAATTACATTTTCTATATGTGTTGTAGCTAATGTCAAATATAAATCACAGCCAACATCTGCAATGTTCTATCAACATCTTAATCCTCATGTTCTTATAATTTTATTGTCATTCGGAACGCAAGTTCTGTATGACTGCAAGACTGCCACAATTATATACTTTAATATGAACTCACCTGCAAATCACTTCATATCGTTGCATATACATTGAGATAAAACGACCTTTTTGTTTTCATTTTTCACGTTTGTTTACATATAAATACTTAAAAAAGTGCCCATGTGTCATATAACAGTGTAGACATCATTGTAAGCTTGCGATCGATAATGGCGTTTTACCTCATTGTTGGTGTCATTTATGTCGAGATGTTTCATTGCCATTTTCCATTCTGTTACCAGCATGTGCATATGTTCCTGGCAATTTTACTGTGGAATAAAAGGACAAGATGTTTTTGTGTACAATGTTGCTCAAAACTTAACAAGAATTAGTGATAGATTTCTGCACAGAAAATCTGTCTTGCTGACATGTCGGGCAAAGCAGAATTTAAACAAACTACTTGAGCAAAACTATGGTGGACAAAGGACGACGTACTAACCATGAGCTGTTAAGACAGAATAAGATGCACATCTTGCTGCTCAAAGTTATGCCATTATTAATCAGTACACTTTATAAAACCGTTGCGCCATCTGAAACACGATATTTATACAAGCAATACATGAAGTTGATTCTCATTAATGGAGCGAAGAGACCTTTTCTAAGCTTAATAGCCGTTTATACCGGAACAAACGTGTTTACTGCGTTAGTGAAAACCCAGATAAAAGTATCACAGAAGACTCAAACATTCTGGTTAGCATTTGGGTGAAGAAGTCATGAAATCGCTTTTTGTAGAAGCCAGCGAAACATTCCAACATTTGAAAGCCATTCCCTTTTTTCTGGATGCAGCTGATATGGCAAAAGGATAGTTTACAGGTGAGGGGATCCCTTAAACAAACAACTACATGAAAGGATTAGCCATCTTGCAAAACAGGACACCAGATCATGTGATTTTTTCGCTTTGGGGTGAGATTTTGCTCAGAAACCAAATAGTCCTTTTACGGCTTAGATATGAATTGTCCGTATTTTGTCATTTTGTAAATTATGAGCAAGTGGTATGAACAACATGTTTAGAAACATCATTTTTAGTTCGAACAAAAACGTTGTAAATTAATGTACAACAAAAGATTAGGTATTGTTGTTAATTGTCAGCATTTTTGGAAGGTTATTTTTATTTCAGCCTCTACAATATAAAAAAAATACACTGCTCAAACTAAAAAGGCATGGGACCAGTAATTGATGGAAAGCTGTACAAAAAAAAAAAAACTATTGTAGACAGCTGTGACTTTGTTACTCATTACAGGCCGATTGTCTATTGTTTATTTTGTTACTAGCAATGAACGATTAATAAAATACGTTGTTTGAGTAATGATTGAATCGTTCAAGTTTAGAACCTATCGGCTGCTTCTTACATGCTCAAACTTTTTTGAAAGTTGTCATTTTGCAATGACGAAAGTCTTATTGCTAACAAAAACGAAAACCTGATAGAATACGTACATGCAGGTAGCACAGTTTATTACTGAATAGCCAGACGGGCCCTTCTGGTGTTTTAGTAAAATTAAAGTTTAGCACAGAAAGACACGGGACATGCAAATTGAATGAAAACATTACGGTTCCCTCAAGGGCTTCAAAGATCATATAGGTAGATATCAGTGGCGGCTCATTGTGGAGAGAACAATATTAGGTGAGAACTTTATATGACTGGAATATGTTTAACAACGTATCTCTTTAATAATGTCCGAATATCATACATTCTCAGGAAACATTCTTTGACATCCCCTAAAGCTTAATAATTTTTTTCTTATGTCTGTGGTTTTATCACGATAAAGGGGGCACTGTCGATTTCTTTGTGAATATAATACTGAATTTCTTCTTGAATACATTCGATTAGCCAATTTTGAATTGTTTCCCCAATGTTATTTTAGCTCTACTTTACTACTTAATATAAAATGAAAATTTTACAGGATTACTTGAATCATCTGATTCCAAGTACCCTTTAGGAAAATCACTTGTTAGGAAAAGATACTAATAACCTCAGTGAACATTTATAGCTATTCCCTATTCCCTATTTTTTACGTGTTCATTATGCTGTAAGTTTAATAATTTATTGTACTCGTTCAATAAGTTACAGATGTTGCACATTTTTATGCAAAATTTTAAATGAAAGATATTTACTGAAACATGTTTATTCACTGAAGTGAATAAGTTTATTGAGTCATCCGTTAAGGGAACCGTACGTTAACTGTGCTTAGCAGAATGCACAACCAGCAAGATAATTTAACTTTTGAAGCGCGGGCACCTAACTATTTTTACTTTATCCTTCTGTAGCAATATAATACATTCCTTTCTCATTCTGTTTTTTCTTAAAAAGGGAATATCCTGCAAATTAGTTATGGTACTATTAGATCCACTACAGAACTAGGTTTGTCCATTTTCACTTGATAAAAAGATATAAATACAAGATAAACTTTACACACACCACACTTAAATTACCCAAAAATCCACTGAGTACATAGTACCAAAAATGTATGCACACTTCCAGCAAAGAAAAAACTGTGTTAATATAACAAAAATGAAATCACACAAACAGAAAATGATGAGCACTAATGATCTTAGACTTTTACAGTTGCAACAGTTGCTCAAAATGCCCACCATCGGCGTCGATACACTTCTGAGTACGTTGAACTACTGATTGAGCAACGTTTGCGAAAGTGTCCTCAGCGATTGCAGCACAAGCCGTTTCAATTTCTTCCCGAAGTGCTGCCAGTGTAGCTGATTTTCTACGGTATGCAACATCCTTAAGAGTTCCCCATAGGTAGAAGTTCAACGGAGTTAGATCCGGAGAACGCAGTGGAAACTCAATCGGACCTCTTCGTCCTATCCACTGCCTTGGAAGATTGTCACGTACGCACGTACATCTCGGTGGTAATGTTGTGATCTGCCAGATCTATCCTTATGAACATCGCATACGGTACCATGAGTCTCAAATTTGTCTCGAATGCATGCAATTGTTACTCGCGTTGGCGATTCTGTTCTGCTGAATCGGCTCCATTGCCTTTGAACTTCAACAACATTCTCAGTTTTCCAATATCACTTCAAAATTGCTTTACGCTATTCAAACGATAATCTTGGCTCCATTTTGTTGTAGCAACGCTAACATAATTCATCTCATGTATCATCAGTGTTCACCGCCTGTAGTGCCTCAGTAGTAAAAACGGGCGTTAAACGAACTTCATAAGTTTGAGTGAGTGGTGTTTACTTTCAGCACGAAGCATATTCCTGATGGACTCATTCAGGTACATACAATGACAAAGTCAAGTGTGGAACATAACGACTTTGAAGGAGCGAAAATGCACAACAGCAACATTAATTAAATGGCGAATGAATGCTTGAGACTAGTAAAGCAAAACTTCAATATTGAAGAAATGAAGGAAGGGAACTGAAGCGTTGCTATGTGACAGTGTCATTCCAGGTCAATATAATATTCATTCCACAAGAACTGAAGTTTCAAAAGCAGTGAGAAGAAAATCGTTCTAAATTTTAAAATAAGCCAGATGTGCCAAAGTGTGGTTTATTTGTAATCGAGCACCATGTTACTGATTTGCTGAACGTTTTGGAAACTTTAGGATAGGGCATAAGTATCTTATCTTAGCTGTTCCCTGGGCGATAAATAAGAGAAGATCGTGGTTTCAATTAGTGGCCAATATATCTTTTATATAATTCAGAAAAAAGGTTGCATTTTAGTTAGTAATATTTCAGTTTTGCGGTTAGATAAATACAGGCCACGTATCTACTGTTTCTTATGATATAAAAAAATTTAATGAAATGCTTCAAAAGATAAAAGCTTTCAAATTTTGACACGCCCTTTGTTTTTGTCTTATTCTGTGAAGAATAATTGTTTCTTGTTCGCCAGTTACTGGAATAAGATTCCGCTCCTTGTGAACAATTTCTGGTTCATTATCCCTATAGAATGAATTTCTTACCTTCTTAACGGAGTAATGACCTGCAACTTATACCTGATGGGAAGAGAAAGTACCGTTGGAAAGGAAAACCCTTTAGGAACACCCTATTTTCTGAGGTCAATGCTATTAAGACCTGGCTTTCATCTTTTCTTTTAGAACTCATACAAGATGAAAATTCTTATTTTTTGTAGCATTTGTAGCGTTTATGTAACATTTGTCTGACATTGCTTAAGTGAGCCTGTAGCCAGTAACTGCGGACTGCACCCCTAGCCTAAGATATCTAAGCAACTACATCTAGCTATTTTAAAACAAACTACAGCGAATGAAATCCAAGGGAACACAGAAAAAGATCAACGCGATTTGTCTGTACTAGTTATCACGAGGCACAAAGACACACTTAGCTGCTCACTACGAATTGTTATAATGTTTCCCTTATTTTCTTGATATTAAAGCATTTTTCGCCAAAAAGTTTCATTGTATATTTATAATTAACCTAGGTATTTGCGTTTTACTGGGTTTTGTATCAAAGGAACTATCAGTTGTTTTCTTTTGGAGGACTCACCCCCTAAACTGTACAGGTATTTCAATTACTCCCTTTATGTAACTACACGTAAGTACTGAATATTTGTGATATGCTGCAACCGTGTGTGTCTTACCGCAAGAGTTTAGCGATAGTCGCTGTCTTTCTAAACAATGAAAGGAAATAATGAATTGAGGTCGTAAAGAAATCCGGGGTGTATAGTCTGGAATTACTTTTTTCAAAGCAAGGGAAACTTCTTAAAAAATGTTTTTACTCAAGCAACTTATGTCGACCAGTAATCGAATCCGAGAGAATAAAATAACGGACCAATCTGCCTTCGAATAAATTGCAAAGCGTCTAAAAAGGTTCTATTCTTTTCTAAACTCCTTCGTCAAATAACCTCATAATTTGCAGCAGATAAACATAACCAGCTTCAAGCCTAACAGCCCCCGAGGCTAAAGACTTACTGCATGATCGCTGCGTCCTCTATCTCCGTCTTGCGACGTCATGGACAGAATCGCAGGAGGGCATATGTAATCATACACCACACCTACTGCACGCCGCACCCCAACGGTAGCTGCCACGCGGTATTCTTGATCTGGTCGCTTCGTCAGATAGCAGCCCAATTGTCATCATTAGGTTAGGTGAACCCCATTCTAGACCTCCCTAACTTAGAAAAGGTTTAAGTTGGTATCGGGGATCGAACCTAGGATATCTCTGCTGGCAATCAGCAGCGCTAACCGCTAGATCAAGGAGTCGATCGGTACTTTGGTTTGGTGTCAGAGGATTCTATCAGGCTCACCTGATATTTTTCAACAGACAAATAATGCAGAGGATGCCAAAAATGTATACAAACTTCAAGCAAAGAAAAAACTGTGTCAACATAACAAAACCGAATTCACACAAACAGAAAATGATGAGCACTAATCATCTTAGACTTTTACAGTTACAACAGTTGCTCAAAATGTTCACCATCGGCGTCGATACACTTCTGAGTACGTTGAACTACTGATTGAGCAACGTTTGCGAAAGTGTCCTCAGCGATTGCAGCACATGCCGTTTCAATTTCTTCCCGAAGTGCTGCCAGTGTAACTGGTTTTCTACGGTATACAACATCCTTAAGAGTTCCCCATAGGTAGAAGTCCAACAGAATTAGACCCGGAGAACGCGGTACACGCGTCTCCATTGCCTTTGAACTTCAACAATATTTTCAGTTTTCCAATATCACTTCAAAATTGCTTTCCGCTGTTCAACAGGCTCCATTTTGTTGTAGCAACGCTAGCATAACGTAATGTGAGTCACATCTGTTTACAGAACATCATGCGATAATCTTGGCTTCATTTGTTCATTGTTGATTTACCTGTCACGTAGTAATGCTATCATAATGTATGTGAGTCACGTCTGTTTGCAGAACAGCATACGATAATCTTGGCTTCATTTGTTCATTGTTGATTTATGATGAACTCCGTTTCATTTGTTCATTGTTGATTTCTTGTCACCTAGCAACGCTATCATAAAGAATCCCCCGATTAATAGCCTATTTTGCCCACATTGATTTTATATGCAGTAGGTTATGAAAATTTAAAAATGTTTCGTTTATCTTGGTCTTTATGTTACATTAAGGATCTAGAACTATCTTTGTTTTTGTTTTCAATGCTCGTGTTCAGCTGGTAAATTCTTATATTTATAATTATTGTGCAGAAGAAACAGAGGCAGACGTGCAAGATATTTTATGTGAGTTAGTTCGCTACACATGCATCGTTATCGTCTTGAAATCGTTAACAAAGAGGCGGTTTCTTCAACCGCGGTAACAAGAAGAAGTCTTGTTTGCCAGGTTCCTTAATATGGTGGATGAAGGGGGTGTCATCGTAGCTTGAGCAGCATTAACCTTGCGTTGTTGTGAAGATGTCGCACATCTTTCCCCATCGTCATCATTTTCTTAGATAATTGCGAAAGTACTTGCCAGTGCTGGTGGTACCCTCTTGTGCGAGTAGTGGGTCATGATGACACCTCCATCAACATCACTCTTCCTGACAATGACTGAGACTTGACCTTCTTATGAGACGGCGACTTTACATGTTTCATTTCCTTTGTTTCACAGTCATAATGGTAGATCCAGTGCTCGTTCATTCTGTTCAGCGCTCGAAAAAATTCACTTCTTCATTTGACACAACTACAAAAATGTTCTTTGTCGCATTCACGTGTTGCGACTTGTGTCAACACTCCATCGTGCAGCGATCTTTGTCATGTATAGCTCGTTGTGGATGATGTTGAAATGACCCATTGCTTACGAGCCTCGTAAACAAGCATCGATAATGATGCACCTACATTATAGCACCAGCGAGGGAATGGACTGTCCTTGTTGAAAATGCCTTTTCCTCTTACAACTCTAATCTCTCAATCGACGGCGCCATTTTTGCTTCTTGACCTCCACTGGTTCTCTCTGTCCACATGGCGCATGAAATTTTGAATGTGCAACAATTATTCTGGAGTCTTGCACCGGAAAAATCATCCGGTATAAACGCATGACTGGAAATGCTGTGTAAGAACTATAATAAAAAAAAAAGCATATATATTTTGAATTGTGCTTTTAAACCCACGTGTGTTTTTTGCCTTCAGGTTAGTGTATTCTGCACATTCTGGGTTGGGTTTTTCTATTAGGTTAGCAGTTTTAAAGAAATTTGAAGTGTTTCCCAGAATGGATAATTAATCAAAAGCAAAAAATATTCTGTACATATGAAAACGATAGGTTTGTGACTAACCGCTGCTGATGTCAGATCACCAGTATACGCTCTTGATCTGTTTCGGGTCAGATGCTCCTACAATTGTAGTTTGATATGCTACGGCCGACGTTTTTTTTTTTTTTTTTTTTGAGTAGTGTTTAACGCCCGTTTTTACTACTGAGGCACCACAGGCGGTGGACACTGATGATACATGAGATGAAATGATAAATTGGGAAAGGATATTTTTTTTTTTTTTTAAGGAAGGAAGCGTTCCAGGCCTAAGTTTAGGTACCTCCCCGGCATTTGCCAGTTATGAAGACTGAGGAAAACCTGGAAAAAACCCCAGTCAGGGAGGACGGTCCTGGCGGGATTCGAACCGCAGACCTCCCGCTCACGAGTCCATGCCTTAACGACCTCGGCCACCCGTGGCGGTTACGGCCGACGTGGTCTTTGTGCCAGTGCCACCTATAAACATACCTACCATAACTATAACATACAATTAACCACCAGGATAACGATTTCGGTTTACAGAAACCACATACTGATAAAGATTTGCTAATGTAGCTCGTTAACTTTAAACCTAACCTAAGCGTTACATATTTCACATTGTTGTACGAGTGCCACTCACAGCATTCAAATGTTTATCTCGTAAGTTAGACATAAGAATAAGTGCTCAGATTAGGTTCGTTGATGCTAGACGAACTGTGAAATTATTACTAAAATAAAAAGAACATAGAAACTACAGTGTTCTTTGTTATGCCAATCATATATTTAGAAAAGCATTTTAAATCTCCTTGCATTCTCTCTACACTATTTTCATTAAATGAGAATTTCATTTATGCACTTTGAACATTTTAAGGCGTTTTGCTTTGTTTTGGTAAGTTTAACCTCTTTCAAACTTATCGGCATATCGGAGGATTATCGACTTAATAATTATAGCAAAAATGATATTCATTCTAAGGACTGAGAAAAAACCTGTCAGAAAGCTATCAGGAATATTCGAGCCCGGGTCTACAGAACGAGAGATAAGAATACACCATCATGGGGGCTTAACCCCTATTTTTACGTACTTATATAGGCACATTTCCTTCATAATTCTCACATTTTTCTTTCACCCTTCTGTAACATGTTGGCAATATATCCTTCTTTGTTTCACGACGTGCGTTAGTTTACCGCCATGGGTGGCCGAGGTCGTTAAGGCGAGGATTCGTGAGCGGGAGGTTGCGGTTCGAATCCTACCAGGACCGTCCTCCGTGATTGAGGTTTGTTTTCCTCAGTCCTCATAAATGGCAGATGCCGGGGAGGTACCCTAAACTTAGACCTGGAACGATTCCTTCCTTCAACGCCTGTGGTGCCTCAGTATTAAAAACGGGCGTTAAACACCTTTAAAAAAAAAGTGCATTACTTTTTTTCCAAAGCAAACTGGGCCCTGTACAATACGTTAATTTAAAAAAAAAACTTCTGAATACTTATACTTACATAATTTGACAGAATATTACTCTGTACGTTTAACGATATTTTATAAAAAGCGGCCTGCTTTTCTAAATTAATGCCAAAGAGATGTGATTGCTTGAATCTGGTTGATTTTTCTGCATTTGTTTATTTGTTTTTTTTTTACTTATTATTGCTGTTTTATTTTTTGCCTCATACAGTTGATTATTAACGAGATAATTGTCTTAAATAGCCTTAATCGCTTAGTTTTTAGATTACATAATTCTAGAAAATTCATCCAATAACATTTAAACTTGGTAGTTAGTGACTCAAGGGCATAAGTATTAAGTGTTTGGCAGCCCTGGAAACAATGTAAGCAACTTTCTATACTGTATAACATAAATCAGCAACGCTTTTAAGAAGCATCTGTCAATGTTACTGCTGTATAATATCTCTGCTTAAGTTCATTCGAGTATTTCAGCTGCCATTGTCAGGTTGTTGTTATGCATGCAGTACACCATCAGCTGCTCTTAATGTGCAAATGGCTTTATTATTTTATATGAATTAAATTTTGTGTATTCAAATACCATCCCCACATGTTAACCCTAGAACAGAGAATGTTTATCTGATAACAGAACTTGTAGACCAATATATAAGCAATTTTTACAAAAAATTATTAGCATTTCAATTTCACATAGAAATACGAAGTAGGTCCATAACTTTCCGGCCTACCCATTTTCTACGTATGATAAAGACAAAAACTATATTTCACTTTTCAATATAGTTACCCTTTATTGCAATATACTTCTCACATCTTTAAATTAACATTTCAACCCCCCCCCCCATAATAGTCACTGGGAGATAGATCTGGGCTGTAGGGCGGATGGTCGATCTCCTTGAAGCCACATTTCTTCACAGCTTCCTTTGCAACAAGAGCTGTGTGTACAGGCGCGTTGTAATGAAAAATGCGCACACCATCATTCAGTTTTCCTCGCCTTTTCTCTTCGATGGAAGCACGTAGTTTGTGCAGTAGGCCAGCATAGTACTCTCCATTTACTGTGGTGTTCCTCTCCTTGAAGTCAATGAAGAGTATTCCTTCACAGTCCCAAAAGGTTGTGACCATGATCTTCTTGGTTGACTGAGTGACCTTGGGTTTTAGAGGCAGTAATTCGCCAGGTTTACGCCATTCCATTGGTTTTCTTTTGGACAAGGGATCATAGTAGAGAACCATAGTTTCATCTCCTGTAACAATGGTTTGCAGAACTTCTCTCTCGTTGCCTCGGCAGAGCTCCAAAAATACCTAACAAGAGATGACTCGTTGCTGTTTTTGGACTGAGGAAAGAAGTCTAGGCCCCCATCTTGACTGACCTTATTCATGTTTAAATGTTCATGAATAATTCGAAGTACTGTTGTTTTAGAAAGGTCCAGTCTTGCTGCTATTTCTATAACTTTGAGCAGCCGGTCTCCCATAATTTCTCCTTCCACAAGAGCGTAGTTTCAGGAGTAGGCATCTCCAAGGGCCGACCTGCATGCTCTTCGTCTTCAATGCTTTCTCGACCCATTTGAAAAAGTTTGGCCCATTCTTTTACGGTAGAATATCAGGGGGATGCTTCCCCATATACACCGTCCAATCGCTGTTTAATTTCATTTGGAGTAAGTCCTTCTTTTGTGAAGAACTTAATAATAGGTCGAAAATCCATTTTGAACATGTCACAATGTTCTACACATAGCCTTCTTTATGCTACTATATCTGAACAACTGAACACTGCGGAGCGGAAGGTACAGCTGCAATTATTTACTTAATAGATAAGAAATAACACCAGATAGAGGTGTTGCGAAAACAATAATCCTTATCGGTGAGGCCAGGAACTTACGGACCTACTCTTGTACAATAGATGTAGGGAAAGCCTGATCAATAAACAGAAGAACTTCTAACAAAAAACGACGTGTTAAAACTTAATATTAGAATGTTCTTCAAAGAAATCTATACGTCGAGTTTCTTAGGTAATGGAACATTTCAAATAGCCCAGCCCACAGAGCTATCTTTAACAGTGCTTGTAGTCATAGAACTACAAGCACTAGACGAAATAAGTGTGTGATTTATTTCATTAGTTTTACAGGATATTGCTGATACTTTGTGCTGTGCTGTAGCTGCAAGGCGAATAATAAGGTTCATGTTTTTTCCAATAATTATAAATTCAGAGAGGTATGCAATATTCAGAACAATCATCCATATTGAGAGACAGCCTGGATATTCTTAATAAGATTTTTTGACAGCCCAGATTGCCCAAGATTTTGAAGTCTGTAGGTAAATTTTTGACGGAATAATTTTCAGACGGTTATATCCCTAACCTTCCCCAGTTCTTAACACGTACGAACATTATTTACGAGTATCCCTGAAGATAGAATCAATAGAAGTAACTCTTGCGATACGGATAAACTCAAAGGCAATATAAGAAGATAAATCCAAAGAATTTCAGCCAGTTCTTATATCTGTAAATTCTAATTTTGTGGGAAGATTTCAGAAATGTTTGAATGCAGATCCCATTTTGAACATTTACTACAGGTAGCATTATAATCATAACACAATAAAACAAATATCATACGGGAGATCAAAAATGTAAACATCAGCATTTGTTCTAACCTAATCTAGAGCTAGATTTTATCTGTAATCTCTAGATTTCTTAAAAAAATGTTGGAGGTTAATTTTTAATTTAATATTTTAAAGTTAAATGCCACCTTGGATATCATCTTGGAAAAGATATTTTTGTATTCACAGGAATGGGTGGTTGTATTACAGTTTCGAAATATAACAAAACAAAAGCATTTATTTATAGTATTAAACAAAATGTACCCAAGTATAAATTTTAGGATTTTGTCCTCGAAAATAAAATTTATGTTTAATATAATTGAACATTTTATATAAATGTCATGCAAAGTTAAAATTACTCAGGCTTGTTGCTGTTGCGTTTGTGGGTTTACTCAGGAGTCTGCCATTGCTGAGGAAATATTGAAATAAGATATCGAATGTAGTTTTTTTCCGATACCCTTCGTATCGAAAAGGTGAAAGTAGGGAACATTAATTATATTGTTAGATTGTTGCCAATCCTTTCATTTTCTTTTTGCCCAGTCAGAAGCGTTCGTTCATAATTGACTCACAATATACGGAGACCATCTTATCGCCAAGATTAACTTAAAAATAAATTTTGTAGATACCTGTTACAAACTGTGTTATATTGCACATTTGATGGGTAAATGTGTAGCTGTCAGATAAATAACATAGGCATTGGGGTTTATTTACACATTTTTGTCTACTCAAAGACGCAGCTGAAAACAGAAAAACAGGCGGTTCTCTTCATCACACAAATGTGTACATTCAAAAAGTAATAAAAACACAGAAAAGTCAAATGTTTTAAATTGCAAGAAAACTTGATCATACATAGTAAATAAGTAATGAAAAGCAAATAGAAACAGTTTGAAAGATCTCATACAACAGATTTGTTCCCCAGTGTTATGAAAGCGAAGTTGTACGGTAGATTACGGACTACCAAAGCCGGGAACGCTCGCATGACTGGAATGCATGGTGTTTATTTTACGTTCTATCTAACAGGCTGCCTTACAAGCAGTCAATATTTTGTATGTTTTATTTATTGTCGCTTAGGTCTTCTCGCGACGTCTGTACATTGGATATGAATACTTTGTTTGTAGTCATGAATGAAATGAATTAATGGTGGCGCAAATGAGCTCGGAGCTCTTGGCGCCCTAAAGTTATCTGGCATTCGCTTTTTCAGAGAAACAAAAAATTCCGGAAAAGCTTATTCAGACAGCTTGACCGGAATTCGAATCCAGAACGTCCGGATTACTAATCGCAAACGCTACCACTAGACTATGGAGATAGTCAGTCAATATTCTTTGATATAGAGTGGGGTTTAGTGGCAGCTTGCTAAATGCGAGTTTCATCGCTGGTGTTTTTCTACTTGAACAGAATATAATATTTTGTTCTAATGGTAAAATGAGCTCAAGATTCCAGGAATGCTGATGATCAGAGCTTTTCGCATAGAGCAGTCTAGTGTATCAGTATGTGAGCAAATGAAGAATTAGAAAGAACAAAATTCACCTAGTGTAGAATTTCTAGTGTCATTAGTAATGAGTTCATGAAACATTCATGTTTCAGCTATCGAGCATGGCTTTAGTGTGTATCTACTTCTTATATTTCCGTCATTAGCCTACAAATATGTTACATGGAACAAATAACGTATCTAATTCTTAGTATTCCATTTTCGTAACTATAGTGTCGAAACAAACGAGCGGCGGTTTCACAACAAAATGGTGGGTGGAACCAAGTTGCACAGGAAGCGAGCCGGATAGCATGCTTCATTTGTTTCTGTCTAGTCACACCGGAAGTGCCTGGTTGACCCCGAAATGTATAGCTGCCAATTTGTTGTTTCTCAGAAAATTCGCCGCGCATGGTTGATAAAACATTACCCAGGGGGTTTCCACTAGCTTTACATGCACGGTTATTGTTCAGTAAGCTTAGAGAGGCCCTGACCCAAAATAACATAATGGGACTGAAGAGCTTGAATTACAGTCTGATACATTATATATCTTTATTTTTCCTCTTAGTTGATTCAATGATTCACTTCACTCAATTAAATCAATTAAACTAAGCTAGAAACTGATTCACTCTGAAATATTTTATATTGCCTATTGTATTTATTTAGTTTTTTTTATATAACGTAGCGCTAAACATGATTTTTAGTATCTTTTACTAGTATATATATGCAAATGCCGGGGAGCTACCCTAAACTTAGGCCTGGAACGTTTCCTTCCTTAAAAATAAATCCTTTCCCAATATTTCATCTCATGTATCATCAGTGTCCATCGCCTGTGGTGCCTTTATAGCAAAAACGGGCGTTAAACACCATTCATTCATATATACTGAAATTCTATTTGTATAGAGGGGAAAAATGGTTTAGTGACATAAAACAATGATACAGTGACAGTTCGAAAAGGAACAGAAAATATATAGTCCCTATCAATATTATATGTCGTGTAGTAGTTTTGTTATATTTATGAATTCTGATTGCAGTTAACACATTATTTTATTGTTATAAAGCACTGAACAATGCAAGAGAATTTCTGCTGTTTGTTATATTAAATGATGAATTGTCGTTTAATAAGCTACAGTTGTAATAATGATAATAACGGAAGCAGATTCGTTTGGAAGGTGTCTATTTTTAAAACTAATTAACACTTACAGTTTATTTATAATTGTTTTCATTCTCTGATAGTAATTTTGTGCGAAAAATAGTAGCTGTTTACAAGTGCTTTTATACCTCCAGATGTTGCAGGGATAAAAACACTCGTTGGAACCAAATTGTGAGATTTCTGGAGATTGCACGTATCTGAGTAATTAAGAAGAAAATTTGACTAGGAATTAACCCTTCTAAGGAAAAATAAATATGGCAGAAAACAATTTTTTACACCAACATCAAACGTTGCTTACAGAAGAAAATAAGTTTATTAGTGCAAAATAGATTAAACTCAGTACTGAAAGCGTATGAAAAAGTAAAGGGTGCAAATTTTCAGAAATTATTTGAAGGCGGACAGATTTGCCCATAAGCCCAAAATAATTTCTGCTATGGCTGCAAAACGTCCCAAGTGAGCCCTGAATCATAAGGATTGAGAGCTGTAAATATGAGCATTTTCCTTCTAAAAATGACAGTTTTAAACCAATTCTTGTGGTATTGTTTTTATTGTATTTCAAATTCATTATAGTGAAGAGACCATAGACCACATTTGAATCTCAATTTATGTAAGATTTCCTGTTGAAAACTATCATCCCGACTCTGAAACATTTCACCAAAGTGGCTACTGCCTCAACTAAGAGAATATTCTCTAAAGGAGACCCTTTGTTTTTATACTTTGTTTACTTGGTTTATTTAAGGACGCTATTTAACATCTCATGTCACCAGCATTCCATTCAGTTCAGGGCATGAAACGGCCGATAAATTTTGCTCAGAGGCCTTTCTTTCAGGCTTGAGGTTCTTTATCGTGCCGTAAATGTACGACACGGGACCACAGCTTATTTCCTTTCCAAAGGAAGCCATACTTAGAATTTTTACGCCCGAAAAAAATCATCGATACTGGCCGGGTTTAGGAGGTAAGTATGGTTACCACTACACCAACAGGACCGACATTATGGAAGATGGAAAGTGACAACTTATAAACTACGCAATTTCCCAACACAGTATTATGTATTAGTATAATACATAAATAGTGTTTGTAACATAATAGTTAATTATAATTTACATATTCTTTAATATCATAGTAAAACTTGTCTATAAGAAACTGGACAAGCGTCTCTTGACTTTATTGTATCCGTTGCAATTTTAATATTATCAGGAAGTTTAATATATGATTTTAATCTAGAATGCTAGGTGTCTTCGCATACAGCTGTAATTTATATTTGGGGATTGCGATTTCATCTTTCAGGCGTAAAAATCCTAAGTATAGCTTCCTTCGGAAGGGAAGTAAAGCCGTGGGTCCCGTGTCGTACATTTACGGCACGATAAAGAACCTCAAGCCTGAAAGAAGAGGCCTCTGAGCAAAATTTATCGACTGTTTCACGTCCTGAATTGAATGGGACGCTGATGACCTGAGTTGTCAAAGAGCGTCCATCAATCAATCAAAAAAGATTTCATCTTTACTTCTAGTATTATAGTTGTGGACACTAGAGTTTGTATTCATAGAAACTTATATTTGACTAAATGCAAAACTATTATATATATATATATTGTTTTGCATTTAGTCAAGTGTAAGTTTCCATATATATTCATACAGAGTAAAGTAAATATTTTAGTTCCCTAAACCTATTTCTACAAGATACAGTTATTTCAAATTATCCAAATATTGCACATTCCTTTCAGTTAACAAACATCAGCAATATAATTGAAACAGAAAATAGCGGAATGCTGTCAAGGTTCAGAACAATAATATTTTTCATGTTTTTAAGGACAGAGTATCATCTGTAACCCTCCAATATTATTTCAGATATATATTTATACCTCTCAGCGTGAATTGAGTCAAGCAGTGAACTATTCAAGCAGTGAACTATTCTTCTAAGGAGTATGCACAACTAATGCAGTTAACATGACGAACATGTAAACATAAACATGCAAAGGTTTACCAGAAAACTCGTCTTCTGCCTTCGAAATATAGCGAAAATTCTGTGACTATTAAGTGTTTGGTCTATTAATACTTCTCTAGTTCTTGTTATTTTAACTACATTATTCCAACAGATACTTTATTTTTCAGTTTTATTATATGGGGAAATCACAGTGAGTATGAACATGCTAAAGTGAAGATCTATAAAAAAATGTATTACACGGCGGCTAATAACAATCACACATTTTTAGTTAAATGATTTATTTTCATTCTCAGAATTTCGTATTTTACTTTATTCGTGAATTTTAAATAATACAGACTGTATGGCAGCTGCATATATTAGCTGCGGTCAGAGTAACATGAGCAGGTAGTTAGACACACACACACACACACACACACACACACATATACATAAAAAATTAACAGTAATAATAAAAGTAGAATAGGATAAACACTTAGATAAAATCACACTTGAAATTGTAATTGTAAATTTCAAATGTGACTTTATCTAAGTGTTTATCCTATTCTACTTTATTATTACTGTTAATTTGTTACATTGTTAATAGTGTTACTTTCTCTTTATTTTTATTTTATACTTTATATATATTATTTCTTATAAACAAGAAACGTAAAAGGAAAAATGATACTTGAAAAGCTCAGGCCGGGATTCAAACCACGGATCTTGAGCCTTCTGTGCAAACGCTCTTACCAGCTGAGCTACGGTTTTTTTTTTTTTTTTTTTTTTTTTGATTTGGTTTATTTACGGACACTCTTTAACATCTCAAGTTATCAGCGTCCCATTCTAATCAGGTCGCGAAACTGCGGACAAATTTTGCTCAGAAGCCTCTTCTTTCAGGCTTGAGGTTCTTTTTCGTGCCGTAAATGTATGACACGGGACCCACGGATTTACTTCCCTTCCGAAAGAAGCCATACGTGTCCTACCCCAAGCAGGAAATACATATACAAAAATGTAAAGGTTCATAATTTACAATTAATGTATTTCATTTGTATTAATAACATACACTGCATACCACATTCAGGGAGAATAAAAGGAATTTTACTTTTGAAATTCAAAACCATTATGACTTATCAAACACTTTAATGTGTGTATTTAGGGGGGAGATATGAATTATTTTATACTTCGTATTTAGTTGTAGTTTACACAATGACCCTACTAACACCTTAACCATAGTGACCTTCAATAAATCTTTCAATATGTATAGCATATATGACCTCAGCACCACTCGACGACTATTTTTGTATAGAGGTTCCTTAGTCTTGGCAGTTTTTACTTCTCTTGTTACTCTACTTCATAAATTCACAGTTTGAAATGGAACCTCTTGGACATCCGTGTTTCCTGCCACTCGTAAAACTTGGGGTCATTAAGAAGCACGCAGAGGGGAGGTCTCTCTGCAGCATTTCTTAGCGATGGATGTTCCTGGGCCCCTATGGTGTCAAATTTTTATGGGGGGGGTTAGAGAAGTGGGTGATGCAGACACTTCTGCTTTGGGAAAATTTGAGTTGATTCTGTCTGTTCTGCCATCTGCTCGGGTTGTGCTAAAACTTGAGACGGAAAATATCTCACTTAAGCTTCTAATATTCATTGATTAATTATATAATTTTAATAAGTTCATTGTAACATGTTTGTATATTAGGTAAAGGCTATAATGCTCAATATAAAGCCACAAATATTTAATAGTAATAGCTATTTAGCTATGTTAATTTAAGAAATTCATTTGCGTATGTTGTTACGTAAGATAAAGGTTAAAATATTTTATTTAATAAGTACATTTGCACACATTTTAATATTAGGTAATGACTTTAATTTCCAATTCAAATAAGAAATATTCGTTGGTAATACGTTTTAAACCGTATAAATCTAGTAAGCTCCTTTATATTGATTTCATGTATAAGATGAGGGGTATTACAACGTATATCTTAATGTTGTTTGTTGGCCTTTATGACAATATTTGTAATATAAAAATATAACAGTTCAAAGGAACACATACATAGCTAAGAATATGAAAAGATTAAACTACAGATAAGAAAATTGCAATAAGTATAACAACCAACAGCAAGCGTAACAAGATTAACAATGTGTACCAAGAATGAAACACGAGACAAACAGCTTTGTTGAGACTCAATAGAAATTAACAAATTTCATTCACTTAATATATGTATGATGAAAACATAATGCATTGTAACGTATAGTATTATTATAATCTTATTGTAATAAGTGACTGTCTATATCTCAGAATGTTAGTTATGCATTGGATTCCGTCGAGAGAAGTTGTATTTTAAATTCCATTAGCAGAAATCGTGGCTCGTACCCCGTAAAGTGAAGCAGCATTTTAACATTACGTAAAGGTAAGTGGCGATTAACATTTCCTGGAAGAAATTACAAAAGTATTATTTATAGTGAATGATAGGAGTTATGAGTTTGAATTAATATCCATATAGGAAAATTGTATACGAGTTACAACAGGACAGAAAGCACAGTTTTCGGGAGAGAAATATAAATCACAACACGTCTGTCTCATATTCAGTTTGCATCTAATAATATTCTTAGAGTAAACCGTAATCAGAAAAATGTACTGTCTGTATACTACAATACTAATAAACTCCGTAGATTTCTATCCATGTGATTTTGTTATACTTAAAGTCACACTTCCTTAATCCCAGAAGTATCAATCTGAAAAATGCAGCTGTAATACCAAACCCTGAACTAGCAAGGAACGATGTCTATGTCGGCGTCTTTACATTTCGCTACAAACTCTGTTTGATGTCTAAGAGTTTCTAAGTAAGGCAAGTAATAAACTGTACCTACTTCAACTTTCTCTTGCTTAAAAGTATCAATAGATATGCTTGTTTTCATAATCGACATTATAATACGTTATGTATTCACCATAATTTATTTTCCCTTCCCATTTACCACAAAATACATAATATATACCTCCGGGTTGATGGTCATAGGCATTTTCAACATTTCATATGATTTTGTGTTTCTGATTTGGAATGATTTGCTATGTGGTACAGATGAAGAAAAAGGGCTCTAACTAGGAAATAAAGCAATTCCGGACCCATGTTCATATTATGTTCTTTATCCTGTATATGTGCGGAATGTTTACCAAAGTTTTGACATACTTTTTGTTACACTCTGTATAGTTCCCACTTTATTAACACAACTTTTTCAAGCTTTCATAAAACGTGTAGTTAATATTAAAAGTACATTATTTATATTAAATCAAATAATATGCAATTTAAAAATTGCTTAATTTTGAACTTGAAAAAAGTCGCTAGAAAATGTTCATATGACAATCGTAATCTCACTATCTGACACAATTTACAGTTTGACCCAAACAAACTATAAAAAGTACTTTATGAAATAAACTTTAAATTGTAAAATGATCTGTATAGATAACTAGGAAAAAACAATGATCACACTGCATTAGACACTTGTTTCCCATTGTGTACCTCACAATAAATTGCAAGTGCCTTTCCAAATTTTGCACAAAAATTGTATCTATTATCTGTTAAGTACGAGGGCATGTCCATAAGTTTCCGGCCTCTACGATAAGGATTATCGCCTTCACGAAACCCTTATATGGTGTCACACCTTGTCTGTTAAATAAATAATCGCAGCTGTAACTTCTGCTCCGCCGTGTTCAGTTGTTCAGATATAGTTGCATAAAGAAAGCTATGTATAGAAGATTGTGACATGATCAAAATGGAGTATCCAGCTGCTATTAAGTTCTTCACAAAAGAAGGACTTACTCCAAATAAAGCGAAACAGCGATTGGGCGACGTATATGGGGAAACGTCCCCCTCATATTCTACCGTAAAAGAATGGGGCAATATTTTTCGAATGGGTCGAAAAAGCATTGAAGACGAAGTGCAAGCAGGTCGGCCCTTGGAGGTGTTCACTCCTAAAAACATGGCTCTTGTGCAGGGAGAGCCACAATTTCTCCGGCGGCTCAAAGTTACAGAAGTTGCAAAAATAGCAACAAGGTTGAGCCTTTCTAAAACAACAGTCCTTCCAATTATTCATGAACATTTAAACATGAATAAGATTAGTGCAAGATGGGTGCCTAGGCTTCTTTTCTCAGTCCAAAGGCAGCAACATCTTATCTGTTGTCAGGCATTTTTGGAGTTCTACCGTGGCAACAAGAGAGAGAAATTCTGCAAACTATTGTTACAGGAGATGAAACAATTGTCCTCTACTATGATCCCTTGTCCAAAAGAGAATCAATGGAGTAGCGTAAACCTGACTAAGCACCGCCTCTAAAGGCCAAAGTAACTCAGTGAACCAAGAAGATCATGGTCACAATCTCTTGGGACTATGAAGGAATATCTTCATGGACTTTAAGGAGAGGAACACTACAGTAAATGGAGAGTACTGTGCCGGCCTACTGCACAGACTACGTGCTTCCATCAAAGAGAAAAGGCGAGGAAAGCTGAGTGGTGGTGCGCGCCTTCTTCACGACAACGCACCTGTGCACACAGTTCTTGTTGCAAAGGAAGTTGTGAAGAAATGTGACTTCAGGGAGATCGACTATCCACCCTATAGCCCAGATATAGCTGCCAGTGACTATTTCCTCTTCTCATAACTCAAGAACGACATTGGAAGAAGGGAATTTAAGTGAGACGAAGAAGTGATGGATGCTGTTTATGCCCATTTTGCTGACAATACTTCTATTCTCATTCTCTGAACGCTTCTTTCCCTTTCTTCAAAACATGGTCTATTATATGATTGATGAAAGTCTCACCTCAGTATTGCTGTGTATAGGTTCATGTAGAACAATCGTACTCTAATGGACTTACATATATATTTTTTGTAATTTTAACTTCCTTATTAGATCGCGGGTTCAAGCCCGGCCAAAATCGATGGATTTTTTCGGGCGTAAAAATGCTAAGCATGGCTTTCTTCGGAAGGGAAGTAAAGCCGTGGGTCCCGTGTCGTACATTTACGGCACGATAAAGAACCTCAAGCCTGAAAGAAGAGACCTCTGAGCAAAATTTGTCGGCCATTTCACCCCTGATGACTTGAGATGTTAAAGAGCGTCGGTAAATAAACCAAATCAAACTAATCAAACAAAACCTCCCTATTAGCTGCCAAATCACTAGACAGCATAAATGGTGTTAATTAATTAATTATTATGCAAATTAACCCAGAGTCTCCAGTAGTACCTGAAGTTTTCAAGACAAAGAGAAATAAAATCTACCAGCAGTTTGAAGCAAGCAGGATTTGAACCCGCTTCCTTCATTTTGCTTTTCTTTTTCTTCTTTCTTTCTCTTTTTTGATCGATGCCTTAGCTAAAAGTATTTTACAGATAATAATCAGAAGTTTCCTATTTTGTCATTTTTTAAGAGATTGTAACGCATAAAATGCATAACAATGGATTCAGTTGTTATGAGAACACGGCAAATACTCGTACTACATTATTATACTTGCTGCCTGAAACTGATTTGCTGATGATAATTCACATTCAGAACGCAACGTGACTGAAGGCTTGTTATGCAGCTATGTGTTATAGAGTTTTTCCTTAGAAACATCTGAACTCCAGTTGATGTTATTGCCTCGTAAGCAATACAACATTCCCGTCTCACACCAGATGTTCTGAACAATGCAGATACCAACTTCTGTGCTGTGCGTCCCCCGCAGAGCTGGGAAATTGAATTTCATTCATAACAGTTGGTAGTGCCGGGAACCGTGCTGCGGACCTCCAGCACGGCAACATTAGACAGACAAAAGACGGTGCAAGGTATTGTTAGTTATCGAGACGGATTCTCTGGGTCAACAATTGCCACGTTTAGGCTGTTTCTGCGAAAGCAACGAAATTCAGATGTAAGGCTCATATACTTTCTTTTAGTGGTCCACCATTCAAGTGCCCTCCGATATTATAAAATAATATTAAGCAAGTGGTCTTTTTGCGCAAATGGTGTTTGTATAAAACAGCTGTTGAAAGTTCAAAGTGGAATATTTGAAACGGAACTTGATGTATTCTTTCTAAGTCTGTTGTATGCTTTTCGAATCCTAATGCGAGACTTTGTATTTGATAGCAGATTTTTCTATTTTATCTCTTGTATTTCTATAATAAAACAAAGCACCTTTTTTAAAAAATTAGTGACGCTTCAGTTTTATTGCTTCATAGAAAGCATCACTGAACAACTACTAAATTCAAACAATATGTACTAGAAAAGGTTTGAAGAATTATGAAGTCCGGAAAATTCAGAAATTTTAATTATAAATACGTTCTATTTGTATTAAGTCATGCATAGCTAAAAAGTGTGAGTTTGATTAATCAATTAAGTTATTACTTAAACTGAGAAGTACTGCCCAATTTATCTTTTTTGAATAATTTATTCGGTAAAAGTTTCGTTCGATCTAAGGGCAAGAAAGTTCTTATATGGAAATAAATTCTAGGAATTCAACAAATCTTCCTTGTAGAGCAAGAGAGAGGGGGAAGAAAAGAAAAGGAAAAGAAACGCACTTTCAGCAAATACAATGTTACTTTCTGCTGCAATGCGCAACTGTTAAACATGCACAGCGTTTCAAAAAAGGACAGAAAAATGAAGTAAATCCCAGAGATTTGAAACTCTCGTTCAGGGAAAATATACTCTTAAAAAGTGCTGACGGCGTGTTAAATCGGAAATGCAGCCTGTACAAGGTGGAGGCTCCCGCAGCTGTTTGCACTGTACAGGAATAGCAGCAGTCATCAGAGTGCTGTGGTCTGAGTATGTGACACTTTGTAAAATTCATAAGATGTCTGCATCAGTGAATGAAAAATGTACGAGCGGGTAGATGCGTTTAAAAGACGAACACCAGTCTTGATGAGCAACAGTGGCCGTCACTAATGAGGATTACATTATTCATAAAGTTCTGATTCGGGCATTGGATCTCAGCATCAGACCCGTTGTCCAGTATCACAAGTTCTATGCATGGTGTAAACTTCAACAGCCGTTTTGACGCTGTATAATGATAAATGTCTCCAGCACAGAGAAATAACTGCAAATTCTCACACCAATCGGAAATATATAATTGCAGCATTATCCATACAACCCTGACATTGCTTCATGTGTTTGCACCCTTGAAAGAGAAGTATTTGGTAGTGAAGATGCGGTCCAATCAGCGGCTTCATGTCTGATTGAGGCATAGCCAAAAAAGTTTTTGTTATTTGAATAAAGAAGTTAATGCAACAGTAGCAGTAGTAGTAGTAGTAATATTAATAGTAATAGTAGTAGTAATATTAGTGTAATAATAGTAATAATATTAGTACTAACAATAATAGTAGTAGTACAGCAGTAACAGTAGAAGTTGTTGTAGCAGTGATAATGGTAGTGGGGGATTATTGACAGTCAAAGCCCTTGCACATCAGTTTCCGTTTATCTTCTATAGAAGTATCCACACCTTTCGCTGAAGAATCTTCCACACTGCCAGTGATGGAGCTCCAAAAAGTTGAAATGTTCTTCTCTTCAGAATTCAACTGAATGTGTTTAGCAGCTTCAATGTGCTGCACTTAGTGAGAGCAAAGCTGCCCCAGACTAAACTTTTGCCAAGAGACTGACAAAAATATTCAAACCATTTTCGATGTGTTAATTCCACAGACAGTTTCGGCCACAATAAGGGGACTGTTTGCTCCCTTCTTTGCCGCTTCTTTATCCTGGCATTCATTGTAACTGTACAGAGTTACCCCATGACAGTAGCAGCAAGGTTTGAAGACATTATTATGAGAACTTAGAGAGCAGCTTAGAGAACGAGAATGCATTTGTTTTACACCTCCTCTTTCAGCACAAGTCAGGATCATAAATGTGAATGAAATATTTCTGCCTGAAAAACGGTAAGTTTTGTCAAAAGATGGATCTTTACGCGTGAAGCACTGTAACCCAAAAGTTGATGCAAGGGATTAGTATGTGAAAATGGCACTCATTTGTATCTCTAACAGATACTTCAAAACATATTTGCTTTACTTTTGCAAATGCGCTGGTAGTTTCATAATTGGTTACCCAGTCTTTATCTGGCGCTAACAAAACATGCGACAAGCAGCAAGTGATTCTTGTAAATGATATTGTTAATCGCTCTCAAGAAATGTAAAAATAACAGCTTCTATCTCATTGCAGCTTCCGGCATAATAATAGCAGCGATAACATTCTATGAATAACCCTGACGACACTGGCAATGGAGGTCGTGATGAAGTGAATTTGCACATATATGCAATAATCATAGGATAGTTTTCAGTTTTAGTTCAGTTTTATATAAGAGAAAAACGATAATGCTATTGAAAATGATTATTAAAATATCATCGAAACCTTCTATAGCTTTCAAACTCAGATGGGCCAGGTTCCAGAACTTTATTGAGCAAAGGGTTCAGTTATTGTTTTTTCTCCATTACCGCCCATTAGCGGTCAGCTGTTTTTCCTTTTTAAGGGGAGTATTTTTTTTTAATTTGGTTTATTTACGGACGCTCTTTAACATTTCAGGTCATCAGCGTCCCATTCAATTCAGGGCGTGAAACGGCCGACAAATTTTGCTCAGAGGTTTCTTCTTTCAGGCTTGAGGTTCTTTATCGTGCGGTAAATGTACGACACGGGATCCACGGCTTTACTTCCCTTCCGAAGGAAGCCATGCTTAGCATTTTTACGGCCGAAAAAATCCATCGATCCTGGCCGAGATCGAACCCGCGATCTTGGGTTTAGGAGGCAAGTATGGTTACCACTACACCACCAGGATCGACTAAGGGGAGTATGAAAGGCCTATCCTTGTAATATTAAATTTATGAACTTTAGTTCCCATTTTCTCGAGGACTATTAAAGCTAATGAAATGAAACTTTTACAGGGTACAGATGCACATAATTGAAATTCCCTGATCTACTTTCACTGCTTTACCATGACTCTGAAGCAAATTATAAACTACATTTTTTGCACAACATTTTACTTTTTTACGTTGTCACATTTTGTTCCAACTCTACATAATAGATGCCCATCGCCACAATAATATCATAAGTGGAAAAAGTTTCTAAGTGACAGCTTATAAAAATCCTTGAAAAAATGGGACGCTTGATGCAAAAAACTGTAGTTTTTCAATAATTTCACCCCAAAAATGTTTTGACAGAAAAACTAACTTTCTAAGAGAAACACCAGCTAAAGCCCTCCATGATGTAAAACAACAAACGCTGCCAATTTATAAAATGCAACTTTTTCTATCATTTAAGACAAACCGCAGCCTTCTAAAATAAATGCTTCCTAATGTATAGAATTTTAACTGAAGAAATGCTCGTGAAACTCCCCTCACTAATGTTATCTGCAGTGAGATTAAATTTTATTAAAAATATTTATAACTAAGGAACATTAATGAAAATCATATCAAAATAAACAGAATTTTCCAAATATTAAAACGTTACAAAAAAAATATATTTTTCATCCCCCCGCTCTTTTCCCTTTAACATTTCCATTAATACTATTCATTTTTCATGTCTTACTGACTCGCTTTTTAACAGAGAGAGAGATAAAAGAGAAACTGTAAGCGTGTAAGGAATCATAGATGTCTAGGAAAATTAAATTTATAAACTTATAATGGTGCAAATGAGCCAGGATTAGGCAGCTAAAGTTACCTGGCGTTCATCTTTACAGAGTAAGGAAATTGATGGAAGGGAACGCTTAAGTCAAGGGCTTAGAGGCTGCTTGTTACAAATTATACTCTTCTCTTGGTGTGTGATAATGACTGACATTTGCGCTGCATGTCTGCCTTTGTTCCCAAGATCACAACTTCAGTTCCAAGTCCTCTTATGTAAAGTTTCAGCGCATTGCTGCGTGATGCTACATGAATGCCAACCTACAGGTTTTCAAGATTATGCCTCTAGTGGTTGTGAAAAGTGAATATGTGTACATTTTGAATTATATGAATCCGGACCAGAAACCCTAAACTACCCAATGCTTGCTTAGTGTTTGCACTGAAATTATATACGATAAACTAAGGAGAATTTGAAACTATGCCCTTGAAATTTACATCTGGTTTTAAAAGCAAATTATACTTTGCAACTATCCCTGCAGTCCCTGCTCAGCAAAACGCATCAGAAGCAGTAGTCGTCCAACAAGATGAGGCTGCATCTCATTTTGCACACACTAGTTCCTCAAGATATGCACACGGGAGCAGTTCGTTTAACTGAGGACTCTTAGAAATCTCCCTGCATTGTATCAAAGGAAATGAGAACCGAAATAAGGATATTTATGAATCAAAAGCAATCTTTTTGCAGTTCAAAGGTACAAAGCATGCGTTGCTCCATAGTTTAATGAGGTTATATAGGAGGTGTTCGTTGTTTACAACTCAAGTGTATTAAAGTTGACCTTCCCAAGTGCAACATTTTCATAAGAGTTGTATTTGGCACAAGCAGTCGCTCAGCTTCCATTACATTCTAACAGGTTGCTCTGTCACAGTTCCACATCATAAGTCACAACACGCAAATCTGCACTGATATATTCGTCTGAAACAAGTAAATGTTCATAAAATGAAGAAAAACTACATTTTACACAACCGAGGGGGTTGGCTCAAGCGGTAACGCATTCGGGAGGTCCCAGGTTCAAATCTGTTGGAACCATTTATTACCCTGATCGTTTAGGCAAATGCTGGAATGCAAAGGATCTTTCCTTTCTACGAATTTTCCCTTCTCCCATTTCATTCCGTTGGTTTATTTACAGGGTCAAAAGTGTGGGGTAGGGTGGACTGGTGCGGTGTGACGGTGGTTTGTGCTTTAGGAAGTTTTCTACCTCGGCGTCTGGTATGAAAGCAGCCCTTCTGAGGGGCTAGAAATCCTTGGAGGGTTATTTCCGCCGGCTTCGGGGCGTTCTATCTGGAAACAACGTCCGTGCCTGGATGCTGGTCGCCCGATGCCTACCTCATCTCACCCATTCCTACTGGAGGTGCCCCCAATAGGGACGTAGGCAAAAACGGCCATCCTTGGTAAAGAGTGAAGTACCGAAATATCCCACCCTACAATCAGTCCATAATATTTACATGCACACAATAAACACTATAAACGCTGCCATTTTTAATTTTGAAGCACCTTTCCTAACATTTCATAGTTATACCTGCTGCAAAACTTTAACAAGGGAAAACTTCACACTTTAACACGGCCAGATGTAGCACAGACTTATTCTTACCTACACTGTATCACCTACAACAATCGCATAATACTCATTATAGGTTAAAAAAACTGCATATATTCACGTTCCCTTCGGGGATCATGCTGCATGCTCTTAATCTGCAACTGAGCAGCAAGCAATGAATGAAGAACTGTCTATCAGACATCTTCCTCACAGTGACCACGTTTCATGCTGCTGAATATCCAGCAGTGAATGAAGAGCTGTCTATCAGACATCTTCCTCACAGTGACCACGTTTCATGCTGCTGAATATCCAGCAGTGAATGAAGAGCTGTCTATCAGACATCTTCCTCACAGTGACCACGTTTCACGTTGCTGAATATCCAGCAGTGAATGAAGAGCTGTCTATCAGACATCTTCCTCACAGTGACCACGTTTCACGCTGCTGAATATCCAGCAGTGAATGAAGAACTGTCTATCAGACATCTTCCTCACAGTGACCACGTTTCACGTTGCTGAATATCCAGCAGTGAATGAAGAGCTGTCTATCAGACATCTTCCTCACAGTGACCACGTTTCACGCTGCTGAATATCCAGCAGTGAATGAAGAACTGTCTATCAGACATCTTCCTCACAGTGACCACGTTTCATGCTGCTGAATATCCAGCAGTGAATGAAGAGCTGTCTATCAGACATCTTCCTCACAGTGACCACGTTTCATGCTGCTGAATATCCAGCAGTGAATGAAGAGCTGTCTATCAGACATCTTCCTCACAGTGACCACGTTTCACGTTGCTGAATATCCAGCAGTGAATGAAGAGCTGTCTATCAGACATCTTCCTCACAGTGACCACGTTTCACGCTGCTGAATATCCAGCAGTGAATGAAGAACTGTCTATCAGACATCTTCCTCACAGTGACCACGTTTCACGTTGCTGAATATCCAGCAGTGAATGAAGAGCTGTCTATCAGACATCTTCCTCACAGTGACCACGTTTCACGCTGCTGAATATCCAGCAGTGAATGAAGAACTGTCTATCAGACATCTTCCTCACAGTGACCACGTTTCATGCTGCTGAATATCCAGCAGTGAATGAAGAGCTGTCTATCAGACATCTTCCTCACAGTGACCACGTTTCATGCTGCTGAATATCCAGCAGTGAATGAAGAGCTGTCTATCAGACATCTTCCTCACAGTGACCACGTTTCATGTTGCTGAATATCCAGCAGTGAATGAAGAGTTGTCTATCAGACATCTTGCTCACAGTAACCACGTTTCACGTTGCTGAATATCCAGCAGTGAATGAAGAGTTGTCTATCAGACATCTTGCTCAAAGTGACCACGTTTCACGTTGCTGAATATCCAGCAGTGAATGAAGAGTTGTCTATCAGACATCTTGCTCACAGTAACCACGTTTCATGCTGCTGAATATCCAGCAGTGAATGAAGAGTTGTCTATCAGACATCTTCCTCACAGTGACCACGTTTCATGCTGCTGAATATCCAGCAGTGAATGAAGAGCTGTCTATCAGACATCCTCCTCACAGTGACCACGTTTCATGCTGCTGAATATCCAGCAGTGAATGAAGAGCTGTCTATCAGACATCTTCCTCACAGTGACCACGTTTCATGTTGCTGAATATCCAGCAGTGAATGAAGAGTTGTCTATCAGACATCTTGCTCACAGTAACCACGTTTCACGTTGCTGAATATCCAGCAGTGAATGAAGAGTTGTCTATCAGACATCTTGCTCAAAGTGACCACGTTTCACGTTGCTGAATATCCAGCAGTGAATGAAGAGTTGTCTATCAGACATCTTGCTCACAGTAACCACGTTTCATGCTGCTGAATATCCAGCAGTGAATGAAGAGTTGTCTATCAGACATCTTCCTCACAGTGACCACGTTTCATGCTGCTGAATATCCAGCAGTGAATGAAGAGCTGTCTATCAGACATCCTCCTCACAGTGACCACGTTTCATGCTGCTGAATATCCAGCAGTGAATGAAGAGCTGTCTATCAGACATCTTCCTCACAGTGACCACGTTTCATGTTGCTGAATATCCAGCAGTGAATGAAGAGTTGTCTATCAGACATCTTGCTCACAGTAACCACGTTTCACGTTGCTGAATATCCAGCAGTGAATGAAGAGTTGTCTATCAGACATCTTGCTCAAAGTGACCACGTTTCACGTTGCTGAATATCCAGCAGTGAATGAAGAGTTGTCTATCAGGCATCCTCAGCAGAGTGACCATGCTCCATGCTACTTCACTTATAGCTGGATAGCTAGCAATGAATGAAGTGCTGTCTGCAGGTAGATCGGGATGGGTAACAAAAAGTGACATTGAATGAGAGAGGAGAGCAATTTTCGCACCTTAATGAGTTGATCCCATTTCCACTTTCTCACCACAATGTTGTGACGGTATTTCTCCTACAAGTTACTCATCATTTTCGCCTTGCGGTGCACCTATTACTTTTATTGTTGTTTTCTGCCCCTGACAGGATGACAAATTATTTTCTGACCTCCAATGGCGGCGAGAGGCGGCTGGGCTATAGGTTACAAAGGCAGGATGTGGTACAGTCGCTTCCTCTCACAACATGACTCCAGGGTCATTTAGTTGGCACATCTGAGATTGGGGTTCACTCTTATTAGTTGAAACACCTTGATGTTGTAAAGGCAAAGAACAAGTGAACTATTACATGCCTTAAGTCATTGTTCCATTCAGATTGTAATGAAAATTTTAGTATGAGACAGAAAATGTAGCAAAGCTAAACTATAGAAAATCTTACTTATCCCCCGCGAAAAAGCTTTGAAAAAAAAATTAAAAGAGAAGCCAAGTGAAATACATCATAAACTTATAGCTACGAAAGATGAGAACATAATGACAGAAATTATACTTTGCAAAATGTAATTATAAATAATGGCATGTGGACAAATCATAGTGATATACATGACGGAAAAGCATTTCTTCATACAGAATGACCCATTGCCTTGGCTGTTGCACGCCAAGGATGACGCGCAATGGCCAGGCCGGTGTTTCGTGGACTATCCAGTATATAAGGACTTGAAAATGGAAGAAGCATTGAAACAATAAAAAGGAATTAGTTAAACTCAAAACTTTAAATTGATGCCTAGAACAGCTGAATGAGGCTGTATTTTAAATGTATGAGTTAAAGGTATCACAAAATGCCTTTCCCAAATTTCCCAAACAGTTTGGGATTTAGCAATACCACACCAATATATCAATTTCATGTTCCTACCTACTTACCGTTAACATTGGGAAAGATAAGTTATGCCTGTCTTAAAACTGCGATGTCTTTTTTTATGTTTTGGAATAGAAGGAATCGTTTCCCAGAATTCGGTTTTTGTATCGGGATATAGACAACTTAATAAAATGCAAATTTGAGAGTTCAACTCATATCAAGTTGGTGGTTGGCACTTGGCTTCTCATAACAAGGACAAGTTAATTACTTATATAAACATGCTTCTTAAGATCTAAAGAAACTCAAACATTTTACAGGCCTAAGGGAATTTTCATATAAATTGCACTAAACATTCTCATAAAACAGTTGAGTTGTGTCCAAGCAAACCAGTTAAAATACTCGTAATCCTTCTTGAAACAAAACTAATAGCAATGCATTCTAGCACCTCTGCTTTGATTCGGTTATATCACTCACTCCCTCCCAAAAGAAGATCTAATCACAACAGGACATATGACACATTATTGTAACAGAATTAGTAGTAAGTGGTAATAGTTATAATAATGTTCAGCTATACTTTATTTAATTTAGATCTCCATGCTGTTCTGTTTGGAATAAAAGCTAATAAGATTAGTGCATGCTATTAGAAAGTTCTAACAAGTAAGCCAAATCACTTCAATGATTATACTTAAAGTACAAAAAAATGCATCGTTTTCGCATTGCATTTGTCTTACCGCATTCCCCCCTTGTTTTAATTTGTATTAGACAATCTAATTTTGCTTTCAAACCCATTCTTATTAACGTCAATTAAATTAAATTACCGAAAAATTATCATCACTCGTGCTATTACTGCAGATAGTCTGCGATGATTCAAAGATATTACACGTAAAATATTATATTTTTATGCAGAATAAATGTATTCATACTTTCACAGTAGACATCCATTTAATATATTTCAAAGCTGAACCGAAAAACAAAAGTAATGTATAGTATGATGTTCTGTAAACAGATGTGACTCACATACATTATGATAGCGTTGCTACGTGCCAAATAAATCAACAATGAACAAATGAAGCCAAGATTATCGTATGATGTTCTGTAAACAGATGTGACTCACATTGCGTTATGTTAGCGTTGCTACAACAAAATGGAGCCAAGATTATCGTTTTAACAGCGGAAAGCAATTTTGAAGTGGTATTGGAAAACTGAGAATGTTGTTGAAGTTCAAAGGCAATGGAGACGTGTGTACAGAACAGAACCGCCAACGCGAATAACAATTGCATGCATTCGAGACAAATTTGAGACTCGTGGTACCGTATGCGATGTTCACAAGGGCAGATTTGCGAGACCTGGCACAGCAACAAGCCCGCGCACTGAATCCAAGGCACTGGATAGGAGAAGTCCGATTGAGTTCCACGCGTTCTCCGGATCCAACTCCGTTAGACTTCTACCTATGGGGAACTCTTAAGGATGTTGTATATCGTAGAAAACCAGCTACACTGACAGCACTTCAGCAAGAAATTGAAACGGCATGTGTTGCAATCGCTGAGGACACTTTCGCAAACGTTACTCAATCAGTAGTTCAACGTACTCAGAAGTGTATCGACACCGGTGGTGGACATTTTGAGCAATTGTTGTAACTGTAAAAGTGTAAGATGATTAGTGCTCATATTTTCTGTTGTGTGAATTCAGTTTTGTTTTGTTAACACAGTTTTTTCTTTGCTTGAAATGAGATGAGTATACATTTTTTGGCACTCTCTGTAGTTCACGACTGTGAGACAGTATTTGTAAACTGCCACCCCCATATTTAATTAGAGTAATTATAACAAGTAATTTTATGTAATGTTATAGTCATGGGAGTAATGTCATTTTGTTTCCTGTACAAGTGTTGAATTATTGTGTGTAAAATGTTATTTTCTTACCCCAGCCATAAAATCTGACCAGGAAACTTCTGTTGCCTATTGTAACAATATTTTTAAAGATGACTCAGGCAAACCGATGTTTTCTGGAAAAATTTCTAAAGGAGAATCCATGAGTAAGACGTTTATTTGTATTCTGTTACGAATTGTAAAGCACCTTAGGCATAATAAAACATATGGCAGGCAACTACAGGGATGAAAAGATGGGCCGATAACCTCTTCAAAGGAAGAAGCAAGCATCTTGAGTTGATATATACATGTAAAAAGTCACGTAGGCCGTATTTATTTAGTCTTTAATTTTGCGGCCCGTAGTAAGTTTTGCAAGAGTATTCAGCGGGTCATTATCAGTGGAAGGGCCTTCTCAGTTCAGTTCAGTTAGTGAAATGCTGTAATTAGTTTCGCAAGAGTATTCAGTGTGGAAGATAAGCGCGGTCAGTTCAGTGCAAGAGTATTAAGTGAACGATATTTATTAGTTGAGTTCAGTTGTGTCTCAAGATTAGTTGATTTCAGGATCAGCTTTATCAAATTAAGAAACGTCAGAGTGATCGTCATAGTGCGAAAGTGGCACACATTCTCCAGAAAATAACTGCAGTACATTTTATGTGGAATAGTTTATGAACAATAAATTGTGTTTCGTCTCTTATAATGAGAAATGTTATAAATCTCCGTATACTCCTTCCCCTATGGTCACAGGATCATAAAACTATCCAACAGCAGAGTCTCAACATCCGTGATAAAATGTAAGTCAGCGGAAATCAATCGTCAAGAGAGGAAGAAAGCCCTGAGAATACAAAACAATCAAACTCAAACCCTTTCCACAATTTTTCCTCAACTCTACATATTTAATTAAACCCCCTTTTCTTTATTTAAAACCACTGCATCATATGATTAAATAACCTGAATGTAAGTAAATAAAATAATATAATTAATTATAATAATTAGTAGCAAAATGTACAAATTCTGTTTCTAAGCTACCAACATTTTATTCACTCTTTCATTTAAAGGAGAAAGATCTTGCTTTAGACTAGGATGTTAGAATGCCCAGAAAATATCATTTTTATCAAGAGAATCTGTTTTGTGGCGAGGTTGAAATTAGTAAATATGATGGTCGAGTGTAGCCAATATCGGCACTTGGAAAAAAATATACCTTTATAGTGAGAAGTTTCCCTAATACCATATAGAGATAAAATAACTTGCTGGGAAGTCGTTTTGACTTTCCTAGTCAACTCACGTAAGTGCAATCTTCTTTTCTATGTTTATATCTCTTCTCTATCGGTATATGTTGCAGTAAACCATGTACGGTTAATTAACCAATCAATGTTTTACAACGTGATTTTACTATTATTGTCTTAATAATGAAAGAAGAATTAATTTCTCGGTCTAACACTGAGAAAAAACATGTTGGTAGCTTTGAAGTATAACTGAACAATTGGAACGTATAAAATAAACGTAATTTAGGTAATTTTTATCATAGAACTAATATCTCGTTCTAGTCCCAACCGCAAGTTAACAAGCCTTTGCTATCAATAAGTCATTGGTAGGCTGTCGACAACCCTTTGTTTGGATATAATTTTTTAAAAGAGAAAGTGCTCAAATAAAACCACTTATCTTGATACTGCTTGCAATGTATGTTTGGTTTCTGAACCAATTTTATGCAGAATTAAAGTCCCTTTGTTCTTTTGATCGCCCATTGCCAGTTGAACTGATCAATTTAGTCATGTTGCTCAGGTTTTAAGAACGTTCTGTCAGTCAAAAGATTGAGGATGAAATTCCGGATTGCGCGTGTGTCCCTCCACTAGGAGATGAATTCATCTATGAATAAAGTTCTAGCTTTCGTCTTCCAAATACTCTGCAATATGGAGACCCTAACTTTTGTGGATGTCTTCATTTCTTCCTTATCAACATTTCTGGTAACGATCTCGTCACACACACACATGTTGGTCCTGGTGGTGTAGTGGTTACCATACTTGCCTCCTATACCCAAAACGCGGGTTCAAACCCGGCCAGGACCGATGGATTTTTTCGGGCGTAAAAATCCTAAGCATGGCTTCCTTCGGAAGGGAAGTAAAGCCGTGGGTCCCGTGTTGTACATTTACGGCACGAAAAAGAACCTCAAGCCTGAAAGAGAGGCCTCTGAGCAAAATTTGTCGGCCGTTTCACGCCCTGAGTTGAATGGGACGCTGATGACCTGAGCTGTTAAAGAGCGTCCTTAAATAAATCAATAAAAAAAAAAAAGATCTCGTCACAAGCCTGTTTATGCCCCCCCCCCCTTAGTTGTACACTTTCAGAGATACTATCTCCGACGCAAGGCTTTTATCGATCTTGACTGCAACCCAGGTGACGTGAAGAGACAGTGCATGAACTGGATAATTTGATTTAAATCAAAGTATTTTGTTTTGTATATTAAGCAGTTACATGCTTACACTTTAATATGGTAGAGACTTCAGGAACGCTAATCTGAAGTAGAGCATAGCATTATTTAACAAGTTAATCCGTTGCAGCGTTCTCACAAATGAAGTGTATACAAATGCCTACAAATAAGCTCTGCATTTTGCGGTAAATATCTCCAGAGAGAACTGGAGTAATTAAAAACGAAAGTGCTCTCTCTGCGCAGAGCGTTGTGGTTGAAGTTTCTACGTACATGAGAATAGCGTGAGAAAGTTACTGTATAGGCAAATGACAACTGTTTTGTTTATTTCCACATGTTTTTTTTAATGTGTTTTCCAAGCTCTCCGACAATCTTTTCAGGTGTACACTTGCTTCTCTCTTGTTTATGGTTGTGCTCACCAAGCTAATACAATTTATTCGTAAGGGAACGAACCTCGACAGTGCACCAGAGTGTACCTAATGGCAAAGAGGCAGCTCCTGGTCTTGCAGCAGTTTTTTGTGCCACATTCCACCACGCTCTACATTATGAAATGCTATTCATCGCACCAACACCAATCCGATGTTTGTATTGGTGTTGCAGGTGGCGGGATCTGGAGGAGACTATAAACAATAAACGTCATCATTACGTGAGGTAAGGGGGACCAACTTTCATTATTGTGATTGAGGCACCGCTGGCTCGGTCGGTAGCTTGGTTACCTCACGCTGAGGGAATTGCCGCGTCACGCAACCCCTGGACCGCACTCTGCATACGGCTCACAGTCTACTCCAATAAATAAAGACCTATCCTCATACGTAGTTAAGATTAGTGCATTCTCGACGGAAGCTCCTTGAACAGTAAAATTCAATATGAGACGTGGCTTTTAATTAACTGTAATAAACTTCCGAGAAATAGGATTAATGGTTATGTCATATTACTGCTACAAATGCTTTAGACACAACATTTTGGAAGACCCTGACAAATTATGATACATGGAAAGATTTAATGACTATTAATGAGACTATGTGGGGTTTTCAGTGCAGAATTAGTAAATTACGTACTCCTGAACCTGCATCAGCAAAAATAATAAGTGTGTAAGTTCCCTTATAATAAGAAAAAGGGGAAAGAAGGCACAATGTTTCTGTGACATCATTGGGAACAAATACGTAACACGACAGGAAGTTACAACATCCACACAATTGTGGATCTAAATGTTTGACAGCTCTACACTTTATGGGGAGATAATATCTTGGTGGAAATGAACTGTCTGCAGAGAAAGCCAATATGAGCATAAATGAGTTAATCCAATTGGTGGATAACATCACTACTGAGCACGTTTGTCTGACTGCTACCAGATTCCCTTGCAGAATTCTACCACAGCTACTCTTTCCCAAGGCGAAGCTTTAACTCATCTTTGAATCTTCGTAGCATAATTTAAAGAACCGCAACTGTCACCACTCTGCCAACGAGTTAAATGTAAAAGTTGTCAATTATTCCCCTAAGTTCCTCACACAAAAGCTCTAATCATAATCTCTTCCTTTGCCATTTTTGCATCCAAAACATAATTTACCTGCTCAGGGTACATTTCGTTGCCTTGACTTCAACAGTGGTTTCTCTCAGAATGCATTTGCATTACCTTGCCACATTTCTTCACATTTGATGATTGTCTTTCATTCACGCTTATTGATGCTTTGCCTCTTTCAGCTTCAGAAAGTGTTTTAAGAAAAAGAGATATGGCGGTTATAGCGTTCTACTCCTGCCGGCCTCAAGCGTTACCATTAGTGAGTAAGGAAATAGCTTTCGCTGCTATTGTGCCATCCTTCATATGAATACTCCTCCTATATGCAACTGTATTTAAAATATTTTCCTTTTTAGCAGTTTACAACCCTACATTAGGACTAGTTGCGGCTGCAGTTAGTCATCTTATATCTTGTTTATTTGCTTCCTTTCTTTTAGTTTAACAGGCTTGAAATATTTATTTTCTTAGTTGTATATGTTCAATTTTTTTTCTAACTGTGTAACGAACACCCACTTCACCACTATATATAGTTTCTCTTTTCTTTTAAACTACAACCAGTCTTCACGAATGTTTTATTCCCAAAATTGACTATATTAGTATTAAATTAATAATAAGTGACGTACTACAAATATATTTTATCTGAACTTAAAGGAACTCATAACAGCTCAAAGATTATATAACAAATAATACATCACCTAACTCGCTGTTTGATCTTTGCAGCTATGTACTTCAAGCCCTTAAATCAATGAAATATTATTAATTAAATATTACACTACGGTTACGAAAATCGACATTGACGAAGGAAAAAAAAAAAAAAAAAAAAAAAAGACAAAGTGTTTTATAAATGATTAAAACTTTAGAGTTCGTCCGCGCTCAGCGAAATTTGAATAAATCCTGTTAATATTCCTGCATCCTGAGCATTCTTTTGGCATTAATGCGAAAACCTGACGTTATAAAACCTAAAATAAACACCTGGAAAGTCTAGTGAGGGTGAGAGTATCCCTTGCTATAACTAAGACAAAGCAAAGGTCATAAGCCTATGAAGACCATTAGACGCCAAGAACAGTTCCAAAGTCGAGAGAAAGCGCGGATAATGAATCTGTGCCGAAATGAAGCTAAGGGCGTTTACCTTCGTTCGACGCCACACAATTTGAAACTGACGCTGTGGGTGTGTGCAATAGAGTCCTCATAGCCTCTGTAGAGTTGTGGAGTCATGACTCACCATATATATTACAGTTTTTAGTGCACAGTAGCTCCCGACCTTCTTTTGTTTGTTATTTTAGTTTTTCTTGAAAGGATGTGAGTTTGATCGAGTGCAGCTGAGAGCAACATGGGCTCACGTACTCTCTCGCTGCAGGTATCCCTTCTCATTCTACTGAGGCTATAATGTGTTTCAAAAACAATTTCATCGTAACAAAAACATACCTCTAACATTTTCATGAAATAAACCAAATCAAGGCAAAGCACTGTAACTAAACAGAAAGCTAAATACTTTATCAGTTCATATCTATATATGAGATGAAGTTAAGAAATGTAAGATTTGGAAAACAAAATAGCTATTCATATAATAACTTATTTATTAAAGAGACTGAATATGATTTCACTTTTAGCACTTTTTAATGAAATATTAGAACATAATGGAACTGTAGTGAGGATTGAACAGTATCTAGAGTTTTAGTAATGGACGCAAAGATACAAATTAAAGAAGTCCTAAACTAGATAGACAAAGGAAAGAACAGGGAAAGTTATCTGGTCGCAAACTAGCAACAACAAAAGTCTCAGAACGTAATTGTAAATCTCGTCGTTGTGTAAAGTATACATCTCCATGAGTTTCTCTCCAAGGCAACCAATCCAGTTATTGTTTTACTTCAAAATACTGAAAAATGTCATTCACATAATTTTGAAATTAAAAAGTATAATGTTACCGAGTTAAAGATTAATGTTTTTCAGTAGGTACAATGCCGTTGCTCCGCAACACGTGTTAAAGTGACTGAACGAGATAAAAGTCTGTAATACAATCCACATTGACAAGTACTACGATGAAAAAAATAACACATAAGAGTCAACAAACTTTGCAATTTCGGCCTTTCAAGTCAATTACACAAAACAATTGAACTTCTGATGCCTCACTAATAACAACTCCAAATATTAGTAAGAAATAAACACCATTCAACACTAGAGCGTAATTTAAATCTGTGGGCCGAACATGCTTTTAAACATCAAAGCTGATTTACCTGCCACGACAGTGGAATTAGTACAAGTTATGTTACTGCAAGAAAAAAGTACCATAAAATCCGCTAGTGCAACTTTTTAATTTAAATTTAACCTCTAGGTAGACTAAAGCTAGATGAAGAAACTTGTAGTAACGAATATTTGGATTGGTTAGATTAGGTTGGACGAGCTAGGTGTTCACTTAAGTTTGATTTAAGAAATTTACCTTTAGTAAATACTTGAAAAGGTATCTTTCTTCAACCAGTCTTTTCACAACAAATTTTAAACGCAGTCCTTTGTTTTTAAAACTGTTTACTCTTAGCGTTGCTTTTTTTTTTCTGCAGTTTTTGTTTTTCTATCGATTGATCGATATATCTCATAAATGCCCGAGGGATCGATCTGTATCTGTTCACTACAGACGCATGTGAGATGGAGGACTGACTCAGGCAAACGAAATGAATATATCTCTGCCATTGGAATATACCTCAATCTTTTAGTGAAACTCGGCATTACGGAAGAGAAGATGAAAAGACAGATAAATATACATATCAGATAGATTTCATTGTATGATATTACAGTGAACAAGAACAACGTGTCGTAAAAGTTTATTATTGGCTCATGAACTGTGAGGTTATGCTACAAACACTATTACGAACCTGGGGGCTTAGAGAAAAATGTGACGAAATATTATAAAGACAGCCTAATGACGTAAAAACATGGTCAAAGCACTGGAAACACATAGGGTAAGTCTCATAATTTGTATCACTTTGAACAATTTCTAGATTGGTACGGAATACGTGAAGTATTAGCAGGACTTGATAGGAATTCATTGTAGCTCCATTCTTTAAGCATTTCCGTACCAACTGAGCAAACGCAGGATATTATAATGCAAAATGGTACAATTTATAATCATGTACTATAAATTGTACCATTATTATTCTAAATTGGACCATTACCACAGTACAGGTTATCAACACAGCATGCCTTGATAAAGTAAATAGCATTAATTTAAAGCAAATTTATTATATAATTAATGTGCAATGTTAGATTAATTTAGCATGCTGGACAACCAAGGACCCAGCAACTAAATAATGTTACGATGTAAAACTTGGAAACTAATATCAGAATTTCACACCTTTTCTTCAAATTATTGTTTCCTTTTAAACAGCCCTCAGTTGCATTCAGATCCACGTTCATCCTGTTATTCGTGTTTGGGTAATGTTACTCCCCGAATCGGTTACTGCAATATTATACATTGTTTTAATAATGTGTAACGAAGTATGCATAAGATTAATATTGTTGTGCTCTATTGCAACAAGAATAGGAATTTGCAGCTTTAATGTGACAAACAATTGTATTCGTACTTATTGGTTTTCCAAACATAAAATTGCAATGGTAACTTGGATCTATAAATGTTGCAAAAACTTTCCTATTAATTTTCCAGTTCAAAATAGAAGAAACGCGACGGTACAATTTATGTGACTGGGCCATTTCGTTTATTTAACGTTACCTTCCTTACAAAGCAGAAACTATTTAAAATATTATTACCGGTTATTGTTGAAGTAAGTAACAGGTACAGCATGTTAAATGTGAAAACGAAATCACACATACCTGTGAGTGTATATAAGCTTAGCAGTTGGAGATGAAAATTACTTCGCAGGTTATAAAATCAAACAAACAACTGCAACACGGCTTGCGTGCCTGCCACGTTCACCATTTTCAGTCCACCTTCTCTTTACCTCTTAATACACACTCTCTCCTTTATGTAGCGATACAGCTTAAATAGTCTATCAGATATGTGGACGGTACAATTTAAATTCCGGTACAATATATGAGATCTTACCGTATCTTAACGTGTGCAGCCTACGCTTTTCGTTTGTTGCTGAAGCACAGAAGTTTTTACTAAGGCGGGTTGGCTAATATTCACTGGAAAAGTGCCAAACTTAATCATAATTTTGAAAATAGCGCATTCGCTGAGACAAAGGGCCAAACATTGCTGGTACTGTAAGATACTCTTGAAATATTCTGATGCCTTCAAGGAGGTGTCGGATTTCCTTATTGCGAAATGCAAGATAAGTGCTGAATGACGAAGTTGCGTTTCACAGATCGTTTCAAACATCCTGAGCCGGATGCTAAGATAAAAGACAGAAACTCTACAACACTCAGCACCTGCCTATATGCGTGACTGAATTCCAAGGCAGATTTCTGTGCACGTCAAGAAAACATGAATACATTTTAGTTTGAGTATGACCAGAACAGATCTTAAGGCATCCAGAATTAATATTTTAAATTCCAAATTTCCAATATGTATTTTAAAAAGTAATTGGTGTGTTGTTATATTAGGGCATATCATTGGAAGCAGAGAGAAAGGGAAGTTGTTTCTGAAACAATAGAAGAACATGTTAAACTGAACGATTTCGTATGTTATTTAGTTACATAGTACTAGAGTTCGGCATTTCGGTAGCCTGACCAGCATATTGGAATTGTGCCGCTGTTGCAGATATCCGGATGATGTCCCACCTGTGAAGTGCTCCCCCCTACCGTAATTTGCCTTTCAAGAATCCCAAATTCGTTTTCTGCCACGCTCCAATGGCTCCATTGTGAGAGAAGGATCCACACTAGTTGCTCTTGCGTTCTCTGTCTTGCACATTTTGGGAAACGGTGCGCCCTAGTCAATACATCTCTTTACCGTCGTAGAGGGGGAATCACGTGCGGATAGCTTCACACAAAAATGAGGACCCATTCGGGACTCGAGTGGAGATCCAATGCGCTGTGAGCGATTTTTTCGGTTACATTTTAGAAAGTCCATCACTTAGCAAATGAATGAACACTGAAAAAAAAAAAAAATGTTAAAGTCTACCATTGAAGGACGAGAGAACGAATTAATTCAGCCGTCTTTTCCCTAGGTTACACAATGAACGACTGTGCCCTTGTATTGTTGAATATCAATAGTTAATAAATATTCCAATAAACTAATCCCGCTAAATGACAAATAAAAATCACAATGACAAGAACAATATAAATGTGTCACATGATCCTAACGGTGTAACAATACCATAAATAAAAATATGTCTTAATCACAATACAGTATTGCATTGCTTATATAATATGTAATTAGATCATATTCTGAAACAAATTGTAACACTACTATTGCCTTCATTGAATACCTTTAAGTGTTAATTCACCAAATATTCATTCGCAAATTCCTCCTTAAAGCTCTAAAATATTGTTAAAAGATGTGCACATAGGTATGAAAATAGCTCATTAAGTAAAGCGTGTTACTTATTTATTTAATTTTTAAAATTTGTTTTAGTAAATGCATGCTGAACACTTTTCTCTTAAATATGCCTAACAAGAGTAAAATGTAAAGTTAGGTTAAACATGAGAAAAGAAAATAAAAAGAAAGAAAGAAAGAAAGAAAAAAAAAAACATTCCTTTCAGTACTCTAACCTCACTTTCAAAAACAAATTGAATTCCATAATCCTTGGCTATATTTGAGACTTCTAACTTCAAAACCCGCCTAATCCATTTTATTGGCATTTGCAACAGAATAAAATAATATTTTATAAATATTTTTAGGACATTTCGAAATAAATTGAATTTAAAAGTATATTTTTGTATAATGGGTATTTTAGAAAGGTGAGTATTGTAATTTTCAAAATGTGTTTCTAAAATCCGCTTTATCCATAATATATTTACAATTTTAGCATTTATACCCTAAAATATTCAAAAATGTTATTTTATTCTGTTAAAAATGCCACTAACATGGAAACGACCGATACTTTTTAGTCATAGGCCTCTTCTTTCAGGCTTGAGGTTCTTTTACATGCCGTAAATCTACGACACGAAGGAAGCCATACTTACGATTTTTACCCCCGAAAAATTCCATCGATCCGGGACCCGCGATCTTGGGTCTAGGAGGCAAGCATGGTTACCACTACACCACTAGGACCGACATCTATATTTCACTGTACATCTCCAATTAGTATTTAAACAGATTTGTTACTGAGTGCAACACACTTCCTACTAACTAGATGGACGTGTATATAAGCTCCTAAAGTGTCTACACAGGACGCTTAATTACATATTTTCTTTTCTTTTCTGTTAATATCATCAGCTTTTCGAATGCCACAAATAAACTACTAACGTTACCGAATATGTGAATAAATTGACAAAGGTCGCTTTATATTCAGGTCAGCTTTGACTTTGCTAGACAGAGCGAATCTTCAACATGTACAACTGTTGAATAAGTCACGATTTTAACATGCTTTTTTTTTAATGGTGTTTAACGTCCGTTTTTACTACGGAGGCACCACATGCGGTGGACACTGATGATACATGAGATGAAATGATAAACTGGGAGAGGATTTTTTTAAGTAAGGAAGCGTTCCATGCCTAAGTTTAGGTACCTCCCCGGCATTTGTCATTTAAGAAAACTGAGGAAAACCTTTTGGCATGATTGACTGAACTAATACTCAGGAGGAAAGCAAGACTTAGACAGCATGACTAAAAGCAGTATACACAGTTTCATACATTGCGTTCCTGTCATCCATCTGCCGGCGAAGTAGCTAACCGCGACAGGCCAACGGACTAGTTCCTAGTTTTATCGTTCCGTAATCGTACAACTATGTCAACATAAACATGTATATAATCTTCGTGTTTTTATGTTATAATGAACGCTAACCTTTGCTATAGCAGATTTCAGAGCGATATCTATGACATTCCTGACATAAAAAAAAATTAGCCTCCGTAGAATCGCGGACAACGTGGACTCGGACAGAATCTTGTTGAAAATAGCCATCTTTTCTCTCAATATTGAATAAAAACTCTGTATTTGTGTACTATACATCTATGGTATTGGAAATATATGAGCCCTATTATGAGCCCGGAAGTTACATTACCATGCACGAATGTGTTCATCAAATCAAATAATGACGTGAATTACGAAACCATGTTGAAACACTCCTTAGGCCTAACTCCGCTGAAATATAATGTATATTTATGCAAGCCCAATCATCATACTTGGTATTATAATTAGTAATATAACTATTATACGTGTATCATAGGCTTTACCTTCGACGTAAAAATTCTACAAAAGAGAAAGCTTCTCTAGTGCTAACTGCTTACAATAGCGTGGAGGCCGCAAGGGCCATATAATCATTGAAATTGGGAGAATAAGCCCCAGGAATGCTGTGGCAAGCCCCTTTCCTTTTTTAAGAGGCTAGCTACTGCAGGGTTAGTAAACTGAAGCATTTTTAAGCCGTTTGTGTCTTTGACTTCACCCGGCTGTAGTACTTAGCCAATGCTGACGTATGCTTTAAAACTTTCAAAAAATAGCGAATGGAGATGTAGTAGGTGAATTTGGACCAGCCAATGCAGAATGTATGTTTGAACTTTTAAAGATAGGCGCGAAGATTGCGCGTGCCTTTGTGACTCCGTCGGCAATGATGTTTGATTTGAGTTTAATATAATAAGGGAGAGTTTGCTTAGTGAGGCACTCAGTGTGAAGCTTTATACGCGGCGAGACACAGGCAGTTTAAGTTTTACACGAGGCGAGGCATGCAGTTATAAGATATTCAATGTGTTGCAGAAACAGTTCGCAGTATTCTTTATACATTCGACTTTCAGTTTTACGTGCCGCGGCACTCATCTGTAAGTTTCACACGCGGCAGCTAAGTTTATGTTCAACGTAGTCAAGTCTACCATGCGCAAAACACCAGAGGACGCGAGAAATTTTGCGCATAATGAAATACCAAACATAAATTATGTCACATCGCTTGTTTATTTACATTATTGAACTCCTCTCCCGGTCCTGTTGAGTCCCAATCAACAAAATAGCAGATTTCACCCTGAGAAATTGTTGTCATCGAAGAGTGGGTAACAACACCGAAGCGATCTATAATGAATCTTCAAAACCACTTCAAATTAGCATCAAAACGTGAGGCCACTCAACGTCAACAGGTCGCTTCAATATTGATGGGAAACCTGGGGCACTTGGCCGGAGCCATCTTAAATTTTGGCACCCAACGTGGCTTTATAATTTGGCTCACCAACATGCAGCCAACAACAATAACAACCACAACATCCCAAGACCAAACCGCTTCAATGTTGATTAAATTTTTTATTTCATAGTCTTATCCTCAGTTACTTTTTTAATTGTTATCACATCTTTTGTTTTCTATCGTGGCAACTTGGATTGTTTGAATTGAACAGTCAGTTTTAGAATTAAAACATTATTTATTTTGGGTAATATTATAGTAATATGGCCTAATTTGGAACTGCCGACTAATCTGCTGACATTCTGTACTTTCTTGTAGGGTATAAATATTTTGAAAAATAATTATTACCAAAATCACGTAATGTGCTCAGTAGTTCTTATAGATTTATTCTGTCCAAATTCAAACATTAATAACAAGACTTCAAGTTGCCAGGCAACAATAAAAGAAAGAAATTATTGCAATTGCACCCTCTTTCAAATTTAAGTATAAAAAGTACGTACTATTTGAAATTTCAAAATAGAGGTGTATCTGGATATGAGGGGTACAATCTAAGGTTTAATCAACAATGATTTTAATCTTCCTATTCAATATTCAAATTGGCATGTTTTTTAGATTAAATTATGTTAAATAATTTAATCTAAATTATTTAACATAATTTACACTCAAAAGTTTTGAAAAGAAAGCCCTATATAATTAGATTTTTATGGATATGGGTAAAATCCAAGAACTTCCAGATTCTTGCAATGATCAATATTTTCAACACTGGTTTCGTTTATTGGTAAAATGAACTATTTTGCTTCTTGTTTTCATCCATTGGGCTCAGAGTTTTCACATATAATTATTTAATAAGTTATGTAAAAGTATGTGTTTTTTTTTGTTTTGTTTTTGAAAACATTAAATTTTACAATTTTTATCGCTGCTAAGGTTTCTGATTTCTCTCCCAAATGTTTTGTTTAAATAATATGAAGGGGTGAAGAGGGGAAAAACGTAAATATTCATCATTCATTTGTCTCTAACAGCTACTGTAAGTCTATGTTCTTAGTGCATGCAATTTCTTGAGCAGTTTTGTGGTTTTGGGTTCATGAAATACTTCTAAATGTTATTTGGGTCTAATATTATCAAATAAAGAAAATTTAAAAGTTCTTAATATTAAGATGTAATTTTTAAAGTAAATAACTTTACCTGAGATTGAGTTATTAGGCCTTAAATTTTTTAAAAAAACATTTCAGAGAAAACAAGGCTAATATTTAGCTTATGTAAAAACAACAATTGAAACACAATGTTGTTTCGATGGTTTAGGGCGTAGGAGAATACTTTCGGTACTTGAGCCCTTTGTGCCAACGTACCTCTAGGACGTTTCTTTATACCGTACGTCTCAATTAGCTATCTGCCGGCTATGCACGCAGGACGCAATTGGTGTTTTGCTTGCAGTGCGGTCAAAGCTGTTTTTAAGTGTGTGCATTAAATTAAATGTAATACAATGAAAGATCACCCCCGAAGTTAACCCGAGAACAGAATACTTGCTAATGACTTACATGAAAACAGAATCTTGCATAGCCTCATGTAAGTAATTTGTAGGGAAACCTCTTGGTGTTCCGGTTTCAAGCAAAACTTGGTCATAGATTCAGGGAAAGATGTCTAAAAATCTTTAGACCGTATATTGCAAGTTCATAAGCTGCTGAACGTGAAGTTTTACAGGGTAGTAACAGTTCAAGAGTTACAGCCATTTGGCAGTACAACTCCTGTGTATTTCTGTAATTTTATTGAAGAATATTGCGGTTTTCCCCGATGAGGTTGGTGTCATATTTCTATTTGGGAAGAATAGAACACATTCTAGATAGTTGTAGGTTGACTAAATAGTTTATTTAGGGTAAAATTGCAATTATTATTAATATCACAGTAACACAGCCCTTTTCTGAATTCTTGAGTTATTCACTTACATGCTATTGTTTCTTTATTGTTGAAACAAATAATTACCAAAACAAATCTATGCTTTAAATGTTCAGAAGTTTTTATAATATTACTCCGTACAAATAAAAAGTTAGCATCAAAAGGAATTAGTGACCACCTCCTTGGTCTAGTAGTTGACATGGTTCACTGCTGGCTGGGAGGCCCGGGCTCTATTCCCGGTACCTACTTGGGAATGTTTCTAAGTTTGGTCTGAAACGGGGTCCACCAGGCTAGTGAGGACAATTGGGAAGCTGCCTGATGGAGAGGTGGCGATATTCGATCTAGTAAGCCGCGATATAGCGACCGGCGGGACCCCCTGCAATACTGCACTCTACCAATGATATCACGTGATGGAGGTAGAAGACGCAGTGGTCGTCGCGGTACACCAAGATCCCCATGGGACAGTAAAAGGCTAAGAAGAGGAAGTTAATTAGTGCCATTTTAAATTTCAAAGCAAGGGAGGGCTAGGAGTAAGGGATGAAACCTAACATTTAATCAACTTGGTTTTAAATTTCCCTCTCAATATGTACTGAGCATTTGTCGAGTTTTCGTTTAAATTAAATTTATGTAAAATACAGAAAAACATTCTTAGACTAGAATTATCATAATCGTTTAACGCTAAAATTCCCAGCTAACGTTTCCCGAACGCTAAAGGCTCTTATGCGGAGAGACAAAAGTTTTAAAGGGCTATTTGGTTTTTTCTGTTTCTCTGACAATCAAGAAACGAATAGCTAAGGTCTGCTTCTTGTGCAGCAAAGGGTATTCATTACAGGTAGCTGTAACGCCGGTAGGTACACAATTAATGGCAACATTCAAACGTACCATGAAATGCTACTTTCATTTTAATACGCTATAGGAAACAGTTCCTTTCTCTACACAGAGAAAGTATAGGCTTCTATGAAAACTGAGTTGAATTAATGGCGAGGGAATAAAACATGCACATTATTATGTCTAGACAGCAATTAACAGTCTAATACTGGTCACGATGTTGAACGTTTACAATAAAACAAAAACAAACAGTGATTACTAGCGTTCTTTATATAAAAACAAATATGTTTAGGATTTCTCCGTAATTCAATGGATATCCCGAGCAAATTAATTTTTCCCTCTTTTCTCTAAGTCCCTTGCTTGATATTCTCCGTTATTACCTTATGCTTCCCTTTTCTTTTTCCTTTAGTGCTCCATTCCAGCATCCTTCATTAATCTGATGTTATTATTCTTTCCGAGCCAACTTCCTTCATTTTAACTTCTTCGTGTCCATATTTTTTTTTGCTAGAACTTCCAACAGCTTTCTAAAAATCCACATAGGTAATAATGTGTCTATTATATACGTAATATTTAGGGTGTTCTTGGGGGTCAAGGAACTCTTAGATCCTCCAGTTTAAAGAAGTAAAAATATATCAATATCAATTCAATTAAACATTCATCAATATGTCACTTACAATATTTGGATAGTGAATTGAAAAAAACGTGATTTCGTATCCCGTAGACCAAAGTACAGCAGATGTATTAAGGTAACCAAGATATTAAGAAAATGTTAAGAAAACTTAACTAAAAATGGTTTGTAAATTTTAATACTCTAATGCACATTAAAGTTTTTTAAAAAAATTTAATCCAAAATAAAATCTTGTTAAAAAACTGAAAACACTGAGACATAAAAATGCATTTTTCTTATAAACTATTGTCGGAATTGGAATATTTTTTTTTACTTAAACTGCAGACAACGTGCTATTCTTGGAACTAGAATAATATATTTTTGCTTTAAAAGAAATTAAATTTCAAATTTTGAAAAAACAACAGATTTTTAATTTTTTATTGGTATTGATTTTCATCAACTAATTGTGATATTCAAATACTTCTAGTTACCACGTTTCGCATTTACATACATTGTGTGCGTGCAAATAATTGGTCCAGCCAATCCGGGGAAAAAAGCACATTTATGTCAAAATTTTAAGTTATCGGAAAATAATTTGTATTTAAAAAACTTTTTACATTCGTTAGAGAATTAAAATTTACAGAGAATCTTTAGCTAGCTGTTCTTAATATCTCATAAAGTACACATTGATAGCTTATAACTTTCTTAGATACAGTGCAAAATGTATATGCTGCATTATTTGCTGGATTTACACTTCCTGGTTACCTTAAAACAGTATGATGCTTAAGAAAACTGAAAGGCGACAACAGTGAGCCTTGTGTCACTTTTCGTTTCTTTAGGTCGTGTTTGTCGCTTCTCTTCAGTGAAAGTGTTTATCCATAATAATATATCAACAACGTAGCACATCCATTCTTAATAAAAGTATAATTAGTCATATGTATTGAACGTTATTTAGAAATAGGAAATAATAAAGGGTTGTGAGATTAGATTAGGCATTATGTTCAATTAAATAAGACTGGACTAAGTTTGGATTAATTTCATAGATCCGTCACACATTTTACGTCTTTATGACAAGGTAAAGTAATCAACATTAAATAAGAGTATTTTGCAGCTATACAAGTACAATCACAGATACTACACGTAGGTATATGTTCCAATGCCATAGATTGCCGAGGTCGTTAAGGCGCAGACTCGTGAGCGGAAGGTCTGGGGTTAGAATCCCTGCAGGACCGTCATCCCTGACTCGGTTTTTATCCAGGTTTTCCTCAGTCCTCATAAATGGCAAATGCCGGGGAGGTGCCCTCAACTTAGGCCTGGGGCGCTTTCTTCCTTAGAAAATATCCTTTCACAATATGCCATTTCATTTCATGTATCATCAGGTCACTGCCTGTGGTGCCACAGTAGTAAAAACGGGTGTTAAACATCATTAAAAAAATTGCTGCAAAAAATGGAGCCAAGATTATCGTTTGAACATGGAAAAGCAATTTTGAAGTGATATTGGAAAACCGAGAATGTTGAAGTTCAAAGGCAATGGAGACGTGAACAGAACAGAACCGCCAACGCGAGTAACAATTGCATGCATTCGAGACAAATTTGAGACTCGTGGTACCGTATGCGATGTTCACAAGGGCAGATCTGGGAGACTTCGCACAGCAACAAGCCCCGCATCCTCGGCTATGGTTTTGAACGATTTGAGTACTCACAGCAGAGCACTCATGAAGAATTCCGATTGAGTTTCCACCACGTTCTGCGGATCTAACTCCGTTGGACTTCTGCCTATGGGGAACTCTTAAGGGTGTTGTATACCGTAGAAAACCAGCTACACTGGCAACACTTCGGGAAGAAATTGAAACGGCTTTTGCTGCAATCGCTGAGGACACTTTTGTAAACTTGCTCAATCAGCAGTTCAACGTACTCAGAAGTGTATCGACGCCGATGGTGGGCATTTTGAGTAACTGTTGTTAACTGTAAAAGTCTCAGAAAATTAGTGTATGTGTGAATTCAGTTTTGTAATGTTAACACAGGGTTTTCTTTGCTTGGAGTGTGCATACATTTTTGGCAACCTCTATATTTTAGTATTTTTCAAGGTAAACTGCCAGAGAAAAACAATTTTTCATTAGTATAACCCGGTATTGCGAACTTATTAGGTCGATCCTGATGGTGTAGCGGTACAGTGGTACCGTACTTGCCTTCTAAACCAAGATCGCGGGTTCAATCCCGGCCAGGATCGAAAGATTTTTTTGGGCGTAAAAATCCTAATTATGACTTCCTTCGGAAGGGAAGTAAAGCTGTGGGTCCCGTGTCGACATTTACGGCACGATAAAGAACCTCAAGCCTTAAAGAGAGGCCTCTGAGCAAAATTTGTCGGCCGTTTCACACCCTGAATTGAATGGGACGCTGATGACCTGAGATATTAAAGAGCGTCCGGAAATAAAACAAATCAACAACAACGATCTAATTGGAACCGAAGCCTGTTCGCATGGGCAAACTTTCGGATTGACACAGTTAATTTTTAATCAATCAATTAGACCTATACAGTATGTATATGAAGTGTACGAGTTAATTGTACTCGGTAGTTGTAACGTGTGGTGTTATTTTTGTGACGTGAACGCCATTGTTGAAAGAGAACTCGTGAAGGTCATTGGCACTTGGCCGCATGACTCATGGGTATTTTGTTCATCTTTTGGAACTTGGATTTGAGCGTTCGATCTGTTTGTCCTGAGTTTATTTGAGTTGCAGATACAGTATCAATCGCAAAACGTCGTGAATGTTTTTAATCTTTGCTGTTTATTAAAAGTGGCACACAAGTGAAAGCAAATGTTCGTTTATTAAGAGATAAACTGGAAATTTTAAAACGCATAGATAAAGCCGAAAGTGGGACAAAATTAGCAGCTGAATTCGGTGTCGGAAAAGCAACGATAAGTGATTGGAAGAAAAATCGAGTCAAGACTGAGCAATTTTGTGGGGAACTATGACCGAGGAGGTAATCGGAAACACCATACATAAAGAACGTCAGGCTTTGACAAAGTTGATGAAGCTGTTTAAGTGCGCTTTTCGCAAGAAGAACAGAAAGGGGTTCCTCTGAGTGGTCATGTGATCCAAGAAAAAGTACTCCATGAATAAGTGATTCCAAATTTAGTGCGAGTAATGGCTGGCTGGACCGATGGAAGAGGAGACACGGGACACAATAGTCACCTATCACCGGAGACATCCCTGCAGTATGTAGAGCAACACCCCAGGACGTAATGTCTATCAAGCGACGGTGTGAGATTGCGTCATCTTCAAGATTTCGTCTTTGCATCAGCAGAAAGTGACTGAATTTTTGTGTAACAATGAGTTTGCTTTATCATCTTCACTGTTAAATTTATTGAGTGTTAAATCCGCTGATCTGTACCGTAATTATGTATCGTATTGTATTATTTTTACAGTCCATTTTATGTTCCACGATAATGTGTAATATAAAGCCATTTTAGTTTGAAATTTCTTAAACTATTTCGCCCATGTGACATCCTCTAAAAATAGGCCATGAAACGAAACAAAATTTTGAATTCTGACCAATCACAGCCGAATGACGGAGTGAAATTATCGAGAAAAAAATTATTAAACCAGTTTTATCACAAGACGTGCTTTTGTCTTGAGGTCAGTGTAGCCAACTCTATACTTCCACTATATATATTTTTTTTTTTTATTGATTTATTTACGGACGCTCTTTAACATCTCAGATCATCAGCGTCCCATTCAACTCGGGGCGTGAAACGGCCGACAAATTTTGCTCAAAGGCCTCTCTTTCAGCCTTGAGGTTCTTTATCGTGCTGTAAATGTACGACACGGGACCCACGGCTTTACTTCCCTTCCGAAGAAAACCGTACTTAGGATTTTTACGCCCGAAAAAATCCATCGGTCCTGGCCGGGTTCGAACCTGCGATCTTGGGTATAGAAGGCAAGTATCTTAACCATTACACCACCAGGACCGACGACTATGTAATTCCTGAACATGCATCACTGACCGCTTTTGCTAGAGGCGGTTAGGAGCTATTGATAACAACAAGAGCATGGACATTCGACGATCATAACGGAAAATGGAGGGTTCTTGAAAGCGTTTTGGTGATGCGTTAAATGTACAAATTGATCTTATCATTAGGAATTCCAAACCACAGAATGCAAAGAAAAATGGACACTGTATGTTATTTTTTTCCTCAGTTGGTATTAGAAAATCGAACGGTAGCGATTGTAAGTGTTGTTGATCAGTAGTTTTACTACTGACACTGGCGGTGGACACTGATGATACATGAGATGAAAGGCAACTTTCCAGCCCTAAGTTTGAAGTACCTCCCTGGCATTTGTCATTTATGAGGTCTGAGGAAAGCCTGGAAAAACCTCAGTCAGGGAGGATTCGATCCCCAGACCTCCCGCGGACGAGTCCGCCACTTAATGACCTAGGCCCCTGTGGCGGTAGGTTTCTGAATAGAATAAATATAACATTTTATACAATGTTAATATTCTGTGTGCGAATTTCAAATATATATCACTTTTGTTCTTATTCTATTCATGAAGTAGTCCTAAACACGTATTTTGCTTTTATCTATTGGCATTACTGACAATCGCTTCTGTCGCAAGATGGTTTGAAAAGGTTAAGTACAAATATACAATTATTAAAATTTTGAAAGTCAAGTTTAGAGGAATCATATTTAAATTTTTATTTTATTCCTGAAATAATTCTAATAAATATCACTCGAGGGTCTGAGCTTTCTCTAAGTTCGTGAATTTATCGGTAACCTCAGACTCTCTCGTGGTATTACTTGTGATAATTTTTGTTACACATATTTTTCAGTTCGGATTATCCGGGTTTTCCTACTGGCAGAGTTGTATTGCACTTATTTACCGATTCTAGTAAAATTTAAAATAATAGCGAAAAACAAAGTTTTATATACAAAAAAACTATCCCTTAACAAATGGAAGAGAAACAAGGTTCTAATTACTGAATTCATTCAACAAATTGGAAATGGAATTTCTAATAACTGTGCACAGTTATACACAACACAAATAAAATCATTAAAAGTAATTGAAACTGGAGACAGCATATAATAATAACAACATAGTATTGATACGTGTTGAAAACTACATCTGCCTGGATTAAGTGAACTGCATAAGCCAGAATGGTTATGTAAAACTGAGAAATGGGGGAGGATAGAACACATCGACGCCTTATTTATGAAATGGAGAAGAGGAAAAAGGGATGACAATGAACTCAACATATGAAAAGCAAGGACCCATATCATACCAGAACAACAATGCCACAATACACACATATAACTATGGTTTGTGCTAAGTTTTCTGGGAAGTAATGAAGGGGTGAATATTTAAACCAGAATGATGACAGATTATTAGTATGAACGCTCGCCTAAAGAATGATATGTAACAATATTCCGAGGTTTTGAATACATTCTGGAAGAGGCGCCACCGAGATGACCACAGAGAAATTAAACACAGTGTGTAATCTGCTAGATCTGTGTATTTGCACATCCCTGAGAGGTACAAAAACATAATATAATATAAAGTAATAGGATGCATGGCCCCCTGTAATCGCGCGGGTAAATTACAGAGAGATGGCACTAATGCACTGCTATCAGCGATTTTCAGCTTGGCCGACTTCAAACGTGTTCATTAGTACACCTGACCCGCATGAAAAAACATATTTTGACCTCTCTGTCTTCATTTGCTCACGATGTGGTGTTTTTCAGCATAAACAACCAAACTGCACGCGCCCATCGCATTTCTGAGTCTTTTTGGTAACAGTCATTTGAACCCGTTCTGTTTTACAATATTGAAAAATAATTTTTTAACAATGTTGCTTTTTACTACAGCTAAACTGTTTATATCTTTCGAACTTCGCCCACAAAATTTTTGTGCATGCATAGTAACTTTATTTTCCGTTACATTTTTCACTTCTACACCATTTCTTCAGCTCGGACAGAATTGCAATTGTGTACCACCAATCAGCAGCCAATAAACAGACGCAAATGATAAGAATAAATGGTTTTCATCTAAAGCTCTGCTGCGACACAATAAGGTATGTACTGTCGCGGTTATTCAGCATCCTGTTGCGTCTGCAATAGTCGAGGTTTCCTAAAAGATCGATAAAATAAAGCTCAAGCAAATAGTTTAACATTTTTTAAATATGGCTACCATTTTGTGAAATATGATTAGCATCTACAGGATTTAGTGAATTAGGTTTCTTTGTGTAAGGACGATAAAAATGATGTTATACAACATATAAAATATTCATTATACATGCCCAATACTGAATTTTTTTTTCAACTTTTAATACCAAAATATATTTTAAGGAGAATGCAGTGCTTATTTTTAATATGAATAGAATTGTAAATTGATAAACTCCATAAGAATAAGAGGAAAAACATGCATCCTTTACTGTTGTAAACATTTTTATGCATTACAATTGTTAATTTCTGTTTATAAAGTATATTTTGGATAATAAAAACCAGATTTAAAATATTTGTTACCACTTAGATGTTATTCAAGAAGTGCTATTGTTTTACTGACGAAGATACCATTCTGCAATGGCTGACATAAGTATGTTAAGTACGAGGATAGGTCTAAAGTTTCCGGACTCGCCAATAAGGATTATCGCCTTCACAAAAGCGTTATCTGGCGTCATACCTTATCTGCTAAGTAAATAATTGCAGTTGTAACTTCCGCTCCGCTGTGTTCAGTTGTTCAGATGTATATGCATAAAGAAGGCTATGTGTAGAAGATTGTGACATGTTCAAAATGGAGTATCGACATGTTATTAAGTTCTTCACAAAAGAAGGACTTACTCCAAATTAAACTAAACAGCGATTGGACGGTGTATATGGGGAGCATCCCCCTCATATTCTACCGTAAAAGAACGGGCCAAACTTTTTCGAATGGGTCGAGAAAGCATTAAAGACGAAGCGTGTGCAGGTCGGCCCTTGAAAATGCTCACTCCTGAAAACATCGATCGCTCTTATGGTAGGAGAAATTATGGAAGACTGGCGACTCAAAGTTACAGAAATAGCAGCAAGATTGAGCCTTTCTAAAACAACAGTCCTTCGAATTATTCATGAACATTTAAACATGAATAAGATTAGTGTAAGATGGGACCTAGACTTATTTCCTCAGTCCAAAAGAAGCGAGTCATCTGTTGTGAGGTATTTTTGGAGCTCTGCCGTGGCAACGAGAGAGGTTCTGCAAACCATTGTTACAGGAGATGAAACTATCGTCCTCTACTATGACCCCTTGTCTAAAAGAGAATCGATGGAGTGGCGTAAGCCTGGCGAAGCACCGCCTCTAAAGGCTAAGTCACTCATCAACCAAGAATATCATGGCCACAATCTTTTGGGACTGTGAAGGAATACTTTTCATTGACTTCAAGCAGAGGAACACCGCAGTAAATGGGGAGTACTATGCTGGCCTACTGCACAGACATCGTGCTTCCATCAAAGAGAAAAGGCGAGAAAATCTCAGTGATGGTGTGCGTCTTCTTCACGACAACGCGTCTGTGTACACAACTCTTGTTGCAAAGGAAGCTGTGAAGAAATGTGGCTTCAAGGAGATCGACCATCCGCCCTACTGCCCAGATCTAGCTTTCAGTGATTATTTCCTTTTCTCAAAACTCAAGAAGGATATTTGAGTGTGACGAAGTGATGGATGGTGTTTATGCCCATTTTGCAGACAAGACTTCTGACTATTTGGGGGGGGGGTTGAAATGTTAATTCAAAGATGCGAGAAGTGTATTGTAATAAAGGGTAACTATATTGAAAAGTGAAATATAGTTTTTGTCTTTATCATACGTACAAAATGGTTAGGCCGGAAACTTATGGACCTACCTTCAAATATGTGTGTGTGTGTAACAAGATTATAGTATGAGTTGTATTTTTGATTATTTTACAGAATTTATTATAACTTTTATTATTTAAAATGTAATAAAATTCTCTGCATGACTATATTTTATTACAATTAAATCTTTTTCAATTGAATTGAATTAAACTGATACAGTACCATAAGACGGTGCAGAGTGCCACTAGGATAGCACCATAGTGTAAATAATTTACGATTCCTGACTTAGACGGTGCATTATTAAAATTCTACAACACCACGATCGCCTGCCTTCCATTTTTTACCCACCAATGCATCACTTTCAGCGATTCTTCGTTTATTTTTTAGTATTGCCAACCGTTATATAATTTTACCATTATCATGTTCGATTAATTTATTCTTACGAATACAAGGCGAATAGAAGTTATGAGGCCGTAGCGAGGTTAGGCCTAATTTAGTGTATGTGTATGTGGATTGTTTAGGAATTCCATTTTTGACGAATTTTTTTGCCCTATTAAATTTTCTCCCAGTGGCTTTCTAGTTTAATTTCATTAGCCAACACGTCTTATTTTCAAAGGTAGAGGATTAATACTTCGCTCCTGGTCGATGAAAAATGCACTTCTCCTCTGAGCTGCGCGACTGATAGGACATAGGCAAGAAGTTCCCGGGGAATGGGCTTGTTTCGGCTTTCTCTAGAAATTTGATGAAGTTTCTTGCCTACTTTGGTGACTAAGGCTGGTTATAGATCTTTCAGAATTATTGTATGCATTTATAACATAAATTGTAAATTTTTAATATAAGGTTTCTTGGGAGAAATTTTGTCATTTCGCTTTTGCAGTTGTTGGGTTTTAATGTTCCAAAGAATTTGTATCAGATAATATTGGTAGGTATGTTAGGAGAGTTGTTTGTTATCTACTTATTGTATTATGTAATTTTGCCTGGCACGACATGTATTACAATATTTACTAGCCCAGTTAAACAGCTTTCTTTGTCTCCCATTTTTAGGCACTTTCATAGTAGGTGGAATTCTTTAGAAGAAAGTTTTGAATGTTTAATTACATATGGTTCTTAATGTTTTAATATTGCATGTAAAATTTAGTAACTCATTTGGTTGTTGTGTCAAGTTTACCTTATTACGTGTTTTCTAATAGCTAATTGTTTATAATAAAACTAATTACCCATTCTCTTAAATCTTCCTAAGCCCTCGTGTCCTTTATTTCCACGGATTCTCTAGGACTTTTAAGATTTTTCTCCATAGGCTAAGTGGCAGCAGAAGAAAAATTATACCAAGAGAATTATAATGGCATCACAGCTGCTAGCCAGAGCGTAGTTACAAAATATAAAATGCTAACTGGTAAGAGCGGAGGGGTTGATTAAATATTTCATTCCCCTAACACCTCACTTTGAACATTTGTGTATTGTTTCATATTCTTCCGCTAGGCTCAATCAGGTTAAATTAAATATCTACGCGGTGCACGTTACAAACAAAAAACAGTAACCGAATTTCTTTTGGTCGATAATGAGACCATTACAATATTCAGAGGCGTTTAAGAAAGTGTATGAATAGATAGCGGTGGACAAAAGAAACGTGAATTAGTAGGCGAAAAGGCTGTCATCATGGGAAGGAGGTCGAGGCAGGCCCGCGCTTCAGGCGGCCGCACACATTGCAGTCACACCTGCAATCGTGCAACTTGTATAAGGTACAATTTTTGGAATTAAAAGAAAAAAAAACACTTTTTTTTCCCCATGTTAACGCTTCTATAATGTTATTTGTAACGATCGGCGAATAACAACCAAAAAAAACTTGATATCTCTACTGACGCGGAGGTCTAAGGGCGCTAATGCTTGGATACCGACAGGCTAGTCCACCTTAACTCAGGTGTCCACATTTTCCTCGGTTCTCGCCGTTTACAAATGCCGGGGAAGTATCCTTCCTAATCCTAAAGGGAATCAAAATGTTAAATTTAGCAAATTCGTTATCCATTTTCTCAAAAGCTATTAACGGATTTGGCTGATTTTTGCATCGTGTATTTTTTCATTTGATTAACGAAAGAAGTTGCATTAAACAGTAAAAGAGATACAAATTTTAAAATATGATGTATCTTTTACTTAAAACTTTGAATGAATATTTTTTTTAAATATCTGTACACTGCACTTTCAACAATTTCCATTAAATTAGTTTTCACTGTTAAAATAGTTCACATTTTAAGGTTTTATGCTTGTAAATTTCTCATATAATGAAGATTCTGGGGGGGGGGGAATGAATTTTATTTAGTAATTACAATTAAACATACAAAAATAAAGAAAATTACATTTGTAGAAGAAATAGAACAGCAAAATCTTCCGGCCTGATAATCTTCGTTCCAGATTTTCTTTTTTGATTCTGATGTCTTCTATTTAGGTATTTATTTATTTATTTACCAATTAATAGAGAAGGGAAAGGAGCATGATTGATGTTTTAACAAGTGTATCATCCAGATTTTTCAAAAAATTTAAAAATAGGTAGAATTATTGTACCGATTTAAAACACTTAAGAAAATAAGGGATAAAATCAAAATATTAAAATAATAATAAAATATAACAGTAAAATATATTAAAATCATTATATAGATTTCTTTTAAGCCTGAAAAACTTACAGAAATTCCTTTTCTCATTTGTTCTTCATAACATGTTTCATCGTTGTCCACTGCCTGTGATGCCTCAGTAGTTTTTAAACGCCTTAAACACTATTTAAAAAATCTTTGTCAACAGTGTCAATATAATTATCAACCCAAAGATTTATGCTTAGCATTACTTCCTGAAGATCACAAGGAATGGAAAACCGTTCAGAGAATGGCGCTGAAGGTAACGATTTCTTATCTGGCATTGTAACGGAACATGAGTCACAAAACTTCTCCGGGAAAGAAATTGAAAAAGCACGGTTGCATTCTTGTGAGAGTAAAATAGTGAAATGTGTCAAAACTCTTTGTAAACGAAGATCTTTCAGTACGATAACACGAAACCGTGCAAAGATCACTTTCTTTTTCACCCTCTTTACAGCCCGGCTCTTGCAACTTTGCATTTCCATCTCTTCGATTCAATCTCCGAAAGAATATTTGAATATGACTAGGAAGTCATTCGGAGTATGAAGAAGGCTGAGGGACAGACCTGCAGGTGGGTACACAGAGTTAGCAAGGAGACTATATCTAAAATGACACAATAGTAAAACATTTCCGTATATATCCAGTGTATTTGAAATTGAAATAAAATAAACCAAAGTATGCAGCTCGCTCATAATATGCTCAAAGAAATGTGATGGCATTCATCATTTACATAAAATGTTAACTTTAAGAAATACTTCAAAATAGATCGCGTTCTTAACCTTGTAGTGTAACACAGAGTGCGCTTCAAATAAACGAAATGCTATATAAAATGCTTGTAGTAATTAACTGTATAATTCTTTCGACATACGTAGCGATTAAATCTCGTAGCCTGGGGCTTATTCTATTGCAGACGGGGTTTATAATGTCATAATTCCATTGCTCTTAAGTTTAAAACATACACTGTTGCTTGGTATTGATTACAACACTATTAGACTCTCCTTTGAATTGGGAAAACTGTGACGACGGCGATGTAGATAAAAACTCTAATACAGGATTATGACCAGGGCTAGGATTTGTAAACATTTGCTTTTTCTTTAGTTATAATTACAATTTTGCTATGTGTTTTCAAATGAGAATTATTTAAAACATATTTAATTCTCCATATTTATCCACATTTCCGGGTACCGCCACGAGTGGCCCAGGTCGTTAAGGCGCGGACTCGTGAGCGGGAGGTCTGGAGTTCGAATCCCGCCCTGACTGAGGTTTTTCCAGGTTTTCCTCAGTCCTCATAAATGGCAAATGCCGGGAAGGTGCTCTAAACTAGGCCTGGAACGCTTCCTTTAAAAAAAAAATCCTTTCCCAATATGTCATTTCATCTCATGCATCATCAGTGTCCACCGCCTCAGTAGTAAAAACGGCCTGATTGTAACACACGTTTTGGATAGTTCGGAGTCAAATTTTGGCATTCAGTTGTCATTAGTTTTCTAAATGTTCATATTTGTTATACTGAAAATTTATTGGGAAGTCCCTGATAGCTGTTTTTCTTTAATCCTGCATTTTCATTCTTACTCTGATCATATTAAAATGTAATGTTTTAATTCTCAATATCCTGCAACCTGTTAGTTCCATTTCACATTCAGAAAATGTACCATATTGCGCTTCTCGTATTATTTTTCATAAATCTAGTCCTTTGTTTTCCCTTTAGATAAGAAATAAACAGCGAATTACAGAGCTCTGTCGCAATTCCAAGGCCCCAAAAACTTTAAACTACTAAAATATGGTTCGTCATGTTGATGTACGTAATGGCTCAGCTGATAAAACTTGTGCTTAAGTGTTTTTTCTGTGACTTCCTCGAACTATCATTAGAGTGGAAATCAGGTTGTTCCAAATAACTTCATTATACATTCCTCTGTTTGCTAAATGAGCATCTCAAACGTCTTAATATCGCATACCGCATTTTATTACCTTTAAGTACGAAATACTTTCCGTATCAAATAACTGGATTGTTTCTTCAACTATACATTTTTCACGCTTTATGCGCGCCAGCAAGTTGGCAGTGTGGGATTCCCATATGACGTACCCACTAAAACCCCTCCAATTATATCTTGCAGCACTACGAAATCACTTCGTGTTTATGTACCTTTCTCGTCTTTTTTTTTCCGTCGGTCCTGGTGGTGTAGTGGTTATCATACTTGCATCCTAAACCCAAGATCGCGGGTTCGAACCCGCCCAGAACCTATGAATTTTTTTCGGGCGTAAAAATCCTAAGTATGGCTTCCTTCGGAAGGGAAGTAAAGCCGTGGGTCCCGTGTCGTACATTTGCGGCACGATAAAGAACCTCAAGCCTGAAAGAGAGACCTCTGAGCAAAACTGTCGGTCGTTTCACGCCCTGAGTTGAATGGGACGTTGATGACCTGAGATGTTAAAGAGCGTCCATAAATAAATCATTCAAAAAAAATCGTTCTTTTCTTTTGTTTTGATAATGGTGGTTATCATTTGCTCAATAATTATTTTGTAGCATTTCTCATATTATACTTTGCACTGTTATTTCTTTACCAATTTCTCTGGTAATTTTTTGTGTAATTTCTCTCTATCTAGTAGTTGTTCAGGAGTGTGCCTTTCGCCTCAATATGCACAGTTTTCATTGTTTACCATTTCATTTTGTATAAGGTACATTTTAAACCGACCATGTCCTGATAGAAATTTGGTCACATACTATCCAATTTCTCCACGTTTCCTTTTTTACCCATGGTTCTATTTCAGGTATTAATCTCTTGTTCATTGAACTGTCCCGGTCTCTAATTCCCAGTCCTCCTGCCATGGTTTCATCGTGTTTTTTCCTTTCATTTTTCTTTTGATCGTCTTTATTTATTTCATTTCCATATGCACATTCTTTGACCAACAGGTGTATTGATATAGTCCCGCTATCACCTGTACTGCCCTAGTAGAAATCGTTCTACAGGCACTGGCTATTCTTATCGCGATCTTTCGCTCTACCCTCTGTGTGGTGTTTTTTTTCAATCCAAGGTTTCCAGACAGACGTTCCATAGGATTATCGAGTTGGCTACGCTATCAAATACTTTCCTTTTCCTTGCTTTTGGTTCTCTAATATTTGGCATTAGCCGTCCCAGTGCTGCTGTTATTTTTTCCGCTGTACCAGCCACGTACTTTATATGTATCCATATATTCATATTTGGATGCCTAAGTACTTTAGATGTGTTTTGGATTTTATTTCCATGTCGTCAATTCTGACATTTACTTCTTTTAGTGTTCTTCTCCCCTCTAGGATAGTTATTTCTGTTTTCTCAGGAGTTAGCAACCGTATTTCAACCTTGCTCATTGACCATTTTATTTTTTCTACCACATCCTCTTGTTCCAAATCGTCAGCACAACCAACAGTTTTAGTTCCTGTTGTTAATTCCTCGTTTGCTACTCCATACACCCAAGAACCGATCCTTGTGGTACCCACAGCTCATATCCAGCTTTGTGTTTTCTCCTGTCAATATTTGTCTGTCTTTTAAATAACTAAAGTCTTGTTAAGCATGGCGCTACTTTGCTTCCTTTTAATTCATTTACTATGCCTAACCAGGGAGCTCTGTTTTTATAGTTCCTATTGCGTCTACTACAGATAATCCTTTCCTGAGCCAAATTGTGTTGGTGCCAAACCCTCTTATTGTTCATTCTCTTCAATGTTAATAATCTGTTCAAAGAATTTCCCTATTACATTTATAAAAACAGAGTGGTCTATATGATTTGTTACCATTTCCATTCTTTCGGTGAAATTCCTTTAATAATTAGCTCGTTTATTGTATTTTTTTTTTGTTTTGTTTTTTTTCAAGAATATCGGGCTTTTGTTCCACTATAGTCTTTATAACTTCCGAGAGACTTCCACCAGGCCCTGCTACTTTTTCTGTTTTTAATTTTTTGCAGTTGTTGATTTGGTTTATTTATGGACACTCTTTAACATCTCAGGTCATCAGCGTCCCATTCAAACCAGGGTGTGAAACGGCCGACAAATTTTGCTCAGAGGTCTCTCTTTCAGGCTTGAGGTTCTTTATCGTGCCGTAAATGTACGACACGGGACCCACGGCTGTACTTTCCTTCCGAAACTTAGGATTTTTACGCCCGAAAAAATCCATTGATCCTGACGGGGATTGAACCCACGATCTTGGGTGTAGAAGGCAAGTATGGTTACCACTACACCACCAAGATCGACATATTTTTTGTAGCTTCTACTTTTTCATTTCTATGACATAGAAATATTTCTTCTCTATTAATTTCAGTTTTTGATCCTACATTTATTTTGTGTTCTGGGAACAAAGTTTTAGCTATTCTTAACTCTTTTTCATTTTTTCCCCCTATTTAATAGTCTTTTTAAGACCATTTCGGTTTTCTCGGTATTGATTTTGATCTGATGTTTTTCATATTCTGAAATATTATTTTTCCGATTTACCCTTGTCATTTTTCTTATTGCTTCAGTACTAAGTTCCCTTAATTGTGCAATGGCTTCATTCCATCAGTATGTACCGCCACGGGTGGCCGTGGTCGTTAAGGCGCGGACTCGTGAGCGGGAGGTCTGGGTTCGAATCCCGCCAGGACCGTCCTCCCTGACTGGGGGTTGTCCAGGTTTTCCTCAGTCCTCATAACTGGCAAATTCCGGGAAGGTACCCTCAACCTAGGCCTGGAACGTTTCTTTTCTTAAAAAATCCTTTCCCGATTTATCATTTCATCTCATGTGTCATCAGTGTTCACCGCCTGTGGTGTCTCAGTAGTAAAAACGGGCGTTAAAAAAATTCCATCGGTACACTGCTTTGCGTATTCGATAGGCATGTTTTTTTCTAAGAGTTTAATGACATGCATGTTCTATTAGTGGCCAAGTTCTTTTAATTGGTATGCATAGTCTGAACATGTAGATTCTTGTTTTATCTATTCAAGTACTAATGAGTCTTGTATCCATGCTGTTTCTTCGTGGCATTCAGTTTTTGCAGTTCAATATAAATGTTTTGTAATATCTTAAGTTTTCTCCAATATCATATATCGTTCATTCATTAGCTTTCCTACTTCTGTTGAGCATATTGTAATGTCTATATATGAAAATCCATTATTTCTTCTTTTAGAATGATGAAGTCATTTTCACCAATCTACTCCGCCAGTGCAATTTCCTTTCTTATCTTCCGCCGGTGATTCCCAACAGTACGCCTTGGCATTAAAATCCCCTCCAACTAGGACATTCTTACTGTTTTCCCACGCTGTTCTTATTTCTATGAAGTTGTTCTTCTATTGCCGTAGGTGAAGCATAACTGGAGTATCACTAAATGATGGCTTTATGGTAAATTTTGCCCACAAGATGTCTCTCTTGAATGTGCAACAATAGTCAGTCAGCTCTTCATTGCAGAAATTTGCTGATGGAAACGTTCATTTCAATCGTAATTTTTTCTGAACATTAATTCAAGTGAGATTTCGAAAAGTAATTTTTAAAGATATGTCTTTGTATATATCACAACAATTTTCTGATTTTTGGTTTCCAAGAAAACTGCGACTGCTAAACTGCCTTTTCCCTGTGAATTTAACAGTTCTTCATTAGTTATCTGAATTGTGGCCATTTAAGAAACATTCCTTCAATTTAGCATTACCACTTTTGGGAAATTTAATTGCAAGTGCGTAAATGCATGGTCATTTTTATTTACTGTTTTACAGTCTTTTAATTAATTCCATTTCAATGTGAAATAATACTAAACTAAGTTGTTATGATTAATTAAATTTTATATTCCACACATTTTTTTCTCTTCAGAAATTTATATTTGGAACACTTGTTACTAATGTGGAAGTTCTCTTCACTGATGATAAAACAGCAATGCCTTCCAAAGCATTTTTTAAAATCAACATGTCGGCTTCAATAATTAACAGTAGATTTAATATTTTCAACCCAGAACCTGAAAGTTCAAAAGTTTGAAGAGTGAAATCGCATGTAATACACGCATGTTTCGTTTTGGATGTGATCCTCCTATAATATTTGTTAAACACAAATAACAGCAAGTTGATTCTTAGGTTCGCTCAAATGGAGTGTAATAGCGTGTACCATATTTCCGCTCAATGAAACACGCAACTATATGCAGCATATTCGAGAAGCCCAAATCCTGTAAAGTAAAGTTGGTGGTGTGAAGTTTCATCTTCGGGGGATAAACTCGCTGCAACAACATGCACTAGAAACTGTCACTATGAATTAAGGGGATCCGGCAAGGTTAAAATTTATGCAATTTATAATTTTTATTATTTTAGATATTAAAAAGTATATGATCTTCTCCTTTTAACTATGTACAGTTCGTGCATTTTTATAAATGATGAGTGTGTTAAAAATAAAAAAAAACATGCTCTACATGGGAGGGTCTTCATTACGAGTTGTCCAACCACTGACAAATGGCTTTCTTTCTAAATTTCTTGCTCAAGAGATATTTGATGGTTTTGTGGAATTCACTGGTATGGAAAACCTTTAAAAGTATGCAGTACCTTTGCAAACATGCTGCAACCTATAGGGTTGAAATGCAGTGAAAAGTATCCTAAACTTTATAGCTTGATTCTCAAAAATGTTGTTTTATGTTACAAAATGTTATGTTTACATGGATTTTTATATATTGTTTATGTAATTTACGCATATAAAATGACAAATCGCAGTAAAGGCATTATACATAAAAATAATATTTTTTCTAATGAAAACATAAATAAAATATCTCTTTGTAAGTTATTGTCAAAATTTTCACAAATAACCTGCGAATTCTACCCAGATTCTGAGAAAAACCTTGCGCTTTAAATAAGCCCTATTTTAATGCTGGAGAGATAAACTGTTCCGGAGACTCTTAAACACTTTCTTTCCGTCATTGAAAATAAGTTAGCACCGCAGTAACAATCGGAAGTATATAAGCATAAAGATAAATAAATATGTCTTACTAACAGACTCAATATACTCAATATACTCTCATACTCAACTTATGAGCATGCGCACTCTGTTGACTCTCTCTGATTCAGCATAATAGAGTACGTTATTGCTGTCGGGAAATTTCCAGTAATAGCATAAAATACAAAGGTATAGATATCCCACAGTAGGCGATGAAGAGCATAGAGCACACTTTCAATAAAAGTATCAACCGATTCATAAACGCCAGGCGGAATAGAAAAACTCTTAATTGTACATGTACTTTTGAATTCAACATTAGAAAGATCGCCAGGGCTACTCACCTCAACGAATATGGACAAAAGTGCCGAAAAACAATTTATCGCTAAAATTGTTTAGAAATAAAAATTCCACCGATTAAATTAAACAGTCCATCGCAAAATAGTGACAGTGAAATAAGGTAAATGCGTAAGATTACAGACGTTAAAGGTGGGTTATTTATAATGTGAACGATATTAGTACTGGCATCTCTTGGACATATGGTGAGTTATGTGCAAGGCCTCTCTAGCTTATCCCGTACGATATATTTCATGGCTTGCATCCTTTCAGGAGTACATCTGTTTTTTTGTTTTTCTTTTCTTTCTTTTTCTTTTCTTTTCTTTTTTTTTTTTTTCCCTGTGTTTAACGCCCGTTTTTACTACTGAGGCACCAGTGACGGTTACATCTGTTGAGGGTAAATGAGTCAAAGAATTCTGCTTATAGTCATACATAATCATAATTGGTAAAGTAAACCTTTTGCACATCATTGTCATTCACTTATATGAAGTTTATACGAAAATTAAATCAGTCGTGTTGAAAGAGCCGTATGGCCAATTGGATAGTAGTATACTGCGGATCAAATATGCAATCCACAATGCATATACCGAGGGTGCCAAAAAATGTATGCACACTTTCACAGTGATTTGATTTGATTTGTTTTATTTACGGACACTCTTTAATATCTCAGGTCATCAGCGTCCCATTCAATTCAGGGCGTGAAACAGCCGACAAATTTTGCTCAAAGGCATCTTCTTTCAGGCTTGAGGTTCTTTTTCGTGCGTAAATGTACACGGGACCCATGGTTTTACTTCCCTCCCTAAGGAAGTCATACTTAAGATTTTTACGCCGGAAAAAATCCATCGATCCTGGTCGGGTTTGAACCCGCGATCTTGGGTGTAGAAGGCAAGTATGGTTACCGCTACTCCACCAGGACCGACACTTTCACAGTAAATATCTATTTAATATATTTCAAAGCTGAACCAAAAAAAAAAAAAAAAATAACAACAATAGAGCTTAGTATGATGTTCTGTAAACAGACGTGATTCACATACATTATGACAGTGTTGCTACGTGACAGGTAAATCAACACTGAACAAATGAAGCCAAGATTGTCGTATGATGTTCTTAAACAGATATGAATCACATTACGTAATACTAGCGTTGCTACAATAAAATTGGGCCAAGGTTATCGTTTGAACATCGGAAAGCAACTTTGAATGGTATTGAATAACCGAGAATATTTTGATGAAGTTCAAAGGCAATGGAGACGTGTGTACAGAACAGAACCGCCAACGCGAGTAACAATTGCACGCATTCGAGACAAATTTGAGACTCATGGTACCGTATGCGATGTTCACAAGGGCAGATCTGAGAGACCTCGTACAGCAACAAGCCCCGCGCACTGGACCCAAGGCACTGGATAGGACGAAGAGGTCCGATTGAGTTTCCACCGCGTTCTCCGGATCTAGCTCCGTTGTACTTTTACCTATGGGGAACTCTTGTATACCGTAGAAAACCAGCTACACTGACAGCACTTCGGGAAGAAATTGAAACGGCATGTGCTACAATCGCTGAGGACACTTTCGCAAACGTTGCTCAATCAGAAGTTCAACGTACTCAGAAGTGTTTCGACGCCGATGGTGGACATTTTGAGCAACTGTTGTAACTATAAATGTCTAAGATGATTAGTGCTCATCAATTTCTGTTTGGTGAATTCTGTTTTGTTATGTTAACAGTTTTTTCCCTGTTTGAAATGTGTATACACCTTCTGTTTATCTGGTAAATAATACAACTGACAAAAATAGGTCATGAAACATCTACGCAAGTAGATTTTAAGAGCAAGCCATCTCCAGTAAACGAGACAAAGTAGAAAATGTATTCCTTCGGGCACAGTAGAGGAAACATATGATTATGAAATATAAGTGTTGAAATTTCAACAATTTACCACAATTACAGAATACACACTTTATTTTTAATTTACACTGTCCTTGAATGCAGTCACCAGGGTTATGTAACATTCAGGGATAGTCGTAGGATGCCGTTCCCAGTTCTAGAGCGAATGTCTTCAAGAAAGAAGTGTCTTCGTCTTAGGAATCAAGTGGAAGACACAGGGGCTTACTTCAGATTATGGTGAATGATTACAGCTTCCCATTCCCATCTGCAGTCAAAGCAGCAACCCTTGCACTGCATGGGCTCAAGTTTGTCATGCAAAGTGATGGTCAGAACTGAACGGTGTATTGAGGATAACACCATCACACGCATCATAACTTTCATATTGCTGGCATTCGTGGTAAATGTAATGAGCACTCGTTTCGTTTTTGGCTAATGTCGTACATGACACAACTATCCAATGGGTACGAGCAGTAGCTCATCTTTCTGCATTTCCGTCAAACATACCAAAGCTAATGCCTGTGTGTTTCCAGTAATCTTGAGTACCTAGTCATCAATTTTGTTTACATCTCATTTTAACTTTTCCTAGTTTAAACTTCAGTAGTTAATTTAGCGTTATGTCCATAAAATTAGTACATACGAGTTAGGTCCATAAGTTTCCGGCCTAACCATGTTCTAGGTATGATAAACACAAAAACTATATTTCACTTTTCAATATAGTTACACTTTATGGCAATACACTTCTCACATCTTTGAATTAGCATTTCAACCCACCCCCCCTCCATAATAGTCAGAAGTCTGGACTGCAAAATGGGCTTAAACAGCACCCATCACTTCTTCGTCACACTTAAATTTCCTTCCTTAAAGGTCCTTCTTGAGTTGAGAGAAGAGGAAATAGTCACTGGGAGCTTGATATGGCTGTAGGGTAGATAGTCCATCTCCTTGAAGTCACATTTCTTCACAGCTTCCTTTGCAACAAGAGCTGTGTGCACAGGCCCGCTGTCGTGAAGAAGGCGCACACCACCACTCAACTTTCCTCGCCTTTTCTCTTTGATGGAAGCACGTAGTCTGTGCGGTAGGCCAGCATAATACTCCCCATTTACTGTGGTGTTCCTCTCCTTGAAGTCAATGAAGAGTATTCCTTCACAGTCCCAAAAGTTTGTGACCATGATCTTCTTGGTTGACTGAGTGACCTTGGCCTTTAGAGGCGGTGCTTCGCCAGGTTTACGCCTGCCACTCCATTGATTCTTTTTTGAACAAGGGGATCATAGTAGAGGACCATAGTTTCATCTCCTGTAACAATGGTTTGCAAAATTTCTCTCTCGTTGCCACGGCAGAGCTCCAAAAATGCATCACAACAGACGGCTAGTTGCTGATTTTGGACTGAGGAAAAAAGTCTAGGCACTAATCTTATTCAAAATGTTCATGAATATTTCGAAGGTTCGTTGTTTTAGAAAGGCCCAACCTTGCTGCCATTTCTGTAACTTTGAGCCGCCGGTCTTACATAATTTCTCCTTTCACAAGAGCGATGTTTTCAGGAGTGAGCACTTTCAAGGGCCGACCTGCACGCTCTTCGTCTTCAATGCTTTCTCGACCCATTCGAAAAAGTTTGGCTCATTCTTTTACGGTATAATAAGAGGGGATGCTTCCCCATATACACCGTCCAATCGCTGTTGTATTTCATTTGTAGTAAGTCCTTCTTTTGTGAAGAATTTAATAACAGCTCGACACTCCATTTTGAACATGTCACAATCTTCTACACATAGCCTTGTTTATACAAATATATCTGAACATAGTGGAGCGGAAGTTAGAGCTGCAATTATTTACTTAACAGATGAGGTGTGACACCAGATAAGAATTTTGTGAAGACGATAATCTTTAATGGCGTGTCCAGGAACTTATGGACCTACCCTCATACTTACATTTTGAGAAACTCACCTTAATTTTGTGTCGCAAGCTTTCTGGACATAGTCAGATTTCTGAGTTGCCATAAATTGATAAGACAACACTTTCACATGAATACGGTTCGCATTTAATTTTGTAAATGAGATTACACTACCATACATGAAAATGATATGTGATGCAGTGTTGCTTCCAAATGTCGGTTTAAATTTCAAGAGCTTACTAAACAGTATCAAATGCAAAGAAGGACATTAAAAGGCGGTGAGGGGTTTAACGTTGTACAGCTGAATCTGCGGCGTATTGGACCTAAAGGGGCTATGTATGGGATTGACGTGGTAAGCAAATGTTGGTTTATAGCGACCCACTCCAGGAGCTATGTGGGTTTCAGCTCTAGGGCGCACATGCCTCGACCCGAGGAGAAACGGTGGCGGTCTCCTATTAACTGACTTGCGAGAAGGAAGACTCTGGTCGTAGTGTGCCGGAGAGGGTGTTTCCGTGGCTGTGTGCGGCGCAAACCTGGGTCCTACGTCATATGAAAAGCTATGAAAGGAACGGCACTTTCAACAGTGAAAAGACTGTCCATGTCTCGTAAGTAAATATACACATGTACCTCTGCGCCACTTTCCCTGCCAAGGTGTGTCCTTTGCAGCAGGCAGCATGAACAGACGGTCCGGGCCTAGGTGGCTGGGCGGCGAGAAATGGTTCTTTATACTCGAGTAATCCCGGACACCTGCAAACAAGAATGCGCTCAAGTTACTGGCATGTCAGTAGAGGCTCTTGAACCGAAATACAGCCCAAAAGTAAACTCTCGTTTTATTTTTTGCTAATTAAAGCTATGCATGTTGTCGATTTTGAAATTTGTTGTTAAGCTATCAAACACCTGCTGCAGTTTCACAGACAACAGAGATAATCCAAGTTAAATTACTTAACACTGTTCCACTATAACATAAACATAAAAATGCTAGAATCTACTAAACAAGGATTTGACCGCTTTTCCTACTTCTGCCTTGAAAAGGAAACAATTGTCTTAATATCGACCGCCATGCACAAGTTTGTAACATATGAAAGTGTAGGGTGCACTAACCTGTAAAAAGATCATATGGTCCCCGCTTGGAGACGACTTTCCTGAGCAAGGCGCCGATCGAACCCGGTCCATCAGGCACGGTGTATGTATTAGGAGGAAGACCATCTCCAGCTGGTAAGGTCAACGTTCTCTTCTGACATCCGTCCCACAGGAAACTGGGCACTTTGCTCTTCCAGCGCTTTCCTATTCCGGACTTTTCCGGACTGCCGTACACTCCTGTGAGCATAAGTCATCTTGAAAGAACATACCGAACTAAAACACGTTTGTATATGTTAACCTACAGTCAACTGTTTCTCGATTGAAAAATCATAATTCGTGTTTTACAGGCCGGGTTCTTGTGAGTAATCATACAATTATTGTGGGCATCAATCTTTATCAGGTATTTGCACCTTGTCACTCAATATTTTCATTATTGATTGGCTAAAGTGTATAAAGTCAGCTATTTTTTAAAAGCATAATAAAATTAAAAGTTAGCGACTTGTAATGTTTTTGATGTGTGGAAGTTACCGCCTCCATAGTTTATTGGTAGCGTTTGTGACTACTAATCCTGAGGTCCTGGGTTCGAATCCAGATCATGTCAAGTTTCTTTTGAGAGTTTTTCCTCACCTCCACAAGATTGCCAGATAAGTTGAGACGCCAAGGGCACCGAGCTCATTTGTACCATCATAAATTCATTTCGTTTATCACCGCTACGGGTGGCCGAGGTCGTTAAGGCGCGGAATAGTGAGCGGGAGGTCTGGGGTTCCAATCTCGCCAGGATCGTCCTCCCTGACTGTTTTTTTTTTCTTCAGGTTTTCCTCAATCCTTATAACTGGCAAATGCCGGGAAAGTACAGGCCTGGAACGCTTCCTTTTTAAAAAAGTATCCTTTCGCAATGTATAATTTCATCTCATGTATCATCAGTGTTCACCGCCTATGGTGCCTCAGTAGTAAAAATGGGCGTTAAACACTACTCAAAAAAAAAAAAAAAAGTATCTCCACAGGCTTACACCTATAGTATTCAGTCCACAATCTACAAAGTTTTTTAATTTGTTTGTTTATTTTATTAAGGACACTCTTTAACGTCTCAGGTCATCAGTGTCTCATTCAATTCAGGGTGTGAAACGACCGACAAATTTTGGTGGTGGTGGTGGCGGCGGCGGTGGCGGTGGCAGTGGTGGTAGTGGTAAGCAGCAGTAGTGATAACAATAGTATTAGTAATTGCGTAGTAATAGTAACAGTAGTAGTTATAGTTGTAGCAGCAATAGTTGTGAAGTAAAAATTGTAGAACATGAAAGAAATCTCCGAATAAATTACTATTTTACTATTCCACATATTGTGTCTTCTTCTATGGCGCTATAATCCGAGATATATCCATGGCCTGCCACAGCGACCTCTGCTTCTTCTACCCCCGTCTTACAGCTTCATTGATAGAGAGCAGTATTGCAAAGGGAGGGATAAGAAAGCTCCGTCGCCTGTCTCGGGCCTTTCTAAATCGAATAAAAACGCCAGCTCTCATCAGATGCCTCCCCAGTTATCCTCACAAGGGTGGGTGGACTCCATTCCATATCTTCCTATCTTAGCAGATACCGGGAAGCGAACCCGAGTTCTCCTGGCGATCGTCAGCAATGCTAACCATTAAACTAAGGAGGCGATCAGAATATTGTCTTATATTCTAGGAATAATAATATATTTAAAGAAACCTATGTTTAGTTTCATGCCAGTTCGAAGGGAGATTACCTGGTCCTGGGATGCTTTCACGTTCAGATGACGATAGAGGAGAAAGCTTGGCCGACCCGAAGCCAATGTTTGGTCTGCGAGAAGTAGGCCTACACTGTAGAAGTTCCAAGAAATGCGGCAAGTTCTGCACGGCGGGACCTCCGCACCTAAGCTGCTGTATTCTCTGCTGAAGTATGTGGGGAACCTTCCCTCCTGAAACAGAGCAAAATCGGCAGTTTAGAGTTTCACCTTGAAAACAGATAACGGGCACTCTTTGGATATTCTGAAACACCAGCACAACCTCAAAATTATCTCGGCTGTAGGCGGAAGAAATTAGTAACGCTTCCTAACTTGTTAAATGTTGATCTTGCCTTATTGAGTATTCTCTCAACATCGTTTCAGCTTCTAAAAGCACCATTTTTTGAGATTGCGCGGAGCTGTCTGACATCTCTTCAACTGTGTCGAATATTCATCCTTTAATCGTGGATTTCAACTCTGGAAAAAGACATGCATGCAGGTACTAAGTCAGGAGAGGGGTGGGGGAGGAGAACAGTCATCTTATTTTTTTAATTTTGTTTTGTTTTGTTTTTGTGTTGCATAAAAGTTGCAGGTGCAGGATTCATGAGTTGTCTGTTCACATTTTAGACCTACTCCTTCTCACATTTCATCGAGGACGTGTAAGAACTTCTTGGTTTCACCGACTTACATTTTGGCCTTATGTCAGAACGTCATCTGAATATCAAAGAAAACCATCAAGAGCAGTTTGTCGTTTGTCCTGATCTAAGCAGCTTTTTGGGTGCTGGTGAAGATTTTCCAACCACTGTGATGACTGGACTTCTCACTCATCATCACAACCATAGACTCATGTCTGATACTCAAAAACGTTTTCTTCTCGTTTAACACTAGAAGAGTCAAGAATCTGACATACCTAGAACAGCGAAAAGGAGTCATGGTGACCTCCACCATATAAACATGCAACGTTTTAATGTTTTGTTATATATAAATGCTTTCAGAACAATAAGCAAGTGGGTATTATATTATGCTTAGACGTTTAACTTGAAAAATTATATATAATTCTTAATCTGAAAATTTAGCTTGTGTTTTTCTTTCATGACTGCATTACACCTCCTAGTTCTTTGAACCATCTGGACGCATTTTGCACAGATGATCTGTGCTTTTCGTACACATTTTCCACACAGAGTTTTAGGTACTTCTCACAAAAATCACTGCTCTTGGTTCCTTTACACAAAATGGCATTTCTTTCACTTTTTGGAAGGCCTAGGCTCTTCATCCTCTTCCTTTTCTCCCCTTCAGTTTATTCACCAGCTGAAGGATGAGCTTTTCCTTTTTGTATTTCTATTCTTTACTTCGTTGTAATTGACCCGTGCATTGATTGCTACCATGTCCAGAGGATATTGTAGGAAATGTGCATTGGCCATCTTCTACATGCTATTGTAGTTTTATATTTACGAGCCATCTGGTGTTATTGTGAAGGTTATAGTTTCTGGTTTCTTGCTCACTGTCATGTCCGAATGCAGTATACTGAAGAGTGCCATATTATTATTTTTCTTTGCTTGGTAAACAGGTACAACCTCTGCCATAAATCGATCGCAAGATAGTGGCATTTGCCTTATTTACCTGATTAGGAATTTCAGCACGAATTTTGTTCAATGTTTCCACCAATGACGTTTCTTCTTTTGCAGCTTCTTGGGATATTGACAAGGGAAAGAGATGTGAAGAAGGTGGTTTCTTCTTTGATTTCAAAAGGCCTGCATTAGACGCAGAAGGACATTTCCCGTATAGTTTGATTCTCCGGACGTGCATAATCCTTACCTCGATATAGTATGGCATCACACACACACACAAAGGTAAATCAACAATGAACAAATGAAGCCAAGAGTATCTTAAATCAACAATGAACAAATGAAGCGAAGATTATCGTATGATGTTCTGTAAACAGAGGTGACTCACATCACGTTATGCTGGCGTTGCTACAACAAAATGGAGCCAAGATTATCGTTTGAACAGCGGAAAGCAATTTTGAAGTGGTATTGGAAAACCGAGAATGTTGTTGGAGTTCAAAGGCCATGGAGACGTGTGTACAGAACAGAACCGCCAACGCGAGTAACAATTGCACGCATTCGACACAAATTTGAGACTCATGGTGCCGTATTCAACAGGACAATTCCAATGTGAACCCGAAATAAATATTGTTTGTGTATTTATATTTTAATTAGTTGGTAATACAACAATTAGTAGGTTAAAGAAGTGTAGACATTTTTGTAAACCAAGTTTACTTAAGAGTACAATATTATTTATAGTTCCTTTTGAATTTCTGTTTACGAATATTTAGAACAGAATCACACGTTAGATGGTGTATGTAGTAATGGCAATTACAGCATGATTATTTGAGTTACAGATCGATAGAACGCGACAACGTACTGGGAAAAGTCAGTATATTGCATTGCAGGTAGCAGCTTGTACTTAGTTTGAGGAAGATTTTTTTTCTAGCATGAGACATAATGATACCATTTTCAATAAATGCTTGCACTAAATACAAATACAAGCTTTGGAGTACATGTTTACCTAAGGTTTGCGAGAAATGTTTTGTTTGCTGTTGGCGGTCCCAAAGAAGATTAGGGATATGCTTCTTTAGGCTATCATCTCTAGGACTATAAGTGCACGGGGCAACACCTTCCTTGTCTTGTCCTCCTAGCTTGGGATGCAGTCCAATCTTCAAGAACCTTTGGGCTTTAATTCCAAATGGAGCATCTACAAAGTTTGATGATTTCATTATATTCACAAACACACACTGGGATCAGAGGAATTTTATGTAGTATACAAGAATAAGCACATCAATACAGTCTGCTGTATTTGCTGGAACTCAAATCATTATCCACCTTATAATTACAGCATTAGCTAAAATGAATTGTGGAAGGGGTGAAAAAAAAAAAGACTGCGAAAGAAGTTAAAAAGTATTATTAGAAAAAGTATTGCCAACATAATCTATGACCAACGTAACGGAAAGAAATATAAGCTATCCACGAGATGTTTACGATTTCTACCGGCAGTTAGTACTATCGTCGCTGGTCATAGTAGTGGATTCAGTGCGGAGGAACATCGCAGATTGATAAAAATGTCATAAAGTCCGCTAATACAACATGCATAAGTTAGACGAACTATTTTGTAATAAATTTAACTGGATTTTATTAATTACAAATATTAATGCCGCATACGGAGTGAGTAAATTATGAGTTTCCCGCGCCTGCATGGGCCGCGTAGCCTATACTCACGGCCATAGGGCAATACAAGTCCGCGCTTTGCCAAACTACAACCTCAAAACTAGAGACACTGATATAATAATAAAACAAAATGTGATTTATTCACCCAGGTCACTTAAGGAAAGTTTGAAACATTTCTGGCAAAAATAACCTAACTCTACTTAATTTCCACGCGGATAATTATTTTCTTCTTGATGGGAGTTCATTTTCAGTTCCTCCAAGGGGTGTGGAATGCCCTATACACTTTAACTTTTATGTAGTCTTCGCTTCTTATGTAATACACTCCCCGTTTTCCAAAATATGTTAGCAAATTCATGAATGGAACTTGATCATCTGAAAAATTTTATTCGAATAAGGTCCTAACAGCATGAGCTATTCTGTACGCACTTATAAATCGTAAATAAACACTCTTCTGGAGTAGATAATTTTGATTTATGATTAATCATGACTTTCTTAGGACACCGCTGCACACATGCAGCTTCAACAGCAGTTTAGCTCAGATTGATCCCACGGGGCTCGCGATTCCCGGTCGTGGCTCTGGTCGACAACGCAGTTGGACTGATTGACTCGCGCATGAGAAACCCATAATCTGCTCATCCAGTATGTATGCACGAATGTTGACGAGATGCATAAGCAGGAATGTTTTCCATTAATTCTATTTTCCATATTTTTAACTCATAACTTGGAAATGTATCTTATCATGAAGTCACAGATTCTGAATTTCTTTGCTTTTGATTAGATACATCTTTGACCTGCTGTCTATGATATGCTACTTTCCCTCGACAAGTTATTCAACTCCATGAAGGAAACAATGTGCTTATGGGACATCAAGATGGCTGGTTACATGAACAAATCATGTGTTTCTCAGGTAAATTATTAGATTTTTGTGATAGTCATTCACCATATTTTACAATAAATAGTTACAACTTAAATTTAAACACGTTAATATTGTATAAATTATATTTTAATGATTTTTATAATCATTATCATAATTATATTGGTAATGTGAATAACTTATCTCAGGAGAGGTATCGCCAAGACTTGGTAGCTATTAATTACAACTTTAAATATTTATTTATTTTATAAATATAAGTCGATAATGCTTTAAATTTATTCTGTTCTTTATTTGCAATATTTTTCTAAGTTTGCGCATTGAATTTTCGTAATTAAACATGATAGCACAGAAATAAAAAAAAACATATTTCATGTCACAAGGAGAAAGGATGCTTGCAATGCTGCCTTCGAATGCAGAAGAAGAGAGAATAGCAATGTAGTGCAGTTACTTACAGCCGTTAGAGCAGTAGAAGAAGAAAATGCATGTTCAGCCGTTATGAACCTGCTAATGAAGAAAGCATAATTACAGGATGACACTTATGGAAGTTGTAGGCTATGTAGGAAACGCAATCTACGGTTGTTTCCTGGAAAATTATTGCATGCTATAATAATAATAATAATAATAATAATAATAATAATAATAATAATAATAATAATAATAATAATAATAATAATGTTCTTTCGGCCATCTTCAACATACAAACATTACTCAGTTGTTGGCCCGTGAATTTATTATAAACAATTAAAGCCGAGAAAGCTTCAAATCTTTCAAAGGTATTTTTTTTTTTGTTTTGCTGTACTTGGTAATGCATCCTGTGAGATACAACTAAATAAATTAATCTAATATAAACTATTTTCAATGTTCAGTTTATTTTAGTATTTATACCTATTTTCAACACATATTGCATTAAAATATAATTCTACTAGTTATTTTACACCTTACTAGATACCTACCATCATTTAAAATGTTTCAACATTATTGCAGAATTGTAATTAAACATTGGTGGCTTATTTTACACCATAGTATATTTTAACATTGTTTTTACATTTTAAGCGAAATTACAGAAATCATCGCCAACAACGACTCATTTTAAATGGTGTGCTTTTTTTTTGTTCTCAAAACTTGTGAAAATAAAATAGTCATTTTATAATCACGACACCTGGTTTGTCTTCTTACCAGCCAAGTTAAAATCATGGAGTTGTATTGAAACGTTAGTAGTATATATCCCAGATAAGCTGTTGGATTAACGATATTCTGCCACTAGGTGGCGCTAGTGTCACTTTTAATCCTCCGGACTATCGTTAATCCACCCGCTTAATCAGGACCTCTTGTATTTATTTATTGAAAATACACATATTTACACAAAATATACATGATACAAAGTGTTGTGAAGTAAAAATATCTGTGTGTTCAGGTTATGTGTGGTTAAAATGTTAGATAAATGGGGGGAAAGCATTTGGGTGTAAAACTCTGAAGAAAACTTGATTAAGGAAAATAATGGTGGTTGGGGAAGTATTTGCTGGCAAAACTGAGAGCTAAACGTATGTTACATACACTATTTTTATCACAATGGTAAAAGCACTTACGCACAAACAAAATTTTCAGAAAAAAATTATTTAAAATGTAGAGTATTTTGGTAAATGTTACACCATCGTCACTGTCTTCGTCATTGCTGCTTTCGGTTCGATCCTCGAAGAATGTGGTGACGCATATGGTATTCCCGTTTTGTACCGTATACAATTTTAAACTTTATAAAAAGAAGTTATGTTTCAATTAAAAATATCCTCGTGATTGACTTTTAATGATAAAAAAGATTAAAAAGTAATGTTGCACAAAATTAAGTTAATGTTGTAAAAAATAAATTATGCTGCAAAAGTAAGTTATGCTGCAAAAAAGTAAGTTATGCTGCAAAAATGTAAATTATGCTGAAAAAATAAGTAATGTTGCAAAAAGGTTCTCATCAAAACGTTATTATGCAAAAAGTTATGATGCAGAACAGGTTTATACCTGTTTAGGCCTCACGAGAGATTGTGCCTGTCTGAACAAGAATAAAAGCTTTCCATCCTAATGTTCTTCCCCCAGAATCAGGCATTTTGACGAAAAATGATTTTATCTATTAATGGGTTTTCCCTTGGGTCAGGTATTTCTTACATACTAATGGATTTTTAATGTTCTCCCTCCCCAGGATCAGGTATTTCTGACAAAAAAAAAAAGGTTTTTCCCTGTAATTGGCATTTCGATGTTTTTACCTCGAATCAAGTATTTCTTACCAGTTCACTCCGTTAACAGTCTCGGGATAAAGGATGGTGTGGGGAGGGTATGGACAGTATGGAAAACCAACCTCAATATGTGGACGTGCATGTGCAGAAGACTAAGCTTCTGAATCACTGAAAAATTAACAGTTTTCCGGTATAAAATCAAACCACACTAACACAATTTATGAAGTGTGTGAATCATAACATATACTGTGACTGTACCTGGTTTTGAAATATGTATTGCATCAACTAGAAATATATCAGTCATAAAGAAGAATTTTCTTTTTAGTGAAGCTTCATACAGTATCGCCATTTCATTGTCACCTATCGTCCTGGTGGTGTAGTGGTAACCATACTTGCCTCCTAAACCCAAGATCGCGGGTTCGATCCCGGCCTGGCTCAATGATTTTTTTCGGGCGTAAAAATCCTAATTAAAGTAAAGCCGTGGGTCCTGTGTCATACATTTACGGCACGATAAAGAACCTCAAGCCTGAAAGAAGAGACATCTGAGGAAAATTTACCGGCAGTTTCACACCCCGATTTGAATGGGAAGCTGATGACCCGAGATGTTAAAGAGCGTCCGTAAATAAACCAAATAAAAAGAATCATTGTCACGTATACATTCATAAGATGAGATAGAAGATACCGGATATGAATTAATACGTAAATAAGTATGGTATGTATTATTGCAAACATTTGACAGTTATAGATGCACCCAAACCAACATTTTATGTTGTATTTGGAAACCGTATACTGCATGGTACAGTAAAACGTTTAATAAATATACTCCTGTATGTTTACAGTGCCCGACTTTACGCACTTGTAAACTCTAATTTGCCAATTCCGTACACACATGTGCAAAATCATTACAGTCCAGGTTATAAATATATCTTCGTTGTGCAACTTTCAATTCGTTTTATTCAATTTCTCGGTTTAATGTGTGTGTTTACATAATGCAAATGCATCTCTTTAAATTCCATGTATAACGTCACGGCAGTGTTCTAAAAAAAGAAAGTATCAAGTGAATTTTACTGGGAAACAGGGTAAAAATCCTTTTAGAGAGTGGAGTCATTTTATAGCTGTTTGTGGAAACTATTTTTTACCAACGACACATTTATCAACTTTATTTGAAGATAAATTTGGAAACATTATTATGGAACAAAAATGAGCATGTACAACTGTTTTACTAAAATCCGCTGTTTTATACAAAATTTTTGTGCTGCCAAGTACTAAGTATTTGCAATTTCCATAACATTATACTATCATTTTTACATATACACAGCTATGCGTATAAGTACAAGCAAACCTAACGTATTTATCGTGTCATTTTTGTATATATTTTAGTATATTTAATATCTAATGTAACAATTATTGCTAAAATTTTGTTTTGTGTCAAGAATGTCACGTTGAATCATATTTGTCCACTGTTGTTGCTTTTATTCTACCTTCTAATGCATATTAAAATATAAATTATAGTTATAATTTTTAATTTTACATGCTACCAATATAGTGTATTCACCAATTGTTTAATATATTTAGCTTATACAATTTACTATGCAAATAACATTATCAATCAGTATCAAAATTTGAACCTACACTTGTAAGTGTAAACGAATCTAGAATAACAGACAAAAGGGTAATCTGTACATTGTATGCATTCTCCCCTATATTACACCGCTTATAATAAAATACCTTTATACGTTTATTTTGCGTGTATTTCACATTTACTTTTTATTTCTCCGGACTATCTTCTCCCCACTCATTCCCAATCCGTAAATATTTCATCCTAATTGCAGTGTAGTTTGATAAAAATTTGCTTAATTATTTCGGAGTCTACGCACAATTTCCATTACAGTTAAGGTTGTGATTCCCTTCTTCTTCTTATAGCCTTTTGCATCCCCATATGAGCCTTAACTTACCGTGACGGCCGCTACGTCCTCTACCTCCATCATATGACGATATCATTGGTAGAGGGCAGTAATGCGGAGGACATGTGATCAGCACACCGCATCCCGCCGATCCCACCTCTCCATCAGGCAGCTTCCCAATTGTCCTCACGAGGCTGGGTGACCTCCCTAATTTAGAAAAATTCCTAAGTAGGTACCGGGAATCGAACCCGGGCCTCTCGGTCCGCAGTCAGCAACGCTAACCACTAGACCAAGGAGAAGGTCTGCCACAATAAAATATTAGAAGAACATTTGTGTTTTTATCACGATAATTCAGTAAATAAAATATACCTTATCAGAACGTGTCATATACAATATTTAACTTTGCAAAAAAAAAAAATGTTGTGTAAAAAGAATATTTTCACACATGCAATTCTCTTTAAATGAACAAAAACATATATTAGAAACAGAAAAGTGTTTAACTTTGCAAAACAGAGTTGTTAGGACACTTCTCTTGGATCACTTTTGCCTATCCTGACCCCATAACATTTAACTGATTATTCATCTTTGTCTAACTTGACTCATAAAGTTTCAATGATTATTCACCTTTGCCTATCATAGGCCATATTTCCTAATTAGTGCCTATTTTTACTTATGCTGTTTTAATTTTTGCACATATTAGCCCTTTTTTGCATATCTTACAATATTCTTCTTAGCACTTGTTTATCTTGGGCCATGCTGCTTTAATGTTTGCTATTATTGCATACCCTAAGACTGTAGTTCCTAATTTCTGATTCTCTTGTGACATTAAGCATAAATGCCCATCTTAACTCATTATTGCCCAATTTAAATCATTTCTCTTATTTCCGAAGCTGTTTTGAGCTACCTGTTTAGAAGTTTGTCTATTTTAGTCATCTTTGTCTATCTTGATCCATTTTTCCTTAATGTTTGCAACCACTGCTAATTTTTGCCTGTAATAAACTGCACTATGGTGCTTTAATATTTATCCTCTGCCACTTACCTAATTTTTTGCTTATCTACAATAAAATGTTTTTAATGTTTGCCTATTTTGGCCCATCTTTGCTCATTTTATATGGAGTCATTGGTGCTTAGGTTTTTGTCTTTATTGGCTCATTTTTGTCTTATCTTATACATTATTTCCTAACTATGTGCCTATATTTTTGTTGACTGTAATCTACCTTTGCCTATTTTGAGTCATTTCACTGAAATGTTTGCCTATGTAAGCCAATCTTTGCTTATCTTATATGAAATTAAATTCAAATTTATTGGTATGCTAAGAACAAACACAAAAAAATGCAAATATGAACTACCAGGGGGGTCTCCATCTATCTGGCCCAAACCATTTGAGGGTAGACCCCCCTCACAATTACAAAAAAAAAAAAAATATAAATATAATGGTTTATTCTATCACCTTTATCCTAGTTCTAATATCATTATTTTCCCTTTGATTGCATCAGCCCAGTCGCCGGTTCATCAGCAGCAGTCTACTGAAATTCCAGGGGATGAGGCTCCGACCCAATCCAAGGTCCTAAATAAAAATTGTTCATTACTCTACCAATACCATTATTTTGTTAGCTAGCTACAGCCTCTGCAAACTTATAATGACTTTATATCTCAAATGCATACTAAATGCTACATTTTAAATTTAATAAAAATATAACCCACTCCCAACCATAATCACCTTCATCTATACTATTATATAATTAATCAAATGCAACCTTTTAAGTTATTTGATATTTTTCTATCTAATTTATGAACTTTTCCCTCCAGAATCCCATCCCTTTGCACACAAACACTACATGTTTCATATCTTCCTTTCCCCTACATATTGGACACTAATTGCTTAGCTTATAATTAGCCTATATTTTCTAATTTACTGCCTACATTATATTCATGCAGCTTCAATGTTTGCCTTGTAGCCAATTATTTCCTATCTGAACATTTATTTTCTCATTTTCTTCCTATATTCAGACTTGCAGTTTTAATGTTCGCTAACTTGGTCCATTTTTTCTACTTTGGTTCTATATGTTGCTTAAAAAAGCAAGTATCTTACTTCTTACTCTATTGTTGCCTTTCTTACCCCATATTTCATCATTTAGCACCAATCCTGGAGCATTTTGCTTTAACATTTTTCCTATTTTAGCCCATTCTTGTTTATCTAGAACTATTTTCCATAATGCTGACACATAGTTTGACGGAAAACCTAGACTGCCATTGCCATCTTAGTTATTGTGCAGAAGCACCGTACAGCATAGTGATGGCTGTTCCATGTGAGGAATTACTTGATACATCAAACTCTGTCACAGTGACACAAAGGACATTACCAATGGTAATTTGATATTCATAATTGTTCTGAGGGGAATAAAATATGGTGTTAAGTTGGAAAAACTGAATTTTTTTTTAATGAAATCAGCAACTATATCACTGTATCTCAGGTAGTTGCCATGGATGTCAAGGTACAACAGAGAGCACCCCATAAACAGAGTCTGCATTCATACTCAAAGAATGTTAAACTAAAGCTGTAGTCAGTTTGGACACTTGCTGCTGGAGTCAATAAAGCAAAAAAAAAAAATGGATTTTTCATTGATTGCAGATATTAATTGTCAAAATCCAAACACATGGTTCCACTTGGGTGGCTGTGTGAATGTAATATACATATTTTAGCTCCAGAACATATACATGCATATGCTTTATGAAAAAAGAAATATAAATGCTGCTATCTTGTACAGTTATGAAGCCAATTTCAGGAACACGAGCCAGTAACACTTCATAAGTGTTAAGTAAATTGTCATTCAAAATCCTTAAAATACGACTGAGCATGTTGGACAACCGATAAGCAAAACATGGTTTAAATAGAATGTGTATGATACCAGGGGAAATAACAGAAGAAGTTCAATATTAAATGTTTTGCAAAATTTTACAAAATAACATACATGCACAACATTCTTGGAGGCACAGTTAGCAATTAAGTAATCTTAATTCTCTGGCTAAACTAGGACTGTAGAAAAAATTGATATGGGGTAATTATTGCATGTTTTTGCATTTAGAGCACTGACATGAGACTGGGTGGGGCAATGGGGATGGATATACCTATGTTGTAACAAAATATACCTTTAAAATAGAGGGTGTTCTAAAAGTAAGATGAGATAAAATTTAGAAAAAAATCACTCTAAGATGAATGTATTAATAAAATGTATTGATATTATTCCAACATAAGCCTGGTGCTCTTAAATCCAAGGATGTAGGTAAGCAGTTATAATGTGAATTAGTTTGTTTTTAGAAGTTCTGCATTTGCATTGGGATCATTAAAGGCAGGAAGGATAGATATTTTTGGTCTTGGAACTTTAGTGCGGGGTTTTAAGTTAGGTACAACAGATGAACAGTTGTTACATGGTGACTGCAGACTGAAGGAGAATGATTAATAGATGTTTTTAGTATGCAGGGGATGACAGCTGTCAAAATATTATTACAAATTGATGGGTTTAATGTGCATGAACATAAGGAATAAGCCTTTGCATAAAAAATATCAAGAGGCAGTAATGGAGGAGACAGATGAGGTGAACTTAACTTAAAATTTGAAAGAAACTGATCTAAGGTTCTGAATCATGGGTCCAAAGCATGAGCATATTAATACATATCACACATAATAATGGTCCATGATGTTCTGACCTTAAGAACTCCTCTTCTAAGCATGCAGTGAAAAACTTGACAAAAGATAGATAGCGCCATTCTGGTGCCCATTGCAGTGTCTTTAATGCATAGATAGTCTTATTGTGAGAACTAGATAGGCTATGTGCCAAATAAAACCCATTGATGTGGAATTCAAGCATGCTCAAAAGTTTAAAAAACTCAAACAGCTGCTGTTCCTTCATGTTTGGGAATATTAAATTAAGTGACAACACATCAATAATTGTGGCCAGAAGCATATTAGAATGTATCAAGGAATGTAATCTCCTAAGTGTACTCAAAATGTATAGCAATCTTTGATATAGAATGCCTGGAATAACAAATGGCTGCGACAAAAAATCTACTAGAACAGAAATTAGTTCAGTAGGAGGGTGAAAACTGCCACTATCAGGTGACCTAGATAGTTCTTTTATGGTGGAGGTATGGGGAATTATATTTTTATTTTATTTATTGAATGGAGGGACAGCACTGACCAATGCATTATAATTCATTTAGAAACCATGATTCTGAGCTGCATCAGTGGTACTTTCAACAGGTTGACATAATATGTCATAAGAAATTAATGCACCATGTATATCTATGGAAAACAGTAAGAAAGGGAATAAATTATTCTCTACTCCTGATCCATTTTTAAATTTTTTATTTCATGTATTGTAATTTATACATTACAATGCTTGAAATGTATAAATGCTGCATGTACAGTATAAAGTTTTTAAGAAGTGTTGACTTATTAAGAAAATGGAGCGTGTTGATCAAAGAGTTTTCATTTATTACCTGCAAATGAAAGGAATATCCCCTGCTGAAATTGTTCAATATATGTCAAAATGTTGGGGGGAAGATGCTATGTCTTAATATACAATTGTAGTGTCATGAGATTAAATGTTGTGGAACTTTCTATGAAGATAATGAAAATCAACATTTGCAAACAACATTAAAGACATTTTTGGGTGAACAAACAAATATTTCTTGGCAGGTTTGTGACTAAGAATGAGTAATGGGCTCATTCATCCTGAAGCAAAATTCCTAGTAAGGAATAGAAACATATGGTTTTCCAACCACTTAGAAATTCATAGTGCAACCATTAGAGGACAAGATCTTGCTCTCTTTTTTTTTTTGAGATGCACAATGTGTTCTCTGGTAAATTATTTACAAAGAGAAGCTACAACAACATGGCATTAAGGTGGAAATTTAATTTAAAAATTATTAGGTGTAATGAAGAAGAAACATTACAGAAAGTTGAGGAATGAACAATTTTTCAAGTCACTGTCTTTATTGCAATGCTTGCAATTGATAAAGCAGGGTTGTTGATTTAACATCTCAAGTCATCTGCATCCCATTGAATTCAGGGCGTGAAATGGCTGACAAATTTTTCTCAGAGGTCTCTTCTTTTGGGCTCGAGGTTCTTTTTCATGTTGTAAATATACGACATGGGGCCCACTGATTTACTTCCCTTCCAAAGGAAGCCATACTTGGGATTTTTATGTCCAAAAAAATCCATTGATCCAAGCTCGGTTTGAACCCATGGGTTCAGAAGGCAAGTATGGTTACCACTACCCACCAGGACCGACTATAGAGCAGGGTTTTTGCTGTTAGAACATCATGCTTATTTTCTAGGAATAGCTCCCAGTGCCTTTAGGTTCTTCCCAAAATTGAAAAAAAAAATCTTTCAGGGAGAAAATTTTCTTCAGATTATGAAGAATACAAATCAGTGTTTGCAGATGTTGGACAACTCATTTTCCAGGAAATTTAAAATGAGAGCATCATTGCAACAACGACGATGATGATGATGATGATGATGATGATGATGATGATGATGTTGTTGTTGTTTTAGTCATGTTTTTCCTCTGAGGTATCACAGGTAATGGATATATGAGATAAAATTATTGATTCGCAAAGAACTTTTTTAAAGGAATAAGCAATCCAGTCTAAGTTTCCAGCATTTGCCATTTATGAGAACTGAGGAAAACCTGAAAAAAACCTCCGTCAGAGAGGAAGATCCTGGTGGGAACTGAACCCCAGACCTTCAACTTCATTCACAAGTCTGTACCTAAATGACCTCGGCCACCTGTGGTGATATCAGAAGAAGAACACCAGTCTTCAAGGTGAAAAAGCTGAAAAGTGAAATAAAACCATAAATGTAAAATTCACCAGAAATGGATCAGGGGAGCAGAGGAATCAACACTCACACGCTACATGCTCTTGGGCATAGAACAATTTACAAATCATTACAAATAGTTTATATTGATAACACAATGTTCCAATGAATGATCATATTTAGAAACAATGTGAGTAGAGTCTTGATTGGAGGAAGAGCATTTTCAGCATTTAATATAGAAAAAGTAAACTCCAAGATATACTCTATATTTAGGATGTGTTAAAATGAATGCAATTAAATTTAATTATGCTGTATTAACCTCAAAAGCAGTTCTCTTATGTGCAGAATCAGAAGACGTCAAGGCAGTGGGATGCAGGGACTGCTTGTGAAGAAAAGTTATTAATGTTAACAATGGAATAAGTATTATTTACAAGAGTAATAAGAGTTTTAACAACAAGTTCTGTGTAATATTCTTTTTAAATAATTTGTACATTGTTTAGGCCATAATAAAAATTACATGCATTATTTTTGCTCAAAATGCATGCTACAATGTATTTATAATAATGTTGGTGTGTGTAACAAAGTTGCATATAAAGCATATATTATTTTTTGCAATATTTTATTTTTTTATTTTAAAATACTTTAAATAAAAATACTGAATAAATTACTAACTAATCTGTCAAATTCCTTTCTATGACATATCACATTCAATAACTATAAAAAATGTATATGTGGCATGAACAATAATAATTCTGTTTACACATTATGAAGAATTGATTACATATAATTCTGATTTTAATTTCTGTATGCATATAATCGCAACTGTTTATTTCAACAACAGTATGTAGAGAGAGAAATTTTTGTTATATTTTCCAGTATACATAGCAATCAGAAAGATATTAATTGTGTGCATTTTACAACCATCTTTTGTGGGTTATGGTGCATGGCCAGTATATTCTGTTGGCATAAGGGTATCTATTTCTTGGCAGAATAATAAAATAAAAAATGTTATTATATTTTCGGATTTTATTATAAGTTTACAACATGAAGAAAAAGAAATATGTCTATTCATGCTCTTGTTGCATCTCTTGTTAACAATCAAATACTATCTTTTACTTTGATGATGATGATGATGATGATGATGATGATGATGATGATGATGATGATGATGATGTAAACTTAGTACCTCTCTTTCTACTCATAAATTCCAAAAATCAGTTATGACATCAGAGAATAAAATAGTAACTAACATTTTCAATTAAATGTATTTACGAAGCTGTTGACAATGGAGTGGTATATATATAAACAATGTACTAAAATTTGTTCACACTGACTCCATTCACTTACATAAAAATTGGACATATGTTTCCGGAGTGATCCCTTTCATCTTCAGCCTGTAGACAAACTGTTGTTAGAAGTGGCGCGGTTGGGTCTCTTGATGTTCTTGTGGCAGCATCTGTTGGTTCTATTAGGAACTTGCTGAGTTTGTCCATTGAATTCACTAAGTTTTCCTTGTTTTTGTATTGAAAAATTTTTCCCAAGTGGAAAGTTCTATTGCGTTGTGAAGTTGTTTCAGTAGATTTGTCTCTGGCTTAATTTCTCGACTTTTATTCCAATAGTGCACTGCTATCGCTGATTTATCAAATTTTTTAAGCAAATATTTCTAAAGTGTTCTTTTTTCTGGATTTTCAAATTCTTCTTTGTTTTTCCAATGTATTTTTTATCGCACTCTGTACATTTTATTTCATAAATATCTGACTTTTGTTCTGTTGGCATGTTGTCCTTTACTCTGCAACCTAATGAGTTCTTTACATTAAAATTGTTCTTTGGGACTAACATAATTCCTTGTGCTTTGAATATTTGTTTGAATTTATTCTGGTAAATTGCGTGGTACGTGAAACTTTTGAATTTGTAAAATTTGTAAAAAAAATAGAAGATTACATTGCTGATATTGGCACAGCCACTCATCAACTGGAAGAAAAAAAAATACAAATTCAAAAGTTTCACGTACTACCCAATTTACCACAATAAATTCAAACAAATATTCAAAGAACAAGGAGTTATGTTAGCCCCAAAGAACAATTTTAATGTAAAGAACTTATTAGGTTGCAGAGTAAAGGACAACATGCCAACAGAACAAAAGTCAGATATTTATGAAATAAAATGAACAGAGTGCGATAAAAAATACATTGGAAAAACAAAGAAGAATTTGAAAATCTAGAAAAAAGAACACTTTAGAAATATTTGCTTAAAAATTTGATAAATCAGTGATAGCAGTGCACTATTGGAATAAAAGTCGAGAAATTAAGCCAGAGACAAATCTACTGAAACAACTTCACAACGCAATAGAACTTTCCACTTGGGAAAAATTTTTCAATACAAAAACAAGGAAAACTTAGTGAATTCAATGGACAAACTCAGCAAGTTCCTAATAGAACCAACAGATGCTGCCACAAGAACATCAAGAGACCCAACTGCCACTTCTAACAACAGTTTGTCTACAGGCTGAAGATGAAAGGGATCACTCCGGAAACATATGTCCAATTTTTATGTAAGTGAATGGAGTTAGTGTGAACAAATTTTAGTACATTGGTTATAACTAACATTTTTTTGTTAAAATATTTGGTAAATCTGGTGTAAGTTTGATAGAAAAAATTGCACAATTAAGTTTTTTCCCCTTAGTCCCATTTTTCTAAAGTCAACAAATATTCACCCTCATAATTTGATTCTGCCATTGGCAAGGTATTACCATTTCACTAGTATCCTAATGAAAATAGCCAAAATTGTCATTTACTTAAGTTAAATGCAAATGTAAACAATGAATATGTATTGCTTATCTGTTCAGCAAATCATTTATTGACTGCTTACACTTTTCCGTTTTCTACTACTGCCCAGTTAATTCATTAGGACTGAAATATGTCCCAGAATGTGCATTTTTTAAAGTTTATAAACAAAAACATGCTTTTTTAATTTAAGTATATAATTTCAAAAGTTTTGAATTGATCAAACATAATATTTCTTATTATATAAGTGTTATCATGTCAGGGAATGATCTTGATCCTACTAGTTTTAAAGTAAAATAAATAACAAAGCAACTTTTAGATTGGATTGAGAAGAATAGGCTAAACATTAATACAGATAAAACTATACCAATACCTTTTCATAATAATCGAAATATAAATTTTCAGTGTCCAGTTATCAAATACAGATGATGTAACTTGATTAAAGAAGCATTAGACTTCTGAATGAAGTAGAATGAATGTTATAAAAATATTGGCATAAAAATTTATTCCATATTCTGTAGTAATGTTCCTTTTTAGTTGTATGCAATGAGTTAAAGAAATGTATAGCAGTAACATATAGTATGTTTAAATAAATACATTATTTTTACAGTGAAGTTTTTTGCATGATAAGAAATATATGTCAAACATTGGAACTATTTAGGACATGCATGTATATGTAAGTATAGGTAAGAGAACATGTTCAAGTCATGTAAAAGCAAGTTTGTACTAGATTACATTATTTTATAGTTTCTTTCAAAGAATGTTGCCTCATTTTTTGCAGCATATTTATTTATATTTATTGAAAAGCTAATATAAAAAATGAATACAAGAACTCTTTACCTATTTGGTCTTAACAAATACAATTTATTTGTTACCTACATAAGTTTCTTCACTAAATTTTAAATTAAACATAATTATTCATATTCCAGTTTCTGAAATAAATTAAAATAATAACAACATATAGTACCCTCTGAGTAACATCTATGATCTTTGTCTTTGATTTGTCAGTAGTCTCCTATTGGAATTCAGAAGACAAGAGGTTCAACCACCACTTCAGGCACTTCTTTCACAGCATTAGAGTGTTCTCTTTGCATCTTTTCCATTTTCCTCATTATTGGTCTCTTTTAAGCTCCTTCTTTGTTCCAATTCTTGAGTTCATCTATCACTAATAAATTAATAAACTTTACATTTTCCAATTTCTCTTTAATTCAGAACAATATTTGTTGATTTAAACATATTATATGAGTATCAAAATTTTAAAAGTAATTTATTAACCTATGAGACATTCATTTGTTAACCATCTACATCCATTAATTTTCCAACTTCATGCTGGGTGTCCCAAAATTAGATTGACAAACTTTGGGATAGAATTGATTATTGTTTTTAAAGAATTTTTGGTTAAGGAACCCAAGGGCTATAAGATGTTACATCTCACTACAATAAAGTTAATCACTATTTGAATGATTTTATCTGAAGAAGTTGGGGTAATCCAGTATGTGAAAATTAATAAATAAAGCCAATAATAATTATTCATTTGACCCAAGAATACATAACAACAAAAACAAAATGTAATTGATACTTACTGAAGTTATAGTTCCATATATAATTTCTTACTGAAGTGTTAAATAAACATTCTGAAGTAAATAAGTACATAATTCCCATCTCAAAGCAGATGCTCATTTTGTAAATCTCTCAGACGCCAAGCATGTCCCTGATTACATAAAGCTGCACTATCTATGCGTGCTACAAGATCTCCTGTGAAATTAACAGGAATTTGGTAAAAAAGGGACTTCATGTGTTTCCAAAAGACACCAAGAGGATTGAGGTTAGGCAAACTCACTGGTGCTCACCCCAACCTATCCAATGATTGTCATATGACAACATATTTCATTGCAAAAGTGAGCTGGTGCCCATCATGTTGAAACCACATTATATTTCTGATATTGAGACATTTCCAGTAACTCGGGCAGAACTTCTCTCAAAAACACCAGTAGTTTGTTGTTGGTGCTGAGTCGTCACAGCAAAATATATGGTCCTATCAGAAATTAGTTTACAATCCCTGCCCACACATTGATACCAAAACTGAGCTGATATGACTGCAAAAATGTGGCATAGAATTTTTCAAAAACTCAAAACATGTAATTGTGAGAATTAAACAGTTTTCAAGTGTGAAGCATGCTTCATCCGTGAACATTATGTGTGTTGAAAAGTCTTGTTACTGCTCACTTACATGCAAATACCACAAACAAAATTGCCGTCATAGTGGGTAGTCACCTGGCATAGTAATTTGGATCTTTAGAAAATAAAACAATGTAACAGGTATTCCTGCAGAATTCTACTTAAGTTCAATTGTTGAGCTATAGCACAAACACTTGTAGAAGTATTTCCTCTATGCAACTCAGTACTGCTTCCTTGGCAGCAGGACTTCATTCAGATCGCCACTGCCCTTGACTTTCTGCTCGTCTATCTAATGTGCCCAGTTCACTTAGTCCGCGATCAATGCTAGCAAAGGTAGTGTGATTTAAAATCATCTGTTCTAGTGAATCAGAATGCAGATTGATTCTTAAGGAAATGTTGCATTCTGGCAAAACCTTATATTGTACTTTAAATTACAACAGATATAATGTACATCTATCTTGCCTAAGCATGTTTTTAAATTAATATTCTGTTTATTGAGCCAGATATGGGTTTTACTTAGTATATCTTTTTTGAAGCATGTATGCTTTTTTCTTTAAGTCTATTGCTAAAGTTGAGAACTTTCATAAAACATATGCCTTCCTCTCTTTGAAGTGTGTTGTGCAAATAAATTAAAAGATTTAAAATGCTTTCTCCATTAAATATGGCTAAGTTTTTCCCCTTATCTTCCAACATAGCCAATTTAGTCTGGACCACGAAGCAAATTCTTTCATGTTGTCCTTTGATTCATTCAAGCATTGCTTAATGAAAAAACACTAAAATTGTAATTATAGGAGCTTGTTACTTAATTTTCAGTATTTGATGAATTAGGTATGTAATGTACAAATAGAATTGCAAATATTGCACACTGGAATGTAAATATCTCTCTCTCCACATACAAGTGTGTACATATATACTCCATTATACATTTTTACAAAACTGGACGTGTGGTAATAATTTTGTGCTAGCAATTAATCAACTCTTGGATATGTTGACATTATTGTTAGATTGGCCGTATTGTAGTTATACTAATACCACTTACACGGTCGCTACATTCAAATGATTATGTTTCCTTAATCTACCAGTTTCTTCCTTGCAGAATGTTGCCACATCTCACAATCAAATCTGTATACTTTTATGATTCATTTGATGTTATATCATAATGCAGTCCACTTCATTGCTCTAGTGTATTTTCTTCTTCCAAATTTACTTAACTTCCTGAAGATAAGCTAACCACTGTTGAATGAAGTGTTAACCAGGCATGTACATAAAAAGATGTTTGATAATTGGATTTAATCAATACTATAAAAGAAGGATTTGGTAATCATTTTCTGGCTGTGGTATTATTTACCCTAAGAAGTAAAATGTTAGATGCTAATGGATCTCAGATTTATTTGTGCTGACATCCATCAACCATATGCAATAATCCCTTATCAGCTTTGTATGAGAAAATGTCAAATATATGCAAAGCAATTATAAAAATGGGAAGAAATTTATTAAAGTGTTCCTTTTGTATCAGAGAAAGAGAATCTTGATGAGCCTACCTATTTATTTATTCATTTATTTACACTGGCAGAGTTAAGGCCTTAGGTCTTTTCTTCCAGTGAATTATTCATAATAAAAATTGTATTAATAAATTAGGAAAGAAATTCTATAAATTCTATCATATCTTTTGTAACTCTATAATATTTAATCACTGTGTTATGAAATTCAGAAGGTTATTTTTGCCAATATAATAAAGCATGTTATTTTGTCATGTGGCAGATAGAAACACTAAACTTGTGAGATGTGGCAACATTTGTCTAATTACCTACTACTAGCTTTATATAAAACAAGGCTATGTAAATATTGTAACAGTCTTCTTATGTCGATAATGTTGTTTTGATTCTTAGAGTTGTTCTCAGAGTTTCAAACTGGTACACAGAAGTTAATCTACATACAGCAGCCAGCTTTTAAAATAAACATTATTGTGTCAAGCATATATAAATGGAGCAAAAGTTTGTGAAATACATTACCATTATAAGCATATGTACATAAGTGGCCTTCTGTGTTTTTTCATCATTCATGGTGACCAGTTGCTTTTAGAGAGACAATAAAGAATAATGCAAAAAATATTGTACTGCAAATTGACCATTATTTTTAAAGCTGGTGCAGATGAATAAATGCTTTCAATGCAGTTATTAACACAAATAATTTATTTGAAGAAATGAATATGAATATAAGGCCTCTAGAATAGGAAAGGCATATATGTAATCATTTAGTTCTGAGAAAAAGTATGTTCAAACTTTTGCATTATTTTTCCTCCCATAGCAAGGAGTACATGCCAAGTGCAAAATTTTAGTTTTTATTTTTATCTCGATAATAAAGAATACTTTATAGAGTTTTCACTATACATAAGAGAAAAACAGCATCAACACTAAATTTAATGTAACTTAAAGTGTTATTACATTATTAATAGAAGAACCTTTGAAAAAAAATAACTGCCATTTCTGAGAGTCATAGACTCAAAAGAGCAACCTAAATTGGTATATACGAGAATATAGGATGTTTCTTAGCAAAGGACTTTTTGTTCTAGAATAGAATTAAAATCTACCTACTTACTGTCTTCCAGCCAGAAGGAATGTTTACTACAGTGGAGTGCAGGGGGACTATATAATTTGCATGACACACTATGCTTCAGTATGGCTGAGATGTGATGAACATATCTATTATAATAACATATATGATATTAGTATTAAGAGGACTGAGGGGTGGCTCAGGAGAAATTTGCATTGGGAGATCCCAGATTAAGTTCCTATGTTGCCGCAGTTTTTTCATAGTTTCCCCTTGTCACTTAGGCAATTAATTCTGTTACAGAGTCAAAAGGATCAGGGCAATGTGGACTAATGTTGTGTTATAGTGCCTTGCACTTTGGAAAGGATTTGATTTGGCATCTAAAACAGAAGGGGCTTGAACAGCTTAAGATGGGAGGAGAGGCCATCAGTTTAGGGGTTAGGAAATATGTTAGGGACCTTGTCTGCATCTTTGCACTCATCACCTGCAGACCCTAGTCATTTAGTGTCTCCTTTACCTCATTCGTCACTGCTGGTGGGTATAGGCACAAGAGCCAGCCATGAGCAAGGCTTAAGTGCTGAAATCATTTTTCTCTGCCCCAAACAATCCAATCCACAGCAGTTTTAGTATATTAGCAACTCATATGAAAGGAAGAACTATTTATGTGAAGCCCAGATGATAAGAGTGAATATTAAGATGTGTGATGAGGAATCTAGATAGAAAACTGACCACTACTCTTACCCAATCAACAGAGCAAGCAGAGTTTCTTTCCCGCATGATATATAAAATAAGTAGTGCAAGAATTGCATAAGCAGCACATTCCTCTTAGGGCTGTTCTCATGGTTGGAACACAATACAATGCAAAAACTGTACAGTATGACTTCAAGATAGTATGCATGCAAGCAAAGAACTGAAATAAATAACACTTCAATAAACAATATAACCCTCACAAAACAAACCAGATGGAACCATACAATGAAACTGACAGATAATACAACCTTACAGAAGTAGATGGAAATAAAATCACACTGATTCTTTATTAATAATAAATATCTTTTTAAGACAGTCCGCTCATTGTCAGCATATGTGCTTATATGCTTCCACTATTCTTATACTTCTCATTATGTAGGTCCTGGTGGTGTAGTGGTAACCATACTTGCCTTCTAAACCCAAGATTGCGGATCTGGCCAGGATCGATGCATTTTAGAGCATAAAAATCACAAGTATGGCTTCCTTTGGAAGGAAAGTAAAGCCATGTTGTACATTTATGGCATAAAAAAGAACCTCAGGTCTGTAAGAAGAGGTCTCTGAGCAAAATTAGTCAGCTTTTTCACACCCTGAATTGAATGAGATGCTGATGACCTGACATATTAAAGAGCACCCGAAAATAAACAAATAAAAAAGAAAAATACTTCTTATTAGATTATGCTGTGTTGCATAAGGCTGAACATAATTTTCAATTAAAATGCCATTCTTTACTAAGGCCAATGAACGAAAACACACAAGGGTGAAAGAAGAAAGTATGTAATATATGCTGCCTAAGGAAAGAAAAAGTGGAATGTGGTGAATATGCCTTTCCTATTTTACCTCATATGTGAACTGTACACTGAATTGCCCTATCAAAAAAAGAGAACACTTTCCTAAAATGCACTGTAAACGACGTATGACAAAAAAAAGACATGTTGGTACCTCTGAACTGTATTTCTTCAAGAAGAGAGACAAAGTTTCCATTGATGTTAGTGCCATAATCATAAAGACACACAGATTATAAAGCATAAACATGAAGGAAGAAGCTGAATCTGTAATTTTTTGTTATGACTGCAGCAATTCTTGAATATTTTATAAACATTCACTTTTCTTCACAGTCCATATGTTAACTCAACAACTATCAGTAAATACTACCTTAAGATAATTGACTTAGAGTAGTGTACCAGGTTGGAACAACTGCTGCTCTTATTGTCCACTAACTACATCTTTCAGAAGAAATAGACATTCATAAGTTAAAGAAATTACTACAATATACATCTATGATAATTCAAAAATGTTTCTTTAATTACGCTAAGACAGTGGAATATGTTATATAAGGAAGAAAAAATACTTTGATATTGTCTCTCCATTATTTAAACAAATTAGTGCTATTGTAATACTTAGTATTTAACATTTGCTAACACTAATGAAACAGCATTCAACAAATCAACTGTTATTCCTTCAATCCCACACAAGTTATTGGTAAAGTCTGAAATTAAGTTGCTTTACAGAAACTATAGCTAATTGTATAGTACTTCTGATCTTCTCACTTGCATAGTCTATTATTGCTGTTTCTGATGTTTCAGGAACTATTCATATTAAGAAATGCAGTTTCTATCACACAGGTTGCCTATTCTACCCTTCTGGAACCAAACTTTGTTCCATCATTTTTTTTTATTTCCTTGACAACAAATAGGTATACACTAATTTTATAAATAATCTGTATTCTGCTTTATATGGTGCTTTCTATGATAGAACTTTGTAAGAATGTAGAAGTTATAAAATGACAACCTGAAAATTATTTATACTTGAATACATTTTAGCTGCATTAAGTGTGATTCAATCTTTACCATTTCTTCAAACATTGTAAACCATAGGATTCACAATAATCACAATATTTTCTATGGTTACACTTATGCCTTAAAAATCACACTGATGGTCAAGGTTTCTATTTATTTTATCTCTGAATCAGCAGTGTTTATACCATGCATCCCACATGTGGGTCACAATGGCCAGCCAAATGACTAAATTCCTGGCACTATCACTTTGTTCTCAAGGTTATATTTCATACCATTATGGTTGCATTGTATAACATGCACTCTTAAAATAAAAGTGACTTTATTATTATGTGTGAATTAAATTCAATGCACAACCCCACAAGTTAACACCAGAATAAAGATTATTTGCATATAATGCTTATCTGAGAACAGAATATTGTAAAGCAGTATGTAGATAATTTATACAGAAATCTCCTGGTGTTCCGGTTCCACAAAGGGATACTGTAAGAGTTGTTCTTAGATTTAGGGAAACAGAGTTGATAAACAATAGAATTCCTAATTGAAAAGGATATATTCTAATGGATGAAATACATGATAATATTGCGGTTTCTCTAAGGAAATCTCCACATTGTGTATCACAGGAAACAGGCATTTCAAAAACTCAGCCCATAGAGTCGTTACTAAATTGAAACATGTACAGAATGTTTGTAGTTCAAGAATTACAAATAATTAACAACATAGGCAATTTCTCTAATTGGATTTTGCAGAATATTACTAATGCACAATTAATAATGTTTTCTGGTTAGGCTTGGTTTCATTTTATGGTTATGTTTATTCACAGAATCATAAAACAAGCAGAAAGTCTGTAATTAATTCACAAAGTTCCCTAGCACAATGAAAAATTGGTGTGTGATGATGATAATAGGTTTTATATTTTATCAATACTCTGTGAATTCTAAGAGGTATCATATACAAATGCGCACACAATTTTAAATAACTATTTATTCAATAAAGAGAGATAACTGGATATTTTAAATAATATTCTGCCATAGCTTACACTGCCTATGACTTTTTGCAGCCTCTAGGAGAGTTTTTTGATGACAGAATAATTTCTAGAGACTTAGGTTCTTTTGTTTCTCAAATCTTACTGTGTGCAACTATTATTTTTGGGAAACCATAAAAAATAGTGTCCATAGAAGTAACCCTCATATTATAGACAAACTAAAAGCCAGTGTAAAAAAATAAATTCAAAGAATTTTGGAAGCAGAATTTTTATGTGTAAATATAATTTTATCAGAAGATATCAGGAATGCCTGAATGCAGAGAGACACCACTTTCAACAAGGTTAGTTATTAATCAGTCATACATGCATTTAATATATGGATAAAAGATGCTGAAATCCTGTCAGTTGGCTACTATGGCCTGTGCATGTACCCGAAGATTTATTGGGATGCATGGTAGATCTGACTAGCTGAAATTCCCAAAAGCTAGAAAGAGAAAAAGAAATAGTTTACTTAATATCAGCTATGGAGTGCCTGCAAATTCACAGAATTTAAAAAGCAAGTACAATTGGAGACACTTAAAATCTTAAGGGATCTTTGCTTTTTATTAGTATCAACACATTGCTCAGAACTACAGAAATGCAATATTATATTTGGAAAAAGAATTACTTTAGAAAAAGATAGTCAGGAATAAAAATTATTCATCCAAAACATTACTGAAACTCATTTCCATAAATATTAACTGCCTGTAAAAATGGAAATCTCTTTCAGCTTTCAAAAAACTGTGATATATATAGAATATGTACCATATGACTATGACATGTTGAATTAAAAGGAATAAAAGTATGAGTACCATTCTAAGACTAGCAATATGAGAAGAAAAGAAAAAAATATGGAGCAGTAAACATTTAGCACAATATGAACAACCATGATTTTAAAGCAGCCTGCAAAATCTAATATTCAATAATAACTTAAAAAGGGTATTTAATATTGATTTCTAAGCTTACTTCTTTCAACTTCCCAGTAATGATGATGAAAATGAGGAGGAAGAGGAGGAGAAGAAAGAGGAGGAATGTGCCTTATAAAAATTAAGCTTATTTTGTAGAAATTAAGGTCTTATCAAGAATTTTCTAAAGCATAAGACTTCAATTTTTGCCATTTTAATTTTTAAGTTCATGCCCAATTAAGTTATAAATCTCATAGAGTAACACATTCACGGCTAGGTTAAGTTGCTGAGCAGCAAATTTTCAATGTGTTGTTACATCATAAAGCTAGCACCACAGCTTGAGTCAACATCACCTGCATGAGCTATATGCATAACACCATTCATGACTAAGAGAATTTCTAAGTGAAAAACATGAATTTATGTACATAAAAATATCTTTGTTGTTTATTTTTATTTATATTTACATAACAAAACAAAAACAATTCTTTATGACACAGTTGCTAGGACCCCTATATCTGTGCCCTCAGTACCAAACACCAATTCATCAAATACATGGAAAGCAAAGGTTGCTCTACTTGTTCATAATTTTCAACAGTATTTGTTGCTGCTTTCAGTTTGATGAAAAGTATAAACGCCTTTATATGAGAATAAATAACCAGGATGTTCCATAAGTTTTTACAGAATGTTAATATTACATCATATTTTAAAAAGCATAATGTATAAATAAAACACATAACCTCAAATGTTAATTATTCCAAATATAAAGTTTATATCACAATAAGCCTAGGTTTCCTTCTTCAAAACTCTTTGGTATTTGCTCATAATGGTTAATGAAAAACTTGCAAACTTCCTTCTTATATTCATAATTAGTCTCTTATGCCCATTATTTACACTTCTTTGGAACATCCTATCACTGAGGACAGAGGAGATTTGCTCAAAATACAATCTAAATAATTTTCTGAGCACCACAGTTAGAAAAAGTGAGGACTTAAATAAACTTATATTTTGAGTTTGGGGAGTGAATCTAATTCATTATTTACTTCCCCTAGTGTTTTAGAATATCTACAAACTATTTTAATACAATGCACTTCTCACTTTTATACAATAACACCATAATCTCCCACTTGCCTAAATCTTTTGGAGGCTTTCCAAATGTTAGTATTTTTGTTACATTCATCTAATTTTAAATTAAAAAATACAAAAGCATATAATATCTTCATACTGTACATTATCTTTGTGCATGAGTTCTGAAATCACAGTAATAATTGAGAGCATACTATTAATGTTTAATAAAATGTATGGCATAAAAACAATTACTCTACACTAATTAGAACTTCAGAATGTTAAATAGGCTGAAAATGGGACAGCAGAAAGTGCATGTTATAACTATATTATGTGTTTTCTTACATATCCTCTTCATTAAGTAGGCTCTGTTCTGTTTTCAGCTTGTTCACTTCAGGTGCATATATCTTAGAACTAATTAAATTATGTGACATTATCATCATATATTCCCTTCTTATTTTTTTAAAACATTATAGGTTGAATAGGAATCTCAAATGTTGTAATAAAATAACTGTGGAGGTTTTGTGATTAAAACAAGGCTTTCTCACCTTGTTTCATAAACTGTTCCACCTTCAAATTTACTGCTTTTAAGAATTTTGATTTTATTATTTAAAAAAAAAAAATATGTAAATGTTACCTGACAACACATTAGCAAATAAAAAATCAAGCCCTGACAAACTAACCCATCCTTATCATCAGTCACTATACAGAACAGCCCCATATAAAGTAGTATTACAAGCCAATATTTCATATATGAGACCAGTAAAATTAAATGCTGACTTTTCCTGTACTTCAGAGGAAGGGGCTTTCCAGAAAGCATCATACGCATTAAGCCCCATCATAGGTCTCCATGGAATAGCTTCAGAATTTTAAATAGAATGATGGTATAATTTTAGATCTTCTCATTGTCCTCAATACATTAAGCTACAGTTATTTAAAATATTATTTTATAAAATGAAATACTGAGAAGTTTTAGCATGTTTGAAGTCCTATACAGTTTAATACAATTTGTAAATAAGAAAAAGATAAGACAGAAAGAAAGGAATAATATTAATATTCTGGTAAATATTAGTGACAAAGTCATCTAAAGTTTTAAAAGAGTTTGGCAGTTTTGATTGTTTAGCTTTCATTATTTTAAAAGTATGGCAAAATTTGACTTAGTGGTTCACTTTCTTTTAACACTATTGATTTGCGGCAGAAGTGTTAATAGAAACATGGGATGCAAATATTGTACATGAAATTCAAGAGGCTGAAGTATGGATGCATTATTGACTGACTTCTGCACAACGTTGTCCTATTTTGCATTACCCAGTGGACACCACGAGGAGGCAAGCTACTTTATCCCAAAAAGGGAGCAGTGCTATATTCAAAACCAATAAAGCCCTGTGGATTAAATGTAAAATTAAAAAATATCAAAACGACCATAGAACAAAAATATCAACATAATATTCAAGTGGAAATATCTAATAAAAATTATTCTAATATAAAAGAAACAGTACAAAAAATAAAAAAAATCTATCAAGAGGAAAGAAGCAGTTGCTCATTTTAGACTGGTTACTGGACATGATTGTCTGGTGGAACATCTACACAGATTTGGTTTTATGAATGATAACACATGTAAGATGTGCAATACTGACAAGATTCTAAATGGAGAACATCTATTGGAATGCACAGAACTGAGGAAAGCTGCACCTGATGGGAAAATACACAAATTATATTGGCTGGCCAGGGAAAAATTGAGGATCAAAATTCTACACATTAGATCAACAACAACAACAGTAAGGATGCATGGGTATTGAAACATGAAGAACAGGAACTGTATAAAGATAAATCATAAGAGAAAGATGAGAATGCTGTCAGTGGTCTTGCTACCGTAACTGTAAATCCACAAATAAGCAAACATAAAAGTTTTAATGTGAAATATCAAGAGGGTTTAATATATTGACATGATTGTAGAAGTTTTACTTTTAATTCACAAAATTATGATATTTTCACTGTGTGGATTCCTACATTCATTTTTAATTGAAAAAAAAAAGATCAACATAAATTTGTTAGCAATAGTGGGACAGCCACATATTGGTTCAACAGACACTAAAGCAGCATGGCATTATGTTATATTTGCTTCCATCCAAAATTCACATAAAGAGAGTATACATTATTTGCAATATAAATACCTCAAATGAATGAGAGAACTGTACCTTTTCAGCATTAAGTTTATTGTAGCATTCTTGGTAACTTAATCCTGGGTCCTTTATTTTAAGGTGCAGTTTAAAATTTTGTCATTTTGTCAGCTATAAATTAACTGCACTTTTGGGAAATGTACCTCTTAATGTGCAAGCAGAAATATGGTACCAGCAAGATGGTACACCACCACACTTTGCAAGAACACGTGTAAACTATTAAATGACAAGTTTCAGAAAAAATGGCTTGAAAGTGTTGAACCTGTGGCATGGCCACCTGTTTACCTGTTTTTACCCTATTGGATTAATTTTTATCGGGGAATGTAAAACAAAAGCACCTTTAACCAAACAGAATTTGAAGTACTAATATGTGAATTTTTTAATATTATTATTTCCTGTATGCTGGTAAATATTAGAGAAAGCTTCCAAAACTGTTTACTAAGAGTTTAGACTTTAATGAAGGCTATGTTACCATTTAATAAAATGATATAGAGTAATATATTTATTGTTACTTATCTTTATCTAGTTGTCTCAATTGAGCACCTATAACTTATATGAAATATCTTGTTTTTTGGGTGATGATCTCATCTCATAGTTATAAAATGCCATCATTTTCAATATATTGCATTATTGAGGCAGACACAGAAAGAAATGATTTTATATAATGAATAAAAAATAAGAAATAATTTAACTTCTCAGGTATTCATTTTAGAAAAAATACTTTAAACAACAATAGCTTAATTTGTGGAGAACAATCAGAATACCTGAAAATGATGCCATTATTTTATCTAAAATTCTGAATGTGCCCTACACCAGATCCCTGATGGAGCCTGCTCAAATGTTGCCCATGATGCTATCTAGATTTACCAAGGATATGAGAGAAATTGTTGCAAGCTAGCTATGAACAAAGAGTGGAACAAGATCTAGCGAATCATGATGAAAGAATAAGGAGGCTGGAAAAGGCAGAGGAAATAATAGAAAAGCAAACATTATCATTTTTGGAATGTGAACAGTCATTGCACATGAGTCAGTGAGCCCAAAGTCCTAGGAGAGATCCAATGTCCATGCAGGGAGCTATTCATGGTCCCTTGAAAGGCAAAAGGGAATCTAGTACCTATTCTGGAATCTGGCAGTGGGACCGAATCTGTAAAGTATCTTTCTCTAATGTGTTTAAAGAAAATAATTTGTCTATTTAAGAGATATTGGTTTGTAACACTATATATATATATTGCTGAGAGCAGATCAGACAGACAGAGAGAGAGAGAATGAATGAGTGAGCATGTGTGGAGAGGATGTGGGGGGGCTGCTTGAGTGGGAATAAATATGGGAGGACATGAAAGTGTCATTCTCATTCAGTTTGCTAGGACAATTGGAAAAGAAATCTTATTAAGAGCAAATGGAGTGAAGGGCACAGTTTGGGGTCCTATCAACCACAGGTTTATTAAGCACAACCTCAATCTCATACATTATTAGTATTGCTATTGCTGGGTTTAGGTCTGTGTCGAGGAGGAGGGGCAGGTGGCACTCGTTTTGTTCCCACTCTCTGCTGTCGTTGCAGCATTTGCATCTGTTGTCGTTGCTGTGGTTCACTTAGCTGTCGCTGTAATAGTGGCTGTTGCCGTAACTCTTGTTGTTGCTCACTTTGTTGCCGTAATAGTTGATACTGCTGCGGTGGCTGTTGCTGATAAGATTGCTGCATATCTTTATGTTGTGGCTGTTGCTGAGGGTAGCTTTGTTGCAGTTCCTTCTGCTGTTGTTGTTCATACTGCTGTGGTTGTTGCTGCGGTGGCTGCTGCTGATAATGTTCCTGCTGTTCCTGCATCTGTGGTTGTTGACTACTACTGTTGGTACCTGTTGAAGCTGATGCTTGAGTTTGGCTGGTTGCTTGAGACTCTGTTGATGTATTGTTAATTTCTGCCAGAGGTGGAGCACTTCGCACCAGACCACTGCCCAGTTCTGCAGTCAGGTCCAGCACCATGCCTCCATTTGGAATTAGATCATCATCATCATCATCCTTGCGTGCTGCAACCTAAATGGAGAAACCACATAGATGCACTATAATCTTGCAAATTCTTACAACTTATGACACTATATAGGAGCAATGCATGGTCAGCCTCACCTTGAGGATGGTTTCAGAATCTTGGAGTGCTTGCTTGGCCAGGTAGCGCTCTCGTTTAATCTTCAACTCTAAGCTTTCAGGAATGTCTGGCACCAGAACATCTATGAGCTTGCAGATTCCAAATACCACATGCTGAAATGCAATAACTCTTCAAATAGCAATTTAGAAGATGTCAAGTAAGGAAAACAAAACAAAAAAAAAAAAAAAAACTGATAGTAACATTGAAAAGTTTGGTCTTATTAACAAGTGAATGTATCATAGGCTGGAGTAAGGTGGAGAGAAAGGAAAAATATTTCAAATATGAATAAAAAATTTAGAAGGTTTTTTGGAAAGACATCACATTGCAGATTATAGTCATATATTTTTTCTAAAGAAAAGCTGTTATGTTCTTTGAAAAATCTTAAAATTTTTAAAAAATAAATGTTTATACTAGGTCCTGTACCGATCTACACAATATTTTATTAAAATTCATTAGCACGACATATATTTAAGGTAAGATGACAAATTCTTTATGGTTCTGTAGATGGTTTTAAATAACTTTCCCTTATATTGGGTTCCATATTGGCAAATAGGGAAGCTCTAGGTCAGAATTAATTACATATTAAAAGTGCAAGACCTCATCTAAATTTGAAAATCAGCTCTGCTGACAAAATTTCAATACGAGTACTTCAGTACCTTTTATAAATTGTTGCAATCTCTATTACTGTGCATGGAAAGAGATAGAGAGGTCTTTGAAGGCTAATGAGATTGTTTGCTTCAATATAACTCCAACTTGAATTTTGGAAGACACTCTCAAAGTCTTTTGAATGTTCCTCATAAAACAATGGAATATGTTTTGATCAAGTGAAAGGTAAGACAATAGTTTTAAAAAGGCAATACAGCCAGTTTCAGTTGTCAGCACTCTGTAGTTTCTAGGAAGTGAACTAAAACTTACAGCTAAATTTACTCTTTTATTCATTTCAAAATTTTTTTAATACTGTTAACTTATGTTAAACCATTACAGAATGTTAGGAGTGTGAGATAGGCTTTCGTACACAAGACTTTCCTACTTGTACTAAAAATCAACAAATGTAAGAAGAAAACATTACATTTAATTATGAATTCAATTTGGAATCAAACACAGTGAATCACTCATTAATAATCTCTTTTGTGTAGGATATTTAGAATCTCTTTCTGGTTTCTAAATATCCTACTCAAAAGAGATTAAAAACATTACATGTTTATGTTTATCCATAACATAATGGATATGTTTATTCATATTTTATAATTATTAAACTCAGTTGCAGAATGCACTCGATTCTAGGCACAGGTTACGTGCCTATTTAGGTGCCTGTTTTTAAACCTGCTTAGGTTTAAAAACAATTTATTAAAAAATATTGTATGAGTTGACCTTGATGTAGTTGGGAAGAACACACTAAGAAATCTAACTTTGGTAGGTATCACAACAGTAAAAATATATGTATATTTCACTTAGCATGGTCACCCTTTGACAAAAAAAATTGGTCCCCTCTTGAATAACAGCACATAGTTCACAAGGTGACCAGCAGAGCTGTTTAACCACTGCAACAATTGTATTATATGTATGCGCTAAAGACAACTGTCTAATATGCATATTCTGTCAGCTCTGTGACAGAGTGTGCAGTGTGTTGTGATTAAGAGTGCAAGTTTGCCTCTCAGCATAAAGCACTTTTTTTTTTAATAAATCTTTGTAACATACTAAGACAATTAGTTTTGTAATATTGCTTCCCATATACAGCAAGCTTTAACACACACACATATATAAATAAATTAACAGTAATTATAAAAACAGAAAAGGATAAAACACTAAGAAAAAGTCACACTTGTAATTGCTATATTTCGAACTGCTTGAGTTCTTCTATGGCAAGAAGACAAGAAGAACATGCAGTATGCACTCACTGCATGCACTTGTGAATATAGCATTTACGAGTATCCCCCAAGTTCTCCAATTGATATGTAGAATCTGATGAAGATTCAATTTTTTTTGTCTAAGGGTTTACATAGTTAAATTTCATGACATTTTTGGCTGTAAGAATCAAATAAGCAATCATGTAGCTATCACAATTATGTTGACAATAATAGTTATGGCTAATTTATTAAAGTCAAACCAGAGCAAGCAGAATAAATCTTTGACACAAGTTATAATATTTTTGAAGCCAGTACTTTAATGGAATTAAATTTGGTCATAACTCTGCCATGGCTCATAAGAGTTCACAGCTCCTAATGCTGTCTGCCTTATTATTTAAAGAACAAAGTTTTAGGTGCATGAATGTACTGAGTGAAAAAATCAGCATAGGATATGTGTGACTGAATAATTAATACTTAAAATAATACAAAGTACACTTATGTTTTAATTCACATATTATTTTTTAGATTTGAGCTAAATGAGTTATTAGCAAATGATTGTAGAGAAAAAAAGGATTTAAACCAGCACACTTTAATTATCCTATTCTGAAGATATTTGTGCATTAAAGAAAATTATTCTACCCTTTATACTCTATATTGTAAATTGTCATCATAATTGTTAATGTTGAAGATATTCTGAAGAAGATCTGGAACTTTGAGCATAAAATATTAAAATGCAGCTGTACTTACATCTGAGCAGTCACTGAATCATGCAGAAAACAATCATTTAATGATATAATTTATTTATAGTTTTAAGCCTGTTTTTGCACCTCATTTAAACTTTTATAAAACCTCAAGTCAAATGACGCCACAGTGTTTGTCTTCCGAACATTACAGCATTTTTATTTCTATGTTACTTCCTATCCAGCATTTCTGACCCTGTGCTTTATAAATATCCTGATGCTATGTATAAAATAGAAAGAGGGTTTTACAGTATGTTCAAACACTTACCTCAAACACAATGACAAAAGCAAGACGCACTGCAAGCAGTTGCCAGAAAAATGGTGTATGCTTGCCTGTCTCATCTCTCATTCCACGATATCTGCAGTGGTTTAAATTTGTGTCAGGAGGGGCATATGCTAATGTAAAGTTGACATAGCCCACCAGATTCCAGTCATACTCATATTGGTATAGCAGCTTGGGTAGAAACTCTGATGTGAAGGCTATCAGGAATGCCTCAAAATAACAGAGCACATTACAAACTTAGCACATTCTGTTTCATGAATGGTGATCCTATAGTTTATAGGCTGATAATAATACAAGTGAGACATTATAAATATATTTTTCTGAATTACATGCAAGATGGTTTCATGCAACTTGGACCCCAAAAGTGAGAATGTTCCCTTGTAAGGATTAAAATTTATAGCCTCTATAAGTTAGTAACTTGCACATCTACTATGGTACACATTAATGATAATGATAATAATATCATAATGATAATGAATTGAGATTAAGTGAAATTCCATTACAGTTCTCAGTGAGTTTGCTATTAATGATCTATTTGCTATTGATAATGGTTCAAACACTTTTATGTTTTTAACAAAGCATATATGGTTGGTAGATGATACACAACATACTAATTTAAAAGTTATAACCTGTTTTAGGAGATAACTATTAGCCATATTATTTATTAAGTTATATAATATTCTATCACATTTGCCTCTATTTTTTTATGATTATCTTAATTTTTCAAAGCTCATAAGCTTTCACATCAGTATAAGCTATAGATAGAAAAACTCCTGGACTTTTAGGCTATGGTCTACTGAGCTCCTTCATCTTCCCAAATATTTCTATCATGGCCTACAAGCTTTGGGAACTTTTCTAACTGTAATCTTCATTTTTATATCATAATGTTTAAGAAATTTCCTTAAAAAGGTATTACACATTATATGTCAGTACATAATGAGTCATAATGTGCTAAGTTTATTTTTACAGCAATGAATAAAAGAAATTTTATTGTTCTGCACAAAGTTTAAAACTTCAAAGTACTGTTATTTTAACATACCCAAATGCTGGAGTTGAAACTTACGTTGCTGATGACAGCCAAATGTGCCAGCATATTGAGAATCTTGAACCAAATGCCAATATCTTCTGCACGTTCTGCTACAATACGCCTAGTTTCACAGACAAACTTCTGAGCATCAAGCCGTATTTCAACCCAGTTATTGAGCAGGGCAAATAATGGAGCCAATGGAAATGCTGCTACAAAGATGGTGATAAACCCAAACTGCAGCACTGAAAAATGAACATATTCAGTCTTAACTATCTTACTTTGCATAGAAGACCACTGACATGGTGTCTGCAGTTCCTCATGCTTGTAAACTTCCCATTACCCTTCACTGTATTCTATACTCTTATGTATAATCTTTGTCACCATATCTTTAACAAAAACAAATGCTTAAGCAACATTTCCTTCTAGGAGGTGCTTCACATCATCTTGTCTAATCCAAATGTCCATACTCTGTGAAGACCAATGGCAGTTCATATTCAACATACCACCTGTGGTGCCTCAGTAGTAAAAAGGGCTTTAAACACTATTAAAAAAAATGCAGCATAATCCAGTATGGTGTTTTGCTCAGAAAAGTCTTGGACTGAAGGTTTATCCCCAGAGTACTAGAAATTCTTTAATTTCAAGCCTGAAGAAGCATAGGGAGCTGAAATGCAATTATTGATAGAGTGTAATGCTAATGAATGTCAACACTGTTCACAATCAAAGAAAGCTACAATTGCCTAATGTAAAAGAAACCTGTCAGAGGGTCCCAAGAACATAAAAGGGCCACCCAACTGTCTGAATGATGGTTTGATGGGAAGTGAGTTATGATGGTGGTACTAACTGAATGAGAGATAAAGACTACGATCAATGTGTGCAAAACCACTCTCCTTAAAAATCTTCATGAGCAGCCAAGGTAGTTAAGGTACAGAGTAACAAATCAGAAACATGGGATTTGAATCCTGACAGGATTGTCCTCCCTGACTGAGCATTTTCTAGGCTTTTCTCAGTCCTCATCATTGCAAATGTCATGAAGGTATTCTAAACTTAAGACTGAAATCCCTTCCCCCCAAGATATTTGATTTATTTATTGATTCATTTGATTGCTTTAGTACATAGTATTATAATTGATGTTGGGCACTTCTTAATAAAATACTGAAACAATTAGGTGTATACAATAATATCAAGATAAAAGTATTTAGATGAAATATACTGTCATTCTCATGTAACTAGGACATAGTGCAGTTATTAATTATTTATCATTATTTACATGGAAATCCTGAAGCAGTGGTTAATTAGATGTGCCCAGAGTTCAATATGCTTCTTTGGTACAAGGAGGGATTATGCTTATAAATAAATAATATATATATATATTTTTTTTTGAGGACAATCTATCCCATTGTCAGCTATTCTATGTTGATTGTGCTTGAAATATGTCCTAATGTTGTGCAAGTAAGTGGAGTTAGTGTGAACATATTTAATCCAAAGTACAATTTAAATAATTTATGGCCAATGTTTTAAAAAATTGTTTGCCCCTCCCATAAAAAATTGTGTAGATGCCCTTAAATCATGGCACTGACTGTCAGTTCTGGTGCCTGGTCAAAACCTACTGACTCATAGACTTAAGGTCACGGTTTCAAACCCTTTTACTTTATTTCTTTCTTCCTTTGCCTTGATCACTTTCCTTCATCACTTTCCTCTTACTTATCCTATATAATTTCCAAAGTGATTAAAAAATTCTTTTCTGCTAGTCCCAAAAATCTTTAATACCAGAATTTCTGCCTGCAAATTATCCCACTTTTTGTTTCATATTTCCTTGTTGCATCCTTCGGTTTATGTACATTCTAATATACAATGCAAATACAGTGGGCACAATTCTTTGTTAACTTTTACCCCAACTAACACCATTCCTGCTCTTGCCCATGCCATTCCTTCCTACCAGTTTGCCACAAATCTGAATGTATTTTTCTCTGCCTCACTTAAAACTCCTTTAATATATCAGAGTACTCTTATCTATTTGGCTATCAAATATTTCCTTTTTTCTATTCATTAATCCTTGCTTTTATTTTATTCCACATGCTTTGCCCATTTGGTGATCGTAAACTAACTAGCTCTCTCTAATTAATTTCTCTTACAATTTCCTTTAATCTACTTATCAAACTTCCTATCCATTTACATTTTTCTTGTGCCCCCAAACAGTCTTTGAGAATATTTCCTTCTTTAGTGATCGTACCTCTGCCAGTGTTTCATGATGTGTTTTATTACTAAACTTTTCGGTCCACCCTTCCTGTTCCATTAAGGCTACTCTATTGGGTGCTGTTCTATATAACCCCAATATCATTTTACAGACTACTCTATGAATTTGATCTGTACATTCCTACCTTTTTTTTTTTTTTGTTCCCCATATTTCTATCCCATGCATTCAACTGTAGCCAAAAATGCTCTCTCTAACCAGTTTACACTTATATATTTGGTATTTTTCTTCAAGCATGTTCTTATACTATTGGTAACTAATTTTCCCTTCCCCAGTGCATTATTCTTTTGTTTTGTCCATTTTCCATTACTGTTCAGCCTTCCCCCAAATAATAAAATTTCCTTACCACTTCAATTTCACTCCCCTCTAGCCACCATTTCTCATCTCTGCTGAGTTTGTTCCATTTTTTTACATACCAAAATTTTTTATTTATTTTTAAGCCCCATTTTTTTTAGAATATTTCTCTGTTGCTTCTATTGCTTTCTTTAAGCTTCTGCTTTTAATTGCAAATGCTACTGTATTATTCAAAAAAGTAAACCAGGAATGCCTTTATTATTAATTGATGGACAGTGCCTATTCTCCCTCCCTATTTCTTTGATTATCCCATCTATAAACAGATTGAATAGTACCTGACTTAATATACAACCTTGTCTTAAACAATGGCTATTAGGCAATGAGGTGATGGCACCCATACTTCAATTCATTTCCTTCACCTTGTTCTTGAACATAATTTTCTGAACCTCTTCTGTACTGATCTCACAGCAGTACACATTCATTTCGGAAGACAGTTAGCAGTTGAGCTCCAGCAACACATTATTTAAAATACATCAGCTCTTTATGTGAAAATTCATTCAAAAGTTTCCTGGCCAATTGCCTCCTTCCAGAACTGCAATTCATAATATTGTGCATAAATTTAACCTACCCGAGTGCAAAACTAAAACATGAGTGAAATGTACACTTTTAACAAAGAAAAATCTAGACGATATTGACACTACTTTTGAACATTCACCAACAAAATAACTGCCAAAATCTAAACAAGGGGGATTTTTGGAATATAAAGGAAAATATTAGCAAAGAAATTAAAAACATTTTGAAACTTAAACATGTCAATGAAAATGTGTTTTCTTGATATAAGCCAGGGGGAATGACAATTTCAGCATCCTCTATATAATTCAACAATTTAGCAGGTGGGGTGAAGTACAGGCATCAATGGTTGCAATCATTTAATAACTGAGACAAACTTCCCATGAGTGAACAAGCCTTGGTAGTAGGACGATCTGAAGGCATATAGTTTATTATGAAATTGCCTTTAGTTTTTTTAAAAAGAGAGCTAATTATAGTAGTATGTTTTCATTTTTATATTCTTATCATATGAGAAAAAATTCAACATTAATTTTATTTACCCATTTCAAGGTATTCCTGGAAGAGTCCTTCACTATTTATAAGTTGGTAATCTTCTTCCCATCGTGTTTTGTGCTTTTTTGACAGCTTCACCTGCAATTAGTAATTTAAAACATTAAATAAACAGTATTTAACAAATTAAACAATACTACAATAATTTCCCATCCCAAGAAGCAATGATTTCATCATTAAATTTATGGTAATTGTTAATTTATAATCACAGAACAGGCAAGACAAATGGCTGATTTCCTAGAATGGGCCCAACAGAAAGATTTTTCTTTTGTGTGCAGAACTTGTTTATGATTCATATGTTTTTATTTAATTGAGTATCACACAAATTTTTTTTTTTATAAAGCAGCTACTCTGTAATGAGAGTATATAGGTAAAATATGAACTTTCGAGTCAAATTTTTAGTAGATAATACAGTGAATCCATCTAACCAGATTTTGTTCAAATTTCCATTGTTTCAGAGTATATTTTTTAGATGTTATAAAGAGACTCTCTGATATATAATTCAAATTAATTCTTTCATTTTACACAAGAAAGTATAGGACTTATATTTGATTATATTGAGTTACTGGCAGATGCTGCTTACAAATATGCGGGTAACAGGTGCCAGATAAACTGCTGATCAAATTGCAACTTTAATTGGTTTTATTGATAGTAGAATTAGTATAAATTTTAGAATCCTTAAACATACATAAATAGAAATATAGAAGATACAGGATTGAGTATACTGAAGGAGGAATCTGATGTATAAAATGAAATTTTCTTATGTAAATAATATTCCAGATACATACATCAAATTTATTACTTTAGATGAGAATTGAAATAAGTTTTGTATTGCAAGTGTTAGGTTAGCCATACCTAATAACTGATTAGTTTACAAATTGTTTTAGTGTCACCCAAGAGGGTAAATATAAAAACACTATCCATATGCTTTCAACATTCATAATGTTGACTTAAAAATTGAACATCAAATACACTGTATACTGTAACTTTTACTTTGGGACATTTGAGTGATTAAGACATTGTAGAGGAAGTGTTAAGTGTTTCTCTTGGAGTTCAGTTTGTAGGAATATAAGTTATTAATAAATTTCTTTGTAAAACATAAATGTTATGAACATATAAAACATGAAAGCATTCATTCATTATTCACAAGCATATGAAATAATCTCACAAATGAAGAAACAGTTGACATGTTATTAATTTTTGGGGAATGTCATTTAAATGACAAAAGAGCACAACAGTTGTATGCCAAATGTTTTCCTGACCAACCACCCAGCTCATGCTATCTTCACTAATGAGATCCAAAAATTTTGCAGCACTGGAAGTTTGTCTCCATGAAAGCTAGTTTGAATTAAGAGCATAAATATTATATAATAAAAATGAATTATAAAAGTATTAGTAGAAAAATTGATAATTAGTAAATACAAAAAGTATAAGGGTGATAGATTGCATATTGTCTTTTACTTTGTATGTATTACATTGAATATTAAATATATTCATTCAATACATTTCACATAATAAAATCACAAAACAATGGAGTGTTTTAAATAATCCTGTATTTATACCATTTCAAAAAAGAAAAAAGGGAAGATTTCATCCCATCCTGATAAAAAAAAATATTAAATAAATGTCATTTCTGCCTTCTTTGACATTTTATCTGCATAAGGATAATAAGGTTCTTTCTTTCCTCACTTTTCTTTCATTTCTTTAAGAACTTTGCAGTTAGTTAATGATAAAAATGGTTCTGCTGATAACAATAATAACAACTATAACTGATATTTTCTTCTTCTTCTTCTTCTTATTTACTAAGATATTTTCCAGTTCATCTGTAGGATTATTAAATACAAGATGCACTTGTAAAGCCTAAAAGAAGAGGCCTAGAGTCCTCTAAGCAAAGTTTATTGGTCATTTCTTGCCCTAAATTAAATGGGATGCTAATGGCTAAAGATGTTAAAAACCACCCTTAAATAATATTAACTTAAGATGTACGTACCCTTTTCTTGTGCCACCAAGCTTTCATTTTTGGAACAAGTATTTCTTGCGCATTGTTGATAATCTGTTTGCCTATCATGATTACTGCTAGCTGCTGTGCAAGTTCTATTAGGCAGCCTCCAGCACTGCACTAAAGATAAAAAGGAAAGTGTTAAAACCATTAAACTGTTTAGAAGGTCGAATATGTCACCTTAAGAGGAGCAAAAAACTATATTTTACACACTCTCTGACCCTTAAGGATAAATGTGTAAACAACTGTTCTGGTAATAGTATGAGTGGACTGTAAATGAGGATTTCATGTCTATATATAGATACTGGAAATAATGGAAATTTGTTTCATTATGTCATGTAAATTCTAATTCTGTAATGATTTTGTTTAATAATTGAAAATGTTTTCAATGTTTTAAAGAAGTATTAATATTCTTGAACTTTTTAAATATTTTAAAAATTCTCAACATTAATTTTTAATTAAAAATTCATGGAATAACAGGAAAATATTCTCTATGTCATCAGACAAACTTTCAACACCTTTATAATGTGCCCTTTCTCAGAGTAGCATGATGAAAGCCACACAATTTGTATAAATGAAAATGTACTAACAAAAAGAATATTTGACTGATATTCTCTGAAGTAATAATAAACTTTTTATTTTGTGTATGCAGATTATAAATGTAAATACTATTAGATTCTGTTGAATTTATGATCAGTTTGTTATGTCTATTACCATTTATTATGAGTTACATGGCTAGCCCTCTTGTTATTTGTAGACTCAGGGCTTTCACTCTCTTTACTTACATCTTCATTTCGAAGTCTAAGGATCCGTGTGTAATTGCCAGGATATCCAACAAACCGACCCTTAAAAAAGGCAATGTAGAAGATGGAAGAGTAGAAATTGACAAACTGGAAGATGAAAACTTTGAAGGTGAGATTGTCATCAAACTCTGTTTGTGTCCGATGCATTTCTTGAAACAGAGAGAGAAAATAGATGTTTTAAGGAATGATTGATTATGACAGAAAAAGAAGAACTGAATGACTGTGCAAGAAATAAAACAAAAGTCAACTATACTTAAGAGGCATGCAGAATTTAAGTGAGTGTACTGGATAAAATTTAATTTTAAACTTAAAAATTGCAAAGTATAAAAGTTTATCTTTTTCTGTTCATTTGTAATTCTTCAGCACTGTTGATAAAACTGCTTTTCAGTTATATCTGAAAAACCAAGTAATTGTGCATCTTTTGTAAAAATTAAAATTTTTGAAAAGTGGTCTTTCAATACATATTATGAGAGGAGTTCCACTGTAATAAATTTTGAGAAGGGAGAGAACTAAACTTTGAATGTTGATTAGCTTATTACATCTTTCTGGATCCTGTAATAGAATGTTCACTATTTTATAATTGTAAATGCTGCTATAATATATAGGTAGGATCAATGTGTGGCCTTTACTCTACAACACTTTGAGAAGTGGACAATTTTAGAACAAATGCTCAGAATAAATTATGTAAATAAGCATTGCCTCTTAAATGAATATCTTTCAAGAAATCAATTTTTCTTTTCAGAGACTATTCAAATGCAAGTTTTCATTATATTTTTATAACTACAAGGGTAGGTTCATAAGCTTACTGCCTCACTGATAAGGATTATTGCCTTCACAAAATCCTCATCTGGTGTCCTACTTTATCTGTTAAGTGAATAATTGCAGCTGTAACTTCTGCTCCACTGTGTTCAGTTGTTCAGACATAGCTGCATAAAGATGGTTGTGTGTATAAAATTGTGACATATTCAAAATGGAGTATTGACCTATTATTAAATTCTTCACAAAAGAACTTACTCCAAATGAAATTAAACAGCGATTGAACGGCGTACATGGGGAAGCATCCCCCTCCTATTCTACCATAAAAGCATGGGCCAAGTTTTTCAAATGGGTCAAAAAAACAAAGATGAAGAGCATGCAGGTCAGCCCTTGGAGGTGCTCACTCCTGAAAACATCGCTCGCTCTTGTGGAAGGAGAAATTATGGAAGAAATAGCAGCCAGCTTGGGCCTTTCTAAAACAACAGTCCTTCGAATTATTCATGAACATTTAAATATGAATAAGGTTAGTACAAGATGGGTGCGTAGACTTCTTTCCTCAGTCCAAAAGCAGCAACGAGTCGACTTCTTTCCTCAGTCCAAAAGCAGCAACGAGTCGTCTGTTGTCAGCCATTTTTGGAGCTCTGCCATGGCAACAAGAGAAAAGTTCTGCAAACCATTATTACAGGAGATGAAACTATGATCTTCCGCTATGATCCCTGTCCAAAAGAGAATCAATGGAGTTTACGTAAACCTGGCAAAGCACTGTCTCTAAAGGCCAAGGTCACTCTGCCAACAAAGATCGTGACCACAATCTTTTGGGCCTGTGAAGGAATTCTCTTCATTCACTTCAAGGAGAGGAACACCACAGTAAATGGGGAGTACTATGCTGGCCTGCTGCACAGACCACATGCTTTCATCAAAAAGAAAAGGCAAGGAAAGCTGAGTAGTGGTGTGTGCCTTCTTCATGACAGTAGACCTGTGCATACACATCTTGTTGCAAAGGAAGCTGTGAAGAAATGTGACTTCAAGGAGATCAACCATCACCTACAGCCTAGATCTAGCTCCCAGTGACTATTTCCTCTTCTCATAACATAAGAAGGACCTTTGAGGAAGGAAATTTAAGTGTGAGAAGAAGTGGTGAATGCTGTTTATGCCCATTTTGCAGACAAGACTTTTGACTGCTTGTTTTTGGGAGGGAGATTGAAATGTTAATTCAAAAATGTGAGAAGTGCATTGTAAAAAAGGGTAGCTCTTTGTATATATGATATTTTTATCTTAAGTAGTATAATGATTAGTGAATATATTTATATTGAAAAGTGGAATATAGTTCTTGTCTTTATAATACCTAGAAAATGGTTAGGCCAGAAACTTATGAACCTAGCCTTGTATATCTATATCTATGGAATTATTGTTAGTAAATTAGTCATTTGTGCAGGTGATCACCCGGAGTTGGATAATGATAAAACTTTTGAGAATGCTGTATATGTAGTACATATAATGAATGACATATGGATTGTTGTTTATATTTATTTCATTATACATGATAAATGGTTGTCTCTGTACATGTATGTTCCTCACCAGATGTGTATGTTCCTCATAAAACAATGAGATTAATGTTACCACAAACAATATACCATAGAAGTTAAATTAATAAGAGGAAAATAATTTTCCTCTTGCATTGAATATCTTTAGAACACAAGTTAATGAATATTCATTCCATATTGTGAAACTATGCTGGGGTGAATTGGGATCAGTTTCACTTATTCACTGCATTTGGGATAAGTGTTTGCCTGCAAGGAGCATTTCCATACCTGAAAACATAGTGGCATAGGTACAAAAACAAAGGAAGTTGCTCCTTAAACCCACCCAGCCCAATGCAATAGAGGAGTCTTACCACCAGCCCTGAAAACTGTATTTTATAAGGTAGTTAAATTGGAAAACTTTCATGAAATCCTTATCTGTTAAGATAATTTTTTTTTCAGAATTATGTGCTGAAATAGAGGGGCATTTGGCAATGATTTACAAAAGTGGTATTTTACAAATAACATGCAATCTATTGGCACGTCCATTCGTAGGATGCTGGAATGATACTAGTATGCCATGCAGACACTAAATGGTGATTATAGGCAGAGTGTGTAGTAAAGGTACAGTGTTTGTTTTTGCCAATTAAAGAAAAATGTGGTCAGGATGGAAGGTGACTATCGTGGACAAAGATGGCGGTATGGTTTTTGTGGAAGGAAGGCATAAAAACTGCAGAAATTCATAGATAAATAACTGTGGTATATGGTCAAGAAGCTCCTGCAAAGAAAAATGCTTTACAGCTTAATCTATATGTTTGCCAGCAGCAAGTAATCTGCACTCAAGAATATGAAATACTGGTTGTCTGTCAACATTATAGTCTCCCAGCAACATAGAAATTGTGTGTCTGAATTGATAATGGCTGATAAGCATATAACCTTTGATGAACTGGCATGCTGGAGAGATATTGGCTTTGCAATCCTGCATACCATTAATCATGATAATTTGAATATGAAGTCATATTGGGTTCCATGGGACTTGATACAGGCACAGAATGACAAAAGTGTTGAAGTCTGTTGTCCAGCTATTGGAAATGCATAATTAAGATCTGGATTTTTTGGAGAAGCTGGTGACAAGTCATGACGTCACTACACACACAGAGAAGAAAGTGTAATCCATGAAATGGAAACATCCAGGGAGTCCCCAGTCCAATTAATTTCAAGTTGCAATTAAGCAGATGATCATAGTAATGTGGGACACTTGGAACATATTGCTAATGAACTGGCAGCCTTAAGCAATGATCGTCTACAATGAGGTGTACTGCTAGACCTATTCATGGCTTAAATGGAGGACTCAACAATGTTTTTTTTTGAGTAGCGTTTAACACCCATTTTTACTACTGTAGCATCATAGGTGATGGACACTGATGATACATGAGTTGAAATGATAAATTGGGGAAGGATATTTTTTTAAGGAAGGAAGCATTCCAGGCTTAAGTTTAGGGTACCTCCCTGCCATTTGCCAATTATGAGGACTGAGGAAAACCTGGAAAAAACCCCAGTCAGGGAGGTCAGTTTCAGTGGGATTCGAACCCTAGACCTCCTGCTCACAAGTCCGCATCTTAACGACCTCGGCCACCGGTGGCGACCTCAACAATGGTGACAGGAGTGTTCCTCCAACATGACAATGCTCAGCTCCACACCAGCAACATTATGATAGCTAAGTTGGACTTTCTGGGTTCTTTTTTATGCTGTATTCATCAATTTCTCCAGCATTTGTTTCATCTGATTATGTCTTATTCAACAATATGAAGGACTGGCTGCAAGATAAAAATTTAGGAACAATGTGGAAACTCAGGTAGCTGTACACAAGTGGTGGCACAGTACTCCCAAACAAAGATTTTGTGACACAATAATGAGTTACTAGGATGATGGTATTGATGCATTGACAATGATAAGGAGTATATTGAAAGATCCCATATTCATTGAATCATATTGCCTAATAAATAAATTACAAAAAACTATTATTGTAAATCATTTTCAAATGCCCCCTATAGGCAGCGACTACAAAATAGTACTCTTCCACACAGCAGTATGGCACTATCAAGGATACTGAGTGTGCTTATCAGTTTGATTTCCAGTTGAAGAAGTGCTAAGTAAGGCTTTCTTCAGAGTTTCCATGATTAAGAAAAGGTATATAAGGCAATTTTAGTTTCCAACAGAAATAAATGATACATTCTTAATTATCTAGTGAGTCAATTTGATACTCTTATGCTCCATTTACTGTTGAATAATGCAAAACTAGTTTCTCAGGCTTTTGCCTGCATTCTCAATTGCGAGTCAACTGTCAGATTTGTTGTTGGTTGGCTGGACTTGATGTAGCTCTTGTGGACATTTTATGTACTTGTGATTAATTTGTCTTCTGTTAGGATCTCAAAGTTCATAACCTTATCCTCATATTTTTTTATATAAATTTTTTCCAACATTTTCCAGCTCCACTGGCTGATCTGTGGATTTCAATAATTTCATCCCATTTCTATATCATGTTTAGCTCTCCAAAAGTGGTGTGCAACCGCTGATTTATCTCTCTGATTGTACCTGATGTTTCTCCAGTGTTCCTTCATTAGATAATGAAGAATATATTAGTTGCTTCACTATATTGATTCCGACATGAAATTAAATTTTATATTTAGAAATAAATGAGCTGACTTAAGGTGCTAGTAATTAATTTCATTCATTGTTGTTACGTCTATAGAAATTCATATAATATCAGAATATATACAACCACCTCTGATTACTACAATCAGGTTACTATATTAAGGCATCTAATTGATCAAAATAACTCATTATGTAAGATTAACATGTTTTAGATTACTCACCCCAGGCAGTGAGTCTATATGCCAGCTTCTCATATACCCTGCTCATAGCCATAATGAGAATCAGGTTCACTACTGCACCTGTCATATTAGCAATAGCTTGTGCTTGTCTTCTGAATGTTGAGATCTGGAAGAGTGGGATTGACACCAGGACACGATAGATGATCACTGCTACAATGAAAATTATCACCAAAGAAATCTGCAAAAAGAAGGAGACTGCATTTGTGCCAAAAAAGAACTGCAGAGTGCTGCTTAATTGCAGAAATAAGCTTCAAATTGCAGTATTCCTGCAGTTTAAGCACTTTTTTTATCTAATTTTATTTTATTTTCCAACATTCCTCTACCAGTTTCTAACAAAAAGAAAATTTTGTTGACTAGATTAATTCTGGGCTTTAATTGTAAACCTTGTCCATGTATACAACATTTTTACATCTTTGCTGTTAAGCATGCTGCAGCTGGGAGAGCGCCCACACTTCAACTCCACTCCCTAAAGCCTGTATACAATGTTGCTTAATAGCAGAATCCTCTCTCACTTACACAGACATTGTATTAGAGAAGTACTTTCTGATTGATACAGTTAATGTAATGTTTTTGGTTTATCTACTCATATAGTGCTAATTTCAGAAGCTCTATTTTTGGTGAAGATATGGATGTTTTCCTCTGTTAAAACTGTATATGGGCCAGTAAATTCAAATTTATGCACAATATCATGAATTATATTTTTAAAAGGAGGCAAGGGGTCAGTTGATTCAAATTTAAAATAAATTTTAAAAAATGCTTTAAGTACCTAAAGTCAACTGTCTTCCCATCTTTGCAAATTAGGGGATAAAGGATGCAGCAGTTGTTGCTATGGGCCAGTAGCCCTCCTTGGACTATGGAGAGCACTTCACTACTTTTTGCAACCTGTTCTCTTCAGTATTGATTGCTGAAAACATTAGATGGACATTGTGGGATGTTCTGTGCTGCCTCTCTTTTTCAATATGCAGTTAATATCCTATACCAACCTTTAAATGTAATTATAATCTATTATAAAGCTATAGTTATAAACCCACACTATCCATCTAAATTTTTCATGAAGAGAATGGGTCTCAAAAGTAGTGAAATGGATCTTTCATATAAAATTCCACCCTTATCTTTCATTATACAATTGTTTTTTAACAGATCTCTGGGGATCAAGTCATAGCAAGATAGAACTATCAAAAAATGGAGAAAATACCATGTAATCATTCATATTGGACTGCCACAGCAAGAATAGACATCCCCTAAGTGGTAAAGAAAGGATAACGTCTGTGAACTTACTTCATATAATCCTCCTGACTAGGTTATAAGTACCCGCTAACCAATGGCAGAGTGGTTCTCTAATCACTTTGGTGGTTGTAAATAAATAGCGTAATGCTACATGTAGAAAACTGTACCTATAAAAAAAAGCTACTTTTTTTTCTATTACACTCTCCAATTATACACAATGCTTGAAGAAGTAAAAAATTGCAGAAGTAAAATAGTTCCCCTATTGCATATCTGGGCAGGAACTACTTCTAAAGACTTCAAGCAGAAAAAATAAAGTAACATTAAAGATTCACAATGGAATAGAAGAGATCTTTTCCAAGTCCTAAGAACAGAGCTTGACAAATCCTTACATAACAAAATATACATTTTCTTTATATAAGAGGTGAGCTTATCAGCTAATCAACTTAAATATTTCAGACTCAAAGATTTTTCACTGAATACACTAAGCAAAAAAAGATATTATATGCAATGGAATAATGGTTGAAGTTAGAATACATCAAATTTGCCACTCAAATAGTAAAATTAATGGATAATGAAGATGGAATTGATCAAATAAGTTAAATATATGGCAACACAAAACACATTTGAAAATATGCAGTGCTTATAACCCTCCTCTCAGAAATATAACTGATCTCTCATTTATCAACATTAAACCCAAAATACATAATAATAAAGACTTTAATGAACATTCTAGAAGATGATGGCATGAAAATATATACTGAATAGAAAAGACTATTAAAGATTTTTGCACACTACAATCTATATATAAAAATATCCTCAAACATTTATTCATAATTCAGGTTTAGGAGATATTGCACTGCACATATTATGCATTTTTATTATATGCTGTGCAGAATAGCAAAAGAAGATTATAGAATATTCAAGTTCTGTTCTCAGAACAGTGATTACCACAGTAAAATTCAGCAACTGAACAAAGGAGTGGTATAAACTGATCATGTGCACTAAAGAATTTGTACCTTAGTTCTTAATACTGGAGGGGAAATAAAGACATGCTGTATGACAAAGTTAAAAAGTATAAACTTTAGCCTATCTGGAAACATCACTTAACATCCTTGGGTGAGGTCACACTCCCTTTAACGAAAGGCAGCAGAAAAGAGCACCAGAGAAAACCGAACCCAATTAGTCTAGTATACTAGAGTTAAGCTTTCTACATCAGAATAGAAAGCCTAACAAACTCATAAAATTCTGCATAACTAAATTTGACATCTCTAAACAAGTGTGCATACTGCCTTGGAATCCTGTGTGAATACTGTTAAGAAATGCAGTTTTTTTAGCAAGAAGAAGAAAAAGACTCCATAGATGCACACTCCGCAATAGTTAGCACTGACACATTGAGAGCAGAATTATTAATATCAGAATGTTGCCACTAATGAATGAATAGTGTTTAATGCCCGTTTTTGCTACAGAGGCACCACAGGCGATGGACACTGATGATACAAGAGATGAGTTACCACTAAGATGTAATATAATTTTTATCTTTGATCTATACTTAGAAATAAAATTTATTAACCAAAACTTCCATATTTAGAAGGCAACAAATCATTCTGCATTCATATATTTAATCATATTGTTGATGTTTAATTTCTGGTTGTAATTAAGGAAAAATTAAGATGTTCTTAAAGATTTTCTTATTACCATAGAATTAATTTCTTTCCAGCCTTAAATGTTTCTGTAAAATTAAATGCCCCATATGAAATCTGAAAAAGTGTGACAAGTTCTAAAGGAATTTTTGTTGTCACAGTCATCTTGGAGAATAACACAGCTTAGAGCAATAAGTATTATTCTGGCCATTTTCCTCCTAGTTAAAACTAGTAGCACATTTGACATTCACTTCATATTTTTATAACTTTAAAGCTCCAAAGAATTACTTTGATGCTGGGTTCAATTGTATGTTCATTCAATGAATTCAAATTCTATTCCAAAAATATATGGAAATTGGCTTGAAATGTTAAAAAATCTTACCATGAGGAAGATGATACCTATGCCAGCAGCTACACGTTTATGTCGCAGATGGCTTGGGAAGCTCGGTTCTCTTATCCCTGTTACAGGATTGCGCTCAAGGAAGGGTGCTCGAGCAGCAAACTCAGGGCGGGGTCTCTCTTCTTCCTCCTGAAACCCCATGCAGTCCCAGTGATGTGCCAGGCTCGCTGACTTTCGTTTCCAATACTCTAAGAAAGTCACCGCTGCAAAAGAAATGTGAATAATTTATTTGTGTCTATTCAAAAAAAAAAAAACAGAAATAAAACAGCATGAACAAAGTTACTTTAAATAGGTATGACACAAGATTTTTATCAAGCTATTCATAACAGAGTGTAATTTGTAGAAAGAAATGAGGGAGTCACTTAGTGGCTTCTTTATGTATGAAACACAACTTGCAATGTGGAAACCACTTTGGCAGTCATGGATTACCAACACCACAATATAATGCAAAGTTATATAGAAATCAGTCATTTATCACACAAATATTAACAGCTGGTTCATATATTAATGGATCACTCTGTTTATTACAAATATTTTTAAAACAGTGTAATGAGGGCTTGTACAAAAGTTTTGAGGCACAAACATAAAGCTGTAAAATAGTTTTTATTACATACTTTTCGTCTTCAAAGTACTCTTCATGATAACATAACAAATTATTATTGAGGAAATCACTCAAATTTCACTAATTTAGTTCCACTTACTTGGACATGTTTCAAAGGCAGTTGCCTTCATCATCAGCATGATCCCAATGTCTGCTTTCCCGCGTGGTATTCAGATGTCGCTCCATCGATTTTATGAACTTTTTGATAAGGTTACTATTGTTGGAGAGATCAAAATTAACCTAATTTTCTTTGTTTTTATTTATGAATATATTTTCCCACACTGTCAATTCTATTGGTTTTTGAAGAGCTTTTAAGAGTTTTGGTACCTTTTGGAATTCGTGGTTCTTTTGCCAGAAATGGTCTGCCATTGCTGATTTTTCCATGTGTTTATATTTTACATGTCTCATGTGCTCCTTAAACCGTATGGAGATATTTCTTTTTGTTTTGCCCATATATTTTTTCATATTGCAATCTTTGCAAGCAATTTCATAAATGCCTGATTGTTTTTCTGGAGGAATTTTGTCTTTTGTGTTCGTTTTTAGGAGGTTTTTTAAACTACATTTGTTTACTGGAGCCAAAATGATGTTTGCCTCTTTAAAAATTTTTTGGAATTTTTGGTATGCCCATGGGTGGAATGTGAATTTCTTATATATATAATCCCCTTTGTAGCCTCTCAGTGTGGTAATATCTTTTATTCATTTTTTCTTTTTGAATTTTTCTATTTTCTTGTTGACCAGATCTGTTGTGTAACCATTTTTCTGTGCTATCTCTATGATTTTTTGGTACTCCAATTTGTATTCTGTCTTGCTTATTGGAAGGTTTGTTAATCTGAATGTGAGGCTATTGATTATGGCATGTTTATGTTGTATTGGGTTGAGACTGTTGTTTTTTATGTAATTATCTGTGTGGGTATCTTTTCTGAATATGCCAAATTCCAGTATATTGCCATTTTTTATAATTTTTATATCCAAGAAAGGAAGAATCGTGTTGTTTTCCAATTCCATTGTAAATTTAACAATGCTGTCTTGCAGGTTGAGCAGTTTTATTGCATCCTCTTTCCATTTTTCATTTACTATTGCAAAGACATCATCAACATAATGGTACCAACATTTGTATATATATGGAAAAGTCCTAATTAATTTTATTTCTAAAAAACTCTTTCTATTTCTAAAAATACTCTTCATGATGTTTTACATATTTTGCATTCTAATAAACCATTAGAATGGATCATATATTAATGGATCACTCTGTTTATTACATATATTTTTAAAACAGTGTTATGAGGGTTTGTACAAAAGTTTTGAGGCACAAACATAAAGCTGTAAAATAGTTTTTATTACATACTTTACTTCTTCAAAGTACTTTTCATGCTGTTTTACACATTTTTGCATTCTAATAAACCATTAATATTTTTCTTTGAGTGTCTTAAATTGTCCTTGAATGCGGCAGATGCATTGTGTTAGGAAACTACCATCCACATAAGCAGTTCTTCAAATTTAGAAACAGAAAATAATAACACGGAGCTGTCAGGACTATGGAGGAATGACTCAATAGTTTTTATCCTGTTGAACTATCACTAGCCTGCAAATTTACACTTTATAATTGTTGCCTAAAGTAAAGGCCAGATCATAGCTTTTAGCACTTTCATTGTTTATTTTCAATATATGTCTTATATCATTTTGAAGTGTGTTTTTAATCATTGTCCAATAGCATAACAAACCCATGACCAATAAATATTTTACAAGGTGGTGCAGCATGGCATAAAAGAATATAATATTAATTTTTATTCAAAGTTCCCTAAATAAGGTTGCAAGTTTATTATGTCCCAAGCACTTCATGTTTCACAGTGTAGTAACACAAGCCTCCAGTATTCTTTTCTCAGGATGACTAAGGCAATTTAAATTAGATTTCTCAAATTTTGGTTTGCTAGTTCAAAGGATAATATGGTCCAGTATGATCCAATTTTAGAGGTAGCCTTTTAAGCTTATGCTGACAATGATTTTCACATTGCTTGTGGCCATATAATGTGACTGAATATACATGATTTTTATTATAGATAATGATAGCTCCTCTTTAGCAATATTTAGTTCATTTTATCTGGAGACTATTGAATACCACTCAAAATATTTACTGAAATTATAAACCTGATGACTTCAAATTGCTTATGACTTTCTTGGTTGACTATAGCATGATCAGTCACCACGAGATTCAGAAGGTAACCATTTGTATTTCAATGTTTGGCCAACATTACATTGCTCTTTTTTTCTAAATTATATTTGCTTTTTTTTTCTTCTTTTTTTTAGAATATGAATATCTCATTTCCAAACTAACAACTTATAACTAAAGCAGCTATCATACTTTAAAATATATCTTACAGGATATATCATTTTAGTTGAAGTAATCCTGACAAGCCTAATGTAAAATAACAAGTGTGCATTTAAACATTCTATTGTTAGAGAAAAAGAAAAGAAAAGGTAGAAGAATGAGTTAGTAAATGCCAAAGCTCATAATTAATTTGCTGTATTACCATTCAAGTATGACAACACACACAGCCTTTTCTACTACTTCAGGTCATGGATCTCATCCACGGTTGATAACGAAACAAAAATTATGCTGTTTCCTCAGCAACTAATGAAATAAAATTATTTTAATGGATATTAACTAAGATCCAGTTTAGGAAAGAAGATACTGAAAATCATTTCTGACACATCTGTGAAAAACTCTCATTACTGTAGTTTGTATTATTATAAGTTTCAGTTCTACCTATTTTTTGCTTTGTACATAATTTCTATACATTTGCTATAGATATAACCTTTATTCAAACTATATTTGAACATACATGGTGCTAATGAACAACACCAAAATATTTTCACTGTAAGTACAGAGGGTCTTAGACTGCAATGTAAAGTGCCTAAGTTATGGACTATTGAAGCAATTGCAATTTGGTCCCAGAAATCACACCTTGGCAAGTAATATAAACATTTGTATTAGAATTACTTCATATGTCCTTAATAATTAAAATAAACCTGGTTGCTACTAACCAACAAACATAATTTTTTCAAAATTTAACTTTAAAACAATCTGCAATATTTTAGACTAAACATATGATTACACCCGATGCATTAATGTGCAAATAGGAATTCAGTTTTTATAAACAAATTTATTAACCTACTTTTTTCTAATATTGTGAGATATGTGTAAATTATTTCATGCAAAAATTGTTTGTTTTGTAGCCAAGATATAAGACAAAATAATTTGTCAAATAACAAACTGAAGAAATGGAGAATGGTTAAAATTTTTCTGAATTTGTTAACATACATACATCTACAGAGAAATATTTCCTAATAGATGCCTTTCACATCATACCATATGTCAATATGTGTAAACTAGGTATTTGTGTAAACTAGGATGCTTTAAGCTAATCAAAGCCACTGGTATGCATACCCTTTTGAAATTTTAAGCCCCAAATATAAGTTTGAAACTTTTGACTCTGGGTTCCCTATGTCAAGTTGTTTATCTAAGATCCTTCTATATAGGATTTAAATATTTTCATGTTGTTCATTAACACTCTGTATGTGTGAATCTTGATAAATACTTGTTATTAAATAGAAAACATATTTTCTATTTAATAACACTTTGCAATTGAAAAAGCTTGCCATACAGCAGGCACCTCTAACTTATTCATAACTGGATCTTGCTTGTTAGTACTTGAAATACAGGCATGCTTGTCTACCATGGGAGCAAACAACATGCAACTGGTTGATACTTGTAAGGCTCATACATAAGTATATACATATATACAACACTTTATTTTTAACTGTTGTATTATGCATTTAATGCAGTATAAAACGTACACCATATATTTTAACTCACCCCAGAAAGAGACAAAGACTGCATAGAAGACAGTACCAGGATGGTCAAAAAGATAGGCAACCTGAGCATAGCCACACACCTCGCTGAGGTTCCAGAACTTGCATCCAAACTTGATATCACACTGGGGACACATTTTGTATAGACCCTCACTATTGCACACTTCAATAGCCAATTGATTTGAATGCATTGTGCACAGACCATACAGGAACACCAGTAGTCCTACTAGTGCTGCAGGTAACAGCCACCCCGTATAGAACCCTGTGGACACCATGTTCAGTAATTACAAAAAGTTAAGTCTGTTTCCTAAAGAACAAGATCTATGTATACTTTCTCAGTTTCATTAAAACATTTTTAGCCATCTGAGATATGTCATCTATATGCATTACTTAATAACAATCACAACAATAATAAAATGCACTGCTATTTACATCGATCATGTCATGTGCAAAAATCTTTTTTTGTACCAGCAAGAATGATACTACCTAATAGTTCTAATTACCTTGATTCACACTTCAGTTAATAAAGCACTTGGGAAATCAATAACTTTGAAGTTGAGGTTAAAGAATCCTTTACTTGGGATAACTTACATTACTTTATATATTTATATATATACACACACATACACACACTTTACTTTCATATTTATACATAGGTAAACATAAATAACTAGACAACTTCCGAGAAAATCAATGCAACTACAAAACAAGATGTAAAAATGGTGTTAAATTTCCTATGTACAGACCAGTACTTCAAGAGAAAAGCCCCAAACATATGGAAATAAGGAAATGTAATAAATTGCAACAGCCTATTAAGGAAATAATAAATCATAATCATGTTAAAAAATGAACCTACAATTGCTCCATTAAAGAATACATATGATATACTCATTATTCATGTATGATGATGTTATTTAAACATTGCTTATATTCAATCCATGCCTGTGTATATATGGGGGCACCCGTCTTGCACTAACCTTATTCATGTTAAAATATTCATGAATAATTTGAAGGACTGTTGTTTTAGAAAGGCTCAACCTTGCTGCTATTTCTGTAACTCTGAGCCGCTGGTCTTCCATAATTTCTCCTTCCACAAGAGCGATGTTTTCAGGAGTGAGCACCTCCAAGGGCCAACCTGCACACTCTTCATCTTCAATGCTTTCTGGACCCATTCAAAAAAGTTTGGTCCATTCTTTTACGGTAGAATATGAGGGGATTACTTCCCCATATCGCTGTTTAATTTCATTTGGAGTAAGTCCTTCTTTTGTGAAGAACTCTATAACAGGTCGATACTCCATTTTGAACATGTCACAATCTTCTACAACACATAGCCTTCTTTATGCACATATATGTGAATAACTGAACACAGAGGAGCAAAAGTTACAGTTGCAATTATTAACTTAATAGATAAGGTATGACATCAAATAAAGATTTTGTGAAGGCGATAATCCTTATTGGCGAGGCTGGGAACTTATGGACCTATCCCCGTATATGGCTTTGAATTTTATAAGTAGAGAAGTATGATCACAGTACACTTCACTATTCAGAGCATTGCCTCCTTAAGCAAACTGTTGCTTCTTATCAGATTCATGGTGCTGTGAGATGTAGTTTACTTAGCTACTGTTACAATATATGAAAATAACTTACCAAGCCAAGCAAAGTAGATGGCAATCTTCTCACCAAAGTATTCGCGGATATGATCCAGAGGTTGATACTTATACCATTTGCCCCAGCGAGCCCAGTATTCATAAAGAATCTGTCTTGGGTTAAGTGGCCCTTCTGGAACTCCTCGTTTTCTCTTAACCTCATATGGACCCTGGATGTTACAAAAAATAATCAAATGAGATAATGTAAGCAGAAGATAAAGAAATATTTGGAGAAAAGGGTGTAAAACTTATTTATAAAATTAAACTATTGCATAATATTTGCTAATATCCAATAAATTATGTAACATTTCTTAACTAATACAATTTGGAGTTTTTCTCAATCAATGACAATACAAAGAGTGCATGCATATAAACTTTCTCTAAATCATACTTTTCTATTTGTAAACTTTTGAATAAGAATGAAAAAAGTTGGCGATACTATTATATAGTTACAAAAAATCATTGGTATGACTTGATATCATTCATTTCAGAAGGTCATGATCATGGCCCAACAGATTATTATATCAGTGCCAATGCAGGGAGTGGAGATGATTCATGCCACTAGCTAAACTTTGAATTAAATATATCTACAATGAAGTAAAAATCTAATGTTTATACTCTCCACTGATACTATTTTCAGTCCTTAAAATGTAGTGCCATATATATTTTTTGACCTTTAGATCACTCTGTATACATTTTCAAACATTTGAGAATCATTAATAAATGAGAAAACAGGTCATATTTGAAAGTAGAATTTGCTAAACAACATGTTACCTTCCAGATTTGTACATTCTTTGTACTATGTTGTCAGTAATCCAAACAGAACTTCTTACCAATGTATTTGGGAACCTTACATCAATTATCATCATTCTACTTACTTAGTGTTTTGGAAATATCTGTTACTGTTATTAATTTAAGTAGCCTTATATGTTATTGAAATGTGAACTATATACCTTACCATAAGTTTTCATTGTTTCAATTTGGATTTTTATTATTACAATTATGTAGATAGTTCAGTTTAGAATAGATTCCTAATCTAAACTTTTCCATTAAACCAAAAAGCCTCATTTTATTGAAAGTTACAACCATTATTCACAATATCGTGCCACATATTTTTTCTGCATGATTAGGATTATAATATATTTAAATGAAGGATAAATGGAGGTTAGTGACTTATTGTACCTAACTAGCAAGTGTTATTAGCAAATTGGTAAATACAGTTTGACCCAAAAACTATTATCAGAGTTTATTTAACCTTTTTATACTCGATTATATGTGAACTAACAATTTAGTGGTTGTTATACAATGTGTTATGAATTATGTGCTGGAAAAAAAATAAAAAGGAAATCTATGAAGTGTACTCACATCATGCAGTGGAAAAGCAGAAGAAAATACACCTTCTTCCACCAGCCTGTCTATTCCAACCTCTCCCTTCTTCTTCTTACCAAAGATTGCAGTGGAGAGGATCTCATAAAGAATTCGGCCCCGCTGTGTGTTGGTGAAGTAAGTTTCTCTATTTTCACTACCCAGAAACCTGTCATCATGTGAGATACTTCCTAAATTTCTAATAACTCGCTATTTTATATATAAATAATGTTTCTTTTTCCATTATTTTCATCTAGCCTGGACAAAAAAATTGTCTTATAGTTCATATTATCACAGACACTGTGCACAAAACACATCTCATCACTCAGGGCGAGGAGAATTTGGTGTATTACTGAGGGTGCTATAATCTCATGTTGTAGGAAATGCAATGTTACACTTAGTGCATCTGATAAGAGTAGCTTACAATTTTTGCAATTTTGTTTCTATGTATTTTGCAGATGTTTGTATTTTAAAACTTCTACATGATGCAGTCAATTGAAAAGGCTATGAATTAAATGTTGTTTATAAAGCATTATATATAAATAAAGTTTACCTCATCACACAATGATCAGTAACCTATGTAGGTTTTGCAAATCCATTTATTAATACCTGATACAAAGTTCAAAAGAAAATAGTTGATTTTACTAATAACGTGTTTAAAATTATTTACCTGTCAAGTTTTGATTTCCGGAAAGGGCAGGTGTAATAGTCCAGGGGCTTATTTGGTACCTCCTCATACATCATATTTGGAAGGTGCAAAGCCTTCAGCAAAGAATGGGACCAGTTTACTGAAGGGTTTGGATGTGCCTGCAGAACACACAATATTTTCATACTCAAGAGAGACAATTACCCATAGATTGGCTTTTACAGAAAATAGTTACAATCTTATAATTATTACAAAAAAATCATTCTTTCCAAAATGAAGCAAGGGGACATATTAAGCGAGTGGTTGGTGGCAAATAAGTAATTACTTTATATTTCATATTAAAACTCACTCAGAGAAACTGAGTGGTTACTCATGGCCTTGTAGGCAGCTGTATTAAACTATAAGATATGATTTTTATTCCGGTTTTGTTAATGTGTTTAATTAGTGGTAGACGCGATATTTACTGTGATGTTTAAATACAGATAGCTTTCCAGAATGGGTGAGAACAATTGAATTTCAAATTTTATTAGTTAACATATTCAAAGATTATAAAATATTGTTTTCAAAATCACACTGCCAAAAACTAAGATGATTAGCTACATTGTGCAGTACAGCACAACATAATTTATGATAGGCCCTTTTTCTGTGGCTACTCTTTAATTAACTTGAAACGGAGATAGAAATGCTTTTTTTTTTTTTTTTTTTGTTCCTCCCCATTATGTTTAGACACACTTGAACTTTTAGAAGTCGCTTAAAAAGCTTAGTCTGTTTATTCAGGTTATAGGGTGAATGCACAGCAGATGGTGAAGCGTGTGAAATGGTTTATATTGAGCAGATCCGACACCCAAGTCCAAAGGAATTTTTCGACAACGTACGGCGACACACCACCAACGCTTCCGACCATCAGAGAGCGGTACGGGAAGTTTAAGTGTGAAGAAGAAGCACAAGCAGTGCAGATCAACAAGTTAGTTCGCCGTGCTTCACGAGATTTGCAGATACCTAAGAGCACTCTGCACGGGGTGCTGCACAAAAGACTAAAGCTGTATGGTTACAAAGTGCAACTTTTGCATGCGCTTAAACCTGACGGTATGTCAAAGTGCTCGTCATTCGCTATTGACATTTTAGATCGCATCGCGCACTTCCTGAAGAAGGTGATGCTCACGGACGAAGCGCGTTTTCATGTGTCATAACGTGAGGAGTTGAGGCTCAGAGAATCGCCGCTGCAACATCGACAAAGGGACCAGTCACTCAAAAAAAGAGACAATCCGGTTAAAAACATACGTCTGGTTACTCTAAAGTAGCTGTTATAGTGCTCATTTCCTGTTAATTATTGGAATTAAAGGAAAAACTAATAAATAAGGAGCAAGGTAGGAAAACAGAAAATAGAGGAATGCAAGAATATGTTAAATACAAATGGAAGAAAGAAAATCTAAATTTTAGAAACTAATTATGTGTTAATTTGCGAGTATGGAAATTAATACATACCCAAAGAAAATGCAATATATATTTTAAATTTGATTAAAGTTTGAATGTAATAGTACAAAGGACTGAGGAATAAATTAATAAAATTTGTTTAAAATAGGGGAATGGAAATTAAAAAAAAAAACATTTCATAAAGATTTTGAAATGACAGGAAGAGTTTTGGTTAAGATAAAAAGTAAATGGAAATGCACATTCAGTAGATATAAGGACTTGAGTATATCTAGTGTCATGTTCATAGAGCACAATTTTAACTGACAAGTAATGTAAAAATTATATTTGAATTGAAATTCCTATAGTGAAAATAAAATTCATTCATTTACGCTCATTGGTATGTTATCGCAGACAATCTTTCCACAATGTCAAATATGATGCTCAAGTTGCTTGTTGCATATTTATGATCCCAAAGATAAAAGTATGATATAATGCTGACATCACTTTGAAGTTGAAGTTTCCTATTATACCCAAATTTCAGAAACCTTCTCTGATGCCTGAGGAAAAATCAGGTTGTATGTGTCAATATTATTTGCACCTTCTACTGCTTTTAAGTTTATTTGTATAATTACTAGGCTCTCTCAGAGAATGTAAAATAATTTTGGATAAATATTGTAATTGACAAGAGCAAATTCTTCTTTTATATAATTTAGGACTTTCATACTGAAGATTTTTTTAATGGTGTTTAACGCCGTTTTAACCACAGGCGATGAAATGATAAATTGGGAAAGGATTTTTTTTAAGCAAGGAAATGTTCCAGGCCTAAGTTTAGGGTACCTCCCCGGCATTTGCCATTTATGAGCACTGAGGAAAACCTGGAAAAAAACCTCAGTCAGGGAGGACGGTCCTGGTGGTATTCGAACTCCAGACCTCCCGCTCACGAGTCCGCGCCTTAATGACCTCGAAAACTCATGGCGGCATACTTAAGATGTAATATTAAAAAGTTTATTAAGTCCCTCTATTGTTATTTAGCTATGTCTATTATGGATGAAAGACAATTGTTAACATTGCCTTGTTGGTAATCTTACTTTTTAACGTTCATAAATGCATTTGAGTGGAATAGGGAAAGCTTAACCTTCCAAGATTAGCAATGATAAACTATCAAAAGATAAGGTATAAAGACATTTCCCATATTTTGCCAGCCTTTTTAGAAAAAATTCCCTAAAATGTATAATTTCATCATAATATTATGTAAAACTAACAAAATTAGTTAAAATGTTTGGTATTTTTATTCGTTTTTAGTGTGTATTCTCTTATGTGCATTTATTGTGAAATAAATCTCTGTCAACTTATTCTCCATGGCCATTTGCTGTTCAACAGCTGTATGCTTCATGATGGAATATAATTTTTAATAGTGTTTAACGTCTGTTTTTACTACTAAGGCATCACAGGCGGTGGACACCGATGCTACATGAGATGGTAAATTGGGAAAGGATTTTTTTTAAGGAAGGAAACGTTCCAGGTCTAAATTTAGGGTACCCCCCCGGCATTTTCCATTTATGAGCACTGAGGAAAACCTGGAAAAAAACCTCAGCCAGGGATGAACTATCCTGGCGGGATTCGAACACCAGACCACCCGCTCATGAGTCCGCGTCTAAACGACCTCGGCCACGCATGGCGGTTAATATAAAATACAAGATATATGTATATTTATTTTAACCACAACCATCGTGAGGATACTTCCATTCTGCACGGATCTAATTTCTTGATAAAGGTGAGAAAATATGTTCACATCTGAGATTTACTATAAAAATAAAATTGTTGTGTGGGCGCAGCCCCACAGGATCGTGTATGTTGCGCCATTGACTTCAATCATTTGCGCATAGGATTACATAAATTTCAAAAGGTTTCTAATAAAAAAAACTAACATCATTTATTGATGCTGAATGTTCAGAGACTGGAGGAAAGGTCGCCATTCGCAGAGCATTATTTCTCTCCATCGTTACGGCACGAACTCATGAGCGGGAGTTCTGGGGTTCGATTTCCGCAGGGACCATTCTCTTAGTTCTCATAAATGGCAACTGCTGGGGAGATAGCGTACATTTTGGCCTGAAATGCGTGTCCATCCTTAAAAAAATGCTTTTCCAATTTATTGCTTTATCTCATGCGTCATTTACCCACCCTTTGATGCCTTGGCAGTAAAAACGGGCGTTAAACACTCTTTGAAAAATAACAAAAATAAGGCCTCGGCCCTTAGCTAAGACGGTATGACAGTCTTGTAGCCTCACGCGGGTAAGAATGCAATTAACGACACTCTGAAAACCTGTTAATTTTTTCTCTATCAATACCACAAAGCTATCTCATTCTCCTGCTTGCATTATTTCTACACATTGATGATTGACAAGTCAGTCGAGGAACTGTCTTTGAAGTCGGAAAGAATTCTTTTATCAAGTGTACAATCTCGGTAATGTATTTGTTTAGTGACATAATGAACACATTTATAACTAACCACGAAGTGATAAAAGCCTCGCCCAGTGTTCGGGAACTTCTAAATTATCTCTAATTCAGGAAAAAGTAAATATTTTCTGTCCTTTGTTTCTGATAGTATATGTGATTCGAAATCCAGAGAAAGTGAAAGTGATAAAGGGGAAAAAATTAAGAACTTTTTCAAAATTCCACCGATTATTTTACGGAAGAAATAAGGGCAAGGTGTTCAGTTGGGCTTTCAAGGAAGGCGATGGGGAGGGGGGGGGGGGGAGTCGATCTAAATTTTTCACTAAAGGATACTCCTGTTATTTTTTCCTCTGATTTTTCCAACCGGAGACGCGCATTAAGAAAATTCAGTATTTCTGAAACATCTCATTGTCAACAAGAATCATACAGTAAAGCAATTGGGTGAACGTGGCGTCAAGAATCATACTAAAAACTCGGATTTGGAAGAAGAATATAATAAATTTATAAGAAGAAGTACAGCTAGGAGAAACAAATTTGCCATACAGTGTGCTCTTTTTTTTTAGCGTGTTTCATAGTTTCGTTGTTCGAGTTTATAAAAATAAGGGCTATATTTTAATTTTCAAACATTTTACTTGATTGCAGAACCATATTGTTTAATAGCAGTTTAAAATTTCCCGTTAATACCATACATCTTGTTGTTAAGACGGTTATATTTTTGTGAGTTAATCTACATACATATTTATGAGCAAACATACAGAGGGTGCCAAAAAATGTATACACACTTCAAACAAAGAAAAAACTATGTTAATATAACAAAACTGAATTCACACAAACAGAAAATAATGAGCACTAATCACCTTAGACTTTTACATAACGTTGAGCTACTGATTGACAACGTTTGCGAAAGTGTCCTCAGCGATTGCAGCACATGCCGTTTCAATTTCTTCCCGAAGTGCTGTCAGTGTAGCTGATTTTCTACGGTATACAACATCCTTAAGAGTTCCCCATAGGTAGAAGTCCAACGGAGTTTGATCCCAGTCTCAACGTGCACATTGCTTTGTAGATTTCTACGGTGAGTACTCAAAACGTTCCAAAACCATAACACGGGGCTTGCTGCTGTGCCAGGTCTTCCAGATCTGCCCTTGTGAACATCGCATGCGGTACCACGAGTCTCAAATTTGTCTCGAATGCGTGCAATTGTTACTCGCGTTGACGGTTCTGTTCTGTACACATGTCTCCATTACCTTTGAACTTCAACAACATTCTCGGTTTTCCAGTAACACTTCAAATTTGCTTTCTTCTGTTCAAACGATAATCTTGACTCCATTTTGTTGTAGTAACGCTAACATAACGTAATGTGAGTCACATCTGTTTACAGAACATCATACGATAATCTTGGCTTCATTTGTTCACTGTTGATTTACCTGTCACGTAGCAACGCTTACATAATGTATGTGAGTCACATATGTTTACAGATCATCACATTATTTATGTTTTTCGGTCCAACTATGAAATATATTAAATAGATATCTCCTGTGAAAGTGTGTATACATTTTTGGCACTCTCGGTATATTACAAAACACCGGGTGTTATTAATTGACCCCATTGATGAAAGATATGTACCTACCTGCAGTGGAGCTCGCATATTTAGTTCTTCTGCATAATGACACAGAACAGGCCAGGTGGCGTGTAACTTGATGAAATATACCAGCTTTTTATTGCTACTCTCTATTACTTCCTGCAACAAAAATGAAACCCCTCTATCATCATACATTATATATAAATAAATGCTGAAAGATAAAAAAACACATAATTAAAAATCAGTAAGTAGTAATGTTCTGAATAGTGAGGTAGTGGTATTTACATTTCTAATTACACGTTGTATATTTAATAAACACTGTGTGTTTAACTTAAACTCCTTGGTAGCACTAAGCATAGTCATTTTGATGACTTTCTTATCTTGGAATAATGTATAACTAAAGGGGGGGGGGGAATAAAAACGTAAGGAATGAATTGCAAAATTATGCTGGGCTAAAGGCGGTCATTCACAGCAATATTCGAATACACCAGTCCAGCATAAGTACAATCTCCAACAACCGGGATGCCAGATTGATGACGAGATCCCTCAATCTATCGACATAGGAACAACAACTACTTTTTATTTAACAGTGATATCTTATTCTCTAGATCAATATTGTGGTAAAAAAAATTACAGTCCAAAAGAAGGCATGTAATATAACACAGCTGATAAACGATTTTTCGTTACAGACAGGACAAATGTACTGGAGCTCCAGTCCCGAGCGGTAGCGGAGAAAGCCGAGAGTAGTGACTTGCATAGATAAGCTAGATAATACGTGTTAACGCAAAGGCTAGACAGCTTCGATGGTTAGAGGTCATGCCATTGGTATAAAGGTAGTGAGTTCGAATATTCAAGTCCTGGAGCTTTTTTTGCTCGCTAACATAGTACCACAATGCGCTATAAATTGATATTTACGAACTTTTATTCTGCTGGAATCAAAGAAATTTGCCATCATTAGCGTGATTTACCCTCCCTATCAATTTATATTTACGCAAAGGAGGTGAGCTTTGGCCGTCAGACCGTAGTGAGCCGCAGCAAACCATTGGGTTCACCAGTTTCTAGCATTTACCCGAGGTTAGCGTTAAGGTTAGTGTGTTTGTATATATTAATTGCGTATTTCGATAAGACAACGTGTGGTAAAAAGTGAATAACTCAGTTTTGTAATAAGGAACAACATATTGCATCCAGAAAGTAAGGAGGACAAAGCATAGGTTATATTATTTAATTTTTTTTTATTTTGTTTATTTACGGACGCTCTTTAACATCTCAGGTCATCAGCGTCCCATTCAATTCAGGGCGTGAAACGGCCGACAAATTTTGTTCAGAGGCTTCTTTTTCAGGCTTGAGGTTCTTTTCGTGCCGTAAATGTACGACACGGGACCCACGGCTTTACTTCCCTTTCGAAGGAAGTCACAATTAGAATTTTTACGCCTGAAAAAATCCATTGCTCCTGGCGTGGATCGAATCCGCGATCTTGGGTTTCGGAGGCAAGTGTGGATACCACTACACCACCAGAACCGACAGGCTATGTTATGTTTAACAATAAAAAAAATATACTTGCAACATTTACATTCTTAGAAGCATTTCGTATCTTCCATTCGCGATTGCGGAGTTCGGCTCTCTCGGCTGTTGCTCGGAACTGGAGCTTCGGTTTTTTTCTGCCTGTAAGGATAAATATAGCCTTGAGCGAATTATTCACCGCTAGTGCGCTACTGGAATAATACCGAGACCACTGTAGCGCAAGATAACTACGCATATAAGCGTTCAATGGCCCAGCTATAAATAAACGCACGGTACTTATTTTGTCGATCCAATCATATTTTTTTGGAACACACTTGTTTCAACAACACCCGTTACCCTAGATAAGATCGAACATTTTACTTTAATCTGTGATTTCCTTTCACGCTGTCTAAATTGGAACAAAACTGAGTGGGATGGCTCAGGCTGAAAAGTTTGGGACTGCACCCAGGTTCAAAACCTTGGGGGCCGACAATGCTGACCTTGAGTTTTTTGGCGGTTTCCCCTGGTCGCTTAGGCGAGATGATTCATTCTCTGCCTCGAATTTTCCGGCTGCCACTTTGATGAATCATTTCATTCGTTGGTTCTGTTATAAGGTCGAAAGGTCCGGGTTGAGGTGGGCTTGTGCGGTGTGACGGTGACTTGCACTTTGTAAAGGATTTTGTCCCGGTATCTGGTATGGAAGCGGCCCTTTTGAAGGGCTCAAATTATTTTGATGGGGGAGTTCGCCAGCTTCGAGGTTTTATACATGGAAACAATGTTAGGAACCCTATCTACTACGTCCATGCCTCACTGCTCGTGGATGCTGGCCGACCGGTACCTCCCTCACATATCCCTTACTCCCAGAGGTGATCTCACTGTGACGTAGGCACAAACGGTCAGCCTTTGAGCAAGGCTGAAGTGCCGAAATATCCTTCTCCGACACTAACAATCTAATTCAGTCCAGTTTTGAGCAGATTCCTATAAAGTGTCCATACACTCAACTGTACCGACCAGGAATACAATAAGCATATTCTATAACTTTCTCAATGTTTTTGCATTTTTTTTTTTTTTTTGCTTGATGTAATTGTTGAAAGATCTTAACCCAAAGATCTGCAACTTTCATATCACTGACCAAGTTTCTGATACTTTGTAACTTTCAGTTAACGTAACAACCTAATAAAATAATTTATCCGTATCAACTATACTCAAATTCAGGTCACTGCAGTAGTGCCACTCTACTAGTCAACCTTTTAAATGAAATATATATGTAAATATCATTTACTATTCAGGAAAGTTTGTTTTTGTGATAATCCATTTTATTGCTTTATATTCAAGTTTAAGTCATATATCCATTTTGAATAGTAAACAATTTAAATTAATTCCACGTATAATATTAAAGTACATGTCTTTTTAGAGTTTTTTTCAAAGCAAGATATGGACCCGCAGAGAGCGTCAGAATACAACCTATATGGTAACCCTAAGAATATCCGATATTCAAGGGCAAGAGAGTTCGGATGTGGCTTACATAGAAATATTAGTAAAAACTCCATAATTATTTTTCAAAGCAATAAACATTGTCCTTTCTTTAGTATAAGCTTTCATACGATAAGCTTGACATAAGAATGCAGTTTTGTCAAATATAACAGAATATGTGTGTGTGTGTGTGTAACTTTAATGTATTAAATTGTATGTCGTGATATGAGAAAGTTCTCTGGTATAACTGTCTAGGCCAGTAACGGGACACAGCAAAGAAGGTCATAAACCGCTGTATAAAGGAAAGGGACAAGTGTATGCCACTTCTTAAAAGACCTTCCGTTAGCGGGAAGTCCAGACTTTCGAACACATTAGAACAATGAACCAGCCAGCCGTTTGTACAGTTAACTTTAAACCAACAAATGTAAATAAATGTTTTAAACTTTCAAATAATAGCGGATGGAATGTATTGGCAGGTGAATTTGAACCAGTCAAGAGCAGATGTATATTTTGAATTTTTAAAGCAAGGCTCGAGACATGCACGTGCTTGTGTGACTCCCTTTTGGCTCGATGAAGACAACGTTTATTTAATTTGAATCGAATACATAAGGAGGCGTTTGCTTTGCTGAGGCACTCAGTTCCAATACATTAGAAGTTCATTGCACATAGGAAGTTGACATCAATTTTGGGATCATCAATCGGATAGATCAGTTTACCAGTCAAGCAGAGAGACCCAATGCTCAAATTCATGCAATTCAGCAACTCAGCTCGGCATATCAGTTTAACTTATTTCATATCGGCAGTTCCCATGCTCAGATCAGATAATCAGATTCAGTTCATCTTCTTGGAAACTGCTGCATCTAAATTTGTGTTCGACGGAGCTAAGTTCTCTCGTACGCAGAACACCAGAGGACGCGAAAGATCTTGCAAATAATAAATTCCCATACATATTCAGATCTACTCATCGCGTGATTATTAACACACTTTATATTCTCACCCAGTCCTGTTGAGCACGACTAACAAAATCCTGAGATATTGTTGTTATGAAGAGTGGACAAAGTCAACAACGATATGCCGATCAGCTATTAAATCGCTTTATAATTAGCGATCAACTTGTCGCCCCCGACCAAACCACTTCAAATTTGGTGCCCAACCCGGGGCACTCGGCCGAAGCATACCCAAACCCCTTCAGTGTGTTCATTTTACAGAATAACCTTGTTTCTAATATGGGGCGTATTAGCAATAAATAATATATTTTAACACCTTTTCTATCTATAGATACGTTTTGTGACCATTTTGAAAAAATTTAAACCCGTTTAAATATAGAAATATGTTCAATATTGCATTTAAAATGAGAAAATGAAGCTAATTCTTACATGAAATTGGTTATTATTATTATTATTATTATTATTATTATTATTATTATTATTATTATTATTGCAGAAGATTAATATGCCGAAATCCTGAAAGTCAAGCATATGCGTAATCTTTTCCTACACCTTTGATCCCTATGAGAGTATTCAGCACTTACATCCTAAGAAATGCTGCGACCTACCTCCTCCATGTCCAAGCCGGCCCGCCTCAGGTTCGCCATGAACCGCTGTCTCCAGTTCTCCAGTTTGGTGGCGCGCTTATCCGAGCTGGAGGACACGCCCGACTCCAGTACTGCGGATCCGATGGACGACGACCGCCGCGACGTCAGACTTCGTCCGCTTTCCTCGTAGACCAACACGAAGTCGATGCGACGCCTGCCATCTCTGAAGAAAGTAGAACTGTCTGTGACAGCCTGGGGGGCAGTGCTGGGTGCAGAGTCAACTCCTGCAGAGGTCGCGGGAGGCGAGGATCCCCGCATAATGAGCCCCTGGTCGGAGTCTTCGTCATCCTGCAACAGTGCCTACATTAAACTTTATTCCAAGTGGAATGCAATCAATTATTTACTTTTTCTTGGTGTCTGAAAACGGTCTCTAATAATAGCGAGTGGTCGCGGATTCGATTTCGCATCACATACGATGAACTAAATCCCCCCCCCCTTTTTCCCTCCTGTCCCTGCCTATCCATTGTCTGGTGCTATTATGAAGTCTCACTATAATATTCAGTCTTCTGTCTCAAGAACCAATAAAAAAAGCTGATACTTAGATGTGACTAAGAAAATCTAAAATACTGCTTAATGCTGTAAAAAACAAATAAGATGTAAAAGCATTATGTGATGGGAATATTATTTCTGACCAGTTACTATTTAATTATTTCTCGAAAAATAATGTGTCTCGAAGTTCCACTGATTTGTTGTATTTCAGATGGAATATGCACGAGAATACCAAGCTGCTTTTGGTACCCAACATTGTAGCATCCCAAGAACTCGAGAGGTAATAGGGTCCAAGATAAAATAATAACCCTTAGCCTTGTAAAAGCAATGCGTCATTTTTCAATAATACTTCCTGCGTGTTAAGCACAGTCCTAAATGGGATGCTAAATTTGGAAGTCAAGACTTGGCAAGGCAATCGTCAGTGTTCCAGCTGAAGAAAACATCCTCCAGTACTTTGTGTATACAAAATTTGACATACATTATTCATGGACAGACAAAAACTACGAGAAATATTTAAGGTTAATTTAGAAAGAAACTAGCTCATTAGGAACGATGCTTGCAGAAAGAAAACCTGAAATATTTCCATTTCATTGTTTCTATTCTTGCTGATGACAGCCAAAGAATCATCTTCGAGCATAAGCTGGAAGCTAGGATCTTCCCTTCTTAGTTTGGCCTTTATTGTTGTTGGGGACGAGATATTTCAGTTCCTAGAAAATAAAAAGGCTCTTAAAGAGTAAAGGTGTGGCTGAATTGTGGAATTTAAATGAAGAGTCACAAAACTAAACATACGAGGGCAGTCTGATATTAAAAGTTTACTTGTTTGCTGCATGTGAATGAAACATGCTGTTTCGATGAACTGGGTGTCTATCGATAGGTCGAAGAGAGGAGTAGTCGTTCACAAGCATTGTCAGCCTTCCCCCAGAAGTCTTTGGTTGATACGTGAAGATGACATACGGTAAGTTGCATGACGAGTTAAAACAAAATGGAGGTAGACCAAGAACAACGCTCACTGATGAGATCAGGTTAAGCGCTGGCTTGAAAATTCTGCATGACAGTGTCCGACCTCACACAGCAAACCATGCAAAGAGTCCGCTGTAAATGGTGCAGCATCTGCCGCATAGTCCAGATCTGTCTTGAAGGACCTCTTCGTATCTGGAAAGACCGAAACTCACTTGCAGCACTTGGAATGAAGTGTACCGTGAAGGAATATTTAGACTCTCCACCTCATGTATGAAATATAGTGGACAAAAATAAGTACAAATTTTTAATGTCTGCAGCTTTTAAAATAAATATGTACAATTTCTCCAGAATATGTCTACAATTTAAAAAATATGACCTTGTGCTTCAAAGATGTGTTTTTGTTACATTGATTTACACACTCGGATTCCAAAATTAAACACTGCAAAGAAAAATATGTTTCCAAGACACGTTCCAATACTTGCATTAAAGACAAACTGTCCGGATTTTCTAATATTCGTCAATTGTCTCCTTTGTTAGAAAGTTTATCTTTCTGCAAAGTTGGACGATTGACAATAAAAGAGTCCAAAGCACGTTTGGAATGTTATACTTCATCGGTCCGTTTCATCATGAAGAAATACCCAATGGTGTGTTGGTCTCTTACTAGAGTACTTAATAACAAAGATGCATAGTATTGAGAACGTCTCCAAAAATTGAGAAGTGGAAGACCTCCCAAAAATTGCAGAAATTCACGACTTAGTATGTAGTGATAACCAAGTCACTAGAAGGAGTTAGTGCAAGGCAAACATCGAGACAAATATGAAAATCAGCTCATTACATGCATATGTAAGTTGTCTTTAGGACTGGAGATATTTAAGAGACATAAGAGTGAAAAACAATATTCAATAGAAACGAAGGAGGCATGCAAGGAAACTTCTAAGAAATTTATCAACTAGAAAATAAATCAGAAAGATTGATTCACGGAAGAAAAATGATCAACATTGAATCACCAAGGAAACACTATGAATTACAGAGTTTTTTCTAAAGTTAAAAACAAAAAGAAAATCACTGCAGAGAAATGAATGCGTGATGGATCATGCTTCAGCGGCAATGTGGTAGCGTCTGTATGGGTTTCACAGAATGAAAAACTGGCCTGATATCAGAAAAGGGGGTAGAATGCTTATAGGATTTTAAGTTAACACTATTGTAATTATGCACTCGGTAAAGTGCTCTCGAACAATGAAAATATTATACCATATTACCACTTAGTGCAAGATTATGCTTCATGCGTCAGAGCTGCAGGGAACCATATCCTCACTTTGCCCAAGCTTCATGTGGCCACCTGACTCTAAGGGTTATTTTGTGTGCAGGCAACTGAAGGAACCTCAACATAACATGTGTCTTTAAGGAGCGCATGTGTCTGTTGTCTTCAGCTGTTTCGCAGACAAATCGCTTCTGCCATTGACAAGTGGAAAACTGTATGTAGAAGATCGTGGAAAGAGATGGTTCTTGAATTATTGATGGATATAAAATATTCATGCAGCCATTTAAAAAATGAATAATTGAAGTTTAACTTGGCCGTACTATTTTTTATTACTTAACAATTATGCGCAAACTTTTTTTTTTTTACATTATTTACTTTTACATTCCATAAACTCTAAATAAAATGTTATGCGAATATAAAAACAAAACTGTTGATTTAGAAAGTTTGTTTTTCTCATATTTCTACACTTAATGATGATTAAATACTTTAAATTTTGCACATTTTAGCTCACTGTGCACAGTCCTTGCGATCATAAAATGTTTATCTGTCTCACAAAATAAATAAACATTAAAAAGCCAAGAGAAAGTTAATTTTGCATTTTCCGCGATAAAAAGCTATTGTTAGATACTGATGCCATGATCACAGGAAATTACTTATAAATTAACAATGAAGAGGTTACTGAACCAACACAATTACTAGAAAATTTGTCTTTCTGTCAGATTTACGAGTGCACCAATAAGAAATAAAACTAACTTCTGATCACTACTACCGTGAAAACAGGCTGTGATGTCAGCTTTCTTTCTTTGTTAAGTGGTGGAAACGACAAGCAAATGACTTAGTATCTATTTATCATATACTTACTATTTTCTGCTCTGCACTTACAAAAGTGTCATGATAGGTTTGGAAAACCAATAAGGTGATAATGCAAATCTTGCCATTAATTGGAACCCTGGTCGGTCTGTTAGAGTAGTACAAAAATGCCAAACCCAAGAGTAAGAGAGTGACAGGCAAACTTAACCTTCCAGTGCCCATGTGCGAACATAGCGGCATTAGTTGCTTGTAATGAAACAATAACTTAGTAGTAATGTGCTTCTAATTAGTCCACACTGATCTTCCTTCTCTAAGCTGCACTCCATAATGTTCCCGCGCAATTAGGTAGGAAGTTAGGTTATGTTGCACCTGTTTTCACAGAAACGTCGTGTAAACAACGATAATCGTAAATCACTGTAATTTCTGCTTACCAATTACCACACTTTATTTCGTTTAAAACATTTTCTGCAGCATTTTTCGTCCTTTAAAGGTAAATACCAGGCAGTTTATCTGCATCGAAAACTTCGTTTCCGACCTAATTTACTGCATTTATCGTCTCGAGGACCCACAATAATCGACCTGGAACGGCCATAATGTGTGATGTAGCTTGTTGTCATCTTCAATAATAGACTGCTAAAAGCGTGAACAGCTTTAAGGCGCCAAGGACTTGCGCCATCATTATTTCATTTCATTCACCCCTACAGATACACTTAACAGTATTCCCGTTCAAAGATGTCTTGATAAGACCAATGCAGTTAAAGCGACAATAAACAAATTTCTGATTCATATTTTCTCTTATTTTTTACCAGCGTAAATGGTTTTAAAACCTCTGCACGAGGCACTGGTAAGATAACAGAAAACTGTCATTATTGTCAATGTAACGCCACTTGGATAGCTTCCTGTCTGCACTGGCACTTACGATTGATAGGTTCGTCTGAGTAAATGTTGAAATACCTCAGGTATCTTGTTATGTGGCACATCTAAGTGATATAAGCAAAATACAAACATTCAATTGCATCAACCAAGTTTGAACCCGCGACCACTTGCATACCATAAAGAGACAACTATCTGAAGACTATAATTGTGTCAAAGCTTTCAGCAGCGTGCAATGTTAGCGATTCAACTGAAATTTAAAGCAACTATTAACCAGAAATGTGTACAAAAGCAGTGCCAATCTTGCCAGCAGACCCTCTACACTGTGTTTGATCAAATTTGGTATCCAGAGCGATCACAATCTCTTATATGTATATATGAGAGCTGATCGCTTTGGATATATCTTTCTTATCAGCTATATCGAATAAGAAACTAGGACTAAAGGGTCTATGAAACTGAGAAGTTGATTATCGAAGTAGGGATTAAATATTTTAATGATTTTATAATAAATAAATTCCTAACAAACGTTCAAAGATAGCTACCACTGAGGTCAAAAAAGGATTTACCCTTACATGCTATAAGCCGCTGCAGTCCCGAATAGAACATAATAAAGTAATTCATAAGTTAGGTTAGAATATTTTACTTTAAGTTTAACAAAAATAATAGAACATAATAAAGTAATTCATACGTTAGGTTAGGTTAGGATAGTTTAGTTTACGTTTAACAAAAAATAATAGAACACAATAAAGTAATTCATATGTTAGGTTAGGTTAGAATAGCTTATTTTAAGTTTAACAAAAAACAATAGAACATAAAAGTAATTCATACGTTAGGTTATGTTAGAATAGTATACTTTAAGTTTAATAAAAATAATACGACATAAAATAAAATATAACATTTTACTGCATAATAACACTATCGTATCGTGACCAGTCCGCTTTCTTCACTACGGTTCGGGACTGCAGCCGTAGATGCTTACAACTTGTAACGAAAGTCAAAAAGAATTGTCCAACTTCGGCTAACGTCAGTGGCACCAGGTAAAGCTGAATTCAAAGTAGGTCGAATTCGTTTTCGTTCGCTACGTTTTCAGTGAATATCGTACGTGTCACATATTTCCTGGTCTCTGTTTATAATATGCTGTAATTATAATAAGAAAATGCCACAAACACACATCAACTTCAATTCGTCTGACTGGTTGGACAAAGCATTACAATAAAACTTACCAAATATTGAAAATAAAACTGCAACATGAAAGAAGTTAAAATAATTAGAGAGACCGAATCGGAATCTAACTTCGACCCTCTGATACCTCTGAGATAAGTTGATACACGCTTACTTTCTAATTAAAGCATATAATGTGACTTTAACTTACTGGAAATACAACGGTTGGGAGTTTTCGTATGCGAACAAAATCCTGTGCCGAAATAGACTTATTTAGGCTTCAAGAACCGGCCGTTTTATTGCCTTAAGCTTAGGGTGTTAACAAGCTCAGAATTTAAATGTCATTAAAGGAAATATTTCTTGTATGCTTCTCTAAATACAGCAGGGAACTGGGTTTTTCATGGTTTTGTCGCCCGTTTCACGACAGCTGGCGGGTCGGCAGTCAGAGTGGTAACTCCCGGCGAAGCGGATGTAATGTCCGTGCAATGATTGAAGCTCTCGTAATTATAATTAAATTACAATTAGCACGCACCTTCTGGCAGGAGATGTTGGAAAAGTTGTTTTGCTACACATCCACACATTTCTGACATCTTTTTAGGAAATTGTCATTTCACACGCATCAGTTAATCTTCCGAAATTGGGTGAATTAAATTTTGAAAGGACAAAAGACCACTTTTGTCCACGAATTGTGGGAAGATATCCTTATATTTAGGTAAAGTTTTACAATTGGATGTTACAGAATATTAATGGTAGAGTAAATGACCCAGGCTTAATATTCTCTACTGATGAAGCATGGTTTCATTTACGTGGTCATGTTTCGACATTAAATAGTAGATATTGCAGTATATAAAAACCCGATTTCATGCACAAACCTTCATGCATAAGGGGAAAATTGCCGTATGGTGCGCAGTAAATGCAATCAGAGTAATAGAGACTATGTTTTTACTTTGAGAATGCCATAAACACATGAAAATATATTAATGACATTCCGACATAATGTGGTTTTTATTTAGAAAATAAAGTGTATAGGACAAACACCCACGCATTAAAAGAACTGAAATGAAATATCAGGCGAGAAATTTACACAAATTCGGAAGATGAACTAATGCATATAAATGATGGGTGTCAGAAATGTGTGGTTTCAGCAGGAGAACATTTCCAAAATCTTCTGTCATAAAAAGGTGCTTTTCATTTAACTTGCAGTTGATTTGCGAGAACTTGAATCAATGGCGCGGATACTATATCCGCTTCGTCGGAATTTATCGCTGCTGACCTGCTAGCTGCCGTGAAACGGGCAATAAAACCATGAAATACTGAAATAATTCGGGGAGCTCATAAAAATGCAACCGTTACAAAGACATTTTTGGAGGAATGGGAGATCAATAATTTAGGTTATGTGTATTACACACTTATTTATTTATAAGAGTTTTGTCAAATGGTGTGTGGCGTGAGAAAACACTTTAACCTTATTTAACTTCGTGCACATAAAATGCCATCGAGTCATTCATTATACTGACAGAGAACGTTTTAGGGAGTTAAAACATAGTTTAATATGTTTACTTAAGGCGAGTATGTTACATCAAAATTAGTTTATACAATTCCCATTAGCGGCATAATTCAATTTCAAACAAGTAAAGTATGAATTATAAAACTCATAAGCTCATCTAGACCCCATTCACAATGAAAATTTAACGTAAACATAATAAAATAAGACGTTACACGTTAACTTAGTAGTATGTGGGTATTCACAATAAAAGACGCAAACGTATGTATTAGCCCATCAAAAATAATAACAAGCGAAGATCAACTAACAGCTGATTGAAAATGGCTGCTTCTGGGCAAATGGCGGTAGCGTTTATGCATATGCAAAGTGCAGTAACTAATTTTCTTGGAGTAAGTTGAGTAAGGATAATTTTCTTATAATGAAATTAATTAATCTTTTGTCCATTGACGCCATTCTGTCTACAGAGTCACTGATCTTCAGCTGTGTCTACCATAACTTGCCCTTACACGGAGCACGAAAATCAAGTGCTCTCTCGTCGGTCCCGGTGGTGTAGTGGTAACCATATTTACCTCCTAAACCCCAGATCGCGGGTTCGAACCCGGCCAGGACCGATGGATTTTTTCGGGCGTAAAAATCCTAAGTATGGCTTCCTTCGGAAGGGAAGTAAAGCCGTGGGTTCCGTGTCGTACATTTACGGCACGATAAAGAACCTCTAGCCTGAAAGAAGAAGCCTCTGAGCAAAATTGTTGGTCGTTTTACGTCCCGAATTGAATGGGAGGCTGATGACCTGAGATGTTAAAGAACGTCCGTAAATAAACAAATAAAAAAAAAAAAGTACAACTCCTGCTGTTAGCTGCTCCAAGTCCCGAGCGACAGCGGAGAGAGCCGAACTACTGTGCGCGGCCGCAGTGTAAATGTTGCACGTATTATATTTTGTTAAACATAATGTAACATATGCATTGTCCTCCGTAATTTATAAATATAAACTGACAGGGAATTGTTAGGCGAGTAAAATATTGTAACGGTGGCAAACCTGCTCTTATTGGAATTCACACTTAATTCAATTCATAAATACATACTGACGCTAACCTCGGTAAATTCTATAAATAGGAGGACCGAGTGGTTTTTCGTAAATATAAATGATAGGGACGGTAAATCACTGTAACGGTGGCAAATCTCCTTTGATTGCAGCAGAAAAAAAAATCATAAACATCCATACATATCGCATTCTGTACGTGGTACTATTCGCTTGAAAGTGTATATCCGTGGGTTACTACCTTCGGCCCTCTCCGCCGACGCTCGGGACTTGCAGCAGCAAGAGTTGCATTTGTTTTCCTGCTCCGTATATATCATAGAGCTCTACAAGCAGAGCAGCTGTGTTCTGATTGGCTGATTTCTCAAGTTTAAGTTAGACGTAGACGCAAAACCTCGAACCTTGCAAACTTTTAAGTTTGCGTCTAAGTGTACGTTTATTTTATTTTTACGTGATTCAGTGTGAATGGTTCCATTACAATACATAGCATCTAGCTTTTACGTTTGCTACGTTTAATTTTCATAGTGAATGGGGCCTTACTTTTGGGGCCCAGAGTAGCAAAAAACTAGCAGGATTCGAACTGGATTCTTATAAAGAAATTAATGTTCAAAAGCTGAACTGTAAACCCTTGCTTTTCCAAATTCCCATCATTTAAGAATATCATCTCCCCCGATTCACAGACCCTCATTGGTTGCTCTAAATGCTAAGCACCATCTTTGGAGATGAAGCAATAACCGCTGTTCCGCCTCTTTAATTATGAAGGATAATTGAAATGTATTGTCTTTTGCAGTTGCCATACACTGCAGGCTTTCGACATAGGATGGAAAACTAGCTGTCATTATAAATATTTCGGTTTGAGAACAAATCACTCTGTTCCGTATTCAGGCCAGCAGTTAAAATAGAGCAGTTAGTTGCACATTGAAAACTTACCTGTAGCGTAAATGATCTGGAGGTCTAATGTATCTGATGTTAAATATCTCAACCGCGAAAAACGAAAAACTAACGGTTCATATGAACATTTGTCCTAATCAGATATGCAGAGTATAAAACTGTTTTTTTATTTTTTATTTTTAATAGTGTTTAACGCCCTTTTTTACTACTGAGGCATCACAGACGGTGGACACTGATGATACATGAGATGAAATGATAAATTGGGAAAGGATATTTTTATTTTGGGAAGGAAACGTTCCAGGCCTAAGTTTAGGGTACCTCCCCAGCATTTGTCATTTATGAGGATTGAGGAAAACCTGGAAGAAACCTCAGTCAGGGAGGATGGTCCTGGCGGGATTCGAACCCCAGACCTCCCGCTCACGAGTACGCGCCTTAACCACCTCGGTCACCCGGGGCGGTATGAAACTGGTGAATTTAGTAAAGTGGTAATAGCTTGTATTGTCAGCATAGCGTAATAATAGTTGAAAAAGTAGGAACGATCCTTGTGTTCCTTGTCGGGCTCTATCAAATTTAGTACAGGATAGCCAACTCTCTGCAAAATCTGTGAATTGCTGTCAAGTATTCCCAGCACAGATTTGATGCGGAACAGAGGTCATCTATCGAATTATTCGCCATCTTGGGTCCCATCTTTGATCAAACTTGAATGAAGCAAGTGCAAATGCGTGTGTAAGGATGTTAGACAAATATGGCTGCCTCCCATACCTCGGAGTCCTTCCGATCGAGAGAGCGACTACTGTGTGGGAAAACACCTTCACTTGAATGCTTCAACACCTGCAAACAAATTGCTTCTGCTACGTGAACCTTCTCCAGGGCCAGCTAAGGAGTGTTTGAATGTGTGATTAGTTGGGTTTGCTCTACTTTCTGTACAAAACGAAGATTATCTGCACAGTGCATAGGTATCTAGGAAATATATTACCCTAAAATATGTTCACTTCGTCATCGTTAATGGACAAATAAACTTCTAATTCAAATTTAACTCAGTCTAGCAAAATTATAGCCACAAAAATATGAAACTCAAACATTAAACAAATGTGGTAGGCAATAATTAACAATAATGGCCATAAATTATACTTATACAAATATTATTACTCTAATTACGTTAAATATGTGCAATTTAGCTTTTGGTACTTCAAAACTTCTTATTTAATATATTCCAAATGCACAAAAAAGTATTTAAACTTATAGTTGACATTTTAGGTCTATATCTTTACAATTAGAATTTATCAATCCAATTAATAATTATACCAATAGTAATAGCTAATTAATATGTGCATATTGGTCATATTAGCCGACAGAGATGGCAGTGTGTGTCGGTGTAATATTGTGTTAATAAGTTATCAATGAGAAGGTATGTAAACGTAACACAAAGTGTGTTTAATTTCATTTATGATGAACACTAAAATGAGTACCGAACAAATCTTGAGTAATTCTGTGTTTTTGTATGTAACATTGCAATATTTCAAATGTAAGATATCATAAATAACTTCCCCATGTTGCATTTTAAATAAAAAAAAAGCCCCTGATATTTAAATTCATACACAATTCAAAATGTAAGTTGTTAGTTTTTCTGGCGTTTTGAAAAAAAAAACTATAATGCATTAACGTCACCCATTTCTCATAATATACTCCCTGTTGCTGCCCAGATCTGTAAATCCCCGAAACACTGCTATATTGCGAGTTAATCGACCTTCCTCGGAAGAAATAGTGCTTTAGTATTTACAAGGAGCGTTTGGTAGTAATACAACACGTATTCTGACCCCCCCCCTTGTTTTATTTCATTTGTTTGTCAGTTCTTTGGTTATACAGAGCTATTTTTCAATACAACCTTTTTGCAGATCTATGGCTTTGCTCTATCTAGATATCAACAGTCTGTATGCCATTGCAATTCTATTCTGCAGGTCTGTTTATAGTCATATTCGTACTCTATTATCGTCAAAACTCCTCTCAAGAATTGACTGTGTATAGCTTTGTGTTTTTGCCACATCTTTGTGAGAAAGAATACGCCGGAACCGCTTTCTAAACTTCCGAAGAAATTTTAGTCATACTCCGGAGTTAGCTGTTTACTCACTGTAACGGTTTCTTCACAGTCCCAGAAGATTGCAACGATGAACTTACCAGCTGAGGACACTCACCTCCTCAAGTTGAAGCTTTTTTGATCTCAGGTTACAAATGATGAACTCACATTTCATCTTCCGTTACGATACAAGGCAATCTCATCATTTTCAGCTTCGTAATCATAAAATAAATGATGGTTAAGGTTTCTTATGACCGGCAGTTAGGCTGTGAGGGATTATTTAGCACGAATCTTTGAATATTCTAAATAATTAGTAGTTAGCACTTTATAGACAGAAAAGTGTATCATATTTAAGTATGTATCATACATTTGCAAAGTGTTTATAGAAGTTTATTTGTAATAAAGGTACACATACTACTATATACAGAGTCGGTCTTGGTGGTGTAGTGGTAACCATACTTGCCCCTTAGACCCAAGATCGCGGGTTCGAACCCGTCCAGGACCGATGGATTTTTTTCGAGTGTAAAAATCCTAAGTATGGCTTCTTTCGGAAGGGAAGTAAAGCCGTGGGTCCCATGTCGTACATTTACGGCATGATAAAGAACCTCAAGCCTGAAAGAAGAGGCCTCTGAGCAAAATTTGTCGGCCGTTTCACGCCCTGAATTGAATGGGAGGGGGGGGGGGGGGCTGATGACTTGAGATGCTAAAGAGCGTCCGAAAATAAATAAAAAAAAACTATATAAAGAGAACAGAGAGTTGTTTTGTATCCCTAATAAGGGTGATATCAAACACGGTTCTCTGAATGTTCATTTTCAGCTAAAGAAATGTATTTACTATTTATTGTTTATAATGCACATCACTTAGAGACCTATTTTGAAATCTGTGTTACTTAACTTTAGCAGGAGGTGATGAAACTGCATGAGGTAGTGAGCGAAGGTTCAAAGTATTGTATTTTTCCAAGATAAATGACAAAGTAAAAAAAAAAAAAAAAATGTGTTCATTTACTTATTGAATGCCCCACGTACAATAATAAAGCTTCTGATGCAATACACAGCTTGTTATAAGAATAAATAAATAAATAAATAGAATATTTAATGCGTTTTATAAGATACGTTATGTATACTATTTAACCGTTATATAAACTAAGTATGTAATGCATTTTCAGAAGCTTACAACAATCTCCTAATATAATACAAGAAATTTACGTTAAACTGCAGCAGTATATTGCATTGATTTTTCATAGCAGCGGTTTGTGTTCGTAAGATTTTCACTCGGGGATTCTCTCTCTCTCTCACCCGCCCACACACCGAGAGATAGAGACAGAGGCTGCTTTCTCTGTAATCACTTCTGGTACAACTTACATAGTCAGAGGACTCAAGTAACTCGGTTATTTTTCATGTAAAGTTCACACTTCTGTTTTAGTTGCAAACTTATTGATGACAGTCTCATGTTGTGATGCTCATTTCTATGAATAACATGCCCAACACAATTAATGTTTCATTTGGCATGGTGCTTAGGAGAAATGTTTTTATCCTATCTCTGTTTCTAAAGTTGTCATTTGGCGTTGATAGCGTAACAGTTTCACTGAATGTTTCGGTTCAATCATGAATTGAATTAAAGGCACTGCATCGAAAATCTTCACTCATATATGGAAGCTTTAATTCTGCATTTATATTTATATGTTTCTACAGCACAGTTTAGACGAGAATGAGAAAACATGCATTCTTATTCTTTAAAATGTTGCGCAGTAAGTAAATTTGCTGCTGGAACCAAGATCTCAACTGGAAACTAGGATGATGTTTGTATCATAGATTTCTTTGGCAGCAATTTCAGTAGAGATATCCGTTTAAGCTCTACACGTTTCAGTCGCTGAAGAAATTGTCAATGTTCTTCCCATTTTATCAATTTCTGTGTCTATAATCACTTGTATTACAGTTTCAAAGTCTCCAATATATTTTTAAGCATAAGAACACATTCGTGACGGTGCACAAAGGGGCTTATTAGGATCTTTAATGCAGAGTTTTATGACGACCGCTCATTACACTGGCGCCTTCGTAACTTTGCAAGTATAAACACACCTGTTAATGATTTGGCATCATTATCGGATAGATTGTGAAGTGTCCAGAATCTTTCATACGGTTCAGCATACGAGGATAGGTCCAAAATACCGGTCTCGCCGATAAGGATTATCGCCTTCACAAAATTCTTATCTGTTGGCATATCTTATCTGTTAAGTAAATAATTGCAGCTGTAATTTCCGCTCCGCCGTGTTCAGTTGTTCAGATATACTCGTAGATACATAAAGAAGGCTATGTGTAGCAGCTTGTGACATGTTCAAAATGGAGTGTCGAGGTGTTATTAAGTTCTTCACGAAAGAAGGACTTACTCCAAATGAAATTAAACAGAATGTGCCAAACTTTTTCGAATGGGTCGAGAAAGCATTGAAGACGAAGAGCGTGCAGGTCGGTACTTGGAGGTGCTCACTCCTGAAAACTTCACTCTTATGGAAGGAGAAATTATGAAAGGCCGGCGGCTCACAGTTACAGAACTAGCACCGAGGTTGGGTCTTTCTAAAACAACAGTCCTTCGAATTATTCATGAATATTTAAATATGAATAAGGTTAGTGCAATATGGGGCCTAGACTTCTTTCCTCAGTCGAAAATCAGCAATCTGTTGTCAGGTTTTTGGAGCTCTGCCGTGGCAACGAGAGAGAAATTCTGCAAACCATTGTTACAGGAGATGAAACTGTGGTCCTCTACTATGATCCCTTGTCCAAAAGAGAATCAATGGAGTGGCGTAAACCTGGCAAAGCACCGCCTCTAAAGGCCAAGATCACTCAGTTAACTAAGAAGACCACAATCTTTTGGGACTGTGAACGAATACTCTTCATTGACTTCAAGGAGAGGAACACCACAGTAAATGGGGAGTATTATGCTGGCCTACTGCACAGACTACGTGCTTCCATCAAAGAGAAAAGGCGAGCGAAACTGAGAGTGGTGGTGTGCGCCTTCTTCAGGACAACGCGCCTGTGCAAGCTCTTGTTCCAAAGGAAGCTGTGAAGAAATGCGACTTCAAGGAGATCGACCATCCACCCTATAGCCCAGATCTAGCTCCCAGTGACTATTTCCTCTTGCCAAAACTCAAGAAGGACCTTCGAGGAAGGAAATTTAAGTATGACGAAGAAATGATGGATGTTGTTTATGCCCATTTTGCAGACAATACTTCTTGCTATTGGGGGGGGGGGTTGAAATGTTAATTCAAATATGTGAGAAGTGTATTGCAATAAAAGGTAACTATATTGAAAAGTGAAATAGAGTTTTTGTATTTATCATACCTAGAAAATTGTTAGGCCGGAAATTTATGGACTTATCCTCATATGTTAAAACATAACGGAAAAATATTATTAAATGCGCTAAGCTGCCGCGTCCGTAATTATGTTCACAATTACCGAAACGAATTCAGGTTTAAACATTTCATTTTTTACTTTCTCATGATACACTTCTAAGTAGATCGTCATTAACTTCCTTAGAAGTTCTCTTAATGGCAAGATGGTATTTAAGAGCAATGTCGGATATCAAAAGGTCCTCTGAAACCCTCCGGATTTAATGATTCATTCTCATATCCTGGTAGTGCAAGCTCGAAAGGACTACAAAATGTCACACAGTCAGCTATTTTCTATAAAATGTACAGATTTTTTTCACACCTGATCATTATTCCTACACGAGCTATCCAATATCTTGAGTGCCCAAAAATTGAATTAGTGCTGTGAGTTCAAATGACTTGGAATTTTAATTTTTTTTTGTCCCAAATGTTCCAAATCAAAAGCCCTGATTTAGCTCACATAGTTTCATCAGGTTCATATCAAACAGTCAAAAGGAAAGTATGAAAAACTTCTTACATTAACCAGCACACCTATTCGTTTGTATTATAAATCTTATACTGACCTTTAGTACAAAAGTTTTACAATTAGATTTTCTTAAAAGTGATACATTTAACATAAAAACAGCCCTACCAAGAGCTTTGTTTTTCACTTTCTTTCTAATGTCAGCGAAGAAAAATGTCCCTTACGCAGGAGTTGTGTAAACTAGGCGAATTCCTCACCAAGTTCAATAACTGTTAATAAAAAGAATATAAAATGCAAATTTGACCTTATTAATTAATAAAATTAAATAAGTTATGGCATTACTGTGTGACGTTGGGGGGAGCAAAATTAGATATTTTGCATACTATAAGCATTACAAAAGAGAAAGTACATTTTTTAGAATATTATTATTATTTTTTTAGATTAAATCGCAAAAAGTAACGGTATATTATTAATTAAATCAAACATATGGCCACTGATAGACAAAGCTACACTCTGTGGGTATTTAAGCACTTTTAAATGTAACCATGATTATGAACCTTTGAACCAATGAACCCTTTGTATCATGTTTACATTCAGAAATAGAGAGAAATAACATTAAGTTTCGACTTATCTTGTGCATTTAATGATGCACATATGTTTCAATAAAACAAAAACGCGTTACTATTTAAAAACAATTGCAATGTACTAACAAACATTCGCAATAAACAATCGAAAGTTCCATCTTTGGGCGTAATCCTAAATATGGCTTCATTTGGAAGGGAAGTAAAGACCTGGGCTCAAGCCTGAAAGAAGAGGCCTCTGAGCAAAAGTTATCGGCCGTCTGCATTGAATGGGACGCTGAACCAAATCAACAAAAGAAAGTTCCATTGAATGACTTTGAAATTTAATTTAAATGTTATTCTAGTAAAAATATGTAATGCAAACGTTTTCTGAATACTATCACAGAGCGCTCTTATATAAAATATAATTTTCACACATATTTTAAATTAATATTTCAGATAGCACAGCTTCGTGATAAATACAGTTTATATGCCGAGTTAATTTGACCTTTTCTTTTGAAACAATAGACAGAAAAGTAAACGCTTTTTAAATTTCGGTTTTCAGGTATATTACCCTATTACTAAGGTATGATTTCCATAATTTTCAAAAACTGTTTTTCTCATTTCATTTAAATGGTATATCCCAAGTTTTGTTGCAGAAAAAACTATGTTTAAATTTGGGTTTGAGATAAACCCCCCCTCCTAATAATCTGATTTCACTGATTTTCAGAAACTATTTTTATTATTTTATTTCAATGGCATATACCGAGTTTTCTTTAAAAAATTAAAATTACGGCCCCTAGAGCATTTTTAAATTTTGCTTTAACTCGCATTCTTTAAATTTCGGTTTTCAGGTATATTCCCTCACTGCTAATGACCCGATTTCCCTTATTTCAGAACCTATTTTTATTAAATTAATTTGATGGCATATACCGATTTTTTTTTTTGTGAAAAAACAAAAATTAGTGCCGCTAGAGCGATTTTTAAATGTTGGGTTTCAGGTAAACCTGCTTTCCTAATAATCTGATTGATTTTCAGAAAATATGTTTCTTATTTTATGGCATATGTTGAGTCTTGTGGCCGTTAAAGTGATTTTTAAATTTCGTTTTAATGGGTTTTCAGGTTTACCCACACTCCTAAGTCCCTGATTTTCATAAACAAAATTTATTCATTTATTTTAATGAAATGTAAGAGAAACCAAATTTGCGGCGGGATTTTCATTTTATTTCTTTTTAATTTTTGCTATAGGTTAACTCCCTAAATCGTTTTATGGGTACAACCGCAATAATTCCTTCGGAATTCGCTAAAAGTAATCTGAGCAAACTATTACTGAGTTCATTCTGATTACTATAGATCAATGAAACAATCTGTTTTTTATAACACATTTTCCCCTTATTGCAGTATATCCGCATTAATGTAGCAAGCCATCGGATTACAATAATAGTTAGTTATTCATTCTCTCTTTCTTTTCTACTACGCATGCGCCATACTAGGAGACCATTTCTTGCGACTCCAACGGAGTTAAAAATGCTCCTTTTGTACTGCCCCCTTGCTGAAACTTAATTATACACTTGAGGCACTGTTTTATTTGGAGGTGAATGTTTTAAAAATGTTTTGAAAATTGGAAATGGTTCTGCCCGAATACATAAAGCGAGCATCTGTTAGTAATAGCATTTGTAAGATATAACTTAAATGTCGTGACATTCTATGAATAGTATTATTAAATAAATATTCTTTTAAATTATTTTCAATATGAATTAAAGGTGATATAGATCACTTACTATTCAATACAGGATTACACTTTGGCCTAGATGAAAATATTACGCGACAGGCTGCCGGGGTTTCTCAAAGTTCAATTAAACGCCTTTAAACATTTCTACGGTTCTCCGAAGCAGAGAAAATCAACAAGATCCTATGTTCATTTTTATACTTGCAGGTCTCGCCTTAACCAGGAAATTATTTTCATCAGTATATTGCAAAGTATCTTTCAAACATTCTGCATTTCCTTTTGATCCATGTTTTATCTAGATTACTGTGCTTTTATTCTTCGTCTTCTTTAAAATATTTATAACGCAATTGCGGCACTCTTATTTATTCAGAAACTTGTGCTTTTAATAATAGCTGATGTAGAAATTCCGATTTTTAAGGAACTATGGCTATGTTCATTTCTCGTACCATCTGATGTTACTGCCCATGCGTGGGCTTAAAGACAAATACCTAGGGGGCCAAAAAAGGTATACACACTTTCACAGTAGATATCTATTTAATATATTTCAAAGTTAGACCAAAAAACACCAGTAATGTGTAGTATGATGTTCTGTTAACAGTGTGACTCACATACATTATGATAGCGTTGCTACAACAAAATGGAACCAAGATTGTCCTTTTGCACAGCGGAAAGCAATTTTGAAGTGATATTGAAAACCAGAATGTTGTTAAGTTCAAAGGTAATGGAGACGTGTGTACAGAACAGAACCGCCAACGCGAGTAACAATTGCATGCATTCGAGATATTTAAGACTCGTGGTACTATATGGCGTAGAAAACCAGTTACACTGGCAGCACTTCGGGAAGAAATTGAAACGGCATGTGCTGCAATCGCTGAGGACACTTTCACAAACGTTGCTCAATCAGTAGTTCAACGTACTCAGAAGTGTATCGACGCCGATGATGGGCATTTTGAGCAACTGTTGAACTGTAAACGTTTAAGATGATTAGTGCTCATATTTTCTGTTTGTTTGAATTCAGTTTTGTTATGTTAACACAGTTTTTTCTTTGCTTGGCACCCTCTGTAGTAAAGCCCATATACATAATAAGTAAATAATGATATAGAAAGTTATATTCTTGGAAGTGACACTAGAATGTTTTTATTAAAGGTTCCCTGCATGCTTTTGCTCATTTATAACTCTGAGAAGTGAACAGTTGGAGCAAACAGCTCTCTTTATGACTTCAACGAGATATTAATTAAATTTAATGCCTCATAATTTCGCAAGCAATTTGCAAACATTAAATGGAATTTTCCATCGGAGTACACCACTCTTGTCTCTTTCCCCCGCAAAACAACTTGAAAATACTAACTATATTCTTGAGTACTGAAATAACGCTTTAGATCGTTTTCATTTGGGCGAAAGGCGTTCAATAAGTAATTTTTTTAATGATTTGTTTTATTCTAGTTTCAAATACAGCGGGTTGTTAATAATCTTTTGGCTATACAATGGTATTTTTGATAGATATATGGCTTTGGCAATATAGAAGTCAGCATCGTTATCGTCCGCAGACTGGATCTATTAGAGAACTGAGGCGATGTGTAAGATCAGGACTGAATGGTTTACTGAGAAGGACAATCCACCAGAGTTAAGCGATCTCTTCTCTATCTAGCAGAATTGTGTACGACTTTGATGTACCGTGAAGAACTCGATGAAATCTTTGTGAGGGATGATGCTCCGAATCCGCTTCTTTAACTTCTGAAGAGTGTGACAATTTCTCCAAAGTTACCTCTTTCACCACGAAGCAATATACAGATTAAAATAATCTCTTCAGAGCTCCACGGCCACGGCCTTGCGTGCTGAGAGTACTGTCTTGAACTTTTTTCGTGGTGTCACTTCATAGATTTCCATTTTGCTCTCAGGCTCGGTGTAATGAATATTTGTATCATCTCCCATTACGATGCCTGACTTGCAATCGTCAGGTTCAGCCTTGTAATGGGCAAGCAATTTTGAACAGTTGGCGATTCTCTGACTGGCTGTTAGGTTTCGAGGAACCTCATAGCACAAATCTTTTGAGTATTCTATTTGGTGGGTAATTATGTTGACAATACTGAGACAGAACAATGTGGCGAGACTGCCTTGATTTTCTTTCGCCCAAAGACTAGCAGTGCTTTTATCTTCTGGCATCGGCCCTGCACGATGGTGAAGGTTTCATTTTCTCCCAGAAGTTATGCAATTACTTAAATCACTTACAAGCTCCGCTTTGAAGGTTTGAGAGTACTATACATAAAGTGACAGAGAGGGAAAAAATATGTTCCTTTACTTATGAACGCTCACTGTATATATGCAAGTTCTTTTATTATATTTTTGCTTTGATCTGCGCATGCTCAAGAATGTTTCTCTCTATTCTGATGATAAAAAAGAAATATTCGAAAGCGCTTTCTACTTTACCTTTCTCTAGCCTTGCAGGATGAAAACAGAAAAACTTTTATGTGGGAAATGAAACTCTGTATAATGGTATGGACAAGGGGCAACCGGTTTCCCAGGACGTGATTATGGAAATCAAGCGCATTTATTTTAAGCGCTGCTCTAAAGCGAGTCTTAGTAAATAACAGTGAAAAATAAAACCAATACATTTTGCACACAATTACAGCGCGTCCCTTGGGCTACCATCCCTAAACTTTTGTAAATGAATGAATTAACTCTGCAAGAAATAATTTCTGTCACCAGATTTTTAAATGTATGTGCACAGTATCCTCAATCAGTGCTTTGCATCTTACGTGATCACCTGTGGTGCCTCTGTAGCAAAAACGGGCGTTAAACACCATTCATTCATCTTAAGTGAAATATATAATTAGCGGATGTACGTGGTGGCGAAGTGTTTCGTAGTAATTTTCTTACTGTTCATGTATTTTTTCTTATGCTATTTATTTTGTTTAATTTGTATTTATTTTATTTTTATTTTTAACTTACTGCTTTCTTTTTCATTTGTTACTAGGTCTCTTACTCGGGTTTCCGTTGATATAAGCAAGCCTAGAGCTGTAGATAAGATAACGAACGACGCGGTGCTCCTGATGGGGTGAGCATGATCTTTGCATGATGGATCCGTTTCTAAATATTGTGAAGACACTTCTCGGCATAGTAATTCCTACCTTTAATAAAAACTTAACATTATCTTACCTTCGCGATGGGTCGTGTGCTGTATGTTTGTGTTGTAATGTTGTTCATGTATTTAGTGAGTACAAAAGCGGAGTAGCGAGGACTCACCTGCAGGATAATCTGGCGGTCCTGCTCCCGGCTACTGATGCTACCGTAGTCCCTGTCCAACGAGTCGTTCAACTCGTACCGCTCCCCGCGACCCTTCCTCTTCTTCGACGACATGACGTCAGCTGTGAATGAACGATCGATTAGTGTAACCATGGCAGGTGAATGAATGCAGCAGGCGCAGCCCTCATGCGTCTGGTTTCATCAACACAAAGAAATAAAATCACAAAAGACACCAACTTAGCAATAGAACCTTGAAAACACTCAATGCTGAGTCTTAGTTTTACAGTAATGAAGATGCAATGTTATTAATATACAGAAGGCGCCAAAAATGTACACACTTCACGCATAGAAAAACTGTGTTAACATAAAAAAACTGAATTCACACAAACAGAAAATGATGAGCACTGATCGTTGGCGGTTCTGTTCTGTACACACGTCTCCATTGCCTTTGAACTTCAACAACATTCTCGGTTTTCCAATACCACTTTAAAATTGCTTTTCGCTTTTCAACGATAATCTTGGTTGCATTTTGTTGTAGCAACGCTAACATAACGTAATGTGAGTCACATCTGTTTACAGAACATCATACTACACATTACTGTTGTTTTTCGGTCAAACTTTGAAATATATTAAATAGATATCTACTGTGAAAGTGTGTATACATTTTTGGGTACCCTCGGTATATTTAATGAAATTACATGAATACGCGTTTTTTTTTAATTATTTCATATGCTCAGGTATTAGTATATTATTTGTTGAGTTATGCAATAAATTAAAGTAATAGTAAAGTTGAACATTTTAATTATATGAGAATATGCTTTGTTGTATACTGCTAACGTTTGCTCTAATTTTTGCAGATATTAATACTATCTTCATAAACGTACTTGTCCAAGAGCATGATGAATAAGAAAAATCAGTCTTTCACTCTTTGCGAATGCCAATGCCTGGTGATTGCGTTCCATCATACCTGGCCTATTAAGGCCCACGAGTTTTTTATATTTTGCCGACAGTTCAAACCAGAGAACTCTTTTAATGCGTGTTCAGTCTTCGAAGACACTAGAAGGATATTCCAAGCTAATAACATAGGTAAGCGAGACTCTAACATATCTTTTATCTTTTTAAGAATATATTTTCTAGTATTAATATATTGACAAGAAAATTTTTCGAATTAAAATTACACATATAACAAGAACAAATTATACAGAAAGTATGTAAAAAGAAGAGTTTTCTATCTTTTGATCTAAAAATTATTTTATTTAGTTGTTAATATACTAGATATATTAAAAAGTTCACATGCCCAATTTTCTTTATCATAAACATCAAACATTGTGTTCTATAAGGTGTAAAGCACAATAATATTAAGTATCATTTGCCCCTGTACGATTATAAAATATTGGTTTTTTGTCCTCTTAAACGAATCGTTCTTTTTAAACATCCCTTCTTTCTGACAAGCACTCGTTTCCCAATTCACTGCAGGCGTCACGAAAAGATTTCCAAAGCCTCATTAATTCATGTAAGTTTGCACAGGTTTATCCACGGAATGTCACTATAGTTACCAGTTCGAGTAGCTTTCCTTCTGCGCACAAGATTTATGTTACTCCCTGCCAGTGAATTACTTTAACAAAATCGTTCTAATCCCAAAGTGCACATATATTAAAACGTTCTTAGTGAAACGCAAGCTCAGGAATAGAGGGGAGGGGGTGCTGCAAGATCTGAAATCTCGTTCTACGAATTGTGTCCAAGAGTTTGGGCTGCCTCAACTCTGAAGGAAAAGAACTTTAATTGACGAAAGTCCTATATATCATTGGCTTCACCTTCTTCTCAAAGCTAACAAACTATCATTAAATATAGATCAAGCAAGCATCATGAAATTCATAATATATAACCCCTTGACCTCACAAATGTCAGTGTTAATAATTATACACTAATATTCCAAATTTCTAGGTCTTCAAGTTGACAAGCTCTCAAATTGGAAGGCACACACATGTAGAGTATATTATGCTAAAACTAAAATCAGCAACCAATGCACTTTGCTTATTGTATCATATTAGTTCTTAAGCTACCCTCAAAACAGTGCACTATGCCTATTTCTTGTCGATTATGAAATATGCTTTCATATTCTAGGGGAACTCAGTTCAAAGCAAGCGTGTTTTATATAACAAAAGATTGGAATACTATATAGTACGATTAATAAAAATATCATGTAGAGATTTATTTTGAAAACTTTAACTCTTTCTTGTGTGTTTATGCTTTCTCTTATGGATTTACATTAAAAATAAAGACCATTTATTAAAAATATGCAAATAAATATGTAACATATACCTACAAGACAAAAGAGTAACCTGCATAGCTCTCATTGAAAACTATCTTGTTATAAAAAGCAGTTTTTTATGAATGCAGCAGAATATATAACTCTGAAATCATCCTCATCCGATAATAGGAAAACATACAAATCTGCTCTTACGCAATAATCTTTGCAATGAGATGTATTATTCAGTTGACGAATTCACAGATCAAATAATCATAAGTCAACATATAAAATATGGCAGGACAAGTATGGAATGTTCTGGTGTCTTTTATTCTTGTATTGCAGCTTAAATGTTATTGTTATAAGAGGGGTACCTGTTGTTGCAAACTAGAAACTGGAAGTTGCAGCTTAGAAACTGACCGAGTAATGTGTTTACAGCGAACGTTTAAATACAGCAATTTTGCGGGGGGTGGATGCAAATCTCACGTGAAGGTTTTCGTTGGATGATTTTTACGATTTTAGTAAAAGCCTAACTCTACAGCAATGCATAGAATCGCTTGATTCAACTTTTTGTTATGAAGCACCACCAGAAAAGACTCTTTACAATTGGTTTGCAGAATTTCGTCGTGTTCGTGCGTCTATCAGTGATGAATTTCATGAAGGTACCAAAAACAATTGTCATTGCAAAAAACATCGATACTATGCGCAACACGATTAAAGAAGATCGACGACATGTGACTTATAGTTGAGATAGAGACATCCTTAAGCACATCGAAGACTGCAGTACATTCGATTTTGCATGTACATTTAGCTGTGAAAAAAATATGTTCCCGATGGATTCCATATAATTTGATCGTAGCTATAAAAATAAAAAGCGCTCGTGTTTAATGAAATGCTCAAAAATTCCACCGAGAAACTGCAAAATCCGCATGCAACATTGTAACAGGTGACGAAACTTGGATGTACTAAATGAACGAAAAGAGCAATCCATTGGTTGAGTGTTCCAAGATGAACCGAATCCCACAAAAGTTGTTCGTTCACGAAGCACTTCCAAGAAAATGATCGTTTGTTTCTTCAGTTGGACTGTACGTGTCGCAACCATTCCTTTAGATGATCGAAGATCAGTTAATGCTGAGCGGTATACAACAAATTGTTTGCCAGAAGTCGACAAAATCAGGAAAAACAACCGAAAACGCCGCGTCATTCTTCATCAGGCCAATGCCGTTTCACACAGCACGTCAAGCAATTTATTATTCGAAGGAGAAAAACATCGAATTGCCCGTGTTCACGTGATTTATTATCTACGTTTTCTTTTTGTTCGCGAATATCAAACAAAACTGCGTGGACAGCAATTTCCATCACCTCAAGAAGCTGTTGAAGCCTTATAAAAAGGAATATAACAGTTAATTTCCTTCTTTCTTAGTTGTTGTAACAACAAAAATGATAACCCTAGTATGTATGAGTATATACTTAAAACTCTTTCATCCCCATATAGCTCCTAAATCCAAAATCGCGAGTGCAAGCTTAGCCAGGATAAATGAAAAGTTTCTGGTGTAGAAATCTTAAGTATGGCTTCCTTCGGAAGGGAAGTAAAGTCGTTTACGGTACGAAAAAGAACCTCAAGCCTGAAAGAAGAGCTCTCTGAGCAAAATTTGTCGGCCGTTTCACGCCTTGAATTGAATGGGGCGCTGATGACCTGATATTAAAGAGCGTCCATAAATAAACCAAATCAACAATTATCATTAATGTAACTTTGTACATTTTGACTTGTTTTCCATGCTCTGCAGTACATATATTACATAAGAATTCTACGGAATATAAATCAGTTTTAACCTTAATACAATCTCCTGAAACACTGCGCAATATCGGACACTATATTCCTGATAGAATTCCAGGATTGGTTGTTTCGTGTCCCAGGAGAGAGCCAACAGAACCTTTCTGGGGAGGGTTGAGGAAACTCCTTGGCTGGAAAAGTTTGATACATTGCTTCTTTCGAGCTCGTAGAGATAACTGGAGTTTCATATCCTGTGACAATGTGTACTCGTTAGGTTGAGTGGAAGTCTGCACACCTTGTGATACGTGAGCACCTCCGGTACAGTGGTATGTGTGGATATGAAATTCCCTGGACAGTAATGTGCCTGTTTTCATAAATAATGGTGTCAGTCTAATCAGGGACAAGATCTAGTCATGCAACGTTCTGAAAGCGTCTACACTTTCTTCTCAGGCGTCTGCATAGTCTTCAGCATTCTGCTAAGAATTTCACACCTTCAGAGCACACAAATGTAACGACTCTGCTTAGTGCACACAGCTATGGGCGTCGCCATTTTGTGTCTGCTGTACTTCCGATTGAGCACATCGTGCCATCTATTGGGCAGAGGCAACACTTCTCTAAGAACATTTCTTTCTTTCCTGGGAGTTTAAAATCCCCAGCATTTTCGTTTTAGGAAATACTGTCAATTTATTGTTACTTTTTGAAACGACCTCCTATGTTTATAGCTTCACTATTGCATTCCTATTATCGTTTCAAAGAGCCTCAGCAATATGCCGATATTTGGTTTTCTGAAAACGTTATCCGTTTTGATTTCTCTTACTTTAAGCGTACCACCGTTCGGTAAGAAATAAAACTTTAGAACAATAATCTCTTAAACACAAACAGTAAATACAGAGAGTACCAAAATATATATACACACTTCAGGCCAAGAACATAACAAAACTGAATTCACACAAACAGAAAATGATAAGCACTAATCATCTTAAACTTTTACAGTTACATCAGTTGCTCAGAATGTCCACCATCGGCGTCGATACACTTCTGAGTACGTTGAACTATTGATTGAGCAACGTTTGCGAAAGTGTCCTCAGCGATTGCCGTTTCAATTTCTTCCCGAAGTGCTGCCAGTGTAGCTGGTTTTCTACGGTATACAACATCCTTAAGAGTTCCTCATAGGAACAGAGCTACATCCGGAGAACGCAGTGGAAACTCAATCGGACCTCTTCGTCCTATCCTGTGCCTTGGATACTTCAAAATTGCTTTCTGCTGTTCAAACGTAATCTTGCTTCCATTTTGTTGTAACAATGCTATCATAACGTAATGTGAGTCACATCTGTTTACAGAACATCATACGATAATCTTGGCTTCATTTGTTCATGTTGATTTACCTGTCACATAGCAACGCTATCATAATGTATGTGAATCACATCTGTAACAGAATATCCTACACCACATTACTGTTGTTTTTCGGTCCAACTTAGAAATATATTAAATAGATGTCTACTGTTAAAGTATGTATACGTTTGTTTGGCACACCCGGTATAATTATCACAAAGTGTGAATAATGACGATGTCCCTCACTTTCTGTACAACTGGAAATCTAGTGGACTGCAGTTTTACATTTTGTAATTATAACAACATATAGAACTCGAAATCTCAGCATGCTTTAACTCTCTCACGGTGATGGAGTTTTTTCAGACAGAATTATTAGAAATAAGAATGAACTTGAAGTATGTTACATAATAAATTAACATTCCGTTGTTCCGAATGAAACCCAGAGAACAAAATTTGGAAATAATTATAATTCCAGTTATTATTAAAATAATATTCTAACCAAAACGGTACACCTGAAACGTTAAAATGTCGTACTAATGAGATCACAAACTGCAGAGCTCACGAACTCAGAAATATGGCTAAGTCCAAAAGTTTCATTTTCATAGATTATCTGTAATATATTTCTCCAATAAATAGCTCAGATAGATCGTAGTATTGGCTGAACATAAGATTATTTGTTTACTAGTAAAGTGTTGGCACACCTTTCATGGGGTGTGACGAAACTTTTAAGTATATAATGTCTCTCTGAAAGGAATGCATGTATTGTATTTTTGTTGGGAACATAAAATTAGTCTTATGTTCACAATATCTTAATTGGAGTCTTGCTACATCCCTGCATTAACTACTTTCAATCTGAGTCAAGGTCGCTATTTCATAAATAGTTTTTGTTACTTAAAAATGGGATATTCTAATTATCAGTCAGCATCTTAGCAATAGTTTCATGCTCGTCATTAACCCTAGAAACTTACAGCTTTACGTTAGGATTCCCTTAAATAATTCAATTTTCTGGAAACACAGCTCCCAACTTCCATAACTGCTACTGCAAAGATGCATGCATTGCTACAGACGAGTCTTCCAAGAACGAGTAAGTTTTCTCCAAGTACTTCACTTTTGAAAGTCTCTGCTTGGAACCAAATAAGTTGAATATTTTAGGAGGGTTAGTCCCTGTGCTCCACCGCTGATCCATTTCTAGTTAATCTAATTTTTTTATGTCTACAACAACTTTTAACACACTCTCCCAGCGATGCTCTAACTTTTTCACCTTTGAAAACGCATTGGACCAAGACTAGTGAAGGCGCATCAAAACGTATTTGTTTGTTTATGCAGGTAATAATATTGCTTGGATACTGACCCTTAAAGGTTAGGCTTTCAGTTTATACCAAAAAAATTATTACTATGCATGTACCGTTGGTTCTTAACTTTAGTGTTTTATTTTTTCTTCTTCCTTTCACGGCACACTACCCTACAAAGCGAGTTCCCATGGCATATTGCGGCAGACTCATCTTACGCGCGTAACTTCCTTCAGTGGTGACTGCATTGCCAACCTCCCTCTGCAGATAGAAAACAACTCACAGAATTTCAGTTAGACTGAACACTTCAACTGAAATAAAACTGTGAACCAGCTGTTTGTGCGAGCTGGACTTTTCAGTGCGACAGCCATAAAATAAAGAAACACGAAAGACTTGAACAGAAAGTGCATATGTATGTCTGTCACCATCTTCACCATGAACTGAACTTATGTACAAGCGATGACAAGCTCCAGTTTATTATTAAAGCTTCAAATATTTTATTGTAAGACGTAAGCTAACAAATCTCCTGTAAAATAAATATATTTAAGCCCTTGAATAATTGTTTCTTCTGTTTATTTATTTATTCTTGCAGAGCTAAGGACATTATACCTTCTCTTCCGCTCTACCAATCTAACAACAATTACCTACATGAAATTATAGCGACAATATTACAATCACAACATTGACAGCAAAGTTAACAATACTCGTACACATTTAAACCAATGTAAAACGTTGTGTATATAAATATTGATAATGAAAAATATGAACCTAAGAAAAAATAAAAGAACACAATAATATACAATAAGCACCAGCAATAATATACAATATACACATTTTTATCAACCTACGTAAATCCTGAAAGTGGAAATAAAGATAAAAGCAAAACATAAAATTAAACCCTGACAATACTATGATTGATTGATTTTTTTTTTTTTGATTGATTTATTTATGGACGTTCTTTAACAACTCAGGTCATCAGCGTCCCATTCAACTCAGGGCGTGAAACGGCCGACAAATTTTGCTCAGAGGCCTCTCTTTCAGGCTTGAGGTTCTTTTTCGTGCCGTAAATGTACGACACGGGACCCACGGCTTTACTTCCCTTCCGAAGGAAGCCATACTTAGGATTTTTACGCCCGAAAAAATCCATCGGTCCTGGCCGGGTTCGAACCCGCGTTCTTGGGTGTAGGAGGCAAGTATGGTAACCACTACACCACCAGGACCGACACAATACTATGAAGCAGATAGGAACATTTATGATAGTAATAAAAATAGAACGAATAATTCTACAGTGGGTAAAACAAATAAATACATGTATTGTAACAAAAGGAATCTGAATCTAGGGTAATTTATTATTTCTAAAAAGATTAAACAATTTCTTATGAAATGCTCCTAAAGTTCGGCAGTCGGTGACAATGCATTCCAGAGGCGGGCAGTGATGATGAGTAAAGCGAAAGTTTTAAATACTTTTACCAGCAATATCACCAAGTTAGAATTTCGCGACACACACACACACAAAGTGAGAAAAAAGCTAATGAGTAGTCGCTAAACTAGAAAATACTCCCTTCAGATATGGGAAAATGCGCAAACCTAATCTGTGGTATCTGCGCATACGTCCACAAGACCTCTTTACGGCGCAGTGCAATATTTTTTTTAAAAATAAGTCTGTCATTTGCGACTCAAAAGCACAACGAAGGGAAATATTTACTTCAGCTAATGCTAAACAGCCCATCTTTTACTCGGCACCTAAAGTTTATAGAAACATGATTCATCAAGTTCCATACGATTAGTCATAATATTAATATAAATTTGGTTCTACTAGAGACGCACTCGATGTTTGTAGCTGTAGTTTTTTGAAATTTACGACCACATTTTCAGCGCACTTAAAAATATATTGTTAAAAGGCAAAAATGTTGTGCTTGAAACAATTTTAAACGTTAAATACAATAATTGTCTAATGAGCAGTGAATGTACTATTATTTCACCCAGCAGTTTCTCTCTGAATGACCATGGAAAGATAACTTTCGTGTTAGGCGTGTTAAATGACGTAAATTTCAGCAGGTTATAGCTAAGTGCCTGCAGTCCATCTCCTCAGAGATTATTGAAGTACATTTAGTGTCTACAAAATTATGTACTGAACAGACGAAGAAGAATATATCTTTGTTTTACATGAATTTACCTGGCCACAATTGACTTGTATAGTAATACACCTGGATTACTTAAATCGGGAGCCGCGTGACTCTTTTGAAGAGTATCGGGACAGGAAATTTGAAGAAAAAATTCGGCTATCAAAGGATACGATGTGGTGACTAGTAAATGAAATGACTAAGAGGTTAAAGTTTCTTACTAAACGTAATCACCCTCTTTCACCCATGAATAGAATTTTACACTTCATGACTGTCGTTGTTTTAACAAATAGTGATTTATTTATTTGGTAATTAGAACTCGCCTGGTGTCATGTTGAAATGCATGGCTAAATGCCTCCTTTTTCTTTATAGAACACGAATCAGCCTTTTTACTTTCCAGTTTATTGGAATATGAGATAGCTAGTTCCAACAGAATGTCTATCTCAAGCTGAGAAAATTTTGTAGACCTTTATTTGTTTTCCACATTGTTTACCTGCATATGGTAATCAAACACAAAACAAAAACAAAGCGATATAGACAAGGAGATTGTAATTACACTACAACCTCTTTGGCTTTAGAGTTAGATGCTTTCCTTTTGAGTAATTATCGTAGAATCGTGATCGATCGCGACCTAGCGTCCGGTCAGATGATGGCGGTTTGCTGAACGAGAATTAACTACGATGCACCGCAACTACAATTTCACGTTGATCACGTTTCAGTAACTCTCTATCAGCATGGATTTGATCGACAATGGTGCACATGATCATAAGTCTGGTGAAAGAACCTCAAGGAGGGATATTGCCTGAGCCTGCAGTTGCACAAGTTGCCTAGTATTCTATATTATTCTCTTTGTAAAGTTTTCCATCCTTACTCTAAATACAAATTGTTGCCTGAACAATTAAAAAGTATGTTATTTTAAATTGCTAATAATTAAGTTAACTGAAAAGCTTATGAATATGTGTTTTGCACAAAATAACTGAAAACTTGTTTTACAAGAGACGTTCAATAAGAAATGCAGTATCTTTTTCTCAGAGATGTTTTAATTTTCAGTTTAAAATATATTAAATTCTTCAATTGTTTGGCTATACTATTTTATATAATCTCCTTGCAAAACCATGATTTTGTATCACCCACGAGGTGGTATCCAGAATATTCGGGACTGGTGCTGCCATCTGGTCAAAAACTGATTTTGAGACTAATGATCGCCGTCACTCTCGAAGTAGTTCCTTTCCACACGTATACACCAGTCCCAGCGATTCTGCCATTTTCCAAGTGCATGTTCTTTGAGGGTGTTTAGCACAGACAGCGTTTCTTCTTGAATCCTCTCAATTGCGTCGAACCGATGTCCTTTCAACTTGATTTTCAATTTGGGGAATAGGGCAAAGTTGCAGGGTGCCAAATCAGGCGAGTACGGTGGATGGGGACAATCGTCATGTTGTTTTTCGTAAAAAAAAAAAAAAAAAAAAGAAAAAAAAAACCCTGGTGAACAAGGATTATGACAGGGCGCATTATCGTGATGCAACAGCCAGTTCTCTCGACGCCAAAGTTCGGGCCGTCGCCTCCGCACATTTTTAAGGAGTCGTCGCAAAACGTCACGGTAGTACGTGAAATTCACTGTTTGATTTTGTGGGACAATTTCTTTGTGCACACTCCCCTTGGTCTCAAAGAAAACAAGGAGCAAGCTCTTAACTTTGCTCTTCACTTGTGTCGCTTTTTTTTTTTTTTTTTTTTTTTTTTTTTTTTTATCTTGGTGAGTTCGGGCTCTTCCACTGGGAGGATTTTGTTTTGTCTCCGGGTCATAAGCGTACATCCAGCTCTCGTCGCCGGTGATGACCCTGGACAAGAAGGTTGGGTCATCGGATACGACCTGACGAAACTCCGTGCAAACGTCAACACGCTGCGCCTTCTGATCAGCAGTCAGGATTTGGCACAAATTTTGCGGCGACACGATGCATACCCAATTCATCAGTTAAAATTCGTTACCATGTCCCATAACCTATTCCCACTTCATGAGCCAGGTCTTCAATGGTTTAACGTCGATCCTCAAGAACGAGATGTCGAACTTTGGCAACAATGTCAGGCGACGAGCAGCTGACGGACCTACCGGTGTGAGCATCGTCTTCAATAACTGTACGGCCGGCCCTGAACCGAGCATGCCACTCAAGCACAAGTTTACGACTCATGCTTTGTCCCCCCAAATACTTGTTGAATCATTGCGAAGGTCTCCATAGCATTTTTCCCGAGATTTGCACAGAATTTGATGCACACTCTCTTTCCAATCTCGGACTCATCGTAAAATCGCCACACACTACACAGAGAGAATCATGAAAAGGACTATAGAATCTCAACACATCTACCCAGCTGCATGAAACTTTAAACACTCACTTATCAGATGTGCTTGTGTTTCCACCTAGCGGTACAAAGCGATACTGCAACTACTGTCGAGATGGCAGCACCTGTCCCGAAAATTATGGATACCACTTCGTAGATGTTAGATTCTATATACTGTCACACTCTGCAGGTATGTCCTAAGCCATCTTCGTATTGCGGATATGGCTTCGTCGTCATCGCTATATCTCATTCCACAGATTGCATTTTTAGAGTATGAAAATCCAAAACTGTGGAACAAGGATGCAGGGTGAATGAGTTTCTTCAATAGTGTTTAACGCCATTTGTAGCATCACAGATGGTACATGCCGATGATGTGTGAGATAAAATAATAATTTGGTGGAAAGAATATTTGAGAAGAAAGTGCCCCAGATAAAGCTAAGAGTACCTCCCTGGGATCTTCCAATGATGAGAAATGAGGAAAACCTGGGAAAAGCTCTCAGGGAGAACGATTCAGCCAGGATTTGAACCCCAAACTTCTTGTTCACGAGTTCATGCCTTAGCAGCCTCGTCCAATTGTGTCAGTGGAGTTTAGCAACATCTTTTGGGTACCTAGGCCTCTCTGTGACTTCACATTATCGGGAAGAACTTTGGATAAGTTTTGAAAGAAACAAATGTATACGTTTTGGAGCTAACAATTTCACCACAAAGCAATACACGATCAAATAGCCCCTAGAGTCCCACCTGAGCATAACTTTACTGACTGAAGATAGAGCCGAACATTTTTTCGATAAGTTTTGCAATATCACTCCATGGATCCTAAGGCTGGAAGTGACTAATCTATATTCCATCTCTCGTTAAAATGCTGAAATCATTTCCTTCAGCCTCGCAACTCTGAACTTATGATCGTTCGCTGTGAGGGACCACTTTAGAGGAAATCATTAAATATTCAAAGTGGTAGATAATTATGTTCACAGTGTCGACAGAGATATCAAGTTGTATAGGGATTTGTTTCGGTCGTTAAGAACAAGGATGTCAACTTGTGCCGTCATAGCAGGTGTGACTGTAGTATTCAGTCTGCATGCTTAGTGAAACTGCCTCGACTTTTATTCCATAATAGCTTTTTCCTTCGAGGACAAGAGGTTTTTAACCACCGCTATTTTTTCATACACTTTTCTCAAACGTCTCTAAATATTGCTGATGGTATCATTTTCCTCCCAAAAATTCATTATACTATACTATAGTAGTACTATTAATATTCTGTGGTAATATAACGAGAGCTCTAGAGCTAGATTTGTAGTTATTTTAACTGTTTAACAATAAAATTATAAAATATATATAAAGTGTGCTTAAAGTTTTGAATGTCCATTCCGGCATTTTAATTTCCGCTAACATTCGAACAGATGAAGGTTGAATTTTAAACGATTTACGAGATATAATGTTTTATTTTTTTAGTTTAAACTCTTTGGTAACAAATTGAAGACAACTGAAGCACGATAACCTTTATTATAATTATATTATAAACACAGTTTTGATATTTAAATTACGTTGGCTAAATTGGTTCTAAACACTATTTTTGTTTCTCTCAATATTTTTTTTTTGTCTTGGAACTTTAAATTATGTAAATTTGTGTATCTGAGTTTCGCCAAAATGTATTGAATTGCGCACCATGTTAGCTATTGATTTCTATTCCTCCATGATGTTTAGGCCAAAGAAGCTATAAAGCTATTTCAGTGCGCTGTTCTGATGAATTTGCATAAAAATACTTGCACGTAGATGCGATAAAATGAAAATGATAAAACGGAAAACGATAAAATTGTGGCGATAGGCCAACTGTTTGTTTGGAATTCCAGATATTCTTATAAGGAATTGGTTAATAATTCATGAGCTACACAGTCGATGACTAAGAAAAAATTGTCGCATTACTTACGTTAACGAGAACACTCAAACTGATGCATTAAGACAATTATAACAGCATTATCCGTTTAAATATTGAAAACACCGGCGGGCGTGGATACACCCTTTTAATTCAAAATATTTACTTTTAAATTTCAGTAACTATCGCTATTTTAAACATATCTTTGAATTGTAGTAAACATTTTAATGGAATAATTCCTTAAGATTAAGTTCTGAGTATGATAATGCATGTTTTATATTAGCGACTAGTCATACTTTATGGTTGTCTGCTGTTTTAATAGTGCTGTTATTAATGCTGCTTGTATAACGAGGTCAGTGTGGTGGGTCTTTTCTGCATATGTTGCGAAAGTTTGAACGCACATGTTTTGAGTTCCTCACTACGGCTGCATCCTGCGGGATGCGACCGGACGCGGCTAATTGACATCACACACTTCCAGCTGTTGGATGAATTAGAATTAAATTAGTTTAGACAGGAAAGGTAGCCATTATGTCTAATGCCAACCCGACAGGAGAGTTCCTACAAACCGACTGTTTTAGGCATTTTTGCTATGACATCGTATCATTGTTATGATTGGGAAAAAAGAAAATAAGTTTTACATTTTCTAATTACTATGTAAAAATTCTTAAAGGCAAACTTTGATTTTGAATGGAGGACGAGCACAATATAAAATAAGTTCGTCGCGCAGGACCTGCGTAAACAAAGGAAATTCCTCAGCGAGTTGAATTTGTGAACGTTATCACAGAAAGAAGTTACATATAGAGTTAACTGGCAGCAGTGACTTGTGTATCTACTTTACGAGCCCACAATTCAAAACACTCACCTCTGGCCATTTCCCTTTTTTTGTAGAAGACGGGCCAAGCCAGTTCAATTAGTCGCCACTTTTTTTTTTCAGAGCCTTTGATAATATTGCGACAGACATTCTCGGTCTTATCGCAAACAATATTCTAGCTACACTAATAGTAATCTAGGATTTAACAACAGACAAACTCCAAGTATAATGGTAGCCTACAGTCGCCCCGTTTTCCTCAGAGCTTTTGTCTGCTATTAAATCCTAGACTGCTATTGGCTGAAGCTAAAACATTATTGAAACAGTAAGACAGACAATCTGGTGTTAGGCCCCATTCACTATGAAAATAAAATGTAACGTATACTTAAACGTAAAAGCAGATGCTATGTATTGTAATGGAGCCATTCACAATGAATCACGTAAACAAAAATAAACGTACAACTAGACGTAAACTTAGAAGCTTGCAAGGTCCAAGGTTTTTCGTCTACGTCTATCTTAAACTTAAGAAATCGGCCAATCAGAACACAGCTGCTCTGTTTATAGAGCTCTATAGTAGAATTTATCTATACACGGAGCACGGAAATCAGATGCAACTCTTGCTACTGAAGGTCCCGAGTGACGGCGGAGAGAGCCGAAGGTAGTAAATTCCAATGATAAAACTAGATAATGATGCTTTCAAGCGAATAGTACCACGTACAAAATGCGCTATAATTTGATGTTTATGAATTTTTTTCTGCTGCAGTCAAAGGAGATTTGTCACCATTACAGTGATTTACCCGCCCCTATCAATTTATATTTATGTAAAACCACGAGTTCACCTGTTTATAGGATTTACCCGAGGTTAGCGTTAGTATAAATTGAATTAATTGCGAATTCTAATAAGAGCATATTTGCCACTGTTACAATATTTTGCCTGACTAACAATCATGTATCAATTTATATTTAAAAGTTAGGGAGGACAACGCATGGGTTACATTATGTTAAACAAAAAATAATACATGCAACATTTACACTGCCGCAACGCACAATAGTTCGGCTCTCTCCGCTGTCGCTCGGGACTTGCAGCAGCTAGTCGCAGGAGTTGCACTTAATTTCCGTGCTCCGTGTAAGGGCAAGTTATGGTAGAGACAGCTGAAGATCAGTGACTCTGTAGACAGAATGGGGTAAATGGACAAAATATTAATTGCATTATAAGAAAGCTATCCTTGCTCAAATTACTCCAAGCAAATTAATTACTACACTTTGCATCTGAATAAACGCTATCGCCGTCTGCTCCGAAGCAGCCATTTTCATTCAGCTGTAAGTTGATTTTCGCTTGTGCTATTTTTGATTCGCTAATATGTACGTTGCGTCTTTTATTGTGAATACCCACATACTACTAAGCTAACCTGTTACTCTTATTTTATTATGTTTACGTTTAATTTTTATTATGTTTATTAATTTTCATTGCAAATGGGGCCTAATAGCTTCAGGCAATAGCAGTTTAGGGTTAACATCAGATAAACGTACAATTTCGGAAGAGTTTATCGGACTGTCATCCCACCCCAACAATAGAATCAACCTACATCCTCGTCTCTTTTCTGTTGTTAAACCCAACACACACACACAGGCTAGTCACTAATCCCAACTTGCCATTAAGTCTGGATCTGAAGTTTATCAGTGTCATTGTTGGAATATCGAGTAAACGTCATATCAAAAGTTTGCCGCCTCTTTTAATACAGGTTGGGTATACGGTGAGCGTGGTAGTAATGAAGTAATATTTCACAGTTGCTATATTCATAATGTTTTTGTCAAAAATAAAATTGTTCATCGTTATAAATTATGAGTTAATTTGTCTTTATTTTTAAACAATTGAGAAAAAATTAAAACTACAATGCTTTTTAAATTTCGGTTTTCAGGTATAGCCCTACTCCAAATGTTCCGGTTTCCCTAATTTTCAGAAACTATTTTTCTATACATATAACGAAAAAGTAAAAAATATTGGTACCGCTAGAGCGATTTTTACACTTTGGGATTTGCTAAACCCCATTCCTAATAATCTGATTTCCTTCCTTCCTTCCTTCCTTCCTTCCTTCCTTCCTTCCTTCCTTTCTTTCTTTTTTTATTTTGGTTTATTTGCGGACGATCTTTACATCTCAGGTCATCAGCGTCCTATTTAATTCAGGGCGTGAAACAGCCGACAAATTTTGCTCAGAGGCCTCTTCTTTCAGGCTTGAGGTTCTTTTTCGTGCCGTAAATGTACGACACGGGACCCACGGCTTTACTTCCCTTCCGAAGGAAGCCATACTTAGGATTTTTACACCCGAAAAAATCCATCTCTCCTGGTGGGATCGAACCCGCAATCTTGGGTTTAGAAGGCAAGTATGGTTATCACTACACCACCAGGACCGACAATATAATTTCAAAATATGTTATTGTTTTATTTAAATGGCATATACAGAGTTTCGTTGAGAAAAAATTAAAATATCGGCCGCTAGAGTGTTGATACACACACATATATATGTCGATTCTATTTACTAGGCACCAAAAATGACGTTGAATGTATACACATATAAACGTTGATACTTATTTTCATCGTGTTTTTGGTTCCAAGTAAGCACCGGAAATTTGAAGAAAAATTTTAAAACTCTTTTCATGAGTACACATTCCTTCGGAATTTGCTAAAAGGGATAAGAAGGAAGTAATGGTATCTAATACGAAGAAACCAGCGTGCATTATGCGCCTCTACTGTATATTTAGTTACGATAATAAAACTGAAAACATATAACATCACATTTAATTCGCTCAGAAATGTCCAAATTCATTCCTGCATGGTATGTGATCAATGTTAAGGTATTGTTACATTTTCAGACATGCTTAAACCGGTTGAACAAAGTTCAGCACAGAACATTGGAAACTAAAGCCTTACGAAGTAACTCGATAGCTACTCAACTAGAACTTTGTTTATCCTATAGTGTTCAGGGGATCATTGGTCGTCCAAAGTTAGAACTCCATAATATTATGGTATTTACTTTACTTTATTATTATTCAGGGTAAAAGCGAACATATCTGGTCGCTGTTATCATTCATTTTTTTTTTCAGAATAGAATTCAGAATTTATTTAATCGGGTTAATGTATGAAAGACTAGAAACTACAATGGTGGTTATTTATTCTTTCGTCGCATTGTTCCAATCGTCGAGTGCAATGCAGTCTGGTGCGCGGTTTTAACTGGACACTTTCTCAACCGCGTGCGGTATTCAAATTCTTTTCTGAAATTACTCTGTAACCTATCACCATAACGCTCGTCTCTGTGCGGCACGGTCGAGGGTTACGAGATATTCTGTCGTAAGCATTTTGAGCAAACTTTTAATTACACAAATATACAGATAATAATAATAATAATAATAATAATAATAATAATAATAATAATAATAAAGGTACAACTATTAACCTGTTTTAAATAATTAATTTGCCACACCCTGAAATTTATTTTTAAAACACTAGAAACATTCTCTAAGCTATGTCAGCCAAAGTATTCTATATAAAAGGTAGAAATTCATAAAATTTATGTATTTTTCAGAATAAACGCGTTCTTGCTCACCATAGAAAATAAAACCGGAAATAACGGAAGAAACCCCGATTAATTTATTGTAACTTTGGTTACATGTTATTCGCTGAAATATCTCTACAGAAGACTACATCGCTTTAAAGATACACATGCTCTCAAGAAGACTTAAGTCATTCAAGAGTTTCCGCCATTGCTTTTTTCTCTTGTCTACTTAGAACTACGAGAGAGGGATGTTAAATATTGAAACTGGAGGGGAAAGATGGGCGAATAGGCGCAAGGCAGCCAAAGGATAAAAATGTAATTACTATTATTAGCTATTTTAAAGACAGAAATTTATCAACTATGTAATGAAAATTATTAAATACATAATTACCTTCTCAGCTTCTGCGATTTAAAAAGAAAACTGTTTTAAATAATGCCACTTTTAGTTAAATAACCAGTGAATGTGTTTACAGGGTAAAAACTAGAAATAAGTTACACTGTCAATATCAATAGTTGGTCAGTTGACAACAGTGCATTTTGTTTATGAATGTGGGAGGAAGAAAGAGAGCGAAACACAACCTCGTTTAGATAAGTGCAGTAGAATACGACGAAAGACAATAATATATCTAAGTATCTGTCCCTTCCCTCTCCTTGCAAGTGACAAGACAATATATCCACCTATCACTTGTGTGTTTGAAGGCAACGGATGAGTAAAGATGTATGGTAGTCTTTGATTACGCTTTTTAAGATAGGATTTCCTTTTGCTGCATCTGTACACACGTTTTATTCATAAAGCTTTCTATAAGTAACTAAAGCAAAGCAAATCATTTCTGGAGGAAAAGCATGTGTGCCTTGCTGTCTGGGTAACATTACATTATCGCTTCTGTGAAATTGTGGCGACTTACGATGCTCCAATAAAGCGGTCAAAAGTGTTCAAGACGGTTAATATGGCTAGGCGGAATGTTACAGTCTTCCACACGTTCTTCTGACTGCAGTTCTTGTATCTCAAACGCATCTGCTGGCACATCATAATCTACTGGAGCATATGCGAGATTGCAAAGTGGTACATGGAATTTGTTGGTGAGAAGAGTGTCAGCATTTTCAGAACATGGTAATTCTATCTAAATGAAATAATGAAAGTATAACTAAGATAAAACAAACACCTATAAAGGCTAAACTGAACAAGCAATAAATTACAAAAAAAAAAAAATGGAAAAGAATATTTTGTCAGAATGTATGGAAGACAGAGAGGTAACTTAGTCAGCAAGGTCAACAAGCAAGCAAGCAGACTTACTCCATGGTGCGGAAAATTAGTGGGGGCTCGCTTATTGCAAAAGCTCAGCTCGCTGTCGCAGTCCTAGCGCAGCTGTTCCCGGGCATGTGTTGTGATTTTAGTTTCTTAATTCCAGAGTAAATATTAAAAGGAGATCGATCAACCATCCTACAGCCCAGATCTAGCTCCCAGTGACTATTTCCTCTTCTCAAAACTCAAGAAGGACCTTGGAGGAAGGAAATTTAAGTATGATGAAGAAAAAGAAATGATGGATGCTGTTTATGCCCATTTTGCAGACAATACTTATGATTATTTGGGGGGGGAGGGTTGAAATGTAATTCAAAGATGTGAATAATTATATTGAAAAATGAAATAAAGTTTTCATCTTTATCATGCCTAGAAAATGATTAGGCCGGAAACTTATGGATCTACCCTGGTACACTTGTTACCGAAAGTGTGTGAAACAAAAGTATACACGATTCTGAGAGGGAAAAAAAGTGTTTATTCAAGAATATGTGAAATAAGAGATATTTATACTAAGTAGTAAAACAACCGCTGCTGGCGTTACTGAACCATAGAAAAAAATGTTGTACCTTATTTTCGTTTTGCTCCTATGACTTCTTGTCGATATAAGAATTGTTTTCGTGATAATCGAAGAATATTCACGTTTGAGGTACTGCAGACGTACTTGAATGTGTTGCACATTACATGAAGGAAAGTAAAAACACCCAACTAATAATTCTATGACAATTATTCAACGCATAATAAAAACTATTTTTTCGGTGAACAGAATAAGAAAATTTATTAAAATTCATCTTAATGGTATATAACTATTTTAATAGTGTTTAACGGCCGTTTTTACTACTGAGGCACCACAGGTGGTGGACACTGATGATACACGAGATGAAATGATAAATTGGGAAAGGATTTTATTTTTTTAGGAAGGAAGCGTTCCCGGCCCAAGTTTAGGGTAACTCCTCGGCATTTACCTTTTAAAAGGACTGAGGAAAATGTGGAACAAACCTCAGTCAGGGAGGACAGTCCTGGCGGAATTCGAACCCCAGACCTCCCGCTTACGAGTTCGTCCCTTAACGACCTCGGCTATCCGCCGGTGTATTTATCTATTTCCATTTAATATTAGAAATGTTCCATGCTTTTATGTACACCCTCTAATTTCCGCAATTGCCCCACAATCAGCTCATTGTACAGTTACATATCAGCGGTCTGCTGCAGTTAACTTGTGTAATTAGTACCCAAGTTTACAAGCTTAATTAAAAGAGAAAACTAGGACCTAGAGAGAGCGAAATATGAAATATAAAAAAAAATGTAAGTTTTAATATCCTAACCGCAAAGCGTTAGTATTAATCTCAAGAAATACAAATATACACCATGTGCCAAACAACGTATACACACTTCAAGTAAAGAAAAAACTGTGTTAACATAGCAAAACTGAATTCACACAAACAGAAAATGACGAGCACTAATCATCTTACACTTTTAAAGTTACAACAGTTGCTCAAAATGTCCACTATAGACGTCGATACACTTCTGAGTACGTTGAACTACTGACTGAGCAACGTTTGCGAAAGTGTCCTCAGCGATTGTAGCACATGCCGTTTCAATTTCTTCCCGAAGTGCTGCCAGTGTAGCTGGTCTGCCCAGATCTGCCTTTGTGAACATCGCATACGGTACCATTATTCTCAAATTTGTCTCGAATGCGTGCAATTGTTACTCGCGTTGGCGGTTCTGTTCTGTACACACGTCTCCGTTGCCTTTGAGCTTCAACAACATTCTCGGTTTTGCAATATCATTTCACAATTGCTTTCCGATGTTCAAACGATAATCTTGGCTCCATTTTGCTGTAGCAAAGCTACCACAACGTAATGTGAGTCATATTTGTTTACAGAACATCGTACTATAATCGTGGCTTCATTTGTTCATTGTTGATTTACATGTCACATTGACTTTATTTGTTCACTGTTGATTTACCTGTCACGCTGGCTTCGTTTGTTCATTGTTGATTTACCTGTCACATTGACTTTATTTGTTCATTGTTGATTTACCTGTTCACGTTGACTATATTTGTTCATTGTTGATTTACATGGCACGTTGACTTTATTTGTTCATTGTTGATTTACCTGTCACGTTGGCTTCATTTGTTCATTGTTGATTTACCTGTCACGTTGACTTTATTTGTTCATTGTTGATTTACCTATCACGTTGGCTTCATTTGTTCATTGTTGATTTACCTGTCACGTTGGCTTCATTTGTTCATTGTTGATTTACCTGTCACGTTGGCTTCATTTGTTCATTGTTGATTTACCTGTTCACGTTGACTATATTTGCTCATTGTTGATTTACATGTCACGTTGACTTCATTTGTTCATTGTTGATTTACATGTCACATTGACTTTATTTCTTCATTGTTGATTTACCTGTTCACGTTGACTATATTTGTTCATTGTTGATTTACCTGTCATGTTGGCTTCATTTGTTCATTGTTGATTTACCTGTCACGTTGGCTTCATTTGTTTATTGTTGATTTACCTGTCACGTAACAACACTATCAAGGTATATGTGAGTCACATCTGTTTACAGAACATCATACTACACATTACTGTTGTTTTTCGGTTCAACTTTGAAACATATTAAATAAATATCTACTATGAAAGTGTGTATACATTTTTTGGCACTCTCGGTATATGAACATTAATCTGCTCTTCTGTGTGAACAGTTTTTTTTTTTTTTTTTTTTTTTTTTTTAATGAGGCAGAGAAAGTTCACTTTCAGACTATAATCCAAACTGAGAAGAGTATCCGATGGCGCCTCGACTGTTAAAAATGCAAGCTGCGAGCACATTAAAATAACTGGCGTTGTACCAATTCCAGAAAATAAAAGAAAGACTGCAGTGCTTAACGACTTCATATGGTTAACGTAAAGCGGATTATTATGGCTAATTCCCCTTCTTTCTTTAAGAGAATGTCAACATTTATGCGAGTAAAGCAAAGCTACAGAAATTCGGCCTACTGCTGATGTCATTCTTCTTCAAACAAAGTCCCTTTTCTGTTCTGCTCGTTCCTGTATTCATAGCGAACCGCTGCGGTGCAAGTGGAAAGTTACGAGATACATTCCAGTTATAACACTTTCGTTATTTTTCTCACTAACTAAGTACAGGAAACTATGAAACTTGTATCACTTTTCGATCTAATCTCCGTGCAGCCGTAGACATTTTTCACAACGTCGGCGCCATGTTTTCATGGCCGCTGCGAACACTTTGTAGGAGTCTGTTTTGACCACTATAAAATCTGAGTGCTTCCATTGAGCAGACTGGCGCTTCTTTTCAGGATTGAAAAACGTTTTCCATGTCTCATTCATTGTCACAATCGATGAAGAACGTCCCATTCATGCCGTCATCACGCGTCAACATTGCCTGGCAACACGTGCGCAGCCTTGTGGTCGTCCGTCAGCATTCGTGGCACCCACCTGGAGGACATTTTTCGCATTTTCAGATCTTCATGCAGGATTGTGTTCACAGATCTCACGGAAATGCCAACTGTGGAGGCGATGTGTTCCACACTCATTCAGCGTCTGCTTTCCCTGAACTGTCGCACCCAGGAACGCACATTAGACACATCCATGACACCATCACCACATGTCTCACTCAACTAGCAATGCTGTCAAACCACGCAAATGGAGAAAACGAATGATTACCCCGCTGCTCTTGTAATGAAAACGTCGCCATTTTCAAGTATCAAAAACCGTCCTCACTCTCGCCGCTGCCGCTAGAGTTCTGTGTGCAATACTGTGCTCCCATCTCTGTCACGGATTGACAATGAGTGCCCGCGTATTTTAAAACAAACCGCATGTTTCTATGTTTCCAGTCCTAAGAAAAAATATTGAAGGTGTTATAATTTGAATGCATCTCGTATTAACCTTATGGAAATAGAAAACAGCCTTTTTATTAATATCATTTAGTACAACGATAGGTACTTTGAACGAACTAAAATAAATCAACAATTTAGTCTCATAATTTAATAAACACGACATATGAACGCCCAAATTAATAAAAGTAGCTTTAATTAACGATATTCTAAAAGGGGAGTAAATAATTATAATTATTCCAACATACCTATCTTATGTTTTAAACACCAAAACTATTATCAATGCTAAAAGTAAAAATGTCAACTTTTACGTTAAACACTAATGTATAAAAACAACATATAGACAGAAAAGTTGCTCCAACAAGGGGAACGGTAGATTTAAAACTCGTAGGAAAGAAGCTACTCGATTGCCAGTTCAAAAGCTATGTCTGGACTATTTTATGACAAGAGGTGAACTTATCATAGAATTACTGTTATAACGTTTGACATTTCAGAAAGTTGATTTAACGTGGTTTACAAGTAAATGTCCAGAAGTTATGGGCTCCGCTCTGATAATTATTATACTAATCTCGATAGACACTGTACCTAATTATTAATAGTAAGCAAATCACGTATTTCTGATAGTCAATGTATTTATTTACATAACAAAACGACCGAAAAGATTCAAAATGAAGTTCCGAACCCCGGTTATGGGAGGAACGATTGAGTGCTGAAACTATCACAGGTGAGTATGCAGTTTTAGTGCTGGCTCACTACAAGCTGTTCAAACTTTAACAATTAAGTTAAATGTATGCGTTCACAGCACACCTGGGTCATTTAAATGCAAAAAGAAACAGGTATATATGACTTGATTACGGCGTGCAGCCAACAACGCTTTCCCACTTTTACAAAGGAAAGTCATTAAAACATGTTTATATATTACTGTTCTTTTATTCTCTCATGTTCTTCATAAATGTTCCTATCTCCTTCATAATACTGCTAGGGCATGCTGTTAATAAATTACAAAAAGGGGGGAGATAGACCGAAGGAGAACACACCCCTCTCGAGTGTCACATAAAGCAGCACTCAGGGGTGTTCATGAGTGGATTTATTTCGGATAATTGATTAGAAATTTGGAACACCTCAGACATAAGCAGACTTAAAATTTTAAAATTGTTAACGTTTCATTCTAATGTGTTTTATCAGTATTTATAAATTACTGGCTTGTAAAATTTTGATTATATATATATATATATATATATATATATATATATATCAGAGCTTTGTTAATGTCATTCATTTATCGTAAAGTTGCCATCTTGTTATGAAGTTATATTGCATTTATTTTGTGGCCTAGTAATCAATTTGTGAGATATTCCCCAACATAGATTGTAATATTTTGCTAATGAAATGTAATAAATGTTAAAATAATAATTTATATTATTGTTGTTATTGTGCAAACCTTTGCTTTTATTTCAATAAAGACCTTTTAACGCGTCTTCTAGGGGCTTGCATTTTATTTCATATGTTAACGGGTTTTCATTCATTTAAAATGTATGTGTAATAATGTAGTTACTAATCTGATAGCACGAGCATGGTTCATAAATCTCCGAAAAGAGTAACTGCCCACAGAGCGCTAGGCAGATGAGGGGTTGCATGAGCGAGCCATTTATTTACACTGCAACCAAATTGTATAAAATATTGTGTAGTTATAAACAGTAAAGTGTTTTTGCTCATAGCTGGTAAAAAAATAATAATAAAGAAAAATAGCAGCTATACACATAAAACAAAAACAAAAAAACAAAAAACAGCAGGGCATGCAACAATGGAACAACGTTGATAACAATCCATGATGCCTGTCGTAATGGAGGGGTTTTAATGTCTCAGTGTAGATCATGTGCATTAACAACGACCATAAGATACCGTACTAAAGCAACATGTGCTGCCACCTCAAGGAATATTCATGAGTGACACACAACAGGTAGGTCAAACTGCATACAATCTTTATGAGGTACCGTGTCTAGATATTGACCTACGTCATTGCTTGAAATACATTGAAACAAACTGTCTTGTAGCACGCTGACGATATAGATCAACGCTGACGATACAATGAAGGGTTGCTCGGCGCTGAAATGTTCTCTCACAAGCTTCAATTGTCCTATTATTTATATATGAAAAGACTTTAAATAGTTACACACCTATTTGCGTTATGCGAAAATCCTCAATAATTTACATTGACGCAGAATATTACGGGAACATTAAGAATGTATCTCAACACCTCTTTACACTGACATCCTGAAATGGTATAAAGAGATACGATTTCGAACAAGGCATAGATCCTTGGTTACAGTATTTAGTTTATTTAGGACAGGAAACTTTATCCGATGCAAGTACATTTCGTTCATCACAATTCTAATTTTCATAGCTGATAGCAAACTTCGATCATCTGGGTTGAAAGCAAACAAGCACGGCATCGTCCGAATTTGTACGTCAAGTTTTGCAGTTGCGTTCTAAGATAAGGTAGAACATTGAGCTTTAAAGCTGAAACGTTTCTATCATTTCTAATTTTCTAGTACTGTTTACATGCTTAGGTTTGTTATGTGTGATAGAGGCTAACAACAGAAAACTTCCTTATTGCTGTGACCCAAGGGACTGACCAGCTCAATATCGATCCATCACTTTCCCTGCGCTAAAGTTAGTGGCGGCACAATAAATACCGCAGTTTGACTGAAGTATTTTTGCCCTCCATCTCTCAAGCGGAGGCCATATTAGTGTAACCATGTTATCATGAAATCCTGTCCTGGCAATGCCACCTGGTCTTAACCGATCTGTGAACAACCTTTGGTGACGACATGAGATTACATAATACTAGTATCAGGAAAATAATAATCTTTTATTATTAGATTAATGTGTGAATTCGAGGCGGTTTGTTCGCCATTACAATACTGAATTTACCCTTTTCGTTATTTAGAGCTTTGTACTTGTAAATATGCATTTAATTTTCCATTATTTCTGAGATAAAGAAAATGGAGTGTCGAGTGGGAAAAAAGAACCCTTCTAACACATTCTTCTTTTTGAGTTTAAAAGAGGAGGGGCTCAAAACATTTGTGGGAGAATCTCATTAGAGAAAGTACAAGCAAATGTTTTTGTCGTTTCAAAGAGGGTCACTTTGACGCCAGCGATTCCACTGAACTCTTCAGCCCATGGTTATCCAACTCGAGAATTTGCAGATATGCTGAACTGTGAACAAATGCAGCCGCGATTAAAGGAGAAAGACCGAGAAGACTGCAACACGATAATGCCCACACACACTCCGCTAGCCTGACACAAGCAGGTATCCTGGAGTTTAGTTGGAAGGCGGTTCAACATCTCCGATCTTGCGCCCTCAAACATCCACCTTTTTCATTCTCTATCCAACAATCTTCGAGACAACTTCTTCGCTATTTAAAAAGATGTTTTAAAATGTTGACGATTTCAGTTCCAAACGGACGTGAAATGAAGAAGCTACTCATGTGTTGAGAGAGAGAGTCACAGATAATGAAGGAGAATGTTGCTAATTAATTTATGTATTCTATTTATATCAAATAAAAACTTCCATCACAGTCAAAAATTGCTATAAAGTTACACATGGGTCATATAGTAGATCAACCTTTTGGTTCAATTGTATTCAGCTCATCATTATTGGGACCAGGTACTTCTATTCTACAGAAACGCATGGTCATCAACACCACCGGTTTTAGAAGCGCATCGTATCGTGCCATGCCCATCCATTTGCTTAGTCCTCGCTTTACTAGAAGAGTATGCAGCAATCGTAATCGGGACCACTTACCGAGGGTGCCAAAAATGTATACACCTTATCACAGTATATATCTATTTAATATATTTCAAAGTTGGACAGAAAACAACAGTAATGTGTAGTATGATGTTCTGTAAACAGATCTGACTCACATTACGTTGTGCCAGCGTTGCTACAACAAAAATGGGGCCAAGATTGACGTTAGAGGGTCAGCATGGAAAACTGAAGATCTGTGACTCGAATTCCAGCCATGACCCGAACTTTTCAAGGCTCAATGTTCCTTTCCAACTAACGTTCTACACACGGCGAGTTTGAAAAAAGCAAGCTCCATACATAGAGGGTGCCAAAATTATATACACACTTCAAGCAAAGAAAAAACTGTGTTAACATTACAAAATTGAATTCACACAAACAGAAAATAATGAGTACTATCATCTTAAACTTTTACAGTTACAACAATTGCTCAAAATGCCCAACATCGGCGTCGAAACACTTCTGAGTACGTTGAACTACTGAATGAGCAACGTTTGCGAAAGTGTCCTCGGCGATTGCAGCACATGCCGTTTCAATTTCTTCCTGAAGTGCTGTCAGTGTAGCTGGTTTTCTACGGTATACAACATCCTTAAGAGTTCCCCATAGGTAGAAGTCCAACGGCGGTTCTGTTCTGTACACACGTCTCCATTGCCTTTGAACTTCAACAATACCACTTCAAAATTGCTTTCCGCTGTTCAAACGATAATCTTGACTCCATTTTGTTGTAGCAAAGCTAGCATAACGTAATGTGAGTCACATCTGTTTACAGAACATCATACTACACATTACTGTTGCTTTCTGTCCAACTTTGAAATATATTAAATAGAAATCTGCTGGGAAAGTGTGTATACATTTTTGACACCCTCGGTATACACCTTGCTATTGTGAAACTCAACTCCAAACGTCTTTGTTTCAATATTAATGCAACAACAGTCCCTTCACTACCTAGATAGGAGATAGCATCGCTGTTCTAAGACAATATAATCTCCTTATCTTCTGCCTAATATACGACTTCGTTGTAATTTTATAAAACTTTTAAGAGAGCTGAATATTTATATAAACAACACTATTTTATCAAAACATCGCTATTAATTTAGTTTGCTTTCATTTCATTTCCTTTGCTCCCTTCATTTAATCCTGTACCATTGTTTTATGATGGTAAGATAACCAGATGCAGTGCAACTCAGAGAGGGTTTGGCATTACATTGTGGTGCAGGAACATGGCCATCCCAAGGGAAATCCTAACAGCCACTTCCATTAAGCCTCTCCAATTGAGTTGTACTCGACTAACGACGTCGTGACCTCCCTTAGCATACTACAGGGTTCGTCAAATGCCAACCAGTCACCCTTGGGTTTCATATTCAGCTTCAGTAACAACTACGGCCAGTCAAGACGACCATTTCTCTTTTACAGCTTGCTGAAAATCAAGGAAAGCAAGTTACAACAAAAATCCTATGGCAGTTTTCGTACAGCAAACCTTTAGTTGCTGTTTTCTATTTATAAATGAGATAGCATGCAAGTTAAAGCACGCGAGGTCGAAGTACATGTGTGGATTGTGTTATGTGGGGTAATTCTCCACTCCAGCCTTTCTGAAGTATTAATGATATAAAACTGACCTCAGGTAAGTACATGTTGAACTAATAGGATTGAATTTTAAAGACTTTAAAACACTTTTGAAGAGAGCGCAGGAAAACTGCTTTATGCTGGTAGCAAATGTTTGTAGTTCTTCTATATTTTACATAAACATATATCTATAGTAAAAAGTTCAGGGAGAAATAAAGGATGCAGTTCTATATGTAGATCGTTTTGCATGACGAAAAGGTGAGGTAGATACGCGTAGGCTTTAAGTGCTAGGAAAGGGCAAATAATTAACCCTATTAAGAAAGAATGCTTTATTGTGTTAAAGGGGATATTTTTGTAGGTACTATACAGGACAATAGAAGTTTCACTTGCTATATTTACTAATTTTGACAGTATGTTTCTAAAGTACACCCGTAAACGTTTAGTGTTGTCGCGCGTAAAATCATCAAAGAATGAGAAGTGTAATTGTTCCGATTTTACTTTTATTCCATGTTCTGATTCTAAATGCTCAAATAAAAGGAGTTCCAATGTTGCTTCATGACTATAAGCTGCACGTCATTTCTAGCTGAACTCTCTCGCTGATCTAGACACGTAAAAATCTACCCCACCCCAACAGTCTGACTGACTTAATCATATACACAATATGTCGACCATGTTATTCGTTGTCGATGGAAATTATTACAGTCGCCACAATATCTGAATGAAAAAATTAACTCTGTACAGAGTCCACACGTGATGATGATTTGGCCAAACGCAATGACATCTGCCTAGCATATGCACCCAACAACTCATTCTTGATCTATCTTTCGACTTCAATGAAGAAATCGCTTCAGGGTCACTGTTCCACCAGGAAAGGCGGTTACAAAATGGCGGAGGTGATTTTGAAGGATTTCAAGATGAACTAGATGAATGCTGGAAAGGAAGAATAAGTTAATATAGCTGTATTATTTGCAATTTCTGTTCTCATTTAGTGTTATAACTTCGACTGTCTTTTAACACAGAATGAGTTTCAAATGTATTAGTTTTCCTCTAGAGCGTTAAAAGAAATTAATCTGAATATCTTGTGCAGGATATTTTTGTGACGATGTCACAAACTTTCAGGGATGACGGAGAAGAGGAATATCAATTTGAGATAAGGAACTACCCGGAAACGTTATAAGGCAAAACCGTTTTGGAATTCCCTTTAAAGTGAAAGAAGAAGATTTAAATTTAATATTTATAATAGTAATATAAAATATAAATATATTTCTTTATACATTAAATAATTATAAAACTTTAAAACACTTGACTACATTTACACTAGGTGTTCAAAATGGCGTCCCCCTACTTTAGTATAGGTATAACAATGCTGCAACAATCTGATCTAATACGCCTTATGTCATTCTAACTTGCCAGGTATTTCGCTTCATTCTCTACAAGTGTCTTGTACACAAGAATTTTTACATAATGCTACAAGAAAAAATCAAGTAGACTCAAATCAGTTGAACAAGCTGGTCAAGAAACAGGATTCCCTATTCACGTAAAGCCTGAATAAGACACAAGCAAAATGACCTGGGGTTTCATCTTTCTGAAACGTTGACAAACACTAAGTATGACATTTTCCAATAGCTTAAGGAGAGTGTCTCAAAAACACAACGTGCGCTGCTCTAGTTAAGTGGGGTGGAAAAGACATGAGTCTGTTAAGAAAGAAATCATTGGCTATAGCCGTCACAAGTTTACTGTAAATCTTTGCTGATGAAAAACACTCAAGTAGGAAAGTAAGGTATGGCCACACAGCGTTGCAGTAGCCATTGATTGAAAATTACAAGACGTGTGACTATTGTATATGGTCAGCTGCTACTCCGTAGTCCTTGCAAACTGTACTGTGAGTACACATGCTACACGATCAAGCACTGCTTTATGGAAGTAGAGAGTTCATATCAATTGCCCTGTTTCCCCTAAGGCCTAACCGTTGGAAAAATCTTGAGAGAGTTTGAACAGGATGCCTCTTCGGTGAATGTGTTGCCGTATACAATCTTCCTGCTTACCTATTGTTTCCGTTTGCTTGTTCATAAATGATCTGCCAATTCCATTTTACACAGAATGACCTAGTGCACTCTTCTATATGCAAATACAGAATATACGAGTGTAGGTCCATAAGTTTCCGGCCTCGCCGATAAGGATTATCGCCTTCACAAAGCCTTATCTGGTGTCATACCTTATCTGTTAAGTACATACCTGTAGCTGTAACTTCCGCTCCGATGTGTTCAGTTGTTCAGATATAGTTGCATAAAAAAGGCTCTGGTAGAAGATTGCGACATGTTCAAAATGAAGTATCGAGCTGTTATTAATTTTCACAAAAGAAGGACTTACTCCAAATGAAATTAAACAGCGATTGGAAGGTGTATATGGGGAAGCACTCCCCTCATATCCTACCATTAAAGAATGGACAAAACTTTTTCGAATGGGTCGAGAAAGCATTGAGGACAAAGAGCGTGCAAGTCGGTCCTTGGAGGTGCTCATTCCTGAAAACATCGCCGTTATGGAAGGAGAAAGTATGGAAGACCGGCGGCTCAAAGTAACAGAAATAGAGCAGCAAGGTTGGGCTTTCTAAAACAGCAGTCCTTCAAATGTGTGTTGTTACACACACAAAAAAAAAAAAAAAAAAGCACGAATTACTTACTGTATGGTCTAACGTGCATGAATATTAAATTTTGTATGTAACTTTACTGAGCTGAAAGTTTGTCATAAAACAACATTAGATTGTTTCGTAAAGGTCTTGAAACAATGTGATATTAGTGTAAATATTTTCCGGGGCTACCTGTCATTGGCCTTCTCCAGCTCAGAGAAAAATCCACAGAAAATCCCCAATTAGCTTTTCTCAATTGGAAGTAGTGTCCAAGCCCATTAGCCTCACACCGCAGGATAAATATACGACCGGCAAGGAAGTTAAAACCAATAAAAACTTAAAAAGAAAAATGTATTTTTATTTTATCCTTACAAAAGCACCGAGCGAGGCAAGATGGTGTTAAAGCGGGGAAGAGGGAATATACACAAAGCGAATTGTGGGCACAAAAGCAATAAGCAAGAAAGAGAGATAAGCAAAACGCAATAAAAGTCTCGACGGCAAGGTATGAAATATATAAAAGAGTGTGTTAAAAACGAACCTCGTAGTAGCAAGAAAATAAATTGGAAAGAAAACCCGATAACTGGAGAACAAACAAAAGCAAATCCTGAGGGCTGGATTGCAATGTTTAACAATAACTGGAAGAGAGAATAAAAAGGAGATTTCAAAAGTACACGTACTGATCATAATCCGAGAAAGAGTTTCCTGTTGTCGTATCATATGTTTAGGAATAGCAGGAACTTCTTAGGTTGCACTTTGTTATTTTATTGCATAAGGGTACATACAAACAAAAAACTCTATGTCGAGAATGAGCGCTTTTCTACAATATTTTAGAAGTCTATAGAACCCAGCGAATGTCAAGATATTGGATATCTACCAACTAAAGGTAATTTTAGACAAGGAAAATAGGCTGTAACTTTAATCAGACTTGTATCCGGCTGCGATTATTTCAATACAAAGAACAAATACCAGGTGTAGCCCTAGTGCATCTCCCGGCAGTATTAATCAGCATGCTAAAGAAACAGTGAAATGTTCTGTTACACAAGCTAATGTCTAAATCTTTACTCGCCCCTAAATCACAGCACATTCTGTTACAGTTTTCGCTTGTCATTCCTGTGCTATTTCCTGTTTTTAATTCATCTCTCTCAGAGGGAGAGTGGGCGGAACGTTAGCGCATTCAACAGCAGATTAGTGGACGCTTTAAAGAAAGACTACATTAACCGAACAAAGTTTCGCAACCTGATTATCGTCAGCTGCAGAATTTTTATTAATAAAATGTTTAAGTGTGTTCATGCAACAGACGTGATGGAATTAAAACGATGCAGTTGCTGTGGTAACACTAAAGTACAATTCCAAAATAACATTTGCATCAATCTTTTAAACATATTTTTGACAAATAATCTATCTACTGATCGATAAGTTCATACATACTTAAAAGGTGGTAGCAATGCTTTCGACGTTCCTTGGCAACACGTCGACTGTTGAGGAACATCGAGTTATTACATCGATTCACGTTCTTACAATTGAGCTTCATTTTCTTCCCATAAACCATCATTTTACAAAAACAAAACAACTGCGAAACTCTATTCATAATATAAAAGATTATCTTGCAAGAGCATTCAAAAGAAAAGCGTTCAAAAATAAACGTTATTTTTCTCTCGGTCAGCTTATCTTGGAAAAAAAAAATATATTGTATTCGTACTTAGCGTCTCAACAGTGATGCAGTTAGCTTTCAAAATTGATGTGCGTTATAAAATGACAATCCTTGTGGCGGAAAATGAGACCATCACCAACGTTCAGATGCGTTTAAGAAATATGTATGTATAAAGCTGTCAAGCGTTTGGCGAAAAGGCTGTTCTTATCGGAAAAAGATCGAGGACCATCCACACTCCCGGCGACCGTACACTGCAGTCCAGCTGGGCTAGATGGGAAAAATTGCAATTTTCAGCCGAAGATTTGAGTTAATTTATCTGCAGCACAGAGCATCTAATTTATCTTCCATTGAAATGTAAACATAAGTTTAAAACAAAAAGCTGGCTCTGTGAACTGACATATTGCGGCATATGGGAGATGATAATGTGGGGAACTAGTACATATATTGTAGCATTGAGACGGTTAGTATTTACGAGCGACGATTGGGATCTGTACGTGAGAAAGTGAACTTGTACGCATGCGCGGATAGGGAAGGAATAGCATTTTCAACAATTTTCAGGAGTCGAAAACTGGAAGAGAGGGAACGTTGCACTTTCTGCTCCGACTGACGAGTTGATTCCAGAACAACTTTACGAAGGGTAAATAAATGATTATTTAAGTGTTCATACTTGCATAGAGTACCTCGGTCCATATTTTTCTTAGTTTTATTCCATTCTCATTAAGGATGGGTAGAATGCCTCTAGACAAATGATACAGCTACTCTTCGAGTCCGACCTAAGAACAATGTAATGAGAACAGAATGATATATATGATAGGATCTCGACAGAGGGCTACGAGGGTGCCAAAAATGTATAGGTACCACTTTCACAGTAGATATCTATTTAATATATTTCAAATTTAGACCGAAAAACAACTGTAATATGTAGTATGATGTTCTGTAAACAGATGTGACTCACTAACATTACGATAGCGTTGCTACGTGACAGGTAAATCAACAATGAACAAATGTAGCTAAGATTATTGTATGATGTTCTGTAAACAGATGTGACTCACATTACGTTATGGTAGCGTTGCTACAACAAAATAGAGCCAAGATTATCGTTAAACAACGGAAAGCAATTTTGAAGTGGCATTGAAAAACCGAGAATGTTGTTGAAGTTAAAAGGCAATGGAGACGTGTGTACAGAACAGAACCGCTAACGCGAATAACAATTGCACGCTTTCGAGACAAATTTGAGACTTGTGGTACCGTATGCAACAGGATTGTGCACCACCACATTATCACCGAGATGTACGTTACTCAATCAGTAGTTCAACGTACTCAGAAGTGTATCGACGCTGATGGTGGGCATTTTAAGCAACTGTTGTAACTGTAAAAGTCTAAGATGATTAGTGCTCATCGTTTTCTGTTTGTGTGAATTCAGTTTTGTTATGTTAACACAGTTTTTTCTTTGTTTGAAGTGTGTGTACATTTTTGGCACACTCTGTACATGTCGTTGGCGTCAGTTATTTAAAATACTCTGTGACAATATGAAGTAGTTTGATAAGGAGCGTCATACTGTGAGCGTCAGACTAGTGTTTAACGTCCGTTTCCATTGCTAAGGCATCACAAACGGTGAACACGAGATGAAATAAATTGGAAAAATACATCTTTTTAACAGAAAAGAAACGTTCCAGGCCTAATTTTATGGCACTTCCCTGGCACTCATCATTTATGAGGATTGAGGGAAACCAGGAACAAACCTCAATCAGGGAGAACGGTCTATTTACATGCCATGTCAATTTCTTCCCGAAGTGCTGTCAGTGTAGCTGATTTTCTACGGTCTACAACATCCTTAAGAGTTCCCCATAGGTAGAAGTCCAACGGAGTCAGATCCGGAGAACGCGGAACACATTGCTTTGTAGATTTCTGCGGCGAGTGATCAAATCGTTCCAAAACCATAGCCGAGGCTTGTTGCTGTGCGAGGTCTCCCAGATCTTCCCTTGTGAACATCGCTTACGGTACCATGGGTCTCAAATTTGTCTCGAATGTGTGCAATTGTTACTCGCGTTGGCGGTTCTGTTGTGTACACACGTCTCCATTGCCTTTTAACTTCAACAACATTCTCGGTTTTCCAATATCACTTCAAAATTTCTTTCCGCTGTATAAACGATAATTTTGGCTCCATTTTGTTTTAGTAATGCTAGCATAACGTAATGTAAGTCACATCTGTTTACAGAACATCATACGATAATCTTGGCTTCATTTGTTCATTGTTGATTTACCTGTCACGTAGCAACGCTAGCATAACGTTATGTGAGTCACGTCTGTTTACAGAACATCATACTACACATTACTGTAGTTTTAACTTTGAAATATATTAAATAGATATCTATTGTGAAAGTGCGTGTACATTTTTTGGCACCCTCGGTATATGAAATCCAAATCTTTGGAAGTCCGGACAAAACCTTCTGTGTAAGAGGCAAGAAACGCAGAAAAACTTCCCGAGAGGCTGGAGTAAAAAATAACAAAACATTTGTTGCTCCTCAGTTAGACAATGCCCTAAAGGTGTACTGGTACTTGCCACAGAATTTTCCTTGAGAGATACAGGTAAGAGGAAACGTCCTTTTGTTTTAGAGGAAATTAGGAAAAATACACTCAAAGGAGTCATCATATGTAAGAAAGCTTACCGAAAATTTATTTTGCCTACCTCTTCGAAATCGAAAATAAAGCAACGAAAGTCAGTATACGAATATCAGAATATTGGATAAATAACGGGCAGCAGTATTTCCACCTTATAGAAGCTTAACAGAAGCTAAGGATCGTAGCTATCCTGCTAAATCAGATATAGATGTCACTGACATCTTAACTGAAATTAAACTGTAGGCTTTGCTATATAATTAATAGATTCACTTCTAGCCAACCGGTTTATCTAATCACAATGCTATACACTGGTGGTCATATTTGATAAAAACGGTTCGCAGGTCACTGTGACGATTCAGGCATATCTGTTTTATTCGCGGTTCTCTACAACTGGTATTTATTGCGACTTTTAGTTCAAACACTTCCTACAGATTTTATATAAACAAAACAAAAAAACACCATATCGATTAAAATTTCACAGAAAAGTTTTAAACCAATGTTTTGGTTGGCTGAGTTGTGTTTAACGCCCGTTTTTACTACTGAGGCACCATAGGCGATGGAAACTGATGACACATGAGATGATAAATTGGGAAAGGATGTTTTTCTTTTAAAAGAAGGAAACGTTCCAGGCCAAGTTTGGGGTATCTCCCCGGCATTTTCCATTTATGAGAACCGAGGAAAACCTGAGAAAAACCTCAATTAGGGAGAATAGTCCTGGTGAGATTCGAACCCCAGGTCTCCCGCTCGCGAGTCCGCCGCGTCTTAACGACCTCGACCACACCTGGCGGTTTTTAAATCAATGTGAGTACATGTTTCACCCCAAGCACCCCCTACTTTTAAAAGTCAAATGATTCCATTAATGTTTTATGCTTAAATTTAAAAGAAGATGGAAATGTTATCACATTTCCTGTTTTTTATTATCGTTGCCTCGCAAATTGCACTGCTGCTATTGTTTGAATTTGAACAGAATAAAAATTAGTTAATTGTAGGACGAAAAAAGTAATTATTTCGAGTAAAATGACAATTATTCGTATTATAGCAATACTCTTGACACATAATTTTAAAACTACTTGTTACTAAACACAACTTATATTAAATGCCCAGTATTAATTCAAACAATAAAAGACCAGATTGTCAGGCAGCAAAAAATATGATAGTTACATCTTCTTTAAATTTTAAGCACCAAAATATAGGGGTGTTGTTTGACATTTCAAAATAGGGTAGTTGGAAGTGAGGAGGGTGAAACATAATCTTCAATCAATATTGCTTTTTAACTTCCGTCTCAAATTTTAAACTGACGTGTTTCTGTCGAAACGAGACTGATGTTAAACAGTTTAGTTAATCAGACTGGTGAAGTTTTGAAATGAAAGCCCTACTCGTCTTATTACCTAAATTCATTATGACAATGGTGGATATTGAAATCTGTAACGCTAACATAATTTTTTTAGTTATTATTATTTACGGAGGCTCTTTAATAAATATTTCATATTATCAGCGTCCAATTCAAATTTTGCTCAGAGGTCTCTTCTTTCAGGCTTGAGGTTCTTTTTCGTGCCGTAAATGTTCGACACGGGATCCACGGCTTTACTTCCCTTCCGAACTTACTTCGGAGTTTTACGCCCCGAAAATCCAACAACCCTGTCCGGGATCGAACTCGTAATCTGGGTTTAGGATAGGAGGCAGGTGTGGTTGGTTACCACTACACCATCAGGACCACAAATTTCATGTAATATGGAAAACCCTACACAGGGTATAATTGTTCATTGCATACACAACTTTACATAAAAGCAGGTATCGTCCACTAGAGTCTTTCGCATTCAGAGTTCTAACAATAACACTTGTCTACCAACAGAATCAAGTGAAATCCGTTGCAACATTGCAAACTTTACAATAAACGCTGTTATTTACAGTGTGTAAAAACTTCTCCACCATACTTTGAAAGCGAGTATGTTAATTTACAGATTTTTTTCACGTTTGTGGACCTCTGCGCTGCATGTGTGATCTCTACCTTTACACTTGCTCTGTGCCTCATGTATTATTTGGCAAACGACAACTTTTTAACATTAGCATAACTGAGTATGTGGCCAAACATCCGAGTTAAAGCTTGAACACTATATTAAACCAGCTTTTAGGCGATTTTTAGTCTTTAAAGAACTGCATTTTATTTTAAAGTACCAGTTAAACTAAAATATTAGCCGCTTTATTTTTATAGAACTATTACTAGTTTTCATAAAAGGGTAAAACTTAAATTATGAGATGTCACTTATGACATTTTCTATAGGCAAAGTTTTCTATATATCGCGCACAGTATACTGTGATGCATAACACTCCCATTCTTGAATCCAATGCCTCCCATTGGATATTATTTCTACACATAACAATAACAGTTTTACAATATTTCCTTGAAGCTTGAGTATTTGTTAATTCAGGATCCTATACAACAAACACCTCGGTTGTTGTGTACATGGATCCTACAGCACTCTAACTATACATATTGTCACGTGAACTTTACAAATACTTCTCTAACTTACTTCAAAATGGCAAGGGATTGTTACCTTACCTTGCCATTTTGTCACAAACCCCAAAGTATTTTTCCTTACCCACTCTTTGTTAAAACTCCTGTAATTTATCAAAGTACTGTTATCTCTTACGCTACCCAATATTTCTAATTTCTCTATATCATCAACCCTTGCTTTCACTTTATTTCACAATCCTTGACTTGGTCTCCCAAACCAGTTTCTATTGTAATTTCCTTTAATCTACCTACCCTTCCCATTTACCTTTTTCTTGTGCCCCAAAGCAGTCTTTGAGAATATTTTCTTCCTCCAACGATTGTGCCCTCTGTCAGTATTTCATTATGTGTTTTATTACTAGACCGTTTCCGCCCACCCTTCCTAGTTCCATCAGGGCTACTCTACTAGTTGCAGCTCTAGGTAATCTCATTATTATTTTAAAGAATGCTCTATGAATCTGACATACATTAACCCATATTTCTATGCCATGCAATCAATATATTTTCTCTGGCCAGTTTACACTTATATATTTGGTATATTCAAGCATGTTCTTATCCTATTGGTAGCTGACCTTCCCTTCCCTAGCAGATTGTTCCTTTGCTCTGTTCATTTTCCATTACTATTCAGCCTTGCCCCCAAATAATCAATTTCCTTACCATTTCAATTTCACTTCCCTCTAGCCACCATTTCTCATCTCTGCTGAGTTTGTTCCATTTTTTACATACCAAAATACTTTTATTTATTTTAAGCCCCATTTTTACAATGTTTCTCTGTTGCTTCTATTGTTTTTTTAAAATCTCTACTTGAAATTGCAGCTGCTACTAAATCATCCCTAAAAATCAAATCTTGAATGTTTTTAAAATAATACAAAAAAGTATCCAGATAACCTGTCCTAACCAATAGTAGAAGCAACAGATACCAATGGCATGTTCAAAAACTCAGTAATGAAAACCAGCTCAATGAACATTTCTAGAAAATGAAGCTTGTGCCATAGGAATCAGTCGCCTTACAAAACCAGTGTGGTGTATCATGTTTTGCAGCCATGTTGTTTCTAATGTTAAGATGTTAAAACATGGTGCAAACGTCTACTTGTGTATCATACTAAAAACACACGTGAGTACATCTGTATACCCATCGACTATATCCCGTAAAAGTTATTGAAAATTATCACCCTGCTCGCAAGTATAAAATTAACTGCAGTTCCCATAATGACACCCTGGAGAAAACCAGCTGTGAAGTGGCGAGACTGTGTGCTCGGTTTCAGAAAATAAAAAGAGCAAAATGAATGACAAAGGGTGAGAGCAATACAAAAGGAAATATCGATTTCCACTTGGGCTTCCTTCCGCCTGCAACACGCCGCACTTTAGGATAATAACACATGAATGCTGATATTACCTACTTAAACCGGTGCCTTGCGACTCTCATTTTTGAGCTCAACAAATAGAACCCAGAAAGAAAAAAATATACATAGACACATGTTTCACAGAGATAGAAGTTACGAGGACAGGCCTATAAATTTCCGGCCTAACCATTTTCTATGTATGATAAAGACAAAAACTATACTTCACTTTTCAATATAGTTACCCTTTATTGCAATACACTTCTCACATCTTTAAATTAACATTTCAACCCCCCCCCCCCCAATAGTCAGAAGTCTTGTCTGCAAAATGGACATAAACAGCATCCATCACTTCTTCGTCACATTTAAATTTCCTTCCTCGAAGATCCTTCTTGAGTCCTGAGAAGAGGAAATAGTCGCTGGGAGCTAGATCTGGACTATAGGATGGATGATCGATCTCCTTGAAGCCACATTTCTTCACAGCTTCCTTTGCAACAAGAGCTGTGTGCACAGGCGCGTTGTAATGAAAAAGGCGCACACCACCACTCAGCTTTCCTCACCTTTTCTCTTTGATGGAAGCACGTAGTCTGTGCAGTAGACCAACATAGTACTCCCCATTTACTGTGGTGTTCCTCTCCTTGAAGTCAATGAAGAGTATTCCTTCACAGTCCCAAAAGATTGTGACCATGATCTTCTTGACTGAGTGACCTTGGCCTTTAGAGGCGGTGCTTCGCCAGGTTTATGTCACCCCATTGATTTTCTTTTGGACAAGGGATCACATTAGAGGACCATAGTTTCATCTCCTGTAACAATGGTTTGCAGAACCTCTCTTCCGTTGCCACGGCAGAGCTCCAAAAATGCCTGACAACAGGTGACTCATTGCTGCTTTTGGACTGAGGAAAGAAGTCTAGGCACTAACCTTATTGATTAAATGTTCATGAATAATTCGAAGGACTGTTGTTTTAGAAAGTACTGGAACGGAAGTACCTCTATTCTCAGCAGATGCTGGGGAATATGCCAAAGTAAACTACTCGCGATAAAACGATGACCACAAACAAAGTAACGTCAAAATAAGTGACACGTTAATACTGCTCTCATTTGTGATGTAAGCGGGAGCTCAGATAGGCTGCATCGGCTTCAGGTGGGCCTCTGTATTCTAATGGTGCAGTAGTTGTATACGTGAGAGCTTTGAAGCTTAATTAATATTCTGTACTCAAGTACACATGTAGAGTGACTCTTGTGTCTGGTCACTGTACATTTGACACTGTCGTGCATATCCAGCTGCCGATCAAGTATTTAACGTCCGTTTTACTACTGAGACACCATGGCTGTGAAAATTGATGATACGTGAGATGAAATGATAAATTTGGAAAGGATATTTGTTTTATTTTATTTTTTAAAGGAAGGACACGATCCAGGACTAAGTTTAAGTGCTTCCTGGACATTTGTCATTTATGAGAACTGAGGAAAACCTGAAGAAAACCTCAGTTAGGGAGGAATCGGACCCCAGACTTCTCCCACATGAGTCCGTGCCTTAACGACCTCGGCCACCTGTGGCGGTTTACCTACATTGGTTCTGTATACCATAGCGTTAGCACAACGAAAACTTCTGAAGCATTTGCCTAATAGCAAGCTGGGGTCTCAAAGCTGTGAGTTATCATGTTTATAATTAGAATGACCCTAAAATTCAGATTCCGAAACAGGGGAAGAATCCTGCCTCTGTAAGGCTTCAGAGCTATTTCCCCCATTCGCAATGAAAAGTAAACGTAAACATAATAAAATAAGACGTAACACGTTAACTTACTAGTATGTAGGCTTCCACAGTGAAAGACGCAAACGTACGTATTAACCAATCAAAAATAAGAATAAGCGAAGATCAACTAACAGCTGATTGAAAATGATTGCATATACATATGCAAAATGCAGTAACTAGTTTGCTTGGAGTAATATGAGCAGGATAGCTTTCTTATAATACAATTAATCTTTTGTCCATTGACGCCATTCTGTCTACAGAGTCACTGATCTTCAGTTGTCTCTACCATAACTTGCCCTTACGCGGAGCACGGAAATTTAAGTGCAACTGCTGCTGCAATTCCCGAGAGGACAGCGGAGAGAGCCGAACTACTGTGCGTGGCCGCTATAACAGTGTAAATGTTGCATGTATTATTTTTTTGTTAAACATAATGTAACCTATGCGTTGTCCTCCGTAACTTTTTAATATAAATAGATTAACAAAAAAAAATAATACATGCAACATTTACACTCTTACTAGCGGCCACGCACAGTAGTTCGGCCTTCTCCGCTGTCCTCTCGGGAATTGCAGCAGCAGTTGCACTTAATTTCCTACTCCATGTAAAACAAGTTACGGTGCAGAGAGCTGAAGATCAGTGACTCTGTAGACAGAATGGCTTCAATGGCCAAAAGTGCACTGTGCTACTTGTGCACTGCCTAATGGATCGAAATTAGATCTTTCCGTTGCATACTAAATTTCAAGTTGCGAAGATGTTCTAGTATGAGAGTTCTTCTTGCCAGGGATATTCTGGGAAAGCTTTATAGAAGTTAATGGAGCTATAATACTCTCTACTTTAGTTCTTTACTAGCGTCTCTCCCTCTATGCTCCCCATAGACAGAATACGCAAACTGTTTGAGCTAGGGAGCAAGCAGACCATAAACAACATACAATAATTCTGCAATGAATGAATTAGTAGAGAGAGTATAACCTGCTTGACGATTATAACGTCTCAGTTCTCTTAGGGAATGCTAATTCTCTCACACTGGAGGAACGTATGTAAAACTTTCGACTAAAAATTAGATACATCAATACAGAGGAACTGATAAGAGTGAATGATATTTTCATAAGGTGACTGTGTGTCACATAAAATGAGCAATTCTTCCTCTATCTATTATGGTGAATGCCGAATTCTATTTAACATATTTAAAGCAGCGAAGTCAATGAAGCGCCCTCAGCTCACCTATCGTGGGGGTTGCGCCGCTGATCGGTTGATTTGCAAACCGATACTTTTAAAAGCGTCCCTTTGGTACAATACAAACACTTTCATATTTATTACTAAAACTTGATTGTGAAGTGAACTGAAAATTTACTGAGAGGTACGTCCATAAGTTTCCGGCATCGTCGATAAGGATTGTCGTCTTCACAAAATCCTTATCTGGTGTTATAATATATCTGTTAAGTAAATAACTGCAGCTGTAACTTCTGCTCTACTGTGCTCAGTTGTTCTGATATAGTCGCATAAAGAAGGATATGTGCAGAAGATTGTGACATGTTCAAAATGGAGTTTCACTGTTATTAAGTTCTTCACAAAAGAAGGACTTACTCCAAATGAAATTAAACAGCGATTGGACGGTGTATATGGGGAAGCATCCCCCTCATATTCTACCGTAAAAGAATGGACCACTTTTTCGAATGAGTCGAGAAATCATTGAAAACGAAGAGCGTGCAGGTGCTCACTCCCGAAAACATCGCTCTTGTGGAAGGAGAAATTATGGAAGACCGGCGACTCAGAGTTACAGAAATAGCAGCAAGGTTGGGCCTTTCTAAAACAACAGTCCTTCGAATTATTCGTGAACATTAAAACATGAATAAGGTTAGTGTAAGATGGGTGCCTTGACTCCTTTCCTCAGCCCAAAAGCAGCAACGAGTCATCTGTTGTCAGGCATTTTGGAGCTTTGCCGTACAACGAAAGAGAAGTTCTACAAACCATTGTTACAGGAGATGAAACTATGGTCCTCTACTATGATCCCTTGTCCAAAAGAGAATCAATGAAGTGGCGTAAACTTGGCTAAGAACCGCCTCTAAAGGCCAAGGTCACTCAGTCAACCAAGAAGAGCATGGTCACAATCTTTTGGCACTGTGAAGTAATACTCTTCATTGACTTCAAGGAGAGGAACACCATAGTAAATGGGGAGTACTATGCTGGCCTACTGCACAGACTACGTGCTTCCATCAAAGAGAAAAGGTGAGGAAAGCCGAGTGGTGATGTGCGCCTTCTTCATGACAACGCGCCTGTGCACACAACTCTTGTTGCAAAGGAAGATGTGAAGAAATGTGCCCAGATCTAGCTCCCAGTGACTATTTCCTCTTCTCAAAACTCAAGAAGGACCTTCGAGGAAGGAAATTTAAGTGTGAGGAAGAAGTGATGGATGCTGTTTATGCCTATTTTGCAGGCAAGACTTCTGATATTTTGGGGGGGGGGATTGAAATGTTAATTCAAAGATGTGAGAAGTGTATTGCAAAAAAGGGAAACTATATTGAAAAGTGAAATATAGTTTTTGTCTTTATCATACCTAGAAAATGGATAGGCCCGAAACTTATGGACCTACCCTTGCACGTGCTCTATCAGAAAGCTGCGAATCTTTCCATTTGAGTCTGGAGACCACTTGCGATTATTTCGGTGCAGAGTTTTATTCCTAAGAGGCGACTGGAAACCGTAAGTACTTATAGCCCAGGCTTCATAGATAACCGCGTTATTAAAATGAATATGTTTGAAATGTGATTTTATCAAACAAGATTTGGAATCAGATTCAGACAGGAAAAATTATACAGACTTAAATGAGGAGATTCCTTTGGTTGTGGTCGGACAGGGCATGGTACCTCAGATGATAAGGCATGAGTCCCGAACGTGACCATTGCTTACTCTTATATGATTCTAATTCCAAACATTAAGGCTTGTGGAAAAAAAAAACACATTTCATAGGAAGAAAACACCTCACAGTGGAAGGAATTGAAGAAGAAGAAGCAAAGGGGGATACCTGATTTGAAGGGAACTTTCTCCAAGTTTGCGATTGCCACTAAAAGTGCACCGATAGTGGCAAAACTTCTTCCTTTCAAACACTCGGTCTAAAACTCTGTATTGGAGAAATAAGAAAATAAGAACAAGGAATGAGAGAATTGAGAAGTGAATATAGCAGACGATACAATTCCATGTCGAGAAATACAACGAAGTATTGGAGCGCTGGTATTTCGTTTGGCGGATATTTTGTTACTGTGTTTACTTATAGAGGAACATAAAGGCTTTTGGAGAGAGATAACAACAAGAATTGAGGATATTGAAAAGAAAGAAATATGGGAAAATCTCTGAAATTTTTAGTAAACTAAAACATGTGTGGGGAAGAGAAAGTTATATTGAAATTTGTAATCAGGTAGGAAGGGAAGGACTGGCATGGTTTAGAACAGGAATAAAATATTTAAGAAATAAATGTATTGAGGGCATATATCCTGCATGTGAGGAACAAAATAGTACTTGGCATTGTATACTAGAATGCAAACAAACCAAGTTTTGGAGAGAATAGCTCCTATTACGAAAGTGGGAAAATTTACCGAAAGAAATAAGAGGTAGAAGAATTTCAAATTTAAAATCAGTTGAAAATATTAAGGAACTGGAAAAATACATAGGCAAGGTAAGACAAAAACGGTTATCGATACAAAATACTTAGGAAAAGTGCTTGAGAAATGATATAGAATTGTCATATAGTGAAAGGAGGATGAAATGAGTAGGGGAGGGTATGGGGCTAGTTATCTAATATTAGTTAAACAGGATCCTTATACACCAATAACTTGGGTGTTAGTGTGTATAAGCTCCTAAGGAATAAGCAACTCTCAAGGATAAAAAATTTACCGAATGGGTTTAATTAAAAAAGAAGGAAGGTTTATTGTATTGTAGGAAATATAACTTAATATTGTATTGAATGTATAAATTACTTTTAATTTTGGTTGGATCGGAGCCCGGTCCCCTGGATATGCCAGTAGGTAGCTGTTGATGATTCGGGAACTAAAGGGCCGACCGACATGGGACAAACTCAAAGCATTTCAAAACAACATCCACGCGAGCCACTTCAAAGTTCTCTCTGCGTCATATCCCTCTCCATGAAGAGCTACAGAGAAACGTGTACATGGGCGTTAAGACAGGTACACCAGAATTGTCATAGTGAAGATGCAACATTTATAAATCATGACATTGGTCAGTGAACAATCTCCATGGCTTCATCAAGCTGAAAATTAGCGTCCATGCAGTTTAAATGTGTGATGACAATTAAACATAATGTGACCTATGCGTTGTCCTCTCCAGCTGCTCCACCTACTTTTCATTGTTAACCATGTCTATTACTGTGTGGCACAATTTGTCTACTGTAAGACATGCGACTAGAGAATTAAATACGGAACTGCCCCAAGCTGACCATGCGCAGCAGAACTCCCAATGTTTGTCAGAACGGTAACTGGATGTCAGCACCAGTATAAATGTTTAAACCATTTTACTTACATCATGTAACTACCTTGCAGTTTTTCTGTGCAATCAAGTTTTAGTAATAAATATGAAAGTGTTTGTATTGCACCAAAGGGACGCTTTTAAAAGTATCGGTTTGCAAATCAACCGATCCGCGGCCATGATAGGTGAGCTGAGAGCGCTTTAATGACTTCGCTGCTTTAAATATGTTAAATAGAATTCGACATTCAGCATAATAGATAGAGGAAGAATTGCTCATTTAATGTGACACAATCACCTTATGAAAATATCATTCACTCTTATCAGTTCCTCTGTATTGACATATCTAATTTTTAGTCGAAAGTTTTACATACGTTCCTCCAGTGTGAGAGAATTAGCATTCCCAAAGAGAACTGAGACGTTATAATGCTGAGAAATAATCGTCAAGCACGTTATACTCTCAATACTAATTCATTCATTGCAGAATTATTGTATGTTGTTTATGGTCTGCTTGCTCCCTAGATCAAATCGTTTGCGTATTCTCTCTATAAGGAGCATAGATAGACACTAGTAAAGAACTAAAGTAGAGAGTATTATAGATCAATGTTACTTCAGGATAGATCCATTATGGATTAACTTCTACAAAGCTTTCCCAGAATATCCCTGGCAAGAAGAACTTACATACTAGAACATCTTCGTAACTTGAAATTTATTGGCCAACGGAAGGATCTTATTTCGATCCATTAGGCAATGCACAAGTCCTATATTGGCTCTCATGGGGATGAACGGTTAAGGGGAATCTCGACAGCTTCTAGTTCATCCATATACTTTCTAAGATCAGAACACTAACCATGTAACTTTGGAGGATGCAGAAGTCGTTACAGAATCCAAGAGGACATTGAATTTATTATAAGGTAAACTTTAAAGCAGGTTAGGAACATGAAGATGCATATATGTTGTGGAAATTCTTGCATTAAAAGGTCCAAAGCAACTATAAAGCATTAAATGTATTTATAAGTCATTAGGGAAGTCGGTTTGATATATGTTGCTCTTTTCATGTACAGAGGGTGCCTAAAACATGTGCACACTTCAAACAAAGAAAAAACTGTGTTAACATAACAAAACTGAATTCATACAAACAGAAAATGATGAGCACTAATCATCTTAGACTTTTACAGTTACAACAGTTGCTCAAAATGCCCATCATCGGCGTCGATATACTTCTGAGTACATTGAGCTACTGATTGAGCAACGTTTGCGAAAGTGTCCTCAGCGATTGTAGCACATGCCGTTTCAATTTCTTCCCGAAGTGCTGTCAGTGTAGCTGGTTTTCTACGGTATACAACATCCTTAAGAGTTCCCCATAGGTAGAAGTCCAACGGAGTTTGATCCGGAGAACGGGGTGGAAACTCAGTCGGACCTCTTCGTCCTGTCCAGTGCCTTGGATCCAGTGCACGGGACTTGTTGCTGTGCGAGGTCTCCCAGATCTGCCCTTATGAACATCGCATACGGTACCATGAGTTTCAAATGTGTCACGAATGCGTGCAATTGTTTCTCGCGTTGGCGATTCTGCTCTGTACACACGTCTCCATTGCCTTTGAACTTCAACAACATTCTCGGTTATTCAATACCACTTCAAAATTGATTTTCGAAATCTTGACTTCATTTCTTCATTATTGATTGACCTGTCACGTAGCAACGCTATTATAATGCATGTGAGTCACATCTGTTTATAGAACATCATACTACACATTACTGTTGTTTTTTGGTCCAACTTTGAAATATATTAAATAGATATCTACTGTGAAAGTGTGTATACATTTTGGCACTCTTAGTATACATACCAAAATTATTATTATTATTATTATTATTATTATTATTATTATTATTATTATTATTGCTGATGTAATTATCCGTGCAAGTGAACGAAGAAACTAATATTTTTAATTTTTTACCCTGTTGTGACTGGTCATACATTTCTGTCAGTAAACATTTACTGTAATAATTCATCGGATATATTCATTTGGACATCTAAGAACCAATCATTTTTTCAGTAACATATTCAAGTAAGTCAATAATTTTTTTTTTTTTTTTTTTTATGTTTCATTTACTGTCACTTTGACTGCACTGGTCTTCTCGCGACGTCTGTAGAATGTGGACTGAATGCTAGAGGTGTACGCACAGTATACACAGTAGGAACAGCGTAAGTAGGCACCTTTGATGTTCATGCTCCTAAAATCCGGCTCCAATTTGGCTATAGATCACATCGAATTAGATGACACTTTGCCACTGCTGCGGAATGTGTTTAGATCAGTTGTAAATGTGAAAGTTAGGAATTCGCTAATTAAAACTTTAACTTTAATGAAAAATGCACTTTTTTCAGTATACATAATTTCATATTTGATGTTAAAATAAAAGGTAATTATGTAGGTTGCCACATTAAATAAGGTGGAAAAATCTTTTTTCTCATAGTCCGGTTTTCGGTTTTGGTTGTTTATGGGCAAGTATTTTAAATATTATAATTATTTCTTTTTTCCCTAAATTCTTACTTTATGTTCAGCTGAGAAAATATAACGCTTTAGAATTATAACGTTTCTGATAACAAAAAACAGATTAAGGAGCTGGCGAGCTTAGCTTAGTTTTATAATTACCATAAATGACAGATCTTTGAAACGCGTATATTGTGTTTTCCTATTACTCGATAATCGAGTAGGGAAAGGAGAGAAAATATCTTAAAGAAATATGAATAGGTTTGCAAAATTACAATACAAACAGCCATTATCTTACAGAAAATTTTCTGCACAAATATCACCTCGATTTGTTAATTTTATGCTAATAATAATAATAATAATAATAATAATAATAATAATAATAATAATAATAATAATGACAAAGGATCACTCAGTATCAGTATTAATTAATATTCCGTGGAACACTTTTCCATTGTTTTTAAGACTTTTCAGTAGTGAAAAAGTATGGACTTGGAAAATCTAGGGTTCAGAATTATTCACAGAAATTCGATTCAACATCAAAATTTTGTATTATTGCCATAACTTAAGCAAGAAAATGATCGTAGACTTTAATTCACAAAAGCGGGAAGTACCAATTTAACTTAATTTTTAGCGTCAAGAGAAAAGATTTTCGATTGCTTAAATTCAATAATAATTAGAGCGCCTTTTGGTCTAATGGTAACATTTGCGACTAATAATCCGGAGGTCCTGGGTTCGAATCCCGGTCAGGTCAAGTTTTTTCCGGAGTTTTTTCTTGCTCTGAGAAGGTGAAATCCATGTGAGTTTAAGGCACAAGGACTCCGTGTCATCATTAATTCACATTGCTTCAATCGTCCCTACACACTTACACCTATAGTATTCATATTCAGACCAACGCAGCGACATTATATAAATAAAATATTAATAAAATTATAATAAAAGTATTTTGGTGGAATGCACATGCCTGATATCTGTTTATTTACTTAAAAATAGCAATAGACGTTCTCGGTTTCAGTTTGTATTAAACTATGCCATACTTTATTTATGTCCAGTAATTAATAGAGTAGACAGTAGAGTCAATTTTCTGACATGTGCACTCAGAACTCTATCTCGTGAAATACCCAAACCATGCCTCTGAATATACTGTGGGTAAGGATGAATGAAATGAATGAACAATAGTGCAAATGAGCTCGGAGTCCTTGGAGTCTCAAAGCTATCTGACATTTACCTTCTCAGAGTAACCCAGACAGCTTATTTTACCGGGATTCGAACCCACAACTTCTGGATTAGTGAGACCATGGACGTGATCAATAGACTTAATAGCTATCTACGGTCAGTAGTACAAATTTAAGACAAAATCATCGAACTTAGAGTAAGTCAACGAACTTTAATATTGTTATACTGAGAGACCACTTGTATTTCATTAGTGTGTTTTATGGCCAGTTGTTGAAGTAGATGTTATGAGGATAAAATGATTTATAGAACTGGAAAAATACGCTTTACGGTATGGAAATGCGTCGGATAGAAATTTTCTATCTTGCATTTCACAAGACACGCCTTGCAAAAGCTGCTTTATTTTTAAACGATAATAATGATAGCAATAATAATGATAGCTATAATAATAATAATAATAATAATAATAATAATAATAATAATAATAGTTTATAAACTCTTAAGTGTAAAACAAAAACGAAATATTCCTGAGGCAGCTCCAAGCCGCCTAGCCATTTGTAGCCTACGTTTATTCTGTTCTTTTGTTAACTTATTAGAAATTTAAACTCTTTAGAATCCCCAGAGGCAGTACATTAAAAAATGCAGCACTGCAGTTTTATCGACTTGTGAACTAACCCAAATCTTGCTCACAGAGGTGAGCTACATATTCCCGCTCCTTTTGGATATTGCTGGATAAAAGCAGTACACCAGTAACAACAAAACAAGGCAGGTCACGCTATTAAAACACGCGGGCGTGTCCCTTCCCTTGAATAATTGAGTGCCTGTAGTCGTGTGCTTATCTCGAATAAATGTAAATGAGAATAGCAGGTCAGTGTGAACGCTTGATTCAGTACCACGCTATAGCCTTCCGGGTTTTACTCAGGAAAAGGCTTTTTTGTTGGTCCACGCGATTGGATCCAGAATTTTACAACAAGCACGGTGTTTAAATTGTGAAATTCAATAATTACCGTTAAATTAAAGTCAAAGTTTTTAAAAATGTACCAAAACCTCTTTATTAAGCATTAGTACATAGTTCTTTGAAATAAACAATATTTATTTGTTTATGAATAAGGACTATCAGCATGAAAATATGTATGGGGACTTGAAACACTGGTCATTAATCCTAATATCTTAGAAAAAGTTCATTTAGCCTTATAACTTGATTTTATCTTCACGTTTGTGGTTTTTATCCAGTCACAGTGCGGGTGAGTATTTAAACTTTAGTTGTTTGAAGTTAATGTTCTTCACAAATACGTTTAAAATTTAACTGCAATTATTAAAAGAAAATTTGGTGTATAATGTAACGTAACCTGGACATTCGGATATCGTAAAAAAATTAATGGGAGTGTGAACCATTTTCACGAACTCCCTGTACATGTTCAAGAGTGTTTAATGTAGTGCAAGAGAAGATGATGCTGGCGGCACAGCTGCGCTAATGAGCCACTGTAGTATTCCATAGCATGAGATCTTTGCGTCAGAACGTTTGAGAAGTTTCCCGTATGTCCTGCCCATTTTGCTTTAAGTTTTATAACATAAACGCTATAAAATTTTCTTGGTCTTTCCATAGACGTGCCCTTGCCAAATTTATTTCCCCTTTCGCTTTATACTGAAGGATGACAGTAGAAAGTATGCAGTGTGCTACTTTAAAATATTTTAATATTTAACAGGTTTTGGTGAAATAGAAAGTTTCATTGGTAGAATTCATAATCTGTAGGTAGGTACACCATAACCTGGAACACTAAAATGATTTCTTTTCAGAAAATTGATTGCTTTTACAGTTTTCAGTATGTGGATAACAATATTTATTACCAAACTCATAACTCAACGCAAAAAATGTGTATATATATATATATATATATATATATGTATTAAAAGTTGCAAAAACATAATTATTAAAAATCAAATCTTTTTAAAGTAAAAATTAATGTTCCGTAATATATATTAATCAACCGTTCAAAAACATGCAACTGTATGAAGTTCTAAAGCATTAATACACTGGACAACAAATAATTTACACCGCCACGGATGGCCGAGGTCGTTAAGGCGCGGACTCGTGAGTGGGAGGGCTGAGGTTCGAATCCCACCAAGACCATCCTCCCTGACTGACGTTTCTCCAGGTTTTCCTCGTCCTCATAAATGGAAAATGCCGGGGTGGTACCCTAAACTTAGGCCTGGAACGTTTCCTTCCTTAAAAAAAGCCTTTCCCAATTTATCATTTCATGTATCATCAGTATCCCCCGCCTGTGGTGCCTCAGTAGTAAAAACGGCCGTTAAACACTATTAAAAAAACCGAATAGCTCTGGCATTCTTCGAACTTGACTGTTTGAATACATTGGTCAAAATAATATCTTCAGAGTCCCAAAGTAATGTAGCCGTGACTTTAATAACTTGGAATGTTGTCTCGACTCTTTAGTGTTTTTTCTGATGAGAAGTTTTATCATGCTATTCGATGGATTGTATTTTCATTTCGGGCTCACAGTGATGAACCAACATTTCACTTCTCGTTACAGTGCAGAACTTGTCAATCTCAACCTCGTAATTAACAATTATCTCTTGTCATAAGACCTTGAGGCACTTTTTATCACAGTTTTTTAAAGTCTAACTTGTGAATAACTTATATTCGTGCTGGCCAAGTTGAACAGAATGTTATTTGTCGATAGTCCCGCATAAGGATGTCTGCACGTCCCATCATTGCAGGTGTGACTGCAGTGTGCGGCCGCTAGGGACCTGGTTATAATCAATGACACAGCTAGGCCTTCTTCCGACAATGACCCAACGCTGACAGTGTTTTCACCCACCGCCATCTCTTGGTACATGTTTCTCAAGAACCTCTAGATGTTGATTAACTCATTTTCTACCAAAATAAAGTCAATTATTTTCTTTATTTATAATAATAATTATATAACTCTCATCTTTAGAGACTCTATCTAGCATAAGAAGATGCACGAGATAGTTTCGGATAGTTCAAAGGTTACACATAAAATATTGCATTTTTCCAAGATAAAGTGCCCCAGGGGGAAAAAAAATAATTTCGTTATATTACTTGCTGAATGCCCATCTTGCTTTTGTGTGTGTTTTCGATAATAATGCCAAATTTAATATCTTGAAATTAACAATGTATTTTAACATTTGAAAATATTATAAAAATTTTTGAAAGTACTATCTTCACAACCCGAAAGATATAGAAATGCTGAATGTTTTGTACCCTGCAAATGATTATCGTGCTTAAAATAAAGAGTACATTGAAATATATTAGTCTAAAATATTCATAGAGCAGAACTAAAATAACAACAAATAAAATCTCTGGCAGTAGTTCAGTATACATCGCAAAATACGAAACAACATTGAAGGAAAGTTTGTAGTTTTCTTTAAAAAAGTACAATTTCTAAAAGGTTTTTATTGGATGGTTATTGCACAAAGGATCTTTATTTTTGCCTATAATGATACCAAACTTATGGTGCAAAAACTAATAAGCTTAGCACTTGAGCCTTCTAGTTAAATTGTGTTAAACTTGTAAAATAAGTAACTTATATACTTAACAAACTCATAAGGACAATAGCTCATATGGACTAGCTCATTTTATGAGAAATCAATGAGCTTGCGGAGGCCCTAGCCCTGGATGAGACATAAGTGGCTTAATTCAATTAAAAAATGTGTAGCGAGTTTTATAATGAATTATTATTTCGATAGAGTCCATGTTTTCCATGTAAAGTACTAATTAAAACATCATTAATTTTAAGGCACAGTCCGGTACAGGATCGAAAGTGATACGGCGAGATGGGCTGGTGGAAAGATTTCTGTCCTGGCGTCTGGTATGGAAGCGGACATTTTCAGGGGCTCCAAACTCCTTGGGAAAGAGGGGGGGGGGGTTCATCCGGGCGTCGAGGTGTACTATATGGAAAAAATGTTGTGTACCCCGCTTCCTCCTGGCCATCCGATGTACCCTCATCTCATCCCATCCTCCGGGAGGTGTCAACTATTAGGGCGTAGATACAAACGGCCAGCTGTGAGCAAAGCTGAAGTACCAATGTATCCTCTTCCGCCTCAAACAATTCAATCTAATCTAGAGCCAATGAGGTGTAAAGCCCTGTAGGTTTCTCTTTTTTTGCGAGTATATATCACGAATTGCAATGTATGTTGACAAAGTGATGAAGTTTCCAACTTTATTTTATAATCAACCATGTCTTTAATTATTAGTTTTCTTGTGCTGCACTATTTCGTTGAATTTGCTCTGCATTTATGGAAGTATATTAAAATCTTCGGTTCCTTAAAGAAGAGAAGGAAACAGAATCCACGTTGTCGAATATAAGTCAAATGTAATATGTATGACAGTTTCACTCGAGGTGTGTGTGTGACAAGGATTTGAAAAATATGAAAAAATTGAGACCACAATCGGAAATAAAACCATGGCTTTTGGACTAATCATTGTCAAGCCCGGCGGAAGTACTGTCGCCTCATAGAACCACCTTCCTTTCACGGAATAACCACACTGTGAAGACTCTCATGATAAAACAGTAATAATCGTAAAAGTAAGCAGAAGATCCCTGGTTAAAGTCCTGGCCATGATCTAGAAATTCTCCATTTGATTGTAATTTTAAGTAATATTTAAAAGAAAAACTCCTCCAGCTCATTTTCAACACATTTTCCTGATCAACTGAAGTTCGTTGGATTTTATTATCTAAATGCTCATAAAATATGAACAAAAAGTACGAAATTGTGAAATTTTAGAAAACTACGTTTTTAGGAAACAGAGGACAATATTTCGATCCTACAGCCTTGCCTAAAGCAGGCCGTTTGTGCTTCTTCCTGGTGAAGGAGACACCAGACGGTGAGGCACTAACCTAGAACAGGGTCCCTAATATTGTTTCCAGATAGAATACCTTGTCACCGGTGCAGCCACCCATCAGCCGCTCAGAAAGACCGTTTCCATAACAAACGCCGAGTAAAACCTTTCCAAAGCGAAGCCACCGTCACTCTGTTCCAACCCATCTAGCTGGCATTTCGACCCTGTAACAGAACCGACGGAATGACATGATATGAAATGGGATGGCAATGGAGACGTGTGTACGGAACAGAATCGCCAACGCGAGTAACAGTTCCGTCTTACCCGCCATTCATACACTAATCGGAAAAGAGGAATTTTACTTCTAACAGGATGGTGCGCCATCACATTACCACTAAGATGTACGTGCGTATCTTGATGACACTCTTCCAATGCACTGGATAGGACGAAGAGGTCCGATTGAGTTTCCACCGCGTTCTCCGGATCTAACTCTTTGGACTTCTACCTATGGGGAACTCTTAAGGATGTTGTAAACCGTAGAAAAACCAGCTACACTGACAGCACTTCGGGAAGAAATTGAAACGGCATGTGCTGCAACCGCTGAGGACACTTTCGCAAACGTTGCTCAATCAGCAGTTCAAGGTATTCAGAAGTATATCGACGCCGATGTGGGCATTTTGAGCAACTGTTGTAACTGTAAAAGTCTAAGATGATTAGTGCTCATCATTTTCTGTTTGTGTGAATTCAGTTTTGTTATGTTAACAGGGGTTTTTCTTTGTTTGAAGTATGTATACATTTTTTGGCATGTATGTGTGTGTGTTCAGCAGCAACGTTTGCGGTTTGTTGCTTGTAGTATCCAGTTCGTTGCATTGCTCAGTTACAGTTGTGTGTGTGCTGGTAAACCATGCATTGAATATCCAAAAATAAGATGACTATGAATGTCTTGGAACTCACTAAACACAAGCACGTCTCCTATGCAACTTTTCATTTACCAAGTGTGGGGGGCACACTGTGAAATGTTCACAATTTCTGAAAGTGTTCTTATGTTATTCGACAACCATCTCTCACAATGACAGTAGCGGTGTTCATGTTTTCTTCCGTTAGAGCACAAACTGAAGCGCCAAGTCTACTGTGATTGCCCTTCCTTCTTAAACATTTTAAACTATCTTCGAGCTGTGCTATAGGAAAAAACTAACCATACAAGGGCCTTCTGAAACTCTGTATAGGCCTCAGCTGAAGGTTTGTCGAGACAAAAGCAAATTTCAATCAGCATAATGTTCGTCACGTATCACGTTCATTTTACTCTCGGCGGAATTGACCATGTATCAATTTGCACATCTCTCACCGAATGTGGTAACAATGAAACTGGTACGGCGTGTACATTACGCATTAAGGTAACAAAATATTGTAACATTAAATTTTGAAGAGAAAAATTATGGCTATATAAAAATATGACCATTCTTTATTGAACACCTCTTTTACATTACTAGTTTTTTTATATTTTTATGAAAAAAATCACTGCTCTCAGATAGTCATCGGACATTTAAAAACTATTAGTTTCCGCTGGGGAAGTATATTCCCAGTCTGTATGAAATAAAAGGCGTTCAAGTAGTGTATTAAAGTATGTAACGTGTGCGGTTTATAGAGGTCAAAGGCAAAAAGACTCGGTGTCATATTGGTTCACACAACCTGAATAAAAACAAAAAGAATTATTTAAATTCCAGCAGCCAATACTTGCTAAAATATTTATTTTTCTAAGAAGTGACGTCATTGAGAAATTGCAACACAGAAAGAATATATTCGTAAAGAATGAGATTTAAAATAAGAAATAAAAAAAACAAGTGGGGATCAAACCTGCACAGCTGTCCCTACAATGAAGTTATCTCAAAAGGTATCGTATGGACCAGCGTACAAAGGTCGTAGATTCCATCTCCCACCTGATTCTTTTTACTTATTTTAATTTCCCTTCTAGAATTCGTTCTGTGTTGTAGTTTTATTCCCAAAACTCGCTAGCTTGTACTTTCTTATTTACATGCAATACCTTATTTAGCTAATCATAGGCGAAAAGGGTGAGTTTTTATGGCATTTTCCCATTATGATTACGATATTTGTAAACGGAGACCATGTAAAAATGACATGCGCTGGAACCAAAACAAATTTGCCTTAGTTTGAGATGTAAATTTAGCGTTACCACCGACCTTACCCGAAGTTGAACGAACCATACAAGCGAATCACTGTATCTGCAGGGGTACAATGAATAAATGATGGCTGGCTAAGTCCACCAACAGGTGGTTTCCTTTTTATTTATGAATATCATAGACATTGCAAGAGTTAAAACCTTGATCTGATAAACGAAATATTCTGGTTGAATGTTTCTGAAGCTAATATTCGAGTTAAGAAAACAGCACAACTGTTTCTGTTTCTTCAGGACAGCAGCCTGAAGAAACAAAATCACAAAGATGGCACCAATGAAGGAATTTTGGGGTGCTGAATTTGTAGAGGGAAATACTGCAGGAAAGTTCAGTTTTGAAGAGTGGAAACTATGTTTCAGGAAAAATGAAGTCCAGAAAAACATGAAATGTTGCAAAAGTCAGATCAAAATCCCTAAATTGAAGCATGCATGTGCTACCCGAAAGGTGTACTTACAAATGTGATACGCATTCTTGTCTTTAATAAGGTTCAAAAATGAGAAAGTTAAGTATAAAAGATGCAAAAATAGCACATGCACATGGGTCACATTGTACTTCCGTTATTAAAATGGCTTAATATTCAGAAGGTTAATTAGCAAATAAAATGGTTACATGACGTCGGATCAACCCAGCATTTTTCTGGTGGTGCTGCTGTCATAGCAAAACGTCGATTTTGTGAATCACCTAAAAAATGCAATTCCTTTACCCCTTCACTGTTTCAAGTAATAAATCTCTATATACATAGTGTGTGATACTGTAACAAGCAGAAATGTAGTACTATATACGAGGATAGGTCCATAAGTTTCTGGCCTCGTCGATAAGGATTATCACCTTCACAAAACCCTTATCAGCTGTCATACCTTATCTGTTAAGTAAATAGTAGCAGCTGTAACTTCCTCTCCAATTTGTTCAGTTGTTCAGATATAATTGCATAAAGAAGGCCATGTGTAGAAAATTGTGACATGTTCAAAATGGTGTCGAGCTGTTATTGAGTTCTCCACAAAAGAAGGACTTACTCCAAATGAAATTAAACAGCGATTAACGGTGTATATGGGGAAGTAACCCCCTCATATTCTACCATAAAAGAATGGGCCAACATTTTTCGAATGGGTCGAGAAAGCATTGAAGACGAAGAGCGTGCAGGTCGGCCCTTGGAGGTGCTCACTCCTGAAAACATCGATCGTTGTTGTGAAAGGAGAAATTATGGAAGACCGACGACTCAAAGTTACAGAAATAGCAGCAAGGTTGGGCTTTCTAAAACAACAGTCCTTCGAATTATTCATGAACATTTAAACATGAATAAGGTTAGTGCAAGATGGGTGCCTAAGACTTCTTTCCGCAGTACAAAAACAGCAACCAGTCATCTGTTGTCAGACATTTTTGGAGCTCTGCCGTGGCAACGAGAGAGAAGTTCTGCAAATCATTGTTACAGGAGATGAAACTATGATTCCTTGTCCAAAAGAGAATCAATAGAATGGCGTAAATCTGGCAAAGCTCGGCCTCTAAAGTCCGGGGTCACTCAGTCAACTAAGAAAATCATGACCACAATGTTTAGAACTGGTAAGGAATACTCTTCATTGACTTCAAGGAGAGGAACACCACAGTAAATGGGGAGTACTATGCTGGTCTACTGCACAGACCACGTCCTTCCATCAAAGAGGAAAGCTGAGTGGTGGTGTGCGCCTTCTTCACTACAACGCGCCTTGTGCACACAGCTCTTGTTGCAAAGGAAGCTGTGAAGAAAGGCGGCTTCAAGGAGATCCAGCATCTACCCTACATCTCAGATATAGCTCCCAATGACTATTTCCTCTTCTCAAAACTAAAGAAGGATCTTCGAGGAAGGACATTTAAATGTGACGAAGAAGTGATGGATGCTGTTTATGGATATTTTGCAGACAAGGCTTCTGACTATTTGGGGGGGGGGGAGTGAGGATTGAAATGTTAATTCAAAGATGTGAGAAGTGTATTGGAATAAAGGATAACTATATTGAAAAGCGAAATATAGTTTTTGTTTTTATCTTACAGTAAATGGTTAGGCCGGAAACTTATGAACCTACCCTCGTAATACAAATGTCCTTCCATATTTCCTCTTTTAAGAATGGTGATCTGTTTAAGGTAAGTAAAAATATATATATTATTTTGAAAAGAAATTTCAAATTTAAATGTATAGCCTGTAATGTAACAGTTTTCAAAAAGGGGCAAAAGAAATTGCATTTTATAACGTCGTTTCTTCTTCGCTCCACCCTTATTTCCGCCCCCCCCCCCTCTCCAAATTGTGTTTAACGTCCGGTTTCAGTGCTGAGGCACCACAGGCGGTGGGCACTGATAATGCATGAAATGAAAAACTGGCAAAGGATTTTTTTAGAAATGAAACGATTCAGGCCTAAGTTCAGGGTATTCCCCGACATTTGCCATTTATGAGAACTAAGGAAAACCTGAAAAAAAAACCTCAGTCCTGGCGGGATTCGAACCCTTGACCTCCCGCTCACAAGTCCGTGTCTTAACGATCTCGGCCACCCGTGGCGGTTTCCTGTTCGCCTCCTAGAATTCCTCAGGCGTTTCTACCGTTCTTTCAATCATTGTACTGAAAAGAAAAATATTTTTAAAATATTCGTTATTTTAAAATATATCCCGACTCAGAGATTTGAGGATGATTAAATTACTAAGTGTCGTCTTTTAGGTGGGGCACGTTTCTGATGATCGTGTAAGCAAACTGTGTTAATACAAAACTGAAATACCAGCTGTGATTAAGTACTTCGTTTTGAAGGGCTTAACTTCAAACAACAGTAAGGAATAAGGTTCCATATTAAAGGATTCTTTCCCTTTGTTTTCGACGGCTGCTGTCGTGTCGTAATGAGCGCTCAGGACGTCCCAAAACAGCGACGAAAATTCACAATGTCATATTCAATTATCGCCGATTGAAAGTACGCGAGTTGACTGACATTGCAAAGACCTCGTTAGGTCATGTCCTACACAAAGTTTTGGTTATAAGAAAACTTTCCGCTCGATGGGTGCCGTGTTTGTTAACAATATACCAACGTTTCGCAAGAGTGTTTAGTAGACTTGTTTAAACGCAACTCTAGCGAGTTTCTCGGAAGTTTCATAACAGTAGATGAAACATGGATTCATTGCTACACGCCAGAGATGAAGAAAGAGTCCAAACGGTGGGTGGGATCAGGTGAAAACACACCAAAGAAAGCACGAACGATTTCATCTGCAGGAAAAGTCATGCTACTTGAAATTTCCTGGAATTCTCATGGTGTGGTAATGGTAGACCACCTCCAGGAGGGCAGAACCATCGCCGGGGAGTATTACACTTTACTACTGGACCAACTGAAGGATGATATAGGCTAAATGTACACACCTTGCGAAAAAGAAAGTTCTCTTTCATCACGTAATGCGCTTTCACACACGTCTGGGATTGTTGCTGTAAAACTGCATGGCCTTCACTTCCAAGTGCTTCCACATCTGGCATATTTGCTAGATTTGTCTACCGGCGATTCCTTTATGTTGGCAAACATGAAGAAATGGCTGGATAGACGAAGATTCACATCAAACTAAGACGCTTATTTTTCACAGTTGGATAAATCTTATTTTACTGAGGGCATTCAAAATTTTGAAATTTATTTAAAATTGAGGAATTGATTTACAAGGTGATTATGATGAAAAAAAGTCTCTTGTATCTTGGGTTTTCTTGGTCAGGTCGAGAACTTTACTATGCCCCTCATATATATAAAGTAAAAAAATTATGTTTCAAATTACTTGCCACCGGTGACAGTTTGAGGACAATGTCATTCAGCTACAACTAGGCCATTATATTGTTGCAAAACTTGTAAATGAAACATGAACTATTTTGGAGCCAAAACTAACGGAATAGATTTGGGAAATGGCTTCATAGGAATTTCAAGAACGATGGCACTTTCCTATTACATTGGTTGTAAAAATGGCAAGCATTTTTGATTGATTTATTTACGGACGGTCTTTAACGTCTCAGGTCATCAGCGTCCCATTCAATTCAGGGCGTGAAACGGCCGACAAATTTTGCTCAGAGGTCTCTCTTTCAGGCTTGAGGTTCTTTTTCGTGCCGTAAATGTACGACACGGGACCCACGACTTTACTTCCCTTCCGAAGGAAACCATTCTTAAGATTGGGACCGACGATGGCAAGCATGTCGCAATACAAGCACTACTCAATAGTGGCGCCATGTTCTATAATTAGAAAGTAACATCGTTCTGCCCTAATTAGAAATTTATAGTAGTGGACGTTGCATCATGTGGATCCAATAGTTTTGGAGGAGTTTTTCCAAACTCATCTCTGGGAAAAGTACTAGAAAATAGAACCTTGGATATTGCAGAAAGAAAACTCCCACCTGCTACATACACAAAATTTCCACTTGTGATAATTGACGATGAAGTTTTCCCACTGAAGAGATTGTTAATGTGAGCATCTCTAAAGGTCAGCTGGAGAAACAGACGATAAAAGAATATTTAACTATACATGGAGCAGGGCTAGCAATGTCGTTGAAAATGTTTTTGGTATAGTTTAGACAAATCAATGACGTAGCAGATACCGCAGTATATCAAGTGCATTCATCTCGCAATGTTCATAATTTTCAAATGATGATGCAATTTAATTTTCCGAAGAACCGCAATCTTCGGCTACTGAACTTCTTTACAGCAATATCGGAAGAAATGCCACTTTAGACTCCGCCTTGGAAGTTAGAAACAGGTTTAATATTATTCATCACTGACGGCTCATAAAAAGTAAATAGGTACTCGTAAATGGGACATATGAATTGCTTCAGCATAATAATTACTACACATATAAATTATATGCTAATCCGAACCGAAACTCCATTAATGAACACAGAACCGTCACCTTTTTTAATTTGACCAATAAGGCATACATATTTATTTAGTTGTATTCGAAATGTACTATGTTTTCTCTTACGGGCCGTTTGTGCAGGCTACAAAAACGCTTAACAGACACAAAATGACAAAAAAATTGACTGGCACAGTTCTACACAGACCCTACCTCTCCGGGTTTATCACGTTCACATTGAATGGGCAACCGTCAAATAATGTACTTGCATATCAGGTTACGATAGCATTGTTGTACTCTTACCTATAACAATAATTTCAATCCCCACAGTTCGGATTAGCGCGGTTCTAGTGTTAATATATAATATTTATACATTTTTGAACCGATTTTTAACTTTAATGTTTTAAAAGAGTGAAATCAAAATGCTGAATTTACAATGTTTTAATTAAATCACAGAGAACAAGAAACAAAGTGGCTTTTTATTTCTGTTTAGATACTTTTACATGAAAAATATGTACTGGTCCAATATAAATCTTACATTTATACTAGAAACAATGGTGAAACCTTCATAATAACTTGGTTAGTTTTAAATGTTTTAAATTTGTGTCATCAGATACTAATAAACGCACAACATTGTTCTGTATTGATATACCAATAATTCAACTGACGTATTTTAAGGACACTACATATTTAATTTTATGTCAACTAATCTGGTAGGAAGCTTTATATGTATTTATATTTCCTTAGTTTGCTATCACATAGTTTAATATTGCAATATAAACTTTTATTTAAAAGCAGAAATGCATTTAGAATGATAACTATGCTAATAAAATTAAAATGTTTTTAAAATATGTGGACATTAACCTGTACATTTCCCATTGTTATATATAACATCCAAGCATTTTTCGTGCATTTGTTTATTACATTTATTATAAGTAATAAAGGTATTGCTTCACTATTTCAATCAATATTTCAATGCCCATTTTAGTTTAGATCCTTTTAACAACAGAACATAAATGTTTTGTTATTAGATAGGCTGCAATCTGAACTTATGTTGAACTTCGGCCAAATGGTGTATCCGAATACTTGCGAAGATGCACGAAGAAAAGTTTGCCGTTCGATTCCACTGCGGAAACAAATATTGTTGGAGCAGATTTTTTTCGTCTGTTAGTTGATCATTGTGAATGTCTACATTACTTACTACTAAGTTACTAACTTACTACTAAGTTAACGTGTTACGTCTTATTTAATGTTTACGTTAAATTTTCATTGTGAACGGGCCCTTAATATAAATATTTTGGGGAAGAAAATCAGTTGTTTAGTAAATTTACTTTCACACAATTTGTATTAATTATAGTTACAATTTAAATATATATAACTAAAGCAGACAAACTCAAAATCCCTTAACAAACAGAAAACGACATAAAATACAGTTAAAATATATAAGGAATGTAACAAAAGGGAAATATATACATCAGATAAATACGCAGAAATTCGTGCAATAAAGATATATTTTGAACCTTTAGTTTACTCTTATAGTGCTTTAGAAATTAGGGCGTATAGAGCCTTCCGGACTTCAATAAGACACTAGGCCCACCCTACATTGATGATACTGATTTCCTAAGGACAAGGTTTCCACTCTTGTATTCTAAACTGCTTCAAACAAACAAAAAATGTTCTTTTTTAATCTGAAAGTATATTTATGGGAGTTTATTTTACCATGCGGGTCTTAATACACCCAAGTTGTAGATGTATAAGGGCTTAATCAAATAATAACAACCATGGTTTACTGGAAACGATTTTCTAAATTATTCTACCTTATTTCTCATTTTTCTTAACCATTTTTCTGTGACATGTCCTGGACATCTATATATCCTCTTTTATTCAGCATGATTTTAATATAATTTCTTTTGGTAAATTATCCCAATTTTTTGTACAATATTTCTTCTTTTCATTTTTTATTTCTTTAAATTCTAATATACAGTGCAGTTCATTTCCTATTTCCCACAGAATGGACACGCAGCTATATTTTCATATTTCCTTACTGCTTTAATATTCAGAACACCTGTTCTAATCCATCCGTACTGGCTACAGAAATCAAGTAATTTTCCCTGCCTTTTTCTAAGTCTGTATTCTAGCTAAATGAAAATTTGGACTTTCTTATTACAAAAAGTTGTTTACATACAAGTTCAGAAAGCTATTTATTAAAGACGGTAATTATTTTTAAAAATGCAATTAATGATCATTTCGTTTGAAATAATTTTAGTTAGTGGCAATAATGTGCAATGTCTTTTTATTGCTTATATTACATATTTTAAGTACAGATTTGCCTACCTTTTCTATATTTTGTTAATGCCCGAACCAGCAATTCCTTTGTGTTTTTACTTTCTATATTACGTATTTTAGTGCCCTTTTTCCTGGATTTTTAATAATATCTGGCTACAGACCTTATTTCCGCAACAGCAAAGTGCTATAAACATATTCCATGTTTAAAAGTACGTCATACTGCCGAGCAAAACAGCTAAACTATTTATAGAATCATGTTCATAACAAATTTGTAATCTAGGATCCAGTTTAGTTATTAAAATTGCTATATAATTCTTATGTTGCATGAGTATTATTAATTTTAAATGTTCAGCAATTCTCAAATACCACAACTTACTGAAAGAATTCTAAAATCTGCTCCTCCGTAGCAGTAAAAGCAGATAAAGACATCTATAAAGAAACCGCTTTATATACTTTACAGAGAATCAAATTAAACATTTTTAAAAGTATTAAGTGCGCATTCTTTTGAGTAGTCTGTTAATTAATTGTTAAATGGGGATAAATGTAACACCAGTGGATATTATGTAATGTTATAACGAATCTTAGCAGGTACTAGCTCTATTATAAGCGAACGATATGACAATTGTTTGTATAATGATAGACGGCCTTTAGCATGAACTAAAGGGACTACAGACAGATTGTGACGGTTATTTATGGAAACACAAGTTAAACAAAGATTGTGACCTTCCAGAATGGAACCGTTTATATCAAAGCATGACATGGAAATATGCAAGACAGATGCTCGAATATTTGCATAATACCTGGCACTTTGCACTAACCTTCTCGATAAATAGAGAATGGACGGAAAACTTACGAAATGTAAAAACCGCAGAAACTCTCCATAGACGAAGCAAAATTCCAGAAGTTCCTCTAGGGCTGTTAGAGACGGTATAACGGGCACTAGTTCGATCTCCAAAGGCTTATGCAGCCAAAATTTGCGGTTGGAGATACTGAATCACGTGAGGGTATGTTTTCAGGAATTTGGTGCCTATATCGAGATTACAGAATGCAGGATCCGAGCACAATCGTTCACGGAGGTCAGGCACTAAATTGGGGGATGTGTTACCATGAACAATTCGAAAATAGCATCTAGATTTCAAAATTAAGGAGTCTAGAAACGAATGGGCAACATTTGGTTCACAGGGCGGGGAAACAGGAGGGGGGCTGAAGGTATTTATTGTTGATTTGTTTTATTTACGGACACTCTACAACATCTCAAGTTATCAGCGTTCCATTCAATTTAGGGCCGATAAATTTTGCTCAGAGGTCTCTTCTTTCAGGGGGCTTGAAGGAAATTAAGGGGCGTCTGAGGGACATGAATAGACAGCTAATTTTTTCGGAGTGTACAGAAAAAGTTTCGCTGGAGAGTTGGAGCTAAAAATCGGGTGGGAATGGAGCGTTACATCCAAACAGGTGCCAAACTCAGCAATTAGGGGCTCACTTGGTTTAGGTTTGGCGCGTGGCGGATGACTAGAGTAACAGACAGAGAGAGCACGATAATCTGCCCTGTATGTGCGGGGAAAGAATCTTGGGAACATATTCTGGCGTACTGCAAGGAAACGGAACAATGGAGAAAAAATCTACCGGTTCCTTTTTTGTTTTTTAACGGTGGTAGAGAGCAATGTAAGCTGTTTGCCTGCAGACAGGAATGATGAGAAGGCAATGGACAAATTTTGATACAAAGTGAGACATCTCAGATCGGAAAAGACTGACAACCGGGAAGGTGAACATTATACAGATTATTTTCGAGATATTGATACGTAGATGTGTGGCCTGTAAGTTATTTATTTTTCTTTTATTTGCGTGTGTGTTTTTCTTTTACCTGCCAATTTTTTTCACTTATTTATTTCATAGTTTTGATATAATTGTTGTTTTTCCTTTAAGAGATAATTGTCGGGTTGTGCAGTGCCATCTATTTCTTAGTATATAGTAAAAGAACGTAAGGTAGTAAGACCCGTGCGATATAAATGACATATATTTGTAACAAAACATATTTTTTAAATAAATGCACTACAATCTTTTATTGTTAATCTTCTTCTTCAAATGCACATACATCGTGAAAGAAAGAAAAACGATAAGATGCACATTGTAAGCAGAGTGGAACATTTAAACAAACTGCATACGCCCAATAGTGAGGTTCTGTGTCGTTGCTGTTAAGTGTTTACAGAAAGGAACAGAATGGAACTCAAATGAACAGAACGTTCTTCTGAAGCCCGCACAGTACTACTTCTAGACGTTCTATTCGATTTTCTTATTGCAGCCACCAACGTTATTGTGACCCGAACATTCGGAATACATTGGAAAGGTTTCACGCCAAGAAAAGCCCACGTCCGGAATACCAAATGGCAAGCATATTCCAGTTGCCTGGCAACTCTCCTATTCCGCTTGCCTCAAAGCTGCGTTATTTATTTCAAAGGTCACAGAATTTTCAACTGTTTAGAAGTAAATATTGCCTAATTCATTTGACAAATTTTAAGAGCAACATATGTGTCTTAGAACTATTGTGAAGCAATGCTAAAATAGTAAGCAATGTTCTGAATAGAACACTAATTTATACATTAATGATTATAATTAGCTATCATGTTACCTATGTCCAGTATTTACTGTTTAGCTCAACACATTATGTCCTCCACAAGCAACGGACTAAGAACTAAGAGATTATTTGTATTTTAATTCATAAAATTCACAAGTCAGGACTGCAAATCCTCTCTCTGTCATTTTGGTTATTATGTTCGTGTTGTTAGATATACTAAGTAGGTCAAGTGATTTACTTCCCACACACAACTGGCCTGATTTCCGATTCCCAGCTGGGACAAGTCGTCTAGAGGGTTTCCTTTCCCATAGTTGTTTTTGTCTCAAAAAGAAAAACTTAGTCATTAGATACAGACTGTCTCATTTGTGCGATCGTAAATTTGCTATGTAGTGCATTGCGGAATTTGCTGCGGCTCAGAATAACGCTGTAAAACAAACGAAATCTACTTTGCTAATTCATTTGTTTATTTTACTTTAGTCACGCAAAGTGTGAATTACTTGTGACCGCATTCTCAGCAAATTGCCTCCATGCCGGTGTTTATAAAGGCCAGTTTTCCAACTGCACCAAAGGTATGTACTTACCATCGGAATCCATAAGTTGCGAGCTGTGGACGCCTGGCACGACGGGGAGAGACTGCAGCATTGTACCAATTAAATTCCCTGGTAAACCATTTTATAGCACTTGTGGTGACTCTGACATGCCGTTGTCATTTGTTTTCATTATTATCTGCGTTAGCGGAGCTGGCATTTCACTACGCACATTAGGTCATGAGGAAATACAAGTGTAAAGAATGAAATTAGCTATAAACTTAGTTTAATGTCTCTACATAGAGTTAAAACTATTTCTATTACAATATACAGGACGTTGAAAAAAATGTGTCAATGAGTATATACGCAACAAGCTAACCGAGTTTTATTGAAAACAGAGCTCGAAATACCGAGGGTGCCAAAAACCTATATACACTTTCACAGAAGATATCTATTAAATATATTTCAAAGTTGGATCAAAAGACAACAGTAATGTGTAGTATGATGTTCTGTAAACAGATGTGACTCACATACATTATGATAGCGTTGCTACGTGACAGGTAAATCAACAATGAACAAATGAAGCCAAGATTATCGTAAATCAACAATGAATAAACGAAGCCGCGTTCTCCGGATCTAACTCCGTTGGACTTGTACCTATGGGGAACTCTTAAGGATGTTGTATACCGTAGAAAAACCAGCTACACTGACAGCACTTCGGGAAGAAATTGAAACGGCATGTGCTGCAATCGCTGAGAACACTTTCGCAAACGTTGCTCAATCAGTAGTTCAATGTACTCAGAAGTGTATCGACGCCTATGATGAACATTTTGAGCAACTGTTGTAACTGTAAAAGTCTAAGATGATTAGTGCTCATCATTTTCTGTTTGTGTGAATTCAGTTTTGTTATGTTAACACATTGTTTTTTTTTGTTTGAAGTGAGTATACATTTTTTGGTATCCTCTTTACAAACTGGGTGGCTCGTTCGGAAATATATGTGTTTCCAGTACAGAAATAAAATCGCCATCAAAATATAACACATTTTTATAAATGAAAAGTGCAATGGTTCATTTAAAAAAATTGCAGATAAACACTGTCATTCTGTCATTAGTGCATAATCAAAATACTGTCAGGTCTTGATAGTTTTGTTCCCCCTTTTTATGGCAACTGGCTGGTTGGCAGTCATAGTGGTAAATCCCGACGAAGCGAACGTAATATTCTCACAAGTAGTTCAGTGCAATTACAATGAAAATAAACATGCACACAATAGCCGGAGATGCTGAAAACGTTACCTGCTACATCCATTCATTTCTAGCATCGTTTTAGAAAATTGTTATTCAAGCGAATCAGTTCATCCTCCCAAAATGAGTCACTCTAAACTTGCTGGTTATGAACTGCAGATAGATGATTGTGATATTTGGGCGAATTTCTGTGTTTGGATGTTTCGGAAAGTTAATGATAAGAGTAATTAATCCATTCTTGATATCCTCTGCTAGTGGCGCATAGTTCAACTTAGGTGATCACGTTGCGACGCACATTAACAGGTATTGGCATATAGAAACCCCGGTTTTATACACGAAACCCTCCTTGCATGACGAGAAAATCTGTGAATACATACATAGTAATAGGACCTATCTTTTTGAGAATGCCATAAATGCAGAAAGGAAAGAAATGGCATACTGGCAGTGTGTGATTTTTATTTATGGCGGCAGTTGAAAAATAAAGTATATGGAACAAACTCCCACACATTAAAAAATCACAGGCGAGAAATTGATTTAACTTGAGAAGATAACCTAATGCATGTACATAATAATTTTGCCAGATGCAAGAAATGTCTGAATGTAACAGAATAACATTTCCTTCACCTCTTGTCATAAGAACTCTACTAATTTTAATTGCAATTGTGCTTGCGAAAACTGTAATCAGTAGTGTGGATTCCTCTTGGCCTGAAGTTACCGCTATGCCTCCCGAGGCATCAATTGCCGTGAAACAGCAGACAACACCATGAAAAACCAAGTAGTATAAAACACAAATATATACAACATATTTCTGCGACATATACAGATTTCGTATAACTATGGGCATCAATTCGGAGTTTGTCTTTCAGCTGTCGTGCTCGCAAATTTTCGTTTATTATTCACGAGGCAGAACGGAAACATTTCAATACTGGAATGTCATTTTAGTTTGGTACGGTCTTTTTTCATACTACGAAAATCAGAGACTAAAATTTAAAAGCTTTGACATTTGTTGGGATGTTTAATAAACAAACCAACCAATTACTGAAATAAACTACTAGATGAGGAAGAAAAGTATACGCAACAAATTGCCTAAATCTGTTTAACGATGACAGTTGAGGGGGAAAAAAGGGAATTTGAACAGTTTCAGCAAAAATGAACAAGTCACTGCAGTGATAAACTTTATCTTCAATAAAAGAGAGAGAGAATTATTAAACGCACGCTACTAATAACTAGATTTTAATATTACCGGGGATAAAAAGTCATAAAAATCGGCGTCTCAAGGATGGAAAATAACCCATATTAAACACAGCTTTCAAATTTTTGAAAATACCATATTTCTTAAATAATAGCTTTTAAGATGCTTGATTAGATTATACGACGATTGTAATTTTAATATTGGCAGCTATTTATTTACAGCGGTACAGAACACATTCATAATTCTAAGTTTGCCGTCCTTAGATGTAGTCAGCAGCCTTGTTGCTAGCGTAGGGTGCCGGAGTCGAAGTCACAGGAACTTAGTTAAGGGAGTACGGTGGATGCTGGAACACTTTCGAGCTCATCGACTGGACACTGTAGTTACTTTTGAGCATTTTCATACAAAATCTCGGATGGCTTCTTCAGAAAGTACGTCTGCTTTTTTTCTCATAGTTGAACGCAGATTGTATTTAAAATGAATATTGGTCTGCCCTGGGTGTACAACAAGTGTCAGCATAACACTATCATGACAGCTGTACACGAAAATAACCATAGATTTCATATTGTTGGGATTCTGATAATCTTTTCATTTGCATGCTAACTCATAACGACGCCCCATCGTCTGATTGGCATTTCATTTTTGGCTCGCACAATGTACCCCAGTAATACGTCGTTAAAATTCCCTCCTTGACACTACTCGTAATTTTCACGAGCGTGTATTCCGCTTTTCTGCTGTGGAACCCATCGTGATACATTTTTTCGTATTTCCAACAGTTTCCTCACAAGAAGAAGAGGATAAAGAAGAAGTAAAGTAAAATATAATAAAAATTATTATAATAACTATTATAATTAATACTACTATTGATATTACTATTGCTATTGTTAACAATGTCAAAATAATGAATTGATGGGGTAAATGTAGCATTGATAAATATTAATTAGATTCGCAAACAAAGAATATAATTACAATTGAAAAAATTGGCTAATATAAGATATAATTGTGAAATTTACACGAATATGTTTATAAAGATGATATAATATAGAAGGATTATGTGATATAACATGGAAAATAAAGAAACACACATAAGATTAATAGATATATAATATATAGTTTTATGCAAATATAGACAGGAACAGATAGTAAAGTAAAAGTATGTTAGAAATGAGCTGGTCACCTGTACAGTTTCTACCGGATACCGGTAAATAGTAGTTTAATAATGTAGAGTATCTGGTTTCCAGCAATTAGGAAGTGTAATTTTGTTATTTATCACATTTGTTATATGTATTATTTTTGTAAATTTCTAATTGTAATCTAGGTATAAGTATCAACTGAAAATAATAATGTAAGAATGTAATTTGCTGCAATGCAGGTCTCGGTGTAGGAAACAAGGTACCGGGATGGAGTATTAAAGATTTTTATTATTATTTGGTTCCTTCACAATGTGAATCACAGGAGCATGTGATAATTAGGGATCGGAATTTCTAAGCACTAAAACTAGAATGAATCGGAATGAAGTTATGTTAGTGCTGAACTGTAGACAACAGAAGGGATGCATACAGTAAGTAACCACCCTCTCCCCATACGCTTGCCACTCATCGGTTCCTGTTTACCTGCCGGACGGTGACTCGCAGCACGAGTTTTTCCTTTGTTTGAGTATACTTGATGTTAAGAGCTTAAAAATCCCGACCCTGTCTCTACAGCTAACTCATGAATTGAATGGCACTGATCTGTTTCCATACCGCGGCAACAACATTCACTTCCCCACTTGCATCTGCCGAGCCCTGTTTGCATCTTAGTTGAAAGTCTTTACCCATCTTGCTGCTGTTCTGTAAGGTAATGTAGATTTCCCTTGGTGACTCATTCATGTTGTATGGTACATTGAATGTTTATACAACTGTCTCGGAAATCATTAGACAACCAGCTAACACACTCTGTCCGTCAGGCTTATGGAATGAGAAGACACTGTACATCTACTCTAAGGTTTTGTTAGGTATATAACCAGCGTGTGGTATTTCCTTCTATACAGCACTGTTGCAACTATTAAAATTTCACTGTTATATAAATCCAAATATCGCAACTTAACATAGTCCATGCCCCATTTTGCTCTGTGAAATGCAAATAAAGCAGAAAAACACGAAAGGAGTAAATAGGAAATTGGCAGCTAGTAGCAGTGGTGGATTTACGAGATAGTTTTCAGTTCCTCCAGAGTTTGCAATAGTAAGACTGTACGATATGCAGAACACGGACATAATATAACACACAAAACAGATCATGCATGGACATTTGTCTTACAATGTAGATTGTTGTATACCCCTCCATGAACATTAAATTTGAATAAAACTGTATGAACTCAGCACAATTACTTTCAAATTTGACGCCTAAATCTCACTAGAGATCAGTTGAAATTTTGACTTGGAAGGTCAAGTATACAAAGTTAAGTTCCTGCAGTGATATAGACACGCTTCAATGCCTGCAAGCATTACTCTCTTATCCCTGTTTCTGCATGCATTGTAAAATTATTCTTCCCTCGTGGAGGAAATTGCTGACCAGAACAAATAAAAAGATGCACATTCTCTTTCAGTTTTAGATGGCCCATACATTGTTTAAGACGGCGCAGTGTTGTGCTTTCGTAAGAAATGCATGTTATATCAAACAAAGCGAAGGAATTAGATCAATACCACTGCATTGCCGCCGCACTTTCCTTGTCACACTTCCACTTGATTTAAATCCTGTCCCGCCGCACTGGGGCGAAGGGACACGAGAACACCACAAATGAGAGAGAGAAAGAAAAAGAGAGAGGAAGACGGGGCGATAGGATAAACAGGCCGGACGCACGGTATATGGTAATAATAGAATTCAAAGCATAAGAGAAATAAAGAATGAAGCAAAAAAGAAGTGTAAATAAAACTAGCTCTAAGTAATATTAAAATATCCGTTTTTGTATTTCATTCATTGAAGATAGCTGTACAGCATTTCGGTATGAAATTGTTTTGCAAAACGCTTCATACAAAAAGAAAACGGTATACAGCGAGGTTATTTGAGTTAAAGGCTGGGAGAGCATGACTGCACACAGAGAAGGCAGTCATCATGGTTCATGAGCAGGTAGGAGCTTAACGCCACGGGTGGCCGAGGTCGTTAAGGCACGGACTCATGAACGGGAGATCTGGGTTCGAATCCCGCAAGGACCGTCCTCCCTGGCTGAGGTTTTTTTCCAGTTTTTCCTCAGTACTCATAAATTCCAAATGCCGGGGAGGTACCCTAAACTTAGGCCTGGAACGTTTCCTTCCTTAAAAAATCCTTTCCCAATATATCACTTCATCTCATGTATCATCAGTGTCCACTGTCTGTGGTGCCTCTGTAGTAAAAACGGGCGTTAAACACTATTAAAAATGTTTGATTCATTTCTTTTATTTTATATTGCTTGGCATTCTATCACAGAATTTTGAGAGGTCTGGATTATTTATATTTAGTATTTTTTTTTCTGATGAAGAGAATCTATTGTTTTTTTAGTGACTAGGGCTTGGAGCTTGAAGATAACCCACGTTCCTTTGTTGTTTTAGTTATTGATTTTTGAAGCTTAAACTTCTAGCATAATAATAACGAACATGTTTTAATACTTATTTTAAATAACCGTTTGACTATTTTCCCACAAAGCACAATTAATTGGAATAGTTTAATGCTTCAAATGGTAATATGTTATTCAGAAGAGCGCTGCTAAAGTTTTTGCACTTAAAAAAAGCAGAATGAAAAATCGATTGATGGGGCGTGAACCCATAACCTTGTACACATTGACTGATGCTAAACTCCATCCTACCAGCGGTATGCTTTGCTGATATTATTTCAGTAATTAATCTGTAACGGCAAGTTTCGCTTTTGTGCTTGTTACAGAGATAAGTATGGTTTAACCCACTTACAGTACAAATAGCACATTAACAAAACACTAAAATAAAAGCATACAAATCCACAGGGACTAATAACAAACACGACACTGCATGTGGCGAACTCCTAAAAGGAATTTTACGAGACAACCCGCCGAATGTTATGTTGCGCATCTATTTATATTAAACATAAAGACGAAAAGGAACATTTGCATAGTTAGATACACATTTACTGCATGTATAACGTTTTCCCAGTTTCATTTGATATTTGATATTAAATACCCTCATAGTTGAGCTATATGTAGATTTTCATTAGTTTCATGGCATTTAGCATACATTTTGACAAAGCTATTCGAAGCAAACACTGGTTTGTGAACTCCACTGATTTAATTTTCATATTCTCCATAAACGCAAACCTCAATGACACTGTCCAACAAACGATGTACATTTACTTTCTTAAACACAGTAATTTAACCACATGTAATAGCAGCTTATAGGAGGCAACTTCTCCGACAGCTCTGTTCAGCGGATTGCATACATTGCACTGTGCCAGTGTACAAGGCTGATCAAGCAGAGCTAATCATATGGAATGTAAAGCAATTGATAGTTTATATACACCGTTATAAGAATGACATGAAAGTATCGGGTTAGTAAAAATGCGGTTCGAATTTCCTACTGGGTCGCTAATTTTTTTTTTTTTCAAAAGTACTTCAATGATCTAAAGGTACATGTGTAATAAATCACCATTTATTATCAGAAGTAACATTTCCTTTGAAAACAAGCGTCATACCTCGATCTGCGAATGAAGAAATGACGGCAGAATAACGGGTTATGATTTCCAAGGTTAGAGAATCTCAGATCTAAAGAACCAAAGAAAAGTAAAGAAATATTTCATGGAAACGAGGAGGAATAATGCTTAGGTTGAAGCCCTTGTAGAAATGTTAGAAATTACACATTTCCTTTGTTATAACGATACACCCCCTAGCCTTAAACGTGTATTTCGCCGTAACCTATCCTCTCCGAATTTACCACGTCCCCTTGCTGGCTCGTATCCTTGCCAACGTCCTAAATGTAAAACCTGTGCACTAATTATGCCGTGAAAATCATTCCATAGCCCTAATTTATCCAAGGAATTTAATATTTCATCATTTGCTACCTGTTCTTCCAAGAACGTCGTATATATGTTATCTTGTAAGCTTTGCAAAACATTTTATATTAGTTTAACTTCTACTGTTGTTTCGCTACGCATGAACAATCATAGACGTTCTGTTAAAACCAAGTCTCCCTTGCCGGTTGTCCAACATGCCTCGTCTCACTGTAAGGATTTTGATGATGCTTTTAGTCTAACTCTTATTGATGCTTTACCTACACAATGCTGTGAAAGTTTACTCAGAGATAGAGAAATGGCAGCTATATTTTTACATAAAGCGCGTATACCACCTGGTTTAAATCTTACATATTAGTTTTTTTCTTCCCACACTCTCATTTCTAGTTTCATCTGTTTCCATGCATAACGTTACCTTTGATACTCAATATTTACTTTTATCACCTTCACTTGTCTAGCTTCTTGCCATTGAAGAACTTGCAGTAGTTCGAAATAAGCGATCTCAAGTGTGACTCTTTCTCTGTGTTTTATCTTTATCTACTTTTATTATTAGTGTTAATTTGTACATTGTTAATAGTGTTTCTTTATTTTTATTTTTCATATATATAAAATACTTTTTAATATATAAGGTTACTCTACAGGACAATTATATGAAAGATAAAGAAAAATATATGTAAATACAAAAACTGATCGCATGGTATAATGAAATACAGTGTACTCCTCAATAGGCCAAAGGTATCTCCTTTAAACGAATATTTTTTAAAAATTAATTTTAGATTATGAAAATGGAACCTCAGATACGTTGTTTAATTTGGCGGTTCCATGCGATGCTTTTAACTGACAAGGAATCGACGAGTTTAAATCTTGAATTATGGAGATAAGCTTGTTTGTAGAAAATTAATATTTCTAGTGTGGTGTTCTCGTTTCTTTCACAAGTCCATAAATATAATTTGATTACTTTAGTAATAAAGTAATTTTAATTTGTTTTACAGTTACTATGGTACATTTTAGCCAAACTTTTGAAATAAGGCCAAGTAAATCCACAATATGGTCAGAACGGACTATGGTTGTTAACTTTGATTTTTCATACCTTTCACAGAAGTAAGCCTAACAGGACATAACCGGCCAAACAGGTACATTACATTCTTGAAAGATGATACAAAAGAGTGTGACGGAGATCAAACAGTATCTCCGGTAAAATCCTATAACCTTTTCCGGAGATAACTTATGGCAAAACATGTGACTTTAAAGACATTTCTTCTTCGTTTCTAAGGTTCCTTGCAAAGAATTGGAAGTAAATGTTTAGGCGATTATTAAATTAGGTAAGAGTCCCAGAAGCTTGGACAATTGCAAAGATCCATCTGACTTAAGGATAAAATTATATTTGGAAATGGAGCAATATCGTTTCAGGCTTTCACTTTGGTTGCAAGATTTATGTTAACAGCGACTCGGAGAGTGTAGTATGTTTGGGGGAAGTAAAGTCGATTCAAATTATTGTCAAGGGCGAGGCGAAAGGGACCTTGTTCAACACATTCACCTTTTCCTATTTCCTATAAACACACTCATTTATTTTACCGTATGGCATTCGTTTGAGTAGTAAATAGGGCGAACTGGTGACTTGAGGTGTTCACGTACATTTCAAATAACATATTTATAGGGGAAAACGCTACTTACCAAATTATTAAAAACGTTACAATGCACTTGAAAATACTAATAATGAAGACGTATCTTAATTTTTTAAGTAGTTAAGGTTTTTATTGGCATATGCTTGCGAGTGTGACACTAGTATATGCATTGTCGTAGTGTTAGCTATTTATCATTGTTGAGGGGAAGTAGGATCTGTTAAGTGAAAACCTCTGTATCTTGAAAGTGGCGGTTGGATGTCGTTGCTTGGAAGTTTGAATATGATTGGTTGCTTGAACTCTCCCATCTAAGCAGTCGCATGGGGGAGTACAGCTAACAAAGAGTTAAGACAGTGATCATCGAACAAAACTGACGTGTCAGGTGCCATATCTCCTTCTCCTCGTCGAGCCAGCTTGCCACTATGTAACTATATGTTCTTTTTCCATTAAACATAACAAATTGAATAATGTAATGTAGTGAATAACAAATGGTTTAATTTAACAAAATTCTTCTCAAAAGCCTTGCCAAGCGACATTTAAGTAGTTAAGCCATGTAGGACCACCCCTCTAGTTTGATGTCGTGATGTTTGTAGGCAAAGGAGTCACAGTATAATAATAGTTTGTTCCACTTAATGAAAGTACACCTACAAGATAACCCCTCGATTGTCAACATTAGCGGCTTACTTTAGAATACTTCTCATTAAATGCAGGATTACAGGCGACTACATGAAGCCATAGATCAGACATCGCAAACTTGCAGAGAACATGGTTAACATGTAAATAAAACATATAAGAACGAACCACTTAAGCAAAATAAAACAATTTTTCAAATTAATTCTCCTGTTTAAGTTCTGTGTCCATTTTGACTTAGCGATTTACCCTCGTAATTAATTGACTAATAGCTTTTCACGTATCTAAAACATAAAAATTGCCACAGTTGCAAAGTAGAGAAATGTTCGAGACATTTAGACTAGTTGCCCAAAGAAGTAAACATAGCAAGACCAGGTTCTATTACAGCTCGAAAATATTGAAGAATGCTGAGCATTCAACTATGTGTACCACGAGGAAATATATTCAAGCAAAACACGCGTTATTCCTTAATTCTGATATTCGCCAGTTACTCCAGGTGTCTTCCAGGGAAGTTTACGTAAGTAATGCCGAGTGTTGATAGCAATATATGGGAGTTTAAGTCCATCGTTGTATGTGTTCCATTTATGACCATGGAACTTTGGTTTTCGTGTTTTAAATAAAAGATTAAACATTTAAAAATTATGTGAACAGCATTTGAGAAGTCTGTATAAAGTAAACTTCAATGTTATTACGCATTGCATCACCTGTACCTTTGACAAGACAGATATGCGACCCTCCTCTTCCGTCGAACAGAGCACATAACGAGAGAATGGTAGTTTCAAAAAATATTTATTGTGAAATTAACCATAAAAGAGTCTCCCTCTATTCAGATTTGCAACGAGTTTCGTCAAAATTAAATATTGCAGTACAGGTCAACCACTAGGTAAGCGCAACAGTGTTGTATTTACTGTTTAGTTTATTTATTGGTGTTCAGTTGATAGTAGAGAAATGGCTGCACCTGAAGATATCTGCATTTCTATTTGCTTGTTAATAAATTTGCATTATCAGCAGACAGTTTGCAGAAAGGTCCCGATAGATAGAGTATCTTGTTTGGAATGGGGTGGAATGCTAAACATAAATAAAACAAAATAACGATCTTAAAACGGTTCTACCCATAAGATTGCGAAAAATATACTGATTTCTAATTGGTATCTATATGTGAAAGAAAACTGGTTAAACCGTTAATATTACTAATTATTATAAAACGCGAAAAGAACGCATTAAACATATTATAGTTTGTAGCAGAATGCAAGGACGCCGACACAGACGTTGACCATCACAATATCCTCGGCTAGTACAGGGGTTTGGTATTATAACTGGACTCTTCATATTGACACTTTCACAATGGACAGAAATTTATGGGGTTTATTAATGTTTTGTATTACCACAACAGTACACTTTTTCTAATTACGATGTGCTCTGAGGATATAATTATATGCAGATTGAATACGAGACAGGCGAGTTATAATTTATGTTTCTCTCCCGAAAACTGTACAACTGGCCTGTTGTAACTCTTATACTATTTCCCGATATTCAAACTCATAACTCATCATTCACCACAAATAATAATTTTGTAATTTCTGCCAAGAAATATTAATCGCCACTTATTTTTACGTAGTGTTATAATGATGCTTCACTTTACAGAGTACGCACCATGATCTTTGCAAATGGAATTTTAAAATACAACTTCTTTCTACGGAACGCATAACTAACTAACATTCTGAGATATAAACTTATTACTATAGGATTGTAATAATACTATACATTACAATGCATTATATTTTCAACATGGTATACTAAGCGAATAAAATTCGTTCGCTTCTATTTAGTCGCAATAAAGCTGTCTGTCTCGTGTTTCATTCTTGGTACACATTATTAATGTTGTTACGCTTGCCATTGGTTGATTCACCTAGTATTACACTTTTCTTATCTGTAGTTTAATCTTTTCATATTCTTGGCTATGTATGTGTTCCAAGGAATCGTTAAAATTCTATAATATTAGGTATTGTTATGAAGGTCAACAAACAAACTTTAAGACATACATTGTAATAGCCCTTATCTGATACATGAAATCTATGCACATGAGCTTACTAGATTTATACGATTTAAAACGTATTACTAATAAATATATGTTATTTTAGTTGAAAATTAAAGCCTTATCTAACATAAAACATGTTCCAATGAATGTAATATATGATGAAAACATATTATTATGAATGTTTGGAGCTTTAAATCGAATATTATGGCTTTCATCTTACGTAAATGAACTTCTTAAATTAACATTAACTAAATATATTTTACTATTAAATGTTTGTGACTTTATATTGAGCATTAAAATGCTTTACTAATGTAAAACACATGCAAATAAACTTATTAAATTTATATAATTAAAACATATTATCAATGAATGTTTTGAGTTTCAAATTATATATTATAGCCTTTGCCTCACATATTAACATAAGTAACTGGAGTTCTTAAATTAACATAGCTAAATAGTTATTAGACGAATGTACGTATCATGTTCAGGTGCACTGGGCTAGTTACAGTTCCTTCAAAAAAGAATGGTCCAATTAGACCCATAGATGACAACTCACGCCAATCATTAATTCCAGGTAAATTAACAGCCTTTTCCAAAATAACACGTAGATTTTTTGCACACTGGTAGACAGTTATGTCGGTTAACATTCAGTTCAACTTAAATTATGCCTCATCGGACCAAACAACTTTCCCTACAAAGGCCTCATCGTCTCACAGTACTGCATTCTCCGATCAGGGTCATCTTCATTTAAGTCTTGCGATGAAAACTTTCAAGTTTGCTTTTTTAATAATACAACGTACGCTGGTTCTACAAATTCCAGACTCACGTGCACATTGCTTTGTAGATTTCTGCGGTGAGTGCTCAAAACGTTCCAAAGCCATAGCCGAGGACGCGGGGCTTGTTGCTCCAGATCTGCCCTTGTAAACATCGCATACAGTACCATGAGTCGAGTCTCAAATTTGTCTCAATGCATGCAATTGTTACTCGCGTTGGCGGTTCTGTTCTGTACACATGTCTCCATTACCTTTAAACATTAACATTCTCGGTTTTCCAATAGCAATTCAAAATTACTTTTCGCTGTTCAAACGATAATCTTGGCTCTATTTTGTTGTAGCAACGCTAATGCGAGTCATATCTGTTTACAGAACATCATACGATAATCTTGGCTTCATTTGTTCATCGTTGATTTATCTGTCACGTAGCAACGCTATCAAGTCACATCTGTTTACAGAACATCATACTACACATTACTGTTGTTTTTCCGTTCAATTTTAAAATATATTAAATAGATATCTACTGTGAAAGTGTGCATACATTTTGGCACGTGGGTATTTTTATGGCATGTCTATCTTTTCAGGTTTCTCGAGAGGAAAAGCTTGCACATATAATAGCACGTGAATGGAGCTCGTGACGTGCAAGAACTAAAGTAAAGAAACAGAGACAGCCACTACCTGCTGCGATTTCCTCTACAACCAGTGCTCTAAATTCAGATATTGCCAGAGCATTAACCACAGCTAATATTTTAAGGAATGTGCAATATAAATCGGGTCTTCCGGCAGTTTCTAGAGAAATACCGCCGGCAATATCCATTCCAAATTAACCAGCATTTGATATTTGAATACCAGAAAACTTTAGCTGCTATTAGAGAGGACAGAGATTCATATATGTACTTAAATAAGACAAGCTATGCTCGCAGTAGATTGTAAATACAATTGTTGGTAAAATGTACAAATATATACCTTCCGTTCCACATTTACTAAGTGTCAATGAGCTCCAGTGGGTCGCCTTTATGGTGAGTAAAAGTTTACAGTTACTATAACCTGGCGGTGTTTCTTCGCTGCTGCAACTTACGAGTATCAACCTTCTAAAAACCTCTTATAATGCGATTATGTCACGCGTTTAACTCATTATTCATTAAATATTACAAATAAATTTCCCCACCTGAATTTTTAAAGTAAAAAATATCTCCAGCATTGGACTGTTGGGAAAATAAACTTCCCGAAACTTCGATCATGCCTCACCCTGTCCTCACTTGGATAGAACCGGCTCTGTACTATACAGAACATTTGAAGGCATTGTTGCTCTGGTAGAAAACCTCTCAGCTGTCAAGTAACTGCTAAAGAAAGCTGCACTGTACAGAGGTATGGTTTATATAAAGGCAAACTTTTCGTTCCTACCTGTCAAATTAAAAAAGGAATGCAAAGAGAATTTTCTGTCAGAGGTGCAAAATGCTGAGATGAAAATAAATGCTGCTTTAGGCTGGGAACAAAGAGGAAGTGGAAGAGAGCGGTGAGGCAAAATCCTGGATATGCTGTAATGGTTTGTGTAGCAATGCTTTGAGGAGGGGAAGAGGAGAAACTCCACGAAAAAAAAGGTAGACACGAAAAGTGTAACAAAATTGTAATTTGCTCCTACAGCGTTTATATAAGCGGAAACATTGTTTTAGCATTTAAAATGGTTTTATGCGATAAAACACAATGACATTTGCAAAAGATCTTAGTAAGCTACCGTGCTGCTAATTGCGAATAAAATATCACTATATTATTTGTGATGAATAAAGTAAAAAATAATTTAGTTTCTTCATTGTCCGAGTACATTAACTTTTTATGCTTATTTCAGTAATTTTATAACGTATTTTAGGCACGAAAAGCTTGTTTTTATATTACCTATTATATTGAAATACGAATAAGCATTTTCTGTTGAAATTCAAAATAGAAAATATAACCATGTAGGGAAAACTGATACTTTTTTATTTTTATTTACTGTGGTGTCTTCGGGGAATATGTCAAATACATAGGTCCACTAACATGAATTTACTATGCTCATTATTTTCTATTTATTATTTGGATGGAGTAGAAGGGCGTGACAGAGGAGAGTTCGTTAGCATATTTCCCACACAGCGCCCTCGCGTCGCAAAAGGTCATAACGTAATACCAAGGGTCAGGCCATATTGCCAGTAGGGCAAACTAGTGATCTGCTTTATCGGCGTCACAACCTAACGTTCTGCGTATTCCGCAGTGGCAGGCATTATTGTAGTATCTCAAACTGTTTATAAACAGAAATTATGCACAGATTATCGCTTTGTTTATGTTAAAGAAATTGAACACTAACGCAACGAAGAAGCCTTTTTGCTTTAAATGTGATTAAATAGTATGCAGTTCTGAGGTTACTTTTTGAGTAGTAAAAGTGGCCAAAGGAGAATTTCTCATACATATTTCCCTCACTTTAAAAATTAGATCAGCAACGCTGTACTGTTAGCATCGTCAATTATTTTAATTCATCGTCCTTAAAATTTAACTGGCCTGGTAGCTAAATCAGTTCGTATGACATCTATCTATTATTCTTAGAGTACGTGGAACTATTCCTGTCTTAACAAAAAGAAATTTTGATTAAGAAGGTCCCTTGACAATTCAAGAGTCCGGCGAACGAGTGTGAAGTAAGTTATGTGTGTCTTTAATAACCAGTTTGTTCATTCAAGGCCTGCTATTGGAAAACACGTGTCCAGTAATATTTTTTTTAACAGTGTTTAACACCCGTTTTAACTACTGAGGCATCACAGGCGGTGGACACCGATGATTCATGAGATGAAATGATAAACTGGGAAAGGGTTTTTTTTAAAAGAAGGAAACGTTCCAGGCCTAAGTTTAGGGAACCTCCCGGAATTTGCCATTTATGAGGACTGAGGAAAACCTGGAAAGTGCCTGTCAGGGAGGACGGTCCTGGCGGGATTTGAACCCCAGACTCTCGCTCAGGAGTTCGCGCCTTAAGGACCTCGGCCACCCGTGGTGGTCCGGTAATATATGGACACCTACAAGTGTCGCAAAGTACAACAATCAGCGAATTATTCAGCAAGTTGCATGTCAACGTTATCACAGAGCGCTAAAGGTAGAGAAGTTACATGTTCAGTTTACAGAAATTGGAAGGAAGCAGTGACTCGTGTGTCAACTACCAGTAGCTCAGTTCCATTCTCTTATATAAGACGGGCCAAGTCGGTATAATTAGTTGCCTTTTTTCAGACCCTTGTTAATTTAGCGATGTTTTACCTCACCAATAATATTTTAGCTTCAATCAAATGTAGTCTCGGATTTAACAACAAACTTCACGAGGAATGATACTGAATGGCAGTCTACAGTCCCTAGGTACTTCTCAATTGTTTAGCGACAGAGTTTCTCCTTTTACCTCACAAATCATATTTCAACTTGAGCTAATAACAGAGTAGGAGTGTAGCAGACAAACTCCACAAGGAGTGGCGTAGTAGCTCAGCCAATAGCAGTCTAGAATTAACATACATACATACAGCTGCGGGAGAGTTTATCAATGTTATTGCCGGGATATCGAGTAACCGTCATATCAAAAGATTGCCGCCTCTCTTGATACCAGCGGGGGATACGATAAGCGTGGCAGTTATTATTAATATTTATTTCACAGTTGCTATCTTCATGACAATACTTTTGTCAGAAATAAAAAATATGCATCGTTATAAATTTTCAGTTTATTTTTCCTTTGTTTTAACAACTGAGAGAAAATTAAAAACTAGAGCGCTTTTTCAAATTTCGGGGGTGAGGTGTAGCCCACCTTTAGAAAATGGCCCGATTTCCCTAATTTTCAGGAACTATTATTCTTATTTTTATTTAAACAGTATATACTGAAGCTGTTTTATGTATTATTGCGTCGCTGTCTCGATGCTGCAATTTTGCCTCGGCTAGCTTTTTGTATATATATGTACAGCTGGGTGTTTCGTTACTTGTTCAGGTTAACGGTTGGAAATCGTCGGGAAATAGGGAATAAAAAAGCAAAGTTCAAGACTGAAGATGACGCTATTTATTTCCTCTTGTCACTCGTTCAATGTAAAAGATCGCCTTTCTAAGTTCTGTTGGGCGATATTTATTATTGCTTCCCCCTAATCGAACTAATTGTCTATCGCAACAGTTTCCTTCTTTTAATTTTGGTTAGTACATAAGTCTTTATTCTTTATATTAAAATTCACTCTCCCGGATCACAATTATCTACGTTTCAATATCACTCAACTCTTTCCTGTACTCAGGGACTGACCATTACTGTCCGATTCCTTCTCTCCACCTTGACGGCTCTACCCTTACTGCCCTGTAGCTCTGGACCTGCCCTTGGCCTTCCTCTTAACCTGATTTCCTTTTCTCCCTTATGGTTCAAACAAGTGTAGAAATCTGCCTTTTTTCACTTTCTGTTCTGCAAAGGTCTCCTACTGTTCCCTTCTTTAGGCTAACTAAAAAATGAAAGTTAACAGAAACGCTAGAGAGGCTACCCTTTCTTATACAAAAGAAGGCTTATAACAAAACACACCAAATACAAAGACGACTCCTGGTCATCTGTTCTTTGTCTATTATACAAAACTTATTCACCCTCTCTATATTGTCTGGCATCTATTCTAAAAGGTCTGTCGCCAGACTTTCTCTTCTGTTACCCAAAAAATACACAATGCATGAATAACTTCACAACTAACATGTATATACATAAATTGTACACACTAACCTTAATAATACTTATAATATCTTTTGATAATATTAATACTTTATAATATGTTAATTAGGAACGTCATCTCATTGTTACAGCTTCAATACATAGTTTTGTTGTGAAAAAACAAACATTTGTGCCGCTAGATTTTTAAATTTTGGGTTTTCGGTAAACCCCCCTACTAATATCCTTATTTCGCTTATTTTGAGAAACTATTCATTATTTTTTCAATTGCACATATCGAGTTTGTTTGAGAAAAATTAAATTTTGCAGCCGCTGGAAATGTTACAAAATTACCTTTAGTAACTCCCGAGTTTTAAAATACTCCCTCCGCCAGTGTTCTAACTTCATCCTTCATCCACTAAAACTCTACATCTGAAACTAGTTTGCTAAATAGCTATATACTTTCTCCGCTGCCATTTAAATATAGTTCCGATTGAGAGACTTAGTGTATTTATTAAAGAATTATGGCGATACCAATTTACTACTTAAGTACTTGCCAGGAAACGGATTTTTATTTCTACGCTATAACCGCTACCAAGGGTCCAGATCTGTTACATATTTTAGATGCATCTTCTTCCACCTGTTAGAAGTCTTCAGAATGCGCGGTCAGTTCCACAAAACTAAGTTCTCTGATCACTCTGGTAGCTCGGAGATCGTCAAAACGAATTTTAAAATTAATAAAATGATATTCATAATCTTTAGTTATTTGTCCTTCTGGACTTATAACGTATTACCACATAATTACATTAAACTTAAAATATAGGAAATTAATTTAAAATTGGATGATACCAACACATTGTGTATGATGAAATCGCTTGGAGGGGGGAGTGTTTTATGATCTATATAATGTATCTTAAACTGCAATTTCTTGAAAGTGTGGTATAAAGTATTTCTTAATCTCCTCCATATAAAAAAATATCTTTCATACAACTTTTAACCTGGGATAAGGCAGAGGAACACGAACTGCATGTCAACGTTTTCCTGACGTCACGCAATGGTTGCGTGTCTGACCCCTACCGCAACATATTAACGACTGTTCATTAGGACAAGAGCCTTCTGCTGCACGAGAAGCCCCCTTTCATTCACTAACCGCAATAGTGTCAATACAACTGTGCGATTTATTTATTTGCTGACTTCCTTTAACGTTTTCATTCTCCTGTTTGTTTATAAACGCTTCCAATTGGTGCACCATTTGTAACAAAGCGATTTGCTTGTAATATCTTGTAGTGTTTGTTTCATTGTTTGTTTAAGACCAAGATATGCGTTATCTCATTTAAAAAAATGAAAACTTGGGCATTTCCTTTATAGTGTTGCATTTAATTTCCATTTGAAGGTTAACGAAATTTAACGTCAGTTAATTTACTGTAGCACAGTTGCTATAAATACTCCATTCCAACACATTGGTTTCATTTATGATCTAAACTCTGTGCCTGCATTTGTTTAAAAAGCTAGTTTATACTCTTTACAAAAAGTTGTAGATACCTTGAGCTTTATGCTAAAGCTTGGAACATTTTTTCACTCTGGCCAAAGGTATAGTTTTAAAATAGTTTAGTTTGCATCAAATATATGATACAACACAAACCAATTTGGAATTTTGAGACATTAAAATATATAATATTTCACCTTCATTATTGCACTACTTGAATATACAGAGCGTGTCGAAATGTATTCACACTCCAAACAAAGAAAAGACTGTGTTAACATAACAAAACTGAATTCACACAAACAGAAAACGATGAGCACTAATCATCTTAGACTTTTACAGTTACAACAGTTGCTCAAAATGCCCACTATCGGCGTCGATACACTTCTGAGTACGTTGAACTACTGATTGAGTAACGTTTACGAAAGTGTCCTCAGCGATTGCAGCACATGCCGTTTCAATTTCTTCCCGAAGTGCTGTCAGTGTAGCTGGTTTTCTACGGTATACAGCATCCTTAAGAGTTCCCCATAGGTAGAAGTTCAACGGAGTTAGATCCGGAGAACGCGGTGGAAACTCAATCGGACCTCTTCGTCCTATCCAGTGCCTTGGATCCAGTGCGCGGGGCTTGTTGCTGAGCAAGGTCTCCAGATTTGCCCTTGTAAACATCGCATACGGTACCATGAGTCTCAAATTTGTCTCGAATACGTGCAATTGTTACTCGCGTGGGCGGTTCTGTTCTGTACACATGTCTCCATTGACTTTGAACTTCAACAACATTCTCGGTTTTCCATTATCACTTCAAAATTGCTTTCCGCTGTTCAAACGATAATCTTGGCTCCATTTTATTGTAGCAATACTAACATTACGTAATGAGAGTGACATCTGTTTACAGAACATCATACGATAATCTTGGCTTCATTTGTTCATTGTTGATTTACCTGTCATGTAACAACGCTATCATAATGTATGTGAGTCACATCTGTTTACAGAACATCATACTACACATTACTGTTGTTTTTCGGTTCAACTTTGAAATATAATAAATAGATATCTACTGTGAAAGTGTGTATACATTTTTGGCATTCTCGGTATGAGCTTTACAGTATATAAAAGCAATATAATAGCACCTTGAAAATAAAGAATATTTGAATTTGAATATATCCATTAACATCATGTTTTTAATTCCAAATATTATTTGTAATTTATGATTAAATATAGAGTTATTTTAAGTAAGTTCCACTGCTGCATCTTCTGTACATATTCACAGTTTGGTAAAATATAGACAATATTATACTTTATAGGAATTTTTAAATAGTATTCCCGTTTTTACTGTTGTGACAATAGGCGGTGAACACTGATGAAACTTGAGATGAAATGATAAATTGGGAAAGGAATTTTTTAAGGAAGGAAGCATTCCAGCTTTGTGTTTAGGGTACCTACTAGGCATTTGCCATTTTGAGCAGGGAGGACGATCTTGGCGGTAAGTAAACTCTAGACCTCATGAGTTCGTCTCTAATACTTCGGCCACCCATTTCTGTTTAAAGGAATTCGGATTCTTTTTCCATGTACATTTATCTCTCGTTGCTATGGTAACCGCAGCATATTTGTATAAATAATTGTGGTTCAGACTAATGACATGAATTTTAAAACATTTTTAGAATAGTTTTGTCTTTACAAGTTCATATTAGTCGTATTCACAGTTATAACCAATGCAATACACAAAATTCCAGTGCAATGAGTAGATTTAGAAATGAACCTTGCACTGTACGATTATTTTGTAAGCTGGTGTACAAATTTCTGAAAAATAAAAACAATCGGGTATACCGAATTTTGTACAGAATTGAGTGCAGCTGTAGTTTTTACGAGAAATCCAGAAAGTTCGTGAAAATTCTGCATATAATGTTTGCTGTTTAATAAAGTTACAAAGCGTTTACAGATGGGATATTCAACATTGTATCGAATTCTGAGAAAACAGCTTCGGTTCAGTTTGCAAGTGTTAGCAGAACTTTAGAATAACGATGAATGAATAAACAAAATATTCCTGACATATCAGGCACAAGAGCAGGATATAGGCGGAAATTAATCCTAAACACAATTGTTCAGAAATCTTTACATGATAACCGATACCATGGTTACTTATGGTGTGGTTTACGTCACATTTTATAATAGGTAACTTATTTAGGTAAAGAAGTGGAAAATGAACAAACCAAAACAGTAACGGTAAACTGGCAGCGATATTTTGTTACACTACGTTGGTGTGATATCGAAAACTTTCGTTTTAGCAAGACACTTTCCGTACCAAACGCACTATGAACCGGCGCATCCTGTTATTTGTAGACATTTTCCGAAAGTTAGCCTTAAGTCAGATATAAATCGGCTTAAACAAAGGATATATTTCAGTAAATCAATTAATTTGAGGAACTGAAACAATCGAGATCAAGTGTCATTGAAAACATTGCCAGGAACTCATTAATATTCTTTGTATTTTAGAAGAGCAACCGTTTTTATCCAATAGCACAATGGTGGTCAAATTAAATTCTTGTTATATATTATTTTAAAAGCTAATTTTTATGCTTGTAATAACAAAATTTCATTGCTTTGCAAACAAATTCGTACTTTTATTTTGCATAATCTACTAAGCTACCAAAATAATGACTATTTGAAACTCGGAAGTAATTTTATAATAAGCTTGTGTATCTACTAGAAACATTAATAATCATTTAATGAATATAGGATATATAAGTAGAAAAGTGTTTAAATTTTTCCATTTATCTGATTTGCTTTGAAGTTTGTTAGCTGATACTTGCATTATACGTTCCTTGAAGGTAATTATAAACTGCATTTACGGTTAGCGATGAACTGGCAACTGTAGCAAGCAACCATTTGAAATGCAATAAAGTCACTTGTCAGCGCGTTACGCATGCCCCGCTGGGTATGATTCTAATATAATGTAAATTGATATTCTGCCACCCCGGCTAGCGGTTCATCCGAGGTGACATGCTGCCATACTTCACAAGATCTGGTCATCTGCACAGTCCAAAAAAACAAAAAAAAAAAAAAAAAAAAAAATGATGCGAGGGTTTGCGACATGCACAGTTCAGTTAATTGAAGTCACGCGAAGTGTAAATAAACTCCGTCTCTGCACGCCTGACGCAGCACAAAAGTTCTGAACCAGTTTTCTTTCCAGTCTCGCACACAATTGAGACTTACATCATTCTGTTACAAGTTGAACTAATTGACATTTTCAACCCTCTCAGAAACCTGTACTGTGTGTTTGTTTCAGTAAGAACTTTACCATAAAAGTAGGCCTTTAAAGGCAACAATGCTATTATTACTAATATCCAGTAAAAGTAATACCTTCTAAAATAACTTGGAGTCCATGGGTTCTTAGAAGAGCCATAAACTTTTAGGCGAAAATTGCATTTCCCTATTAAATGCTTTAAGCACACATAAGACGGTAGGTCCATAAGTTTCCGGCCTCGCGGATAAGGATTATCGCCTTCACAAAAGCCTTTTCTGGTGACATATCTTATCTGTTAAGTAATTGCAGCTGTAACTTCCGCTCCATTGTGTTCAGTTGTTCAGATATAGTTGCATAAACAAGGCTATGTGTACAAGATTGTGATATGTTCAACATGGAGTATCGAGCTGTTATTAAGTTCTTCACAATAGAAGGACTTACTCCGACAAAACGAAATAGCGATTGGATGGAAGCATCCCCCTCATGTTCTACCGTAAAAGAATGGGCCGAGAAAGCATTGAAGACGAAGAGCGTACAGATCGGCCCTTGGAGGTGCTCACTCCTGAAAACATTGTTCCTGTGAAAGGAGAAATTATGGAAGACCGGCGCTCAAAGTTACAGAAATAGCAGCAAGGTTGGGCCTTTCTAAAACAACAGCTCTTCGAATTATTCATGAACATTTAAACATGAATAAGGTTAGTGCAAGATGGGTGACTAGACTTCTTTCCTCAGCAACGAGTCATTTGTTGTCAGGCATATTTGCAGCTCTGCCGTGACTACGAGAGAGCTTAAAACCATAGTTACAGCAGATGAAACTATGTTCATCTATTTTGATACCTTGTCCAACAGAGAACCAATGTAATGGCATAAAACACCCTCTCTAAAGGCCAAGGTCACTCAGTCAAACAAGAAGATCATGGCCACAATCTTTTGGCACTGTGAAGGAATCTGTTCATCGACTTCAAGGAGAGGAACACCACAATCCTGGCCTACTTCACAGACCATGTGCTTTCATCAAAGAGAAAAGGCGAGGAAAGCTGAGTGGTGGTGTGCGCCTTCTTCACGACAATGCGCCTGCCTGTGTACATAGCGTTGTTGCAAAGAAAGCTGTGAAGAAATGTGGCTTCAAGGAGATCGGCCATCCATCCTACAGCCCAGATCTAGCCCAGAAGTGATGGATGCTGTTTAGGCCCATTTTTTAGACAACACTTCTGATTATTTTTGGGGAAGGGGGAGGTTGAAATGTTAATTCAAAGATATGAAAAGTATATTGCAATAAAGAGTAACTATATTGAAAAATGAAATACAGTTTTTATCTTTATCATACCTAGAAAGTGGTTAGGCCGGAAACTTTTGGGTCTGACTTCGTATATAGTCTATTTCCCTGTACTAATTTAAACAAGATTGCACAATTATACATAAAAGTATGGGATATTTTAAGGTTGAATTTAGGAGGCAGAACTGTGTCCTGGTCTATGACTGAACAGAATTAACTTGTACTTGCTAGCAGTAACCAAGGGATATACCTCTCTTTAATTGCATGCTGAATGTTTATGCTATTTTAATAACATATTATGCAATTTTTAGCAAAACTACACTGTAAAAAAAATAAAAATTTATAATTTATGTTATGGAGTGTGCAGGCCAGGAATTAAAGTTTAAAAAAAATGGAGGAACTCGCCTCAAAATCTTTTCCATACATTCAATGTAGGGCACATTTACGGATTGTTATGTTCCGTACATGCACTTTGACTTTACAATCCTGTGGTTTCCACTTTGAATGATGGTACATTTATATTAAAAAAAAATGGAAAGGGGCATTAGGAGGTTCAGACATTAATGTCTATTTTGCGGTCGGTCGTTGTTGAATTGTTTTATTTTCGGACGCTCTTTAACATCTCAGGTCATAAGCGTCCCATTCAATTCAGGGCGTGAAACGGCCGACAAATTTTGCTCAGAGGCCTCTTCTTTCAGGCTTGAGGTTCTTTTTCGTGCCGTAAATGTACGACATGGGGCCCACGACTTTACTTCCCTTCCGAAGGAAGCCATACTTAGGATTTTTACGCCCGAAAAAAAGCCATCGATCCTGAACCCTCGATCCTGGGTTTAGAAGGCACCACTACACCACCAGACCCGACACGGTCGTTCCTTAGGATGATATTGCATATAAAAGTTGTTTAAGCTCTTCAGACACAGGCACGAAATACATTCCTTCGTTTTTACATTGTACTTTAGAATCTTCCCTTACCAACATACGGATAAAATAAAGCATTAACATTAATCAGGATAAGGAAAGAGAGAACGTTAAGTCTTCAAAGATGATGTAGCATACGAAATACGGAGTCATTTTTCAACTGGAGCAGCACCAAGGACTAATACAGAATTAATTATTAATATTTGAAATTATAAAACATTTTTTTGGGGGGGGATTTACGTGCCTATAAAGTCCAACAATGACCAAAACCAAGAAATAAAGTAATAGAACCCTCCCTTGGACAAACAATTGATTGCATTCCTTGAAAAGAAAAGAAAAGAATATATTTTTGAGAGTAAATAATTGTAACCTACAATGCTTAAATACAAAACTAGAGGCAATTAAAATAAAACTGTATTAAAATATAAAAACCGCAATAGAAGTAATTTACAGACTATGCAGCGGCCATGTAATACACAATCTAACTCAATGCTCACAAAGAAAAAAAAAAAAAAAAAAAAAAACTAACGAAAGTCTTCAAATCGCGATGCAAATATTTACCAAATTCATAAACGCCCTGAAAAAAACGACAATTTACAGGATTATATTTTAAAATTAATAAAATAACACCTACGTCACTGTAATTACAAAAAGAACCGACAAAACATGAGTCAGCCTTGTAATTACTGAGAAGTGTTAAAGATACGATATGCGGCCGCCTAGAGAAACGGAAAGAGAAAGCGTTACCTCCAACGTGCCCTTTAGCGCGAACACAGCCACAATAAGTTTACTAGTGACCATGACGGATTATTGTTACATTTTTACTTGCAAAAGCAATAAGCCAATTGACTGTTTGCGCAGATTAGAAGCTCGGTTTGAGAATGACACAAACAGTAAAGTATTAGTCTAGGAATATAAAATTAACACATAAAAAGCGATAATAAAAAGTTCGTGAAATTAATGCAGCCGTTTCCATAAGACGTGAAAGTGTGCAGTCATTCGTAAAAAATTGTGAATGTAAAAAAAAAAATCGCTTTATGCTGGGTACTCACAAATGAAAAAGTCGTAAGGGTGAAACCATTCAGAGGTTTTTGGGCCGTCAGAGACGCGCGTTCCTACAAATGATGGGTTCCACTCCAATAACCATGTGATTCAATTGAAACAGTGATTGAAAGATGGCTCAAGCTAGGGCAAGATCATCTACTTCTTAAATTGTTTCAAAGAATTTTTGAGATGCTCGAAATATTGTATAGTCCATCTATAAAACAAAAGAAGGCGAATGCTGTACATTAATGTAAACTATCGAAAATGGTAAAATGCCTAGCTGTTCAAAAGACGCAGTGTCCATAAGACATTACACCGCTGTCATTGAGTAGAAGAAATTGGATAACCTGCACTGAACAGCCCACTTGCAGTCGCGATTTGTCACTATGTGACATTTATTCGGACCTCTTAAAGAAGCCTTGGGAGAGAAAAGTTTTCCAACGACGAATGTGCGTATTTGGCTTCGTACTTGTCCTTTTGCTTTTATGAAGCAGAATAAAAAACAGCTGAAGTAGGACGGCAGAAATGTGTGAACGTATATATAAAAGTAACTACATCCAGTAAATAATTCTATATTAAGGCTAGTTTATTTTATTTACCATAGTGATTACAAGAGATGAGAATTTTTTTAAAAAGGTTGAGATTTTTACAAAACGCCTTAAATGTACAAATGGAGTGACAATTATATATAAACAATTATTGTATAACTGGAAAAGTAACTTTCTCTCCTCCATTTCTAAGCAACCTATAAATCCCAGAGGCAAGTTGCCAAGCATGCATGATGCCCCATGTCCTGGAGGAACGTATTGTTGCACTGCAGAGACAACATTGGCAGACCGCCATTTGTGCCTCGGTCAACATAGCAACGATACAGTTTGCTCCAGTTGATGAATGAGGGAAACACAATGAGTTGGTTCAACTTGAGAAGGGGAGCTGCACCCAGTCAAATAGTTTTTATTTGATACTATCTGTTGGCAAGGTGGGCGTCTTTTTCTATGTCCAGTGATTCCAGCTTTGCCTTATGGTCTGACAATCCATTCAATAACTAATGCAATATATCCCGTCTGTTTTAGGGATACTATTTCAGTCGGTCCTGGTGGTATAGTGGTAACCATACTTGCCCTCTAAACCCAATATCGCGGGATCAAACCCGGCCAGGATCCATGGATTTTTGGGGCGTAAAAATCCTAAGTATGAACAATGATCAGTTATTGTTACATCTTGCATTATAATGTTGCAAAGAATAACCACCTTCAGCCTTGTAACAAGTCAGCAACTCTGAATAAAGAGCGGTTCTCTGCAGTCGGCCACACTTGTCTGTTAACTCTGCCCAGGGTTGATGGTTTTTAGGTCGTAAAATTCCTAAGTATGGCATGTTGTTCATCTCGTGTCGTAGATTTACGGCATGTAAAAGAACCTCAAGCCCATCTGAGCAAAATTTATCATCCGTTTCACGCCCTGAATTGAATGGGATGCCGATGATCAAGAGATGGTTAAATTTAATTAATAAATAACACAATTCTCTGTTCCTTAAACACAGTCTTTGGGAACACATTCTAATATGGATAAGTTCTTTGATAACGCCAACAAAAATATTAAGTTGAACAGCTAGTTGTTTGGTTATTTTCCGATCGTCCAGAATAAGAACGTGTGATGAAGTGAATGCAGAGTGCGGCCGCCCAGAGAATACTTATATTTCTTAAATGCTTCCAATAGTGTTAACCCCCATTTTTACTGCTGAGGCACCACAGGCGGTGAACACTGATACATGAGATGAAATTATATATTGGGATAGGATATTTTTTTTTAAGGCAGGAACCCTTCCTGGACTAAGTTTAATTATCTCCCCGGCATTTGTCATTAATGAGGACTGAGGAAAACCTGCAAATAAACTCCAGTCAGGGAGGACGGTCCTGGCGGGATTCGAATCCCAGACCTCCCACTCGCGAGTCCGCGCCTTAACGACCTCGGCCATCCGTGGCGGTCTTCTGAGTGCTGGTGATGAACTCGTTTTACAAGCAAACATAATAACTGCTTTTTGTTTAAAACTTCTATTCCAGTTTGAAAACTAACTGGAGAGAGTGTGGGAACATTAAAAAATACTTCACAAAAATATTTGATTTTTCCAAGGTAAACTGGTCAAAAATATATGCCGCATTACTTATTCAACGTCCATCTTACTTTTCTCCATTCAGAGCACCGATTACTGATATTCTTCCCATGTGTTTGCAGTTATCATTATTACCAAATTAATGTCACTGCTTTACTTCCATATTAATAAGTCATATTATTTTGATAGGCCATCTTCTCCCTGCTTGGTGTTTTATTTTTTATTTTTATTAATGTTCTGTCTAAATCTGAAAACAGTGTGTAACTTCTAAGTTCATATATGCAAATATCAATTAATGATTTAGATATGTTTGAGTTACGACGCCTTATTCTACAGACTTTCATTTGTTAACAGTAGAATGCGAAATAACGTAATAGCAAAGATTGACAAAACACTAACGACTTGATCATACTTTATTTACACAATGAACGTGCATAATATGCTAATGAAGACCTTTTATAATTTTATGAACGTGATCCTCTCAGGGATCTTAATAATATCAAAAACCATCAATATGGAAATTCTCATAGGACAATTCTAAAAACAGACATGAAAACCTGAATGGTATACTAGTATTGCCTCAGAGATTTACCATTTTTATACATGCATATAGGTATCCTCAACAATACAGTTACAGACTAGATTTGCAAATTAGAATACTTCTAGATACCTTAATAAATCAATTGTTTCGTGGGACTAGAAACGTTGAAATCACCGGCACACAGTTCTCTCTTTATATTTTCCCTCAACTTCATTAACACTTGTGCCCAAGCAGCAGAGGTTCTATTACTGAAATGTCTGAAAGAGCAGACCTATGGGTAGTGCTATTTCAAAATGTTCTATTACTATCGACCCTGAAAGCAGCTGCCATACCACAGAGCGTAGGTTCAAAATGGATTTGGGATTAACACATTATTATTCTTTAATAGTATACGTTCTAATACTAACAAAAATGCATTGTTTGAAAATGTGAGAAATGTACATAGGGCATTAATTATTAAAATAAGTCACCCCTCATCTTCACGCAACATTTTTGTCCCTTGGCTAAGTTTACTTACTGAATTAAAACAGGGAAACTGTCAGATAAGCTTTTATTTGTTAGCCACACACACACACCAGTGTGATATGACCGATAACCAGTTTCCTCGACTGAAAGTATTGCTCTGCTTGTTACATGTGCATTTGCTATTTCCGTCACCTGTTTTTGATGTATGTGGTAAACTTTGTTCGCTGTCAACTTGGAGAATTTACCACCTATGCCCGCAGACACGATGGTGACCTACTATTATAAAAATAGGCTATAACAGACCAAGGAGTAAAAATATTCTTTCTTCTTTATGGGAAAAAAATGTGAATAAAACATAAAATAAGGTAGCCTATTGAAGATTGCATTTCTGCATTATGAGATGGTTTCGGAGTGTGACCTAATGCTTACTTCGGAGACCGCACACCAAAATTTTGTACCTGATGGAAATAAAAAAGGTCACAGGGAGCAATATCGGGGCTTTATGGTGAATGTGGTACACCTGCAGTTGAATTTAGCCAAAGAATGCATGACTTGACTCGGGCCGTGAGGTAGTGCGTTGTTATAATGAAGTTTTCACTCATCCCAATGAAGTTAGTCAATATTTACGTGTAGTTTGCTCCTGTAACAGAGACGGGAGGAAGAGTTGATGCTGGTAAATACTTCCCTTACAGATGGAACAACTTTCGCATTTTTTGGTGTTGGAGAACCTGACGATTCCCACACTCTGCTGGCTTGTTTTCCTTCAGATGACTCACAAAATGACCTCCATCAGCAAAGAAACGCAGTATCTCACGGGATGTCTCATTCGCACAGCCTTTTGCTCAGGGGTCAACAGAAACGGCACACAACGGGTACAAAAAAGGATCGTATAGACATGATCATACATGATTATAAAGTCACTGCAAAATCCCAACATTTAATTGAGTTTACGTAACTTATCCACCGATCCTCACAGCAGCTGTGTTGATATTGACTTCCGTTACAGCAGAGGCAACGACGGAAAATCTCCCTGCTTCGTCTAAACAAGGTAGCTATCTTCATCGTAGGCTTGTTGCAGCTTTTCGTGAGTTTCTGAGGCTGCATGCTTTAAGCGAAAACAGCACTTTATCGCTCCATCGTGTCATCTCCGTGTTGTGGCAAGCATGATCTACCAAGACCGACTTCACTACCCAAACCCTGACGTAAAAAAAAGCGCCACTGCCAATAGCAGCAAACGCTGTATTATGTTTACAAGATGGTGTTATTTATATTAGAAAATATTTCGATAGTTTTTAAACATCTAAAAATTGCTTACAAACATTTCTCATATGTAAACAAAATATACAAAAATATTAATTCGGCTTACAGAAAATCCTCCATGTACAAAATATGCTCTATCAACTACTGGCCAATACCGTTAACTGCTGTACAATAAGTAATTAAATAGTAAGAACTATAATTATAACCCCAAAAGTATGCATAAATAATAACTTAAGTATTTTTCATTAGTGCAACATGCACAATAATATTTTAAGCAAAGTTACTGCAGTGCAAATTTAATGGATCATTTAAATACACGTGTATCTATACACCAATTTAACTTTTAGCTTTTGTAAAGTTGTACAAACATAAAATGATTAGCCATTTCTATCAATTACAATGATCATTTTAAGCTATTTACTGGAAAAGAAAATGTAATACAAAATACAAATTACCTAATATATCAGTAAGAAAAAGTTGCAGCCCAAATCAAGAGTCCTGCTGCATATGCAATTTGATTTACATAAGAAAGCTTCAATTGTTTTGATGCAAAATTTGTTTTACCCGCATTCCCTATATCCAAATTATGATCTAGTGGTAAACTTCCTTTGACAACTTTTTTTAATAGTCATTTTTTTCAATGATCAAGATATCATTAACATGAATACCAAGGCAATTGCTAAATTCTCCAATTTGCTCCATCTGTTATAGCTCCTTGTTTTAACTGCACTCCAAGATCGAACGAACTTTCCCGCAGGCAAACACACAACAATCTTTAAAAAAGACGCCAACTTTCAAATGACTAGACACTTTAAACCTAATCGATATACATGGGGAGCATCATATTCATCTATTTTAATAAAAAGCACATAATCTCCTTTGGCGATAGTTATAATCGGGCGTATCTGTCTTTTCCCAACCTCAATTGCAAAGAAATCAAAACATAACATCCTGCTCACACCATTCATTAAAACTCTCATCTCGCTTCAAACCCCGCTTCATGCGTTTTTCCGAAACTTTCCTTTAATTGCTAAGTCTCATTGTCGCATATGATGGTAGTCACAAAGAGCAAACAACTTTCGTAAGCGAAAATAGCATTTCTCCTCGGCAGGAATGCACGAGAATACCACACAGTGGAACACCGGTTCTCCAGCACTTTATCCTCACACCTGCGGTTTCTATTGTTCTAAACGTGCATTATGTTCGCGTATTTTACTTTTACTATTAAAGGGTCTGCTGGGTGCGCGTGCCCGGCCCTATGGAACATGGCAGTCATTTAACGGTTGCCTTGCAATATCCTCTGTTGATCGTAAACATCATCAACTCCGGTAGTTTTATCTGGCGTGCATGATTTACAGCGGTGTATTTAAGAAAGCGCCTTACTCAGTGTATTTATTTTCCCTTTTCACTCCATTTAATATCCTAATTTATTGGCGTGATAATAATTGATCAATTTGTTTTATGCAAAAATCACAGTACAAAAAGTTTTGTACCCCAATAAAAATATTTATAATAAAAAATGCTGAATAGAGGGGAAATTTTTCATTCATTGTTATTATTATTATTATTATTATTATTATTATTATTATTATTTTAATTGTACAAGTACAAACTAGTTGTATTTTCTGCAAACTTTCAAATGAAAACTGTATTTTGAGATATTTTCTTACTCAAGTCCGATTCGATGCAGAGATTAGCCGTGCACTATGGTGATGCTTGGACATTCCGAACAAAATTCGTGTCCGTACCGAGGCAGAGTCCTTTGATTTACGTGATAGCGTGAGGAATTTACCAGTCGAGTACCGCACTGCAGTCACAGATGCCAAGCTGTGCATAACGACTTCCTTAATGTAGGTACAAACTTCTTGAAAACTTTTTCATGAACTATAGAAAATATTTCCATTACCTCTGCGACGCTTTGCAGTCCTAAATAGCATTGTTAGAGATTAAATAGTATAATGAACACTTCACTTATGTGACGTCATTTTAAAATCAACCAATGAAACGAAACCAAGTTTTGAATTTTGACCAATCATAGCCGGATTACAAAGAGAAATTATCGAGAAAAAACATTATCGAATCCGTTTCATCACACGACGCGCATTTGTCTTGTGGCCAGCGTAACCAACCTTTCATCTTCACTATATAATTCCTGAACAAGCATCGCTGACCACTTCTGCTAGAGGTGGTAGGGAGCTATTGATAGCAACAAAAGCATGGACAATCGACAATCATAACGCAAAGGTTCTTCAAAGCGTTTTGGTGGTGCGTCAAATGTGCAAATTAATCTTATCATTAGGAATTCCAAACCACAAAATATAAGAAAAATAGAGATTTTTTTCCTCTCTCCCTCTCAGTTGGTATTAGAAAATCGAACGGTAGCGATTGTAATAGTTGACTTTTGTCCATTTCAGTCACGATTTCTAAATAGAATAAATATTCATAAGTGTTAAGTGCATTTTATGCAAGTGTTAATATTCTGTGCGCCAATTTCAAATATACATCAATTTCATTCTTATTCTATTCATAAAATAGTCTTAAACCCGTATTTTGGTCTTCTCTATTGGCATTACTGACAATCGACTTACTTCTGTCGCAAGATTGTTTGAAAAGGTTAAGTAAAAGTATACAATTATTACAATTTTGTAAGCCAAGTTTAGAGGAATTATATTTAAATTCTTATTTTATTCCTGAAATAATCCTAATAAATATCACTCGAGGTCTGAGCTTTCCAGATAAATTCACTAAACTCACTACGTTGGTGAATTCATCGGTAATCTCAGACCCTCTCGTGATTTTACTTGTGATAATTTTTAAGTAATAATAGCAGTAAGTATAGTGTTTAAGCGTTAAGAGTCAGAAAAAAATGAGTAAAGAGATATCTCGCCAGGTATGTTTGATATTTCGTTTCACTAACTGTTTTCTGTTTAATTTTAAAAATCCTTTAAATGCATCATAAAGTCCGATACATTAGACATGTGCAACAATGGGCTCTTTTTTCGCGCTAGAGTAATTTCTTTAAATAAAAAATATATTTATCGATATATTTTGATTCTCAAAATATTATATATACATAATATTTATATATAAATATATATTTATACATAATATTAAATATATATATATATATATATATATATATATATATCTGTTGAGTTAGGGTCAGCAGAGCGTACCTGCATACTGAGAGAGCCAGTACTTTAGGTCTATAATGCATGTGCAGTAGCAGCTTGTTGTTTTGAGGGAGACTTTGTCAGGGAGTAGTTCTGCTTTCGTACTGGGTACTTTCATTGCATGTAACTATGTGCTAACTGTTCACTAGCTATGTCACTACATAAATAATTATGGTGTTGTTGTTAATTATGTACGATATACGTTTTTTCAGAGAAATGATAAGTAGATTCGCAAGAAAATATCCTGGCAATCGTATTTCAGTTAGAAAGTGTTCACCAACTTGCTACTGTTGCGAGAGCCCGGACCTCTCGATTCCAATTGCCGCATTCTTACGGAAGAAAAGACGAAATGCAGAAATCTCCTGCGCAGATGTCAGTAAATATATAAACACTAAAACATAAACATCAGGTGCGGTTACTAATGTCTTGCCTTTTCCGGTTGCAGCGCTTTCAGGCGCACATTAACTCAATATTAACACGATTATTGTCACTCATAATGCTAATATAACTAACAGCTTTCGCTTGTTTCCCTCTTAGTGGAATTTCATTTTTAAGACCTGTTTATCAACTGCATATTACTCAGTACTTTCTCCACGAAGTTGCAGCTTTTAATATCGATGAAAAATGTGTGAAACGTTTGAAGTTATTATGGTTTTAAAATAAAAGAAAAAAAATATAGCCGATGTAACGCTATGTTTATCACTCTGGACTAAAGCCCTCCATTATACAAGTATGGATACGCTTTGCGGCGAAATTAGCCGACAACCGAGCTCCGTGATTGGTTCGCCAGCATCAGCCGCCATTTTGGGTCTGATGACTGTTTGTTGCGTCATATGCTTATATGGAGAACATTTTTAAAATTTTATTTTAATTTAGGTAATGTGCCTGGATATTGTGCATTTCGTTGTACAACTCGAGGAAAGAAAGGCGTTACGTTATATCGCATTCAAGGTTTAATTTGACATATAAACTGCACTCAAAATAGTTTATGTAATGTAATAAAATATTTATCAACATGACTCTGTTGTATTTAGAAGTGACTATTACTAAGTGTTTTATATTTACTGTATTACTGTATACTCTGCGCTTATTCCCGAATACATTTGCCATAGATTTCAAAAATTAGATGAATGTATGAAATTTGTGTTTCGTTTTGATTTTTTTACATAAAAATAGTTTGCCACAGTCATGTAGTTCATTTGCAATGCCACTTTTGCAGAAAAAATCATTTAAAAAGTGCAACATGCTACTGTAAGATCACTAAATGCACGTTCATAATTTGAAGAAAAGAAATAGAAAATCCAGATTTATGGATTATGAATAGTTTAAATTTTCAGACATATTATTTAGTTTGTTTATTTATCTCTTGTTTTCACATACCAATTAAAAATATAGATTTCTGGTTGTCATAGCCATTCTCAGTGGACCAATTTAAAGCAGAGAAATGTTAAACTACAGAAAGTTTTTGTTCTAAATTGAATTTGGTGAAAAGTCCTCTAGGCCCTATAATTTTTATAATTCATTTTTAACTGACAGGTTAACTGTAGATCTTATACAGTTTATGTCAACACTGATATAATAAATGCATTACAACAAACAATTTAAATAGTGAATAGCAAAATAAAATAAGAAATTCTTATTTTATGATACAAGTATGAAAAGGGTGTAATTAATAAGGCCTACGTTTAATATTGCGATTTGGGTTTTATCGAAGACAGTCTTTTCCTCTGCCGGCAAATGATCCGTCATTGGCCGCTGAGCTCGGATACGGTACTATGCAAAACTTCAGTAACTATAACAGACATAGTCTCAAAAGTATGCATTTTCTGTCTGATCTAGGTCTTCTAATGCAAAAAGAACATGAGCTGACGCAGAAAGTATCATTCAACAGTATAACACAAATATTTTAGGAATTAACTGTACGACAATCGAGTAAAACGACAAAAACTTAACACGTAATCTTATGGGAGTTAGAGACGGTTAGAGCATGTCCATACTTGTATAATAGAGGCTTTACTCTGAACAACTGCCACTATTTAAGCGCCCGTAAAATACGACCTATATTGTTGTACAATGTGTTTTTTAATAGTGTTTGCCGCCTGTTTTGACTACTGAGGCACCACAGGCGGTGGACACTGATGATACTTGAGATGAAATGATAAATTGGAAAAGAATATTTTTAAGGAAGGAAGCGTTTCAAACCTAAGATTAGGGTACCTCCCCGGCATTTGCCAGTAATGAGGACTGAGGAAAACCTGAAAAAAAAAACCCAGTCAGGGAGGACGTCCTGGTGGGATTCCAACCCCAGACAGCCCGCTCACGAGTCCGCGCATTAACAACCTCGGTCACCCGTGGCGGTTTACAACGTGTGTCTTCCGTCTTTCTGGTAGCATGCAGTCCAGTTCATCATGACTGACGGTCGTACACGGGAGAGAGCGCTTGTTTGCATTACTCCCTTTCTTTACCTTAGTGAGAGTGCACACATGAAAGAACGTCGCGTGTTTCCCTTTTGATTCACTTCCAATGGTGGTCTCGCTATATCTTTGCTGATCACAGTTTATTTATCATTACACACAGTGAGTGAACATTATACACAGAAGTGGTTGTGTAATTTTAATTGCGACTGGGTGCAGAATGTAAATAAGTCATTTGTAGCTTATGGATAAATACAGAAAAACATTTTTAAACAATAATAAAAGTCTCTTTATTATTTGTAAATTCGGGTACTGAAATACTCTGGAATAAAAGTAATTAATGCAACCCGGATGTTCAGGTATTACTCGTAAAAAGGGAAAAACGCAGGTAAAAAGCAATTAAAAACATGTAATTTTTATATGATTACCCAATGCGGCCTGAAGATCTATTGGGTCAGAAGAGTTATGATTGGTCAAATGAGTTCAGGGGACTTTGTGCCCTAATTTCCTCAGAAATTCGCCTAAGAATTGGGGGAGGGGAACCTGATAAAACTTCAATCAGAAATTAACACAACTGGGAATCAACCCCGAGCTTGCCAAGTGGTAAAGAACATGGTGGTGCTCAAAATATGTATTTGGGCAGTAATATAGGCAGTAAAAATAAGGAATTTATATTTTTACACAGCAACATTATTTACAAAGAAAAATCACAAAACACCACTAAAATACAGAGGGGGCCAAAAATGTATATACACTTTTCAAGCAAAGAAAAAACTGTGTTAACATAACAAAACTGAGTTCCACAAACAGAAAATGATGAGCACTAATCATCTTAGACTTTTACAGTTGCAACAGTTGCTCAAAATGCCCACCATCGGTGTCAATACACTTTTGAGTATGTTGAACTACTGATTGAGCAACGTTTGCGAAAGTGTCCTCAGCGATTGCAGCACAAGCCGTTTCAATTTCTTCCCGAAGTGCTGCCAGTGTAGCTGGTTTTCTACGGTATACAACATCCTTAAGAGTTCCCCATAGGTAGAAGTCCAACGGAGTTAGATCCGGAGAACGCGGTGGAAACTCAATCGGACCTCTTCGTCCTATCCAGTGCCTTGGATGGTGCCTAGGATAGTGGTTTGGATCCAGTGCGCGGGGCTTGTTGCTGTGCGAGGTCTCCCAGATCTGCCCTTGTGAACATCGCATACGGTACCATAAGTCTCAAATTGTTCTTGAATGCATGCAATTGTTACTCGCGTTGGCGGTTCTGTTCTGTACACACGTCTCCATTGCCTTTGAACTTCAACACTCTCGATTTTCCAATACCACTTCAAAATTGCTTTCCGCTGTTCAAACGACAGTTTTGCCTCCATTTTGTTGTACCAACGCTAGATAACGCAATGTGAGTCACATCTGTTTACAGAACATCATAGGATAATCTTGGCTTCATTTTTTCATTGTTGATTTACAATAATCTTGGTTTCATTTGTTCATTGTTCATTTACCTGTCACATAGCAACGCTATCATAATGTATGTGAGTCACTTCTGTTTACAGAACATCATACTACACATTACTGTTGATTTTCGTTCCCACTTTGAAATATATTAAATAGATATCTACTGTGAAAGGTGTATACATATTTTGGCACCCACGATATAATTGCATAAAATTTTACAAAAAGACGAAAATAAACCTTCCCATACTGTTTGGCAGTTCACAAATGCCATTTCTACACCCTTGGGTCTATTCTAGCGGTCACTGATAATAAAAAAGGCATTTTTCCATAAATGTGGCTCTAGACAATCAAAACTAAACTGTTCTAATTTGCAAACCCATTATTCCAAGCAGTTAGACAAAAAGCGAAGCAGAAAGGGGGGGGGGGGCTCAGTATAGCTCGGCATATGACATGACAATAATGGAGCACATCCATTAATTTTGAGCCTATGTCCTCTAAGAAAGACTAAAACTGCCTGTTTCGAAGTGGTTGGGATTTTGAGGTTATGAGACACAGTGGCAGATTTCGCATAAAGCGAATGACATAGTGGATTGTTTGCCTTTTCTTTGTAAGGAAAATGTTTATACTATAGAGAAATTGTTTTTCAATCTTACGAAATCTAAATCTAAATATATTTTTATGCCAGCCATTGCAAGTGCTCCATCGGTAGCTACAGACACAAGCTTAACTTAACAACATTTACCACTGCTTCAAAAACAGTTTCACCACTGATGGTACTGCTCATTGACACCTAAATCCAGAGACTCCTCTGTGACGTTAAATATCTGCTTACATCTCTTGTATGTTCAGTATGTTCAGCTATATTTTTTATATCTCATTTCTCTCATCAAGGACTAAAGAATAATGCGTTAAGAGATTCAAGCATTTCTGAAATTTGACCTTCCACGTTTACACATTTCAGAAATTCTGTTGGTCTCAGACCCTGTGCAACGGGACAGTTATAAAAGGAATAAGTATTTATTCAAATTAGCACATATAATATCCTTGCAACCCTCGCACGGATTCACCGGACCATACGTGCTTTCACAATAAACAGAACGTACCTACATTTCTTAAATAAATTAGTAAGTAACTATTACCTCCAGCAGTTAAAGTATTTAAAAATAACAAGAATACCGATACAAGCATACTAAAACATCTAGAACAAGGACCACCCCCCAAGTCCATAAAAATTACTATAAACCATTTTTAAAATTACTCTCCCCTTTTCAGACCTGAGCTATCTCACCTTCGACAGGAATTTGCCTACCTGTCCTCATTCTTGCACAGAATTCCCCTATCAGTAAAGGAACACAACAGGTACTTCCTGTTTATATCCTTCAGGAGATTTCTGGTATTCCTCCATATATATACTCCTGTTTCCTTGACTAGCTATCCAAATTTGCCCAACCCAACTCCCTTCTCACTTGAAGACCCACGTCTTGTTCCCTTTTAATCAAGACTGTTATTGAAAACAAAGTTCTCAAATTAAAATTGATTACCCAAATCAATTTGCAATCAATAGCTCCCCGCTCTAATTGTACATTCCATTTCTCTCCTTTCCCTTGTGAGCCCCAAATTTCCTTTTAATTCCGGCCGCTCTTCCCTAATCCCAAAATTCCCTTAAAAACGGGCTTTTATCTCATCTGGAAACTCAGTTTGCTTAACCACAAATTTCCGCTCCATATATCATCATGAATCTGACTAGATCCTCGTAAACGGTTTCCAGTAAACGTACCGACAGATCTGGAATTCTGCTGCATATTCGGAGATTCTCCGTGGCTTTTATTCCTGCTTTGTATTTCAGCGTGTTAATGTGCAGCATCCCCTGTCCTTTGTGAATGATGGATAACAGACTTACAGGTTTGAGTCAGCCTTCTTCTGTAGCCATTACTAACCAAGTTGCCATTCGAATAGTTTCTAAAAGTATTTGATACGTTTTCTGATGCACGAAAAGTGACTGGACAACATCTTTGGCTTTGGGCTTTATAGTAAGTCCAGGGTTTCATTTACTGTTTAGATATTCCACAAGCACGGTCCTGCTTACATAAAAATAATAATAAAATCATTGCAGTGCACAGGAAAAAAACATTTAAACACAAAATGCTAAATAATTGCATAATAATACAATAATATCTTCTTCCTGCTTCCTGAAATAATTTAAATTAATTTTATTAAAGCTTCTTTTTATTTTGAAATGACTAATGTTTATCATTTTCGCCAAACATGAACCCTTTCCTTTAGGATAAGCAAAAAGTATTAGCCCACTCGGTGCAAAAGTTAGAGCACGCCGACTGAACTTTTATTTGTACGACTCAAGTCGATCCCAAGTGACATTTATACGATACATTTTGCAGTGTTTTGACAGAAAGCGGTGAAACGCAGGTCTCCCAAGAGATGCTGTTTGCCATCCGTGGTCAAACACAATTAGATATATTCACGCTAACGAGCCCAAGAACCAAAAGATGATATTCTTTGGTTAGGGAAAAACTAGGCGAACCAACCAATTAGATGTTAAGGCAGCTAGATGTACGGAACAAAACAGAAGCGTTACAAAATACTGGATGACAATATAATCTGTGCAGGAACTGTACGGAGCGGTGCGGTGGGGTGAGTTGCGTCTGCACTGCGGCAAGGCACAACTTGCCAATGTCTTTCGAGAAACTGATGACCCACACTATAGCGGCGGCTCGTTACACAAGAAACGGCACCAGTTTGTTCCTTTGCGACTTGGCACAGTTTTGTTAAGGAAAAAGTATGGTTCACACTGCAGTGGTGGCTTGTGCCGTTGCTACAATGTGCCACAACTAACTCGTGCTCAGAAGCTGACAATCCACATGCAGTGGGTCGTCTTGTTGCCCTGGCGATGCAGTGGTTGTCAGTATTTCGCTGCACAACTGTTCATTTTGATATTTGGCATAACTTGCTATGAATTATAAAAAGGGATAATGTGCTCTGCAGCAGCGGCTAGTGCTTTGGCATTGCACAACTTTCTCGTGCTGATGGTGCACATTGCAGCGATTTGCCAGCCCGTACTCTCAATGCAGCACTGCAAACTTGGCGATACCTTTGGAACAGCACTTGCTACGACGCAATGGCGCCGTATATTCTGCTGAGTACCACACAACTTTCTCAAGCGCATTGTAGGGTTGGCTTGCCATATAGCAGCTGTACACAACTTGATCTAGCGGCCTTATTCAGCATTGGCCGACATCTATTATATTTTTACGGTATTCAATTTGAATCAAGGCCATCAAATGTTCACGCTCTTCTTGGTAGTTTGGGTCTGTTGCATATTCACGTGTCTACTCTCTTCTAAACAAAAATGGCTCTCTATTTCACTACATCCAGTAGTTAATACCGTTCTGTAATAGTTTTTTCCTCCACGGAGAGAGAATTTCTAATACTTAAGCCTTATTTGCTACATACTACAAGTCACTTAAACTACTAGGATGCCCAATAAAAGTTACAAATTTAAAGTTGCTTCCCTCTTCCGCTATCGCTGCTCATTTCAGTTCTAGTAATGCGAATAAATCTCGCCTTCACAATAAACTAAATAAATTGTTTAACAGTTATTTCCGCGTATCGACTCATGTAGTTGCACGCCTTTATTCCGGAGATTTCTTTCATTCTGAAAAGGCGAACTATCTGTAGAAAAACTCGGAACTACTTTGAGTGTCGTGTCTCTAACGCCGGCGAAGACACTTGCAGAGGTTTGAGCAGGCATAGCTACAGCTGTGGCTAAGGGATGTCGAGATGGCCGAGGGGCAAGCCGAAGACTCCGAGAGGATAGGTTGGTCACCTAAGTGTTAAAACACAACGTCGAGTTCTTTCAAGTAAACAGAAGTACAGAATAGTTTGAAGCAATTGAGATGTTCTCTAAGAAGTTCTAAAGTTCCCAGGAGAGAAGTTGGGAGAAGATACTCAAGTATCAAATAATGATAAGTAAAGTGTGCCCCATATCAATAGCCACACGTGTGCCCGCCCAGACAGTATGTAGAGTATCCTGCCCAATGACAAGAGGGTTCGAGGCAGACACGTTATAAGCTCTTGATAACAGACAGTCGTAAAGTAATTATTATCGATGTTAGTCGCTTAAGAATGAGCCGATTCTTATAAGAAAACAAATAAACATGTCCAGTCTTTCCATTATGTCCTTTCTTTTTAGAGCTGCTACAGAGGTCATTTAAATTATCATCTCCTTGGAACACTTGTGTCTTAAGTGGGAGCAGATGTTAGAAATAACGAAATCGGATTATGAAGTTAGTTAAAGTGGAAGGCGATTATCTTAACATTCTGGTCAAAGGTGTCTTCTATATGAGGGAAGAGAGGTTATCAGCTGCGTATTGCCGTGACATGAGTAACCACCGATATATAGAAAACCTGCAGTAATGACCTGCGATGTTAAATGTTCACAAAAAAGGAGATGCTGTTCTACAGTGTATGCATTTGCATAAAACTTGTTAGTGGCGTTTTTCACATCTTTATTTATTCACTCTTGCCAGTTAGCCTATTATCCACTTACCACTTGCAGAGCGTTCGTGCCCAGTAAAAAGAGCTATATTTATTTTCAAGACGTTCCTTGTTCTAAAGAAAATGATTACTGAGCTATAAGTTTCAATGGAATTCAATTTCATTTTCCTCGTTTTGCTTCTTTCCTGTTGTTTATCTTAGTATTATCAACTGCTCAAGAAGTTACATATGACCGTACCAACCAGACAATGAAAAGTGCTAAATTTTAAAATATATGCATTTAAAAGCTTTTTTTTTTTTTTAAAGAAGGACATAGTTATGAATACTCCACAAGTACAATAGGATCTTAGTTCATTTAGAAGAAAAACATTTCTCACGTTAGAATCAGCAACCATTTTAACTGATTAAGTAGCACTGTTCGTACGTGTTTGCTTTACAGTAATGTTGAAAGTCAGAGATGATCGACGTTTACTAAAGTTAGTGATGAAAGTTCAATATTTATAATATTGTTGTGAACTTCAACATTCACTAACCTATTATTATTATTATTATTATTATTATTATTATTATTTACAGATGCTCTTTAACATTTCAAGTCATTAGCGTCTCATTCTATTCAGGGTGTGAAACGGCCGACAAATTTTGTCCGGAGGTCTCTTCTTTCTTTTAGGCTTGAGGTTCTTTTTCGTGCCGTAAATGTACGACACGGGACCCACGGCTTTACTTCCCTTCCGAAGGAAGCCATGAATTTTTACGACCGAAAAAAATCCATCGACCCTGGCCGGAATCGAACCCGCTATCTTGGGTTTAGGTAGGCAAGCATAGTAACCACTACACCACCAGGACCGACTTCACTAACCTGCCTAAGTGGAAATTGAACATACGATGAGAGTAAAAAAATGGTCATAATTTCTTTCCAGGCACAGGTAAAATTTAACTTTACAATATTTTGTTGTGCTAAAGTCCGGCGTATACGTGGCACTGGTTTCACTGGTGTCACTGCAAGTTGAGACAAGGCTCCCTTCCTCCTACAGCAAAATGGAGGTGACACATGATGAACAATGTGCTGCTCATGTGTTAATAACGTCTTACTGCTCAGTATTAAAATTCTGCTTTTGTTAACGCAAAGGGATGAACCGACTTAAGTATTTGAACATATGAAGATACGCAATGTTTTACTTACCGCCACGGGTGGCCGAGGTCGTTAAGGCAAGGGGGAGATCTGGGATTCGATTCCCGCCAGGACTGTCCTCCCCGACTGAGTTTTTTTTCAGGTTTTCCTCATCCTCATAAATGGAAAATTCCGGGGAGGTACCCTAAACTTAGGCCTGGAACCTTTCCTTCCTTATAAAGCAATTGTTTCCCAATGTACCATTTTATCTCGTGTATTGTCATTGTCCACCGCCTGTGATACCTCAGTAGGAAAAATGAGCGTTAAATACTACTAAAAAAAATTACTTGGCACATAAAGCTCTCTCAAGTCGCTAGCCAACTCTCCAGCTCCCAGGAATGTGTACGTGCAGGCATTGCAGATCCTTTCGCCTTTTGTACATCCCTGAGCAGCGGAATCATCACGTGACCACTGACAGTTTGAGAGACATACATGCGAGTACCGTCCAGTCTCCCTTCTAATTTATATTGCAGTTCAGGTAAAGAACATTAGCTGAGTTATGCACTGTTTTACACCATCATCTTACACTACGGTTATATACATGAAAGCAAATGCTGGAATGTTGATCTCTTCAATTAATGAACTTACTCTATGGGCACAAATTGCGCGCTTTATTCCGTGGCTGTTCCTCACAGCGAAAAATTGCCGAATGCCGGAATCCACAACAATGTTTATATCACTTACTTTTCGCAGATGACCAAGTCATAATAATGTAAGATATTAAAGATGCTTCAAATATGACAAGAAATTTGAAGAGTATTAAAAATGGGTGATAGATATTAATTTTAAGAAAACTGGATATTTAACCTTGAAGATGAAAGATTAAAAAAGGCTTGAAACTGAACAAGAAGAAATTAAAAAGGCCAATAAATTTAAATATCTAGAATGCATTTTAGAAGCGAAGGAAATCTAAAAAGAATAAAAGAAGAAAACAGGGAAAAATAACCGATATGTTAAAAGAAATCCTATGGAAACTTTTAAACACAACAAAAACATTATTTTATAAATCATTGATTCAAAGTGTTGCGGTACATGGAGCAGGCAACATGCAAATGAGTCAACAGTGAAGAGCAACAAGAATGTCAAGAACAGAGAAAACTAAAAATCAAGGAATTATAGAAATTATGAAAACTGGAAAGGATTTTATTGAAGAAATTAAAGTGAAAACATGGACACGTGATACGAATGGGGAAAGAAAGAATTCCAAACATGACATTGGAGTGAAATGCTGAAGGCAAGAGGAGAAGCGGATAACATGAGAATAGTAGATATAGTGTGGGGAATAGGAGGGAATTTAGAGAAGCTGCTGAAGACAGAAAGTTATTACTTTGGGTTGAAGGAAAACTACCGTAGTGTAGAAATCCCTTTAAAACACATGAATCTGGATAAACTTGTAGCTCCATAAAGCAATCTGTAGTAATTTAAGGTATACAAGATTAACGGCAAAAGCTTTTTATTTCAAGTAATTAAACCGTTAGTTAAGTTTGACAGGCGGCAGAATAATGAATGCAAAATTTATTATGATGTAAAAGAAGTACCTAGAAAACAAACTATAACCTAATACTAAATAACACTTTTCATTATTTACACGTATTATGCACTTTATTTGTTTTGTTAGGGCAAAACCATGCTTCTATTCCACACTGATTAGACCTGGCATTGAAACAGAAGTCAACAGAACAATTGCTTTTGTTTTCTTATCGTATAGCATTCGCCCTTGTTTATTACCTACAAGAATAGGCAGAGTTTTACATAAGATACAAATGTGTAAGTACTTCATCACTGAAAGCGCATTCAGAGCGAGGCCGCTCCATTTCTGACGTAGTTGATGCAGTGAGACGTTGTTCCGATACCCGGCAGAAGGGCTAAAAAGCAAGCCCAAGTCCGATGCTCCACAGAAGATAAACGATGCGCTTTTGGAAACAAATGAAATCAAACCCATTTTTTCTAGTAAACGTGTACAGGCCTGAGCTTCTCAGCAAGCAATCGCCGACCTGCCAAAAAGGAAGCTCCAATGCAGTCAGAGCAGAAGGTCAGATGATCCTGTGGTGTCCTAACAATAGCCGCTAAGTCCCTGAGCACACAGAGGTCGCATTCGCGCTCTTCGGGTGAGGGAAAGTTACTGGCAGTAACCTCCAGAATGAACTGCACGAGGTATATCAGAATTACAGCGTACGTGTGTCCTGCTCAAGAAGAGCGTATCACCGAACTGGGCCAGGTTAATAACGGCATGTACACTTGCATGGAAAAAGTTCACCCCTGGAGTAACTCGCAAGATCATCAGACTGCGTTGGTAATAATTGCGACGTGTGTAGTGGCATCGACGTTCACTGATGCCAACTCGTTGGGCGTCAAATTTGTGGCAGAATAAATGACGCCGCTGTCGTCGTCGACATAGACATGACTAACACCACTACAATATGCTCAGCTAGTTCAAGGTTTGATAATGTAGCTGAATTTTCAGATTGATACTTCTGGGGTGAAAGGAGTGTGATTTTAAATATAACAAAATCACATGGATAGAAATCTACGGAGTTTGTTAATGTTTTGTATTACACAACAGAACACTTTTTCTAATTACGAGATACTCTGAGGATATGCAGACTGAATACGAGACAGACGTGTTATGATTTATGTTTCTCTCGCGAAAACTGTATATGGATATTAACACACACTCGTAAGTCCTATCATTTTACCGCAAATAATTTTGTAAATTCTTCCACGAAATGTTAATTGCTACTTCTCTGTATGTAATGTTAAAATACTGCTTCGCTATACGGAGTAAACATCACCATTTCTGCTAATGGATTTTAAAACAACGACTTCTCTCGGCTGAATCCAACGAAAAATTAACAAATTATTAAATATAAAGTCACATATTACGACAGGATTGTAATAATACTATACGTTACAATGCATTATATATTCAACATACGAATACTAAGCGAATGAAATTCGTTAATTTCTATTTAGTCGCAATAAAGCTGTCTGTCTCGTGTTTCATTCTTGGTACACATTATTAATGTTGTTACGCTTGCCATTGGTTGAATCACTTAGCATTACAATTTTCTTGTCTTTGGTTTTAATATTTTCAACGTATGTGTTCCTTTGAAACGTTACATTTTTTATATTATTCCGTATTGTCATAAAGGCCAACAAACAAACATTAAGACATGCGAGTACATTGTAATGGCCCTTATCTGAAACACGAAAGTTATAGAAATGAGCTTACTAGATTTATACGATTTGAAAGTATTACCAACGAATATTTATTATTAGAGTTGAAAATTAAAGACCTTACCTAACATAAAAACATGTGCAATGAAATTATTAAATTTATATGATTAAAAGCATATTATCAATGAATGTTTCGAGCTTTAATTTGAATATTGTGCCCTTTCTCTTACCTAAATCAACTTAAATTAATATAGCTAAATAGTTATTATTATTATTATTACTACTAAATGTTTGTGTCTTTATATTGAGCATTATATCTTTTACATAACATCAAAACATGTGCAAATAAAATTATTAAATTAATATAATTAAAATACATTTATCAAGGAATGTTTTGAGTTTCAAATCAAATTTTATAGCCTGTATCTTAAGTAATTACATACGTAAATGGATTTCTTAAATTAACATAGCTAAATAGTTATTGCTATTAAATGTTGGTGGCTTTATATTGAGCATTATAGCCTTTAAATAATATATAAACATGTGAAAACGCACTTATAAAATAATATTGTTAAACAATTGCTATTAATGGCTATTTAGGGCCTTAAGTGGGATATTTTCCGTTTCAAGACCTACATCCCAGAGAGAATATTGGGATACTGTAGTGCGAGATAGGGACGAGAGGCAGGAACGGACAACCGCAACTTTATGTCATGTTTTACAGTTTTGGGAGAGCTTTAGAAGGCGACCCCCAAATATGCAGATCTTTAGTTTCATCTTTTTACAGAAAATGGACATCAACGGCTGTCATACTAGCAAAATTTTTATTTCTGAATTTTCAAAGAAGTTTTTAAATCAAATGCTAATAATTCCCTTACTTTCCCTGAAATATATATTTCCTTCTATCATTTCAACAATCTTACACTGACCCCACAGACCCATTAACTTGTTACCTTTTACTTCATTTATTAAACTAGCTTCTATTTCTGCAATAAGCTAAGGGGGGGGGCTTTATGTATATATAAATATTTATCCACACCAAGTTCCATTCCGAAATACAACCTGTTTCCGATTTAGACGAACTAACTGGACTCTATAATAACGTGATCAGAACACTAAAATATTCATGAGTAGCAATTATTTATAGTTAACTAAATGTCATGTTTATAAGCATGCCTTACACAATTCAGAAGACGAATCCAGTTATTTATCAAAATAATTTGATTCCACCAGAAAGGGGCAAATATATCAATATTAAACCATTAACAAAAATTCTTAGAATTCGTTTTCTGCTAGTTATTATTATTATTATTATTATTAAAATGTTTTAAAATAATTTCTATTTAGTATATATAAAAGTTGACAGCAGAACGCTAGCGAACCCATAAGGGCGATTACCTAGAAAGGTATTTTACGAATGTTTATTAACCTGGTAAATTAAGCTTGAGGTCCTAAATAATTTAAATTCGCTTTCACCACACATATCTTGAGATCTATAAAGTTAAAGGCACGTTGAAAATTCACACTAAAATAAAATATTACGTACAAAAGCGTAAAATCAATATTTTAAAAGCCTTCTTTGAAGATAATTCTTCAAGGGATTTCAAAAGTCTTCACTGATTTTCATTTTTATTCTTATTAACGAAGAATATATTCACTTTCTTATTCTGAACTCGTTGATATATGCATAGTTGTGCTAAGCCTCCTTATTGACCGCAGAGAGATAAGAAGACGACACCCGTGTTCAAATACACCGATGTTCAAGACAAGAATTTTACTCAAAACTTTCATGTCATCTCATTTTTTGTACTATCTAGATTTTTATTATTATAAGGTGCAATCTGATTTAACGTTTATTCTTCTCGACAACATGTTGATTACTGTTTTATAGGATACATTAGGCTTGCCGCCATTAGAATAATGTTTAATCATAAGATTTGCAGCTTTTATTTCATTCATATCATAGGAAATGCTTTATTAATTTTTAATATTCAAAGGAACATTTATTATTATTATTCCAACTCTATTTGTTTCTACATCTTCATTGCATAAAACTGCATTAATTTTAAACTTCATTAAAAACATTTTATTGAATACCCGACCGTTGAAATGATAAATCTTGACCACTTGATAGCGGGGGCCTCTCAGTTGTTTTGTGACAATATTGTGACGTCACTTCCCTCCCTATCTTCTTTAATGTTTGTCTATTGCTAGGACCAGAGGGACGAGCTTCGCGTAGATAATTCAGCCATTACTTTCTAATGGCGTCAAGGTTGGGTTCGCGCTTTCGAGGTATGGGTTGCCCACCCCTGCACATGTATATGTTCAATATGGTGTAGTGACAACACTAGAAAAGGTCAATCTTAATTGAATATTCAAACTTTCACTGTCATAATATGTACATATCGTGACAGAAAGATACAGCTCAAATGTTGTAACACCCAATACAGATACATATTTTACCAAAGATGAATGTATTACAAGAATAAAAGTAAAATAATCCATCTAGGCTTCTGAGCGATCCCAAACTTTAGGGAGAGTGTGCTGACTGAAAGCAGAGATAACAGGAGGAAGAAAGGAGAATAATGTCGTGTTCAAGTACATCAAAACATTATTGAAAGATTCCAGCTCAGCTATTCCAGGTGCGGTTGTTGAAGCCTCGTTTGTTCAATTAGAGTTATGCGGTTCACCCACTCGCGATGAACATGCATCTTCCCTATCCATGTCATCCTTCCAAACATCCACTCTCAGTTTCGCTTCGCTCATGCGGAGAAACAATTGACTGTTAATTCAGCTGTCTGTATAGGGCTCGCTTGAGAACGACCGTAAATCAGGTTTCGATAGAGTGAGTGCCTTGATATTTGCGGATAACAATTTGCGACTTTCACTCTGTCATTCCACAACTTTACGTCTTGGTGGGTAATTAGTATGCTGGAAAGCTGTACTGCAACTCTTTCGGGAAAAAATGCAACCTAGCAATGTTGTGTTAACGTTAATTCCACTCAAACATTTGCAACCAACTGTGTGATTGCAATTTCCACCGGCAGATCAGGGTGAAGTATGTCACTTTCCCACTGAAGATTGTCTAGTATTTATATAAACATAAATAACTAAACCGAAAACACTAACCAGGTGAGGCAAAGATATGTCTAACAAAATTTACTTATATAACTATGATTGTGAAAGTAATTTTATAGCATCGAAAACGTCAAGCATACAAGCAGATTGGCGCGTATCGTAGTTAAATGAATTATTGTTGAAGGTAAGAAACAAGAATTGTATTAAATATTGTAAACTTGTATCGGTTATTATAAAATATTGTGTTGTTTATTGAGATGTGAACTATATATTTGTTTTAAAGTAGCATATCACAAATACATTGCAAAATATTCTACATGCTACTATCTAAACTCTGATTACAAATTGCCCACTTTCTTTTCTCAGATATTTAGTTTATGTTATTTAGTTCTTTTATGTTTTTACTTCTGAGAGATTTCTCCTAAGATTCCCCTTCATCAAGATGCAGACGATATAGGCAAAGTACATTCGTATCTTACACAAAATCTACAGTCAAAGTTTCGCGAAAGTAAAAACAGAAGAAGAAGGAAAACCATTCCGACTAGAAAGAAGAGTTCGCCAAGGCGATCCAATTTCTCTCAAACTTTTCACTTGTGTAATGGAACATATATTCAGGAAAATGGACTGGCATAATAATTTCGGGATCAACATAAATGGCAGTCGACTAACAATATAAGATTTGCCGACGATGTGATCTTTTTGTGAATGCTTGTTCGCCACATTCAAAGCAATTGAACGGTGCCTAGCAGAGAAATTTACTTCTAACCACTTCTTTTACTGTTGCAACTTTTTCAGGCATACATACTCTGCACGCACTACCAACAAATTTATCATGAACACTGCCTTTGACATTTAATTTATCACCCATTGCAGAAGGGCGTTACAGGATGGAATTTTTCCATGATGTGGCATATTATATTTTACCTTAAGTAATCTCTGAACATAGGAGATTGGCTTAGATCCAATAAATCTTGTAACAGTGAACGCACAGTTTTCAACCATTCAATTATCCGTACTGTTGTTTACTAAATGGACAGAATAAATTGCAAGGTTGGAAAGTAGCATAACAGCCAATACTGTAAATCTAACGAAAATTTGCTAGAAACGGCAGTATCTGAAAATAGTCATATTCCATTTGATCACTTGTGATTTTTAATACACAAGTTCAGACTAACAAACTGCACTGTGGCACCCGTTCCTTGAAAAAGCATTTTTATTCAATTCTATAGCTTTTCCCACACATTCGCCAAAACACCGAAAGCTAGAACAATTATGTGAACATAGCAGAAATGCAGGGCTGTCACTAAACAAACTGAAGACGCAGTTTTCAAACGGACCTTAAACCCCCATACAAATAGATGGAACAGTCCTCACATATATGAGCGAATATACATACATAGGACAACAGATTTCCTTCCATGATAAAATGGAAAAAGAAGTACAAGGAAGGATCTCATTATCTGAAGAGCAGTTGGACCCTTAAGTTTATATTGTTAAATCAAACACTAACTAAGAAAATCAGATTCCAGACGCTGGAAACCTGTGTATACTATATGGGTGCCAGATATGGTCACTAACAGAAAAATAAAAGAACAACATTGAAATATGTCAAAGAAAAATGCAACGCAAGACCCTCGGAATAACTTTGAAGGACACAATACCTATAGTATTAATAAACCAGTTATCTCAAACAATAGACATCGCACAAATAGCTACCATTGCTACAAATGGCAATGGGGCGGTCACGTTGCAAGAATGCAGCACAATAGGTGGACTACAAGATCTCCATGTGGGATCCCCGGATAGGAAAAAGGACACAAGGCAGACCCAGAATAAGATGACAGACCTCTTCAAGGAACATGCAGGTCAAGAGTAGCAAGAGGAAGAGAAAAAATGGAAATCTCTCGAGAAGCAACTGGTGCAGAGAGAAATGGATAACCAAAGAACAAATCAGTCACAGTGTTTTAAACAGCATACGAACAACTAGCGCGGAATAGCTCACCACGTTAGGAAAAAGCGAGTTTTCCTACTTGTTAGGAGACCTTTGCCCTTATAGGACACAATAGATGGATACAATAGGCTATCTTTATCTTTATCTTTTGTCTATAATTTGTTAATTTACCACAATTATATCTGATCATTAAGCACTCTCCTACTATAGTCTTCTCCCATAAAATAGGGCGCATATTAATTGATTGCTTAAAACAGTGTGAAATACAATCTAAATTAATAAGATTTATAAGGTTAACAATCAATATAAACGCTTAAGTTAAGTTAAAATAAACTTTGAGTGAAAGTTTCGTAGTTAACAGTAGAGCTACGCCTTTTAGTTCGGTTACTGTAGGTAACTCCAGGAAATGAGAGGAGATAATGTGGCAAGATTTTAAACTATATTTGACATCGCCTGATATTATAATAATAGTAATAAAAAGCATTCAACCTATCTAAAAGATTCTTCTCTGGCATAATGAAATGCTCAGAGGAATTTTGTCTAAAGATAAAGGAGAGTAAAACCAGACATCTATGACATAGTGAGAAAATTAATAGTAGTGACCCTTTAATTATAAATAAATTAAAACTAGAACAAATCAAATGGTATAAATATTTGGGTTCAATAGTTAAATCCGAAATAAAAAGAAATTAGTAGTGGAATTACCCCAGGAAATAAAGCATGTCTTGCTAGCCAATACCTGTTTAAAAGCAAACACATTTCGTCAGTTGTAAGGCATAAACTCTATAGGCGATTATGAGACCAGTTGTAACGCTTTAGTGAAAGATTGGTTCTTAAAGAAATAAAATATATAAACCTTTAGAAGAAGAATATTTGGACCCAGAAAATATATGCATGGCGTTTACAGAACAAAACCCAATAATGAGCTGAACAAATTAATAAATAATAAGATCTGGTTATCCAATTATATGATGGCCAATGCGACAGTGAGGTACTGCGCCGAGCGGCAAGCTATCGCTCAAGGTCAGCTGGGCTATACAAGTCGGGGCGGGCGGGTTTTGTCGAACTACTATGTTGGCTTCGAGTCTCACGTAGTTAGAGTCGTTTGAATAGTAAAAGAAACCACAAATATAAAACTTTGCTGTAAGAGTAAAGTCTGCCAGGAATACTAAATGTCCTAATATCCTATTCTATTCCACAAAGAGACTAATTCTTAAAGAAATGATTAAACCAAAGAGATTAACTTTTGGAAGAAAGATATTAAGAAAAATATTTTGACCCACAAAATATATTCATAGCATTTAGGGAATAAAACCCAATAGTCACTGAATAAATTAACAAAATATAATATCGATCTTCCATTTGTATGGCTAACGCGGTGGTAGGAGAATACATCGATCGACAAGCTTCACTCAAGGTCAGCTGGGCTATTCACGGGGAGGGGAGGGATTTAGCAACCTACTACATTGGCCTCGAGTGTTGCCCAGTCAGTGTCGTTTGAACAGTGAAATAAAGAACAAATGTAAACTCTCTGTGCTAATAATATAAATACTAAATATTATACTCTGTTCCACAAACAGAACTTATTTATGGTTCGTATGTCCCTTACCGTCAGGAGCTAATTTGAAGAGCAATTCTTGGGCGATTGAGTTTCAAATCGTAATGCGATTTATAAATTAGTAGCATCCATATACGAGTATTTTAGGTTAACTAAAAGATAGCATCTGTCAAAAGATAAATTTAATTTCTCAAAAATCATTAAGAAGGGAAATGGATAATCTCATAAGCAAATGCCAGAAATGCATAGAAAAATAACGGCAGGCACTTCTCCTTCCTTGTGTACATGGGAATCATTACCTGCCACTACTGTTTCTACCACCACTAGTGTTTGTGTTGTTCCGCCCGCCACGACTCCCGGCTGGTCCTGAGCAATGTCTTATTAGCCATGCAGTTCCCTGTTATCGCGTCGGTCATCAGATAGACGGATGACACAATATAACTATTTTAAACCGTTCATATTAAAAATTGTACTTTTAATACAAAGCACTCAAACTAGCAAATTCATTTTGTAACATTTTAGTAAACATAATACGGAAAGACGATTATGAATCCGTTTATGGGATTGTGAATTGCACGTTTAAATTGTATTGGTTTTATTTTATTTTTGTGTTCATCGCGGTAGTTTCGAAACTAGGTCATGGTGCAATTAGTGATGTTAGGTAATTAATCATATTGACAATCGTTAAATCATGTCACGCTAGAATAAAATAGTTGTTGATCCCATTATCGGGTTTGTCTAAGTGCATTGTCTGTCAGAAAGAGAAAAAATTACATTTTTAAAAAATAGTTTAGTATAATATATAATGAAAATGTAACAATAATAATTTGTTAATTTTAATGCACCAAAATACGCTTAAAAGTCATTAATTACCACCGCTGCTGTATTGGTAAATTTAGGTACAGTTTTCTCCATGCTCCTCCTAACGAGAAACATGCAAAATTATTTCTTTGAAACAAGGAATGCTTATAATAACCGGAATAAATCTAGTTTATAATAATTACTGATTTATTTATAAATATTAAGTGACTGTCTAAAAATATTAGGTATATTTTTAGATGTTGAGTGATTCTTTAACGGTGGGGGGGGGGGTTGGACATCCACCGATTGGTTAAAGTATTTATAAATGTAAACTTACGGAAATTAAGAAATGGCCAGACCAAAAGCAAATAATAAAGAACTTGAAAAATTGTTCCAATTTAATAGTTTGTGTCTAAGATAGGAGAAAGTGGAAAATTACTGACGAGAAAGTCAACATTTAAATATATAAAGTTGTGGTGCCTGAAGAAGAGAATGAATATGAGATCTAGGGAACATATTTGCTTTTATAGGAGCCAGTGATATATCAAGACCACAATGTTGTAATAATCATGATGGATACAAGTAATACTGGTTAATAAACGTTTCGATCATTTCCATTCTTCTGGTAATTTAATTACATATTATATGTCTAATCCATAATGATTTAGATTTTGTATTTAACTTCACACGTCCCTAAACTGTAAAATCATCGAATAACTCTATAAAATGTTTATAAATATGTTGACCTATAGGAAACTGCTTGTCTGGGGCTTTATCGAGTATAGATATATAGATGTGGTTCTTTCACAAGCCGTTTCTTGGCTATGGTTTAGATGGGATGATAGTATGAGGCAGTTTACAACACTATACGAGTATGTACAAAGATCCTAATGAAGTTAGTCGCCATGGCTGAGCTGTGTGTGCACGATAAGGTTCACCGGAAGAGCGCTGTTCAGATTACAGCCTCTCTAATGAACTTGCAATAAAGTAGGGCACTGTCGGTAACAACAAAAGTCTCCTGCTATATCTGCCACAAGTATGAAAAGATGGAACAGTTGAGTAAAGGAGGAAATTAACTCATCTCTTTTAATGTTTCAACAGAATTTGTAAGACGCTGTTTGAGACCAAAACAAAGGCTGCAAGTGTCGTAGAAAACGGGCAATTTTTGGTAGCTTAAAATGTATAAAGTTACCGCTACGGGTTGCCAAGGTTGTTAAGACGCGGACTCGTGAGCGGGAGGTCTGGGGCTCGATTCTCGCCATGAACGTCCTTCGTGACTGAGATTTTCTCCAGTTTTTCCTCAGTCCTCATTAAGTGCTAAATGTCAGTGAGGCACCCTAAAACTTAGGTCTGGAACGTTTCCTTCCTTTAAAAAAATTCTTTCCCAGTTATCATTTTATCTCATGTACCATCAGTGTCACCGCCTGTGATTGATTTAGTTTATTTACGGACGCTCTTCAACATCTCAGGTCATCAGCGTCCCATTCAAATTTGGGCGTGAAACGGCCGACATTTTGCTCAGAGGCCTCTTCTTTCAGGCCTGAAGTTCTTTATCGTGCCGTAAATGTACGACACGGGACCCACGGCTTTACTTCCCTTCCGAAGGAAGCCATACTTAGGATTTTTATGTCCGAAAAAAATCCATTGATCCTGGCGGGGATCGAACCCGCGATCTTGGGTTTAGGAGGCAAGTATGGTTACCACCCGCTTGTTATGCCTGAGCAGTAAAAACCGGCGTTAAACACTATTAAAAAAAGTATACAGTGAATGAAAAAATCTTCTTTTACCTTGAACAATAAAAATACGGACTTGCTAATCATAAATCAAGAGAATAATTAGTCAAAAGTCAATTTGCTTTTAACATTTGAAAATGAATCCGTTGAAGAATTCTCGCGCGGTCAAATCCCCGAGCACAATCTCTACTAGAAGCCAAACTCATCAATACTGATATTGAGTTCAGAACCAATTTTCCCCTCTGGCTGAGCTGGTCTTTTCTCAAACATATTACTTTGCAATAACAACCTCTCTTTACAGTGTGATTCCTGATTTGGATTTTCTTTTGCCTAACAATTCTAAGCTAGTTCCATTAAAATAATATATATGAGAAAATATGGCTGTACAAAGCATCAGTCAGGAAAAGGTGGAAGTTCATAGCATATAAAAATGAAGATTAGGAACTTAAGAGTTGTAAACAGACAGGATAGGAGCTGCAAAAAAGACAGAATAATGTAGTTAGAAAAAGATAAAAAATTTGAAGAGAAATACAAGTAACTAGAGCTCAAGAGTTTATGATGTGACATATTTTCTTTTAATTTCAAGACCTATTTATTTTACTACAATTTAAAGTTTCTATGCACTAGGGAGTTAATTTTATTGTCACGCAAAATCATGTTTGAGATATGGTGTCATATCTGAAATGTTTTATTCTGAAAAATTAAGTTGCACAGTTGTGAACCATAAGAATGCACTATCTGTTACTCAATTGTAATCCTGCATAGATAGAAATTGTTCAGCGTATCAGCATAGGGTCTGCATTGTATTAAAAGTTCTTAATTCTGTTCCAGCAATCTCTCGAAAGGTTTAGTTCTGTCTTCTGTAGTGTCACTTACAGCCATATTTAATTACCTATATGTCGCAAAACATTTTAAAATTTAAGTACGCTAGTTTGGGAAAAGTAACATAAATATTTTTTTTAATTAGTGTGAAACTGCGGAATACCAGGTGTAAGTTTCAACGTGTCATTTATTATTTATTAGAATTATAAAAACCGAATGTATGCTACGGAATAATCAATAACCACATCATTTCTATTTCTGCATCGATTACTCACAAAACCACGTTCTAATTTCCTTACAAAAGTTTAATCTAATGAAGTATATAAATATTAGAAAGTTCTTTTGCACATAATCAGAAGCCAAAGGTTTTTCCACTGGTTGTCTCGGAAAGAAAAAGAAACGTCTGTGCTCTGTACAGCTACGCGGTTTCATTAAGGCGATAAGCGAAGGGAAGGTGAAGTGAAAAATCACGGTTGAAAGGCTTCTCGTTCTTGAACAATACAAACCGCCAAAAAATAAACAAGAAAAAACTAAGACTGATTTTCGAGAGGGCTAAAAAAAAGAGTTCATAAAAGTAATGCATAAAATATGTGCTAAATAATATTAACAAAGTAAATATCCCCAAATTACGAAATATATTTAAATTTTAACTGCAAATTTTAAAGTTGTAACCATAGAACAAAACTACAGAAAAACAATCTGCTTGCTATGAAAGAATTTAAAGACTGCGGGATGGAGTAACTGATAAAAGAATATGGGTGTCCATCGATTACTAAACAGATTTGAAGGAAGGTATGTAGCAATTATAATGCTTGGGACGTTTCGTGTCAGTAGTCAAGGTGAAAATTTCCTATTGAACAGTGAAATGCTGGAATGCATTGATCTCTTAAAGACATTCCAAAAATGTGTTTCCATAATGCTATGAAAACCGCCTGTGGTGCCTCAGCAGTAAAAACGGGCGTTAAACATTAATCATAATAATAATAATAATAATAATAATAATAATAATAATAATAATAATAATAATAATAATAATAATAATAATAATAGTGCTATGGAACTTTTGTATGGAGATGAAGTGAAAAGGGGGGGGGGGGCATTCTGTTTATAAGCGATACTGTCATACATAAAAGAAGGTGCTAAAGACCTTACTTTGCTCTATCCAAATCGCACATATGCATTTTATAGGTTGGCAGAAGAAATTTATGACGATTTAGCAGTTTATATGTAAGTACAAAATTCCTTAAATGTTCCAGCAAGTAAAATGCTCTACAACCAAAGTTCGTCGTCCGAAATAAAGTATTCCCAGACTGGGGAAATGGTTTGAGGTTGCCATATTCCAAGACTTTTTTTACCTGCACCCAAATATGGCGCGGACTCGTGAGCTGGAGGTACGGGGTTCGAATCCCGCCAGGACCGTCCTCCCTGACTGAGGTTTTTTCCAGGTTTTCCTCAGTCCTCATACCTGGCAAATACCGGGTAGGTACCCTAAACTTAGGCCTGGAAGTTTCCTTCTTTAAAAAAAAATCCCTTCACAATACATTTCATCTCATGCATGATCAGTGTTCATTGCCTTTGGTGCCTCAATAGTAAAAACGGGCGTTAAACACTACTCAAAAAAATCTCCTCGCGTTATTTCCTGGAAATTACATAGCCTGCCAAGGATTTCTCTGAAAAACAAATCCAAGTCCTCTGTCGTTACCTACTCCTCAAAGGTTCTCTCCCTTTCTTTATTTGCTGCGTGGAAGTGTCACTAGCACGTAAGTGTTCCGAATTTGAATGTTAGAAATACTCCGGGAACTTACTAGCAATAAAAATTCAGAAGTATAGTTTGAGTATAGTTCGGAGACCATATATCTCTTTGAGTTTCGTGTTGATTTCACTGGCTATTACATACCTAGAAAAATCTGTTGTAGAACTAGAAAACCAACATCACCTTGAGACCGACAACCGCTAGATGTTTGTACGAAACCCCTGATATAGATACGTCATTCACAGCGCTGCAGTGAGCTCTATATCAGCTGGAATTGGAAGAAAAAAGAGCTTGTGCAACTAGAAAACTGACTTAATGCGCTATACTTGTCCACAGTGGGATGCAATCGGTGGTCATCCAGATTTTGAATCATGCAGGCTCCATATAATCACCAGCCTTTATATGACCTATGGTTTATTTTATAAATATAGGTTTTTACAAAATGAAGGTTTGCGTTAAGTCAAATAATATAAACTGCCTTATTGTGTTTCATTACTTTCTGTTGTTTGTAAAACAATAATAAAAACCTGGAATGAATACCCCAAAGTAAAATGTGCTGTTTATTTAACATGAAAATGGGAGGAATATTAACGCTACTTAAGTGAAATTAAAACACTATCTAAACTTCTGCAATTTGTATTATTTTACTATGCATTCTTCATTTAAGAAAAATGTGGTGTAACATGATTCTATTTGTGCTACTTGATAAATACTAAACTGGTTGAGATTAGAAACTTATAATTACAATATTTTTTATAAAAATACAACATTGTGACTCATAAATTATACGTTTAACGATTAAACATTTTTATTATCTGCAGTAATACAAGAGTTCACAATTTTTCGGTAATATAATTTAGGTTAACGAATGTTTTTGTCATAATTATTTCCAGACCAAAGGTCGAGACAACAAGCATGAGTCTGAAAGCTCAAATAAATTACCTAAAAAATTTTGAGCAAGAGGTGATTCAGTGTAAGATAATTGCAATGCGAGAAATGAGAATAGGTCCGTAAGTTTCCGGCCTATTCATTTTTAGGTATGATAAAGACAAAGTCTATATTTTACTTTTCAATATATATGTCCTTTCTTGCAATACACTTCTCACGTTTTCCGATTAACTTATCAAACCCACCCCCAATAATCAGAAGTCTTGTCTGCAAAGTAGGCATAAACAGCATCCATCACTTCATCGTCACACTTAAATTTCCTTCCTCGAAGGTCCTTCTTGAGTTTTGAGAAGAGGAAATAGTCACTGGCAGCTACGTCTGGACTGTAGGCTGAATGGTCGATCTCCTTGAAGCCACATTTCTTCACAGCTTCCTTTGCAACAGAGGTGTGTGCACCGGAAAGTTATCGTGAAGAAGGTGCACAACACCACTCAGCTTTCCTCGCCTTTTCTCTTTGAGGGAAGCACGTGGTCTGTGCAGCAGGTCAGCATAGTATTCCCCGTTTACTGTGGTGATCCTCTCCTTGAAGTCAATGAAGAGTATTCCTTCACAAACCCAAACGATTGTGGTCATGATCTTCTTGGTTGACTGATTGACCTTGGCCTTTAGAGGCGGTGATTCGCCAGATTTACGCGTCTCCATTGATTCTTTTTTGGACAAGGGATCATAGTAGAGGACCATAGTTTCATCTTCTGTAACAATGGTTTGCAAAACTTCTCTCTCGTTGCCACGGCAGAGCTCTAAAAAACGCCTGACAACAGATGACTCGTTGCTCCTTTTGGAATGAGGAAAGAAGTCTAGGCACCCATTTTGCACTAACCTTATTCATGTTTAAATGTTTATGAATAATTCGCAGACAGTTGTTTTAGAAAGGCCCAATCTTACTGCTATTTCTGTAACTTTGAGCCGCCGGTCTTCCATAATATCTCCTTCCATAAGAGCGATCGATGTTTTCAGGAGTGAGCACCTCCAAGGGCCGAGCTGCATGCACTTCGTCTTCAATGCTTTCTCGACCCATTCGAAAAGTTTGGTCCATTCTTTTACGGTAAAATGTGAGGGGGATGCTTCCCCATACACCATCCAATCGCTGTTTAATTTCATTTGGAGTAAGTCCTTCTTTTCTGAAGAACTTAATATGAGCTCGATATTGCATTTTGGACATGTCACAATCTTCTACACATAGCCTTCTTAATGCAAATACATCTGAACAACTAAACACAGCGGAGCTAACAGATAAGGTATGGCACCAAATAAGAGTTTTGTGAAGGCGATAATCCTTATCGGAGAGGCCGCAAACTTATGGACCTACCCTCATACATTTTAGCTCAGTTGATATATGTACTCATACTATCAAATTTGTATAAAACGCTTTGAATTGATATTCCCGAACAAGGAAATTTTTGGATATTCATTTTTGAATAATGTATCGAATTGTTATGGAAATATGCACAATTAACCCACCAAATCTTGTGAAGAGCTTCAGATTGTTGCTCTAAACTGTGAAATCACTGGAGTACCATGCCATTGTCGTCCTCGGAACAAGAGCCAGATTATACGTATGTAGATAGGCGTTCAGCCTTCCTAAGACATAAATAGCGGAGAAAAGTCATGGCTCTAGCTTGAGATACGAGGGTGGTTTGATATTAAAAAAAACGGGTTCAGTCTTGGAACATACTTTATGTTTCGACACAGTCCCTTCGAAGTTCAAAGTATTTTTTCCAACATTTCTCCAGGCTATTGATTTTCTCGTGAAAGCGGGTTTCCTCGAGGTCTTCAAAATATACATTTACCTCTGTTAATTTGACTCAAATTTGTGTCCAGTTAGGAAAGAGTTGAGTTTCGGGGCCAAATGGTAATCAGAGGGAGGTGCTTCCCAGTGGATGCGAATGCATTCAAGTCAATTTGCCCTGAGCGACGTGTCTTGAATGTACCGGCGCATTGTCATGATGAAACAACTTCTTGACCATTCCCAAACGTTTTCCTGCGATCTTTGTCTTCAGTTCTCCACAAGTTATGCTTTGTATTCTCTGGTAGTCTCCTAGTAGTCAATCAAGAGAATTCGTTTTTGTGTATTCAAAACTGAATGCAGGCGGTAATGGCTTCAGTTTGCCCTTTGCCTTTTTCAAAGCCGGTTCGTCTCATTTCTCTTGTTTATTCTGCTGTTTTATTTATGTACATTGTAATGAAGTTTCATCCATAGTCACAAATTCACGTGAAAATTGGTTGGATTCTTCTTACACATTTCCAACCAGTCGGCTGATGTTGCTTTTGCCCCGAAATAAACAAGGCACCCATCTTTCTTACGTAAACATCTTTCATGTGTAATTTATTATGCAAAATAAAATCAGCCTACTCAGTTTTTTTAACGCACATAATCATTATGGACATTGTTAGCTTTTCTCCTTTATAAATGTTATTAATTCCTCAAGAGCTACTCTCTTCCTTATTGATTCAATGCGATGTCGGTCCTGATGTTGTAGTGATAACCATACTTGCCTCAAGATCGCTGGTTCAATCCCGGCCAGGGTGGATGGATTTTTTCGGGCGTAAAAATCCTAAAAATGGTGTATTTCGGAAGGAAAGTAAAGACCTGTATCCCATATAGCAGATTTACGTCACGAAAAAGAACCTCAAGTCTGAAAGAAGAGGCTTCTGAGCAAAATTAATCGGCCATTTCACGCCCTGAATGGAAATTAAAGAGGTCCGTAAATATATCAAATCCACAATTAAATGAGATGTCCGTGGCCTTTGCTATCTCGCGCACTTTTGCTCTGTCAGTCAAACAATATCATGAACCATATCGAGGGTTTCTGATCTCACAACTTATTTTGGAATGTATGAGTCTTCCGATGTTTTTCTGCAAAGCTTGAGTTTTTTTTACCCAAGTCGAAAGATTTCATTGGAAGGGCAAGCGTCACCTAATGAAGGCCACCCCTTTCATGAATTCCTTTTGCTGGTTTCCCTCCCGAAAAAAGAAGTGAAATACACCACAAATTACAACCTTATCCATTTTATACTACTTTGAAAATTCTGTGTTTAAACAATTACCAAACAATGAATTAACATCAGAATGACCTGTTACCTTAAATATAGATACACAGCAAGTAAACGTTATTACCACATGTACAGATGTTGCCTATCAAACAACCGTAGTATTATCATTTTCTAGAGGTGAAATGAGCATACGAGGGTATGTCCATAAGTTTCCGGCCTCACTGATAAGGATTCAAAAATCCTTATCTGGAGTCATACCTTATCTGTTAAGTAAATAATGGCAGTTTGAAGCAGGAAATATTGTCTCAAACTTTCCTATTTAATTTTAATTGCTTCTGACGGCTACTATAATAATAATTGTATCTTGTTTCAGGTAATCAAGGGTATTAATATTATAATTAAAAGGAGGACCCCAATATTATATGTATTAGTGTATATATAGATATGTCTTTTTACTAGTAAGTAATTACGAAGTTATCTTTCTGTAATATCATGATTGACAGTGCATATATGTCTCTGTTATGTTTTTGTGAAAGTAATGGAAATGCTGTCTTTGTCGGAGGACATTAGCTTTACCTGAGAATAGGGTCCTTTGTTAAACATTACTCTTTTAAATCCTTCCGGACAGATTCGCCGGTCCCAAGGCGCCAGATGTAATTACACTGTAAACGGCTAGGAATATGAATTCAATTGTTTACGGTACTTGCCGTAAAAAGCAAATATCGCATACAGAAACCAAGGTATTAGCTGTTTCAAAGGGATGCCGCACACATTGCCGAAGCGTGCTTTATCGCACGAATCTAGTGAAGGGTAAATGTCTCTTTTTTCCGTAGCGTGGGAATAGAAAATGTATATTTCCTGGTAAAAACCAGAGACTTCGACCAATCAACATATTTCAAAAACCCGACGGATAAAAGCAGACTTTTAATAAACCATGCACTTGTGTGATCCAATAATATTCTAGAAGGAATCAAATTCAATAATATTTAAAGGAATTAAATTTTCCCGAAGGAGGAGCGAATTCGCATAAGAGATTTAATATTAACTATAAGCAGTTAAGTTTTAGGCATTCGCGAGGGGAAGCAGTCGTAACAACAACAGTAAATGTGGTGACAGAGTAACAGCAGTAACGGTAGTAGCAAGAGTGACAGTTAGTCAGTATCTGCATCAGTCATCCAGTGTCATAGTAGAATAGTTAAACCGTCGCGAAAGAGTCAAAGTAAATCGTTCGGTCAGTGAGAGTCAGTCAGTTGATTTGAGAGTAATAGTACGAATGGTCACAATTGTGTTAAAGTGAATAAATACGCGAGTGAATACAGTGAATTATCGTCCGAAGAAGTACAGCATGTTCCAGAACCTTCCAAATTGTCAAATAAAGCAAATTTCCATCCAGAGCCGAACTTCATTATTACAGTGAACAATCCTCCCTAATGACCGTCATTAAAACAGTCCAAACTTCCCCTGAGATCCCTATCCTCTCCATTGGAACCAGAGAGTTAGGAAGCATCGAACGCATGACTCCAAGAGCCGAGGCAAGACACGAAGAGCATCTAATTGTCCAAACAAATAAATAAATAAAAATAAATCCCCATCCATATAAAAAATAATCAATCCACTACAATTACGGTTCCAAACTGTAACTTCAACTCCGCTTTGTTCAGTTGTTCAGATATAGTTGCATAAAAAAGTCTATGCGTAGAAGATTGTGACATGTTCAAAACGGAGTTTCGAGCTGCCATTAAATTCTTCACTAAAGAAAGACTTACACCAAAGGAAATTAAACACCGATTGGAGGTGTATATGGGGAAGCATCTCCCTCATATTCTACCGTAAAAGAATGAGTCCAGAAAGTATTGAAAACGAAAAGCGTGCAGGTCGGTCCTTGGAGGTGTTCATTTCTGAAAACGTCGCTCGTGTGGAAGAAAAAAGTATGGAAGACTGGTGGTTCAAAGTTAGAAATAGCAGCAAGGTTGGGCCTTTCTAAAACAACAGTCCTTCAACATTTAAACATGAATAAGGTTAGTGCAAGATGGGTGCCTCGACTCCTTTCCTCAGTCCAAAAGCAGCAACGAGTCATCTATTTTCAGGCATTTTTGGAGCTCTGCCATGGCAACGAGAGAGGGAGTTCTGCAAACCATTGTTACAGGAGATGAAACTATTGTCCTCTACTATGATTCCTTGTCCAAAAGAGAATCAATGAAGTGGTGTAAACCTGGCGATGCACCGCCTCTAAAGGCCAAGGTCACTCAGTGAACCAAGAAAATCTTGGCCACAATCTTTTGGGATTGTGAAGGAATACTCTTCATTGACTTCAAGGAGAGGAACACACAGTAAATGGCGAGTATTGTGCTGGCCTACTGCACAGACCACGTGCTTCCATCAAAGAGAAAGGGCGAGGAAAGTTGAAAGGTGGTGTGTGCCTTCTTCAGGACAACGCGCCTGTGCACACAACTCATGTTGCAAAGGAAGCTGTGAAGAAGTGCGACTTCAAGGAGATCGACCAATCACCCTACAGTTCATATCTAGCTCCCAGTGAATATTTCCTCTTTTCAAAACTCAAGAAGGACCTTCGGGGAAGGAAGTTTAACTGTGACGAAGAAGTGATGGATGCTGTTTATGTCCATTTTGCAGACAGCACTTCTTGTTATTTTGGTGGAGGGTTGAAATGTTAATAAAAAGATATGAGACGTGTATGGCATTATAGGGTAAGTGTATTGAAAAGTGAAATATAGTTTTTGTCTTTATCATAGCCAGAAAATGGTTAGGCCGGAAACTTGTGGACCTACCCTCGTATCTAAATACTGCAACACAGTTTCCGTTCGATTCTGGTTTTGATATGTTAGCTAGAACTGTTTCATTGCAGTAAATGCGACGTGTGTAGCACATATGTTGTCTTGGGAATCGGTTTCCAATACCGGTGAGGCTGTAATGGAATGTTGCCAAGTCATCCGAGTAATGGGTGAGTGGGAGAGTCTTCGTTCTTTTCGAGAAGGGCAAACAAATTACTTTAACAACCGTGATAGGTTTCATTATCGCTCACTATGGAGGCTCTAATCTCTTGCCTCTTAACGCAAATAATTGATCTGACATACTTGTTTTGCTACTGCAGCACATGTTCCTACAATGCGATCAAAAGTCAATGTGGGTGTGAAAAGTCATATATACCTGTTAGTATACTGACATTAATGAATGTAGCCATACACGTATAGATGGCGCTGCACTTAAATATCATTACATTATGTACGATGCAAAAATCGAAATCTACGTTAATTTAAGTTTTTCTAACTATAATTTATTATACTAAAAACTTAACTACTTACCAATAGAAGGCAATAATTTGAAAGCAATAAATTTCCATGTTTTTTCTCTCCTATCGAACTAAATGAATATTTCCAATTTTGCCAAAAGCTGCAAATTTGCTAATCATTCGATATTAGGCTTAACAAGATCCCTCGTTGCTTGTTCTACAGAGGCACAGTCGACTAAAACTGTATCCACTCTTCAGGACCCCCATACCCAAGTAGTAAACTCAATTTTCTTCTTCTTTCGATCTTATATTGTATCAAGGAACAATGTGGCTTACAATCTAGGGTTGTAGTTAAACTTACTACAGTATAAGAACTAATGAACTATGAAAGTAGGCTATAAAACATATCTTACTATGTACCTAACTTAACAACCAAGTGGCATTTAGCGCGTTTTTGTTTGTGTTCGCACACGAAGGAAGTTTGAGGAAACTGTGCTGTCGTGTAAGTCTAGAGTAAAAACAGAAGAAATTCGTGTAGAAGTCAGTTGTTAAAAAGAGTTTTCAAGTGGGAATTGTAAGAGCATTCTTGATTGGTACCTATATGACTAAAGAACAGTACAGCATCGACCCATTCGGTGTACTTCACCAAACTGCAGATTCAAGATTTATTGCCGTTTTATAGAACGTTATTTATAGACGTGGCATTTTAAAATTAAAAACCTATAAGATAACTGTAATATAGGGTTCGGAAGAGTTAATTTCCGCAATTGGATGTTCGATAATGTAAATGTTCACTCTACTGACGCGCGTTTGTTTGTTTATTTACTTATTTTATGGACGAAACATGGTTTTATTTACATTAGTGACAAACAACAATAGATACTGGAGTGCAGAAAGACCCGATCTTGTCAAAGAGTCTTCAAGCCTGTTTTTCCATAGCCGCATGTGGGCCTTCGGCTTACCGCGACGACCGCTGCGTCTTCTACCTCCATCACATGTAATTGGTAGAGTGCAGTATTGCAGGGGGGGGGATGTGATCAGCACACTGCATCCCGCCAGCATATCGCGGCTCGTGGCTTGCTAGATCATCGAAGATCTCCACGTCTTCATCAGGCAGCTTCCCAATTGTCCTCACCGGCCTGGGTGGACCCCGTTCCAGACCTCCCTAACTTAGAAAAATTCCCAGATAGGTTCCGGGAATAGAACGCGGATCTCCCAGCCAACAGTCAGCAACGCTAACCACTAGACCAATGAGGTGGTCAGTCAAATAGTCTAGAAAATGGAAATTGTAGAAAAAAATGGTGTTTGGTATGCTTAGAATGCTTACAGAAAGCTATGCTCTTGAATTTAAGCGGATATGAGCGAGCTTCCCGGTCCTAAGCTACTGAAGCTTTCGTCAAGACAATCTTAATGCATGTGATATTATCAGCAACTTTCAGCAGAATTCTGAACATACAAGCGCCCAACAAATGCATTATAAAAGACGTGGTGTAACTCCGGCCAACCCCATATTGCAGAAAGCATGTTAGGCATTGCCAAACAACAAACATCAACATGAGCATCAAATCTGCTATAGCGCTCTCGTTACAAGATTTTACAACACAAGGATTTCCATTGGTCTATAAAACAATTGACAGCTCACAGTATCAACCACTAAAGTATTATTACAAACAAAGCGTTTGGATTTCTCTGCTTGTATAGAAGAGCTATAATTAATTATTGTTTTTCTCTTCGCGTGGACTCATTTTGTAATTCGTAAGTTAAAATCTGCGAGCTACCTTATAAAAGTGAACTTTTCCACACAATAAAACTGTTGTCATTGGCAAATTGTACAGATGAAGGAGAGAGCGTAAGCCATGCAGTCATGCAAGCGAAAGCAATTATCTTCGTCCCTACAGCTTCTACCCGAGTGGGAATAATCCCCAGGCTTTCCGGCTGTTTTTGAGAGATTGGTACAGCGTTTCAAGGAGCAGAAATTTAAAGATGTTTTGTAGTTTGCTTGTCAGACCTTTTAAGTGTGCATTCAATTACACACCGCCTTCTGGAAATCGGCTATTACCCATTAGTGCTTGTCGAAAATATCCAAGAGCAGCGTTTCTCAGCCTGTGGGTTCAGATCCACTAGTGGGTGGCGAAATCTCCCGAATGGGCAAGGGGCGGACAACAAGAAAGCGGACTTTAGTGTAGAAATGCAATACAATTGCCCTGTAAATCTATTTATGTTTGGTATTTTATTTTTAATTGAATTACTTATCAAGTATCCATTATTCGATTCTACCATTTGCGCGTCGCGTGTTCTGTGCACATCCGACATTTTTGGCTCTTACATTGCGGAAACGTAACAATGCTGCTGTCGGTCCTGGTGGTGTAGTGGTAGCCATACGTGCCTTCTAAACCCAAGATGGCGGGTTCAAACCCGGCCAGGACCGATGGATTTTTTCGGGCGTAAAAATCCTAAGTATGGCCTCCTTCGGAAGGGAAGTAAAGCCGTGGGTCCCGTGTCGTACATTTACGGCACGAAAAAGAACCCCAAACCTGAAAGAGAGGCTTCTGAGCAAAATTTGTCGGCCGTTTCACGCCCTGATTTGAATGGGACGCAGATGACCTGAGATGTTAAGAACGTCCGTAAATAAAACAAATTAACAAGTAACAATGATTTGTGGCATTACGTATACATTTAAATAATAATAGAACATTTCTCGAACTATCTCTTTATAACCAAAAATCAATATTCAAATTCAAAACTAAAGTATCCGTTTCGTTTGAAATTTCATTTAATTAAGAAACTTATACAAACTTATTTACTCAACAAAACAAAAACAAACATAATATTATCCCATTATCGATGTACAGTCTTCGTCCGATATTGAGTTAGTTTCAATCTTAAATTTATAACAATTCATGTACGCCTTAAATCGGGGACATTAAAAGAAAAGTGAAGCGCTCAAGGTGGAAAGATAGCAAATGGTGTTCCTATTTCATGTTGCAGCTCTCCAACATTCACACCTTATGCAGAAACAGCAAGACCAGTCGTCACATTAGTTTGCTGAGCACAATATGTCTTAATACAATTTCAACAAGTGCAAAATAAGTTTAAATAATATATTTACTATTTTAATTAGAGTATACTAATTTAACTTAAGGGTTCTGTGAAGTTTCATATTCTTCAAGGTGAGTTCCAGGACTTGAAAAGAGAACCTGTACCACTATTTACCATCGGCGTCCAGGCAGTAACCTAATATTTATATGTTTGTAAATACCATATTAATTTCATTGTTTGTAGCAATAACTTGTAACGCGTTGTTTAATTATGTAAATAGTACAGATAGATTAAGGGTTTTACATTGGATTCGGGAGATGAGTGCTAATATAACATTGGCAGACTTTATATGTTACGAGGGTAGGTCCATAAGTTTCCGGCCTAACTAATTTCCAGGTATGTTAAAGACAAAAACTATATTCCCCTTTTCAATATAGTTACCCTTTATTTAAATACATTTCTCACATCTTTGAATTAACATTTCAATCCCCGCCCCCCAAATAATCAAGAAGGATTGTCCGCAAAATACACATAAACATCATTTATTACTGCTTCATCACACTAAAGTTTTCTTCCTTGAAGGTCCTTCTTGAGTTTTGAGAAGAGCAAATAGTCAATGATGGGAGTTAGATCTGGATTGTAGGGTGGATGCTCCATCTCCTTGAAGCAACAGTTCTTCACAACTTCCTTTGCAAAAAGAGCTGTGTGCACAGGCGCGTTGTCGTGAAGAAGGCGTTGTTTTAGAAAGGCCCAACCTTGCTGCTATTTCTGCAATCTGCAGTCGCCAGTCTTGCATAATTTCTCCTTTCACAAGAGCGATGTTTTCAAGGGCCGACCTGCATGTTCTTCATCTTCAATGCTTTATCGACCCATTCGAAAAAGTTTGGCCCATTCTTTTACGGTAGAATATGAGGGGGGTGCTTCCCCATATACACAGTCCAATCGCTGTTTAATTTCATTTGCAGTAAGTCTTTATTTTGTGAAGAACTTAATAACAGCTCGAAACTCCACTTCGAACATGTCACAATCTTCTACACATAGCCTTCTTTATGCAACTATATCTGAACCACTGAACAAAGCGGAGCGGAAGTTAGAACTGCAATTATTTGCTTAACAGGTAAGGTATGATACCAGATAAGGGTTTTGTGAAGGTGATAATCATTATCGGCAAGGCCGGAAAATTATGGACCTACCCTTGCACATAGAATAAAAGCAAAAGACGAACACCTGGCATCCAAAGCTATACCTTTAATGGATTTTTCCGAGCATCTGGAAGCATGGTTTTGGCGCTGTGGAGGTTTATACGCTAAATGTTCGCGCCCTTCCTGAACGTTCTCTACGAACCAGCCCATCAGCCACGAGTATTTTGAACTTTTGAAGCGTGGCGATGCTCATGGGCGTACGTGTGAAGCCCCCGGAGGCCTGATGTTGACGCGTGGGCACCCAAGCCGAGAGATTGTATATAAAGAGGCAATTAGCCCAAGTTTCAGGCACTTTTAGGCATTCTTCATTCCCTCTTGATCATGTAGGGTATTCAGTCGATGGTGGAGATTTGTGATCAAGGAGCAGAAGCATAACTTATATATCATGCAAGTGGAATACATAGCCGCGTGATACTAAGGTAAAAATCTCGAGTAAGGAACAAGTGATAACTGATTGCAAGCTTTAGTTCACGAGAAACTCTTACGGTAGCAGCAGAGCCTTGCTTAGTTGTGTGACATTATTGTTTACAAACCTCAAAAGCTCGCGGTCATCAGAAGTACTTAGCTTTCCAGTGCGCCTATTCACTTAACTACTAGTCCAAGGGTTACGGGGAACTCATTACCCGATACGAACAATAGCATCTTTGTAACGTGGAACCAGGTCAATAAATACACTTATCTTAACCTTCGTGTGTTTATATTTGAACGATCTTCCTGAGATCAGGTAGTCGGTGCAAACGACGACCATCTGCTATGCCCACGCAGCAACTATTGACTCGTGAACTGGACCATTCTCATCGAAGACCCCAACGGAAACCCACAACAACGCTTACAACCATTAAGAGCGTTTTGAGTAGCTGTAGCTGTTACTTTGCCCTAGATGCTAAAGCATGGGTAAACGAAAGAATTTTAGTTATGAATTTTTCCTTCTTGATTTGCGAAAAGAGTAAGACACTAAATACTTCAGTATTACTTTTTCTCCTTAAGAATGATACAAATCTAAATTATAAAAAGACTCTGTTCTGTGTCAGCAAGTGCGCCACTATCGAACGAATGACCCAGTTTCCGCGGGTTCGAAACCTTAGGCATTAGTTCCTCCTCACAATCAAAACGTTTCTCCTAATTAGGCCGTTACGTGCTGTACTGTTGCCAGTCGCGAATCTATTAGTAAACTAATCCCTTCATGAACCCCCCCGCACATTCAATTTTCTAATTAATGCGGCTCCCTTCATGAACGTAAATGTTCTGGCTCTCAACCATTATCTCCAGCACTGCAGAAGGCGATTTGAGCATCTCCAGCACAGGACTGAAGTTGAGTTAATGTGGAATTGTTCACTCAAAAAGTATCCTGCATTTTATTGCAGTTAGCGAAGGTTCTATCATTTTATAAAAATTGCCCCATTAGCACTAAAACTATCTGTAGCCCTTTTGTGTTTCCAAATATAGATATTTGGAAAAAACTATATCACACTTTTAAGTTAAAACGTACACATTAGCTCCATAGTGGCATTTACGCTATTAGAATAAAAGAAAAACATCAAGGAAATTAGGTAAAAACAAAAGAGAGTGTTAACTAGACTATAAAATGCGTATTCTAATGTTTCATTAACTACTTTGCACAAGAAATAAAGGCAGGCTTTGATTTCATGATTTTCCGTTTATAATTCAAAGGTTTCAAGGAGATCGTCCATCTACCCTACAGCCCAGATCTAGCTCCCAGTGACTATTAACTCTTCTCAAAACTCAAGAAGGACTTTCGAGGAAGGAAATTTAAGTGTGATGAAGAAGTGATGGATGCGGTTTATGCCCATTTTGCAGACACGACTTATGGCTATTTTTGGAGGGGAATTGAAAAGTTAATTCAAAGATGTGAGAAGTATATTGCAATAAAGGGTAACTATATTGAAAAGTGCAATGTAGTTTTGGTCTTTATCATAGCTAGAAAATGGTTAGGCCGGAAACTTATGGACCTACTCTCGAACCTCAGCTCCCAGAACAAACGTCGGATAACCAGTAGCGATTTTGACTCCTGAGATTATTTAACTGGAATTTCATTCATTTTATAACCATCAAATCATTATTCTGGTCATTTAGGCAATAGACATAGTCCATTGCATAAAAATGCCTTCAAGATTATAACATCACGAGTAGTATGCACTTCAAAATAACAGCGAACACTCTTAGGGAAGAAAATGATAACTCCCTTTGATTTTAAGAGGTGCAGAGCAACAACCGCTTACTCACAGAGTGCAGGAAAGCGAAATGCTGTCATCAAATATTGAGCGCGGTGAAGAAACCACGCACAGTGTAAACAAGCAACAGGAGTCATAAAATCGATGACAGGTATACGCTTTTTCCCCCCCCTCACTGGCGCCCTAACTATAAGATCATTAACATTACATATATCCAGGAAATTACTCGTATAACAAACAATTAAGTAAGGTGTTTACCATAACATGTTTCTCAGGGCTTTCAACGTTGAGTGAAAAAATAATACTTGAAAGTATTTTACATTATTAAAAGTTAGTAGTAGGTGACTGGGTAATACAATAGGACATACAGTTTTATTCCTCTATTTCATTCTGTTCTTACATTAACTTTTGGGCCTATTCGTTTTAGTGGTTTGCTTTTATTCGGTTACTGAGGCATTTATTGTTATATTCAAACAATGTTTGCATCCACAGACTGTGCTGCCATCCATCGCTGACATACATACGAGAGTGAATTGATAATTTCAACGAAATGGTGGGATCAAGTGTAAGCGTGATTCTTGTAACACATACTTTTACTTTACTACTTATGTGTATCTATTCCTGTATCTATTACATATATATAGATCTTATATATGTTTTTTATTTTACATATTATATCATATCATTTTTCTATACTAAATCATCTTTATAAATATATTCATAAATTTCACGTTTATATCTTATATTAGCCAATTTTTTCAACACTAATTGTATTCTTTGTTTGCGAAACTAATTGACATTTATCAATGCGACATTTACCCTACCAATTCATACTTTGATATCGTTAACAATAGTAATAATAATATCACTAGTAGTATTAATTATAATTATACTAGTTATTATAATAATTATATTATATTTTACTTTTTTATCTTCTTTGTCTTCCTCTTCTTCTTCACTCTTTCCTACCCTTTTTCCACAATCACTTTACCCTCCTCACATTCTATATATACAATACTGTTTTATATCCTATTAAAATTCCTTTTGCTACACTTTACACTTCTCTATTGCATTTGTTTATTTATCCTTTATACTCACGTTTAAAACTATTCTTACAATTTTTACTACCACTAACTTGACTTCACTCCTCTTCACCCATATTTACTACACTAATATATTATATCCATCCTCTGCATCTTCACTAAGGTCCCCAACAACACCAGTTCCAGCTTCAACGAGCGCTAAAGATTCTGTGGTTCCGGATGCCCGGAAGATTTCTTCTGAAGAAATGGTGGATGAAACTGGTGGTATGGTGATAGATGACCGTCACATTAAGATCCGCGATATTACTGAGATGGTAGGCATCTCTTATGAATCCTGCATGAAGTTCTGCATATGAATGTGTATGGGTGCCGCGTTTGTTGATTCCAGACCAAGAACACTCAAGGAAAGACATTTCAAAATCATTTTGGAAGAATTGCAGCACAATCAAAATTACTTTTGGCGCAGTTTTGTCACTGTAAACGATACTTGGTACCACCTTTACACCCCGGAGACCAAACAGCAGTCAAAACTGGTGGAAAAAAAACTAAAGTCGTTTTGTTCTCCGAAAAAAGTGATGGCAACAATATTTTTGGGGGGAGGGCTCATATGGTACCATAATTGACTATTTACAAAAGATAAAATAGTGACGGGTTATTTCTACGCAACGTTATTGAATTGTTTGCACAGCGACAAGACGAATGCTCCACTATCACGACAGTTGCATGCGCTTGTTCGCATGTCGACCGTGCAAAAAGTACAGGCGTAGTACCCCATCACCCTACTCCCCAGATTTCACCAACTGTGACTTTCTCTTTTCTAACCTCAAAAATTGGTTTGCACGGAAGAACTTTTTATGCAATGAAGAGATTATCTGTGCTGAAAACAGGTACTATGCACAATTCGAAAAATTGTTTTTCTGAGGGAATCAATTTTTGGAATCTCGCTGGGTCAAACGTATTGAGCTCAGAGGAAATTGACTTTAAAAATAAACTTTTGTTTTCGCAAAAAAAAATTCCTATTTAGTATCTTTTATCAGATTTATCAATCCGCTCTCCTATTTTTGTAGAAGTATTCCCTTTGTTGTCACTCACTGCATCACAATTATTAGGGGGAAAAGTCATTGAGTTCAACAAAGCGCACTGGCATGCTGCGATCTAATTATTGTCGGTATGATAGTGGAAGTTAAATTAACAACCTGACAAGATGTTTGAAGACTTCCTAAACTACTTGAAGAACCACATCAAAGTAGTTCATGAGCCCACGGACCGATCCTTCCTTAGTGTCAGCATCTCTAAGTTGTCACGACCTTGAAAGCCCCTCCTTCTCAATGCATATATCTTGGTCTGGTGTACAAAATAAATTATTGTTACTCAAAAGCTCCTTTGCAAATTGTAAACAGCAATAAAACTAGTTTTGCAAAAATAAAAGGCAAACAAGGGCTTAAATGTTTATATTAGTTTTTTGCATAAATGATTTTTCTCTTACAAACAGGAAATGTTCCTCATTGACCAGTGCTGTCAAAACACTGTAATGTTATTAAAAACTTGCCTTCTGCTTTTGAAGAAGGACACAAGCGTGCGGGAGATCCAGATTCCATCCCTGCAGAAATAATAACTTTAATTACTGGTATTAAGATTTAATCATTTGTTAATATGTGTCTTTTAATGTATATAATTATATGAAGTGAACAAGAGGCAAAGACAAATATGTATGTGTATTTGTTGCGACAGTCTGGAGCCATCCGCAAGGTAAACTTTGGAATAACACAGGACCCTTTCTATTCTAGCCTCTGTTAAAAAGCCCCTGAAGTAAACCATGCAAGCTCGCTTTCACACTTGGGAAATTCTCTAGAATATTCTAAAATTCGAATTCTCGCATAGTGACGTGTAATGAAATCATAAAAAGCCCAGCTTGGGAGCATTTTCAGATCGGTGGATTTTTTCGGGCGTAAAAATCCTAAGTATGGCTTTCTTCGGAAGGTAAGTAAAGCCATGGGTCCCGTGTCGTACGTTTACGGCACGATAAAGGACCTCAAGCCTGAAAAAAGCGACCTCTGAGCAAAATTTGTTGGCCGTTTCACGCCCCGAATTCAATGGGATGCTGATAACCTGAGATGTTAAAGAGCGTCCGTAAATTTCAACAACAAAGGGCAGTTCAGTTTGGTAGACGCAATCGGGAGGAGACAATGGTTCGGAATAGTTTGATAGAAACATTTTAATTGGAGCAGATTTGGTAGAAAGCAGTGAACATCAAGCAGTGTAAGGTCTCGCTGAATTTCAAATAATAAAAATATAAACTTAATATGTGACTTACGTCATAAAGAAAACTATTAGAATTTTACGGCGTGTGACCGATAAGAGAAAATCGGGGGAATGCTTTTGTTCAACTCCTTGCAAGTGGTCCAGACGTGTTCGGAACTGTAAGTGACTTAAAATAAACTCTCTGAACTCTATTATTTGACTATGTCCTATCCAGTGTTTTTTCCTCGCCTGTAATCAACTCCAGAAAAGCTGCGTACACTTTGCAGAGTCTCTGAGAGGAAGATCACTTCGATAGCGGCCGGATATGGTGTTCAGAAAACCAGCGTAGCCAAGGCATCTACGGGAAATAATCAGAAACAACCGGAGACAGAAAAAAGGGGGGGGGGCTGGCCCATCTGAAATCGGCCCGCTCAATCAACACATCTCCAGAAAGTAAATTACACCAACTAATTCCCTCTTGATGTAACTGGTTAATTTTCCATATTACCCAACCACATTTAATCAAAAACATATTCTATTCCTGTTAGCCATCAACCCCTGCCCAAAATATAGCGCTGTTTAAAAGATTATCTACTTCTGCTTCTCTCGTTTTTGTTATTTAAGCTACATTGCTCCAACAGTTATTTACTTTATCACATATATACCTATTACAAAAGCAGATTTTGTGGATATGTGATAAATTGTACGAATATTTATTGCCTTGCAACGCCCTCTTCGTCAGGTTATGTAAATGTATGCAAACATTTTAATGATTAAAACATTTGTAATTACATTAAGTCGCTAATCAGTTCTATGCTGTTTAATTAGAAAATTAGCTCTATATTAGATATAGCTTATTAAGAATTTGTTAAGTAGTACAATGAAGATTGCTTCTTGCCACCGTGTATGACTGTGCCAGCTCGTTTTAGACTCTCCTCACAAATATCGATAACTTAAAACTCAGGGAAATTCATCCTACATGACCAAGCGTCCGGTCCAGCTCCCAGCTAAGCCGGTCGGTTCGGCCTAATGCAGCAATCATTCCCCCCCCCCCCCCAGCTCTGCTTGGGTACGCTTAAGTCAGACCCACCCGCTCGAAAGCATGAGAAGCACCATGAGTCGTAACGGAGCATCAACTGTAGGGGAACATTACATGGTCATTACTTAGTTTACAGCATATTAAAACCATTTTATGAGTTTTGGCTCGCTTTTAACGTTGCGCTTTGCGTTCCTATCATAATGGAGCGTGGTAGTTTCAAGAAGCTGCTGTTAAAAGTGAGTGAAGTTCTTGTTAGAAGTCGCTTACGGTTGGTTTAATAAAATTCAGTTTATGCTTAAAATGTTAAATATAAAACGAGTAAGAACGGAATTGAAAATGGACAAGGGTTAGGAATTAAGATGGTGTAAATTAAAGCTGCAAAGGGTAACCGGTAATTTTTTCCTAATGTTAACCCTCTTATTATAAAAGGTTTCCTTGTAAAATGCCTCATTTAAGTGCTAAACTGGTTGAGGTTTTCGCTATTTTCGTAAGATTCAGTGGGTTTCTTTTATCTAATAATTTTATCTAATAATTTTGCCGGGGAGTATCCAAAACTGTCTGGATATTTGAGACCAGAACATATATCCCATATTTCCGTAGAATCAAGAGACACTAAACCATAAAAGTGCGCTAAACTTTTCACACGTTTACTGAATGCCGAGGGTGCCAAAAGAATGTATACACACTTTCACAGTATATATATATATATATATATATATATATATAATTTATTTCAAAGTTGAACCGAAAAACAACAGTAATATGTAGTATGATGTTCTGTAAACAGATGTGACTCACATACATTATGATAGCGTTGCTACGCGATAGGTAAATTAACAATGAACAAACGAAGCCAAGATTATCGTATGATGTTCTGTAAACAGATGTGACTCATGAATTATGATACCTGTTTACTGTAATAAATAGGAACCAAAAAAAGTGTGCTATGAAGTTCCGATCGCGCGACGATATATCGCTAGCAGGTGGCCAGGACGTTACACAGCAACTTTCCGTCGGCAAAATCAATTTCATATTGCGTAGTGAACGACGTTGGTTTTAAGATATTTCAAAAATACGCCACCATCTGACTGTATTTGTATCACTCCAACGGTTTTTTTTCCAGCTATCATTACCATATTCTTCTAACGTTTGTGTTTAAATACAAGTTTATAATGAAAGTGTGCTTTATTTAGCTTAGTTTCTGGATTTGAAAACACTATATTATTCTTAAACGTCAAATTTTAATGTAACTGGACTTTGTCCTGACTTCTGAAACTTATTGCAGTGATATCTGACGGCACAAATCCTTCCTACTGAACTATTATCGCGGACCGTAGTTGAATATGGCAATGTTGGTACTACCTGATTCTTTGCTTTAATTGATGTGTATGAAAACTTTCAATACACCACCACTACACAAGCCTTCCTATCATCCCTTTTTTATAATTAATTCACTACTATAAAGAATCCTAGAAGTTTTGAGGTTAACGTGCTAGACTGATATTTCAGCAGGAATATACAAAAACTAGTGTGTCATTTGACATAGGATTAAACTAGTGAGTGCGATTTATATTTGTTTTGAATCTTCGTTTATCACTCAAGTTGTGTTCAGGATGACCTAATGCTGAACTCGTGTTGTAGGTAATTAGAGCTCTACGCTTGGACACCGAGAGGAGCAACAAAACTGTGCCTGCAGTCGGTAGTTCACTTTTACACAGATCTCCTGCTGGCAGTAAAGTGGATGCGGCTTCACTTGTGCTTTACGTTCAAAGCGAAGGTTCTATGATTAACGGACATTCAAAGTGACAAAAGGCAGGACTCTAGTCACAACATTTATTATGAAACGATCGAATAGTGGGCTAGTGATAGATTATTTATTAATTTATTTATTAATACTCCTTTCTTACATTGCCGAATGGGATATGCAATTACTACAGATATTGACTTGCTTGAAGCAGTGGTGTTTCTAATACGCACGCTTTCCCGATCTATAGAGGGAGATCGATCAAGTTACAAACAGATTACCGTTGCCTAGGCTTGAAGAACGGACACAACACTTGACTCGCCGAGTACTACAATTGATATTTCAAGTTATGTATATAAGGCAAGTCGTGTTGTATGTAATAATGAGAGATAGAACTATTTGACGTACCTATTATACCCTTCCTCCTAACACCAACTCGGCGAGCGTGCCAGGCAAAGTCTGTACAGTAACTTTTTAACTCTGCTAACAAGACAAAATATAATTAAAGAGAGTCCATTAACACTAAGCTAACCACTGGTTTCCTATTGCACAGTAGTAGTGCGTCTAACCTTAAGGCAGTATAAGAACAGAATTACTTAGCTGATGTCGTCACAATATCTAACCTGGGATTGCAAAGTAAACTGTAGTGGATTCAATTGGGCATCATAACAGAAAAGAAGTTTTGTTTTATTTATTTATCAATTTTGTACTTTTTTGTTAATGCGCCGAACGGAGGATTAACTTGCAAAAACTCGTCAGTGCTTGTGACGCTACTTACGAGGGTACGTCCATAAGTTTCCGGCCTCGCCGATAAGGAATATCGCCTTCACAAAATCCTTATCTGTTAAGTCAATAATTGCAGCCGTAACTTCCGCTCCGCAGTGTTCAGTTGTTCAGATATAGTTGCATAAAGAAGGCTATGTGTAGAAGATTGTGACATGTTCAAAATGAAGTTTCGGGCTGTTATTAAATTCTTCACAAAAGAAGGACTTATTCCAAATGAAATTAAACAGCGATTGGACGGGGTATTGGAGAAGCACCCCCCTCATATTCTACCGTAAAAGAATGGGCCAAACTTTTTCGAATGGGTCGAGAAAGCACTGAAGACGAAGAGCGTGCATTTTTTTTTTTTTTTTTTTGATTCGTTTTATTTAAGAACGCTCATTAACAGCTCAGGTCATCAGCATCCCATTCAATTCTGGGCGTGAAACGGCCGACAAATTTTGCTCAGAGGCCTCTTCTTTCAAGACTTGAGGTTCTTTTATCGTGCCGTAAATGTACGACACGGGACCCCACGGCTTTACTTCCCTTCCGAAGGAAGCCATACTTAAGATTTTTACGCCCGAAAAAATCCATCAATCCTGGCCGGGTTTGAACCCGCTACCTTGGGTTTAGAAGGCAAGTATGGTTACCACTACACCACCAAGACCGACGAAGAGCGTGCAGGTCGGTCCTTGGAGGTGCTCACTCCTGAAAACATCGATCGCTCTTATGGAAGGAGAAATTATGGAAGACCGGTGGCTCAAAGTTACAGAAATAGCAGCAAGGTTGGGCATTTCTAAAATAACAGTCCTTCGAATTATTCATGAACATTTAAACATGAATAAGGTTACTGCAAAATGGGTGCCTAGACTTCTTTCCTCAGACCAAAAGCAGCAACGAGTCTTCTGTTATCAGGCATTTTGGAGCTCTACCGTGGCGACAAGAGAGAAGTTCTGCAAACCTTTGTTACAGGAGATGAAACTATGGTCCTCTACTATGACCCCTTGTCCAAAAGAGAATCAATGGAGTGGCGTAAACCTGGCGAAGCACCGCCTATAAAGGCCAAGGTCACTCAGTCAACCAAGAAGATCATGGTCACAATTTTTTGGGACTGTGAAGAAATACTCTTCATTGACTTCAAGGAGAGGAACACCACAGTAAATGGGGAGTACTATGCTGGCCTACTGCACAGACTACGTGCTTCCATCAAAGAGAAAAGGCGACGAAAGTTGAATGGTGGTGTGCGCCTTCTTCACGACAACGCGCCTGTGCACACAACTCTTGTTGCAAAGGAAGCTGTGAAGAAATGTGGCTTCAAGGAGATCGACCATCGACCACGGCCCAGATCTATCTCCCAGTGACTATTTCCTCTTCTCAGAACTCAAGAAGGACCTTCGAGGAGGGAAATTTAAGTGTGAGGAAGAAGTGATAGATGCTTTTATGCCCATTTTGCAGACAAGTTGGAAAAATTGTGGCAAGTAAAATGAAGCGTGTGACAGAAAAACACAGATTTCAATACATTGGGGGGGGGGGGGAAATGTTTCAAATGCTAACAGGAGAAAGTTTCAACACATCAGACATAAACAAGAATTCACACACAGTGATCCAGATTGCTTTAAACACGCACCCATTGTGTTTGTGGATGTAGCGAGAGCTTCTCTATGTTGAAAAATATTCCAAGAGATAATTATCGGTAATTAAACAATTACCATACCCATGATATATCCTTCTCTGTACTTCTATATCGATTAGTTATTAACTAACCCCTAAGGACCAAGGCTTGACGCAGTAATCTGTCTGTCTCCGTCTTGCGACATCATGCACACAGTGCAATGTTGCAGAGAGGTATGTGATTAGCACACCCCTGCTTGATTAGAGGCAGTTATCTCTCTATCATGCTGGATGAACTCCCGTTCCAGATTTCTCTAAGCAGGTACGGGGGTCGAACCCGAGAACTCCCGGGCAGCAGTGCAACGCTATGCACTACACAAAGTCAGCATGTTGCGATACCATGCTTTGAAAATTTTTCTTTCTATAGCTCCAAAAATAAAATAATGCGAAGATATTTGTTTGTTACTTAGTTAAAAATTTATAGCTTTGTACTTGTTTTTTTTTTTGCGTTCTAATGTTTTTAAATATCAGTGTAAATTCATTATTACAATATAGGCCTATGAATATATTTTTAAAGTAAATTTATCGGAAATTAAATTAATTCGTGTGAACGTGAATGAGGGCCTAGTTAATAAATATTTTAACACAAACGTTCATTCTCTTTCTAACGAAAACTGAGATGATAACAAACGCACGTGGTCGTTGACCATAAAATAAATGCAATATTTCTCCTCCTTTCGAAATAGTTAAAAAAATATTCACTCAGTTTAAGCTGTTATTTGGATTTTTAATGTATATAATAACTAGAGGCTTGCCAAGCAATAACACTTTTAATTGTGTACAAAGACGAAACACTGTGGCCATTATGCAACCAGTAGAGAGGTGTTTGCTTCAGTGTGCACGCATCACTCCCTCCACATCTGTCCGTGTTCTCTTCCTCTTTCCCGCCGAACCGCCACGTTTGATCAAACTGCATATCTGCTTTCGGTAGACAGGGTGTAGGTATTTTTTTTGTAATTATTAGGTAATATTGTTTTATTATATTAACTTCATTTTATAGATAATTTTTCAAACATATTTAGGTCATCAACATTTGAGTTCTCCTAACACTTAACATTTGGTCATTTTGTAAGGCTAGCGTAGCCACTTAAAGAAGGTTATAGTTTCACAAAGTGCAATTACCAACACTAGTAATAAATGCATCTCAGAACTCAACAAAACACACTACTGCTTTCAAACCTTTTCTTTACGAAAACACTGGTGGCTTAGGTCGTTAAGTCACGGACTCGAAATGGGAGGCGAAGGGTTCAATAATTCTCCTTGACTGAGGTTTTTCTAGGTTTTCCTCAGTCCTCATCAATGGTAAATGCCGGGGAGGTAAGCTAAAAGTCGGTCTTGCATTAACCCTACTTGCCCCAAGGTCGATGTATGTTTAGAGCGTAAAAGTATGGCTTCATTCGGAAGGGAAGTAAAGCCGTGGGTCCCGTGTTGCACATTTACGGCACGTAAAAGGAATCTCAAGCCTGAAAAAAGGGGCCTCTGGGTAAAATTTAACGGCCGTTTCAGAAATGTTAAAGAGCCTTTTTCAATGAAGGTAATAATATATTATATAAAACTTCGGTCTGGAACGCTTGCTTTTCGTTATCACCAGTGTCCACCGCCAGTGATACCTTAGTAGTGAAAACGGACATTTAACACTATTAAATACAATTACACATTACATTTTCCTGATAATGTTTCTTATAACAACATTGAGAACAATGTGTCGTTTAGAAGTCTGTTCATCTCACAGCATAAGACGCGATACTTAACCAGTCGTACGGACTAAGTCTAATCATTAAAAGAGCCTCCAGGCAAGTGTGGTACAAACCGTAAAGAACTCGTCACATCCCACCGGGGTTACCGCTTTCTCTAAACTTACCACACTACACGAGATACCCGGTAATTCATTAGCATTGCCACTATCAGCAGAAACTATGAAGCTTTCCTCTTTTTCGTGTTGTTAAAGAATATCTGAGGGTATCTTAATTAATAAATAAAGACTAATTGCATTAATTACTCTCGCTTCCACACCCAATCTTTGTTAGCACTAACATGTACTGAAAGAGATTGCAGAGACGTGACAAAGCTGTTTTCCTGTATGAACTCATATATATATATATGGCATTTCTCAAGCACATCATATCAACGTTGGCATAAATATGCAGCCGGAATAGTTGTAATCTTATTCCAGGAGAAAAAACACAATGAAGGCTTGTCCCGTTCTGAACAAAACCGTGTTACTGATGACATCACACCACTTGCTTGCAATTTTACGGTCAAGACACGAATATGGCGGAAGAAAATGTGGATTGCGGATTTGTCATTTCCATTTAGACTAAAGCTAACGTTAGCAGTTCCTTAAGAATAAATTAAAAGGCTGTGATGCTTAAACCTGACCTTACGGGTTACATTTTAAGCAGTTCGGTGAAAAAAGCAGTGCAACATCATCCAACTTACTAAGATATCAAAACGGCGGGTGTGGCTGATTAACTGTACAGAAGGTGCCAAAAAGAAAGTATACACACTTCAAGCAAAGAAAAAAGTGTGTTAACATACAAAACTGAATGCAGATAAACAGAAAATGATGAGCACTAATCATCTTAGACTTTTACAGTTACAGCAGTTGCTCAAAATACCCTCCATCATCGGTGTCGATACACTTCTGAGTATGTTGAACTACTGATTGAGCAACGTTTGCGAAAGTGTCCTCAGCGATTGCAGCACATGCCGTGTCAATTTCTACCCGAAGTGCTGTCAGTGTAGCTGATTTTCTACGGTATACAACATCCTTAAGAGTTCCCCATAGGTAGAAGTCCAACGGAGTTAGATCCGGAGAGCGTGGTGGAAACCTCTTCATCCTATTGCCTTTGAACTTCTACAACATTCTCGGTTTTCCATTACCACTTCAAAATTGCTTTCCGCTGTTCAAACGATAATCTTGGATCTATTTTGTTGTAGCAACGCTAGTATTACGCAATGTGAGTCACATCTGTTTACAGAACATCATACATGTGTATACATTTTTTGGCACCCACGCTATGTTCAGTTCTGAACGTTAATAGCAAAACAGCATTTAGTATTTATGTATTTATTTATTTGAATTGAGGCGATGGCTTGAATAACGAAAATTCGTGTTTTAATAAATGTTAAGGAGCTTGCTATACCGATGGAATTTAAGATAAGCAAATATTCAAAAGCACGTCAGTACTTTAATTTATTATGGAATAAATGTAATTAGAAGCAATTGTAAAATATATCACTTCATTTTCGAGACAAGAAGCAAGAAAAATTTTGTCAATTTTAGCATCCATATCCCAAAATGGTAGCAAAAAGGAAATGTTGATAATCTTCAGATGTTACTAGTTTTAATACATTTTCTTATAAAACAAACGATTTCCCTGCTTTTCCAGTTCCTTTAGAAGTCGTGTACGAATTACTCCTGTTTCTATTAGTTTTCTTTTCTTACGTTTTTCATTTGTTTTTGTTCAAGATTTTCTTTAATTCCTTTATTTTCAGTGTAGGGCTAGAGACACTCGTGAACAACCTTGGACTGTAAAAACAAACAGTTTCCCAGTTAGACAGACACACGCACAGCACTACGACAACACACATCTTGTGTCGCGTGTTATCATCTACAGATATAAAACTTTGCTGTACAACAGACAGCCTATTGCAAATTCAGCAATAAAGGACGTATAACGGTACACGCCCTTATTCGGACCATGTCCTCAATTTATTTGGTTTTCCCTAATCACTCCAACAGGAATATGGATCGAGTCTAATGCATGTATATTAACACTATAAGAATATTAACCCTTTATCCCAATTTAAAGACAGCCCTACGGCCGAGTGGTAGACTGATAGCCTCCCACCATGGTGGCACGGGTTCGAACCCCAGCTGCAGTAAATGGGATTTATAAAACTGCGCCTGGGCAGGGTTTCTCCGTGTTTCACCTGCCAATCATTCCACTTTATCATCTTCATCATTGCGGGAGCTACCGTGCCAGTGTCTATCCCGCAGAAAAACTGTAAACATGGCATGAAAAGGCTTAACGTGCAGTGAAGGTCAGAGCATTGTGATTTGATATATAAACACAAAATAAAAGTTTTAGAATGTCAAGAATTACTCTACAAAATAGAAGGTGGGAGAAAGTAGGCACTTCTCTAAATGGTTCGAAATGCAATTATCTTTTAAATTAGTTTTAGTTCCCAGGCGAGATCAATGAAAAAACACAGATGATATCATGTATTCCTTCTGGACATGCCACGAGAATACTTTGAAGTATTTTTTGTCACATGATTTGACTTCTAATAGGACTCTTTCTTCTTGCTCTTTTGAACTGTAGCTTTGATAATTTTTACTGTGTACTGTCTCCAAAATATTATCCTTGAAGCTGTCCCTGATAGGAAGGGCGTATATAGTACCATAATATAGGAATAAATAAAAAAAATGTCATTCATTAAGTGTAGTAAAATTTTAGAAGGCCAATTTGGACATATTTAAAATTTAATTATGTTAGTTTCCATTTCAAATTTTCAGCACTAATTAATTGCCTGGAAAAATTACATTTTTAAGCAGTATTATCAGTGTTTATATTTAAAAACTTCATTATTGGCTGCTGGCTAATGTGTCAGGTGCAAGGGATTATTATTAAAGTAAAAGAAGGGACCATTGAAGCTCTCTTTAACACCTTGAAAGCTGTAATTCCCTCCAGATATTTTGCATTCTAAGCGAATTTTAAATAACTGGTAAAGACTGATAACAAACCAAATGACCTTTAGTTACACGAGAGAAAAGTTCACTAACATAGCAGCGTGGAACAATAACCCTTGTAAAGCTGGGAAGCCATTAGCTAAATTAAAAAACAGGCTTGAAAACCAAGGCAGGTGTATGTCACGAGAAAACAAAAGAATGCGATGTATACTGCCAAACGTCGACAATTCTTAATGCAAATAAATGACGTGTATGATGTATCGGTTAACATAACTGTTTATGAACTCACGACTTCAATAATTCACACCTACCTACACTGAATCGATATATCCTGGATGAGAAAAATCCATTACCACGTGTCTGAGTAATGTATAAAAAGAGCCAGCAAGTTATTAGCAGGAATCTTGGTGTAACGTTTAGTCTTATATTTCGCCTTATTTGTATGACCGCACGCGGCTGAAGGTGCAAGCAAAGAATATTATTGCACAAATCAAGAAATACAAAATTGTTTATTTAGATGATAATATTAACAATAATAATAATAATAATAATAATAATAATGTAGGCGCTAAGTACACAGCAGGAATAATATTTGAACGTTAAACATTTCAGTTCACATTACACAGTGTCATGCATTGTCATCCTGTATCATGTCATATCTCCATTAGTAGCTACAATGGAGCACTCCGAGAAGACAGAGAAGGTCCTGATTAACTATTATTATTATTACTATTATTATTACTATTATTATTATTACTATTATTATTACTATTATTACTATTATTATTATTACTATTACTATTATTACTATTATTATTATTACTATTATTACTATTATTATTATTATTACTATTATTACTATTATTATTATTATTATTATTACTATTATTACTATTATTATTATTATAATTACTATTATTACTATCATTATTATTATTACTATTATTACTATTATTATTACTATTATTACTATTATTACTATTATTATTATGATTATTACTATTATTATTACTATTATTATTACTATTATTATTATTATTATTATTACTATTATTATTATTATTATTATTATTATTATTATTATTATTATTATTATTATTATTGGTTTTGATAACAGCTGTCCCAATAATTAAAGGTCTCACTATCTCCTTCTACAATATTTTATTTCCTCTATATAACTGCTCCCACCAATATGGATAACCGAGATTGCTAAGGAACGCTAGGTAAGCGATTCGAATTCTGCCAGAACTGCCCTGCGTGAAGTTTTTCACAAATTCCTCAGTCCACATCAATGGCAAATGCCGGCAAGGTGCCAGCAATTTCAGCCTAAAACTCTCCCCCCCCCCAAATGTGTTGGCTTGCTTATTATTTAGCCTTGTATAAATCATCAATTCATCACTGTTCAGCGCATGTGATGCATCGATAGCAACCACATTTATATAAAAGAAAAGCCACTCCAGCAAATGTATTATTTTTGTGCTCGTTAGCAGAAGTCTTTATTGCTTAAGCTGTAAGTTCAAGATAAGTACTTTTTAATATATTTCAAAGTTGAACCAAAAAACCACAGTAATGTGTAATATGATGTTCTGTAAACAGATGTGACTCACATCATACATACATTATGATATATTATTTACGTGACAGGTAAATCAACAATGAACAAATGAAGCCAAAATTATCGTACGATGTTCTGTAAACAGATGTGACTCACATTACGTTATGCTAGCGTTGCTACAACAAAATGGAGCCAAGATTATCTTTTGAACAGCAGAAAGTAATTTTGAAGTGATATTGGAAAACCGAGAATGTTGTTGAAGTTCAAAGACAATGGAGACGTGTGTACTGCGTTCTCCGAATCTAACTCCATAAGACTTCTACCTATGGGGAACTCTTAAGGATGTAGTAAACCAGCTACACTGACAGCACTTCGGGAAGAAATTGAAACGGCGTGTGCTGCAATCGCTGAGAACACTTTCGTAAACGTTGCTCAATCAGTAGTTCAACGTTATGTAAAAGTCTAAGATGATTAGTGCTTATCATTTTCTGTTTGTGTGAATTCAGTTTTGTTATGTTAACACATTTTCTTTGTTTGAAGTGTGCATATATTTTTGACACCCTCTGTATAATGACGTATATATCTTATATCGAAATATTATTGGTGAAACTTCACTAGGTCAATCTGACAAGTAAAGCTTTTTAAACTTACCTAGAATAACTGATTCGCCTTCTTTAAGTACAAACCAAATAAATACATTACTCTGCAAACATGGTATTCCTAATCAATTCATATGTATACACACACACTATAACCTAGATCTATCTTCGAGTGAATTTTAGAAATCGGAGGACCCAGTGGTTATTATTTTTGTAATATTTCAAACTTACGTAAGATTACGCATACGGTAGTTTTGTATACACAACATAATTTTGCAACGTTGTTGAAAATTCCACATGAACTACAAATACACATTGGTGCAGTGAAGTTCCACCATCAGGAGATAATTTCCCCCTCTATTTTTGTTATTCAGATTTTTAATTTTGTTAAAATATTTGTTCGCAGTACTGGTACATGTTAAGAATTTGACAGAAAGATAGGTTTGACACTCGCAACATTTGCAATAAAACACTACCTGACCTTTCTCACAAAAGCTGTTATTTTAAAATGCCTCGTGTTTAGCCAGAGGAAGAAAACCCAATAATGCTATCTCCCTCTTCTAGACCCCAAATGCCACTCGATAAACTAAACATCCGGAAACAGTGTCAAAATATGATGGTTACTTACAGAATGCAAGAAAGGACACACGGAGGGCTGCGTCGGGAACACGGGCACTAACAACACATGCTTACAACAGCGCATCCCAGCTCCGACTGCCTAAACCCGGCACTCTTCATCGATCCAAACAGGTGACGGTTCTGCTGCGTGACGTCATACTTCCGTTCATACTATTGTTGCATTAGGGACGCATTATCGGCTATAATTAACAAAAATACGGAATGATCCAAATAATTTGCTAATTAACGTTTATAAGAACTTACACGTTTTGCAGTTAGCGATTTCACAAAATATAGAAATGTCAGCAATAACACATATGAAGGAAAGTTCGAAAGGAAAAATTTCCCCCCTAGTCACCACTGTTTCTATAAATCCGTACAACTTCCTGCCTCACGTTGCCTTTTCCTCTTGGCTTCAGAAAACGAAAACCATAGGTGGCGTGACTAATAATTTATTTGTTTGAAGTTCATTTTCATACTGAAGGTAAGCTGCAAGAATTTTGCTTTCTAGAGGAAAACTTTAAAAATCACTACTTATTTGTATTCTTTTACTTGTTTATTTCGGGGTAAAAGCATGACCTTTATGCTTCAACATTTTCCTAATGTCAATTGCTGCGTGACAACCTGGCAATTGGCTGTTTGTACGTGACGTTGCTATGACAACGGCCTTTTTTTTTTTTTTTTTTTTTGTTTAACATGCAGAAAGCGTATCGCTGTGCCATTAGCGCAGAATTTAGGGCGATGGCCGAAAGAAATTTCCTATATGCTAGGTGCATCGAACTCTTTCAAAAAATTTCCGTCCTTTATAATTAAAAAACAAAACGGTTTGTTGAGAGTTCGGTAATCCATTACACCACACGCTGGTTGGTCTGTCTCGCAGCTAAACAGATAATAGAATGACTCGTGGCCAGTGCTACCAATGAAAAATATTTCCTGCTTTAGGTTTATTTTACCCTTTCGTTTTTATAACCTGTGCAAAAAAATGTTTATTCCTTTCAATTTAAATTCTAGCTCTTTTGCTGTGACATAAATGAGGTAAAATGTACATATTTAAACGTTTTACCTAATTCCGTTAATGTTCAGTCATTCCTAAAGGAAAATGCACGTATAAATCCTCGAACCAAATAATGGGTTAACACACGGAATGTGAGATTGAAAAATGATGTGAGATAATCGGCTGTGCAAACGAGTTGAAATTCAGGGAGCGAAAGTGCTTGTATATTTCTCTACAGGGAGCAGAAAGAGTGATTCAGTATTAGTGTAATTTCCATTTCAACTTATGTCTATAATGGTTCCGAGACTTAACTTTTAAAGAACTTTAATGTTCCTATATTTTGGTAATTGTTCCTTGAGCTATTTTATACATTTTTCTGGTACAGGGATTATTTTTAGCCTGCCTCCTCAGCTGAACGCAAGCCGCGCTAGACCAAAACTGCGCCAATCCCGGGGCTTCATCGATGAACAAGTGCAGCTAATATTTCTACTCGCACAACTTTGATCAATAGTAGAACAGCATGCACATTATGTTAGCTTTATTTCACTAACCCATAACACAGATGCAATCACTTGCAATAGCCCTGCTTTCTAATTTCTGACCTGATATTTTTTTAAGCACCTTCACATTTTTTTTTTCTGTTCCAGCGTTAAACATTTCAGTAAATACATTATAGTAAAATAATTTACTTCCTAGCACTTTATTGGCATACTAAACTTTTCTAATAACTAATAATACCGAGTGTGCCAAGGTATACACACTTTCACAGTATATATTTAATATATTTCAATATATTGGACGAAAAACAACAGTAATGTGTAGTATGATGTTCTGTAAACAGATGTGACTCACATTACATTATGATAGCGTTGCTACGTGACAGGTAAATCAGCAATGAACAAATGAAGTTAGATTATCATATGATGTTCTGTAAACAGGTGTGACTCACATTACGTTATGCTAGCGTTGCTACAACAAAATGGAGCCAAGATTATTGTTTGAACAGCGGAAAGCATTTTGAAATGGTATTGAAAAACCGAGAATGTTGTTGAAGTTCACTCCATTGAAGGCAATGGAGATGTGTGTACAGAACAGAAGCGCCAACGAGAGTAACAATTGTACGCATTCGAGACAATTTGAAACTCATAGTACCGTATACCGTAGAAAACCAGCTACACTGGCAGCACTTCGGCAATTGAAACGGCATGTGCTGCAAACGCTGAGTACACATTCGCAAACATTGCTCAATCAGTAGTTCAATGTATTCAGAAGTGTATCGACGCCGATGGTTGGCATTTTGAGAAACTGTGTAACTGTAAAAGTCTAAGCTGATTAGTGCTCATCATTTTCCGTTTGTGTGAATTCAGTTTTGTTATGTTAACGCAGTTCCCCCCCCCCCCCTTTGCTTGAAGGTGGTATACATTTTTGGCACCCACTGTTTATAAAAATGAATACAAAACATTAGGCCTGAAAAGCAATACTTACGCTAACAGATATACTACAAGTCCGTCGTTCCTAGTAGTGTAGTGAAAACCTACTTACTTCCTAAACCCAAGATCGCGGGTTCAATCGGGGCCAAGATCGATGGATTTTTTCGGGCGTAAAAATCTTAAGTATGGCTTCCTTCGGAAAGAAAGTAAAACCGTGGGTCCCGTATTGTAGATTTGTGGCATGTAAAAGAACCTCTTTTCTTTTGTAACTGTGAAGGAATACTCTTTATTGACTTCAAGGAGAGGAACACCACAGTAAATGGGGAGTATTATGCTGGCCTACTGCACAGACTACGTGCTTTCATCAAAGAGAAAAGACGAGGAAAGCTGAGTGGTGATGTGCGCCTTCTTCACTACAACGCGCCTGTGCACACAGCTCTTGTTGCAAAGGAAGCTGTGAAGAAATGTGGCTTCAAGGTGATCGACCATCCACCCTACAACCCAGATCTAGCTTCCAGAGACTATTTCTTGTTCTCAAAGCTCAAGAAGGGCCTTCGAGGAATGAAATTTAAGTGTGACGAAGAAGTGATGGGTGCTATTTATGCCCATTTTGCAGTCAAGACTTCTGACTATTTGTGAGGGGGGGGTCACAATTAGGCCGGAAACTTATGGACCTACGCTCGTAACACACTCAGTTTAAGAGTTAGTAAATTATAGGTACACAATATAATTATTTTTAGAAAAATAATATAGTCAACCGGACATAAAAATGTTGAATTTATGGTGAAAACTTTCGTCGAGATGATTGGAGAAATGATTGCTAATCAAAAGTTTATACCAATCAAGTTTTTAACATTGGCCAAAGTCGATTCGATAAAGAAACGCGTAGCGGAAAAACTTAAGAAGAGATAGGACAGAAAATGCAGACCATGCATGTAATTTCAATGTATGAACTATTTACAAACAAATGTGCATGTTCACCTCTGAAGCTTCAGGTAAATTTCCTGGAAACAACCTGCTGACCCACCAAACATCAAGACTACTATTGATACAAGACTCTGTTCTCTGATTAAATATCCAGCTCTATTTGATGAAAGGAAACCTAATCTCAATGAGAATGGTTCCTGAAAGATGTTCTGGAATATGTCAATCTCTTGATGTTGACTTCTTTCGGTCTTATACAACTCGTCAGTGTTGCTTCAAACCAATGTATCAAGATCAAAGTATTCTGACGAACATTGAGGAAAATGGGACAGTTCCTCGAGTTCTGCTTCAAAATTGTGGACGGTAAATCTGATCAAAGTGTCTTAACTTGCTTTTATGCACTTGTGTTCATTACTGCAAGTGTTTCTGCTTGCATCATTATCAAGAAAGTTTAAGTACTTTATAGAACGTTGACTTTTCACCTCTCCTCTCTTTCTCTCAAGCGTTTTTCACCCGTATATGAACCGAGCCTCCTCTCAGCTGACACAAACATGCACTTTCTTCGTCAGTATATTTGAAGGAGTAAGGCCGTCAGATAATTTGTGCTTTAGGTATTTCGATTTTTTTTAAATGATTCTTGTCTTGTTTACATTTCTACATCAGTTCATAAACAAAATGGTGGGTTATATAATAAAAACGTGCATATCAGCATTGATATATAAGGCATGTTTTGAAGAGTTGATACTTAAACTTGTCAAATACACTTCCTTCAGAGAGAGAGCGAGTATGGTGATTGAGCAGTTCGGGTGATACAAGCCGCACTGCGTTAGTTATTCACGCATCAGTGCTGTGTGCACGTAACCTACTGAAGTGTACGTTCTGTACATAGCAGTCGCGGTATTGCCTTTGTTGCAGATGCGATACAGTGTTGGTTAATAATAACGCGGTTATTAGGTCCAACAAGCCGATTATGTGAAACTCCGTTCAAGTTCATTTTACTGGGCCAATAATTTGGCCGGTTGTAACGCTGTTGGTGATGACGATAACGGCGAAAATGAGGTTGAGAGGAAGCAACGTGGAAAATTTCTGAAAATCTAAATTACAAAATAAGAAGGGCATCAACTATTTACAAATCTTTCTTCAAGAAACCGCCACGGGTGGCCGAGGTCGTTAAGACACGGACTTGTGAGCGGGAGGTCTGGGGTTCCAATCCCGCCAGGACCATCCTCTCTGACTGAGGTTTTTTCCAAGTTTTCCCCAGTGCTCATAAATGGCAAATGCCGGGGGAGGTACTCTAAATTTAGGCCTGGAACGATTCCTTCCTTAAAAAAAATCCTTTCATTATATATCATCATTTTATATATATCATTTCATCTCATGTATCATCAGTGTCCATCGCCTGTGGTGCCTCTGTAGTAAACACTTTCATTCATTCATTCTTCAAGAACAAACCCATTTATGAGCGTCATCTTTACTAAAACCACCAAAATACTATATTACCTAATTATGTCATAGTTCATAGCAATTGCATGTTTAGATACTTCACAGAATTGCTTTTCCAACATAAATTTCTCACATTTTGTAAAGTGATATAACGCTTTAATAGAAACTGACATATTATACATTTACAGACAAGGTAGCTCATAATACCTCATAATAGCTCCGATCACATTGGTTTTTCTGACCCTCGGATTCAAATGAAATCAAACGCTATTAAATTTTTGTTGTAAGAGAGTCCAATACGTCAAGATGAACTAGGGCTGTACTTTTTAACTCAAAGTTCATAACCGAGGAAGGAAAATTTGAAGTGACTTTTATCAGAACATAAAACGAATATTTATTTATTTATTTATTCTGGTAGAGCTAAGGCCATTAGGTCTTCTGTTCCGCTCTACCAATCTAATAATAAATACATGAAATTATAGCGACAATATCACAATCACAATATTGACAGTAAAGTTGACAATACTTGTACACATATAAACAAATGTAAAACGTTATGTATAAAATAAATTTATGCTAATACATAAATATTGATAATGAAAAATATTATCCTATGAAAAAAATAAGAAAATAAAAGAACAATAATATACAACAAGCACCAGCAATAGCATTTATATATATATCCTGAAAGTGGAAATAAAGATACAAGCAAAACATAAAATTAAACCCTAGCAATACTATAAAGGAGATGGGGACATTTATGATAGTAATAAAAATAATAAAATGAATAATTCTGCAGCACGGCAAAACAAATAAATACATGCATTGTAACAAAAGGAATTTGATTTAATTATTTCTAATAATTTTAAACAGTTTCTCATGAAATGCTCTTAAAGTTCGGCAGTCTCTGACAATGCATTCCAAAGACGGGCAGTGATTAAGGTGCATTGAGTCAAGTGATGTTTGGTGCTATGCAATAACAGCACGTGCTGATATTCACAACGCGTGTTAAGACTCTGAGAGAAAGATAAAATTGGAAAACGAGAAGATGGAGAAGATGTATGGATAATTTTGTAAAGTAGTGTGAGGCAATGAACATTTCTTCGATCTTTCAGGCATACTTCCAAATTTTTGTTTAAAGTTTTATCTATTAAGTTTGAAAGATTCGGAATTAAAAAAAACAATAATAAAATATATGCATTATTATGTCAATGTCTAACAATATGTTTAAAATATTTTCAGTTTGTGCCTACTGCAAAAATTGTTCTACATTACATAACATGATAGCACCTAACTGATTTTGTGCAACATTATATATTAGTTTTAAATTTTTAGAGCAGGCTACGCTCGCATAAATAATTTGTTTTACTCTACACTATTTGAAACAAAAACGTAACTCAAGAAGATTATATGATATGTTCAAAATTGAGTATTATTAAGCTTAGCCACAAAAGGACTTACTGCAAATGAAATTAAATAGCGATTGGACGGTGTATATGGGGAAGCATCCCCCTCATATTCTACCGTAAAAGAATGGGCCAAACTTTTTCCAATGGGTCGAGAAAGCATTGAAGACGAAAAGCGTGCAGGTCGGCCCTTGGAGGTGCTCACTCCTGAAAACATCGATCGCTCTTGTGGAAAAGAAAATTATGGAAGATCGGCGGCTCATAGTCATAGAAATAGCAGCAAGGTTGAGCTTTTCTAAAACAACAGACATTTGAACTATTCTTGAACATTTAAACAGAATAGGGTTAGTGCAAGATGGGTGCCTAGACTTATTTCCTCAGTCCAAAAGCAGCAACGAGTCACCTGTTGTTAGGCACTTTTGGAGCTCTGCCGTGCCAACGAGAGAGAAGTTCTGCAAACTTTTGAACAGGAGATGAAACTATGGTTCTCTACTATGATCCCTTATCCAAAAGAGAATCAATGGAGTGGCATAAATCTGGCGAAGCACCGCCTCTAAAAACTAAGGTCACTCATCAACCAAGAAGATCATGGCCACAGTCTTTTGGGACTGTGAAGGAATACTCTTCATTGACTTCAAGGAGAGGAACACCACAGTAAATGGGGAGCACTATGCTGGCCTACTGCACAGACTACGTGCTTCCATCAAAGAGAAAAGGCGAGGAAAGCTGAGTGGGGGTGTGCGCCTTCTTCACGACAACGCGCCTGTGCACACAGATCTTGTTGCAAAGGAAGCTGTGAAGAAATGAGGATTCGAGGAGATCGACCATCCACCCTACAGCCCAGATCTAGCTCCCAGTGACTATTTCCTCTTCTCAAAACTGAAGAAGGACCTTCGAGTAAGGAAATTTAAGTGTGACGAAGAAGTGAGGATGCTGTTTAAGCCCATTTTGCAGACAAGACGTCTGACTGTTTTTTTTGGGGGGGGGGGTGTTTGAAATGTTAATTCAAAGGTTGCAATAAAAGGTAAATATATTGAAAAGTGAAATACAGTTTTTGTCTTTATCATATCTAGAAAGTGGCTAGGCCGGAAACTTATGGACCTAACCTCGTATATTGAGATGCTTTGTTTACGTTGCAAAGTCTCTTTGATCTTTAAGCCAGTATAATTTAAATGGCAAATAATAAATGCGTTATAAATTTAGACAATTTTAGAAATTCAGGCTTGATAATCAGAAGGCTCTTGATTATTACACCTATTATGAATTATACATTACGTTCCAGGAAATGTATTACTTTTATAATCCAAAATTGCATAATATGTAAAAATAACTAAATAAAATCTTATATGCTACCCTCGAACGTGATTTCTAAAACCATGGCGTGTATATCAAATGTTCTATTTATTATTTTAAACTATACAATACAATAATTTCATTATTTTGCAAATTCTCCTAGTAACTAGAGTAAAAGAATATAATAAAATAATAAAAATAACTAACAAATTAATTAATTTAAACCAAATTATAAATATACTAAAAGTGCTTCCCAATTTAATAGTCCATAATCTACAAAATTAACAAAACTACTGGGAGCCGGTAAGTGTTATATCTGGTAGCCAGTCATTCTTTCCTAATTGCATTACATTATTATATTACTAACCACTTATTACCAGAAATATGTACTGGTATCCAATATTTCACTGGAATTTCTCTAAAATCTGCACTTATTTTTTAAAAATTAACTAATTATTCTTTCAAATCTCTTTAACTCGTTTCACATCATCTAATCAACTTGTCTTTAACGACTTAAGTTACTCCACTTAAAGCTCATTTATTACTATTAATCTTCCTTACTCATTTCACTTATTTATCCCAACACTTTAACTCATTAAACACTATCACCTCACTACCATATAACTCTCCGTCTTTTCTTCCCAAACATCCCTTCTTTCATCTCTCTTGACCCCTGGTTACACCATTTCTCGCACTCTGCTCCTCCTCTCCGGACACCACTTCTCCATCCTCCATCTCCTCCTGTCGCTCATTCCCCTGGCTCCAACGTTCCAAATGGCCCCTACGTTCCCTCGTGGTTACCTCCCATCTGACATCTCCCTCTCTCTTCCTCGTTCTTTCCACATTCTCTCTTCCTATTAGTTACATCTCTTCTTTACTTATCTTCTATATTCTTCACCATCTTCCGACTACTTGTATCTTCTATAGGAATTGTATTTTGTGGTTATCTGTTATCGTTTACGTATTCCCTCTAATCTTCGTACTTCTATTACTTCTTCGTTGTTCCTTATTGTCGCTTCTTGTCTTCATCCCAAGCTAACTTGCTTATCTTCAATGCTAAGTGTTGTAAACTCTTATATAGCTCTTTATTTCTTAACATGTGTGCCCCTTGATGGCCTCTCAAAATTGTCCTTTCTTCTCTGACTTGGTCTAAATTATGCATACATTCTAATAGCACGTGCTCCGAATAGAGTTGCAAAGTTTACAAATATTCTCCTGCGTTCTGTTAATTTTTTCCAGTACGTTTTATAGAATCCATGATCTCTAAGATAATGGATCATATCTTTAGTTGGTTGTATATGCTTTAGTTTTAATCTTTCAGAAATGTTGTTAAAAAGACTGAGTTCTTCTGCCTGCTTTTATATTTTCCCATTCAAACTGCCATTGTGCTCTCAAGTTATCTTTTATGGCGCGTAAATTGTTTACTTTCTCCATATTACCTTTTCTGAGCCAGAAAGTTGTATCTCTTAGTTTAATTGATACTCGAAGGTTGATTGGCCATATCCCTGTAGAGGCTAACAGGGTCATGTTGGGTAAGGTATTGACAGCAAGACTCTTCTTAAAAAGTTTCGTATTTGGTCGTTATTCCATCTTATTTTCCAGACCATATGCTATTATTGATTCGAAAATGCTGGAATGGTAGGTTATAATGGCCTTTAATGGAATTTTAAAGTTAAATTGAACTAATCTGGCCAATTTCATCATTGTATTTTCTGTTTTTTTTCCGAACGTAGTCTGTATGTTTAAAGTTAAATTTTTAATCTACGTATATGTCTAAGTATTTGACATCTTATATTTTTATTATCGTACTTAATACACGGATCTCTTTTCAGGTTACCTTTTAACACAAATAACTTGATTTATTTGGAGCTACTTGTAGGTGTATTGTTCTACATCAATTACATTTTTTTTTGTTAAGTTGTTTGCATGATTTTCAATTTCAGTTCCATTTTTACCTTTTTTATATGTATGCCGCAACAAAAATCTGATTTGCAACAGTAATCATCATTATTTTGGTAGCATTGTTTTGAACATAAATTTTAATATGATCTATTCAGCTGCATAATATATTTTACATTAGAAACATTTTTGATCTTATTTATCGGCAGCAACTTTTTAAATAGCTTCAGAAATTATTGGGTAGAATAAAACCACATCGCTATGGTGTAAAGAATGTAACAAAATTCAAGCGTCAAAGAAAACGAAAAGTTTGTCACGAAGAGCTGCAAAACCGCCACCGAGACGTGAGCACAGATTGTTGTTCAGCGTTCACTTCGATCGAAAATCAGCAGACAGTCCGAGGACGGAGGCGAATAAGCGCACAAAGGTTATAACTTTTCTTCTCGGGGTACACGTGGAAAAACCGAGAAGAACTGAGAAATGTATTCAAGTAGTGGAACCCAAGAGCAAAACCTTTCGTGCTTGGGCATCAGAACGCATGCTCTGTTACCTGGCATTTATTTTTCAGGAAAGTCTAAACAGAAACGGCTTATTTCCTCTTGTTCCTCGTGTCGGTCCTTCAGAAGCAGAGGTGATCACCACACGAGACCTGCCTATGTCCAGCTATTTGTTGATTAATTTGATGTGCAGTCGAGATAGAAATAATATGGCCAATTTTTCTACACTTCAGATAATTTTTTTTATTCAAAATAATGTCGTAACATGATATTTTTCTTCATTCCCAATAAAATTGCTTGAACACAGTGTTAAAATAGTATAATTATTCTTAAAGAAAGCAATTATTTGGTGAAATGTAGAAAAACCATTGCAAATTTATTCTCTTCGCCTTTTTTACTCTTCTTTCTTCCTTTCTCTTTCATGATTTCAAACGTTCAGAATAGAGTACCTAATGTTTTTATATCGTTGCTTTAAAGCTGCATATAATTTATTCCTTAAGCATACTGAATTGTTTTGCTTACGCTGCAAGGCCTCCTAGAACTTTAAGCCACTATAATTTAGATGGCTAATAAAAACGTGTTTTAAATTTAAGACAATTTAAGAAATTCAGCTTTGATAATCAGAAAGACTTATTATTATTATTATTATTATTATTATTATTATTATTATTATTATTATTATTATCATTATTATTATTATTATTATCATCCCTATTATGAATTATACATTAGAAAAGAAAATTGTTTTTTTATAATCCAAAATTACATAATATGTATACTGCAACAATCATCTGTTTTGCAACAGTAGACATAATTAGATTGGCAGTATTGCTTTGAACACAAATTTTAGTATGACCTGTTATATATTTTAAATTAGAATTATTTCTGATCTTATTTGTCGCCAATAAAATTGTAAATAAAAATATGAGCTCCAAAGGTAGGAAATTATTGAGTAAAAGAAAGGCTCATCGCTATGGTGTAAAGAATGTAACAAAATTCAAACGTCAAAGAAAACAGAACCCGACAAGATCACCATCAAGATTTCCAAAACCGCCACCGAGACGTACAGCCAAGATCCTTGTTAAACGTCCATCTCGATCAGAAAGTAACAAGACAGTACGAGGACCGAGGCGAATAAGGACACAAAGGTCTTCTTCTAGGTGTTCACGTGGAAAAAGCGAAAAAACCTACAACTTTCTCACATCTGACAAATGTATTCAAGTAGAGCAACCCACGCACAAATCCTTCAGTGCCTGGGCATCAGAGCGCATGTTCTGTTACCTGCAGAGACTGTCCAGCGTCTATTTTTCAGAAAAGTCTAAAAAGAAACGACTTATTTCCTCTTGTTCCTCGTGCCATTCCAGAAGCGCAAGACATGATCTCCACACGAAACCTGTATTCGAGGTAATTTGCTGATTAATTTTATGCACAGCCGGAGAGGAAAATAACATGGGCAACTTTTCTGCACTTAAGATAAAAATTGTTTTCTTATTCAGCTTAGTGTCGTGACATGATATGAATATGTTCGCAGTGACTGTAATTATAAGCGACTTTCTACAACTTCCGAATGCAATAGGCATGAGTGGGTTGATAGCCTTAAGCGCACGAATTATAGGACATTTTAGAATAGCTTGCCTGATTAACGGCTCGTTAGTATGTAGAACTGCAGGCTAACACTAGCAAGTAACGCAAGAAATTTAATAAAAAATTAATGGGTTAAAATAAAGTACATCCATGGTCAGCGCAGAAAAGTCACAGTGCACTGTTTGAAATAAAAATTGGGTTATAGTCAAAGTGTAATATTAAGCTTTCAGCGTGCACAGTGCTTACAAATGGGAGGTTAGGAGTGACGTCAGAAAAATTAATAATATGTTTTAACTCCAATTTTATTTAAAGTTCAATTATTCTACAGTGACTCTGGATGAACATAACCGCGTGAAAGACTCTTGATTTTATATATATATCAAATAAAAATAAAAACAAAGTAACGCTATTAGTAATGTAACAAATTAACAGTAATTATAGAAGCTTCAAAAGGATAAAACAATAAAATAAAATCACACTTAAAATCGCTATTTTTTGAATTCGTTGAGTTCTTCTATGGCAAGGAGAACTTATAACAAGCTTCTATAATTACTGTTAATTTGTTTTATATATATAACTGTGCTTTCCACATTCTTAGTGTCCTTAATATGTAAAAGAATTCTGATGTTGAGAGCATAATCTACGAGGGTAGGTTCATAAGTTTCCGGCCTAAATATTTTATGAGTACCATAAAGAAAAAATTATATTTCACTTTTCAGTGTAATTACCCTTTATTGCAATACACTTCTAACCTCTTGGAATTAACATTTAAATTCGCCCCCCCCCCCTCAATAGTCAGAAGTCTTGTCTGCAAAATGGACATAAACAGCATCTATCATTTCTTCGTCACACTTAAATTTCCTTTCTCGAAGGTCCTTCTTGAGTTCTGAGAAGAGGAAATAGTCACTGGGAGCTAGATCAGGGCTGTAGGGTGGACGGTCGATCTCCTTGAAGCCACATTTCTTCACAGTTTCCTTTGCAACAAGATCTGTGTGCACGGGTGCGTTGTCGTGAAGAAGACGCACACCACCTCTCAGCTTTCCTCGTTTTTTTCTCTTTGATGGAAGCACGTAGTCTGTGCAGTAGGCCAGCATAGTACTCCCCATTTACTGTGGTGTTCCTCTCCTTGAAGTCAATGAAGAGTATTCCTTCACAGTCCCAAAAGATTGTGGCCATGATCTTCTTGGTTGATGAGTGACCTTAGATTTTAGAGGCGGTGCTTCGCCAGGTTTACGCCACTCCATTGATTCTCTTTTGGACAGGGATCATAATAGAGGACCATAGTTTCATCTCCTGTATAAAAGTTTGCAGAACTTCTCTCTCGTTGCCACAGCAGAGCTCCAAAATGCCTGACAACAGGTGACTCGTTGCTGCTTTTGGACTGAGGAAAGAAGTCTAGGCACATCTTGCGCTAACCCTCTTCATGTTTAAATGTTCAAGAATAGTTCAAAGGACTGTTGTGTTAGAAAGGCCCAAGCTTGCTACTATTTCTATGACTATGAGCCGCCGGTCTTCCATAATTTTCCCTTCCACAAGAGCGATCGATGTTTTCAGGAGTGAGCACCTCCATGGGCCGACCTGCACGCTCTTCGTCTTCGCTTTCTCGACCCATTCGAAAAAGTTTGGCCCGCTCTTTTACGGTAGAATATGAGGGCGGTGCTTTCCCATATACACCGTTCAATCGCTATTTAATTTCATTTGGAGTACGTCCTTTTTTGTGAAGAACTTAATAACAGGTCGAAACTCCATTTTGAACATGTTACAATCTTCTACACATAGCCCTCTTTATGCAACTATATGTGAATAATTGAACACAGTGGAGCGGAAGTTACAGCAGAAATTATTTACTTAACAGATAAGATATGACACCAAATAAGAATTTTGTGAAGGCGATAATCCTTATCGGTGAGGTCGGAAACTTATGGACCTACTTATACGATTTTGAATCAATTGTAAAGATGTCCCAAAAAGTACTTTCTAATTGGAATGATGCATGAAAAGCAAAACAAAAACTAAATAATGTATTGTTTTGTGCAGAGATTGCGGGTATACATCAATGAGTGTCAATCAAACTGCAGCTGTGCGGCAGAGCAGGTGGTGATGTTGGCTCTAGAGTTTGGTGAGGATAAAGGGGTCGTACAGAAGATGGACAATGAGCAACTCGTCTACAGATTTAAGAAGCGTGTCCGCTTCTCTTTTCCTGCTGAGGATGATTCCAGGTACGCACAGATGCCGTTTCTCTGTAAAGATAATTTTTATAGAACAGGAAAGGCCACGCGCAATGATAAGTTCTCTTGCATGAAATAAGCGATACAAATTTGAGTAATGTGTTTGTCTCTAGGTTAAGAACGCTGTACATGAAAATCTGAACATCACAAAAACTGCAACATTCTAATTGTAAACGCTCATATGCAATGTATTAATTTTGTAATTTGAAAGTAATAAGTTTCATCCTTGCATAAATACAAGTGTCTCATCCTATTATCAATCAGAAGTAGATTTTGACTGCCTACCGAGGGAAATTATATTGCGCGATCGGATCACAAAGCGTACATTCTTTGTTACTTTTGTAATATATTAGCAGTAAGCAGTAACTAATATTCTATTCCCCATCATAGTGCATACACTCCGCTGTGATGCATACCTGAATCTTCAGACGGTATTTATAAGCCGCTACCCTCAAATTTAATTAGAGTAATTAAAGTAAGTAATTTTATGTAACTTCCTTATATTTTAAGCATGAATGTAGTTTCAATTCTATTTCCTGTGCAAGTGTTGGATTATTGTCTGTATTGTTATTTTCTTGTCAGGATGCAGAAAACTAACCCAGCCATAAAATCTGACCTGGTAATTTCTGTTGCCCCTTGTATCAATATTTATAATAGATGATCCAAGCAGAACCGATGTTTTCTGGAGAGAATTCTAAAGCAGGGTCCGTGGAAAAGATGTTTCTTTGTAATATTGTCAGAAAGCTTTGCTGTTATTTAGTTAGGCAAGGAAGGCGTAATAAAGAATATGATGACTACGGGGGTTAAAAGACAGGCCAATAACCTCTGGAAGGGAGATCCTAAAGATTCATCTAATACGTATATGGAGTACATGTAAGAAGTCACGTTAGCCATCAGACCAATAATATAGCAGAAAAAAATGGAGGGAACAGATTACCCAATAGAGACGCGAAGATGGAAGAAAACATTCTAAATTTTTCTAAAAAATATTTGAAAGCTTCGTGAGACCGGCAGACTGCCATGTTTATTTAGTCTTGCAATTTTGTGACCCAGGGGCAGTCGATTCACATTTATTCTCCGTTCAGTTCGAATCAATGGGGTATTAGTAATGGAAAGCTATCAGCGAGGAGTAGGACCTTGCGTCCCAGAATTAGTTGAATTTAGTGGAGCTACAGGGCAAAGTTTTAGAAGTATTAAAAGCGATAACGTCAGAGTGATCGCCATAGTTAGCGCGAAAGTGGCACACATTCTCCAGAATATAACGGCAGCACATTTTTAGATGAAATAGACTTTGAACAATAAATTTTGTTTCCTCTCCTATAACAAGAAATATTATTAATCTCCAAGACTCCTTCCTTATGGTCACAGGACCATGAAAGTATCCAGCAGCAGAGTCTCAACAGTCCTGGTAAAAATATAAGTCAGCGGAAACCATTGTCGGAGAGAGAGAAATTATCATTTACCCCTGAGATTTCAAGCATTAATCCAATTCTTAATCTAACTAATTAATCTAATCCTTCTAAAATCTTTCCCTCCACATATTTAATTAACCCCCTTCTTCTTATATAAATATCGCTGAATCCTTATGAAAAGTTGTTGAGACACTCGCCTTCCGAATATTGCAAACCTCCTTCCGGAAAGTTTGTGTTAACGCCGCATGTTTTTTTCAGGTACGGCGATAAATTATATAACCGAGCTTCTTCATGTGCACTGTCGACAAATACACCAACTTTGGTTAGTTGGTTTATTTAGAAGCTCTTTAATATCTCAGGTCATCAGCGTCCTATTCAATTCAGAACTTCAAAGGGTCGATAATTTTTGCGCAGAGGCCCCTTCTTTCGGAGTGAAGTTCTTTTACTTGCCAAAAATCCATAACTTTACTTCCTTTCCACAGGAAGCCATACTTAGGATTTTACGCCTGAAAAAATCCATTGGCTCTGGTAGGGATTAAACCCGAGATCCTGGGTGTATGAGACAAGCATGGCTACCATTAGATCACCAGGACCGACATACCTGTGTGATATCTGTAGAACATAAAAAACATAATTAAATATTTTTTGTTCAGCGTGTATCTCATTAGGCATATTCCATAATACACAAAAAAAAAACGGTGAAAAGTCGAAGGGAAGTAGATTTACGGCAGGTAAAAGAACCTCTAGCATGAAAGAACAGCCTCAGAGCAAAATTGATCGGCCGTTTCACGCCCCACCGCCACGGGTGGCCGAGGTCGTTAAGGCACGGACTCGTGAGCGGGAGGTCTGTGGTTCGAATCCCGCCAGGACCGTCCTCCCTGACTGGGGTTTTTTCCAGGTTTTCCTCAGTCTTCATGACTGGCAAATGCCGGGGAGGTACCTAAACTTAGGCCTGGAACGCTTCCTTCCTTAAAAAAAAAATCCTTTCCCAATTTATCATTTCATCTCATGTATCATCAGTGTCCACCGCCTGTGGTGCCTCAGTAGTAAAAACGGGCGTTAAACATTATTCAAAAAAAAAAAAAAAAGTTTCACGCCCTGAATTGAATGGAACGCTCATGACCTGAGATATTAAAGAGCTTCCGTAAATATAACAAATGCTACATGCCAATAAACTTAAATACATTTATAAAAAGAATAGTTTAATCAAATATAATTCATATTTAGACCTAAGCACTTACCAGTTTGAATAATATAATATATAAACATGTTAACGAAGCTAGTCAATTAAATACAACACGGAGTTGAAGAATATTTCAAGTAGTTCGGGAAAACTTAAATTTAAACACTCATTACATGATGCGTACTTATATCAATGAATTATTTCTACACATACAATTTTATGTTATTTTTAAATCTTGTCATAGAAGGAAAACCCTCAAAGACAACTGCGGGTAATTAATTTCAGTTATTTACGCAAGAGAGTTTACCTATATGCGTTCTCTGTTGCTTACAATTGATTTTAAAGTTATGATCGTCCCTACCATAGTACGTTGATTTTTCTAATTTAGTTGTGATATCTCTCCACGCATTTTGTTGTGTATACACTTTGTATAATGACGTTATCGTTGTATTTTTACTTCTCTCTGCTAGTGATTCCCAATCCAATGCTTTAACCTTTTCGTCCCCATGTTCCTTATTTATTTATTTATTTATTTTTTCTTGCGATTTTTGCTATCTACCCTAGATTTTTCTCTAGGATATTTATTTGATATATTCTGTATCGATCTCCACAAATTGCTTCATACTCAATTAAGGGACGAACTGATTTTGGACTTGGATTTTTTAGTATTCTCATAATAAAGTGTAGCCCCCTCCATGCTTTGCTCTTAACACTTGCCCATGGAAGTTTAGAACTTAAGTGTGTTTTTTTAATAGTGTTTAATGCCCATTTTTACTAATGAGGCAGCACAGGCTGGACCTGATGATACATGAGATTAAATGATATATTGGGAAAGGATTTTTTTAGGAAGGAAACGTTCCAAGCCTAAATTTAGGGTATCTCCAAAAGTAGCAATGAGTCATCTGTTGTCAGGCATTTTTGGAGCTCTGCCGTGCCAACGAGAGGAAAGATCTGCAAACCATTGCTACAGGAGATGAAACTATGGTTCTCTTACTATGATCCCTTGTCCAAAAGAGAATCAACGGAGTGCCAGGCGTAAACCTGGCGAAGCACCGCATCTAAAGACCAAGGTCACCCAGTCAACCAAGAAGATCATGGTCACAAACTTTTGGGACTGTGAAGGAATACTCTTCGTTGACTTCAAAGAGAGGAACACCACAGTGAATGGCGAATACTATGCTGGCCTACTGCACAGACTACGTGCTTCCATTAAAGAGAAAAGGCGAGGAAAACTGTGGTAATGTGCGCCTTCTTCACAACGCGCCTGTGCACACAGCTCTTATTGCAAAAAATGTTGTCAAGATATGAATATTCATCCTACAGGCCAGATCTAGCTCCCAGTGGCTATTTCCTCTTCTCAAAACTCAAGAAGGACATTCGAGGAAGGAAACTTAAGTGTGACGAAGAAGTGGTGGATGCTGTTTATGGCATTTTTCAGATTATATTGAAAAGTAAAATATAGTTTTTTCTTTATCATACCCAGAAAAAAGTAGGCCGGAAACTTATGGACCCACTCTCGTACTTCAATAAACTTCTAACAGACTTGGATTATAATCCAAGGAGCTGGTAGCCTTTTCCGTGTTATCTATTTCGTGCTTCGATGAGTCAACTAATCAATTATTGCTTTCGCTGTAAAGATACTGTTTCTCTTGCATATAGCTTAATTTCTTTATTCTAAAAATGATTTCTATGTTTGCAAAGATCAACCAAACGCTCATGTCTAATTTCATACGTCTTTCTTCAGTTTTATATTTACACAAGATGCTGCGAACAGTTGCGCCTTAAACATTTTCCTTGCCATGAAATACGTAACACATCATTTTCGTCCTATTATCTATGCAAATATTTTGGTGCTTTCTTTCAGCTAACCGTGCACCGTTTCATAATTGACATTTCCCGTTTTTACTAAAATTGTATAATTTCGTGCTCTCTGGCAACTCTTTTGTTATGCTTTGTTTAGCGTATCACAAAAGTAATCGTTCTACGCTTTTTTCTGTAGCAAAACTTTATATCGATGAAATTATTACGTTCCACCTACTATTCCGCAGAATAGGCGATGCATTTTGGTACTTTTGGTCGTACCGGCAATCTGAGAGACTCTGTATGTTGTATTTTATATTAATTTTTCGTCAGATATGGAAGAGCCCTTATGAGGAGCTCGAATTCTTGAGGTGGGTGACTCCGATCTGGAAAGATTGTTAGCAACACCTCTACGCCCATGTTTCACCGCCCGGTATCTTCTTCACCTCATTCTTTCTTTCAGGGGTTACTCACACTGGATGTAGGTACAAACGGTCAGCCATTTAGCAAGGCTGAAAAACCGAAATAATCTTCTCTGTCCCTAATATCCCATCATTACAATACCAGATGTTTAGTAATAGGTTCATTTAAATTTTTTTCTGCATAAATAGTCAGAAATATAAATTGTGGTTAGGTATAAGAATTCAGTCTGTTTGTTGAGTGGTTTAGAATCTTTCTTGCAGAGAACACAAATCACTCTCTGATGTTGTGGCGGTTCTCATAAATAGTTTTCAGGTAGCTCTCCTTGTATTTACAAACTTTTGTTTACCTTCCGTACCTGAGACCGTCCTATAATTTCTGAAATTATTGAAGTGAGCTTTATTAACACCCGGGATATTCCCGTTCATTTCAATACAATTTTTACTAATGTGAATTCATTCTCTTTACAAAAAACACTAGGAGTTTTTATTTGTAAAATGTTCCATTGTGGCATTTTATCTAAATTTTAATTTTTATCTCCATATATTTTCCTAGATTTCAAAACGAGTTAATAGTACGATATTCAGAATAGTCAATTTCAAAATTGACTACCGTGCCCGCTAAAGTTCTTAAGGCCCCAGTACACAAGAAGGAAGATATTCCTGAATTGGGCGCGGGGAGGGATCTATCAGTCAATTCTTTTCCCAGTGTGAGGCTGACAAGTTTATTTATTTATTTGTTTATTTATTGTTTTCAAATGTCTTTGTACTGGTGGTGCAGTGGTAAACATACTTGCCTCCTAAACCCAAGATCGCGGGTTCAATCCCAATGGATTTTTTCGGGCGTAAAAATGTTAGGATGGCTTCCTTCGGAAGGGAAGTAAAGCTGTGGGTCCCGTGTCGTACATTTACGGCACGAAAAAGAACCTCAAGCCTAAAGAAGAGGCCTCAGAGCAAAATTTGTCAGCCGTTTCACGCCCTGAGTTGAATGGGACGCTGATGACCTGAGATGTTAAAGAGCGTCCGTATATAAACCAAATCAACAACATCAACCAATTTCTTTAGACCGAGTTGTTTTCTGTTGTGCAGGGATGTGAACGAGATCGACCGGGAGGCCCGCAGAAGACGCCGTCAGACACAGGAAGAAATTGGACTGAATGAAAGGTACATTGCTCTGTTTGCAACCAATCCCAGAACCTTCAATCAAAAAATCAAAGTCCTGTCTTTCCATTAAAACACGAACTTACATTATATAATTCTGTGTGCCAGCAGTTTGTTCGTCACTACTTTGCTCCAATTATACTCGTTTTCAATCATATGCACTCTTCTTAATTGACTTCTGCTGCTAACTTGTATCCCCATATTCTGTACGCCAGACCGCACGCTAAGGGTAGCAAGATGCTACTAATTTACTGAGACAGTTTTACTACATCTTATTAGTTGAAGTAGTATTGAAAATATTGAGATGTTCAATAAGTAATACAATATTTTATTTTCACATTCAGGATTATTATATTCCAATTTCAAATACAGTGGTTTTGGTTATATAGCTCCGTTTTTAATATGTCTGTAAATCTATGGCTTTGAGCTACCTAAAGGTCAATTTATGCTGTCGCAGTGCCAATCTGCAGGTCTATCTCATTCGAGGATTCATCTTTAAAAGGACCGAAATCAGAATAGCAAGATTCATACTATAGGGAAAGTGAAGGAGGCAACTGCTGTGTCTTCGTGTTTTCGTTAAGAACTTTGGTCATATCTTTGTGAGTAAGGATACCGGAACCACTTCTTCGACATGTTCTTCATAGCTAACTGTTAACCATGAGACAGTGCATTGTTCAACATAACCCCTTGAGAGCTCCAAAAGAGTATGCTCATGTCCTTACCGCTAAGGCGAAGTGTACATATTATAGAGCTTAATCATTTTAATAATCTTCAAAAAATTATAATTAAATCCAACGATTGATTAATTATTTTATCTTTTTTTTTAAAGTTTTATTCTTGCTTATTGTTTATTTGTTTTAACTATAATTTATCTTTAATTTTTTTTTTCGAAAAGAAGTTTTTTGTTGCTACTCTATGCCCTGTCTTTTGGTCTCAGACTCGAGGGTGCTGAATCTATGTTTCATCTCCCGTCACACTATTGAACAAGAAATCGTCACCTTTAGTCTCGTAATTAGCAAACAGATCTGAACATGCAGCGTATTTAGCATAAATCTCTTAATATTCTAACCGGTGGATAATTGCCGACACAGATATTAACACAGGGGATGTTTGATGTGATTCGCCTATCGTCACGAATAAGGGCGATATTTATTGCAGTTGTGGCTGCAGTGTGGGGCTTCCATGGGTGTGGTATCAGATTGCCTCGATCTTCAGCATCCATCACTTCTTCGTCACACTTAAATTTCCTTCCTCGAAGGTTATTCTTGAGTTTTCAGGTGAGGAAATAGTCACTAGGAGCTATATCTGGACTGTAGGGTGGATGGTCGATCTACTTGAAGCCACATTTATTCACAGCTTCCTTTGCAACAAGAGCTGTGTTCACAGGCGCGTTGTCGTGAAGAAGGCGCACACCACCACTCACCTTTCCTCGCCTTTTCTCTTTGATGGAAGTCGTGTAAGGGCATCTTGATAATACCAACCATTCGGTTTGACCCTCCATGATAAATTTATGATGAATGTCGAAGAAAACTTTCGACAGTACTTTGATATTTCACATATCTGACGAGCTAATTTGGGGTCTCGGTGAAGATTTTGTAACCCACTGAGATGACTGAAGCTTCATGCATGCACAAAAATTGCATCCTCATTAACGTGGTCGAAGATCTCCTGATAGATCGAGACACGGTTGTCTTTCTGTTCTAGTGACAGCAACCTAGGGAGAAACGTTACTGCAATGACTTTCTCCAACAGTTAGGCGTACATTTTCATGGATGATGTCGTCAATTCTGTCCGTATGAGGTCGATGAGCTTCCGGGATGGTGGTCATCAACTACAGAGTCTCATATACCAATGAGTACTGCTAAACAATTATCTCCATACATGCGTCAGTAAAGGAATTACTAATGTTCACGGCAAAATTCATGTTGATATGCCCATTATCGCAGAACTCGAGTGAAGTAAGATAACATTGCGGGGCAAACGGGAGGATCTCGTCAAGGTCAGAGCTAATCAATCGGTACTACCAACCGTTTTTGCTACGCTTCTTTGGCACAGAATTTTGAATTTTCCGATGTTTTTCTTTTAATCAGGCCTCATACGTGATCTATTTGCTGTAAAAATCTGCAGGACTATTCCATTTCCACCCTCTGTAGCAAGGGACAATGTTTAAAAAGAGTGACCACGTGTTTTCAATTTTAGTGGTACCGCCACGGGAGGCTGAGGTCGTTAAGGCGCGGACTCGCGAGAGGGAGGTCTGGGGTTCGAATCCCGCCAGGACCGTCCTCCCTGACTGAGGTGTTTTTCCAGGTTTTTCTCAGTCGTCATTAAAAAGCAAATGCCGGGAGATACCCTAACTTAGACCGGAACGTTTCCTTCCTTAAAAAATCCTTCCGCAATACATCATTTCATTTCATGTATCAGTGCCTCAGTAGTAAAAACGGACGTTAAATACTATTAAAAAATTAGTAGTGTACTTAGAATAACAAAATCCTATGAAATATGTAAAATACTATGTGTAAAATGAATGTAAGTTTAAGTATTTTACAAATAATGAGCTGGTTCCTTGCCTTTAATTTGTTACTAAGCGTTGTATTTGTTTATGCGTTTTTCCTGGTCAATACTCACATTTACATGCTGCTTTGTTCTGTTGGAACTTCAGCCAAACAAGGACAGAGGAGCAATGGGAAATTAGACAACATGTCCGCAATGCCTCTTCACTTTATCCCTGCTGGAAAAGGAGGGACACTTCCTCGCTGCAGAAGGACAAGGAGCAACTGCCGTCTATAATGAAGCCTCCACCTCCACATCAGGAGAATAACAAACCCAGCCAGAATGACACCTCCTACATCAACTAGTACTTGCCTGTCTTGTAGCTGGTACATTAAATCTGTCTAGTCACATCATTATTGCAGTTTTAATTGTCGGTAACTATTAGACACGCTTGCGCTTGTTTTCTGATAATTACAGAAAGTACAATAATAACCCAATACTGATGATTATTATTATATATGACCGGCATTCTTAAGGCTGTATAAGAAACCGTTCTTCCTCATGGCCTTAAAAACTCAGTAAGGAAAAAAACACTTTCAGATAACACAAAATTACATCTTAAGGAATATTTTCATCAGGTTTAGCACAGCTTATTTGAGTTACGGCCGGCAAAGCGAGCCTGCATACTAGAAGCCGATTGTCAAGGTCACATAATCATGTTCAGATAGCAGTTTGTATTAGTTTGAGGGAGGCTTGAATGGTTGTGCGTTCGTGTGTTGATTTCTTCTCTAGTTATGCCATTACATAAACTTAGTCTTGAAGAATGTGTTTTTATGTGTGATACAAATGTGAAAACGAGTTCTTACAGAGAAATGGTAAGACAATTCGCAAAGAAAATACCCTGGCAGTCGTATTGTAGGTAGAGGAACTGTTCGCCAACCTGTTAAAAAGTTAGAGACAAGACTTCTCAATGACAAGAAACATGCTCTGAACCGCCGTGTTCTTAAAGCACATATTACAAGTTTGAGCCTAAAAGTAGAAAAATCTAATTTTCTCTTATTGATATCAGCTATCAGACAATGAAAATGGTCGACTTTTGAAGTATGATTTTCGACGTTTTGATGCCTCAATAATGATCGGCTGAAGACTTGTTTTCGAAGCATTAAAACACGGTTATCTAGATGTGAACAAACTCGATTTAAAACTACCATTTCTGAATTTTTAAAGAAAAAAAGTTAAGATGAAATACAGGCATTTCGTATGCAGATGCCGGCTACAGGGGCATCATTTTGAACATCTCTTATAACACAGGTTAGTGTTTATATAGCAGCATTTTGTTTTCAGTGAAAATATCATTGTTTTTCAATTGTTCACTACACTTCCCGAGTAACTCAAATAATCTGACTTAGAAGTCCTAAGCCATGTTCAGCATGCCCAAAGTTCTAATTAAAATTTGTAATAGGAATTTATTTGTACAATGCCACGTAGAAATATTAAAGTATAAGTACTGAATGTTGCAGCTTCAGAGAATTAGGATGAGCTTATACTGAACATGTTTAGTTTTGAAGTATATTTGTTAGTTGTATGAACACAAAACACTAATAATGTTTTTAAATACACAAATTTGTGTAAACACATATAGATTTTTGACTCCATCAACAACGATGAAGAGGTTGTCAGGGTCTAAAGCAAAACCAAAACCATGAGCCCTTTAGTTTCATAAATCACACTACCCCTAAAATGAGACAGCAAACCTATTCTACACAGTTAAGAAGAATTTCGCAAACTCGACTCAGTGTACCAGTTTTACGAACTCCTGGAATAACATGTAGTACTAAATTGTTCTATCCATCATAATATTTAATACACTTAGAACTTAAAAAGTATCTAAGATGAAATAATTTACACAATGAATCAACCTTTCCCCTTCTACCTACGCTATTATATGCAATGCAATTTCACACAACATAAAGAAAATCGCGCGAACTCTTGGAGGGCAGCAGCAGTTGGTAAAAGATTGGAACGGATTGTATCTAAAACATCCCCAACAATACGACTACCTATAAAAACATCTGCACAGAATCTGATCTGCCCCTTCTGCTCAAAAGAGGGAGAAACGGCTGATCATATTCTACACTGTACAGCACTTCACAGTGACTCAAGAGAACGCGAGCACGGATGTACGGCGTCAAATGCCTGACCATCCAAAAACGGGCGTCGGCTGAAGAAGAAGAAGAAATTTCAACTAAATAGGCTAGTCTTTTTTAGTCTCCTATCGTCATCTGCCCATCACTATTTTATTTTATAGTCTCCCCTTTATCTAGTCGCTTCAATGCCATCTAATTTCACCTTCATTGCCACATTGTGGGAGGGGGTCCTCTAAATTTTCAATACATTTACAACACATGCTTCTATAACATTTTCGTCACAACACTTTCCGTTTACTAAAGTCAAATTTCCGCAATAAACTGAATTAAATAGAGCCAGAATTTCAATTCTAAAATCTTCTTTCGTCACTGAAGGAATGGCTTATGAAATAGAAAAGGTAGGGTGGAAGAATAAAAACAATTGCTCGATCTTCAAAAATCTCTAGGAAGAGCAACAAACAATAGCGCTCGTGACTTCACCCATAACAAAATGCATTACCTAGACCCTCGGAAATATGCTGTTTCGTAATATAGCTAATGCAAAATGAAATGAAATTAAAAGAAGAACCCGGCCGGCGGGTAAAATTATACGGAATATTGAGAATCCATTGTAGTACGTACTTCATGCAAAGAATTCCAAGCTCAGTTTGTTTAGTTCCCAAGTTACATCCTATAAAGTTAAAAGAGAGGTTTCGTATCTGAACTCGAATTATCCCCGGATTTTTTTAAAGTACAGTTTAACATTCCTTATACCAACGAAGTTCTAAAGAGGCAACGAATGAATGAATGATGATATGAAATGCTAAATCAGAGCAGAGTCTACAACGCTAGTTGTCTGGCATCATCTTTCCAGGTTAAGGGGAAAAAACTCCGGAAAACCCTTACATAGGCAACTAACCATATCGGATTCAAATCCCAGACCTTCGGATTTGCAGACACATGTTCTGACCACTGGCGGTCCTCTCTTGGATGTTCTGAGTTCTGTCATGAACGTTTTTACACCAATCAAAGAACAATAATAATCCATTTAATGTTTTTTTATTATATCTTTAGCAGGACTGTAATAACTTGCGGTTATAGTAATTAAAGTTTTTGAAGCATTTTCGTATATTAACCCCCGAGTGGGAATTGAGAATGAATTTGAGTACATTCTTCTGGTTTATTTTTTTGGATGTGGCTTTAATTTTCAGAAATTAAAGTTATGTTGGAAATACCAATAAGGGTTTAGCACTTCCTTTGAACATGCTATAACAGCGGGAGTCTGTGAAAACTTAGGAAATTGCAGCTTACCTTGATTTTGTTTCAATGATAATTTAACTACGAGGGCAGGTTCATAAGTTTCCGGCCTAACTATTTTGTAGATATGATGAACACGATACTTCGCTTTTCAAAATAGTTACCCTTTATTACAATACACTTCTCACATCTTTGAATTAACAATTCAATCCCTTACCCCAAATAGTCAGTAGTCTTGTCTGCAAAATGGACATAAACAACATCCATCACTTCTTCGTCACAATTAAATTTCCTTCCTCGAAGGTCCTTCTTGACTTTTGAGAAGATGAAATAGACACTGGGAGCTAAATCTGGGCTGGAATGATTCGATCTCCCTGAAGACACATTTCTTCCAGCTTCCTTTGCAACAAGAGCTGTGTACAAAGTCGCGTTGTCGTGAAGAAGGCGCATACCACCATCCAACTTTCCTCACCTTTTCTCTTTGCTGGAAGCACGCAGTCTGTGCAGTAGGCCAGCACAGTACTCCCCATTTACTGTGGTGTTCCTCTCCTTGAAGTCAATGAAGAGTATTCCTTCACATCCCGAACAATTGTGTCCATGATCTACTTGGATGACTGAATGGCCTTGACCTTTAGAGGCGCTGCTTTGCCAGGTTTACGCCACTCCTTGATTCTCTTTTGGACAAAGGATAATAGTAGAGCACCATAGTTTCATCTCCTGTAACAATAGTTTGCAAAACTTCTCTCTCGTTGGCACAGCAGAGCTCTAAAAATGCCTGACAACAGATGACTCGTTGCTGTTTTTGGATTGAGGAAAGAAGTCTAGTTACACATCTTGCACTAACCTTATTCATGTTTAAATGTTCATGAATAAATTCGCAAGACTGTTATTTTAGAAAGGCCCAACCTTGCTGCTATTTATGTAACTTTGAGCCGCCGGTCTTCCATAATTTTTCCTTCCACAAGAGTGATGTTTTCAGGAGTAAACACCTCCAAGGACCCACCCGCATTCTCTTCGTCTTCAATGCTTTCTAGACCCATTCTTTTATGGTAGAATATGAGGGGGGATGCTTCCCCATATACACCGTCCAATCGCTGTTTAATTTCATTTGGAGTAAGTCCTTCTTTTGAGAAGAACTTAATAATAACTACTCTATTTTGAACATGTCACAATCTTCTAGACATAGCCTTCTTTATGCAACTATATCTGAACAACTGAGCACAGCACACCATAAGTTACAGCTGGAATTATTTATTTAACAGATAATGGATGACAACAGATACGGGTTTTGTGAAGGGGATAATCCTTATGAGCATGGCTGGAAACTTTTGAACTTACTCTCGTAGTTATCGTTCTATGCTCTACTAATTTTCACACAAGAAAATCATATGATTACTGCCCAATTCTAGGACATCAGGAAAAACTTGACAAAAAACTACGTCACCTAATGGAAAATGCCCTCAACAAAGGCATGTTAACATTTTGACTATCGATACATATGGCTATTCAAAAGAAATTTTATTTTTGAGACAAAATAAAAACAAAACCAAAAAAGGCTTTGGAATATAAGATCTTTAAAAGAAAGAACAACTTTCATAGCACAGATGTCTATTTCAGTTACAATAATCCTTCCGCATCTCCAGAAAATCCCTATGAGATTTGTCTTTAGAAAAATTCAATAGAGTGATATATTAAAAAAAACTCTAATTGTAGGTAAACTTGGTAACGCATAAACTCAAGCTTCACCAGTTTAATATAAAAGGATATTAAAATATGGAAAATGATCACCAGATATTCAAGGATATTCAAGAGACAACAGCTATATTCCATCCACCTGGAAGAAACAAACTTAAAAATGAAAGGTATCATAATAAATCTAATATTGTTACATCTTCCCAAACGTCCATCAACTTAGAAATATTAATTAGTATGACACTTCTCAAGGTAATTAAATTCAAAAACTTTTAAGCTCTATTTATATAACTATCTTTTTATATGAAATTCCAGTATGACTTCTAATTGCATTTTTTTTTGATATCCTCATTTCTTTAGACATGACAGACAACAGAAAAAAACTAGCTTGCAGCCAGGAATGAGCAAGGCAAATTCAGAACTCTACATTCATTGCTATAGTTAATCTCTAATTTTCAACTAAAGCTCCCAATGATATTCAGGAAAAAGAAGAATCAATGGTGTGTTGCACTGAATTTCTGGCTACATTGAGAAAAATTAAGAATTAAGAATAATGCAATATTGAAGACATTCTTAAAGTCATGTGGCAGCATGCAAGAGTAAAATTAGTTGGTAAAGACTCTGTAGTATTGAAAGAACAAGATATTGGCATTTTCAAGTGTTATAAGTGAAACTTCAAGTTCATAATGCGTCACGGAAATAAACTATTTGTAGAGGGAGGAATTGTTTTCAAAATTGATACAGTGCATTCAGATCCTTGTTTAAGGCAAACAGAAATGCACAATGTAACAAAATAGAAGGGAAAAAAAAATATATTATACCCAAGAAACATCTTATCTCTTGGAATTCTTTCTTTTATGCCCATGGAATTGACAATAGTGATGTTGGTAGCGAAATAAATGGCAATATAAGTTGTGCAAGTTTGTTGAACAAGAGGAAGTACTTTCATTAAAGATGCAAATATTAAAATTTACATTCCATTTAATGTTTCATGTTTTATATATTAGTATTCTTTGAACATAATTATATTTCAGTTTACGCTGTTTAGATATATTCTTTTCCAAACAACTGTTGCAAATTTTTGCTCTAAACTTAAATTTTAAAACTAACAACAATAATAGTTCTTCTGAACGAAAGCAAATACTATCCAGAACTTAAGAGTTAAAATATTGTGCATTATTAACTGTTTAACTATTCATAATTGTTTTCTTATACGCAATCATTAGTATATGAATTACATTAAATATCCTATTTAAATTAACTGTGATATATCATAATTAGCAAGTTAAGTTTTTGGATATTGTGAATAATGATTCCTAAAGGCTCACATGATAGTTTCAGCACATAATTATTAAAAGCAGATGAAACTTCCCAGCAAACAGCCAGAAGGTTTAGGTTTATTTTATTTAAGGACACTCTTTAAATCTATGGTAAATAGTGTCCCATTCAATTCAGGCCAATAAATTTTGCTCAGAGGTCTCTTCTTTCAGGTTTGAGGTTCTTTAACATGCCATAAATCTGTGACAAGGGACCAATGCATTTACTTCCCTCCCATTGGAAATCACAATTAGAATTTTTATGCACTAAAATCCATCAACCCTGGCCTGATTTCAAGTCACAACATTGGGTCTATAAGGCAAGTACAATTATCACTAGACCTCTAGGATCGACATACATTACATTACCTTTTACATAACAAAATATCATTTACTTTTTTGGAAAAGTTCTGTTGTAGCTAGTACATATATTCTAAGGTAAATGTTTCTTTTAAAGTATTTGTATGATAAGAATAAAATAAAAATCACGTTATGCTTACAATAAAAGCTATACCTTCCTTAAGCAGATATTTTGTAGCCCTTAAATTTCATTAAAATATATTGTTGTGAAAATTGCAGCACTATGAAGGAATAACAATAAGCATATATTAAGATCATTGTGTGACTGAGTTGAACTAACACTCTTTTGCTCCACTTACTTGTTTAAATATGTAGAACCAGTTTCACAAACCCTTCGTTCGCATTGTCAGCCCCATTGTCAACTGGAGGATAAACCGTTATGTATCAGGATGTGTAAGCTCTGGTGGAGGTGTGATGAACTTATGTTTTCATCACTGGAAGTGTCAAAGTTCATTAAACTGTCTTTGTACTTGTAAATGTAGATTTTCACCCATGTTGCTAATTCTGTAGGTCCTTGCACTGATTTTAATAATTTTGTATTATTCAATATGTCATGGTTCTTTCAATATGAACTGGTTCTATATATTTAAACAAGAAAGTGGAGCACAAGAGTGTTAGTTCGATTGAATCACACAATGATTTTAATATATGCTTAGCTTCATTGTGCAATGTTCCAATTAACACTTTTGAACAATAAGCATGTTTAAGTTAATGCAAATGACTAGAATTCCAGAATATTGAGCATGTCTGAATCCAGCAGCATGCACTGAGCTATTCTGTTATGCATATAAATAGCATGTGAGCAATGATAAAATTCCAAAACTCATATACATACAATGATATAAAGGAATGAAAGATTATAGCCAAATTCAACAAATACAGGAAAAGTCAAAATGTTCAAGTTCTGAAGCTAGTAGTTTTGCAAGAGCTGAAACAAAAATGGTGACTATATCTTCACATATCCTAGTTTTATGAGCATCACTGCTCTTTACAATGCATCGATGTTGTTAGAAAATTGAGAAAATTACAATCATTACAAAGCAAACCACTTTTGTGTTGTGTGACCATGACATTGCAACTTGAAGATCTATCTGCCAGATGAAGGGTGATAACTTAGCCTATTATATTCAGGGGACTTTGTGGCCTAAGTTTCCCAGGCAATCACCTAGAGAATTAAGGGAAAATCCCTAATAAAACCTCAGTTAGGAAACTAATTTAAATGGGAATTGAACCCGGCCCACCACATGAAGCAAATCACTTACTCATAGTGATAGTTTATCTGAAATTACAAAACATCTTGAAACACTCTAGCCTTATATTCGATTATACAGAGCTTTTGTAAGTAATGAATCATATGAATTAAGGCTGAACAGGAAGCAGAATTTTAGCACAGCTCACATATTGTTATCCTAAGAGAGTTTTTTTTCATATTGTAACAATTCCTATATGACAGAATTTGCTGTAACTGTATTACACAGAATGTTTTGCAGGGAAGTGTTGGGATTACCCAAGAGTTCCCTGAGGGAGGTTACTTTGCTTGAATTAGGAAGGATGGGGAGAAAAGGATTGATTATAGAGAGAGCAATAAATTACTGGTATTGTATCCTCAAATTAGACAGTTCAAAGATATTAAAGCAATGTTTGAAATATCAAAAAGAGGTTTCGAGAAAGAAGAATTGGTATGGAGAGGTGGGGAAGGTACTAGAAGAAATAGGTTTGGGGAATATATGGAGAGCAGCTGAAAGTAATGTTAATGGATTTTGGAAGATAGTGAGACAGACGGTATAAGATATTGAAAATTAAGAGATTTGGGATAGTTTAGTTGATAAAAGTTCCTTGATCAAAGAATCAAACAGAATTAGGGACAAGAGAATTATATTGAAATTTGTGATCAAATGGGTAGGATGGGTTGGGGTGGATGTGTAAAGGTGTAATATTCCTGAAAGGATATAGAGGTGACGATAATAATAGATGTACTATATGTGGGAAAGAAGTCAGTGTGTCCCATTATTTATTGAAATGCAAGAAAGTCAAATGGTGGGGGGGAAAAGTTTAGGACAATAAAGGGGAAAATTACAGAAGGATGTTAAATAAAATGTTAAGTAACAAGAGTGTAAAAAACATCCAGAAAATGGAAGAGCTTTTAGGTACAGTTAAAGAGAAGTGGGGACGAAATAGAAAGAAAGTAAAAGGAGGTTTCTTACAGTAAGACAGTCATGTGGTTAATGAGGTTGGAAACTGTATTTGGGAGGATGCTGCTAGGATTTAGAGTAAAAAGAGTAGGTTAATAATGTATGTAAAAATATAGTTATTATTGTAAATTGAGGATATATTGCTGTAACAAAGTGTAAAGTTAATTGTGGAATAAATTCATTCAAATTCATTCATTTGCTGTAAATGCATATTTTCTCAAAAATGTTCTCATTTAATTTTGATTTAAAGTATGCATTACTAATGATCCCCCACCACACACGCATGCACATATACAAATCTTCAAATTAAAATTTTGTATTAATATTTAAAACTGTATTTTCTCTAAGTGCTCCTTCACAATCATCCTAATGGAATGCCATCCATAAGATGCAATCACTCTCATCTGTAATCTATCGTTTCAGTGTCAATAAGACATGTGAATTGGAAAAGGAAATGGTGATGGTATGTAAGGCTATATACCTGCCTCCAACTCTAAACAAATCCTTCATTTCTCAGTTATAAACAAAGCTGTAGTTAGCCCGGAATGGTCTGGAATGCAGTTTCATTAAAAATGTATAGTTTACACTTGTATAAATAATGTTTTAATTCCAAAGTGAGTTTCATTTAAATTTTTTTCAACTACAATGGATTATAAAGCTCTATGGGAGGGGAAAAAAAAATTGAATCAGACAAAGCAATCTTATAAGAAATTGTGGCTCAATCAATAAAACCAATAATGCCTGTTTTACCTGTCTGAAGAAAAGATCCATCATAACTGTAGTATATTAAAAACATCAGTCTTGTGATTATGAATGAACATAATTAGCCCAGGCAGTCAGCTGCAAATTTATTATATCCTGTCAACAGTTATACATTTTTACTGCAGCTTCTCAGGTTCTTTATTTTCAGAACAGGTTTCCTGGTTTAATTTTTATATTTACAGCACTTAATTTACAATCCTTACAACTGTAACTTGCAAGAAAGCAGAAGGCATGATACGAACCAAAAGTAATATGTCGGAATATTATGTGCTCTCACATTATATTACACAAGGTGCCTTTTTTTACTCCAATGTCCCTGTTCTAAAACACACCTTTAGACAATTTTTGATGTCTCATTTTGACACTAATAATTTTGCACTCTGTTCAGCACAATCCAATACTAATGGTCCCTTTGGTTGTGTCTTTGATATAACTTGGAATGTGTTTCCATATATGGTACGTGCAGCCGAATCCAAAACTACTGACCCAAGACCACTCGCTGGCTCATTGCCTGCAAAGGAAAAAAAAACTAAAAAAGAAAATACTATCATGTGACTTCTGCTAACTGGCAAAAACAGTTCATTAGGGATTAGTTACCATATAGTAGTATTATATTGACATAATTTGAAATCTCATTGCCTTATGCTTTTTCATTTTCTAAATATATTTTGCATTTATATTTCAGAAAAATTTGTAAATATTTTTTAAATAGTTTATATTTTACATCTTTGGATTTCTCCCTAATAAACCTCTATTCTTGGAAAATCAACAAATAAATAAAAAGGAAATCACACATACTGTAAAAAAGCTATTTTTTTTCATTTATGTGATAATACACCCCCTGCTCCCCCCCAAAAGCATAACACAGAGGAAAAAGGTGAATGAGTCAAAAGAAAAAAAAAGTTTTTATTTTTTTCAGAGTTATGCCAGTGGGTATTTGCCATCATTTTGAATGTTTTTCCAATAAAATATTTCTATAGCATTACCGATTCAACAATACTTAAGAGGACACTTCATTTTGAAAACTGTCAAATAACCCAGAGGAGATTATATATGTATTCATCATTATCACATACAATTCACCAGAATAAGTTGAACAGTTAGAATTTTTACACAAGGGTACCAATGCATGATGGGTTCATGGATCAGTCTTTCAGTCCTAGCAGAGTTTGCCGTTACTGGGCCATCCAGGCTCTAATGCCTAAAGTTTGCTAAGAGCAGTTCTTAGAGTTCTAGTGCTATTATTATGTCATAGGATAGAACCACAGATTTGCTTTGCTCATCTGTAACCAGGGTCTACATTAATTACTGATCTTGTGATGGGGATTTTTCATGGACTAGGAGGGTTTCCCATGATAACCAAGATTTTGCCTTCCCAGTAGTCATGATTATGATGATTATTATTATAATTGTTGTTATTGTGATGATGATCTTCATCAGACAACAGAATTTAACCTTCCAGGCAGCATCTAAACTACAAGTTAGCTATGCTGTCACCATACTGAGAAGAAGCAAATGAGATTTGTCTTTCTCTTAAAGTTATGAACTTTATATATAAAATATTCCTAAGATTTTAGATTAACTTAAAATTTTCTTAATCCTCTGATACTGAATAACAGAATCTTTTCCTATTTCATACACATTTTTGCATGACAGGTATTAATATAGATTTAACACTACCTTAGATTAATCTAAGACTCTGATTTTTTAAGATTTGGCATCATCAGCACTTTACCACAGTATGTGATTGTATGAAACGTGTGACTTTCATATGAATTGCACTGAATTATTGTTTTTATCTATTTGGCAGACACAGTTAAATTATAAAGTTTGACTTCTCTTTTAGCATTTTCCCAAGATGATTAATATATTGAAAATGCACTTTATACGAGTCAGGATATTTCATATTTATTACCTAATTATCACAATATATACTTAGCTCTTTCATATTAGAACTTTAGGTAAAAGTACAAGGGCTTGGATAAAAGCCACAGCAAATATTATTTTTCTTAAGAATGCAGGACAGTACAAAATTTTGAAATATACAAATGGAAGGAGGCAGTATATGGAACTATCCCTAATATGAACATGCAAATCCCGTGCCCCAGGGTTAGATGGGGAAGTCAGAAAAATTCAGTAAACGACAATTTTACTACATGCGTTTATTAGTCATAAGGCTATATTGGCATTATAAACAAAAAAACAAATGCACAGATTATCACCAAATGTTCTACCTCCTGCTGTAGCATGTGAGATGGTTACAGCATCTTGCATACCATGCCCACTTTTGAACTTCAGTGAGTTTATGTGGCACTCTATCTCACTGCAACTGCCTACAGTTGATGTTCTTCTTGTAGTATCTTGTGAACTGTCCACTTCTCAATGCTACTTTCTGCCTGCAACTCAAGTTGTGACCGATTCCATACGGTATGCATTTTGGCATGTGACAGATCATGCTACACATTTGGTGATTGCTGATTTAATAGTTTCCTAGCTAAAATGCTGCAGCACACCTAGTGACAAGTTGGTATGGTAGCTCAAGCAGTAATGCTAGGGACTTTTATGGAGGTATTTGGTTCAAATTCTTCATTCATATCATTTCATTTGTTCTGTTACAGGGTCAAAACAGCCAGGATGAGGTGAGCTGGTGCAATATAATGGCTTGCGCTTTATAAATGTGTCTGCTTTGGCATCTCATTTAGAAGTAAACCTTCTGAGGGGCTTAAATTCCTTTGGGGTCACCATCATGGTGTTCTACATGTTAGGTATCTTCATCTCTTCATCCTCCTAGATAGCAGTAAGCAAGACCTTGACCAAAGTATCTATCTCTGCTCCAAACAATCCAATCAGTATGGAAGGGCATTTTTCCCTACAGCTTCCTGTCGCAGTACATCTTTGGAGAATGTTTATTTTCACTTAAGAATGATATTCACACAAGTAATTTCCATCCTGCTGATAGTTGCTTACCAATGATATTTACATGCTCTCCATGCAATAACCATACATCATACTGCCATTTAGTGATATCATTATAACCAACTCGAGACATGTGATCAAATTGTGAAGAAGAAAAATAGTTGCCATGACTTATACTACAACCCTCACAAAATAATAAATTTTTCATATAAATTTAATGTTAATTGATATCATTGTATGATTCAGTTGAACTACACACTCTTAAAGCTTCACTTACTTTTAATACAGTTTAGCCTGGCTGAAGATGGGAATTAAATGTTCTCGAAATTGGTTCCACACATTATGAAAAGTAAGTGAAGCTTTAAGAGTGTGTAGTTCAACTGAATCATATAATGATATTAATTAATATGATTAGCTTCACTGTGCAAGTTTCAATTTACATTTTAAGTAACATTTAATGTTGTTTTAGTTCCTTTTTTAATTGTTCATGATGATTTTTTTTAATTTATGTGCATTAGCATAAGGTTTGGTGCAGATTTCCGCTACATCCAAATCCTGTATGAGTATTTTATTATTGTACACAATAGGTGTTAACATTGTTTTTCTTGTTTTTGATGAATGAATTTATAAACTCTTACCAATCTTTCTGTAATCTAACTTCTGAAAAAAAGTATTCAATGATTTTTCTTCAAATCTCTTTTGAATACTGCCTATTTTTACACCAATTTTCAGTGTCACACATACTTTTCATATTACCAGCTATCTATCTCTTTCCTATTTTTAGAATCCCTAAATTATGATTCCAGAAATGTCTAAAACTTTTAATTTTATTACATAGCACATGTTTCCTTTTTGTGAGGGGGTTTCAGAAGTAAATTATAAAATCTTGTTCATGTGGTCAGTTAGCTCTAGTTCTTTAAAAGATTCTCTAAATTTATTTTATAACTCATGTCTATAGTCATTTCAGTTTGTCTTTTTAAAGTTCCAAATTGTCAATAGTGATGACAGTTAATGTTTAATTTTTCAGTTGTATGGTGACAATCGCTGCTTTGTGACTACTACCATACGAAATGCATGAGAATGACACAGAATTCCAAATTTAGTAGAATAAAAAAAAAGTAAAAATGTAGCTTTGGATAGAAACACAATTATAAGGAAACCAACACTGAACTGATGTTCAAGAGAAACACTTTCCTACAAATTCAATACTTATATAAAATCAATAATCACATGCTTTGATGAAGTTATTTACTTATATTTTTTATTTAAGAACACTCTTTAATATCTCTGATTATTAGCATCCCATAAATCTATGGCACAGGACCCACAGCTTTATTTCTCTTTGAAAGGGAGCCATATTTAGGATTTGTTGATGAAGTGTTAAACCTTAAAAGATAAAAAAAAATTAGAAAATTAAAGTCAATTAATTTTGATTTTTTTCACCACAGATGCTGTCAAATTTACAATGACATCTGCAATTTGAATGTTAGCAAATTGATCCCCCAATGAACATAAATTGGAAGAAGAAAAAGAACAAATAAAACGGGGGGAAGCTTGATTTTACAGAGCTTGATCATGCTTTTATTCAACAGGATCCTGCCACTGTAAATAATTCCATGAGAGCAATTTACAATATGTTTCCACAAGACAAAGTTAGTAGGGATTTTTGGACCCCTCAGTGCCAGAATTTAACAGCCTGCCTGCGATTATTATCTCTGGGGTACATTAAAAAATGCTGTACAAGATGAACCCACCACCATATGATAACTCAAAGATAATGTGTGTCAGGAAATTGTTTACATTTCTCAAAACAAACTAGAGTGAGTGGTGAATAATTTCCTAAAGAGATGCCAAAAATGTGTGGAGAGTGAAGGTGGGCAGTTTCAACACCTCTTTTGATAATTTGGTAAGTAATGCGCCCCTTAAATTGGTTTGTTATAATGTTGTATGGTTGGTTTGTTTTGTTGTTCCCCCCTCCCCACATTAATCACTGATATCCAGCTAATGAGCAGCACACTCACCATACGCAAAACACTTCTGGGAAAAACAAAACTGATCACACATTATGTTACATGTTATGTTACATGTGGAGTATTGTACTTCCACAATAGTGGAAGACTATAGAGTGGAAATATGAAAGGTAACGTAAACTTTGAGATAAACAAAGTGCTATTTTGTATAATAGCATAATGCATAACACAGTAAACAAAAAAATGTATACACAGTAAAACGTAACAGAGATAGAGTTCAAAATTGATCTATTCACTACAATTTTTCTTGCAGAAAAATCATATGTTCCAAATGTCGCAGAATTAGCCACCCCATTACATGTTATTTTTTTCTATGTTTCTTACTGCACAGCCTTTCTGTATTTTTTCTCATAGAACCAAGACATTCTGCTCATCAAAACTCTTTTCTTTCTTTAAAAGCATTTAATATTTTCATGTCATTGACGGTTTAACAAACTTTAACTATTCTCTTAGAATGAGAATTTAATATGTCAGCAATTCAAAACGTTTAACTTTTTATTGTTGATAGTCTTATTCGCCATTCTACCAAACACAAAAATGGCTTTTCATTCACAAGGAGAACAAGCCATTTTTTTCTAGTTTGGCAGATGTAACACTTCATGGAGCTCTACAAAAGCCTTACAAGTTCCTCCCTTTTTCTTCTCTCTCTCTTATGGCAAAGTTCTTGTCACAATGCACAAAGTTATGGCAACGGTTTAAAAATGTTTATCATCAACTCTTTCATAAAAACCAATACACACAAACATAAATGAAGCAAAATGAACACTTTAATTTATTTTGGCAAGTACATTTATCAGTACATAATGCACAAGCATTTCTTCTGTGAAGTATTTGGAGTGAGTTATTGAGAATGCGCAGCAAATATGGCATTTCATTTCCACCCCTTCCTCTTTTTGCTTTATTCCAGACATATTAACAGTTAAGAGTGTGTAGTTCAACTGAATCATACAATGATATCCATTAATATTAACAGTTGTTTGGCATCTTTATTAAACACACAGAAAGTGTGTTCTTTAAATATCACGTAACTGCAAATTTATGTATGTTTAAACTTCTCTCCCCCTTCTAAATCAAGAGATTCCTGTGATTTGTACACTTTTGGCCATCATAAGTGAAGCAACTGTTACTTTCACTGCAACAAATTGCCATAGGCAAGTGTACATTTGTGGACTTTAAGTGACAGAGACAGAAAATCCTTGATGATTACATCTCTGTAATATCGCACTTTCACTTCGGGATGCTTTATATTTAATTCATATGCCATATATGTGAATGTTTAAATCAGGAGTCAGATATTGTTTATTTTGCTCTCTAAGAAATAACTATAAAATGCTTGACAATTTTTTTCCTTTTGGATAATAATAGTTTTATTGTACCCAATTAATTTAATCTTACATAAGCGCTTCAAATATAATTACAACTAGTGACTATGTCTGAAAAAACAAAATTTTGTAAACAACTTCAAACGATGCTGCCATTCCAAGTGCTTACACTGGCATTTACATTTGTAGGTTATCTGAAAGAAGAAAACAAATATGAAATAAGTTTCTTTGGCTGAGATAAGCTGACATATTATTAGACATACACTATAATTGCAGACTTAAATTATTTTCAAGTCAATAACCCATCAAAGAATATAAATAATAAAAATAATTTCATTCTAAAATTTATGTAGAGGAGTACATCACCCACTGCTTCTTAGCAAGAATTAATTAATTCTTGTAGATTAAATGTGCTTCATACTGCAGGTTTTCCTTCTATTCTTCTTCATGGATGATAGCCATTTCTCCTTGTTCACAATTTGGGAGATATTTCTTAACATTTACAAATTTAAGGAAATCTTTCAATATTAAAAAAAGAAGAAAAAAAAAGGAAAAGAAAAGAAAGGAAAAAAGGAAAAAAAAAAAAAAAACTATGAAAGGAAAGAAACCGAGCTAAATGAACAAAACAATATTTTAAAGAATGCCAAACCGCACATGTTATATCTCAACTCCTATAAAATGTATTACCACTGCATTATGTTTTATGTATTTTCTAAAATATTTCCCTTATTCAATACCTCACTTCTACCACAGCAAATTCTTTCTCGAAAATGCTTTCCTTATCCTTATATCATATGTTCATCCTTTCTATGCTCCAATTTTCTGACAGTAGAAACTGCTAAAACTATCCCACTTTTCTTTCTTGGCTATAAATTGTCATCCATTTTTGTTTATATCCTATTAAGATTATGCTCCCTTCAAATTCTAGATCTTAAATGAAGTTCCATGAACAAGTATACCAAGCTTCTGTTATAGAAACTTTGCTTTCTCACATGGCGTTTTACATTCAACTAATAGCAGGCTCCTCCATTTTCTAAAACACGCATACCATTTTATGCTAAAATTGTCATTCTCCCTCCCTCTCACTCACTAATTGACACACAAAATTTGACCACTGTAATTAATGTTTTTGACTTCAATGATAATTTTTCCCTTTGCATTCTGAAATCTGCACACACTTATTTCAGTGTAATTTTGTTGGCTAATGTGCACGTTTGCTACAATTTCATCTTGTATTCCTTTGTTAACACTGAAGATTTTCACTTTGTTTTTTGCTTTGTATTAAACCTGTAGATCCAAATTGTGTTTCTGGAAAGAGACAACTTATCAAGAAAGTTCTGAATACACTCCACATGCACTGATGAGTTGATTATTATTTAAAATAATGTTTATGCATAAAAATGTGTTGCTTTAGAGTCAATTGTCCAATCATCTTCATGAATATATACTGCCATGAGACAAGTAGGGAATAGGTTCAGAAAGTGATATACTAGCATTGTTGGTTTCAGTATGCATAGCAGCCAAGATAATAATGCATACTTGGACAAGTTTTATAACTAAAGCCCAGTATATCTAATCAGAAAACATTGACAGAGGCAGATCTTTCTCAAGTCAGCGCTAGTTCATTAGAAATTCAATGAATGATGAAGTTTAATGTATGAAAGCCAGTTTTACTAACACACGCAAATTAATTTGAGCTCTTCCAAATATATAACTGCTTAAGAGGGAACTAGTTAAACTGTAGTATTTCGAGGCACAAATTAACAGAACACTGGCAAAAAAGCACGCTTAAAACATTTCATAAATAAGTCAATATAATGTATTGCCCTCACACCTCCAAGAGTGGCCAAGGTCATTAAGGGACAGACTCATGAACAGAAGGTCTGGGAATCCTGCCAGGACCATCCTCACTGACTGAGGTTTTTTTCAGGTTTTCCTCAATTCTTATAAATGGCAAATGCTGGGGAGGTACCCTAAACTGGAGCATTTCTTTCCTTAAAAAAGAAAAGAATCCTTTCCCAATTTATCATTTCATTTCATGTATTATCAGTGTCCAACGCCTGTGATGCCTCAGTAGTAAAAACAGACATTAAACATTATTTAAAAAAAATTGCCCTCAGTGAACAGATCAAAAATATATAAATAAAAATAACTGAAGAAAACAAGAGGTAATGGCAATTGTCAAACCAGTTACATTTTGATGACAAGCTTTAGCATTAGCAGGTTTAAAATTAAGTTCTGAAAAAACACACTTGAAGTGATACAGTCAATGATGTAAACTGCATAGCTGAAATAAAGCTAGTGAGCTACTTCAAAGATGTGGAGATTACTTAAAAATGGAAAGGGGAAAAAAGAAGCAAGAACATGAATCCAGAATACAGATATTGCAATTGCCTTAAAAAAAATCTCAAAGAAAGCTGGTAAAGAATATCAGAAATACTTTCATTAACTGTAGATAAAATTTATGAATCTTCTGGTGTACACCAACTTTTAATTTATTGCTATAAAGTAGGATGTCTTCTGAAAGATGATTTTAGGCTTTGCAACTATCAAAAAATCTTGGTGATTTGGGCAAACATTTTACATTAAAGAAGAAGCAAAGACAAAGTCAAAATTATGATAGTCATAAGCAGCACAATGAAGAAAAATTAGGTATAAAAGAAAATTCAAGGTCTTTACATGTAATAGTCAGTCCTGGTGGTGTAGTGGTAACCATACTTGCCTTCTAAACTCAAGATCTTGGGTTCAAATCCAGCCAGGATCAATGAATTTTTAGGCGTAAAAATAGTAGGTATGGCTTCCTTCAGAAGGGGAGTAAAGCCATGAGTCCTGTGTCATACATTTATGGCATGATAAAGAACCTCAAGCCTGAAAGAAGAGGCCTATGAGCAATATTTGTCAGCTGTTTCACGCCCTGAATTGAATGGGATGCTGATGACCTGAGCTGTTAAAGAGCATCCATAAATAAATCAAATCAACAACAGTTTACATGCAATGTAGCCTCTGTACTGTAAGTGAGAGGAAAAATGGCCTAGCCAAACCACTTGTTTGGCATACATGTTAAAGGGATTATTAGAGCATTAAATTCCTGTCCCTAGTTATTACTAAGACAGGACAACAAATCCTTCCACTTGGAAAAGTACAAACTCACCAAGACAAAAGAGTATGCTCATTATTTTCTTTGGCAATATGGCAACATTCACCAGAATTTGTGTTCTACAAACAACAATTCTGTATACTACTGTGACATTTTGCATCAACTGCACAAAAATGTGCAAAGATGTTGACCAAAGAACTGGCTGGCAGTGCTGAACATCCAATCATAACACAATTTCCAGAATGCATTTAAAAGCTGGCAAAAACTCTTGGAATGAGCTGTAAGTGATAATTGTGATGGCAGCCAATAAGTCCAAAGTTACTTTTTGATCAGATGACAGCACCAGTTCAGGAAATTTTAGATCCTACATTATGTTACAATTGTTCCATGAAATATTGAACCAGAATACATATATTTTTAGGGCACAGTGAGAGTTGCAATTAGGTTGGTTAAGTTTAGGAATAAATAAAAATCTTTCAAGTTCATAAGATCACATATTTGAATCACCAAATCACTAAACAAATACATAAATTATTATTATTATTATTATTATTATTATTATTATTATTGGCATGGATAAGCCCGTTGTTCCCTGCACATTTCTCAAATCCTGGAATCAAACTGGATACAGCCAACATTTTTTCTTAGTGTTTAATGTCTGTTTTTACTACTGTGGCATCATAGGCAGTTGATATATATGATATATAGATAAAATGCTCAATTGGTAAAGGATTATTTTAAAGAAGCATTCCAAGCCTAATGTACCTCCCTGGCATTTGTCATTTATGAGGATTGAGGATGTATTATTAAGTGGGAAAAAAATTCAAAAATTCAATTCAATACATAGCTATAATATAACTTAATGCAAAATGTTTTATGAAAATGGTATGAGGAAAGTTAGAATTACATTAAAAAGTTTAATTTATTTTGTTGATTGTCACTTTCAACTTCGGTTACATGAAAATCAGTAAAACAAAACCACTTTTAAACTTTGTCTTATTTTGTTGTTAATCTAATAGTTATCCACTTTCATGAAATTAATATTAGCATGATTTGGTGCATCGGCAGTTAAGTTTCTGACCAATGCATTGTTGATAAAGCAGCAATAGTACTTTAAATGTCATTTTTTTTAATCTGTTGAACATATGCACAATTTTTTTTCATCTTCATCTTATTATTGGGAAATAATGATTTCCCATTTGGGATCTTGGCGCAAAGTGGTAAAGCAATTGCTGGTCTGCACATATAGATGGCGTAAGTGCTCTTTACAAAGGTTATGAAGAAATATGACAAGACTTTGGATGATTTAGTACTCTGGAATTATCAGAAACATGGTTTACTTCTCAGGGTTTGAGAGACAAACTGTTTCAAAAAAGATTAAAAAAAATTAAAAATTCTAACAAAAAGAATTATGAAAAAATACCTTGGATAAAAACATTAAAAATCAATTTGAATTTTATCCTGAAGATATGTTTTAATTAATGTCTGTTATTTGCTCCCAATAAGAGGTTTTAACTACCATAGAAATATTAGAAAATTTTAAATAATTTTTTCTCTATAAATTTATCAAGCTGTTTTTGGAAAAAATACTGCTGCAATTTTAAATGTATTAAAAAAAGAAAAGCATTTATTAACATCATTGTGTGATTGACTCTGGGCTGATGATGCAAACAAAGGGTTTGTGAAACCGGTCCTTTATATTTAAACAAGTAAATGCAGCAAATGTGTCAGTTCCACTCAATCACACAATGTCAATCATGCAAGGATCTTAATATATGATTAGCTTCACTGTGCAATGTCCCAATTAACAATTTTAAGAAAAGCACTGCTTATACTCAAATAAAAATCACAAAAAATAACCAACTGAGCATATTCTAAGGCAGGAATGGACAATGCAGAGTCTACTAGAGATCTTGCCACCTGCATTGTTTTATTTCTAAGTGGTGGAGAACATCCAGAATTATCATAATAAAATGCCATTGATATATAGCAAATTGGAATTTCACTGTTGTACTTCACACTCCTGCCTGCACTAGTAGTATTTATTTCTCATACATCAACATACAAATTTTTATAACAAAATAAAAACATAAGAAATAAAAAACATTACTTTTAAACATAACAGATAGGAACAGTGCCTTCAGCAAATCCAGAAGGCACTAACTCCAAATTTATTCCGATTTGATTGGTTCAGCCCCCCAGTCCCTGGTTCATCAGCAGTTACCTACTGGAATATCCAGGGGACTAGGCTCCGATCCAACCAAAAGAAAAACACAACACTAAAGATAATTTATACATTAAATTTCATATAATGCTAAAGCTCCCTCCCTTTTTAATTAAACCCATTCGGCTAAATGTCTATCCTTCTGAGTTGCTTATTCCTTAGGACCTTATACACACTAACACCCTGGTTATTGGTGCATAAGAATCCTGTTTAACTAATGCTAAATAACTAATCCTATTCCCTCCCCTACTCTTTTCATCCTTTCACCATCTAACAAATCTAAACCATTTCTCACACACTTTTCCTACATATTTCGTACCACCCATAACTATTTTTGTCTCACCTTGCCTATGTATTTTCCCAGTCCCTTGATGTTTTCGTCTCATTTTAAATTTAAAATTCTTCTGCCTGTTATTTCATTAGGTAAATTTTCCCACTTTCGAAATAGGAACTGTTCCGTCCACAACTTTTGCTTACAGTCTAATATACAATGCCAAGTACTATCTGGTCCTCACACATAGGACATATCCCCTTAATATATCTATTTTTTAATCTGCTTAAGTATATTACTCCTATTCTAAACCGTGCCAATTCTTCTCTTCCTACCTTATAACAAATTTCAATATCTTTCTCTTCCCCATACCATTTTTAGTGTACTATATATTTAAAGAGATTTTTGGTAATAAGATTTCCCCATATTTCCTGTTTTTTAATATCCTCAATTCTTATTATTACGTATTCCCAAAATCCTTTCCCCAATCTTTCTCCCCCATACCATATTGATCCCAAGTCCGTTTCTTGTAGAATATTTTGGATTTTAGATAACCAAGTTTCTCTCCCCTTAATTTTTCCTTGTGCTACCAAACACTGATTAATGATATTCTCCTCTTTTAATATCCCTATTCTATACCAATATTTCAATACTCTTCCTATACTTTGCTTTTATAGCCCAATCTTCCTATTTCCATTAGGGTAACCTCATTAGGTGAAGATATAGGTAAGCCTAGGACAATTCTACAAAATAAATCCGTTTATCATGGTTATCCCTTTCCATCCTCCATCTGGCCCCCAAATTTCTAGCCTGCACTAAGGCATAACAACATTTGTTTATAGCATGCTTATTGATGAAAAAATTATAATTAAGAAACATAATGATCTGTCTTTGAACTTTAACTATATGTTTTTCAGAAAAAATATGTAATGTTATATAAATGTAAATTTAATGTTATTTAAATGTTTTCTCTTGTGAAAAGATTGCTGAATAAAGTATGCATATGAATAACTAAAAAGTGTTGCAAGTTCATATTTTCATCAATACTGAACAGAAATGCATGTTAGTACCACCATTTGAAAGAGGAGTATTTGCAATTGCTGACACCTAGAGCTGCTAACCTTTCAGTGGGTTAGCAATAATTCCATTATGCACATACCCCATCATTTCCATCAAAGTCAGATTTAAAGTGTAGGTATAATGAAGTTATCTGTCAGTTCTTCTGTGATAAAAAAATGCTTTACAGTATGCTTTGCATCTAACAGCAGCTTTTTTGTAAAATTCTTTGAAATGTATCTCTCTTTATGATGTCATCTTTTACTCCTTGATAAGAGCTAACTCCAATATTGATGTGCTTAATAAAAACCCAATTCTAGCTGATTTTTACCTCACAACACTGAAAACAATTTCTGTAGGAGAATTGCTGTTTGATACACTTAGTACTGCAACCACAACTTCAAATGTTTATGCATTACTTGTCCACTTCATTTCTTAGATTTGTAATTTTGTCCTAATTCTCATCAATTCTAGATCTATTTAAAACTTCTTTGTAGAGTAGGAATTCTTTGTGCACTTCAAAAAATTCATAAACAAAACCACAGCATTAGACCAATAGTAAACAATACCAATTATCCTCCATACCAATTAGCAAAATGGCTTAATTGTAAATTCAACTTTCAAAAGTTTCAAAATTGAAGTATTAAAAATTTGTGTAATCTGTTAGAAAAATTTAAACACTTCACAATTTCAATGGAAGACCTAATGGTATCCTTACACATCATAGTTTATTCCCCAGCATTTACACAGAAAAATTTGCACTCTTCAGTTAATGACTGAAATCTATACATTTAAAAAAGAAGATTTGATAAAACTCACAAACTTATGCTTGCAGCAAATATATTTTGTATTTTACCAAAAATATACCAGGAAATATCAAACTTTGGTATTTACAGAAAAGGCACCATATGGATAACTATATAAAAACAATAGTTATAACCAATTCCACATAAATAAGTCATTTTCAATTATTCAGCACACAGGTAGTTAATGTCCCATTCAAAAAAAAAAAAAAAAAAAAAAAAGGGAAACAAAAAGAATTACAATATATATATTCAATACTGCAATAATTAAAAGTGAATGCAGTACTAACACAATAGTTAAAAAGATTAACAAATTCAAAAGACAAAAATTCATTAGACTTTTCTATTCTTAAAAATATCAAAAAGAATTACAAATATAGCAAATTCACATATCATCCAGAATATCATCACAAATTTGGGAATATTTTCAAAGAATTTGCCATTAAAACAGCATAAAATAAATACTATATGAAAAGCTTATTAGGTTCTTAACTAAAATACTGCATACCACCAGAGAAAAAAAATCAGGCATATATGCAATAGAATGCTTATACTGCAATATAAAATACATAGGAAAAACAAAAATTGGAAATCAGGAAGAAAGAATATTTTAGAAATATCCAGCTAAAATAATTGTAAAAATTGGTGATAGCAACATATATTTGGAAAAACAAACATGAAATTAAGCAAGAAGTAATTTTGGTAAAAGAAATATATATATACTTCAATAGAACTATCCACATGGGAAAATATTTTGATTTAAAAATTTTGGCAAATTCATAAATTTCTATTCTAGCCAACAGATATTGACAGAGAAGCAACTCAGATCCAAGCAAACCACAAAAGAGCCCAAAAGTTACTAAGTAGTCGTTCAACAGCTGAGAATGGGAATGAAGGTTCTTAAAACATGCCCTTATTTATAAGCCTTGTAAGTGAAGTTTTAAATAGCAGAAATTTTCATAATTTAGTGAAATATGAGTGATTTCCTCATTAAAAAAAACTGCAAACTTGTAAGATAAGCTTGCATCAACATTTGAAAGTATTCAATTGTGAACATAAATTAAGACATTACCTTATGTTATACCTCAATTAAGGCATCTATTTGAACTTAAATTAAATGAAAAATTTGAGAACACCTTTTTTGCACCAATCATTATATTGGTACTTTCAGAAGAAAAATATTTATGCACTTTTCTAAAGATGCCCAAGGTCCACAATCCATTCCAATAACAGAAAATTACGTTCCGTATTATCATTATTGAGATATTTAACTTCATATGAAATTTAAAAGGGGTGAGACAAAAGGATATTTGCATCTTACTTCCATCCGTAGCCATGGTAGACATTCAGCTATTTTTTCTTCATCTCATGTACTAGTGGAGATGTTTTTGTTCTTGCACTACCATATTTTTGTACTAGTTTATAGAATCAGAAACATTGCTCTAAATACATTTCCTGCATAATCAGAAACAGTCAGTGGACTATGGTACTCTGAAACAAATTATGTAAACTATTTTGCATTTGTGATACCTGTTTCATTATATTTAATGAAGAACGATGAAACTAGCATATTTTTGATTTTTCCTTGCCATATGTTTCACATTTCTTATAATCGTCTTCTACAGTCATTTTGGTCTCTCACATGAGCACACAATGCAGAGCATGCAGGCTTTTTCTGAAGGAATCAAACATGGTTATTCCTTTGTGCAGCAATCTTGATAGAACATTGCTATCTTCTTGCAATGCAGTGTAACAACTGATATGCTTCATTTTAGAAAACAATTCACTTGCATTTAAAATACTTTAAATTACTGCCACTTGTACACATAATAGACAAATTAAAAACAGTAATTCTGCTATCAGCTCAAGGTTATTAAATCGGCAGCTGTAGCAAGCAGATGTAATTATTGGATCTTACACAATTCAGTCTGTGCATGTGGATCGAATAGGTTTAATATTTTTTCTTTCCCTTTTTGAAAGACTTTTTATCTAGATAATTTTTACTTTTTTGTGATAGTTTTCTTTTTAAGCATGTCATAGTAGTGTGGAAAATCTGTAAGATTTACAGACAATTGAAATAGCTGTTAGTTCTGGACATCCTTAAACAGATTTAATGTGCAATCCATGTGCAGTACGGTAAATGTCCAGGCAGTACTCTCATTCTCACCAATCCATCTCAAACAAATCTTGGTAACATTCCTGATGGTGGCATTGATGTGCCTTTGCAATACTAGCAGTGTCTTTGGAGGTGAAAGGATGTACACATTATTCTTGACATAACTTCACTGGAAGAAATTGTACTTGATGAGGGTGGCCATGTGCTAGCAGCAGCTGTACACTCGATCCATCTACTGTGTTCATTTGGGTCAATTCTAACATCCGTGTGCCCAGTGATAGGTACACATTTTAATGAACTCTTGTCCTTACTCATCCACAAGTTGCGGCATTAAACAGTTTTTCTAATATGTCGAAGTACAACTGTCATACATAAAGAATGAACTAAACACATCTTTTTGGGAACAACAACTTTTGTTCAATTTGGTACTGAAACTTCTTGATGACCACATGGGGATTCTGGGATCACCATAATCAGGACATTGTTGCTATTGACTATTCTGGAAATATTCAGCACTAAAAATGATGCACTCTGTTGCAGTTTGACAAGAATAGGAGTATTGACATCTGCCATGTCATACATGGGGCACACATATAAATTGTATTAGTATGAATTTGCAAATATTCACATTTCAAATGGTGATATCATCTTGCATTTCTGGTTAGAATTGATGTCAATGTTTGCAGCATCTCAAAATGTTTAGTTTTATGACCATAAATAAAAACTGAACAACTTGAAATGCAAATAAATGTATGCAGGTGGAGCAAGATTATAGTCATCTTTAAGTGCATGCTTTTCTCAAAAGTGACAGAAGATAAATCTATTTTGAAGCATGAGTAATAATGAAAGAATAAAGTTTAAAATTATTTCATTTAAAATAAATATTCATGCACTACATAAAAAGCTGTACATTACACAGTTTACACTGTGACAATATACTTGAATGATGTGTTGACACATTTAAAAGTTGATCACCTTATGGTTACTTTCCTTATTTAACTACCATAGGAACTCATGTTTTGTATTCTTCAGCATTCTGATCTATTTCTCCAAAAATTGGTTTACTACACTAATGGCATCAGGAAACTATTCTAATGATGAGGAAATTGAAATAGTGAAGGAATTTGGGAGAAAGGAACTGCTTTATCCAGCATTTGCCTCTGACTAATCAAGACAAAATATAAAAATCTGTTTTTATTGATAACAATAACTTGTATTTCTCCATCAACCTTCTGGTATAGCAAAGTTACGAGAACAAAATTGGAAAATCTATTTATTCTAACAGCCAATGTTAACACAGCATTCAAACACTGGTACAAAAATATGTGACCCAAGCATTCAACATCAGATATGCCTGCTCTGGCACACAGCAACTGCAGCTCTGCTATATTTTATATCTACTATTTCTTACTTTTCAGTTTTTCACTCAGGTCATCAAAAGTTGGTTCATTAATGTTCAGCAACAAGCTGGTACCACTCAGGAACACTCTATTCTGTGAGTTGGCAATCTGTAACAAATCAACACATAATGATACTATATATATGTAATCCAAGTCTTTCAATGCTGCTTACAGCAATTTCACTTGGCTTCAATAAAAACTTGAGCAAGAGATGTCATTATTATTTCCATGCATGCCATGATTCGTTGAATGAGATGATGGATTATATGTTAAGTTACCTGTGGTATTTATGTAGGAAATTAAAGGAAGATATAGCATATGACAATTCCATTCAAAGGTGGAATGTTCAGTCTCAGGATGTAAGGTGCTTGAGTAAAGCAAAAAGAAGAGGTCTGCTCTCTTCAACAGTGGATCTGGTTAGAGAGGCTTTCGAACAGGGCCCTAGAAAGTCAACTGAAAGAGGCAGCAGGAAACTCTGCACATTATCAAAAGTATGTCTCAATGGAGATGCTACTGCTCACTAATTCTGATGAAAATTAAGGACACAAAATATGTTGTCACTGCTATTAGGCTCTATATTGCAAACACTGCCATCTGGTTATCAAATTTGTTGCTATTGCAAAATAAAATTCTGAGAATTTCTCCTTCACGAGCACATATAAATGATATACATTTTATATAGACCTGATCATTTTAAATAGCCCATATAATAAACACATATGTATTAGTATTTATTTCTCATGCATCAATAAACAAAATGTTATAACAAAATAAAAACTTAAAAAATAAGGAAAAAAAAACATCAATTTTAAATATAATAGATAGGAGCAGTGCCTCTCCAGTGCTATTCATCTGCCTTTCCTTGTCAATTTTTCAACATGCATCCAGATGAATCAAGGTTCCAATTATTTCCTCTATTCAAGATAGATAATACAGCAAAATCTCTCTAAAACAAACATGCTTGGGACAGCAAAAATTGTCTGTTTTAGAGGGTTGTTCACTGTAGAGCGGCTGCAAACTAGATTTAAAAGTAAAGAAAGGATGTACTAGCCTATGCAATACATGTATACAATATATGCGGCATAAATTAATGCAAATTACATGCAATGCACTGTGTGTATTTTTGCACTATACATGCATGTATGTACAAAGTCTGTTCAATAGGCAATGATACTACCTGTGGTGCATCAGTGGTAAAAACGGATGTTTCACACTGTTCCAAAAAAGGGGGGGGGGACAATGATATTTTCTTTTTGACTGCATGATCTTTACTCATGCTATAATTCTAATCTTTCCCAAAGCAGTCCCCATTGGATACAATGCCCTGTCCCAGAATTTCTACTAATCTTCAAAGACATGGAAGCTATTTTTCGACAGATCTTTTAGAATCACCTCCACAGCCTTCACCACTGTTTCTGATGATGGGAAATACCCTCTAATGAGATCTTTCTTCAATTTGGGGAAAAGTAAAAAGTCATTGAGCTAAATTTGGACTATAAGAAGGGTGAGGGATGAACTTTACATCGATTTTTGTAAGATATTCAGTTACAAAATTTGTGATGTGTGGCAATGCAATAGTGCAACTTGCTGCATAGAAATGTGGCTTTTTGTATGTGATTTGGACTTGCAGCATTTTCAGGACAGCTCTGTAGTATAGCACAGCTAAAGTTTTGTGTGCAGATATAATATGCTGGTAAACCATTCCTTGAAAATGAGATGACCATAACTATACCAGCAGAAGCAATCATTTTTCCTTTTGTTAGTGCTTGTGATGCAGATTTCTACACAGAGCTTTGCTGTTTGCTCTCAGGATTGATATGATGTAGTGAAGTTTCTTCAGCAATAATTACCTTTGATAGGAATTTTATATTTTCAACTGCATACAGACCTTAATGCAAATGGTTTTTGTTCAGGAATAAACCATGGAACCCACCATGCACAAACATGTTTCATTTGCAATTTTTATGTTATCAATACATGGGTGGCACTCTTTAAATTATCAGAATTTCTGTTCTTAATGTTATTACATGATCCTCTCTCATAATGATAGCAGCAGCGATAATGTTTTCTTCCATTAGAGCACAAACTAGAGTGCCAGGTACATCTCCCTTTGACACTGTCTCTCCTCTCCAAACATTTTAAACCATCTTCCTGTTGTGTTGTATGGAAGAACAAATAGGTTTTGTGTATCTCCACATTGGCTTCGTCTGAACATCTTCAGAGACAAAAGCAGAAGTTCAGAGCAGCATATTCTACTGTCATATCCATTTTGCTGTAGGTGGAACTAGACATAACTCATCTTTCACACCTCTGACAGGTGGGAAACAGAAGCATCAACAATGAAAATAGTACCAGGTATACTCATGCAATAAGCTAACAAAAGTTTGTGAAATTCAATTTTTGCAAGATAAATTATGGCTGTAAAAAAATTATTGATCATTCTATATTGAACAGCCCCATACTTACATGAAAATTTTGCTTTATATAAAAGGAAAAGCTCTTTATATATTGATCAAACAACAGATTTCACTACATTGTGCATTACTGTATTAAGATTTAAGTCTGAGCTTTTTAACACTGAGTGCATGCATTTGAAAATTAAGCACATTATGAATTAACATTCCATAACTTCCTGGTGTATGTTTGATTCTGGTTTTTTGTTGTGTAAAATCAAGTTCTCTGTCAAAATTAAACCTGCTTCATCAAATCTTGTAACACTGTCTAGTGCTTCAGAGTATGATTCTATTCATGGGCCATCAGTTGCATTAGCCACTTCAGCACCTGCATTATCGGTCCTGGTGGTATAGTAGTAACCATACTTCTTCCCAAACCCAAGATCACGAGTTTGATTCCGGCCAGGACCTATGGATTTTTTGGGCATAAAAATCCTAAGCATGGCTTCCTTCAGAAGGGAAATAAAGCTGTGGGTTCTGTGTCATACATTTACCCCATGATAAAGAACCTCAAGCCTGAAAAAAGAAGCCTCTAAGCAAAATTTGTCAGTCATTTCACGCCCTAATTTGAATGGGACGCTGATGACCTGAGATGTTACAGAGTATCTGTAAACAAACCAAATCAAATCAAGCACCTGCATCACCAACACAGATTTCATTTTCTTTCTCTAGCTCTAATTAGAGAATTATTCAAAATGATGTTGACATAAGCGTTTGTGACCACCACAGGTGGCCGACGTCGTTAAGGTGCAGACTTGTGAGTGGGAGGTCTGGAGTTTGAATCCTGCAAGGACCACCTCCCTGACTGAGGTTTTTTCCAGGTTTTACTCAGTCCTCATAAATGGCAAATGCCGGGGAGGTACCCTAAACTTAGGCCTGGAATGTTTCCTTCCTTAAAAATCCTTTCCCTATATATCATTTCATCTCATGTATCATCAGTGTTCATCGCCTGTGTGCCTCAATAGTAAAACCAGGCATTAAACACCATTTAATAAAAAACAAAAAACAAAAAAAAAAAAAATAAGCAGTTGCATCTACAATTTAATGTTCATTAGCAATTTTCCCACCGGTACATGAATGCCCTTTAAAACACAAACTTTTATCAGACAAAGCACAGAAAAATAACCCTGTTTCATCTGCAATAAAAACATTTGCCCAAGAATAGCCATCTATCACTGAAGATAGTTTCTCTTCCAGTTTGTGACTGTTTCCACGATAACATTGGAAGATTCTGAACATATTGTTTTAAATTTTATGTCATGACAGTTTTTAAGCTATATCTCCTATTTATATATATATATATATATATATATATACAAAACTTACCGTTCTTGATATGCTCTGTGCTGCCCTCAGCTTCCTTAGTTTCAGATAGCCTGGATTCTGCGATACAGCCTCACCTAAGTATCATAATGTTAAGGAAATGAACACACAAATATGCTAACAGAGAAAAAATTATACAAAATGGCAAATAAATAGAATGTGGAAAAGAGGAAAAAAATGTACTCAAAAGAAAACATCAATTAAAAAATCAAGATTACTTAAACTTGAAAAGAAAATATATATAGGCAAATGACAACAGATAAAAGATTTCTTTCCACCATCATCAACATACTTCATTCATTACCATTAAACATAGGACAGAAAAAGCAAAAAAGTACCATATATATACATATATGTCTTAATTCCCATTATATGTCTATACTGCATGACATTTAATATTAACAGTCAACAACAAATCAAATTATCTATCTACTTATTTGGAGTTAAATAATTTTACTATTAAATTAAATAATTTTTCTAAACTGGTTTGATAGTTACACATTTAAGCTAAAGTTAAAGATGTATATTTACAATTACACAGATTAAGGGGTTGCAATACAAAAGAAAATGGGGAGAGACAGAGAAAGAAAAGAAAAAAGAACAATATAGATGAGCTCTAAATTATGGTGCCTCTCATAAGTTTAAGAACATTACCAAAAACAATGTTTGCCAAAATTTATGCTAATATGTTTAATATTTCATTACCTATAGTAGAACTTTGATAATAAAATCTTACAATTATAGAAAAAAATTATAGAAAAAAACATTTAGTTTGCCAATTTCATATGTACATATTCTAGAGGGTAGTTTGAAAAAATTAGGAAATTTCCTGTAAGTAGTTTAGAGTTTGTTAAATATTTACAGTTTCCACAAAATGTTTAAAAAATTTGACATAAAAAGAAAAATAAGTACAATGAAATCTCAATACATCATTTCCTGCAGGGTAAGCAAAAGAAAGCTATGCATGTGGGAAAACTATGGATGGAGAAGTGGTCTTTCTCTCTGGTATTTTAAAATTGGGAGGAGGGCCTTTTGACTAAAATGAAAGCCAGCACAGTGCAGAAATGCACTATTATATTCATTTTAAAATAATAAGTGGGGTTGTTTACCCCAACAGAAATGCCCATGGTCTATAATAACCTTTCATTCAATCTAGTGTTCTCAGGTGCTTCATGGGTGTGCCATGACTTGGTAACAATAAAACATTGCTTCCATCATGCACTGAATACTACAAGAACTTATGACAGTTAAGGAAAATGAGATTCCTTGCTACAAGAGTTCATTCACAGCTTTGACTGTTAGCTGTACTATGCATCTTCATTTCAATTTGCACTTACCTCAGGCAGCAGCCCTTGAAACTTTCCTAGTAAATTGGTAAAAAATGAATTACTGAAATATGAAAGATTTTCTATCACATTTATATAACTGATGTTACATTCCACTGTGAAAATTAACATTGTTTAAAATTACATTGATGAATTTATGTTTCCCTTCCCATTAAGAAAGTATCAACTTCAGTCTCATAATGAGCGAGCAACTCTGAAGAGATTGTGTCCCTGTTCCTCATGATCATGAAGCAGCTACGCTTAAGGGGCCCATTTAGCACAAAGTTTGAATATTCTATCTGGTGGATAATTGTGTTGGCAAGATATCAAGCTAAACAGCGAGTTTGAGTTGTTCAGTTGTAATTCACCAAATGTTGCAAATAAGGATGTTCACATATTTCATCATTGCAGTTGAAAATTCAGTGTGTGCTGCCCATAGCATGGAAAATCAGTGAGACCGTCTCTATCTTCTCCCTATGACAACAGTCGTTTTGCTGAATGATTAACAGTGCTTTTACCCATCTGCATTTCTTCACATGCATTTCTTAAATGTCTCTGAATGTTATTGATGGTCTCATTTTCTGCCCCCAAAAATTAAAATTTCTGTTTTATGTTTACAATGCACATAATTTAGATATAGCATAGATAGTAAAGCTGCACTTAGAGCACTTTACTCTCACCAATTCAATTCCAGGTTAGTATGGGATTATCTCCAAAAACTGATAGTCCCATCGAACAACAACTCTGTTGAATTCAGGTGGATGCCAGAGGAGTGATAGGGAATGAAGCAGCAGATAAACTGGCCAAGAAAGGAGCATCTAGCCCCTTAATAAGACTGATACTAGCCTGTGGAGTTAGTAAGTCCGCAGTAAGGACAACAGTTAAATTTTGGACCAGAAAGAAACATAAAATACAACAGTTCAATTACCCAGAACAAGCCCTTGGGAAAAGCCTTGTCAGTGGGCCTAATCCCACACTCACCAGAACACTCCTGATGTTAGAAAGGAAAAAGTTAAGGATAGTGGTGGGATTAATTACTGGACATTGTCAATTTAGGAAACAACTTCAGAAGATGGGACTCTTCCAGGGAGAGCCCATTTGTAAACTTTGTGGCCAATGTTATGAGAATGCGAAGCATTTACTCCTAGAATGAGAAGAGCATATCAACTCTTCGGTCCACAACCATATCCCAATATGGATGATCCCCTTATAGGAAGTAAGATTCTGGATCTCATCAAGAACACAGAATTTGGAATACTATAAGGGGCTTGAATGGCACAAAAAGCCTAAGCTGAAGTGCGGGAGTTTACCACTACCACTACTAGATATAGCATTTGAGAGGTATGTATATATTAATGTCACCTACTGGAAGGAAAACTACAAGAGATATAAATGGCAGAAGTAAAAAGTAAGATATAAGATACACAGCTAATTCTAGAACTGAACAAGATTAACAATGTAAACAGATATAAATCGCAGATTGAAACTACATAAAAAGTATATATTATTATTATAAAAACAGCAGCAGCAAAACAAAATGCTGTTCTGCCTTAAGCACAAATCAGTGAGCTAAGTATATAAATTGGCCATATAAAGGATATCATTTTAGCAGCTTCTGCTTCACCCTCAGCCTGGACAATCTTTTGCTGGCGTTCCTGTTTTGCTCGCTCCACAACAAATGCTGCTCTTTGGGCTTCTTGCTGAGCTACCTAAACATGGCACACAGAGAACAGAATCACAATGTAGGTAACTGCGGCAATGATTAAAGCTAACTGATCTTTACATAAATTAAGCATATGACTCAAATGTGCATTAAGAAATAGAAAATAAAAAAATACCAATATAATATAGCAAATATCAAACAATTTCCATCCATATTTGTTCTTTTAATAATTACAAAGAATGGTTGTATAGTGCTAATTTGAATATTTTGTTTATATTTGTGTTCTGTAACAAGGTTTACAAGGAAAAATATTTTATTACCTTTTTCACAAAATAAAATGTTTAATTTGATGAGAATTTCCTCAGAATTTTACTTTTAAATATTGGCTATAGTTATCACTATAGATCAACATATTATTTAAGAATAAATCTGAGTAGTGTGAAAATTTTTCTCCCAAGAAAAAATAATGCATTTTTTACTTTAATTTTTCTTATTTTATATAATTTTTTAACAGTTTGTTACTTTAAAATTTATTACCTTAAATTACCACCTGCCTCAGGTGGGATCTAGTTTTCATTTAAGTTATAAGCAAATTTGATGACTGTCAAAGAAGCACTTTGGCATTAACACTCAAATTGATGCTTTAATGCTTTATTTATTATTTTAGTTTTGTAAAATAGACTTCACATTACCAAATTATAAACTGTCTTAGTTACACTTGAGTTCCAAAAAATATATACCTTACCTGCTTTGCTTCCACTGCAGCTGTGTACTCCTTCCCAAAACTAAGCTCAGTGATTGAAACATCATCCAGAATAATGTTGAAGTCTCTTGCTCGTTCTATCAGCTCACGTCTTACTAACAATGACACCTATAGATACACAAACAGTATTTAAGAATCCCTGTGAATATACATCACATGCTGGTGCAAGATAATTAGAAGAAAACTGGGATTCGTAAGATACATAAAATAAAACAATAATGAATGAAAGAATATTGCTGAGTATCAGACAAGGAAGATAATGGATTACAATTATATTGCCAGGTGTCCGATAACCTCTGGGACAGTCCAGTATACAGAATGGAGCACTTAAAACTTCAATCTCAAATATTTGCTATACAATTATTGATATCAACAAGCCATTTTCACTAGATTTAAGGGCACATATCTAGTATATAGAGAATTAATATTGATCAGTAAAATTATTAATATCAAATCAAATATTAAATGCACTCACATTTGCATATGTTTCTACCTAAACTTTAATCTAAAGATTGGAACAGCTGTACTCACTTCTATTTACTTATGATGACAATTCTCAACACTTTCAGAATGACCCATATATCTACAAAATATGTACAAAAAGAAAAATAATAATTTATGAAGCTCACAGTTGGCTTAAGGTGAGTCTGAAGGCAAAAATTTGAATTCTTTGATATTTTTAAAAAAAGTATTACTATAAATTTTCGATTTTCTGCATGTGATATCATTTTGTTATGATACATAGCCTAGAAGCATTTTTGTTTATATTTGAAAATACTTCAGCACTGATTAGAAAAAACTCTCCTTATTGCAACACCATTCATTTCAAAATTATATAGCTTTTGACTCAACTGAACTAGAATGTTTCGGTTTTTACCATTCACTAGGGAAAATTTGCTTTTCCTGTTGCATAACGTAGGAATTATGCAATTTTTTTTTGACAAAAAATGGGCCAAATTAAAAATAATTCATTTTTGTTCCAATGTTTTAAATTCTATTAATTTGGCTTCCACACACAAATAAAATACATAAAAATAAGCTGTTCCCTTAGGCAACAGAGGAGGGAAGTTAATTCATTTACAAGCAATTCACAAATTACATGATGCTGAGATGATAAAAGGGAAGATGAAGGTAGGGTGACAATAGAACAATGCTGAACAGCAGGCAAAACTGAACATGAAAAAAACTTGTTTTGATACACTTTATCCACCAAAAATCAAACACACAGTAACTGGGATTGAACCCAAGGTGCTTCTCTGGGAAGAAAGTAATCTAACCCCCCAGTCAAGGCAACCCGAAAGGCAAGATGGAAGCAGCATTCATGAATAGGCAGGAGCTTGGTGCATATGTAACAAGAGATTTCACAACAACACAAAAGAATAATTGAAGATAGAGGAGAATAATGACTCAAAATTAAGGAGGCCATGGTACAGTAGAATAAAAAGGAGAAAGAACATAGGGAAGAGAGACAAATAAATAACAAAAGAGAAGGAAAAAAAAAAACAATCTAATAATGTAGTGCAAAATTAAGAGCTCTACTGAATTACCACTATAGTTCTGAATAATTTATTCCTTTTAACATGTTCGTCTGAATTATGGAACATATGCAATGGACATGTTCACATTAAACTTTATTAATATATCGATGCCAATAATTTATTTTTATCAAAAACTGGTAATGGAAAGTTTTTCCAGTATGAAATTTTAACACACATGATTCTTCACTACTATGAATGAAAAATTTAACTACTGTATATACCTGCTGTCTTTGAGTAATAAGCTGCGAGGCATTGAATTTGGCAACCACACTTTTTAGCACTTCATTGCAAATAGAGGGCAGAACTTTCTCATCATAATCCAATCCCAGCTGACGGTACATTGTAGGCAGATTAGCAGCATCAGGGCGGGAAAGCACTCTTAGAGATATGTTTACCATTTGCAGGTCCTTGCTTCCTGTTGGTGACGAAATTTTGCGAGGTCTCGATCTGAAAAATTTATCAATAACTTACGCACTGCACTTACTGTGTGTAACATCATATTTTGCATTTCATGCTTTGTTCATTTTTGTAAGTTGTCTTTAGAAATTAGAGTTGGAAAAAAATGAAAAATTATTTTGGTACATTTGAATTAAATTACTTGAAGTGCATGACATTGCCTTCTCAAGGTGGATCGAAAAAATACAGGATCTATCAGTGAAAATTTAATATAAACAACTCTAGTATTTGGTTGGATTTATTTCTGTAGTGGTTTTTCAATAAAATTTAGTACTATTTTTATTGCCTTTTTCCTGTAATGAAAAAACGTTGTGGGGCATTTGGTGACCTTACTTGGGTTTCATATGCCAGATTACTAAAGCATCTGCAAAAAGCTCACTTTTAGCTTCAAACTCTTGAATTGTGACAGGATGCTATATAATATATTCTTGGATATCCAATTTCTTAACTCAAAATTTTATTCCTACAAGATAAGACAAAAGAACCTTCAGTTACAAGCAGATAACCTGAACACAAATCTGCTTAATATTTGTGCTCAAAACAGTATTATGTGATAATTTAGACTTTATCTGGCAGTATTAGGAGATTCTTTTGTCTTATCTTGTCTCAATAAAATGTTCAGTTAAGAAATTGGACATTCAAAGATATGTGTGTATATATATATATAAAATTTATATAGCTCTATCATTTATTATTTTTTTAATGGTTTCATTTGACAGATAAAGCAGTTGTATTTAAAACTATTTGTGTCGGAACTAATACAGTTAAGCAACTAATATATTCTTAATTAGCAGGTGAGTCAATTTAATACTCTTATGCTCCACTTACATTGAATTATACAGAACATGTTTCAGAGGCAATTGCCTGCATCATCAATTGTGAGCAGGCAAAGGTTTGAAACTTGTTCTATATAATTCAATGGTAAGTGGAGCATAAGAGTATTAAAATGAACTCACCAGCTAATTTAAGAAAAGAATAATTGGAACTTTAGAAATCAATAATAACTGCTATAGCACCTTCTATTCTATTAAGAATCTTTGATTCCTTGACTTAGCAGAAAATCAGTCCATTAACTGAGTGTATTTGCTGCTGAGGAGTAATCTTGCAAGCAAAGCAAAGGAGAGGCAGTCAAAAATTAATGAGGTTATGTGAATGTTAATACAAGATTAGAACTTATGCATTGGTGTATTATACAATCTGCCCTTAAATTCCAAATTTCACAACCCAGATCTCTTTCAATAATTAGAAATTGAATTATTAAAGATAAAAATAGAATTCACTTTAATGGAGTCTATTTTAATAGGAGATTTGAACACAAGAGTAGAAGAGTTGGATATTAAGGAATTAAATGTGTTGGAAGATATGGGGAGAGATGAATAATCTAGCAAAAATTGGATTAGGCATAGTAAAGACAAGATTGTGAATGAACAGGGGCTAAAACCAATTCACTTTTGTCAGAACAATGGCTCTGTAATGCTCAATGGTTGCTGGGGGAGAAGATGAAATTGGTGAATTTACATTTACAAGTGCATGGGGACAGAGTATTGTGGATTATGTATTGTGTAATGATAATGGAAGGTAAAATGAAACAGAAATGATCAGTTGACAGATATGATTTAAATAAATTTTAGATGATAAAGAATACCTGCATGATTGTGAAAAATGACATTAGTCTGGGAATAGTTGGGAGTGAAATTATATTAAGTTCATTAATTATTGAGCTTGGGATTTTGGAAATTGGTCTAGAAAGTGAATAAATGTACCATTACTGTTGTCATATGAGAAATAAAAAAATTAGTAGTTTGTAGAGACTGTAGTTAGCTGATAAAAGATAAAAAGTAAAAATCATCAATGTATTAAAATTTCTATAATTGCAAGGAGGTACATCTAAAATGGCCAGATAGGTGGAGGTCCCTTGTAGTTTATATTTTTCTTAGCACTTTCAATAAATTTCAACTGAGTGTAATTTCCTAAAGGCAGCATTGCAATTCTGAAAACAGACTTAGTCTGACATCATTTTTCCATTACTTTTACTATGATACAAAAAGTGATATAGGTCTATAATTGTTAATTCTGAAGAAATGTTATCTTTTTTAAATAGATTAACTATTATTATATTCCATTTGGCAGGCATAGTATTTTTCACAATATGTTATAAAGCTTGAGGAACTGTTTTTTGTAGGACTGCCATATTTTGAAATGCTGAAATGAGAACACCTCTCTCAACAATGAATAAGGCATTACACAATGTTTTGAAGATGTCATTACCAAAGGTATATAATTAATTATGTCAGTATTTAGTAAATAATCACAAGAAATTTTGTGCTTTGTATTTGAAATTTGAAGTATACTGCAAATTTGTTACGTAACATAAATATAAATTAAAGTAAAATATTATGATAAAATTAAAATTACATATTAACTATAAATCTCATAATTACATTTACACTTTTGTATGACATGGTTTTTAACACAATTGTCTTTCTTTTTCAGTAATATATGAGTAAAGTTGGTTGCATGTGCAATGCTTAAAATTAAATTTCAAAATACAATTAATTTCACTTAATCAACACTTAGTCTGTTCCTCTCATTCTTCCACTGAGCTTTTAATTAAAGGAAAAAATCTTTCAACAGAAGTGATGTGGGCTGGAATAGCAAAGAAACATTGCACAAACTTCACTATTTCTGAATAGCATTAATCACTTCTACAGCTCTCAATATAGTCTAACCAATTTTCTGTGGCGCCACTGGATTTTTGTAGATGACTGCAAACTTCTCCAAATTATAACACTGATCAAAACATTTTGCATAATTTATGTGCACTCTCTATCAGTCAAAAACTTTTTGGAGGCTTCTACACTGTTTCACGACATTTTCGACATCCAGCTGAGAAAATTCAAACATCCTTCATAAAGTGTTTCAATATTGATATAAAAATGTTTAATTTCATCTTCATGGCCAATATTTTTCCAGTTTCTTGATCATGTAAAATGTTTCATTTCAACTTCATGGCCATCATTTTCCGATTGCTTGATCATGTCTTTCACTTTCATTACGATGAAAGGTTTAATTTTTTCTCTCTTCTAAAATAATACGTGCTGATGAGGGAATTCTTATTACATCAACGAGTAATTGTTCTCCTTTTCTAATTCATCTAAGTGGCAATGAATCACAATAACCACAGACTACATATGATAAAAACACTTCACTTAAAGGATTTTCAAAAATCTTCATCCAAGCAACATGGGGTTTACTGTTTGACGATGAGAATGATCCTAAAGCAGGGAATATTTGAATAGTTGTAATCTTAAAAGAAGTTAGGAACAGTAAAGTTGTTATACATACAAATAAATCAGTATTAGGTGACACTAAAACTTCACTAACTGGCTAATTCTTCAGAACATGTTTCAAGAGCATTCGCTCTCATCCTCAGCTGGGTACCGACTCAGTCAGCTGAGGATGAGAGTGAATGCTATTGAAACATGTTCCGAAGAATTAACCAGTTAGTGAAGTTTTAGTATCACCTTGGTGGCTTAATCAGACTCTTCAAATTTGAATAAATATTATCCCTTTTATGTTTTTTATTATGTAGTGATTCGATTTGGTAATTAAGAACATATTAGTCGCTTCACTATATTGGTTCCGACACGAAATTAAATGTTATATATATATATATCCCTTTTGTTAAGCCCTCCAAACACTGTATTGCAGTTGCCTTTTCCACAAGCTACAAATTTATTCTAAAGATCAAATTTGTGTAACACTTCACTCTATAACTTGCTATTGTCTCAGCTGTTTCATTAGGTGTACTTTCAAACTCCTAAACATTTACATGCAGGCCACAATTTTCATTAGTAAAATAATAACAATAATAGGAAACAACTTCATAGCACTGTGATTGTTTGCATCTATAGATATACCTATGCATGGGATATTTTATCATGATTCCATTACTGTTTTCAAAGAATGAGGATCCAGTATTGTATAATTAACAATTGCTTCAGTCTGTGTTTTTGGAGTTGGCACTTTAGCAGCATTTTCAAGTCAGGAAATACATCTTTAAAAAATATATTTCACAAAATTCCAGCTAGTTGGATGCATGACAACATGGAAGGTGGCAGCACCTTCTGCATCACAAACCAAATCATTAACTTCTGTGTTTAGTTCGGTGAAATAATTTATCACTTTATCAGAGGAATTTACTACTGCAACACATTTGAAATGCTTCTCTGACTGCATGTAAATTTCTAAATCTTTAGTACCCTAATTAGTCCTGAAAATATGTTCCAGGATTGCAAGAAATAATTCTGCTTTCCATTCCCTTCAACCAGGATGAAAAAACAGAAATCTTTCTCAAAGCTTATACACAAAACACCATTTCCTTTTCAGCATTCCAATACCAATCTGAAAAAATAACACAAGAAAATAGCATGATCTATAAACATCAATTCTGAAAATGCACTACATTTTTGCAGTTTAAATACTTTTAAACATTATTGCATAATTATACATATTTACCTGAAAATGATTTGTAAAATCTGAAAATGGGTAACTTCAGTATTTTGTAATGCTTTGTTTGCATTGATTTTGGGTATATTTCATACAGCACATATATGATGGATGCATGGATACAAGCAGACATCACATAATTTGCCACTGGCAGAACTGGCTGGAACTTTTGGAAGAAGATTCAATAGCCAATATTGTCAGTTCAATTATTGCTGCCTCCTATAATTGTTCTTTCAATTTAACATAGAAAAAAGCTGTATGGCTATATTTATTTATTATGTATAGATAACAGTACAACAATATGGGCTGGTTCAACCCAAGTTCACCACCAGACCAATATTGAATAATGCCAATAAAATAATTTTTACAAACACACTGGTGAATAATCTCTTCTGAGTCAAAATATTTTCAATTCCAAATTGAATTAATATTGAAATTATATTGGCCATCAAGCCAAACAGAACAAATATTGAAATATTGGTTCTTTATTAGAAATATGTCTAGGAATACAAATCTTAACAGGACTATTCTTAGCTATACATTACTCAGCTAATATTGAATTAGCTTTTTACAGAATTGCTCACATTTGCCTACTGCAGATTAGGTTTGAAATCATGTAAGTGAAACCATAAAGAGTTCTAAATATTTCAACTCAGAATAGATTATTAATGCGTGTTTCAGTGTGATCGATTCCAAATGGAATTAATATTGACATTGGCGAATATTTACAATATTTTTAACATACAAATTACCCTAAAAAACCCAATTCAAATCAAAAGTTCTCTCTCCTAACAGATTATATCCATTTGTTCTTTATTCTATATAAATAATGTACCAGTTTCCTAAATTGACTTTGATCACCAGCCATTTTCTTAGCTGCAATTAACTTATTTAACTTCAACCATTTCCTATTTATCAATTGTTATCTTTATTCCCTTGTTCCTGAGCATTCAAAAGGATATGTTTTACACTTTCCACATATATGACAAAATCTATGATTACCACTAGTTCTAAAATCCCTTAATCTCCAAACTCCCAATCTAAACCATGCCATCCCCTCTCTTTCCTGCTTATTGCACTTACTAATATATCCTTCTATTTTGGCATCCTCTTTTATCTCCTGAATAAAACATTATAGAATGTAATCTATCCATCTATATCATCAAACCTCGCTTTAATCTGTTTCCAGAAACCTCTCTCCAAATCACTTCTTCTTAGCCATGTCCCCCATTCCATTCCTCCTTAACTCTTCCCCAACTTTGTGCAAACAATAACAATTACCTATTCCAGACTCTTGTAATATTAAACATTCTTTCAATACAGAGGTTTGCAACTCTGTTGTACCCTAAACCAATACTTTAACACTCCATCACACACCCTCTCATACCAATCAACCCCATTACCAAGAGTGCTCCATTTTTAAGGATTTCCAACACAATCTTATAAAAACTACTAAGTACCCTATCTGCCCATTTCCAGCTTTCCTCTATGCCCCACATTTCAATACCATATGCCTACCTAGACTCCACCATTACCTTATATAATCTTTCCAATCAATTTACCGTAGCTCAGGCGCAAAAAATGACCATTTCTTTATTAACTTCACAGATAGTAAATCTTTGGTTAGCGCAAATTTCTTCTGTTTCACCCAAAGTGTTACCGCCACGGGTGGCCGAGGTCGTTAAGTCTCGGACTCGTGAGCGGGAGGTCTGGGTTCGAATACCGCCAGGACCGTCCTTCCTGACTGAGGTTTTTTCCAGGTTTTCCTCAGTCCTCATAAATGGCAAATGCCGGGGAGGTACCCTAAACTTAGGCCTGGAACGATTCCTTCCTTAAAAATAAATCCTTTCCCAATATATCATTTCATCTCATCTATCATCAGTGTCCATCGCCTGTGGTGCCTCTGTAGCAAAAACGGGCGTTAAACACTATTCATTCATTCATTCACCCAAAGTGCTTGAAACCATCCCTCAATAGGAAAATTCCTTCACAATTTGTATCTTGTCCCTGGCCTTATACCACTTCTGATCTTTCCTCAACTTATTTCCCTTTTTAATTACCATAATTTTAGTCTTTTGTTGATTAACTTTAAGGTCCCATCTTTTGCAGTACCTCATAATTCCTGATAATATATACCTTAATGAGATGAATGCAGTCATTAAATGGTCAGTATAAATTAAGCCAGAACATATTACCCTTATAAAGCTCCTTTAGCAAAACAATCTTCTTGTTGCTCATCCCTTTATATCATAATTTATGCTAATGCCTCTCTATTAATTCAATCATATTCTCTCTGTAGGGTTTTTTTTAATAGTGTTGAATGCCTGTTGTTTACTACTGAGGCACCAAAGGCATTGGACACTGTGATATATGAAATGAAATAATAAATTGGGAAAGGATTTTTTTAAGAAAGGAAACATTCTAGGCCTAAGTTTAGGGTGCCTCCCCAGGTTTTGCCACTTATGAGGACTGAGGAAAACCTGGAAAAAACCTCAGTCAGGGAGGATAGTCCTGGTAGAATTCGAACCCCAGGCATCCCACTCAACAGCATCTTTATTTTGATAATTGTCATCCCCTGCATACCAAAATAACTATATCTATCTCTTTGAATCTGTGGCCATCATTTTTGTAATAACTTTTCATCCCTTGACACCTATATTAAAAATCTAGCTCAAAAGTTCCAAGATCAAAAATATCCTTTGTACCTTTAAGAATTCTGTATCATCCCAGCCCACAATAAATTCCAATACAAACCTAAAACTTCCAATAGATCTTCATTAACCTTGTTAGTACTTATGCGCCTGGAATTGAGAGCATCAAACCTATTTGAAGAATGTCGCAATATTTATTAATGCATTTATCTTAAAGTGATTTTTCTAAATTTGTACCCTGTCTCCGTTTTAGAACATACCGTAACCTTAAAAGTATATTTTGCCGCAACCTATTTTCTTGAAAATTACCTCATCTGGTTGCAGGCTTAAATCCTTGCCAAATGCCCTAAATGTAAAATCTGTGCACTAATTATGCCATGTCATTTATTCCATAATCCCAATTTATCCAGAGAATTTAAGATTATTTATTTTGCTAATCTTATTTTGATTTAAAGTAAAACACTAAAAATCATGTCGTCACAATAAAACTCTCTTTAAGTTTCACAAACACACTTATAAAAGTAATTTTGGAACATGTTTTGTGAGGTACATTCCTCACATTGTCAACCAAAAACCATTTATTTTGCTATCTGTTTTTCTAAGAATATCATATATACGTTATCTTATAAGATTTGTAAAGCATTTTATATCGTTATGATCATTGTATGACTGAGTGGAATTACCACTTATTGGCTCCATTTACTTATTAAGAGTGTGTAGTTCAACTCAATCATACAATGATTTTAATTATATTATTAACTTCACTGTACAAGTTCCAATCGCCATTTCATTTTATATTGGATTAACCTCTACTGTTATTTCACTTCATATGAAAAATCATATAATATAATCATGTATATAATAAAATTTGTACGATTAAGTGACTTGTCTGTTTTTGTTGTTTGGTTGAGTTGTTCTAGGTGTTCTTCTATTGTAATTATTTATGTAGATGTAGACAAATTTTTGTAAATATAGATTGAAAGCTACTGTGGTAATTGTATATGACAAGTTCTATGTTCGTAGATCTCTGTGACTGATCCACGAACTCATTGAATGCTCCAGAAACTGAACTGAACATAGGCATTATGTTAAAACCAAGTCTCCCTTGCACGTTGCCCAACATGCCCCGTCTCATTTTAAGGATTTTCATGATGCATTTAATTCAACACTTATTGATGCAAACCAACTCATGGCTCTAAAACTTTACTCAGAGATAGAGAGATCTCAGCTACATTTTTTGCATAAAGTGTGTACACCACCAGGTTTAAATCTCACTTATTATTATTATTATTATTATTATTATTATTATTATTATTATTATTATTATTATTTTTCTTCTTCTTCTTGTTTTTTTCCCCCTCCCTATATGTTACTCTAATTGCTTGTTCATCGGTTTCCATGCATTACATTACATTCCATTTAATATTTATTTTTACCATCTTCACTTGTCTTCTTCTCTTGGAGAATATGAATGGTTCAAAATATACTGAAATTGTGTGTGTGAACTACAGAGATCCAATGTTAATAAAACTGGTGTTTCCTATACACTTTTAAATACAGTAAAACCTAATTGATCTATACTAATTTTGGAGAGATCCTATATGAAATAATAAAATTCTGAATTCAGAAAGAGGCATATTTTAAATTTAAAAATTTTCCCTGCATATATGACCAATTAAAGAATATAATAATCCTGGAAGTTTTTGATTCACATAAATCAGAGGATATAGCAGCAAAGAAATTAAAATTCTGATATGAAGAAAATCACTGCATCTGGTTTCTCTGACATTTCCTACTTACTTCAGAATGTATGAAAATGTTTTATTTTTAACATTACATTAATATTTTTCAACCAGGATAAAAAAAGCAAATTAAATTTCAGCCGATAATTAACTCCTGCAAAGTCGAATTTCCACTTTTATTAATTTTAACTTTCTGATGTTCTTAGATGAGGAGGGGGAAAAAAAAAACATGAGCACCGAACATTGAGCATTTTAAAAATGGCGGTATTACTTATTTACTAGTTAACAATTCTCAGATTTCCTCATGGCATTTACAAACAAATCAATTTGCAAATAATGCAAATGTACTGCTAAAAATGAAATATTTTTTTACACCATGAATAAAGTGTAATACTGTGAGAGTTAATTCCTGCAATTTCTAAGAATTACCTTATGTCATAGATGATAGGGTACTGGAACCACGGAACTCTGAAATGCAAACCTTCAGAATATACTTCTTGCTGAATTCCCCCAAGTCGACTGAATATAATTGCCCTGTGGCCACCTTCCACTGAAACAAAAAAAAAAATTATTCATGTGTCAGTATTGACTGTCTAACTAAGGGTGTTTACTTCAGTGTGGCATATTTACTGTGATGAACAGAAAAACCTATATCTTTGGCCAAAGTAAAAGCTTATGTAACTGGCCATAGAATGGGATATAAAAATTCCACATAAATGGGAAACAATTAACTGTCTAAAGTTACAATTCAGTTTAGTTTAATACTTCAAATATTCCATGTACAGTATTGGCTGCCTGTTAACATACACTGAACCCACGCTAGATGCCCACAACAGAGACATTAGATGCATATCTAATGCAATTCATCTGGATATGGAACGTACTTAAACCTATTTCCTGCATTTAATCACTGTAGCTCATTATAAACATGAAATGATAGTTTGTGGGGTTTAAAGTTTATAAAGTGTTTACAAGTAAAAATATAGAATTAAAAAAAAATAATAATGTGTACAATAAGATATAAACTGAACGACAATATAAGACTTCATGTAAAATGGATGCACATAAAAATGTGAAAGTAAATTAATTTAATGGGTAGTAAGACAAACAGTGACATAAGAAAATAGTAAATGAAGTAATTAATGAACTTTAAACAGCAAATGACCTGTAGATGTGGAAGTTTCATTGCTTGAAACCCATGGATTGTATGACTTTGTCATTGTACAAAAGAAAAACCTACCAATGTCAATGAATTGGTTGTGCATAACTTCAAATTACAAAATATACTGCAATGTAAATTATAGAAATGAAAAGATACATGATTTTTGCAACTGTAATACTTCTGGATTTTTGCAACTATAATACTTCTGAGGTTTATTTTAATTATATGGTTTATTTAAGGACACTCTTCAACATATCTGATTATCAGCATCCCATTCAATTCAGGATTGCCACAAGTGGTTGAGGTCGTTAAGGTGTGAACTCATGAGCAGGAGATCTGGGATTCAATTCCCACCAGGACCATTCTCCCCAATTTTTCTCAGTCCTCATAAATGGCAAATAGTGGGGAGGTATCCTAAACTTAGGCCTGAAACACCTCTTTCCTTTAAAAATAAAATCCTTTCCCAGTTAATAATTCCATCTCAAGTACCGTCAGTGTCCACTGCCTGTAATGCCTCAGTAGTTAAAATGAACATCAAACACTATTTAAAAAAATCAATTCAGGGCTTGAAATGGTTGATAAATTTTGTTCAGAGGCCTCTTCTTTCAGACTTGGTTCTTTTACATAGCATAAATGTATAACATGGTACACACAACTTTAATTTCCTTCTGAAGGAAGCCATACTTAGGATTTTTACAACCACTGCCCATCGCCCCTGGCAGAGTTTGTACCTGGACATGGATCTATGTGGCATGTATGGTTACCATTAGACCACCTGGAGACCGACATACTTCTGAAGTAATATATATATGATGAAGCTACAATAATGTTTCAAGGTCAGAAAAAAATTAAAATCTGATGACTTTTAGAACGGTGAATGAAAAGTTAATTTAACTCAATATGATTATTAGCATGCCTTCTTAAGGTCCTAATAAATTGAAATCATTTTTTCTTTTAGGCTATCTTATGGTTCATATTTTGAAAGAGGATTGTACCTGATGGTAGAGGAAACTAATTATCTGAGCAGGTATTCTTGGTGATACAATACAATCACTGGTTAGTTATTTTTGGAAAAAAATTCTCACTAGTGCTAAGTACCTAGAAATGTTAGATATTATTAATCCTCTCACTAATGATGAAATGAAAATCAGGAAGATGAAAATGGTACTAATTTTGAATGAATATTTGCTTACATTCCAGCTTGATGGTGGTTATTCAGGGGAGTGTATATACCAAAATTTGTTTGGGAAAGATTTACAAGGTCAATTTCAAGGTCAACTTCATTTCTCTCTCTCTCTCTCTTTTTTTTTTTTTTTTTTTTAAATCAAATTGTAGGTTTACAGAAAAAGGCAGAGCCTGAAACATTTTTTTTACTACACCAACCTTTATTATAAAATATTTAAGAAGGTTTAACCAAATTACATTATGCCCAATAGAAAGAAATCTATGGGGCTTAAATCAGAGTTTAAATCATACTGTCAAACATTCTGTGTATAATATGGTGGTGCTATCTGGGGATCTTGCATTCCCCCTTAAACTTGTGGTGTTAAGTGGGTGGGTTAATAGCTTCCGACGAGTATACATTTTCTCCATACTTCTTTAAGTTTTGCAATCTTCCGTTCACTTTTTCATGCCATAGCTTAATGTCTATTGTCAGAAGTTGGTACTTATTGAAATACTCTAGCGAGGGGATATTCAGCGTTAGGGTTTTTGTTTAACTTTTATGAAACACACACTGCTAAGTTTATTTTGTTCACCTTTCTCATAAAAAAAAAAAACAGTTAACAGCCATTCGGCGAATAGGAATAACATTTATTTTATTGGTCCTGCCCTAAGTTTTAAAAGGGAAAGTGTTGTGGAGCTATGAATTCACCGCTGATAGGAGGAGTCCAACGCATGAAACAAATAATTGCTGATCAAGAACAGCTGTAAATATTTAACTTTATGTTTGTCAGTGACTACCTGGAACATCAACAATTCACCCTTATATAATACTTTCAGAATTTGAGGTTAGGTTAAGACAAAGAATAATTTTTTAAAATGTCACGAATATCGGCAAGATCTTTATTTACAACATTAATATGCTTACCAGTATACATGGACTGTGAAACGCCATAAACCGCGGCACCTGCAACAGCTAAGATTTTCAATCCCATACTCACACCCTTGGGACTTTTTCCGAACCGGCCAGCCAAATCATTCAATTTGCTCTGCGCCATTACTCTATTTAGACTGATACTTCAATACTAGCACAAAAAATATAAAGAACAATTTATTAATTTCCGGAGTAAGTATCTTAATTCAAACCAATTGCGTCATTAAAACTCCACCTACAGTTTCAACTGTTCGTAAGCGTGACTACTGTACTTGTACTTGCGTACTACTCCATAGACACTTATAGACTTATCAGCCGGCTTTCTACTTGTGCAGTGTGCCATAGAAGAAAGAAATAATTATTTACTCATTCCTCTCTCTACAGTCACCACTACCAATCCAACCAATTTTTGTGTCGAATTGGTTACATTCAAGATAATAATACCTTTATCTTAAAAGGTTACAGGTACGTACAGGATCGAGAAGAGTACTTTGCAGGGATTGTTAGCGCCACTTAAGATTTTGGAAAATTACTGTCGGAAGTTTTGAAACAACGAGTTCCATCTGGCCAAAGTCAAACATCCCGGTAGATCATATTTCACATTGTTAAAGTATTGTTCATTAATTACTAAAACTCTTAACAACATAAGTAGCCATTCAGTCCTAATGAGAATATTTCCAGAAAGAATCAAGCAAGATGTAATTCAACCTTTATATAAATAATCTGACAAAAATATACTTTCCAGTTACACATTTATTTCACTCTAAACTGCATTTTAAAATTTGTAGCAAAGACTGTGCATTCCATTGTAACTTATCTACACTAAAATAATATTGTGTCAGTATTTCAATAGGATTTTATCAAGCAGTTCTCAACTAGCAATGCTACATATGCTTCCCCCCTCCCTAATAGGTTTATTTTAGGGCGCTCCTTAAAAGCCCAGGTCATCAGCGTCTCATTCAAATCAGGGCATGAAACGGCCGACAATTTTTGCTCAGAGGCCGTGCCGTAAATGTACAACACGGGACCCACGACTTTACTTCCCTTCAGAAGGAAGCCTTTACACCCTAAAAAATTCATCAGTCCTGGCCGAGGTCGAACCCGCAAACTTGGTTTCAGGAGGCAAGTATGGCTACCACAACACCACCACTGAATTATTATCTTTAAACAAAAATTAATTTCTTCTCAGAATGTTGTGTGACTTAAATAAGGCTATTGATAGCATAAATCACAAACTACTGTTACAGAAATAGAGTTTCTATGTTGTTGTCCAGCTATCTTTAAACTGGTTCAATTCACATCTAATTAATAGAGTCCAAAGAATTAAAAGCAATAATTTTGAATCAAAATAAACTTATTTCTGATATTTATCAATGATTTACCTTGTAATTTAATTCATGAATCTAAGAGAGTGCTTTTGATATCAGTGTGTTTATTTTTGAGAATTACGTTTCAACTTTTAAATTTAATCAGCTAAATATTTGGTTTTAAGCTAACAATCTTTCATTAAATTTGCAAAATAAAACTTTATTCCATTTAGAATAAAAAAGAATGAAGTATTTCACTTTACTGTAATTTATACCAATTACACCATGCAGGATTCCTCGTACCAAGTTATGGAATTGGTGAATTAAATTGAAAAAAACTTATAGATACCACATTTCCTAAGCTCAGCTCTGCCAAAATTTGGATAATCTCGTGAACCAAAATGCCCTAAAGCTAATCTGTTAGGCATTTTTTATCCCGGGAAATTTTTGGTGGGAATAATTCTATCCAGTATAAGAAAGTGTTATTGCAAAAAAGAGCAATAAGAATTCTTTCTGGTTTTGGTTCTCAACAATAATTTAGATTATTGTCGAAGTAACTCAGTATTCTTCTTATATATTCTCTCTTTGGCTTTGTTGACAACTTTGATAACTTAAAAATGATCCTATCAGTTCATCATTACAATACTTGGCATGCTACTGACTTAAACAGACCAATAAATTCACTAAAAATTTTCCTGATGAGCAGCTATAAATGTACAGCAAAGGTACATAACAGCCTGTCAGCTTCTTTGAAAGTTCTATATAATTCAAAGAAGTGCAAACATTTCAAGAAAAAATTAAAGCCATTTTAAAATAATTTCAACATTTATAATATTGATGAATATTGTAATTTCAATATAGCTTAACTAAAGAATGTATCATGTTATTAGATTAGGTAAGTATTTCTTAAATATCGTGGAGAGCCTCAAAGTAATAATTAAAAGTTGCAAGGCATGCTTCTTATTACATAAATAATAGTGAAGTTTGTTTCTTTCTTATATCATTAATTTGAATACTTTATAACTTTTATCCTTGAGGAGTCAATTTTTAGAGGTGACATTGATCTCAGCAGGTTGATATTGAAACGCAACACGATGGGCATTTTGAAATCAATGATGAACAAGACCTTTCTAGATAACGCTTGCTCAGTTGCAGTTTCCGAAAAGTGATAGCTGCGAGCCCGAAATTATTCTATAGTTTACTAACTTTGTATAACTGGTTTTTAACTGTTCGGAGGTCAACTTGAAAACTGAAAGAATTTTCTTAGGTCTTAGAAGGCTTAAAAACGATTTAAGAACATTGTAGGAACATAGCTGTCTTTAATGCAATCGCCACTCCACTGCCACTGAAACATAACCATCTCTTTGGATCTTGATGGTATGGTAGATCATTTTATTGGAAGAAATGAGTTACTGCAGCAGACTCCGCCAAGCTTATGTTAAAATGGGTCATTTCAAATTTGTTTCTTTAAATATGTTTATTTATATGAGTGTTTTCAATTTTTAGTTGTTCTTTTTAATGTTGTCTTAAGCTATTTTTATAGACTTGCATGTTTACAGTTTATAGGTTTTTTAAATTAAAATCTATTAGTAGAGCAGTTAACAAGTACATAGATTTATTTAAGTTTTATTATTTTTATTTCATTTAAGGATGCTCTTTAATAACTTTGATTATTAGAGTCCCGTTCAATTCAGGACGAGAAACGGTTGGTAAATTTTGCTTACTATAGATACAAAAATACTTACAATTTTTACCCTGAAAAATACATGGAATCCAGCCGGGTTTGAACTCGCGACCTGGATCTACGATGTAACTACAATTAATACGATTTTTTTTTTATTTATATCGGGATGAACCTTTTACATTAGGATGGTGTAGCTACGGTATACATTTACAGTTCTTGCAGAGTGAATTTGCCCCCTCAATATCTTACAGAAAAATCGGAAAGAAGTCTTATGCTCCTTCGTCAAAAAATTCTGGACAAAAAGTGTTAAATTAAAATATCTGCTAAACTAAAAGTCAGTAAAGCTATATAAAGGAGGGAAGAAACAAGCCCAGGCAAGAAATAATAATGTGCTCTTGAAAATAACTTTGTATCGACATAAATGCAACTAATTACATCAGAACAAATTGTCACATTAATACATACAGTACTATCCTGTGTTCTGATCACAGTTTTTTTAACGCATGTTCTCAAAAACAGGATTGTAATTACTATTTGCCAATGTTTTAATGCTGTGCTAAAAATCTGATGCAATTTCATGCTGTCATATTTGTTTAATCAGATTCTATTCTCTTTGGGCTAAGTCTGTGATAGTGATCTGTGGTCTGCACTCTTTGCCTTCCATGCCTGAACGGCAAGGCAGTGATTAAGCAGGAAAGAAGGGTATGTAGTAAAATTTTAGTCAGTCAACTGAAGGTTGAATACTTTAAATTATTTTCAGGTATCTGTAATAGAGGTTACCTATTATTTTGGACTAAATATATCCGTACATATCTTATGATCTGTTATGTATCACATAAGAGATAATTTATTTGTATTTTCGGTTTGTATTAAAATCTTACTTCTTATTGACAGTGCACTAAAATACATTTACAAGATTTTAATGTCTTTCAGCACTGACTGCCTAAGGAATGTCAGGAGATATGACCGAGGACAAAAAGGTGAGTACAAAGCGTTCGATAAGAATTATAGCAAGTTTTTTGAGGAGAAGAACCGTCACGTGTATTTGAGCCTTTGTTAGCACAGCAATAGAAATGACGTCTTGGTGAAATGTCGTGGTGTATCTTCTTGGTTTCTGTATTATCATGCGTAAGAAATAAATACAATTTACAGTGCTAAATATTGTATATAAAACTTTCTCTTTGCATTATAGACTTAAATAGCGGCATTTACTCTTGTAAACTTACTATTTATTGTGTAAGCTGTGTTTTGAAAAAAGATAATTATAAATTGTTTGTTTCATTGGTTATAAAATATACTTTCCAATCTTAATAGTTAGCTTTTCTTTGGTTATTTGTAAGTTATAGTCTCTTCGTTTTTCTATTTTTTTCTCTCATTTTTACAATTCTTTCTCTCCCCTTCCTCATAATATTATTGCATGAGAAAGCAATAAAATGACTTGGTAAGCAGTGCACTACAGTTATATTTTTTAAGTAGGGTTACCTGTTGCAAACATTTCGAAAGAGAACATTTTCTTAAAAAGGAAGACAATGTGGATGTAGTGCCATAAAAATTAGTTTGATCAGAATTTAATATAAAACAATAACACTTTTATCATACACTTGCCTCATTTGTAACAGGAACTATAATAAATTTATTTATTGTTCTGTTCACATAAATGTGGACATTCCCATAAAATCTGTATTACTGAACATGTATAGTGTCTTCGTTTCACTTCAAGAAACTTCAAAGAATTTTTTCATTAAGCTGCAGAATCCACTGTCTACTGCTAGAAATGAATCAGTCATTGGTTTCATATCACAGCAACAGATTAAACACGTACTCTGTACGACCTTTGTGGCAATTTCATATTTGTGGCATGTGTTGAGTTGTCCAGATTGAGATTTACATTAACATGGAGAATATATATATATATATATATATATATATATATATATATATGGGAGAAAAAATAATATATGTAGCGATTTCTAAGAATAGCAAATCTATCTGGAGTTGCAAATGCTAAATTAAAAGGTTTGAATCCAGGTTATTTTCATTATCATGTAACTAAAACTAGAAAAACGAGTATGGAACAAGTGTAGAATACAAGGGGCATGAAAAATTCTAATTATGATGTCACATATAACAGATATCTTAATAAACACCAAAATTTAACTAGAAATGTTAATCAGAATTTGCATAGTCAAGCCAATCATATAACAGAAATCATTGTGTTGTTGAGTCAAGCTAAACACACTTATGGCTCCGCTTACTTGTCTATAAATGTAAAACCCATTTCAACATCATTTATAGATAAGTGAAGCAATAAGAGAGTTTAGTTTGACTCAATCATCCAGTGATTTCAGTTACCAAAATTTTAAACTCCTTTTCCCTTTAAACTTCACGCACCTTTTCTATTTAAGACCTATTTCTTTCCTACACCTACTAACTTCTCTCTTAATTCACTATTCCATATCCATTAATGCCACACTACTTACACAATACATATTATTAACATCAGACATGCCGGGATTCAGTCCACCAGTCATCTGCATACTATTAGCCCATATCTGCAGCATTAACAACTACACTTTGTGAATATACTCTGCATTACTCAATTCATGCAAGGACCATCCTCCTTCCTCATAAATTACAAATGCTGGGAGATACCCAAAATTTAGGCCAGAATATTTCCTTCCTTAAAAGAAAAAAAAAATCCTTTCCCAATATATAATTGCATCACCAGATCATCAATGTCCACTGCCTATGATACCTCAGTAGCAAAAATGGGCATTAAGCACTTCAAAAAAAAAAAATATATATATATATATATATATATATATATATATATCATGGCCTTAAGGAAAGTATCTCAATATAATGGATATAGGAGGCATTGGAAAATCAGGTTTTATTTTTTTGAATATAACAATCCATGATGGTGCTTTTTCCCATTAGATGAACTTGTCCACATTAGGATAAAGGGGCCGGATTGTTTCACACAATCTATGTAGGGCATGAACAACACATGTCACATGAATCGTGCTAGGGCAATTACACAAAACCTTAGTTAACTTTTACAAAGATTCAATAAATTATATAATTTGCATTTGGCATTTCTTTAGAAACTAGCAAGAAAAATTGTTTGGAAATTATTTTTTCATTTTTCAATCACTTATCATATTTCATACTTTTCATACAAGTATTTCCAGTTTCATTATTCTCATCCAGAGTTTTGTTTTAACACATTCACTGAATGTGTCTTTTTGTTGCCACATAGCACTTTGGGAGATAATCTTAGCGCAGACTCATCTGGCGAACTTATATTTGTATATTTAAAAAGAAATTTTCTGAGCTCAGGATTATTCACCCTATAAAGGGAAATGTCAGCTAAAACCACTTCGTTAGATAAATCTGAAAAGTATACTGAATTTTTTGAAAAGCTGGAAGTTGAGGATGCAATTTATTCTCTTAAAAGGGATTGCCCAAGGAAACACGTGACACAGCTGTGATGTGCTTGCTTACTGACAAATCTTCTGTTATCTGGGCATGTTGCACTTAACAGAACTTAGCACACTCATGGCAAAATAATATTTTCCCATCAGTGGCTAAAATGTGCTTAAATTCTAATACATACTGCTGCAAACATTCATGCACACTTAATTTGACTTTTTGCATTTAATTCACATACTTAAAATCTGTTCTGCTAATTCTAACCAACCAGCAAGAATTCTCAACTCAGAGTAATTCATCACTGTTTACAAAAGTAGAAAGTAAAACATTTCAATGAGGTCTCTCGAAATTACATTTCTTTCTTCCCCAGTTATGAATGTGCATATCATTCTCATGTCAAGGTGAGGTGAGGTAACAAGTTTGTATTTGTTTTGAATACTTCGGAGATACATTTTAATGATGAAATGTTAAGGAGAAAAGTGGAAAGTATTAAAAGACGTATTTTTTACTTAATGTATGTAAAATATATTTCTTTTAGAAATGTGCTATTTAATAAAATAAGCATTTATTTACATAAACATTCTGAATGTAATGTTTATTATATGGGATGCATTTCCTGCCAATTTTACGGGCTATATAGAATGTAACAAAAATACTGGGACAACGTCAGGTGTGAGTTTCTCAGACCAAAGCAAAAAAAAAAAAGTAATATACCTATGTCCAGAACTGCCTGATTTGTGAATTATAATTAAAAGATAACATTTAATACATTTTTATGATCCAACAATTTGAACATTTTCAAACAATTGAGCAATATCATTGATGCTGATGTGCATTGTAATGTGTTGCCATGGAAATTTATTTATATATTTAACATTTATGTACATTCAAGATTAGTCAGTTTCTTGTTTTTGACTTATGCTACAGTTCAGTTACATTCGAGTAGCTAACCATGGCAGAATATATCATACCGCCTGTGGTGCCTCAGTAGTGAAAACGGGCGTTAAACACTATTCAAAAAAAAAAAGAATATATCATGAGCAGGCAGATATAATTTTTACTTACAGTCAGACGAATGGTAAAGGATGTGAAGCTGTGGAGTTGTATATTAGTGACATGCCAAACATATTTAACTTAAAAATAGTGCTTGAAAATGTTTGGAGAAATTTGAAGAAAGGCACATGAACACATATGCAAAACATTGAATATTTTTGCAGGGAGAAAGATGAAATAGTTGAAGAAACTATGGACAGGCTAATTATAAGTTTAGATGAATCAAAATTGGAAGTTGAAAATCAAGATTTATTTGAAATTTATCGAATTGGAGAATTAGTAACCATCTAAAGAACATCTCACCACTGTGTTGCATAGCATATGGAAGGTGCATTTTTTCTGTTGCCATAAGAGATAGGTAATGGGTGCTTCTTTCTCCTTCTGAAAGAATCATGACAATTATAACCTCATAGACCATAGCAAGTGAGCCTCAAGTATGAGTCCTCTTTTCCTCATGAAACAAAGAAACATAAAACTTTGTTATATTAATTAGTAGCAATGTGCAAGTAGGTTGTTCTGTATCAACTCAAAATAAAAAATAGAAAAATTTTTCAAATTCACTATTGCAAACATTAAACAAACTCAGAATTTCTATTGTACCATTTGAGAAAGTGGTTCTTAGAAATTGTTTACAAATATCATATTATAATTTTTGAGATTTAGCAGTCATAATTTATCAACATGTCATAAAATGATAAGCAAACATAATGTAATAGCATAATAACTTAAAACATTAAAAATAACTTCTTCACTAACAGAAGCTTCATGTATTCTGTTCTGCCTTTGTCATAGTGTAAGCTCTTGCCACTTCTGTTAAGGGTCCTTTCTCATGAGGATGTTCATATATAAAAAGAATGTCAAATACTGCAGAGTGTGTGAAATTTGATGTAGCTGGACTATGAGAACAAGGGTAACTCATTTGATACCCTACTCATCTTAAAATGAATCAAGAGCACAGCCAACCATCAGATGTCACCATAACAGTTTGCAATGTGAATTTGAAATATTTTTTTCTATTTTTTATTTGGTTGACACAGAATGACCTACATACACATTGCTGGAAAACATTATATAAGATGCACAGAACTGAAGCTGGCTTTACTCATTTACACTATTGCCATTGATTTGCTCGCTCTAAACATGGTGAAGACTTTATATCTCCCTCTGTATCAATCCCATCACATGAATTTTTTTCATGGAAGTTTGCAAAGAAATGCCACTCTCCTTTGGCACTTATATCATCAAGCAATATAGGTCTAAGAAGTCAAGCCAGTTCATATTGCTTATGTCATTCTTTGAGTAGATGGAGAATGGATAAATTGTTGCTTGGGTATTATTTCATTAATATTCTCAGGCAGCATCTTGTAGGATAAAGGACAGATTCAAAGGAAAAATCTCAAACTACTCTCAAAAAGGTTTTAAATGCTGGTCTGCTAATAAAACTTGCTATTTACCATAACATTTCAGAGTACTCTCCCTCACTCTCTGTGCATTCTCTATATACTGAATCACATCTGGTAGCATTAGTTTCATTCACTTCTATGGTATCTAGATCTGTTTGGTATGCAAGGAAGCCCCCAAGCCACAAGGGGTCATATCTGGGCAGTAAGGAGGATGAATGATCAGCTGCACATTGATCATCTTTGGAAAGTTCAGAGACATAGGCATTGAGGACTAATGCATCATAATAGTGTAATAGGAACTTTCTCAGTCCAATTATTTTCTTAAGAGTTTTTCCAGAGACTAAGGGAGAGCTCTTTTGTGTACCACTGTGTAGTCATTGTCCTTTATATTGTAGACCCAAGATTGCGGGTTCAATCCTGGCCAGGCTTCATGGATTTTTTTGGGCATAAAAATTCTAAGTATGGCTGCATTTGGAAGGGAAGTAAAGCCTTGGGTCCAGTGTCATAGATTTACAGCAGTAAAAGAACCCCAAGCCTGAAAGAAGAGGCCTATGAGTAAAATTTATCAGCTGTTTCACACCCTGAATTGAATGGGACACTGATTACCTGAGATGTTAAAAAGCATCTTTAATAAACCAAATAAAAATTATTAATTGTGTACTATTGCTCAGTGACCACATAAATTTAAAAAGTTACCACAATATTTTCTTTTCTACTAGTTTGTTCTCTTGACCTTCCTAGGCAGGTTTTCATCAGGGCAATCACAGCCTTTTCTCGATCCTGGTCTCAACTGAGATATGATTTCAGAAACACACCCGGAGTTGCCATTCTCAAAGTATTAGAATATTGCCTTGCACCATTTTGTTCAGTAACCTTTTACTCTGTCATGCACCATTTTTTTAGCGACCTTTAGCCATTGTGATGACATTTTGCTATCTCAAAGATAAGTGTGAAAAATGCTTGTGACCCTCCCCATTCCAATCTTAAGTCTTGATGCTTAGCATGTAATCTTCTGCACCATTCTCTCAACAGCTTCAATGCTTTCTTCATCCATTGCTATGGAAGGCCTTCGACTTCTCTCTTTGTCTTTAAAAGATTCTGTGGTCTTTATAAATTTAGCAAACCAATTGAAAAGTGAAGCACAAGATCAGGCAGAATCCATAAAAGGCTGTGTAAATCTTTCAAGCAGTTTGTTTGATTTAAAACAAATTATTTATAAATGTTCCCTTTCCACTTCCATTGTTGCTTTGGACTGCAACACTTCATTCTGCACTAATAAATGTGCAAGACAGGAAGAATCAGGAAACCGTCATACACATGCTATAGTTCTTACATTTTTATCTTAAAATGCTAACTCAGATCTAGAAATTTAAAGGAGATTTTACTCTTTCACCCTTTTTAATATCCTTGAAGGCAACCATAAACAATGGCACAAAGGAGTGTTAAAGACGTTTTGGCAGGGATTCAATTAACTAAATTCCTCATATGATTTAGTGAAATTCCCAAAAATGGAGTACATATCAGTTGAATGTTGCATTTTCAGTATAGTTTACTCCAGAACATTTTTCCAGCCCATCTCTCAAAATCTATTGGTAGCTAGAGAACACAATACAGTAGCACCTTTCAAATGAGCTATCACATCACATGAAGAATGTTTGAAACATTTGTGGCCTCATATGTAACTAAAATATATAAGATTTTGAAACTGCTTTCATTTCTGAACATAATTTCCTCTGGCATGAATACACTTTGTCCTATGTTACTGTAGCTCATTGATACCCTCCTAATAACAAGATATATCAAAGTCTGCAAAAAGTGTTCTACTATTGCAATAATCTGATTTGGCTAAATTTTGTTCTACCTAAAGCTTTTTACATTTTTGGAAAGAGGAAGTCCATTGAAGTCAGATTTGATGAATAAAGAGTGTGTGGCAATAATTCCAAGTTAAGTTCATGAATTGTGGCAAATGTGATAACAGACTGATGAACTGGGAACTTGTCCTGATAAAACTACATTTTCTTTTTGACCATTCAAGGAATTTTCTCACAGATATTTTCCTGCACTACCTGAAGCACATTGACAAGTATCTCCATTGATCGTCCACCCTTTGAAACAGTGTTAACCTATAATTATACACTTGGAACCCCAGAATACTGATGTCATATCTTTGGCAGCAGATGAAGCAGTTTTTTTTTTTTTTTATAACTATTTTGACTCTTCTGCCCATTTTGGAATGTATTGGAATATCTATATTTTATCTGTTTGTTAAACAATCTTAGAAAACACTGGGCAACAAGAAATTTTTGCCGAATAAGTAATTGTTTTGTGAGGATGGTAATCAACATACTGATTACAAATCTGTTATCAGTTTTTTCTTAATCACATATAGTCTTTTATTTATTCTTAATTACATTTTAATTTTCGTTGTAATTTTTTATGAGTGTTCTCAGCCTTGTGCATGGTACACACTGTTGAAGCATATTGTTTTACTGCATATGCATAATATTATCTTGTCTACATTCCAAACATCCAGTCAACCTCGGTGGTTATGTCAGAAGTGCCTGGTGTGTCCATATAGTAAACAAATTGTCAGCAATAAAAAGTTTTTTTGTGCACTGCCAGTAAAGTCTTTTAAATAGGTCAGTACCTTTTAAGTCACTGATGCAGATATTGTATTCAAATTAAATGAGTTTTGTGTGTAATTACAATATTATTCTTAATTTTTATAATATATGAGCAAATAAAATGTACACTACAAGTCTTCATTCATGAAGCCCTAATGCAGTGTATTGCGATTATTATGCAAAAATAAATTGTTATATATATTTTGTTTTGGTTTGACTCATATTATGCCTCAAAAATGTCTTAACTATCTCAACTTTTGCTACATATGTGGTTTATTCACATCGAAATCAGGCGGTCCTGGTGGTGTAGTGGTAACCATACTTTCCTTCTAAACCTAGGATCGATGGATTTTTTTTTGGGCGTAAAAATCCTAAGTATGGCTTCCTTTGGAAGGGAAGTAAAACCATAGGTCCCATGTCGTGCATTTATGGCATGATAAAAAACCTCAAGCCTGAAAGAAGAGGCCTCTGAGCAAAATTTGTTGGCCATTTCACACCCTGAATTGAATGGGACGCTGATGACCTGAGATGTTAAAGAGCGTCCGTAAATAAACCAAATAAAAAAAAGACATTGAAATCACAAAGGCATACTATCACTACTGCTCACCAGAAACTGTACCAGTAATATTTGACTGTACAGTTAGAGATACAGATAAAGCCTGGACTCAGCATTTATATGTAAACCTTATTCGATAGGATTAGGGATTGGATGCAAAAAATAAAAAAAATAAATAATAAAAATAAAAAAAATAAATAATAAAAATAAAAAAAATAAATAATAAAAATAAAAAAAAATTAGAAACAGTCTAGGTCATTTGCTTTTCCAGACATATGGGGAATGGAAAAATCATACTTAATTTTGTTCAGTGGATATTAACGGATTTTCTGAAGGAGCAATCATAAAATTGTATGCCAAAATCATGTATCTGCAATGAGACCCGTCCTTAATGATGACTACTTACTAGTTCCAAGTTCTCTCAAAAATAAAATGGAAATTTTTCAAGAAAAGAAATGGACATTGTTCTTTTTTTTGAGTAGTGTTTAACGCCCGTTTTCACTACTGAGGCACCACAGGCGGTGGACACTGATGATACATGAGATGAAATGATAAATTGGGAAAGGATATTTTTTTTTTTTTTTTTTAAGGAAGGAAGCGTTCCAGGCCTAAGTTTAGGTACCTCCCCGGCATTTGCCAGTTATGAAGACTGAGGAAAACCTGGAAAAAACCCCAGTCAGGGAGGACGGTCCTGGCGGGATTCGAACCGCGGACCTCCCGCTCACGAGTCCGTGCCTTAACGACCTCGGCCACCCGTGGCGGTGACATTGTTCTTGAACTGTCATAATGCTCAAATACTGAATGCAGGACTAGGGTGTCCATTCCTGAGCTACAATAAAGCAGTGGTGAAGTTTGAAGAGAGAGAGGGGGGGGGGGTTATCTTGTAGTGTAAGTAATTAAGCTAAGACAGTATTTTTTTTTGCAGATGATACTAATGTGTTTATTTCTAGACAGCCACAAAGGCACCTGAAGAGCTAAATAAATTATTTGAAGTTTTTATTAACTGGCAAAACAAATTTTATTTTAACTCAGGACCAAAAACAAGAAGGTACCAAAAAATTGACCATTAGTTACATAAATTACGCCATTAGGGAAATTCCTTATACCAAGTTCTTGGTCTAGGAATTGACAATATTGGAAGAAACATATAGAGAATACAGTTCCTGCCGAAGTTTGGATGATCTTGTAAACCAAAATGCCTTAAGACTAATGTACTGTGCAATTTTTTTTTGTTTAGTAATTCTATCCAGTATAATAAAGTGTTCATCTTGGAAAAAAGAGCTTTAAGAATCCTATGTGTGTTGGTGTTTCTAAGTATTTTATCCCTTTTCTGCTTATCCTGTTACTACTATTTTAGTTACATTCATTATGTTATTTAATTTTTCATTGATATTTTATATATATAAATAAATGACAATCTTCATGATTTTGTAGTCAGCATGTCTGCCCTGGTAAGTTTTTTTTTACTCTGAAAAGTTGTATGTCAGGTAACTTTAGGCTTTGTGAACTGGAGGCTCATTTATGTACTTATTTCACCAAACATTCATATCTTTAGGTCATTGTTTTGTGTGGGTGACATTCAACTGTAACAAAAATATATATATCAGGAAGAGCTTAGGGCCAGTATTGAGCCTTGAGGAACTTCAAGTTTAGCAATTTCAGCACTCGGTTCTCAGTTTTTAATAATAGTTCTTTAAACTCTTATTAATTCAATACAATATGAAACAATTTAAAGATAACTTGTCGACACCTTGGAAATTCAGCTTCTGTAACATCAATTTATGATTTATGCTGTCAGTAGCCTTAGACAAGATAGAAAATATTAATTTATTTTTATTTAGAGCAGATAATATTTGAATAATGTAGCATTGCTAGTCGACAGCTTCCTCATAAAGCTGAATTAAGGTACTGATAGAATATTGTTTTGAGTCATGATGCTTTTCAATGAATTATTTATTAACTCATCTTAGAAAAGTATGAAAGCATTTCTTCTACAGAATTTAAATTTAAAGCCTTCTGTACCGGTTGCCATTCATTAGTTGAAAGAAAGTTATGATAACATGAATATATCACTCAAAGTAGCTTATTAGTCTCCTTTTTCACAATTTTCAAGGACAAATCAATGTTCAAACATTTTACATCTTAAAAAATTGGTTCACACAGCTTTCTAAATTGTTTGCTCATAATAAACTACTAAATAGAATATTAATGTTCACTTGCATTGTTACAAAGAATGATGGGTAAAGGCAATAGACTATTGGGTTAATTGAGGCACTATCTCTTTGTCTGGCTACAAACTTTTCAAATATCTCTTACATCACTGTTTGAAAAGCATCTTTGTTATTGCAGAAGATATCCCATTCTTATAACAACTCTTTGAATGAGGTCATCTCTTGCTGCTTTCCTATTGTCAAATGAGCCATAGGCTGGTTCTGGTTAGGTGATTTATAGAATTAGTTTTATAGCAGATATGTTCACAACATAAATGTATATAGCAGAATAAAAACATAGAGCAAATATTGTTACAGGATGAAGAAAAGGTGTATGGTGGGTGTGAGGGCCCAGATGCAATGTATGTAAAGCTCATATCATCTGATGGCCATGAATTTATAGTGAAACGAGAACATGCACTCACATCTGGCACAATTAAGGCCATGTTGAGTGGACCTGGACAATTTGCTGAGAATGAAACTAATGAAGTTAACTTCCGTGAGATTCCGTAAGTATTTATACTTTTTAACTTCTACTGATCAGAAAACAGTATCTTGTAAACTACAGGAGGTTATTGGAATTACAGTACAGTACAGTACAGCTGCGTACTGGGAGAAACCAATCATAAAGGTCGCAAGAAGCATATACAGGATATAGCTTGTAGTTAGTTTAAGAGAGGCTTTGCCAGTACTAGTTTGCATTCGTGTTACTTGGAGCTTTCATAATGTGCTAATTGTTCTTCATTAGTTATGTCACTACATAAATATAGCTTGGAAGAACGAGTTTTTATGTACAGTACATATGAAAACAGATTCTTGCATAGAAATGGTATGAAAAGAAATAAAGAAAAAGAAATTATCCTGGCAGTCTTGTTCCAGGAAGAAAAGCTGCTTGCTACTTTGTTAAAAAATTAAGAGAGAGGCAGGATCTTTCAATGACAAGCAATTTGTTCAAAATAACTGTGTTCATACACAAGAACAGTTTGATGAAATGCAGGAGTTTCTTACACAGCTACTTGCAGTGTATTGCTTCTGAGGGGCATCATTTTCATAATAATCTTACAACATAAAATAATGCTTGTTATTATTAGTTTTTAAATACATATAATTTTATGCTTAAGTAAAGTATGAATAATAAAATAAAAATACTAACCTTACAAGTCTTATCTCCATTTTTGGTTGTAGCTGCACTTCCCAGTAAGCATGTACTCAAGGGGTCCAAAGCTCAAAAAGAAACCTCTCTATTTGCGCAAGTGTTTGATGAAAATATTCGTGCAGATATTAGGCCAAATGGAAACTTTTTTTCCTTTGCTACTATTTGGGTATTTTCAGTGAAATGCTGCTCTAGCTTCCATTCTTTTCTACTATTTCATTCTGTGTTACCTTTATTACCTATGCCACTTCTGCTGACATCTTTTACACTGTCTTCTCATCTTCATTATCTATTTATTCTTCATTATAAAAGGAAAAATTATCAAATAGCAGGAATATTAATAACTGTTTTCTGCAAAATATGTAAAGTAATTGTTAAAGCCATATTTCTTGTTGTACTCATGACTTTGTAACATGTTTGATTCACTGGGCAACAAGCTTGTGAATGCTCTCAAGAAAAGGGTTTCTAATGTAGCCTTTAACCAACTTGGCACTACTTCCATTATACACTGAGAGGCAAAAAAATGCAATACCTAAATTATTTCAATATTTATAATTTATGCCTTATTATGTGTGAATTATAATTCCATTCATTATTTGAACATTAAATAATTTTGCAAGCATTGTACAATCACTCTTATGTATTAGCATATCATTTTGAGTCTATAATTTCCTTTATTGTATGAACATGAAAATGAATGCAATTTAATCATATTTTACCTGTCCCAATTAAAATGCCTATGTCATTGTTATTCTTGCATTGATGTTACATAAGTTTTATTTTATTGCAAGGTATTTCAATCTGTTTAGCACATAATTTTATGAGGAGAAGATGTGAAGTTGAGAGAAGGTTGCTAAAGCAGTTTCCCCACTGGAAGATGTATGGAGCATGTGTTATGTTGCCCATTTTACGATGATCAATTTCTGCAGTTGCAAGTTTTGAGAGATCGTCACATACCAGCCATAGAAGCTCAGAATTGCTTGCAAAGGGCACCAGTAGACAATGTTAGAATGAAAACAGTAAGAAGGAAATTTGAAGAAGCACAGTGCACCTCTAGAAGACCAGCCAGCAGTCCCTTGCTTACCGAACAGCATCGGCAAGCAATGGAAAGCTGTCCTGTTCATGGGTGAATTCAGGCTCAGCTTAAGATCTGATGGAAGGAAAAGAGTAGGAAGAGTACTGGAGAAAGGCCCCTTGCACATTGACAATGGCTTTCAGGGATATTTTGTCTGTCATGGTGTGGGCTAGAACAGTGTCCTGAATACAAACCGGCACTTTGAGTAAATTCTTCAGGAGTATGTTATCCCCTATGCTCCATATGTTGGCAATGATTTCCACTTCATGCATGACAATGCTCATCCACATGTGGCCCTCATTGTGACACAGTACTTGCATGAAGTGCACATTCAGGCATTAGTTTGCCAGCACAAAGCCCTGACCTCAATCCCATTGAGCATATTTGGGACACAATGGGGGAAAATATTCATCAATGTAATAAAATGAGATTTCCTGGCTTATTGGCCGTGGTCCAAAAGATGTAAAAACACCTGACGTTTCACCCGTCACTCCTTTAGGCATCTTCAGAGGATAACTAATCACCACTCGATTTCTGTAGCTCAAATGACGCTTATAGCAGCCCTGTCTAGTGTATATGGGGACGAAGCACTGCCCTCTTCCTTCTCATTGGCTACCAGTCCGCCAATCGCAGTGCAGCAATGGATGCTATCATGTAATTTGTCCTGTTGGTTATAAGGCTAGATCTTTTTGTTATCCAGCACCAACATTTATGCCTTGTGTAACAGAGCTGCCTCTTCTTTTTTATTGAAATTATTCTTGTGTTCATAAATTTCAATAGCTTCACGATAAATTCTGTAATAGTAATGGGCTGTGTTATCCAGAATTTCGGTCTCTCAGAACTTGATGCCATATCCTACCAGCATTGCATGCTCGGCCACAGCTGATTTTTCAATTTGCCCCATTCGAAAGTTTCTTGAATTTTCCTTGAACATTGTGAAGCCATTGAAATTTATAAACTCAAGAATAATTTAAATAAAAAAGAGGAGGCAGCCTGGTTATACAAGGCATGGATGTCGGTGCTGGATAACACGAAGATCAAGCCTTATAACCAACAGGACAAATTGCATGATAGTGTCCGTTGCCGCACTGCGATTGGCAGACTGGTAGCCAATGAGAAGGAAGAGGACGGTGCTTAGTCCCCATATATATACTAGATGGGGCTGCTACAAGCGTCATTTGAACTGCAGAAATTGAGTGGTGATTAGTTATCCTCTGAAGATGCCCGATGGAGTGACGGGCAAAACATCAGGTGTTTTTACATCTTTTGGACAACAGCCAATAATTCCAAAAATCTCATTTTATTGGATTAACACCGGCCGTGAAAACTTAAACAGTTACATTCATCATTGTGTTTCTTGAGAGCCTTATTGAACTTCAGGAGGCTTTGAATGAAAAATGGGAGACCATACCACAAGAAAACCTAAGGACCTTTATCTGCAGCATGTCTGTAAGGTTGCAAGCTATGATGCAAGCCAGAAGAGGAAACACCAGCTTCTGAGAGCACCACCGAGTGTTGAAGTTTGTCATTGTGTAACCAATGCAGGTTTGTTACCTTGTGTTATTTTGTGTTACCCTACAGGTAAAGATGAGATCATTATGAAATGCAATTAACTTTTATTCATGTTCATACTTATACATTAAAGGAAATTATAGACTCAAAATGTTGTCTGAATACATAAGTGTGCTTGCAAAATTTTTGGAAAATTATTTAATGTTCAAAAAATGAATGGAATTATAATAATTCACATATAACAATGTGTAAAATTAAAAATATTAAAAAATTTTGGGTGTTGCCTTTTTTGGGGGTTATATTAATTGATTTATTTACGGACACTCTTTAATATCTCAGGGCATCAGCATCCCATTCAATTCAAGGCATGAAACGGCCGACAAATTGTGCTCAGAGGCCTCTTGTTTCAGGCTTGAGGTTCTTTTTCGTGCCGTAAATGTACAACATGGGACCCACGGCTTTACCTCCCTTCCAAAGGAAGCCATACTTAGGATTTTTACGCCCAAAAAAAATCCATCGATCCTAGCCAGGTTCAAACTGGCAATCTTGGGTTTAGAAGGCAAGTATGGTTACCATACACCACCAGGACTTACTTTTTTTTGGGGGGGGGGGTTTCTTAATGTATTATTGTCATCTTCAAACTTCTGATCTGAAGGGCTAAACAAGTAAAAGTCCAATGGTGCCCAGTCCAGACTACTGGTAGATGTTTCTACACTTACATTTCAAATTATTTAGTGTATTTGCTTTATCCCCAGCAGTATGGATGTGTACATTGTCATGAAGTAGCTATACTACTTTTGAGGGAAATGCCAGGGTTTTGAATTATATTGCAAGCTTCATCATTTTCACCATGTTACTATATAGAGAAAAACCATAAAGGTAATAAATAAAATAAAATTAATAAAAGAAATTTACTCTTATAAGTAATTTTGAATAGCGGGAATTTTCACTGTGAAATATGTATAATATAACAAAGTATTATCGAGGACATTACTCAAATTTCACTAATTTTGTTCCACTTCAAAATGTTTCAAAGGCTGTTGCCTTCATTTTCAGCATGGTTCTGCTGTCCGCTTCCCAGTGTGGTATTAAGATGTCACTATGTGGATTTTATAAATTTAGTGATGAGGTTACTATTGTTTGGGAGATCGAAAATAACCAAACTTTCCTTGTTTTTGTTAATAAATATATTTTCCCACACTATTAATTCTATGGCTATTTGAAGAGCTGTTAAAAGAGTTTTGGTTCCTTTTGGAATTCGTGGTTCTTTTGGCAGAAATGGTATGCTATTGCTGATTTTTCCATGTGTTTATATTATACATTTCTCACCAGTTCTTTTCGGAAATGGTTGTAGTCTCTGAAACTAAGCAACAAGGAGATTAAAGAATACATCCAACTAACGGAAGTCTGCATCAGTCGAGAGTTTCTTCAGATTCAATGGTGAATTTCATAAACAAGAAGTAGATTTAGCTATGGGGAATCCATTAACACCTTTTTGGCTGATTTATTTATGAGTAGTTTAGAATTGCACATCATCAAATTATTTCCATATATTTTTAAAGTCTGGTATTTGTTAAAGAATTTACACCATTAGAATTTAATTTAAAGAGAGTACCAATAAATGATTAATTAAATCTTCTGATTAGCTATTAGAGATAAGGCAAATTTTTACAAATAACCTTCAAGTATGTGTTATATTTTACATTGAATATGATGTATCTTACAGCACTTGAATCTAAACTGGTTCTGTTTTCTAATTTTCAGCTCACATGTGCTGCAGAAGGTTTGCATGTACTTCACATACAAAGTGCGTTACACCAATAGTTCTACAGAAATTCCAGAATTTCCAATTGCTCCAGAAATCGCCCTGGAACTTCTAATGGCTGCCAACTTTCTTGATTGTTAATGGAGTTCTGGCTCATAATAATCATGTATTGTACTCACAGAACATCCTTAGCACCTTTTTATGCTTGAACGATCATTTGGTGTTAAAGTAAAACAAACTGTACGAATGAGTAATACGATTTTTTTATTTATTTCTTGCACTAACATGTGTACCACCAATATTGTAATCTAAATATTTTATAAATTAATTATTATTGCAGGTATTAAATATGCTGATTTATGTTTTTGTCCAGATATTTATAAGACTGCCCACATTTTTGTTCATTTAATTTTTTAAATAAACAGTATCAAATTAAAACAAGAGTATTTGTTAAAAAAAAGCTCTAAAGAAATTAGTTTACCCTCCGTTCTACTGAAACCACTTTTCAGTATTGAGATTCTGTAGTATGAATGAATTCTTTATTTCAGCAAACAACACAATTAAATTTACATAAATAAACAAAATATCTTAAGAATTTAGCAGTAGCAATGATAAGGTTTTCCCATACCTTAACCACCAGGTTGTATGTATAGTAAAGAATCACTACAATAAATTACCATTTTCACAACTGTGTGTGCCCTCAAGCTCCTTTTTTTATACTTCTGCACTTATCCCTTACTTTTCCTAAGAAATCCCCAATTTTGTTTATTTTCTCTACCCTCCTATTTGACAACTTCTTGTACCATTCCTCCATATGTTTACCATTTCACATTCTATGAGACAATGGAAAGCACTTTCCACTTTCCCATACATAATACATCCTTTAAAATGTTTCCTTAACCCTTTTAAAAATAATACCCCTTTACACATCTATGAAAGTCATATTCTTCCAAATTGATAACAATTATCTTATTTCTCCTGTCTCCAGTTTCTTTTAATTAATTTATATAATTAAAATGTTAATTGGAACCTGCACAGTGAAGCCAATCATATTGATATTATTGTATGATTTAGTTGAACTAAACACTTAATTCTTCTCTTACTTGTCATAATGTATAGAACTGGTTTTGAGAACATTTCATTATCATCAGCTTAGCTAAAAGTTAACTGATGGATAATACTTTAAGCTTTGGGAATGTGTATTCAGCTCTGGTGGAGGTGTGATAAACTTGTAGTTTATGTTATCATCCCCGGCAGTTTCAAAGTTCATTAGACTGTCTTTGTATTTGTAATGTAGATTTTCTCCCAATTTACTAGTTCTGTAGGCCTTGGTATTGATTTTATTAATTTTGCTTTATTCACTATGTTGTGATTTTCTGTCCAAAAATGATATGCTACTGCTGATTCCTCTATTTTGATGTTCCTTTAACCATGTGCCTATGTTTCTCTTGGTTTTTCCAAAATAGAATTTTTCACATTCTGCGCAATTTATTTTGTAAATACCTGCTTATTTTCTCTTGTGGAATACTGTCATTAACGTTGTCTATCAGTAGGTTTTTAACCTTAAATCTGTTAACCGGTGCCCACCTTATATTAAAATCTTTAAGAATATTCTGAAATTTTTTTGTAGTCCATGGATGATATATGAATTTTTTTAAAAATTAGCTTATATTTTCTTGCTCAAAGTGTTGTGGTTTCTTTGATACGTTTTTGTCTCTTGAATTTCTGTACCTTTTTGTGTACTAATTCTTTTTTAAAACCATTTTTAACCCCTGTTTCTTCTATTTGTTTGTATTCATTAAAATATTCTTCTTTGCTTATTTGTAGGTTAACTAGCTGGTGGATATTAAAATAATGAAACAAAGGAAATCTGGAATTTGGAATGTATAGAAAGAATCGCATCAAAGCTGAAAGTTTTAATCCCACAGTGCACAAACATGCAGTTATCAACAATTTAACACACCAGCTAGTTAACATACAAATTAGCAAAGAAGAATATTTTAATGAGTACAAGCAAATAGAATAAACAGCAGTTAAAAATGGTTTTAAAAAAGAGCTACTACACAAAAAGGTACACAAATTCAAGAGACAAGAACATATCAAAGAAACCACAACACTTTCAGCAAGAAAAGATAAGCTAATTTTTAAAAAATTCACATATCCATGGGCTACAAAAAATTTCAGAATGTTCTTAAAGATTTTAATATCAGGTTGGCACCGATTAACAGATTTAATGTTAAAATCCTACTGATAGACAATGTTAATGACAGTATTCCACAAGAGAAAAAAAGCAGGTATTTACAAAATAAATTGCGCAGAATGTGAAAAATTTTATTTTGGAAAAACCAAGAGAAACATAGGCACACGGTTAAAGGAACATCAAAATAGAGGAATCAGCAGTAGCATATCATTTTTGGACAGAAAATCACGACATAGTGAATAAAGCAAAATTATTAAAATCAATACAAGGGCCTACAGAACTAGCAAATTGGGAGAAAATCTACATTACAAATACAGTCTAATGAACTTCGACACTGCTGGAGATGAAAACATAAACTACAAGTTTATCACACCACCACCAGAGCTGAATACACATTCCCAAAGCTTAAAGAATTATCCATCAGTTCAATTTTAGCCAAGCTGATGATAACGAAAATGTTCGCAAAACCAGTTCTATATATTGTGACAAGTACATATAAGATCTGCAATACTGACAAGATTCTAAACGGAGAACATCTATTGGAATGCACAGAACTGAGGGAGATTGCACCTGATGGGAAAATACACAAATTATATTGGCTGGCCAGGGAAAAATTGATGGATCAAAATCCTGACATTAGATCAACAACTATTATGACAAGTAAGTGAAGCATTAAGAGTGTTTAATTCAACTAAATCATACAATAATATGAATAATTTATATAAGTTTAAAGAACTTTTATCCTTATAGCTAGCCCAAATCTCTTGCTTCTCTATATCTACTACTAATGTTACTTTCACCTTGTCACCAACATCCCATATTTCAATTTCTTCTAATAGTTTCCAAACCAGCTCTCTCTTCCCAGTAAATCTAAGACATTAAGTACATTGTTATTATCTAATTCTAAACAGCATTATACTTTTCCAGCCTCTCTTCCTAATTCTGCCAAACCCTCCCCATTGGCGAAAATTTGGTAACCCCAGAACTTCTCTACAAAACATTCTATGTATACATCCCTCTTTGTCCATTTCTTTGACGTTCCCCAAATTTCTACTCCATACTGATGTATGACTCAATACAGTCTCATATTGTCTTTCTAGCCACTTCATTGACAATGTGGGAACTTAATACAAACTTATTCTGACAACTTTCATAGCTATTTACCTTTGGCTTGTGCACGTTTAGACTACACCTCCCATCTTCTGTTACTCGTAAATTTCACCCCCAAATAAGCAAATTCTTTCACTACCTGTATTGAGTCTCTATTTAAAACCATCTCTAATCTTTTTTTTTAATTTTGATCCTTTTTTAAATGCATTATCTTTGATTTTTTACAATTTATCCTTAGGCCACATTCTGCACAAAATATAATCATTTCATCAATTATATGTTGTAATTCTACTATGGTTACTGCTCTTGAAATGAGATTGTCAGCAAAAAGCTATCCTGGCACTTTCTTCTTTCCAATAATTGGGCAGTGCCTATTATTTTTCATGATCCTATCTATAAACAAATTAAATAATATTGGGCTCAGTTTACATCCTTGTCTCAAACCCAAATTTTGCCTCATATAATCTGTAGTTTTACCTTCACATCTGACACATCATATAGTAGTTTGCTTCTGTAGTAGCTTGGTAATTAAAGAAAGAAAAGTATATTCTAATATAAAGAGCAACTTTGCAATCTAAGGTTTTGCATAGTTACATTTTACTTTGTAGTGGCCAGTAAATATGGAAACTTTGAATTAAAAAACAAGTTGCATTATAGTCCAGTGGCCCAGCTACACTTGTATTTGTATAGTTTCCTCTTTATTGCCTTATTAAATTCTTTCTGTCCCACTTAATGAGAACACAAAAACTACAAAAGGGGCAGAGATCTAAGATGCATTAAAGCATTGTTTAAAACAAATTTTCAAATAGACGCTTTTAATAGATGCTATTAATGATGAATGTAGGAATCAACACAGTGAAACGATCTTAAAATCTTAGGTAGATTAAAAGTAAAATTACTTACAATCATGTCAACACATAAAACACTCTTGATGTTCCACTTTTGGTTATGTGGTTATTCAAGTACATGTTGAATGCTGCATGTGAAGAAAAAAATTGGTCCGATCTTACCATAATTTCCATGTTGTTTCCCTTTTTTTCCTTCTTTGATCCAAGTTGTCTTGTTCCAGTAGGCTAGATTCGTTCATGGTTGACAATGTAAGCAAGGTCTCACGAAACATGTCCCAGTTTTGTTAAAAAGAGTGGAACGTCAAGAGTGTTTTAATGTGTTGACATGTTTTAAGTAGTTTTACTTTTAATCTACCTAACACATATTGCTGTTTACTTTAAAATATAAAATCAATTCATGCTTCAAAATATTTGCAGGTTATGAAGAATTTATGACATTTATTATCTCAAATATGGGAAGAACTTGAGATTACACAGGAGTTACTGTAACGAAAGAATCAGAATAAAAGCACAATTTGCCTAAATCTTCCATCCATAAATGTCACATTTATGATAGGTAACTGCACTGTAAAGCCTCTGCATTTAAAAATACTGCCATTACAGCATACTACTTCAAAGACAAGCACAAAAATCATGTGCTGAATGAGCTATTTAAGTCATGGTTTTCATTTTTTCTTTAAACTTTAAATGCCTGCTGATGTGTCATGAAGTTTTGCTTTTGTTCAACATTTTTATAATATTATTTTATCATTAACTGGTTTCCTCTCAATGAGTTTATCTAGGAAAAATATATTTTGTTAATAGTATTTTTGAACATTAGCACATGTAGTTTCATTTTCTTTCGCTAGGTGACATTGATGCAATTAATCTTCAAAATGTAGTCAAAGTGAAGTGCATTATAAGAAAAATTACTAATTGAATTTGCACACTTTAAGAAATGTTTATGGAGAGATGTTGAGGATAAAAACACTGGGGGAAAAAAGCTGTCATCACTGTAAGAAAGTTCAGGTAATTTTACTAATCCATGCCTCAAGCAGTGCACACATTGCAGTCATTCCTGACATCCTTATTGGATAATTGAATAAAATATAGTGAACTTTTGTAACAGTGGTTACAAATATTAACATTTCAAAAATTGAGTCGAGATTGTAACATACACACCACTAAAATTCAATAAAATGGAAGACTAGTTTCAGGAGCCATTGCTCCTATCGTCAGTTCCTGGTTGACTGCTGGCCTCATTGTTTGTGGTAGATTGATTCATCTCTGGTGGAGGTTTAATGAACTTTTGTATTAGTACATCACTTGGCAGGATTTTGAAATTAAAAACTTTCTCTTTATTCTTCCAAATATAGATGTTTTCCCAGACTGTAAGTTCAGTTTTTTCTTTAATATTTTCTTCTATTTTTTTAAAAAATATTATTAAATTTTATAATATTTTAAAAATATTAATACAAAATTTCATTAAACCTCCACCAGAGATCAATCGATCTACCACAAACAGCGAGGCCAGCAGTCGACCAGGAACTGATGATAGGAGTGATGGCTCCCGAAACTAGTCTTCCATTTTATTGAATTTTAGTGGTCTGTATGTTGCAATTGCGACTCAATTTTTTAAAATGTTAATCCTTATTGGAGATGATTAACAAAATCAAACAACTCACTGTCCAACTTGATATCTCTGGCAGCCGTGTCAACACAATTATCTACCAATTTGAGTATTTAAAAATTGATGGTACGTGGGTCTCCCAAAAGCTAACTGCCAATCATAAAAAATAGAGAAACATCATCTTTTCAGTGTTTCTTGCTTATGAGACTAAAGGTGATATTTTCTTGTTCCACATTGTTATGAGAAATGAAACAATTTTCATTTTGAACCTGAGACCAAAAGACTTTTCAATGAAAAAATAAAACTTAAGAAAATATACTCCGCTGGTAAAGCTATGGACACATTATTCTGCAACAGTGAAGGGACTATTTTGATAAGTATTGACTAATCAGTCATTGCAAAATGACCATGAGTAAACTTTTTTATGAAAATGAGTTATATATTGGAGCTGCATGGAAGGAGTAGCTGGATCAGTTTGTGCAAGAAGGCCTGGAGTAAACCATCATTATTTATAATTCAAATTTGAAATCTTTACTTCATGCAGAAAGGGAGTCATTGACTGTGTTCAGTTAAATGCAGAAGATTAGCAGCTTTCTGCAATTTATTCACAGTTTCTCAGCTGTTTTACATGCTGTAGCAATCCATTGTCATTGTGGTTGATGCATTATAGTTTAAAGTACCAAAGCATTTTGTTGCTTTTGGAAGCCATGTATCAGCATGTAAACATATCTGTTTCTTTTTCTTCTTCTTCTTTTTCTTCTTCTTCTTCTTCTTCTTCTTCTTCTTTTTTTTCTAACTCGGAAAACCCTCCTGAAGGGAAGAAACAAATGTGCTGATAAATACAAAAGAAATATTATTAATCATTTGAAAGTAAAAGGAGTGGAATATTTGAATTGGAAAGGAGATGACTGCAAGTGAGTACATTATGTAAAATCACTGGTATGTAAAGCAGTATGACTTAAATTTGTAAATCATTTTAAGTTTTGTAGTGATCTTTATTGTTTTAGATGCAAGAAGTACTGCTTTTCTTTGGCGAATGAGGACACAGATATCATTTGCTCATTTGATAAAAATCAACAAGACATTTATCTACAAGGGCTGATAGAAAGGCAGGATGTGAAGAGCAGAAGACCATGAAAGAAGGATCCTAAAGTAAGAAATACTAATTATAATTATTTCGTCATTAGAGACATGAAAAAAGTGAAGGCACAGCATAACAAAAAAAGGGGTTTGTAAGTTATGTCTCTTGCTAGTCCAAGACAGAAGTCTTCTGAATGTTAGAGGGAAACTTGTCAAAGTTCCCCCCCCCTTTTAGTAGTATTTAAAGCCCATTTTTACTACTCAGCCACCACAGATGGTTGTGTCAAAGATAATGCTATACCAGGAGAGGTTTGTCAAAAAAAATCAACAAGCATATTATTTTAAAATGATAATTGGAACTTGTACAGTGAAGCCAATCATATAATTAAAATTATTGTATGATTGAAACTACATGCTCTTATTGGGCCCACTTATTTGTTTAAATGTAGTATATGTTTTTCAGACCATTGTCAGCATCATCAGCTAATAGTTGACAGCTGGATAATTTGTTATACTTTGTGTACATATATTCTGCTCTGGTGGAGGTGAGATGAACTTAAAGTTTATGTTTTCATTCCCAGAAGTGTTGAAGTTCATTAATCTGTATCTGTGTTAATAGATGTAGATTTTCTTCTATGTTACTAACTTGGAGGGTCCTTGTATTCATTTTAATGATTTTGCTTTATTTGCTATGTTGTGGTTTTCTATCCGGAAATAAGATGCTATTGCTAATTTCTTCATTTGTTTGTATTTAATGCTCCTGAAGTGTTCTTTTAACCGAGTGCCTATGTTTCTCTTTGTTTTCCAATATAGACTTTTTTTATTCTGCACATCTTATTTGGTTAATACCTGCTTTATTCTCCTGTGGAATACTGTAATTAATATTTTCATTCAGGATTTTATCATTAAATCTGCTTATGTGTGCCAATCTGATATGAAAATCTTTTAGAATACTTTGAAATTTTTGCATAGCCCATGGATAATATATGATTTTTTTTTAAAAAATTATCTTTTCTTTACGTGCTGAAAATATTGTGGTTTCTTTAATAAGTTTCTACTTCTTGAACTTATTTGCTTTTTAGTGAACTAGTTCTTTGCTGAGTCCATTATTCATTGCTGTTTTTTCTATTTGCTTGTATTCTTTAGCTTCCTTGATAATGTGTAGGTTAACTAGCTTGTGTGTTAAGTTGTTGATCACTGCATGTTAATGTGTTTTGGGGTTAAATCCATCAGCTTTGATGTGATTGCATACATGTATGTTCTTTCTGTAGATTCCAAATTCCCTTGATGTTTTATTATTTTAATGTCCAAGAATGTAACATGTTATCAAAATCTGTTTCTTATGTGAATGATATGCTTTATCTTTTTATATTCAGAAGTTTTATGGCTTCGCAAATGTGTTTCTTGTTCACTATAGCAAATATATAAGCAACAAACCAAAAGCATAGCAAATTATCTAGCAGTTGCTGGTTAGTTGATGATGCAGACAATGGTCTACGAAACATGTGCTACATTTAAACAAGTTTGTGGAGCCAATAACAGTGTGTAGTTTGACACAATCATACAATGATCTTAACCATATTTTTCTTTTCCAAAGATGACCACACATTATTCTGGAAGGGAGTTACATTATTTAGATGTCTGACTATGTAAAATCCATGCATCAATTATTTGCAAAGCAATATCCTGACTTAAACATAAGGTACATGTTTTATTTAAAATATTTCCAGGAAAATTTCAACCAAGATTTGGGCGGCCACAAATCAATATTTGAGGCACATGTGAGAAACTTTCAGTCAAATCATGCTGTTCACATCTTACCAAATCTGTTAAGCAAACTGCAGTAGCAAAATTAATAGTTCACACAGAAGAGCAAAAAAAATTATAATACAATTAATGATATTTCATAACATAACAAGGAGAATAATATGTGTAGATTGGCCTTTGACTACATGCAAAATTTATCGCTACCAAATATTCCTGTTCAGGATATTTTCTATTCGATACAGTTGTAGGTCAACATTTTTGGCATCCATAATTTGAAAACTAGCACACTCACTTTTATGCATGCCATGAGGGCAAAGCCGAGAAAGGTGGCAACGAGGTTTGCTCATCTCTATACCAAATATCCAGAAACACATCTGCTTAGATGTGAATAAGCTCCACTTGTTCTCTGACAGATGTGCTAGTCAAAATAAGAACCCCATAACGATTCGCTTTTGTTTAACACTTGTATCAACTGGAAGATTTAAGAACATAAAACATTATTTTCCCATACAAGAGCGCAGCTTCCTCCCAAATAATAGAGATTTTGGGACTATAAAGAAACTCGTGAGATACCATGATAGGATGGGATTTAAAGAATCTCGTGTGACGTCATGAGAGTATGTATGTACCTGAAAAATATGCCATTAAGATTAAAAAAATCATTGACCAAATTATCAGTGGAAACCACTGATGATGTCCGAATATTAGACTTCAAGCACTGGTGGCCTGCCTATTTTAAGAATTCTTGTCTCTCCAAATCAAACATGGGAGAAATTCCTAAGAGACTTAAAAGTTATTATTCCCCTTTTAAATGGGTAACTTTTGAATATGACGGACATTATCCTGGGAAGGTGAGAACACAGCAATTCATTGATGGTTTAGTTATGGAAACATTCCATCTTGTACACAGCTTCAGCAAGAAACTTGTGCTTACCACTCAGTTAGCTTATCCTAAAAAACCATTGCATATCAATAACAAAAAATTAAGATATAAGAGTTAGGAAAAGAAGAAGATTATGATCACAAAGACTGATGTGGTTTATTTTGCTATGTGTTTTCAATATGGTCCTTAAAAAAACACAGATATTGATCAAAATGCACCTAAAATACTAACATGTTGTACGATTCTGTATTTCAGCACATCTAATGATTTTTATAATGAAAACAACTTATTTTTCAACTCAGTTTTCATTTATTTTTCATGAATTTTCATTGCAAAAAGGATTCCAGTCTGCAGTTTTAAAATTTACTATTATACTAACTAATAAATTTTAAAACTGAAAAATAGACTGCCATACATTTCTTTATATATCAATAATCATGAATATTTAAATAGAACAAATAAGGAGATGGTTTATACTGTGCAAGGTTTTTTTCCTTCTGTAAAATTATACTTTAGTGACTCATGGCCATTTTGAAATGACAGATTCTATTGTGAAACTGTTAACCCCAAGATATATGGTTAAGTTTAAGTGATTCCAGCAAATCTATTCTCACAACCAAAGTTGTTCATCACAAGAATGCAAAGGCACATGCAAGTCTATGCATCCAGGAAAAGATCACTAAACTTTAGTGTACAGTCCTTTGTTTCCCACCCTACAGCCCAGATATTGGATTTATGATTTCCATCCGTATATGATACAAAGCTATAGATTTACAAGGACATTATGTTGAAAAATACGAGAGAATTCAGAAGGTTTATTAACCTAAGTAAATTGTTGACAATAATGCGTAAACATGGTCATATGGTAGTTCATACTTTAACTGTAAATCAACATAACTTCTGCCAGCTACTATTCTTGCAGCCTTAACATATGGGTGAAAGTTGTCAGTTATTCAGTGCTGCACATTACAGCTGGGGCAAGAACATTACCATGCAATAATTTATTATGCTTTTAACAGCAACTTTAACCTGAAATAATGTTGTAAAACTACCCTGCTACAAACAAGAGAGAGAGAGAGATGATAAAAAATGGAACAGAAAAGGAAAATAATTAATTGGACTGATTTAGTTATTAAGATATAATCTGTGCATCAATACATTTTTGTACTGCCTTTGTCGATGGCCTTAGTGTTGAAGTCTTTCATACACATGACAAGCATTTCCTCGATTAAGAGCAAGGAAAGAGCTGAGTGGCGATCTTCTTTATTATTATTATTATTATTATTATTATTATTATTATTATTATTATTATTATTATTATTATTATTATTATTATTATCTTTATTATTATTATTATTATTATTATTATTATTATTCAATCAAGAGAAAATTCTTTCCGATTTCTGCGATGGAAGTAGAAAGTGTGACAAGAATTCTCAAAGTAATGCCACTTTACTGAATGTTTTCTGAAGATTATTTTTCAGTATCAATTGAACAAAGTTCACTCGAATTTGTCGAAAATCCGAACGCTCATTCAGTATGCTGAGTGCCGTTTTTTAGTTCATTCCTGTCCATTCAGTCACTAACAACACTAAGTTATCGTCAGGAAAAGTCCTAGAATACAATTGCAAATTTTATGCGGACAGAAGTTTCGCAGCGTCCAGATGTTTTGTGAACTCAAAGTGACAACGCACCTATTTATTATCCTTTAGTATATTTAGCATTTGCAGCAAAGTGAACATTCCTAATACGTTATATGTATTCCTCATATTGAATCTGCATTGCTACACCATCTGCTTCACATCTAAGTTTTCGACTGCACTGACAAAAGTATGGACCACATTTATTTATATAAATAAAGATACCCGGCCAGGATGATGGATTTTTTCGGGCATAAAAATCCTAAGTATGACTTCCTTCGGAAGGGAAGTAAAGCCGTGGGTCCCGTGTCGTACATTTACGGCACGATAAAGAACCTCAAGCCTGAAAGAAGAGGCCTCGGAGCAAAATTTGTCGGCTGTTTCACGACCGGAATTGAATGGGGCGCTGATGACCTGAGCTGTTAAAGAACGTCTCCTTAAATAAAACGAATCAATATATAAAGATGGCCTTAAACTCCGTATCTAACCAAGGTTGCCCCGATGAATTTTCAATTGTTACTGATGCAAATTATAGCAGTGTGTTTTGCGTGTATAAATTTGAAGAAAGAATTGCAGAAAAAAGATGATTTGAAATCCGTTTGGTATTGATAATACTAAGGAAGGAAGAGGAAAATGTATCTGAAACTGGTTGATGCTATCCTAGTCGTGCGTAAAACAAGGAAATGGACAGCGATAAAAAGAGTAAATATTGCCATTGAGTATGAACACAAACTTGAAGGTGGTACAAAGACCTGTCAACTGTAATTAACAGGTTTTGAACTGTAAAAGGAGAGAAAGGTATAAAAATGACCGGGAACTAATTAGGTAAAGTTAGAGAAAATGGATAAGAATGACGAAGAGAATGATGGAAGGAAATGTAGAAAGAAGTGTAACCTTAGATGTATAATAATTTATGGATTTACGGGTATTTAGGAGAAGGCGAGGGAGAAATGATAAAGAATAGTCAGATAGTTAATGATTGATAAATTGAAAAGGAGAGGAAATGGTAGTAAATTAGCATTAAAACAGGATTATTATACACCTATTACCTGGGTATTAGTGTGTATTTAGTCCTAAGGAAATAAGTAGCTCAAGTATAGGGTAATAATTGGATGAAGTGCTTAGAATTAAAATATTGTAATAGAGTCATAATCGTATGTATTTATTTTATATTATTATTTAGTATTGTGGAATTGATGAAGACATTGATCTAATTGTAATATTTAAAATTGTATATTGATGTACAGAGAAATTAATTAAATTTCGATTTCAATTATTGGCATTCTTCCTTGGGTATGAAGATTAATGAGGATTAGGGACAGTCAATGCAATAAACAAAAGTATTTAAAACAGCATAAAACTGAAAATTGGACGAACACTTTCAAAGGAAAAATGCTAGATCTTGGTGATTGGGGACAGCCACGCTCAAGAAAGTGCACCCGAACTGGGGAGGGGGAAAAAAAAAATAATAATGGGCAAAGATGCTAAGAACAAATAAAAACTTAAATTATTTAAGCTGTCACATCACTTTATAAAGAATACTATGTAGATAATAAATTAATTAAACTTAATCAAATCTGTGGAACGATAAAGAGAAAAGAATAAATATGAAGTATGAAATGTGTGGCTTTGTGAAACTAGGGATGTGTATAGATACTTTCACGAGAATCTGCTGAGAAGGCCATAATCACAGGACAAAGAAGGATACTCTGGTTCTTTGGGTGACACGAATTGTATTTGTAAAAACAATAAAGTCAAAGTTAAATGTTTTTAAAGATATTTGTTGTGAAGAATAAACGCACTAATATAACTGTAATGCGTGCACCTAATCAGCATGACCTACAGGGTATGTATGTTTAACAGCATTTTGAACTAATGAAGAGATACGATAATGTGGAAACAATCAACATCGAGTTGAACAGCCTGTGCTTTATAAGGCATGTTTGCACATGGATTACTCGGGAAAAAAAAAAAAAAAAAACAAAATAGAAGAAAAATGTTTAAAGTGCTAGAGAAAAAGGAAGCAGCTCAAAAACTGAATGCCTCCAGCAAAGTGGAAAGAAAAAATAAAGATGAAAATATCAGTCGGAGAGACCAACGGATATCAGGACACAACAGTAAGGAAATGTGGAGTTTGAACAGCAGATTGCAAGGACATTGGCCTGATTCCAGGGAGAGGTACGAGAACAGCTCGTAAGGATTCTGTACGAGTATCTTGCAGAACTAGGATGCCTTCACAAATATTAAGCATGGATTTTTTTTTATAAATAATAAAGTTACAAGTGTCTCAAGAAGCTTATACGAGATTTGCACTTTCCGTTGGAACGTTTGGGGATTATGAAATAAAGTTGTTTACCATAGTGATCATTTATCTGAGTTGAGCGTTGATATTTTCTGACTTTTTGAGCATTGGTTAGTGCATAATGTGATAAAATATTATGTTTTTAATGACTTTGAATTGTGTTTTAATTCAGATCATCACTCATGTAGGCCTGAAAGAAATCATAGGGATATATGTTAAGGACAGCACCCCTCATAGACTTTCAACTCCTTACAATATATGTCTATTAAAATGCCTTTCGAAGTATCTGCCACTTAATAGATTTCTGCATCATTGTCATAGCATTATATATGCTTAAAACAATAGATTATTATTATTATTATTATTATTATTATTATTATTATTATTATTATTATTATTATTATTATTATTATTATTATTATTATTATTATTATTATTATTGTTATTATTATTATTATTATTATTATTATAAAATTATTGATAGCTCGAATAATATGCTTGAGTGTTTATTTAAACATAATCTAACGTTAATTTAAGGGGAAACTTTAATATTGATATTAGAATTGAAAATAATTTAGAAATAGCTGTATTAAATAATCTATTGCCTCTTTTGATCTGTCTATATGCCCCAGAGATATAAATAGACCTAGGCTAGGGAGTGGTAGCCGTCTTAACACTACAATTACTTTTAAAGATATGGCCAGTTATTGTTTCAGATCATTGGACTATTTTATTAAAACTATTGACTATTATTTACAGAAAATCAGAAAGATAATGAGAAAAATCATGTATAAGAATAATTATTTAAATGAATATTTTATGTTACAGATATTAACTTTCCAGTGTAGGGTGCATCACGTGTATTTTAAATGTCGTAATGTTGATGAAAATGTAAATTTATTAATCAACAGCTTGTTTGAGCAATTAATATTTCATTTCTATTTAAACGCTTAGTTAAGAATGTACGCCTATTAGGAACAGTGCACTGAACCAACTAAAGTATGTATGTAAAATATTTTATAATTACTATCTCTGAACTAGATTAAGTAATGTTAACATTTGTATAAGTAATATTGAGGACAGTTCACCAATGTGAATGAATTAAGAAAGACAATAAATGATATTATAATTATTAATTCCACTAACAAATTGAAGGGAATTGTGAAAAATTACCTTCCATTCGATGCGTATTGCACATTCAAAAAAACTATAATAATCATAAAGAACAAGATGTGCTTAACAGTTACAGTACTAGGTATAGAAATAATTCATATATAACTATAGTATAACACAGATTTTTTTTTATTGTATTTCCTTGAAATATTTGAATGCCGTTCCACCCTCTAATATACAATTGGTTATAACAGATTTAAGAATTAGATTTGGAATTGCTTAAAAGTTTTTATTATTTATATAAAACCAAAGAAAGTTTCTAAATTTGTAATGTAAACACTACTGGTTAATTTATAGCTAATCACATTGTTTAGCGACTATCTATTTAAGTATTTATATGGTTATTATGTTTAATAATTGTAATTTTATGAGCTACATTGAATTGTTTTGTCAGGCATTCTTTTCAGTCATACAATCCTATTTTGCGTTTGTTAATCAGGTGAATTGTTATTCATTGTTGCATTTAATCTAAAAGGTTAATAATGTACAATTTTCAATTATTTGTTATTCATTCTTTTAATCCTGTTTTTTAAGTAATGATCAATAGTATAATAAATCTTACTGTATTCTCTGCACAATGTACACTATTGTCAAATGGTTAAATGTATAATAACACTCGTAATACTCCTAATGAATTTAGGAGCCTCTACAACAACCAATAAATGAAATTGTTGTTTATCTCCACCTACACTGTAACTAGTTGTATAGAATATCAACAAATGATATTCATTTATAAAAAAAATGAAAGCCAGAAAAAACATGTTTCGTCCTGTAAATTGTGACTCAGACCACAAGCTATATTCAATGTCGTCTCTGATAGCGAAATTTCCAGGTCTGGAAAGCAACCAGTTAGATATTCGTTGTGCTCATTAATTACATTTGTAGCCCAAGATTTGTTTGCTTTAACTTTAATTTGTATATAAATTTTTGTTTTAAAAATCTTTATGAAGTCCATCTTGTTGAGAACTACAAGAATTTTCCGAGCTGCAGCTGCTTATAGTGATACTAAACGTTAGAGAGATTTTGAAAAACGGTTGGAAAATCGAAAGATGCGAAAGAATACTCTTGTGAGGTACCCTTTTTTTCATTGTCAGATATAGTTGATTTGCACTTCAGTGCATGTATTTTGCAAGTGGATAACACTCTTTCGTTTTGAATGTGTCCGCCATCTTTATTTCCCCCATCTTAGGCTTGAGTGAGTAATTTCTGGCGATCGTCTTTAAAAATCCTATTTATCTCTTTCAGGATACAGTCTATAAAGGAACTCGTAGTCTGCTGGTAGCATTAAATCAATCTCCAAATTCTCTCATGGGCATATTCATTCTTTTTATATATGCAAACTAATACTTTATTTTTAAAGGTATATCATCAAATTTATCCATCGCAACATTTATTTTCTTTCCGTTTGCTTCAATCTTTTCATGGCACAGCTTCAACATATAACGAAATAAGTATTTTTGGATCGACAATAAACCTTTTTTTTTCTGTTTTCAAAGTGTCCAAGTTACTTAAATTAACAAGAATTATGAACACGGCCAGACTCTGATATTGCTATCTCATCATAACCACGCAACGCTAGTTCAAATGTACTACAATATTTTATGCAATGTATAATTTTCGACAAATATGTACGGGTTTTTACTACTTACTCAATATATTTTTGCAAAGACTTTTGGCAGGCTCTAATTAGGAGTGTTGCAAATTTGCACTGACAAGTATACAAAAGTATAGCAAGTTTCTTGCTGTTTTATTTATTATTATTATTATTATTATTATTATTATTATTATTATTATTATTATTATTATTATTATTATTATTTCCTTCCATTCACCGTCTTTGAAACGTTTCATAGTCCATGAATATGCGTTTCCAAATAGAGACAATAAAAGTAAAATAGAGAATTTCGTATTTCACACCCTCAATCCAGTCATTATTGTCAAATTATCTATTAAATATTCTAGTGTACACATACTTTTTATCAGATTTTCCTTGTTGCACAATATTGAGATCCAGTTTTTGCCGTCCTAAGCTTTTAATTTAATTTTATCTTCTAATTACAGCTTCAAGAAATCAATTTTAAGCAGAATAGTGCATCAACGGAGTTAAGTATAATATATATGGTGTCTTTGAAACTTAATAGCTGTAACACAATATCTGCCTCTGTTAACTTAAGCATTACATACATTCACAATATTTCAGTTATGCCCGGCTAAAAGTACATACACATCATTTAAAATGACCACACGATTCTGATTCTGAATCCAAGTTTTTAGATAATACCCTAACTCATCTTCCAATTTTATATTATAATAATAGTCTTGTTTTCCAATGTGGGTATAATATATTTAGTACAATTATTTAAACTCAATTGAGGGAAATTTAAATTTTTTAAATGTAATTTAAATAAAATTACATTTTTATTTCTGTTTAGGCTTTAGGCAGCACTGTTCTGTCTGCTGCTATCACCAAAGGTAAGAAAATGAGAGCACTGTACTAGATATAAACGAGCCCGTTGTAGAAAGATGGAAGTACATGGGAGTAGCAAAAGGAACATACAGTTCTGTGCATGTGAAGATTCTACTAAACGTGCTCACTTGCGGTCAGCACGTCGCGGTCAGAACCATTTGGCAGCAAAGAATTACATTAAGTATATATATTATTTGGTTTATTTACGGACGCTCTTTAACATCTCAGGTCATCAGCGTCCCATTCAATTCATGACGTAAAATGGCCGACAAATTTTGCTTAGAGGCCTCTTTTTTAGACTTGAGGTTCTTTATCGTGCCGTAAATGTAAGACACTGGACCCACGGCTTTACTTCCATTTCGAAGGAAGCCATACTTAGTTTTTTTTACGCCCGAAAAAATCTATCGGTCCTAGTTGGGATCGAACCCGCGATCTTGGGTTTAGAATGCAAGTATAGTTACCACTACACCACCAGGACCAACAGTATATATTATGAAAAATGAAATACTATAATAATAATAATAATAATAATAATAATAATAATAATAATAATAATAATAATAATAATAATAATAATGATTATGATAATGATAACGACGACGACGACGACGACGATGATGATAACAATAATAATAATAATAATAATAATAATAATAATAATAATAATAATAATAATAATAATAATAATTGGCAACTGTAATAAAATAATTATATAGATAATTTTATTAGCTTACTATAGCACGTAGGGGAAAATTGCCACTACAGGCTACCTTCGCTCATTGCTAAGAACCTCTACGAGTATGCAGGTTCGAAGACATGTTTTATTATACCCTGTCAAGCCTACTCTCGCGCATGGGATCATTACAGCAGTAGTATGAAAAACCACTTTAAGATGGTATTAATTAATTAATAATTGCAATGTGAATTCCAGACTCTGATTTTGCAAATCAAATAATACCACCTGTTGACCTTTTCATAATGTGTAATACTGGATCTCCGTTACTTTAAATCTTAAAATTAATGCTGGTACAAATATTTCTACGTACCGTCAATTTATGGTGTGCGTTTGAAGCTCCGTATTCTCATTCATTGCAAAGTTTTTTTTTTTTTTTTTTTTAAATAGACATTCTGTCTGTATTCGTATTAGTTGATAATGAGCACGGCATGGGAGTGAAATTTTCAATACCACTTTAGGTTTTATACAAAGAAATGTTTGGAAAAATAAAAGTACTATGGCGTTATAATTTCGACATTATTCCACATTTGTACACACGAAACAAGACAGCTCTGCTACATTCTAACGCACACTTCATAGATTTTCCGGCGTCTCTCATATATTTTTAATCTAATAATAACACTTATCGCTCGGGGTGCTTCAAGAACTAAGTACGCAAGTAGAGTTGCTGACGATAATTGGAGAGAGGCAGATGTATTTTACGTGCGCTCATATTGCAAGACTATTGCAGTCTTATTATTAGAAAATGTTGTTCCATTCTGTTTTTAATTTAACTTGATAGGGAATTCAGTTCCTCGAGAGCCCCAATAACTTCATACACCTTTTCCCCTTCTATTTTCCTAATACTTGAGGCAAAAAGTTGAAATGGTCGGTCCTGGTGGTGTAGTGGTAACCATACTTGCTTCCTAAACCCAAAATCGCGCGTTCGATCCCTTCCAGGACCGATGGATTTTTTCGGACGTAAAAATCCTAAGTATGGCTTCCTTAGGCAGGGAAGTAAAGCAGCGGGTCCAGTGTCGTACATTTACGCACTATAAAGAACCTCAAGCCTGAATAAAGAGGCTTCTGAGCAAAATTTGTCGACCATTTCACTCCCTGATTCGAATAGAACGGTGATGACTTGAGATGTTAAAGAAAGTCTGCAAATAAACTGAATTAAACAAAAAAAAAAAAGTTGAAATTAATACTGCTAAAAAATAATTCATAAAAGAAACTAAGTAGACTCAAAACATGTTTTCAATAGAGTAGCACCTTTTTATTTAGATAAGAAATACCATAAATACCAACGATTCTTCTCACTGCTGCTTCCAGAGATAGCCTCCTTGTTTTCTCACTTTCAAGTGTCTGTTGATATTCTACTTCCACAAAATTACAAAAATATTTTAGAAGCCGGAAACTTTCGCAAAGGGGACTAAACTCCGCAATATTTCCAAAGGATGATAATAATATTAACACATTTTAATGTTGAATTTGAATGTGTCAAATTTGATGAAAAAAATACAAATATGTTTGTGAGGAATTGGCCTAGAGTAGTTCATTCTTCAAGCAGTTACAAGGGGATGTTACGATCAGCAAAAGATCATTCTGTCCAACTAGATGGACTTTTCATCACTGTCATTATTTCATTCCAATTATGAGAAATGTATTCAATTTCTTGAAGAATTGTCAAAGTATACTCACCAGATGTAGGTTCTAAAGCAAATGGCTTCTTCTATTCAAATGTTCTTTTAATTTCCATTTATCTCTCTCTCTCTCGCTCTCTCTCTGTCTCTCTCGCTTTCTGTATGTATGTGCACGCACGCGCATGTTTGTATTATGCGAAATGCTTTGTCACATCAATACAGCTAGCACTGTATTACAGAAGAAAACACCGAGTTTTCAGGAAGAGTGGTTCAGCACCTGGCAGATACCTCTCGTATATCCATTAAAATTCGCTTGTAACACATTTTGAAAAATCGTTAAAGTGTCCTGTTTTCTTCAGCTATAAGCAGTAGAGTTACTCAAATTAGTGGGTTTATAAAGCGTTATCTCGGCAATCGACAACGACACAAGCCCACTTATTTAAGATGAAGTGTGATACTGGGTCAATTTTGCCGCAGCGAAAGTAATAATTACATTTACAAGATGAAATTTTCGTTGTTACATCAATTACGGAGTTATACAGAACAGTACTTTAAGAATATTAATGAGTCGGCGAATTACATAAAACCGTAGGTTTTAATCAGATGTTTCTAAAACCCCAGATTTTATTCCAAAGATGCCCGAAGGCGTTTTTTCAAAAAATGGGGGCCAAAGACGAAGTATAAAGGCTAGTTCTTATCCCAAAAAGGCTAAATTGGCAACGGCGCACCTCATGTTTTGTAATTCAAACATAATTTTAAATATTTTAGATAAACTAAGTTTGATTGTGTTCCCCATCAAGTACTGAAACCTTTTCTTTTCAGTCAGAGCTAATTTGACGTTGATTTGGAGGCACCGATCAATATTTGAAGAAGTTTAAGAAATCCCAAAACTAAAACTGGTAGAGCTCTAATTACGTTCTTAATATGTAAAATATAGAAAAATATTACATACTGTTGACCAAATGTTGTACAAATGTATTTGTAATGAGAAATGCGAGCAAAAAATAATAAAAGAATGAGTTCTGTGAATTATAGTACTTATAAGTAGGCATAATTTTTTTATTTTTGTGATGTGGATACGTTAGTTAATAAAGTTCCATAATTTCTTGATGTTTGCATATTCCATTTAGAACGTAATTTACAAAATAAGCATAAAGCAAGTGCATAAATTAATGTTATAGAATTAACGATAATAACTTCGTAAATTTTGTTTTTCATTGTGATTATCAGAAAAACTGTTATAATTGTGGTTTTTTTTATTATTTTTTTTACCATATCGAGATAATTATATTCGGGGTGCTGTTAATGATAGTGGCGTTGCAGATCCAACAAAAGGGTGGGGATGTAAACTCGCGCGCCAGTAAAATCAAAGTTTGGAGTTCGTCTGCATGTAGGATTGCACGTGCTCAAATTGCCGGTCCTTTGAAGTGTTAAAATGCTCAGAAGTCCTAACAATTTTAATAAATAGTATGCCCATTTTTTGTCATTAAAATTATCACCTTTGGTGGAGCTTTGCCTTTTGTTTGCATTGCACTTGCTTGATCGACTGATGATTTTATCTCTAATTTGGATGTGTGCTCGAGTAGGAGTGCGAAGACCTCTGGTATATTTATCAATGTGGCGTGATGATAATAAGTTGATATGAGTGATAGACAGCTACTAAATAGAGCATTCGCCGCGACTGTGTATGCTACGTGTCAATTCAAGTAAATGTAAATGGTGTTACCTCTTAGGTTAGAGTAAGTAAGAGTTACAGATTATGTAGAAATATAGGTATTATCGATTTCATAAAGCTCGCAATGAAAATACTTTAAGATATATCATTTAGATTATATCTTTGAGGATTATATTTTCTACAAATGTGCAGTTTATGCATAAAATATATTTCTTTTTGTTGAGCTTAAAAGAAATGAATAGGAGTATAATGGAATAAAAATGAATTTAGAAATGCTTTAAACACATAACGAAAAAATTTTATTGGAAAAAGAATGAGTTTTAAATGATCTACCAAAAATGCCTTGTGTATGATATACTTTGCTGTAATGACGCATATAGAATTATTTTTTGAAGTAGCTCTTCTTATAGAGAAGTGTTCCATTTGCAAAAGAAAGCTGTGAGAATAACCTGTGGAATATATATATGACCTGTGTTATGTGATACTAATCTCAAAAGTTTTTTTAATTGAATTTCAGTGTGCATAGACTATTCAGTACTAGAAGCAAATGATTTGTATGGACTGGCTAGCTCATTATAGCTTTTTCAAAAAAGGGTGCCTTCAGTTCATATATATAATGGCCTATCTAAGACAAATCATTAGGCAATGAATGTAAATTCATATTTTTAAAAATTCTCTTAAAGAATTCTTGTTTTATATCTTCTACAGTATGGATGAATATTTTGGACTTAATTCATCTTAATTATGTAATATTCATATATTTTGTTTTTTGACATGTTCCGCATCCTAGAGCTCTCACTCAACTATGTATAGAATAATATATATACATATAAGCATATATTTTCCTTGCAAACTCTGTTTTTACAATTTTCTGAACGTCTTGGTTTTTAAATTCTTTAAATAGTGTTTTATTAATAAACAGATTCTATTCATAAGCTGATTTATTGAATATATCAGTTGTAATGGTAAGGTCTGCATGTGTTCGTTCAGCATTGCAAACATACATATTGCAGACTAATTATGCTTCTAAAATCTAGCCGTGAGATCTGATATATTTAACAAACTAATTAAATGTTAAAATTAATTAAAACTATGTGAAATTCTTTGGATTGGTGTCAGCGAAACTGAGGAAGTGTGCATTTATCAAGACTTTCTGTGACATTTAATTTGTGAACCTTTGTGATATTATTGCAGAGATTTGATTTAGTTTTGATACATAGAGATGGCTGATGGTACAACAGTTTTGGTGACTGGTGGGGCAGGTTATGTTGGTTCGCATGCTCTGGTGCAGCTACTCTGTCAGGGGTATCAAGTGGTGGTGGTCGATAATCTTGTAAATTCATCACAAGGTGAGGTGTACTTTAGCATGTGTAGATGCTCAGGCAAAACTGCAGATTAAATTTCTGCCTTTCATCTCAAAAAAGCTATATCAGATTGTAGATCTGTTAACTTATGTTCATTGTTTGTCACAATGCAGTGACTGAAAGTAGAAAATGCCATGCTTGGTATAAAGTTTCCATAAAAGTGTTTTGTAAATTTGAAAGTTTTAGGGTGAAGCTGATTTATGTGTATCCCACAAATATAACTTAACAAAGTAACAGGCTCGCCTCCCTTTGTAAGTACAAACCAAATAATTACAACAGTCACATAAATGTAATTCCTAATCAATGCACAAACCAACCAACCTAACCTAACCTGAAGTGAATCCTAGAAACCAAAGATCTCTACTTACTTTCTTACTTTTATAATAATATTTTCACTACTCTCCTATTATTTTACAAAATTTTAAAACTGGCTCAAATAAACAGAAGGGAAGTTTGAAAGTGGGATGCATATATTAAAGTTTCAATACTCTTGAGTCCTAAATTACAAGTAGCATACTCCATTCTTGGTTGGTGCATATTATCCTTGGGTGGATTCTCCTGAAGAATGTGCAAAAAATTTTTTTTTTTAGCATATCTACATAATAATATTGGAATATAAGAATTTATTTATCCAGGGTTAAACTGCAGTTTTGTCTCTTTTTAATAGATAGAAATTAAAATTCTATTATAGTATGGCATGTAAAACCCTGCTTTATAATAACAAATTATTTTCTCTTATAATTATCATACATGTTTTTAAAAGGAAATTTAAAAAGGAACCTGATTATTAAAATTAACAATACTAATATAAAAATACAAGTGGTAAATAAGTATTTAGGTATCTATTTGGATGAAAAATTAAATTTAAGAAACATGTAGAAATTACAAGAATTCGAGCAGAAAAAGTGATGTAAATTATAATTAATCTGTCGTCTAACACACTCTTAATCTTCACTTACTTAAATATGGTGGGAGCAGTTTTGAAGAGACATCCTCTCCATCTTCAACCAACTTGACAACTGGTATGAGAAACTAACATCTATGAGGACCTGTGGCTCTGTCCTGGTGGTGTTTTTTCTTTATAAACTGGAAATTGGTATTACATTTTCCTATAATGTCGAAATTCATAAGATGATCCCTATGTTTATGAATGTAAATCTTCTCCCATGTGTTCAATTCTGTACGTCCGTGTGCTTCTTTTTATGTCAGTGGTTATTTTTCCAAAACAGATTGATAGGTCAGCAGGGGCACCCATTTTTGGAAAAATATTCACGACATAAAAAGAGAAATAAAGTTACTAAAAGAAGCACACGGACATACAGAATTGGACAAATGGGAGAAGATTTACATTCATAAACATAGGGATCATCTTATGAATTTTGACATTATAGGAGAATGTAATACCAATTTCCAGTTTATAAAGAAAAACCACCACCAGGATGGAGCCACAGGTCCTCATAGATGTTAGTTTCTCATATCAGTCGTCATGTTGGTTGAAGATGGAGAGGATGTCCCTTCGAAACCAGTCCCACCATATTTAAAAGTAAGTGAAACATATGAGTGTGTTAGACGACAGATTAATTATAATTTACATTTAACAAGCTTCACTGTGTAAGTTCCAACAAAATTTTTTAAAAATGTCTTTATGTTTCGAAAGTTCTTAAATGAGAAAAAGTTATGTTTATGTTGGTCAATATTGGACAGATATTTCTACATACCAGCTGAAGGAATAAAAATCTATCATAATAGCATCTTTGCAGCCATATTAAACTATGGAGAAGGAGTTTGGACATGAGATATATATTAGACATACTTTAAGGACCTCTCAAAGGAAAATTGAAATGGAAAGGGGCATTGTCCACATCTCCTACAATGGGATTATTAGTTATCTTGGGTATATAGCCAATTGATTATTTAATTTGCTTAAGAGCAGTCTCCTATTGGCTTAAAAAACAAAATAATTAAACAATAATGGACATTATTGGTGAAGTAAGTAATTAATAAAAAAGAAATTAAAGAATCTGTATTATAAACAAGAATGGGATAAATGAAATAAGGCAGAAGAGTTTGGGAAATTTTCCATCCATAGGGCAAAGATTTCTCTTTAAAAATATTTAATCCAGTATTGAATTATTATATTTTGTAACATGGAATAGTCCATATTGCTCATATTTGCAAAAATTTAAATTACAAGCAGACAATACATGTAGGTTGTAAAGTGATCAATGCACCAGAACATGTTTCATTCTTATGGCCTAAATACCAGTCAATTGCAGCTGAGGAAAGGTGGATACTTGCAGGGAATTACATTTGGAACGTCTGAGAGATCAAAATGGTTTTAGGTTATTTGAATAATTTAACAAATAAAAGATTATGTAAAATGATAGAACAGTATATAACAATAAAAATCAAATAAGAGAAAAAATTCAACTGTCGAAAAATTTGATACTCCCCTAAAAGATCGCAGAGAACCAGAGAAAGGCAAGAATAAATATATATATATATATATATATATATATATATATATAAGTAAGAAGAATTAGTTCAAAATCAAGAAGATGAAGATAACATCCAAAATGAATCAGAAAAATTAACAGAAGAGAATAATGGTAGTCTTCGGGTAGAAAGAATGCTAGAAGAATAAGAAGTAGATCAAGAACAAGAAAAGGAGGAAAACATAAGGAATATATTGAAAAAGTAGCATAAATTTATAAAAGCTTTGACTAATCCATAATCAGTGATGAAGAAAGCACAGATTAAAGTTTAAATACAGAAGAAGATGGAGGGAAAAAAAAAAGAAGAAAAGAAAGATATTGTACTGTCAACACACCATCATCCAGTATATTTGCAGCTTGAGACCGTAGTAATATTGTTGTCCAGATCGTATTGCCTGGGATTCCGGTGGGGAGCAGCCTGAATGAAGCATTAGCAGAAGTGAAGATTTTATAAATAAGAACAAATATTCAAATAATAATAAAAATTTAAAATTAATTGTAAAAGTAAAGGTATCTAAAAAGTATGTTTATTGAAATATAAGTAAAATATATTATCATATAACAAATTATTTATGAGGAAGTCACTCAAATTTCACTAGTTTTATTCCACTTACTTGGACATGTTTCAAAGGCAAATTGCCTTCATCGTCAGCACGATTCCACTGTCAGCTTTCCAGCATGTATTCAAGGTGGAAAGCTGATAGTAGAACCGTGCTGACGATGAAGGAAATTTGCCTTTGAAACATGTCCAAGTAAGTGGAATAAAATTAGTGAAATTTGAGCGACTTCCTCATAAATAATTGGTTATATGATACTATATTTCACTCTGAAAATCCCAAACTATTCAAATTTAAAATATATTAATTTATCCTACTGGGTACCAGTAGCAATTGTGGGTTTAATTATAAATTATAGTTAAAAATAGCCATAGTGCTGGTTTCTATTACCAGTTCAATTTTTTATTGAAGTAAAGTTTAGTTTTATTTAGTTATAGTAATAGTATTGTAGTTTTAAAATCAGTAGAATTTAAATTGTATTTATACATGTAAAAGATTAAATAAAAATAATCTGGAATTTTTTGTCCATATATAGAATCAAGTCATCAGGATGTAAGCATTGCACATTAAATATAAAATATAATTATATTTCTTTAAAGAGTATTGGTCATATAGCCTTATTAGGAATGAGACAAATTATTCAGAATGCAGGTCTGATGTACATCTTATTGCAAAGGAAGGTTTATATGTTATGGTCTAATTTTTAAGTATGTTGTATATCATCTCAAATGGACTGCTTACATGGCCAAGTGCCATATATCTAGTGCTGATCTGGAGGATGGGTTTTTGATCCTTGGCACACCTGAAGAATTTTCCTGAAGGTGTGGTTTTGCAATTGAGTACCGTCAGCTCAAGAGATGCAATCCTAGTCATAAAGGCCAAAATTAAGGCAGCATAGCTTTTTTTAAGTAGTGTTTAATGTCTTTTGTGCAAACATAGCATCAATGGTGGTAATGATTATACTATTATATCTTGTATACCAAAAACTGATATGCACAGCTGGGATGGACTAGAGGTGATAAGACATTATGACTGATCAATCATGATGGAGGGAGTAATGCATGTACATTGAAGCAAACACCTCTTTTATTAGTTGCACAATGACCACAGTGTCTTATTATTAGTACAGCAGTTTCATATACAGTTAAAATGACTGTTGCTTATAAACCTTCTTACATTTATTTTTTTATTTATTACTAACCTAAATAACAGGCTGAACTGAGTGGATATATTGTGAACTATTTACAAAGGAGGATAAATAGACATATGCTATGGTTAACAAATATGCAGTTAGTTAACATCTTATCTCAGCTTTCATTTAACAGATTAGATAGTTCATGCTTGTGCTAGTTTGCCTACCATCGTGTTTTATTTTTTATATTTATTTATGGTGTTTAATGCTCGTTTTTACTACGGAGGCACCATAGGCAGTGGACACTGATGATACATGAAATGAAATTACATATTGGGATAGGATTTTTTAAGGAAGGAAACATTTCAGTTTTAGGGTACCTCCCTGGCATTCGCCATTTATGAGGACTGAGGAAAACCTGAAAAAAACCTCAGTCAGGGAGAACGGTCCTGGCAGGATTCAAACCCCAGATCTCATGCTTACGAGTCCTCACTTTAATGACCTCGGCCACTTGTGGCATTGCCTACCATTACTGCCATGACAGGAGTGCCCCTGAGCTTCATTTGGAATGTATGTTAATGATACATGAAATGAAATGATAAATTAGGAAAGGAATTTTTGGTGCCCTAGTCTTAAGTTTAGGATACCTCCTTGACATTTGCAATTGATGAGATAAGCAAGCCTGAAAAAAATCACAGGAAGGATGGTCTTGGTGGAATTCAAATTTCAGACCATCTGTTTATCCCTGCTATAGTGACCAACTCATGTTGGTTTTGCAGTGTTATATCCTTTTTTAGAGTTTCCTCTATGGTGGCAGCCAGCTAAGTGGGCTGTGTAAACCATGGCTTTAGTTTTAATTATCCTTCTTCCTTTTCTTTATTTTACTATCTTCCCCCTCACCGTATTTTAATTTTTTTCCTATTTGCTTGCAGTAGAGTTGTAGACAATGGTATTTTGGGGTTTGCTAAGCATAGAAAGGAAATTTTAAAAAGGTGTTCTTTTATTAGACCTACTTTTGCTTGCCTGGGTAAACTGGCTCTTTCTCTCTATTCAATAAACTCCAATAATATAACAAATTATTTATGTGGAATTCACTGTGAAAATACTCACTATATAAATCTAAACTCTAATAAATTTAATCTCTGTAGTTCAGTCAGCCAACTTGCTTTCTTATGGAGGTATATAGTTGCATCAAACTGGTTCTCTCTGTTCAATAAACTCCAGTAACTAGAAATGTTAATTGGAACTTTTGTAGTGAAGCTAATCATATAATTAAGATCAATGTATGATTGAGTTGAAATACTTACTCTTATTGGCTCCACTCGCATCTCCACCAAAGCAGAAAACGCATCCCTATAGCATAACGAATTATCCAACAGTCGATGGGTAGCTGAGGATACAAACAATGGCTCATGAAACATATACTACATATAAACAAGTAAGTGGAGCCAATATGAGTGTGTATTTGAACTCAATTATACAATGATCTAAACTCCAATAAGTTTCATCTCTGTAATTTAATCAGTTGATTTTCTTTCTTAAGAAGGCATATTTGCATCCACTGCAAAGTTCAGACTAGAGTACATACTTACTAACTATTAGATATGAATTTGATTCCATGTTCAAACAAATAATAAAACGAGTTTGAAAGTATATTTTAATTTTCGGCACCTATGACCCATTTTTCTAAATGGATCCCATTCTGCAGAAAGGAACCGAAGTTCAAAAATATGTTAGTATTATATCACCAATTTCTGATAAGTGATGGGAGGAAGGTGGACCAGAGAATCAGCACACAGTCTGAAAGGAACTAACAAGAAGAAGACAACAAAGACAAAAACTGTAATATTGAAGACTGAACATCTGTAAAAAGGTGCATATGTATGTGTGCACATGCATGTTGTGTGTGTCGAAAAGGATAGTAAAACCAAACACTCAAAATCTGATTTGAACAAGTTCATGAAATGAGAGAAACTGAGCTAACTCTGTAACTTACAGGGGGGTCTTTGCTCACAGCGGTTTTATAGACTTTTTTTTAATAGTGTTTAATGCCCCTTTTTACTACTGAGGCACCACAGGCAACACTATTCTTATTCTTTATTATTCTTTATTAGTAATTAATGAAATTTATTTTTTTGTATTTTTGTTCTTTTATTCACATGATATACATTATCATCTAAAACTAAAGATGATTTATCATTTTCATTTGTGAATTTTTAATTTATGTTGAGCTTTAATAATAGTTTTGGGTTAGACATATTACAAGTTGGTTCCATTCTGCTGAATGTTGTCCAAATTACATTATCCATTGGCTCATTGCATGTCACTTTAAATATATTTAGCAAGATGACGTATCTTATTTTGATTTTTAGTGTTTTACTTTAAATCAAAATAAGATTAACAAAAGTTTCACTGTGTGGATTCTGAAATTTCGTAAACAAAGATGACGTATGTTTATGACAATGAGTACTCATTACTCACCAAAGAAGAGACTGATGTAAAGCAGTCAATCTGTAAGCTCTGTCCATTTTCTTTTTTGTTCACATTATGGGCAAGTTATTACTGTTTGCGCATAGTAGGCCAGTTTGTCTGTTTTTCTCCCTCCCTCCCTCCTTTCCCTCCCCCAACCCTTCTCACAGACAATTGTACAGATTTTTGTCACAACCAGTGCTGAACCAATATCTTCTTGGGCCTAGAACGAGAAAAGAAAAGTCAGGCCCTATATTACTGATGATGGTTACTATTATTATTATTATTATTATTATTATTATTATTATTATTATTATTATTATCATCATTATTATTATTATTATTATTAACAACAACAATTGCTGATTTTGAAGTGCCAAATAATTCCATTGAATGTGAAGCCAATATCCAAAACAAAAGTAACAACAATTCACTCCTTTCCACCCACATGCTTTCTCATAGCAAAACTAACATTATATAGCCATTTCTAAATTTTGATGCAGCACAAAATTTGTTAGAACATCAAATTTAATATTTTGTAAAACATCATGTTTGTGGATGTACTGATGGGCTCAAAGCATCTGCAATGGATGGGGGGCAGGGGGGGAGAGTCAGAAATATAGCTGTGCAGTCTATAAGCACAAAATCAAATCAGCATGCCACATCAAATGGGTGGCCATTCAAAGCATATGTTGTAACTTTGATCTTGGCTGGTAAGTGTAGCTATTGATATCGGTTTTCAACATGAGAAAGTCAAGCATATTAAATAATTTTGCATCAGATAAATATATATATATAGTCAAACTTGAAGTAAGGCAACTATAACTGTTTATATATATGAAAAATAAAGTAACACTTGGAACACTGAAACTAAAATAACAAGAACTAAAAAAGCAAAATTAGATAAAACACTCAAAATATTCACATACTTTTCGCTATATTTCAAACAAATAATGTTCTTAAAAGGCAGGAGACAGGTGAAGGCAGTAAAAAGAAATATTGAATCGTCAAGGTAACATAATGCATGAAAACAACTAAACAAGCAAAGAGAGGGAGAGAGAGAGAGAATATATATAAGGAGAGTGGCTTCAGTTAAGCTTAGATGTTTTTACTTATATTTTTTCATGGTGAGATTCCCTTTCTCCACCACCAATTGGTGTTTGGTGGTAGTAGTTCTGGGATGATCATGAAGTATGGCTGGATGCTTTATCCATGCAGATCCAAACATTTGGGGCATTCTCACCATACAACCAGGGAATATCTTCATTAGAAATTGCTTTGGTAGTAAGCTGCATTAATTTTTACATTTTTGGCAACTCTATAAATGTTCAGTCCCCCCCCCCCCCGAGTACAGTAGCCTGCAACCACCAAGAACCCCTTGAAAAGCTTTTTCTCATTTTCCCAGATGGAAGTTGGAGCACCTATTTGGCTCACTTGATGGTAGTTTGTTTGTGTCACCTAGATAAATCTGTGCTGCATCCAAAGAAACCATCCATTGCCACTTTTCACCTGTAAAAGTAGTTTTCTTTCATTGGTGAAGCATTCTGTGATGTGCCCACATGTTATGCTATCATTCTAGGTCCAAATTTTTCCAGATTGTCCTATAAATGGTCCCTTTGGATTTTCCAATATGGCTGGCAATGCTTCATTGTGTTAGAGGGTTTTCTTGTGTCACAGCTGCCCTGGCCTTGGCTACTAGCCCTTTAGGTCATTCTGGTTGTTCCCCTTTCTTGTTATTTACTTATGGTAACACCTTTCTTTTTACACCATTCTACTACCATCAAAAGGCTGTAACCGGCATTGGAAAGTCCAAGACTGTACACCAGCCACAAATCAGCAAGTTTTGAAGTCATTACAGAGTTATATTTGCATCATTCTGTACCAACAGACTGCAGGCACAAGTTGATGAACTGACACGATAGTACATGTAAGCATGTCCCACTGGGAGGAGTGGGAAAGCAATTCAAAATTGTTGAAGCTTAACTGGGGCAACCCTCAGTAAAAAACTAATCAAAAGCAGAAGACAAGTGAGGGCAGTAAAATCAAATATTAAATCTCGAAGATAATGTAATGCATGGAAACAGATTAAACATGCAAGAGGAAAAGAGAGAATACATATACATATATATTAATATGTAGGATTTAAACGTGGTGTGTAAATGCTTTATGCAAAATATAGCTGCCATCTCTGTTCTCCAAGTAGTCTTTCAGAGCCATGATAACGCATCATGGTTAAGTGTTAAATTGAATTAAATGCATCATCAAAATCCTTACAGTGAAATAGGATGTGTTGGACATGTGTGCTTAGAAAATGTTCTCAGAGCATGAAAAGGTTGGATTTTTTTAATTTGCTTTAATCATCACATTCATTAAAAAAAAACTTTGACCTACACATTGGTCTTCAAGGTTTCATTGAAAAACTTCGTTATACACATTTAGATTATTATGAAAGCATTAACTAGGGCTGGAGCAAATATAATGAAATGAAACTGTTTTGTGAATGCCAACCATAGTAAAATAATACTGTTGCCAAAAAATAATAGTTGTAGTAGTTGCAGCATCGCTGTACTGTTGTGTTCTTTACTGCACTAACATCGTTAACTGATCAAGTGGTGTTTCACAACTTGTGCATATATGAAACTGTTGTCTGCATTTATTACATATATGCTAGATTGACACTGAATTCTCATCAGCATGCAGCTGCAGTAACTAAAGTAAGAATAAACAATTCTTTTGCAACTGTATTATAAGATGGTTGTCTGCATGCAACTGTTTTGATGGCAAACGTTGTGCAAAAACAACTGTTTTGGACATCAGTAGTCTTAACTAAAATAACACTACAGTAAAAAGTCAATAATGAGAAAGAAGATGCAAATTATATAAAGAAACAGCTGAAAATGTTTGAATTTGTTTTCCAAGTTGTCCTTCTTATTAAAATATTTCAAAACCAATGAATGATATTGATCTTTCCCAGCAATCTACTCTTCTTCAGAAAACTACTGATAAACTTTCTGTTTACAGACATTATTTCCAAGAAGCACTGATGTCTGGCTTTGTATGGGCAAAATAATGGGATTCTGACATAAAATTTGAGTAAAGAAAATTTGAAAAGTAATGTAAAAATGCATTTTAATGACTTGGTTTAGAATAAGTGGCTTAACAAACCCATAAAGACATTTAAGGTAGCTGTATTCAGTAATACACTAGACATCACTATTAATCAGATCCAAGTCAAGCTTGAACAGTGAAGGAATTAAGTGAACAGTTCATTGTACTTATTCCTCAGTGTCTGTTGCCTGCATTAGATAAAGATATTCATAGGAAAACAGTTTGTTTGTTTTTGCATAATAAAGATTTGCTGAAGCTTTGTGATCAAGTTCAAAGCTTAAGGTTTGCATTACAGAAGGAGATAAAGCTGAAAACAACAATCAGAGAATTAGCAAATCTACTGCTAATAGAAAAGTATGCTTTGCTTGTAGCATTCAAATATGTGCACAATTTAGTGTTATTTCTGACTTTGTTGGTTGGTTTTTTTTTTTGAATAGTGTTTTATGCCCATTTTTACTACTGAGGCACCACAGGCAATGGACACTGATGATACATGAGATGAAATGATAAATTGGGAAAGGGTTTTTTTTTTAAAGAAGGAAATGTTCCAGGCCTAAGTTTAGGGTACCTCCCCAGCATTTGCCATTTATGAGGGCTGAGGAAAACCTGGAAAAAACCCCAGTCAGGGAGAATGGTCCTGGCGGGATTCAAACCCCAGACCTTCCTCTCACGAGTCTGCACCTTAATGACCTCAGCCACCCATGGCGGTTGACTTTGCTGGTAACTGTTTCTGCAGTAGAACAAAATTTTTCAAAATGAAAATTAAAAACATATTTGTGCAAATCCATGTTTCAAGGAAAGACCGAGAAATAGTTTTTTAAGTGTGGATTGTGAGAGTGTAAGATGAATTGACATGAATGAAATAGTAGACAAATTTACTGCAAAAAGTGATAGAAGATTATGTCCTTTAAATGAATGTTGACAAAAATCCATCAGTTGCTGTTCTTGTGCTTTTTTCTTGTCCTTTACACTCCTAGAAGAGGTGAGCATCAGTTTATTAGCTGGCCAAGTGGGATAAAAATTTTAGTTTCAGCAACAAATAAGTCACCACATTTTTGATTCTGTTAGTCTCAGACTAGAAGTAATGCATTCAACATTTGTCTCCAGTGATCATACTTATAAAAGCCATCTCCTTCAGGTTCATAACATCATAAGCAGACCGCCTGTGGTGCCTCTGTAGTAAAAACGGGCGTTAAACACTACTCCAAAAAAAACTTATCCATGACTAATCTTCACTTCTGCAGCACTTCATCAACTATTGCCTCCCAGTTTTTCTGAATAATGCCAATTTAAGCAATAGAATTATGCTATGAAGGTGATCAGTTAAAATTGATATCCCACTATTGAAGTTTCCATGCCATTCACTCCTGCTGAAGTGATGTACATGTATCCCCAATCTGTCTCTTCATCCTTTGACAAATATCTGTTACTTCCCGCACTCACTACTAAAAAAAGAGTAATCACATGCTGGTATGCTCAGGTCCATGCTTTCAAAGAATCAACATTCTTATCTAATGAAGTCATATTTCTAAATAGACAAATGTTTCTTTAAGATTATTGTAAGACCAAGTCGAACTACATACTCTTATACAAATAAGTGGAGCCAATAAGAGTGTGTAGTTCGACTCAGTTGTACAATTGTCTTAATTATATGATTTGCCTTACTGTAACAAGTTCCAATTAGCACTTCAAGTTAAACATGTCTCTGCAGCTACCTAAAGAAAAACAGCATAACATTTACAAGGGTTCGGAGTTTAATGGTGGCAATTATTTATTTACCACATACATAGAATGCATCCATGTTTCTAAGTTTTACTAAGTTTACTAAGATGTAGTCACCAGTATTATGGAAAATCTTTTGCCAGCTCGAATAGAGTGGTCTACTGTTTGAAGAATCTCTAGAACAGTTTGGAGCTAAAAATCATCCTTTTCCTTTTTCTTAGAAAACAAAAGTCAGAAGAGGATAAATCAAGATACTGTGGTGGATAATAAAAAACTCAGTCTCATTGACTTATCATGTGATTGAGCATTTTTATGCAAAATTATGGGTGGATTCTGCAGAATATGTAACTGCTTTTATTTTTAAAAATGGTCAATTTTTTTTTTTCCAAAAGTGAACAATAATGCTGTGCATTGATGGTCTTCCCCAGATGTATGGCGTGTATCAGGATAACATCATCACAACCATATATGAGATTCACCATAACTTTCACATTGTTGGTTCTGATGAACTGCTGATATATGTAGTGTTCAGTATTAGTATCATTTATTTGATAGGCATTTTATTTTTGGCCTATGTTTAATCCAGCATAATGCGATGCAAGAAGGCTTTCCTTGACTTTCATAGCTCTCCAAGTGCAAGGTATTGTTACCATTTCTGCATTTCTGTCAAAGCATGGAGAACCAATTTTGGTGCAATTTTTTGCATTTGCAGGTGTTTCTTTATAATGTAAAGCAGCATTATGCAATAATCCTATTTAATATAACCCATGAATTGCATGGCATCCATTCATTTCCAGTAATGGGGAAAAACTATGACTTCTATTAACCTATCCACATTTTGGCATCTCTTGTTGAAGATTTTTACCATTTTAGTACTGTAATACAAATTCCCTACAATTTTCTTGGAGTTCTTGGTGGCACTGTCATGATGTATGCTCTCTGACATATTCAGTTTTTATCCAACTTTCTTGCTCTTTTCTGGAAAGCCTCACACGTACACTATATTGCATGTCAGCTATCTCATTAGATGTCAGATCTCTTCATGGCTCAGGTTCATGGAATATGGCAGAACACTGAGGTAAGTTAGGTGCGTATCTAATGTATGGAATAAGCAGCATTATATGGTATCTTTATAGCAATGTTGCCACTTTAAAATTCCAATACTACAGTGCAATCAGTGATGCTTTCTCCCATGGTGCAGGATTTTTCATGAGCAAGCCCCCCCCCTTCATTTGCCACACCATGGAGGGATTAGCAAGCAACCCTGCTTGCTTACTTGTTGACCTTGCCAACCGTCGCAGTTGTAGACGGCTGTTTCTGGGTGTGTGTGTTATTCTTTCTTAATTCAATAGTATACATAAATTATTCCTTGGGTGTTTACAATGGCACAATGTGTCTTTATGTACAATACATAAGTGTTAACTCAGTGGTGAAAAAATGATAGTACCAATTTTTTAGCATACATTTGATTCTGTTATTTATGTGAATACCATACCTTTTTTCAGAGAATTAACCAATATGGAGCATGATCATACATTTTTTGAACAGGACTCTGCCAGTGCAAATAATTTCATGAGAGCAATCCACAATGTGTTTCCACAAGACAGATTTATTAGTAGGGATTTGTGGCCTTCTCTATCCCCCTGATTTAACAGCCTGTAATAATTATCTCTGGGATAAATTAAAAAAATACCTTCCACAAGACAAACACATACACCATACAAAAACTCAAAGATAATATTTGTCAGGAATTTGTTATAATTTTTCAAAATGAACTACAGTAAGTGAGGGGAGTTTCAACACCTCCTTTAATAATTTGGTAAATAATTAGCCTCTTAAATTGGTTTGTTTCATTGTTTTACCTTCCAGCTAATCCCAAGACCCAGCTGACTGGCAAATGACAGTGCATTCATCCATAGGCAAAACACTCAGGGGAAAACAGAACTGATCATATAATATTAAGTACAGTCTTCTTGACATATTAAAGTTAATTTCTAATTCTATGTAATAGAAATGAAATATAATGCAGAGTTCTTATCTGTAGATTCAGAAAATGGTGAAAGAAAATTTCCTTCCTGTACAAGAGGTTGTTACTGTTATCAAATCTAAATAATGTCTTTTGATATTTATAATAGACTTTCTGTTTAATTTTGGTAACAGGTGGGTACCATCATCTCTGAGGGCTTTCCAGCTCAAACTATCATTTAACTATTGCTTTATACAAGATGATCACCTTCCTCTAGAATTGTAGATCCAAATTATGCATACAATTTGGCAGTACATGTTCTTTAATTTCTGTCTGTCAGTTTTCATTTATCTTTTAAATCTAATTTAGAAAATATTAGCAAGGTGTTAATGATGGAGAGGGATATTATGTTTAAAGTATTATTTTCTTTGTTGTTAATCCTTCTTTCAGCTATAGGACTTTACCATCCACACTGGGTTTTACATCTCGGCTGCTGTACATGCCACAGCTGGCTGCACCTTATGTATCTTGCAGTAATTGCACACCAAACTCATGTTCTTATCACAAATAGGATTCTTGTCGACTATTTGGATTTGCAGAACATCAATAGCAAGTGTTTTGAGTATTCACACTACTATTTTGGTGGAACTATGCCTTGCCTGAAAAGAGCACAAGCTGTGGGTGGATTAATCCAAGGCCGAAGATGGAGATAACGTATCTTTGAAACCGGTACTGAATATTTTTAAGATTAGTGAAGCATGAAGAGTGTTAGACGACAGATTTAATTCATGTGAGCTTCACTGTGTTAGTTCCATATGAAAATTTTTTTAAAGTTTTTACAATTTTTAAAAAATTTTAATTAAATACAAAATTTTATTTACAAACTAAACACAAATAAAAAAACATTAATTTTAAATATAACAATCAGGAACAGTGCCTTTGGCAATTCCAGAAGGCATTAACTCAAATCAAAACTTATTTCAATTTGATTGGCTTAGCCCCCCCCAGGCCTTGGTTCATCAGCAGCTACCTACTGGAATATCCAGGGAACTGGACTCTGATGCAACCAAAAACAAAACACAACATTAAAAATAGTTTATACATTCAATACAACATTAAATTATATTTCCTACAATACTTAACCTTCTTTTTTTAATTAAACCCATTTGGTCAAATTTCTATCTTTGAGAGTTGCTTATTCCTTAGGACTTTATACACACTAACACCCTGGTTATTGGTGAATAAGGATCCTACTAATGCTAGATACCGCCACGGGTGGCCGAGGTCGTTAAGGTGCGAACTCGTGAGCGGAAGGTATGGGGTTCAAATCCCGCCAGGACCGTCCTCCCTGATTGAGGTTTTTTCTTGGTTTTCCACAGTTCTCATAATTGGCAAATGCCGGTGAGGTACCCTAAACTTAGGCCTGGAATGCTGCCTTCCTTAAAAAATCCTTTCTCAATTAATCATTTCAGTTCATGTATCACCAGTGCCCTGGAATGCTGCCTTCCTTAAAAAATCCTTTCCCAATTAATCATTTCATTTCATGTATCCCAGTGCCACAGTAGTAAAAACGGGCATTAAACAGAATTAAAAAAAAAAAATAATAATAATGCTAGATAACTAGTCCCATTCCCTCCCCTATTTTTTTCATCCTCCTTTCACTATCTGACTATTCTATATCATTTCTCAAACACCTTTCCTAAGTATTTTACACCCATAACTATTTTTGTCTTATCTTGCCTATGTATTTTCCCAGTCCCTTGATGTTTTCATCTGATTTTAAATTTAAGATTTTTCTACCTCTTATTTCATTTGGTAAATATTTCCACTTTTGTAACAGGAACTGTTCCCTCCAAAACTTGGTTTGCTTACATTCTAATATATATTGCCAAGTACTATCTGGTTCTTCACACATGGGACATATCCCCTTAGTGTATTCATTTTTTAATTTACCTAAATATTTTACTCCTGTTCTGTACCATGCCAATCGTTCCCTTCCAAATTTCAATATATCTTTCACTTCCCCACACTTTTTATGTGTACTATATAATTTCAGAGATTTTTTGGTTTTAAGATTTGCCCATATTTCCTGTTTTTCAATATCCTCAATTCTTATTGTTATCTCTTTCCAAAATCCTTTACCGAATCTTTCTCCCTTGTACTATTAATATCATGCCCACTTCTTGTAAAATATCTTGGAATTTAGACAACCGAGTTTCTCTCCCCTTAATTTATGATATTCTCCTCTTTTAGTCCCCCTATTCTGTACCAATATAGATAGTATGTAAAGGACTAAGCTTTTTTAAAAAAAAAACGCAAGAGAGAGTTCAGACCATATTAGCATTTTAATAACAAATTATTACATAGTATTTTAACACATTTTATTTATTTATTTATTTATTTTTTTTTTTTAATTTATGGACGCTCTGTAACATCTCAGGTCATCAGCATCCCATTCAATTCAGGGCGTGAAATGGCCAACAAATTTTGCTCAGAGGCCTCTTCTTTCAGGCTTGAAGTTCTTTATTGTGCTGTAAATATATTAACACATGCTACATAGATACATTACATGTGCTTTTCCTCTGTTCTCATAACAGGATGCTCAAATTCTGAGGTGGAATGCTTAAGGCGAGTAGAAGAGATCACTGGCAAGAAGGTTACATTCTACCATGTAGATATCTGTGATAAGAGTGCCTTGAGCAAAATATTTAAAAGCGTAAGTAAGCTCTTTGGGTATGATTCATTAAACAGTTTCTACTTATTATTTCAATTTTCTCAAAAAGATGATGCTTGCAATGACTTACTGCAAGATAACATTGAAGGAGCAAAAAACAGTATATTGAGGCAAACAGGGATTTGAGATAGCCTGGTATGGCAGCTTTTATCTCAGACTCCAAGACTCCAAGATTAAAGACTGTACCAGGTGTTTTGTTGGGGATGATGCACTTATTTCCAAATTTTTATTAGTCATTGTTGAGTTCAACTGCAGCAAAAAAAGAACAGGTGGTTAAATGTATAATCATGGAATAGTAAAATTATAAGAACTATGCTGCTGTAATTGCCAAGTTGGCACTTAAATTTTTCTGTATCCTTAAGAAGCTGAAAATCAGCAGCATGTTTGCGTTCCATACAGTTCACCTTTTTTAGTAGAACGGGACATTAAAAACCATCAAGAATATGGATGACCATGATTGATATGGTACTTAAAGCAGTGGTGGCTCATATTCAGCTTCATGGCCTATGAGATAATCATGAATTAATTTTTTTCACTGATATCTTCACATAAGTAAATTTACAATTTTTTTAACTTTACCTAACTAGAATTTTCTGAGATTAATGCAAGGAATATTTCAAGTTTCACTTCATTGATAAAACTGCCATGCGTGGCCAAGGACTCGTGAACTCGTGCACGGGAGATATGGGGTTCGAATCCTGCCAGGGCTGTCCTCCCTGACTGAGGTTTTTTCCAGGTTTTCCTCAGTCATAAATGACAAATGCAGGGGAGGTATCCTAAACTTAGGCCTGGAATGATTCCTTCCTTAAAAATAAATCCTTTCCCAGTATATCATTTCATCTGATGTATCATCAGTGTCCATCGCCTGTGGTGCCTCTGTAGCAAAAATGGGCATTAACCATCATTCATTTATTGATAATTTTACCACTTTTTTATATTTTTGTAACAATTGTGCTGTATCCTTGCCTTTGACTCATCAGCAGTTTTCTACTGAAAATCTACTAAAATCCAGAAGACTTGGGCCAGCTACACCTAAATAATAGATCAACCTCCAGATTTCTCATAGAAGATCTAAATTGAAGGCTTATTATATAACAAATTATTATTAAGGAAATCATTAATATTCTACTAATTTTGTTCCACTTTCTTGGACATGTTTCAAAGGCTGTTGCCTTCATCTTCAGCATGATTTCACTGTCTGCTTCCCCGCATGGTATTAAGATGTCGCTCTGTGGATTTTACGAACTTGGTGATGAGGGTACTATTGTTTGGGAGATCAAAATTAACCAAATTTTCCTTATTAAAATGTAAATTAGTACTTGCACAGTGAAGCCAATCATATAATTGATATTATTGTATGATTTAGTTGAACTACACACTCTTAATGCTTAACTAACTTGTCATAATGTATAGAACCGGTTTCGAGAACATTGGTTCTATACATTATGACAAGTAAATGAAGTATTAAGAGTGTGTAGTTCAACTAAATCATACAATAATATCAATTACAAATTTTCCTGGTAGAATTTTGTCTTTTGTGTGGGTATCTTTTGTACTGATATCTATGGCATGCTACCATAGATATCAGTAGTATTTGGTTTGTTTATAGATGCTTTTTAACTCTCGGGTCATCAGCGTCTCATTCAATTTACGACATAAAACAACTGATAAATCTTGCTCAGAGGCCTTTTCTTTTAGGTTTGAAGTTATTTTATGTGCCATAAATCTACAATACAGGATTTGTGCCTTTAATTCTCTTCCAAAGGAAGTCATACTTAGGATTTTTACATGAAAAAAATCCATTGATCCTAGCTGGAATTGAACCCATTGATCTTGGGTGTACAAGGCAAGTGTGGTTGTAACTATACCATCAGAACCACCATAAATGTCAGTACCATGTATTAAAATCAGTAAGAAAAGATTTAAGAATGTTGGTATTTAATTTAAACTTTATAGGGAACTTATGATGAGATTAGATACATCTCCAAAATCCTTATGGATAAGAGGCACACAGATTAGAGTTGTTTGACAGACTATTGCCTGACTGCAAATCCTTGTATATGCCTTATACTCTTTTATTTATAAGCTTTCAGTCCATGAGAAGTAGTAACTTTAGGAAAAATGCAGAACTTTCAGTCAGGAGCTATAAAAACTTCATTTTACTTGAGTTTTATGAGTATATACATTATATTACATAGTGTTTTTTGTGCTTTCAGCATGCATTCGAGTGTGTGATACATTTTGCAGCTTTGAAAGCTGTTGGGGAATCTGTTGCCATGCCTCTAGAGTATTACCATAATAATGTAGGAGGATCACTGAATCTGCTAGAGGTAAGCCTAATTGAAAACAGCAAATTTAGCTGATGCATCCTTTGCTGAAACTTAAATAAGGATATTTCCAGGTAATGAAAGAGCACAACGTTAAGAAGATAGTATATTCCTCTTCTGCAACAGTCTATGGCACTCCACAGTTCCTGCCTCTAACAGAAGAACACCAAACTGGTCAGGGCTGTACAAATCCCTATGGAAGATCTAAGTACTTTGTTGAGGAGATTATGAAGGATCTGGTAACATCTGACAGTCAGTGGTGTGTAATTTCATTGAGATATTTTAATCCAGTTGGGGCTCACAAATCAGGAAGAATTGGAGAGGACCCTAAAGGCATTCCTAGCAATATAATGCCATATATTGCACAAGTGGCTGTGAAACGACGATCAATCCTTAAGGTGTTTGGCAATGACTATGATACTGTAGATGGAACAGGTAAGAATTCTGCCATTCGTGAAATATCTGAATATTTGCTTATTCACTTCCAAATATATATATCATAAGCTTAATTTTTGCACATTTATTTTCATTCTCAGGTTTTAAATTTTAATTTTTTTGTTAAAATATAGTTCACATTTTATGTCTCTCTGACATGAAGGTTTCTAAATCAACATAACTAGATCTGTAGATTAAGGATACAAACATGCTAACTATTGACTGTTTTATTAATTCTAACAACCTTAGAAGCTGACCAAAACTGCTTGCTTGCATTTTAAAGGAAATATTTTTGTCATTATTATTGTGGTACAGACTTTTCCATAATGAATGCTTAATAGCATTTATTATTTTCTTCAAAAATTAAAATCTTGGTTTCAATGGGGATATAATTAGAAAATGTGCATGAAATGAATACAGAACCATGAATAAGAATTAATTTAAATTTAAAAATAATTTTGTCTCTGAACTAATACAGTAAAGCAATTAATTTATTCTTAATTAGCTAGTTAGTTGATTTAATACTCTTATGTTCCACCTACCATTGATTTATATGAAACATGTTTCACAGGCTTTTGTCCATTTCATCTGTATAATTTAATGGTAAGTGGAGCATAAGAGTATTAAATCGACTCACTAGCTAATTAAGAATTAAAGAATTCATTTACAGATATAAAAATTTACAGTAAGGTAGAAGGCAATATACTTCATCTGCCAATTTTTTAATACTAATAAAGGGTGATTATAAAACTATTTGAGCAAAACATTTAAAACCAATACACTGAATGAAAACCTATAGTGCTTATTTAAACATAATACATCGTAGTTCTATTTCAGCAAAGTTACGCAAGAACCCCTTCATTTCCAAACATGACACACCAACTCCTTTTTAGCATTCAGGTGTAATTGAACATCCAATGTTGAATATGTTTCTTTTAGTGCTCAGTAAAGCTGATATTGAACATGTACACCTGCTATTTTATGTATTCTTATGCACCGTGTGAGATCTGGAGATATGGAGCCCAAATGCATGGATTCCATAAAAATATAGTCCTTACAAAATGGGCAGAGGTGGTCCCTCCTATTGATGCTGTTCTATTCCAGTGGTAGTTTAAAGGATATGTACAGCATATTGATATACAAAGAGCCTGTTGCTCTGCATTATGCAAAGGCCATACTCCATCTATCATAAACTTTGTAGACCTCAAGCACTTATTGAGTTTTGGAGTGTTTTGTTCCCATTTAATCTCATTTGACCGTTTATCTGTTCACACTGTGCATTTCCATCAATTGACTGAAGATGCATGTAAATATGTGGAAGATGCTTCATAAGCAGCACACATGCCATCAAATTATCTTGTTCTGCTGCCTGCAACAGGTCTTCACACATGATTTATTGATCAGGTTTGCCCTCCCTTTCCAGATTATGCAGAATCAGGGTGTGGTATGACAGTTTTTTGGGGTGTCCACTCTGTTGATTTTGGTGAAGTTAGCATCCAATTTAGCCTTCAGGTTAATGCTGTTGGACTTCTTACAATTCTGCCATTTTAATGAATATGTCAAGCCTCCCAAAATGTTTAGCATTCTGCACACTACCTGTTTTGAATTTTTCTGTCATTAGCCTGATATAAACTCTGGTAGAAGCAGGATGGAATTTTTGTGGAAGTCTGCCTGAACCTCTTCGTATGAAATCCCCACAACTGCACTAACCACAGCTATTCTTTCTTCGGTGTTTAGCATCTTTCATATCACCTATAAAAAGCACAAAATAAGCGGTTCTCTCAAAAATGAATTATAGCTTTATCATCATCCTGTATTAAATGCCAATAAATCAAATGGTTTTTAAAAAAAGTCCACAGCTATAGTAATTAATCATTAAAGATTCTTGTAATCCACAAAAATATCTGCATTCTTTGCATGATTAACAGGAATATTTTTATAAGTTTTATTAATGACCAATGGAATTGCATGCGAGCTGATACTGAATGGATGTACAATGTACATACATGTGCTCCAAGTGCGTTAACAAAATGGGTGTTTCGATAGAGGTTTATCGCACCAGTTCTGTTTAATAAAATAAGGGTAAATTCCAGTGATAATGGTCCAAATAATCGAATGATTTTGTTTTGGTTTGTGTTGATTCTTTGGATAATTTTAATAATTCCAGAAGTGGAACTGAATCCTGATCGGATATGGGTCAGGGTATCAGTATGTTAAAAGGTTAATAAAAATTAAAAAGATAAAGAAAAGAATTGACATGAAAATGAGTAAAATAAACAAAGAAATAGTAACAGGTTATCAAAGAAGGGTGGAACAAAACTTCATCCATTGTAATACTATAATAACAATATTGGAAAGAATGGAAGAAAATTGCAGAAATTTTAAGATTGTTATTTTTTGGGATATAATAAGACAGAGAGAGGAGAACTGGCAGCTAGTTGAACAAATTTTGAATGGGAAATGGGATCTGCAATCACACATTTGGAAATTGGTGCATTATTTTAGAATTGGCAGAAAAGAGGCAAAACCAAGGCTGTTTACTCATCAAATCTACCTCTGTGAAATTCATATGTTGGTGTTATCTAATACTAAGAAATTAAAAGGTACAAATATATTTTCAAAGCAAAATTATGGAAAGAAGGAATGAGAACAAGGAGCTATTTTACTGAGGAAAAGTAAGAAAGCTAGAAAGGAAAGTAGAAATGCTTATATTAGGGGTTATATTCATTCATTGATGGCAAGAAACTGCCACAGATGGCCGAGGTTGTTAAGGCGCAGACTCGTGAGCAGGAGGTCTGAGGTTTGAATCCTGCCAGGATTGTCCTCTACAATGACTGAGATTTTTTCCAGGTTTTCCTCAGTCCTCATAAATGGCAAATGCCAGAGAGGTACCCTAAAATTAGCCTGAAATGCTTCCTTAAAAAAATATTCTTTTTCCAATTTATCATTTCATTTTATGTATCATCCGTGTCTACTGCCTCTGATGCCTCAGTACTAAAAATGGGCATTAAACACTACTTTAAAAAAAAAAAATTGATGTCAAGAAACAGGATATGAATCAACAGTGTTCGTCAAAGCTGAATGAATGGGACAGGAGGATGTAGCCAAATGAGCTGTGCAGTTTTCGGAAATCATCTCCTCCCCATCTCTGAAAAGGTATCAATAGAATAGCCTAGGGAGCTACAGCTGGTTTAGACATGTGGAGCAAGCGAGGTGTGAGTGTGGTATCCACTCTGGGTGAGAGTATTATGCAGCTAGAAGAGCAAAGAGATGTTTTGAGTTGGAAGGCAAATTAACCAGGATTAGACCAAAGTTAGAGCAATTTAATATGACAGAAAAGGTTTAGGGTTTAAATTCCTTTTTACTAGGACTTTGTGGAGGGCCTACTCATGAAAATAAGAAGCAGTGAAGACTATCAGGTAATCAAGTCAGTAGATATGATAGCAGTGGTAGAAACATGGTTAACAAAAGAAATTATCAATAATATTGTGGGTTATGATTACAATTACAATTTTGCAGATAAAAGAGATAGGCTTAGGTCTATTGGTGAAAGGAGATACCAAATTTTGTATTAAATTGGAAAAGAGTGTAGGAAAGATAAAGTGAAGTGTGGTACATTAATCGCGATTTATGGCTGAGGTTGTTAAGGTACAGACTTGTGAATGGGAGGTATATGCACCAGGAGCATCCTCTCTGACAGGTTTTTTTCCAGGTTTTCCTCAGTCCTCATAAATGGCAAATGCCAGGGAGGTACCCTAAAACTTAGGGCTGGAACACTTCTTTTAAAAAAAATTCTTTCTCAGTTTATCGCTTCATCTTTTTTATCATCAGTGCTCACTGCCTGTGATGCCCATTAGTTAAAACGGGCATTAGACACTTTAAAAAAAGGATACATTGGGAAAGGTTGAAAAAGTATGCTTAGGCACTGTTTAAAATTCACCTGATTCCTCCTACTTTTATGATTCAAATTTATTTATTAAACTGGGATAAGATATTAAAGATTTATAATTCAGAATATAGTATTAGAATTAGTAATAGTTGGAGGTTTTAATGCAAAATTACAAGAAGAACAAATTGGTTTAAATTTTTGTGTCTCCGGATTAACTGAGTCAGTATCAGCAAGGCAAAAGAGTAGTGATAATCTGGTAAATAATGAGGGCAAAAAATTAATTGAATTTTGTGAAGAAAATAATTTACTATGTATAATAGAGTTAAATGTAAGGAGGGATAAGTATGGAAAATTTATTTTGTAAATAAGAATAGTCAGAGTGTTATAGATTATGTATTGTATTCTATAGGTCCATAAGAATTTCTAGTAGATTTTGAGATTATGAATATGCTTATTGTGAGGTCATTTCCCATTGTATTTAGATTGACAGAGGAAGGGGGTAGGGAGAGAGATATAAAATTAGGCAAAAAAATTAGAATATTATAAATGAAAAAACAAATTAGCTGTATTGTTTTATAAGGAATCACATTTAGGAACAAGAGGCTCATTTGAAAGAGATTTTATGAAATCAGTAGAAGTTGGGAAGATAAAGAAATAATATTTACATTGCAATAAAATGTAAAAATAGCAGGACATTAAATGTAAGTTAAAGAGAGAAGGTCCACAGTAAATAATAGCTGGTAAGATAAAGAATGTTCAGAAGTGAAAGGTTGCATAGGAGCGAAAATGATGAAAATAATCAGGGGAACCATGGAATAGAGAAAACTTCATGGTAGAAAGATGGGGATATAAATGTTTGCTAGAGATAAAGGAGAAAGGCTGAGGTGTAAAGCTTAGTTGGAAATTGAATAAAGCTGCAAGGAGGAATGAGAGAAAAACAATTTGTGAAACTATTGGAAGAATATGTAAGAGGAAGGCCTATAAGTTATAAACTTAATAAAAGTTAGAAGTCGATTGATTATACATATAAAGAAAAGGTGACACAACTTCACTTCATTCAGTCCCCAGCTGAGGGTGTGAAAGCTCTTGAATCATGTTTATGAAGTATAGTGCCACCTAATATTGACTTCTTTATGTGTATAAGGCATACAAGGCTTACTACAAAAGTTTTTACTAGCTCTTAGGAATTTCTGCTAACAAATTATGGGCCTACCAAAAAGCTCACTAAATGGGGTTGCTCAAGCTGAATTAGGCAGAGTAAGGAGTGAAGGAAAAACAATGATAGGAACTTTGAAATGTGGTTTAGGATTAAGGATTTAGAAGAAAATTGTATTTTGAAACACTTAGTGACAAGAGAAAGTAAGGGGAGGAAATACTTGGATTAGTAGAATCAATGAGATTATGGAAAAAATTGACTTGGGTATGGTGTGGCATGATAGAGAAAGTAAAGAAAGTGGTTTTTGGAGAAAAATTGAACAAAGAATTGATGATAAGGAAAGACAGGAGATATTAGGTAGTTTTAGTAGTAAAAAGTCATTTAGGGTTTATCGGGAGTTAAAGGAAATGTGGGGTAGAGAGAGCAATGTGGATGAAAGTGACAGGTGGATGAGGGAGTGAATCGCTGGGCCCAGACAGCGGTAGTGAATCAGGGGTAGGTTTAAATATAGAGGAATGTCCGATGTGTGGAATGCAAAAAGTTACTGGCATGCAATTGTGGAATGTAGAGAAACTAAAGAAATGAGAGCAAAACTTAGGATTGAGGAGTGGGATAACTTACCAATAAGAGGAAAGCAGTTGCTGAATATGAAAACAAGGCAGAAAGTCTTGGAGTTTGGGAATTATTTAGGTAAGGTTAAAAGAAAATGGTTGAAGAAAATAAGTAGAAAATGAGGAACCATATCAGGCAGAAACATAACTTAAGCTGGTTTTTGTTGTAGTTAATTTTGTAGATGTAAGTTGCCCAATAGATAAGTAAACCACAAGGGGAAAACTGTTTGGGCCACTTGGTTATACAGCAACTCGGGAAGATTTACAAGAGTTACTATAGTTCTATTTTCTTGCATGACTGAGTGATTATAAAAGAGTACTGTAGAAGATTGTTGCATTATTAAATAAAATAAATTCAATTCATACCAGCTGTTAAACCATAAAAGTGGCAGCATTGTAATTTGCTTTCATGTGAAAGAGGAACATTTTAAAGCTCTAAGCACCCTTTATTGTTCAATAATGCAACAGTCTTTTTGCAGGAATGTGGTTGTAAATGTGCATTCATTGTCATGCAAGGAGGCAAATGTAATGAAGCTATTACAACTTGTTTTTCTTTTCTTGATTTTTTATGACTTATGGGATCAAAGCAGAGCAGCTTGAGTTTTTGGAGGGTGCTTTTCATGACTCTGCTCTATTCCAAGCCACCATTGGAAATTGGTTTTGGGAGTTTCAAGGGAATTCATGGAAGATGGAAGTGCAACTTCTTGATACAGTGTCTATGCCATGTGTGATAGCACTCATCATACTTTAAAAGTTAACAATTGTAACAAATGTTCCACAGTAAACTTGTTTAGTGCATGTCTAACTTTCCACATGTATAGATTCATCAGCTCTATTAGAGAGAAAGGTTTTCTGCTAATTTCTTAGACAAAAGCAGTATATATTACCTCTGGTATACAACATAACTTACTGGCACTAGCTGTATTGGTTAATGGGAAGTTAAATTCCCCTTTGTTTTGAGAATTCTCTTTCACAAACTAACTTGAATCCTAACTTTTTCTTTTTCCAAGCTATTAATATGAGAAATTTGCTATGAATACTTTTATACAATGTTTACTACCTGGGATTTTTTTCAAGCATCTTAGCTGTTTATTTCACTTTTCAGCACACATGTCTATTGAACACTTTTCCAGTATCTGTTTGTTTGCCCTGTTTGTATTTGAAGTACTGAATATGACATTGTAGCTTTGTTGAGAAAATTGAGAGAACAATTTCTAATTGGCACTACTAATATTATTGTATTTTTATTTCTGTTATTTTATATACATTTGTTTTCACTATTTTTGACTATTTGTACTGTCCTGTGATGGTCAAGTATCACATTTCTGATTTGCTCGCTGTAGTACAGCATATATTTGACATTTTTTAAGTTTTAAAACACAGTAGATTTTGATTTGTTTTTAACTGGATCTGATTTTTACTCTAATAAAGTGCCAGTGACTATTATATTATACACCTTTTCCTCTATTTTTTAATAGCTTTCAAATATGCTGCAGTGGTTCATCATTGGAAGGAAAGTGTCTCCTTTATTGACTAAGTCTACAGTGATGAAATATTGCCATAGTGTAAGATATTCAAATTTTGATTTTGAGTACTGTTCCTTTCATTGTTTGAAAACCTGTAAAGGCGACTTTGCCATATCATTCTACACTGACGAATGGTTTTTGCTGTTCTCTTTGCCTCAAGAAAGTGGTTATGTAGTTGTTTAATTAATCTCCTTACATTGTCAATATGTTCAGGTATAGCTTCTGTTTGTGACTGGTCAATGAAGCTGAGTTCATCTTCTTAAGTTTCCATTCCTTTCATGATGCAAGTTTTCAATTCTGATTAATAATGGAGCAGTTTTTTCTGACTCTGATAAAATTAAATGATGCTGCTTTTTGAAATAGTTTAAATGGTTTGCTTAAAACTCACATTTAGAAAGCACTGCCTGAAGCAAACCACTGATATTTTTTTGTTTTGTGCTTTAGTTGGTTTTTTAATGCTGCTTCTCATGAAATTAATGGATTCAGCATAATTATGTGCAATATGAGAAGCAAATTTTTCTATACCATTCCTCTAACAACCACAATAAAATCTGTTTAGGAGTTCGTGATTATGTGCATATTGAAGATCTTGCTTCAGGACATGTGGCAGCTGTGGAGAAAATCCTAGATCCTAGGTTTTCTGGTTGGAAAGCATATAACCTTGGAACAGGTATTGGACTATCTGTCTTGCAGTTGGTGAAGGGATTTGAGGAGGCTTCTGGATGCAAGGTGCCATATGAAATAGTAGAGAGAAGACCAGGAGATATAGCATGCTGTTACGCAGATGTCTCTCTTGCAAAGGAGGAGTTAAACTGGAAAGCAGAGAGAGGTCTTAAAGAAATGTGTAGGTAGATTATACTTCATAACACTGGATACAACATTTTTTAATTATCATCATGGATTTGAGCATTCTCTAATGGATCTGTTACGTGAAATTCCTATTCCTTTCAGGCCAAGACATGTGGAGATGGCAGTCAATGAATCCAAGTGGGTTTGCAGGAGTCGAAATGCAGTCTAAAAGTAAGGAGACATATTTCTTTATGAATTTTTTGTATGTATACAACCAATAAGTCTTGCATTATATCACAGCTCAGAGTTCCTTAGCTTGCCACTAGTCATAAGGACCTGTTCCTCTCTATTCTTGGTTTATTGTAGCTCTTGTAAAATGTAATAACTTGGTTTTTTAATTGAAATTGGTTCTTGTTGCTATAACTAGATATCAAATATTTAGGTTTTTATGTCATTTTCTATAATATTCTCTTATACCTAACAGTGACAATTTCAGGTATCTTGAATACAGTTATAAATGAAAAATTTATATTGACTGTACAGCATACACATTTATTGCTATAGGACCTTATATTTGCTTTTAAGCATCTGTAAAAGTTTCATTTTAAATTGTCATTACCATAAAAATACCAAACAAATATTATAAATAAATTGTACCTGCTAAGTTGTAGACAATGGAATGGTAATATACTCTACACTAATGTATTCAGCATGTTCACACCAAATTACGTAACCATAGGACATGTTTCTGAAGCACTTAGTTACATCATCAGCTGTTGGTCAACTAATTAAACTTTTTTTTTAAAAATGGTAAATCTTTAAAAAAATGTTTTCACATGGAACTAACACAGTTAAGCTCATGTGAATTGAATCTGTCGTCTTAACATTCTTCATGCTTCATTAACCTTAAAAATAATCTTAAAAATATCTTTGAAACCGGTTCTGTATATTTTTAAGGTTAGTGAAGCATGAAGAGTGTTAAAACGACAGATTCAATGTTGATCAACTACTCGCATTGGTGGCTGTTTCCCAAGATGTTTCTGTGGAGGTATCAAATTGTTCTAGTAGGAACTTGCTGAGTTTGTCCTTGGGTGGAAAATCAACATTCAGTAAGTTTTTCTTATTTTTTAAGATGAAAATATATTTTCCCAAGTGCATAGCTCCATTGGTCTGTGAACTTCTTTCAGAGCTTAGCCTCTGGTTTAATTTCATGATATCTGGTCCAAAAGTGAGCTGCTGATTTATCAACCTGCTAAAAATGAATATTCCTAAAGTGTTCTGTTCTTCAAATTTCCAAATTTCTCGTTTTTCACATGTAACTCTGATCACAATCTGCACATTTGATTTCATAAATTCCTGATTTCTATTCTTTTGGTATGGGTTCTTTTACTGTGTTACCTAATAAATTTTTGATATTATATTTGTTCTTTGGGGCTAACATTATGCCATATTTTTTTTTTTATTTAAGAAGTGTTTAATGTCCTTTATACTACTGAGGCACCACAGGCAGTGGACACTGATGATACATGAGATGAAAAGATAAATTGGGAAAGGATTTTTTTTAAGGAAGGAAGCGTTCCAGGTCTAAGTTTAGGGTACTTCCTCTGCATTTGCCAGTTATGAAGACTGAGGAAAACCTGGAAAAAACCCAGTCAGGAAGGACGGTCCTGGCAGGATTCGAACCCCAGACCTCCAGCTCATGAGTCCGTGCCTTAACGACCTCGGCCACCCGTGGCGGTCCTATGTTCTTTAAATATCCTCTTAAATTTGTTGTGGTAATTGGATGGTACGTAAAACTTTTGAATTTCTATCTTTCCATGATGTTCTTCAGTGTGGAAACCTCTCTTATAGATTTTTGACTTTTAAATTTATTGATAATTTTTATTACTGTCTTTGTGAAACCATTGGTTATTGCTGTCTTAATTATCTGTTGGTATTCCATTTTGTACTCTGTTTCTGTGAGTAAATATTAATTATTCTGTGTGCCAACCTGTAAAATACTGCATATTTTTGTGGAGTGGGATTATAACTAATATTTTTATGTAATTTTCCGTGTGTGTCTGTTTTCTATAAATTCCAAACTTCAGTCTATCTCCATTTCTTATAATTTTTAAATCAAGGACAACCATATTTATCTTCTTCTGTGGTAAACTGTATAGATATAGGCTGCAATTTTTTTTTGTATTGTTGCAAATATGTCATCCATTACCTGGAGGGGGGAAGGCTTTGGTGACATATATTTCAAAGGAGCTTGTGAATAAATCCACTAGAAACAGAGATAAGGGTTTCCCATAGCTAGGCCTGAAACTTGTTGATATGTTTGGTTGAAACTGAAGAAATTTTGTTGAATGCAATTATTAGTACATTTCAGTAAGTCTTCTATTACTTCTGTTTGTAAATTTAAGGAGGTTAACCATTTCTAACATTTGAATAAGATTCTGTATTGGTATGCTCAGGAATAAGATATTTACATCAAACAATACCATTATATCTCCTGTTGCAGTACTTTGTTTTGAAGTTTTTCAACTAAATCAAATGGACTAAAATTGTTAATTAGAACATTGCACAGTGAAGCTAATCATATATTAAGATCATAGTGTGATTGAGTCGAACTAACACTCTTTGGGTCCACATGAAAACTTAAGTTCATCACACCTCCACAAGAGCAGAATACACATTCCCACAGCATAATTAAGTATTCAGCAGTTGACTTTCTAGCTGAAGATGCGAACGAAGGTTCATGAAACCGGTTCTACTTATTTAAACAAATAAGTGTAGCAAAAGAGTGTTAGTTCGACTCAATTACACAATGATCTCAATAAAACAAATTAATTTTTGATGCTCAAGCTTTGAAATTTTTAAAAGAGTTGAAATAGTCAATCAACTATTTTGCTAACTGTTATGTGAGTGAATTGATATTATTGATTATTGGTCTCATGTTGTTATCATTTTTATGGATTTTAGGAAGTACATAAAGTTTGGGTAGTACTGGAATGCTCTGTGTGATTCTCTGTTTTTCAGCAGTGGGTAGTATTTTGACTTCCTTCAGTGTTTTGGTTAAAATTTACTCAAATCCATTTTTCCCCTAAAACTTTCCACACAGTAGGTTTAAGTGTTTTTTCTCCCTACTTCACATTCTTGCATTAAACATAGATTTTCAACAATTTTTGGTTATAGATTGCATATTAGGTATATATTATATATCATGGAGATATAACCGGTGCCTCCAAATTTTGGCAATAAGGCCTAATTCCTCTCTCAATCGATTGTGGTGTTCTATCACCAACTGCAAGGAGCTGTGTGAAACTTTATCAAGAAAGGTGACAAGCTTAGCAAGAAGGAAGAAACTTTTTGATTTTATTGATGATTTTTATTACTTTGTCTTTCTGTACCCATTAGTTTCTGCTATCTTTATGATTTGTTGGTATTCCAATTTGTACCCCGTTTCTGTGAGTGGGATGTTAATTAATCTGTGTGCTAAACTATAACACACTGCATATTTATGTGGAATGGGGTTAAAACTGTCATTTTTTATGTAATTTTCTGTGTGCATATCTTTTCTATGGATTTGGAAGGTAAGATAGTCTTCATTTCTTATGATTTTCACATCCATGAAGGGAAGATATCCATGTCTTTCTTCCTCTATGATTAACTTTATAGATTTGTGTTGCAAGTTCAGAAGTTTTAGTGCATCTATTGTATGTTTTTTGGAATTATTGCAAATATGTCATCCACGTACCTATACCATGTTTTGAAGATTAGAGGGAAGGCTTTGGTGATAAATTTTGCTCAGAGGCTTCTTCGATCTTATAAATAATATAGTAGATATAAATCTAGTTTGCAACAGAATGCAGCTCTGTGAACTTCATTTTTTTTTGTCAGGTCCAATCGATACTTACAACATTTTAACCCAATGTAAATTTTTTTCAGCACTGTACGTAAAAAGGCAGAATTTTTAAATTAAATTATTTATTACCAACTATGTCATGAGCCTTTATCACTTTCACTGAATTAAAAAGATAGAGCTACCATTGTTGGCTCAGTGACTGGGCAAACAGCTGTAAAAAAGCAAAAGCCATTACCTGTTTGAGGACTTTTTTCAGTTTTCTCCTGAAAAAATATCAAATAGCTTCAAATACTAATGAACTCTGGGTTCATTTGCATTATTCATATAACAAAGACATTTCTAGTGGCAAAAGACATTAAACAGTTACAAAAAAAGTATTACCAGCAATTAAAACAAGCATTTATCTAAATTTTAACATCTAATTATATTCTCTTTTGAGTCAAAATATTTAGAACACACTTTATGGTTTCACTTACATGAGATTTACTCTGACATGTTTCACGGAACATTTGTCCAGTACGTAGCTCAAAGAAGAATGAAAATCTTGCTCATTATATATCATATTTGCATTAGCATCTGATAACTTTTTAATACAAGTATTAAGAGTTTTTAATTTGGTTATTATATTTTAAAAGGATTCTGAGTAAGGAATTTATATAAAAAAAATATAATAAAGCATTTATTGCTTCCACAATAAAATAGTGTGAATGAATGAATAAATGAATTTATTTCTACAAGCAACATTACGTTAAATTTACATATACCAACAAAATACACCAAAATTTATGATACCAAAACTAAGGTACCTTTATTATTGAGGAAATCACTCAAATTTCACTAATTTCACTACTGATTTCCTCAATAATAATTTGTTATGTTATACTATATTTCACTGTGAAAATTCCAGCAATTCAAAAACTAAGGTACCTTTGTTCACGTTGCTCTTTATCCTTTAGGTTCTAGCAGTATCCATCTAAACCCTCGTTTCCTACCTGTTGTAAGAATGTAAGAATCCTCTGATTCTTTCCTTCATTATATTTATCTTCTTACTCTTTCTTCCTATTTCTCTCCCACTTCTCCTTAACTTTTCCTAAAAGCTCCCCTATTTTCTGGATTTTTTCCACTGTCTTATTCCTTAACATTTTTAATACCACTATGTCTTTCTGTAATTTATCCCATTTATTGTCTCAAATTTTTTCTTGCCACCATTTAACCTTTTTGCATTCCAATAAATACTGGGACACACTAACTATTCCCCCACACATGTAACATCCTTCCTTTTCATTTCCCCTTAATCCTTTCAAGAATATTATTCCTGTATGCATCCATGCCCAACCGATCCTTCGAATTTGATCACAAGTTTCAATATATTTCTCTCATTCCCAAATCTTTATATATATGGCCAAGGAACTTTTTTATCTTCTAAACTAATCCCCAAATCTCTTCTTTTTAATATTTTCTATCCTCTGTCTCACTAACTTCTAGAATCCGCTAACATTACTTTTGCCCATTCTCCATATATCCCCCATCCCTGTTTCTTCTAGTACCTTCTGAACCTCTACATAACAACTTTCTAAAACCTCTTTTAGATAGATAAGACATTCCTTTAGTATATTTGTACTGTCTAATTTGAGGGTTCGATAGCAATACTTCAATACTCACTCTACAATACCTTTCCACCCTTCCTAATTTTATCAAACTAACTCCCTGGAGAACTTAAAAATAAATTATTTTTATATCCAGCATTGTCTAGGAGTTTTTTCTCCTCTTCTCTTCTCTCTCTTTAGTACGGATCATCTATTGACTCATGATAGACCTGAAAAACAGAGAATTGAAGAGAAAAAAACAATTCCCTGGACCATGCAGATGTAGTTTTTAGTGAAATATCAGGATGTTCATTAACCATTATACCTATGCCTTGTCTGAAAAATAATTAATTTTATTCTTGATAACTTTATTGCCGGACATATGAATATTGCATCAATCTTCAGAAATCACTAAATTTCTGTACTTGAGGATGAGAAAAATTAGTACATCTAGTCAGATGAAAAACAATTATATTTCTTTAGTCATTATAACATTGAACGTTTATATCTTATAAGTAGAAAATAATAGTTGAACTCACCTCATTTCACCTAAAAAGATATATTGAATCTTACTAAGAATTCTGTATTAAGGTTCAGCTACAGTAATTCCAGGTAGTGAAAAGTACTTTACATAGCTTTTGCAAGAATTGAGAATGTTTGGGAGAGTTTGAGACTAGCATAGAACCAGAAGTATCTTGAACTGTTACAACCATGCACCCATCAGTTGAACTGGAACAGATTGTTTACAAATTAACTTTTTAACTTGTTTTCTACAGAATTGTTTCTTTGTGTATTGTAGGCTGCATTCACTTCAGATTTTGAGAGTTTCAAGGTGCAAAAATATTATTCACCCCTCAAAATCATTTCAAATTTTGGGGGATTGCAGGTATCCCATCGCTAATATAAAACCACTTTCAAAATGTTTGTTATATATATTTTCAGGTTGATGGCTCTGCATGCAGAACTGAAGCATACAGTTTGCAAATATCAAGAAACAGTTAGTACAAACAATACCTAGTATTGAATTATATAAATTATTTAAGTTGGAATTATAATTTATGGTGATTATTTTTTAGAATCAGTTCCTAAATGAGCTTAGTTCCTTGATGGTGAATTTTAATTTTGTGTGAATTTAATGTTTATAACATTTTTGTTTTGGGTGTAGAGAACCTCTATTTTTATTTCTTTACTTCTGCAATATGTTGCATATTGTTATGTTAATCTAAACTTGAACTTTACATTACATTTTATATGCAGTTTGCTTGTATAACAGAAATGAGCTTCTTCTTGAATTTTAAATGGAGTCTTTTTTCTTCTTCTTTCTTTTAAGATTTCTATGTATAATGTCTGCCATATTTTGTTATTTATTCTTTTTAGTTTATCTTTGTTTATTTCTTTTAGTAAGCAAGCAAATGTTTCCACAAGTGTTCCAGAGAAATAAAGACTTTATGTTTGTGTCAGTTTACTCTCTTTACAAAATAAAAACTATTCAAGCAGAAATTGTAAACTTTTTTAGATCATTTTTATTTATTCTCAGCTAGGTGTTGGGGGAATTTCTATAATTTCAAAGCCTTCATCTTTAGGGAATTGAAGAGTTAATTGCTCTTTATAGCAATTGAACTGGATTTTGGTTGTTGCAGATAACGACGATTGAAATTGTATTTAAAAAACATAATTTGGTTCATATATGTCAAAAGATGTTATATGTATTTAAGACCTAGTTTATAAAATGGTCCCTTGGGCCTTTGCACAATTGAGTGCTGTGGCTTCTCAATCTCTAGAAGGAAATGTGCCTCTGTTTTCACAAGAGCACATAAAACTTTCAGCAACACTATGCTATTTATTTTTGCAGATAATTCCTCAGGTGCATGTTGAATCCAGAGAGTTGAAACAAAGCTACTGGAAGGGCACTCAACTGAAGATTTTAAATCTGGTACATTGAAGCCATTATAGTAATTTATTTTTTTATTAACTGACAGTGAGTTTTGGTGGATAATACTTGTGCTAGACTTAGAGCAAAGTATTGCTGAAGTCTTTCACTAGCCAAGCCGTCACTCCCCTTTCTGATAGTATCATCTATTATTCCTAAACAACCACCATTGAGAGAGGACTGTGAACAATCTGGATAATAATACTGCTACTGTAATTGTGCAGATGGATACAACTTTTTTTCAAGCATAGCATTCCAGACAAGTTTCTACTGCAAATGTTTGTTAGTGATCATTATTATTTTTTTAATATAGTATTTAATGCCCCGTTTTACTATTGAGACACCACAGGTGCTGGGCACTGAAGATACAAAATGATAAATTGGGAAAGTTTTTTTTTTTTTTTTTTTTTTTTTTTTAAGCCTAAGTTTAGGTACCTCCCTGGCACTTGCAATTTATGAAGAGTGAGGAAAACCTGTAAAAATCCTCAGTCAAGGAGGGCAGTTCTGGTGGGAATTGAACCCCAGACCTCCCACTCATTGGTCTGCGCCTCAACGACTTCAGCCACCCATGTCTGTTGTATTTTTAATGCAAACTCATTTGCTAAGCAAGGCATTGATGTCCTACACTTGGGTAAAAGAGGGAAGGTTATCCATTTTCAAGTTGCACAACAGAATTTGACAAACCACATTACGCTGGATGGTGGGGATATGGGTAAGAAAGCAGCTTGTGAAATGAATGGCTGAGAAAACTGAAATATCAGAAGAACGTGCATATAAGCTCATTTGATCAATGCTTATTTCACTTATATTGCTAGAACTGAATGAATATAAAGACGGTTATTATATGTCTTTAATAGTAGACATGTTCATTCATTATAACCTTATTTATCAAACACGTTTTGCTTGTTTTCAATATTTTTAAGAGCTGAAAATTAAGAGTAGATAACTGTTTATGGCTTCCTTATAATTAGTATCCCAAGTGTATCATATATTCTAAGGAACCATAAAACTATGCTAAATAACTTAGTGGCAACTTCCTTAAGGCATTTAGAATAACTTACAATGGCCTTGATCCAGATGCCACAAGGTGCAGTTGAAGGGAAACTCCTGGAAATTTTTCTTTAATTCAAGATCCTTGTGGAGTGTTGCAAAATACTTTTGACATGAGGAAATTAATCTCTAATGGTTTCAGACTCTGTGGAGGGTACATATAATCAGGTGATGTGAATGAGACAGCATCTGTCTAAAGTAAGAGCACCTTAGTATCATCTACTCTATCCTATAAAAATGTATTAAATATGTTCACAACTAACTCCACTTACTTATACAGCATTAGGAGATATTTTGGGGGTGATTGCTATTTATAGCTTCCTGTTCAAATGAAATAATCATCTATTCTATTTAAATACACTCAAAGATGAAAAAAATGAACAGACTCAAAGCATTAATTTGTTTTCAGTTCTGTTTGGCACAGCACTCAGTTCAAGGTCTTATAGCCTTTAGGCTTATTCTGTCAATACCAATCACATCAAACTCTCTGTGGCAGACATGTGCTGATGGTCGAGCAATTTAAATCAGATGTCTAGCAATGAGAACTACCAAAGTTCGAATTCTACCCATGTGTGAGTTATTTCATGTTATTTTTTGCAAGAAAAAATAATGTTTAGTATGCATTTGATAATATTACTTCAAATGCAAATACTAATTTGAATTTAAGGCCTTTATGCTCACAAAAGAAAAATAACAAAGTAATTAAGACATGAGTGTGTAGTTCAACTAATCATACAATGATATCCATTAACAAAGTAATATTTGTTCTCAAAATAAATGAGAAATTAATGAATTAAAGGCAATTTATGTTTTCTTTTTCTTTTTATTATTTGCATTATAGAATATTTATAAATATGGCATTTATTTTGAAAACTTCATATTTTGAGTATAAATGCCTTAAAATTAAAATAAATGTTCTCCATGAAAAGATATATTATTGTCATAAATAAACATTAATGTTACTTTTAAAAGCAAATAAAATAAAAAAACCCAAGTGGAGTGAGTTCAAACCTATAGGCAGTTCTTACTAGACATGTGCTTTTGTCTGTTTGGTTCTCAGAGCACATGGCCTGTTTATGGCATAACTTGAGGTGAAGGCAGTGTTAAAACATGTGCTGTGAACTTAGCATTGTTGAATGCTTCCAATATTTTCTGAATCAGTCATGGTTTCAGGCCATTGCTCATATTTTTGTGTAAGGATGTACAACTGCTCTAAGGCTGTATTTAGCAAAATGAGCAAGGTACGTTTCTAAGAAACATTCTGCTTTCAGTATTGTTTAAGAAGTGCTCTTAGAATTGGATTCTCAGCCATATATCCAAAAATTGTTTGCAACAGCAAGTACCGTATATAAATCTCAATTGAAAATGTAAAGATTGCACAAAGGAAGCTGCATCAAAAATGCCTCTCTATGAGTGTTCTGATGAGTTTTTGCCTTGGACTCCTGCTTTAGGTCACTTATTTTCTTGTAGAGTCTTAAATCCATAGAAAAAATAGAGCTTTAAAGATTAAACATTTTAATTAGATTATTTTCTTAATAGGATTCAGTCAGAAGTTGAAAAACACAAGATTTAAACCCAGGTGCCCTGGAACCGAAAATGGTTAATTACTTTATTTTTCAATGAGCACAGTGTAAATTTATAAATAAGCATGGCTATAATTCTGCCTCTCCACAAAACACAATTTGAGAAAAAACTAATTTTTTGAAAAATTTTACAATTCACACTATCAAAGATAAATGATGGAAACTTCAGTCATATGGTAATCTAATATGATTAGAATCATTTAAAACAAACTAAACTTTAATCTGAAGCATACCATTCAAACATGTTAGTTTTACCAAATACTGTTTAAAAAAATTATTAATGTGGCATATCAATCTAGTGCACCAAAGAGTTTGCCACTGTTTTGCACAAATATTTTGAAAAGAAAATGAATTGTAGTGACATTTAGTCGGAAATGTATTTGTATTTTCAATAAGAAAAACATAAGTGAGATATAGTATTACATAAAATGTATATACATTATGGGTGAAAAATCCAATTTTTTTGTAGCAAATTCTAATAAGATTGTGAAATGAATCTTCACTTTCCATTAAGAAAACATTATTGAGATATATGTTTTACCTGCAAAGCGTACAAGTTTTTTTATTTAGAACAAACCCGTATAAAAGTGGAACTAAAATTTGATAGAAAATCATTGCAGAAAACAAATAAAAACTGAATACTTGGGGGTTATTTTTTATAATAAATTTAACTCTGCAAATGAAAGTAATCATTCATGTGCATACTATTTTTACATAATAGAGACATGAGTTTGGGCAGTTTCTCTGCGCTACAGATCCTAGATTGTTCTTTCCATTCATTACAGGATTTGCAAGCATTTGAACTAGAGTGACCAAACTATAGATTATATTCATTTGTAAATATATCATTTTTAGTTGACTAAGGGCGTCCCAACTCTGATCATCAACGACGAACTCCCGACCAGTTTTAAACCGCTTTTTATCACTCTTAGCCCTGGGTTTGGGTTAAACAATTATCTCCGTAAGCTTCATTCATCATCTTGTGATTTTCGGTAAAGGATTTACAACATTTTACATAAAAGTTAATAATGTGCTGCTCATGGTGTCTGCCGTCTGAATCGCAGAAAACTCATGCAAAGAAATTATAGGGTGTGCTGGTGTGAAACAACTCTGAAATAAGGTAATCTTGCGTTGCAAATGGGACGCATCTTGTCCACATCTCGTCAAAGTCAGAACTAATCAGTGCCAAAGTACCTCGACACTATTTTGACGCAAACTTTTGAAAGTTCCGATATTATTTTGTTTACTTATTCTAATTTTTATTTTTAAACCGGGTCCGAAAAGCAAAGTAGCAATAATTTCACCATGAGTGTCAACGAAGGATTGGATAGTGAGTGATTCAAATAGTAGTTTGCATGGACAATTATTACACGCTTTTTAAAAATAACATAAATAAGCAATAAAATAAAGAAGAAATATAAAGCTAATTTTACGTCTAATTTCTATGAACATACAAATTGAAATTTCAATTATTTCATGGAAAAATGTTTTTTTTAAATGATGTTTAACACCCATTTTAACTACTGAGCCATGAACACTGATAATGCATAAAATGACAAATAAGGATTTTTTAAGCGTTTCAGTTCTAAGTTTAGGATAACTCCCCAGCATTTGCCATTTATGAGGAATGAGGAAAACCTGGAAAAAAACTTTAATCATGGAGGATGGTTCTGGTGGGAACGAATCCCTGATCTCCCTCTCACGAGTCCGCACCGAAACGACCTTAGCCACCGGTTGCGATGAAAAAAAAAAAATAAATAAATAATAAAAAAAAACTACATATTCAGCCAATAGTACTTTTCTTATTTATGGAAGTAATTTGCTCGGATTTAAAAATTTGATAGAAAGCTCGATTTGAAATAATTCTGGTATAAGAGAGCTGCTAGTTATAAAATATCTCCTAGATTCTGTCATCCTTAAAACAAGTATATTGGATTCTCTTCGTTTGTTTGTCGGGGGAGGGATACTAGAAATATGTTCAAAATGGTGCAGTACGTGCTTGTCAATCCAGTTAGTTATGCCATTTCGAAAGAGTGTTGAAGTATGTTAGCTGTATCCAGGTCGACGAACGTTTGTTTTCCAAAATATTTGCTGTAAGTTAGTGAATTTGGGAATCACGAAAAAGTTAATGCAATACAAGCTAATTGTTATGCCTCTTGTTTATAGAGTTTTGAAGTGAACAAGCAAGATCATTTTGTTTTCATTTTTCCACCTCCAACATAATGATTGATGTTCCCAAGCAAATTATTAAAAATACTTTCTTTCCTTCCATCCATCCATATTTGATTAGACAGGTCCATCCAGGTCCACTTACTACAGTTGGAGTAAAATATAAATTACGCACCAAGTTAACATTTTAAGGGCGTTCTTGCTTCATGTTGTAAATGTAAACTTCTATAAATTATAACAAATCTAGCGCAGCACTGAAATGTATACATCGAGTATAATGCCCTATTTTTATAAAATAACTAAGGACTTTTTGTCTCCTATGTTTCCTGTGGAATTGATTCTAGTAAACAGAATTAGCTCTTTTATACTTTTTCTTGAAAGATGTAAGGTAAACGATTCGTTTGGGAAATTCTGAGCTCTGGAGTAGAAGTTGGCTTTTAAAGGCGGACAGCTCAAAATATATTTAATGGAAGCCATACAAAACACCGAAGACCGTCACGCCACTGATAAAGAAAGGGTCAAATTCGCAAAGTGTGTCATGTAATGCGATTACGTCACGTTCAAACGATGCACGGGTCTGCTCTGTCATCTAGCGGTGCCACATAAAATTATCAGCGGAAGTATACACATTTGAAAATAGATCAATTAATGCTTTTAGCTCTTTTAAGCCATACACACAATAATGAGAATTCGTTGACTTATTTTGACAGTATATAAAATTAGTATGATTTTATATCCTGACTGTGTCTCATTTTGGCTGAAACGTGAATTGTACAATGAGCTGTTTTTACGACTCTGGAACTACTTTCAAATGCGTCAGTGCGTCTGTTGATATTGTGCCCATCCCAGTGCTGGAGAATTTGTGATTGTTGTCAGGTGTTTGCTTAATATATATGGATATTCCAACCTTCTAAGGTAATATTGCCATAAGCATGTAATACTTACGTTATAGCTGAAAATATTACAGGTATGAATATTTTACATATACTGTGAACATGGTGGAATTGTGATAAACAAGCGAAGTTTCAAGCTAACCTATTAATGAAAACGTCCTGGACACTCCCAGAACGGCACTTTAAAGTCACTAAAAATTATAAGACTGGCACTGCAAACAATATTTACAGCTTGCATCACAAGCGATTATTGCTAGAAATCATGTTCTATGATTGGGTCATCGGCGGGAATGTCACTTAAGTAAGGTTATAAACGCGAATAAATAAAAGACGTTCGAAAAAATTTAAAAATTGTAGGATTCAATAACGTCACGAGGAAATGCAAACGCACAGAAAATGATTGATTGATAAGTGTTTATATTACTTATATTTCTGAATAGTGCAGTATAGTTGTCAGCTATGTAGAGCTTAACGACGTAGCAACTGAATAAACCACGGTTGCACATTTTTATGTGTAATAGTTTTACACTTGAAGTGCGCACCGAGTGTGAATGAATATATATTACTAGCCAACGTTACACAGTGAGCAGAAACTTCACCACACCACAACTTATTAAAACAAATTACGCATTTAAGTATACATTTAGATTAGGAATAATATCATTAGATCACAAGTATAGAATAATAACCATTACTCAGATTTCTTAAGTGTATGTATGATTATCTGAAATGTGAATGACAGAACTGCTGTGCAATATTAACTTCTGGGAAACTATTAGAACTCCATAAATGATGCCTGTGAACATGCTTCAAGTATGATTTTATGAAGAATAAGTAAAACTTTTTAACGCCATAGGGTCTCTAAAGAATGCTGTCTTTTTTTATTATTATTTTATTACTGTGCACATTTCATTTTTGTAGTGTTGCATCTAATAGAAGTTGTTTCCTACTCTTGCGTTTGAAAATTTTATGCATGTTCTATATATTGCGGTCCAAACAATGTTACTAGTAAATATGAGGATATTTGTTTTGTGAATATATCATTTTAATTTGGTATTAACAGTTGATTGATACCAAATATTAATATCAATAGATTAGGCTATTGCAATTCTTTGCATCTCTTTACATTTTTAATTAAGTTATTTGTAATATTCTTTATAAATTTACTGCCTGTTTGTAATGTATTTTTATATTATATGTTTGACTTCACACATGCAACCGGTTTATATATACAAGTACAAATTAGATGCCCAGGCATAAAAAAGGTGGGAAAAGGAAGCAAAAATGCAAATATAAGCAATGAGAAAAGGTATTTTGCATTGTTATGAATAACTAAAACTTAAGTTAGTTACAATTATCAAATGTACAAAAGGGCAATTCCATGATAAAGAGAACATTGTTATTTTTATGATTTTAGTGAACTGAAGTGAAAGAGCATTTAATATATTTAAATATTCATAATGAATTTTAGTAAAATTATGAAGTTAAAATAGTTACCTTTAGCGCCTAATAAAAGAATGTGATTTGTATGTATGTACATATCCCATTCTGTATATCCGGGATGAACCTTATAATCAAAGCATTTTAAATTTTCAAATCCAAAAAAAAATCCCTCTTACTGAGGTTACAGGCTAGCAGGGTGAAAACATGTCTAAAGTACTGTTCTCAAATTAAATATGATAAGATTGGCAGACTGAAACATAAGCCACTGTTTTTCATTTTTGATTATATAGAACATGATTAAGACATCTAAAAGTATAAGTATTTAGTATACAAAGTATCAGTTATACCACAGAGAAGTTAAAAAAAAAAAAAAAAAAAAACCTTGACTTATTAAGAGAAAAACCATATTAGTATGTATAAATAATGTGGAACAAAAAAAAGTTAGACGGGGGAAAAAAATGAAGGTTTAGAAGAAATTCCACCACCAAATAAAACATTAGATAGTTCTAACTTGTCAGAGATAGCCATGATAAACTGACATTACCAAAGAGTTGCCAAAAGAAAAAAGTCTATAGTTAGCAAGTAACCATAGTCTTTTAGAGTAGATCTCTCATGAACACCAAACTGATGAATGAAATAGAAGAACATAAACAAATTTTATTAACATGATACCTGTGTAATGATTGTACTAAAAGCCATGTTCAATGTTGCTACCTCCTATACAGCATTAAAGAGTATTTTGCACTTTTTATAGATGACATTGTGGATAAGAATTCTGTAAAAGTCAGCTGAATTAGGACCACAGTTTTGTTTGATTATTGGCAAGACACCAACAAATAATTGTCTCTATATACATAATGAGAAAATGGCTACGCTTGTAACTGCCTTGAACTTAGAAGCAGTACCTATCACAGATTGACTCCTGATAATGGAAATTCTGTGTATTGATGGAAAAAGCAACACATGTGCACATAGAGTTAAAACAGTTTCAGCAGGCACATGCAAATCACATGATATTACCAATGAAAAAGAAATATTGAAGGTTAAGTGATAAAACAATGTATAGAGTATGCACTTTTATCATTTTACAGTGCAGTGGTACATACATACGTACTATTATGTCAGAAAATCCTCTTTCATTGTTATGTGAAAAGAAAACAGCTTCTTTAAAAATGCTCTTGGCCATGCTTCTTATACTGAATTCTTCTCAAATAGATTTCAGTGAGAACTACTATTCATTCACCAAAATGAAGTACAAAGTGACATTGGACATGTGATCAGATAACTTTGTTCACAGCATCTTTTATTAGCACAGAAATATAATGTAAAATGTTATGTGATTGGCTCAGGCTATATGGTAAATGACAAGTATATGTTGCACAATTCACTGATTTATAATTGTCACGTTCAAATATCTAACCAGCTTGCTTTGAGAACAATGATATGTAAATATTGCCACATTTATCTCAGTCTTTGATGATCTAGTGATATAATTCTCTGTTTTACTACACCAATAATATTTTAGCTTCAGTCTAGAATTTAAGAGCAAACTCCACTTGGAGTGGTATAATAATAATAATAATAATAATAATAATAATAATAATAATAATAATAATAATAATAATAATAATAATAATATATCAGCAAATAGCAGTCTAGGATTAACAGTAGACAAACCTACAACTGCAGGATAGTTTATCATTGATATTGTTGGTAAACTTAACTAATGATCATGTATAAAAGTTTGCCTCTTCTTTGATACTGCTTGAGTAAATGATTAGTGTGGTAATACTGGTTTTATAATTTAAATGTCTTGTCCCAAATGTGAAAACTTTGCATATATTTTCATTTGGAGCTACCCAACATTTTAAACAGAGATTTATTTTTATCTCTATCAACTAATATTCCAGTTTTTAGCAACTGGCGCTTCTTTGCCACATCTCCTGGCAAAGGGGCAGTTGATTAAATTAGTGGTACAGTGAGGCAGAAGTATTTGATTCTGTGCGAACAGGTTGTTTTCATCCTAAAAATCATGTCGTCACATTAAAACTCTCTTTAAGTTTCACAAACACACTTATAAAGTAATTACTTTTATAAGTGTGTTTGTGAAACACACTTACCCTGAAGGTTTGTGACGACATGATTTTTATTGTTTTACTTTAAATCAAAATAAGATTAACAAAAGTTTCACTGTGTGGATTCCGACATTCCGTAAACATGTTTTCATCCTATTAAAACCAAATCTTTTACAGAGTGTGCAAAAATAGCATCAGAAATACAATCTCTAGTATGTTTCCAAAGATGACATAGAAAGCAAGAAACAAGATTTTGATAATTTGTGAAATGGAATTGAGAAACTCACTGAAAAACATAAAATTCACTACATTCAGACACAACAATCCTTTGTAGCAAAAATAGAAGTTATCGGAGCTCTTTGCTTTCATTGAAGACTGAAGTATGCCATGAAGTACACACAACAGTGTCACCAACCTTATGCTATAGGTTGCCATGATGTATCATGTCAAGTGTGAAAACTGGCATGCAGTGAATTGGCCATAGTTTCTGTTAAGCATTGGTCATACAATGTTCAGGAAGAGGAAATTAAGTTCCAGTTTCTTCATGCGAAGAATCCTGAAGGTAATCAAATTAAGGATATTGATAATATTGCATATGCAAATGCTGACAACTTTATACTGTCTTTCAGAACCCCCATATACAGTATCATCTACAATAATATTTACTTCAAGAGCATCAAAGCCTGTTTTTGTAAACAGGAATATAATATATACCTAATTCTTCAACTTTTTCAGAGCACACGTTATGTTACTTGAAGTGTTTGTTTTATTTAAAATGTTTGTCCTGTACATAATATTTAGTCTTATGTATGTGCTGTTAACATTGCTTAATCAAAAATGTTAATGAACAATAAGTAATCTTCACCTAAGTTTGTTTATGCAACTGTTATATCCTTTAAAATAGTTAAATATTGATTGCAAATATAATTTACTTCAGCTGGACTCAATATGGACAAAAACTGTTGGTTTGTAACTAATACAACAACGAGTATATATATACACACACACTAGTACTTATGCCTTAAGAAATAGTACACAGTAAAATTTATACATATTTCGTTCATTGAATAATCTTTTCCATTCCCTGTTAGACTGTAACAAAATGTTTAAGAAGGTCGCAACAATGTGCAATATATCAACAGATAAACACATTATTTTTCAACTAGTATAGAATTAGTGACAAACTATATGATTTAAATATACAGTATCAACATACTGTACTATATGCTATACAAATGTTAATCTTTAACTATGGAATTGCCAGAAAACAGTAACTGATTTATTTAATTGTAACAGATAATTGTATTAAATTATCAGTTACTGGAAGTTGTATGTAATTCCTTTTTTCTGTAATAAGAAAATAATTTAAATAATGATTTGTATATTTTTAATATGGTAACCACAATGTTGTTTATGAAGAAAAAACACAAAAATATTAGACTGAATCTTTTAATACCTTATATCATTTGTTGCACTTAACTACAAGGTAATTCTTCAGATTATCAACATGAAATATTGTCTGTCATATAATATAGTTTTCAGGGTAAAAATGTCTTCTATGGCAAATGGGGCATATTGAAACAAGCATTGATCAACAATCCACATCCACAAAGAATCTTGCCCACATTTTTTATTGTTTCTAGGTCTGGATTAGCTGGACATTATTCTATTGTATCTATCCATTCAGATGCTTTCTATCTTACTTGGGAGTGCCTGGATCAATTGCACTACCTTTTTCACAGTCTTCAGAGATGTAACTGAGGGCTGTCCTCTTTCTTCAAGACTGGTGATAATTTCAGGTTACTGCATAATGGGCAGCGGTGAAGGCTAGGCCATTTTGAGTTATTGTTTCACTGAAAAGTTTTTGGCATCATGAATAGAAACAGATCTTCAAAAAATGAATTGATGACATTTCTCACTTCTTGAAGTTTGTTGCAGTAATCCACCTATCTCATTTTGTTAGCATTATTGGTTGTTGAGATAAGGCAAGATCAGGTGTGAGCTCTTTGAATTTCTGGGTGTGGGATGGAGCTTTAAAGAAAATCTTTTTGGTATGTTCAACGTTGGAGAGAAACTGAGCACTTCCTCAGCAACATGATTAAAACCATGTGCAAGATTAATTATATTGCACATTGCTGAAAAGTAATTTTTTAAAACTTTTTAGCATCCTTTTTATGTACATGCAGTGTCTGTGAGAAATAGAAAAACTAAGTTTCTTCTGGCTAAAGTATATTCATAGTTATAGGAAGTAACTGGTTAATTACATTATTGGCATTTTCCAATTCTCAGAATTGGAAGGAATGGGATATATCCCTCTTGATTATCTGTACTGTCCATGGTTCCAATGATTATGCCTATCTATTACATCCATTGTCTCATCAATAGAGGTCCGTATTTTCTTTCCACTAATTCAGACTGGTTTCAACCTTCTCTACCATCAAAAGAAGTTTATTACAAATGCATTTTAGTGCAAAATGCTCTTCCCTCTAGTCTAAAAGCCTTAACAATGTCAAATACTTAAATCTGCTCTTAGAAAATACCTATGTAAAAGGGCATATTATTCAGTGAAGGAATATATGAATGACAATATATTATACTGCAATGCAAATGGAAACATGTATATAGTACAATTTGTGTGACAGTGATTTGTCTATTTCGCTTCTATGTTTTTTTCTTGTTTTGACTAAGTTGTTCTAGGAGTTGCTTTTTCATTTGTATTATAACCATTTAAGCAGATGTGCGTATTATATTTTGTAAATTTAGAATGTGTACTGCTGTGGTAATAGTAAGTTCGTAAGTCTCTGTGAATGCTTTGTGAACTCGTGGAATGCTCCAGGGACTAAACTAAACTTCCAAATATTGTAATTATGGCTTCTTAATTTACTAATATAATTTTTTTCTAAATGTAAACTTAATGTGGAATGAATCGTTGGTGTATTTCTCCAAAAATTCTTCAAAGATTTCTTTTTCTTTTTCCATAAAGGATGCCTGCATCTGGAATGCATTGCACAAGTCCTTGAAAATACTGACAACTCTGCTATTCCATACTGAACATTATTTTTTAAAATTAACCTTTTTTTTATGAGACTAATATAAATCTTTATAGCTGATGGGTCAGAGTAGAAATAAGTTTTAACAACTTAATCCACTGTGTATGCATTTATTTTATGAGCAAATCTGAAGTGTGCACATAATATATTTTAGTGTAAACATTATCATTATTTGTAATTTAACTGTTTCCTTTTCAACAATCAGCCAATCTCTTACCATCTTATGTACACCAATATTCTGTCTTATTTTAGGACCTTATTCTAATAGTTGGTGGTGTAGACAATGAGATTTAATGATGTAATTGCGTGTCACACTCATCCCAAAAATTACTGTTAAGTTTGTTTTATTAATCAACAAGAAATTATAAAAGGAATAAAAGTTTACAGAAGTGAGGTTAGGTCAGTAGTCAGTGCATATGAGTATTGCACTTGCTTGATTCACAAGTAAGACATCCTAGGTTAATATCTGACACACCTGTCCTCCATAGTATTCTTTTTAATACATTAATAATTATTTTTAGAGAAGTAAATGAATTAAATAAAATTAGGTTTTATAATACTTTTTGGTTGTCATGAAGGCTCATTCTCATATATAAGGATAGTTTTAGAAAAAGTATCATTCATTTTGTTAAAATTTTTTTAAAAACTGTAAAAACTTTTAAAAAAATTTCATATGGAACTAACACAGTGAAGCTCACATGAATTAAATCTGTCGTCTAACACTCTTCATGCTTCACTAACCTTAAAAATATTCGGTACCAGTTTCAAAGATATGTTATCTCCATCTTCGGCCGTAGGCGACTGGTGTAAAAGGCTGTTGTTTTGCTCTGGTGAAACTTTTATGAACTTAAAATTTATATTTTATTCCTTTGGAATGTCAAATTCATCAAATGATCCTTATGTTTGTAGATGTAAATCTTTTCTCAAATGTCCAATTGTACCGGTCCCTGTACAGCTCTCAATAATTCAACTTTTTCCTTTATATCATGATTTTCGGTCCAAAAGTGATATGCCACTGCTGGTTTTTCTATTTGTTTGTATTTTAAATTTCTCATGTGTTCTTTTAGATGTATCCCCACATTCCTCTTAGTTTTTCCTATGTAGATCTTATCACATTGCATATGGAGCAATAGTCGGTGTCTACTTTTTTCTTTTTGATATTTGACTATTGTCTTTCACTGTTAACTATAGGCCAAAGCAGATGTAAAAATATTTTCTTTTTCAAAGTTGTTTCTATACCCTCTCCCATTCTTTGTTTGATGTATGGAAGTAAAATGGCAGACAAACTAGAAAATCTGCATATGGAGCAGTAGTCAGTGTGTGAAGAAATTTCTTAATTTCTAGGTGTATGATTAGAGAGTGTGTATATCATTTAACAAAGGGATTTGCAGACACATAAGGAAATAACAAAAAGTAAGCAACATTTTTAAAATGTTCAAACTATTTTTCACAAAATACAGATTTTAATTTATCCACTTTTACATATAATCAATATTTTTATTTTGTTCTGTTCTTGTTGGCCCATTGCCATTTTCTTTCCCACCATTCTTTATTTGTACTGATATAAGACATTAGTTATTATCCTTAAGCTCTGTATCATCTTGTTTATATTATTAAGTAGTCGTTTCTGCAGTGTGTATGTCGGTCCTGGTGGTTTAGTGGTAACCATACTTGCCTTCTAAACCCAAGGTCGCGGGTTCAAACCCGGCCAGGATCGATGGATTTTTTCGGGCGTAAAAATCCTAAGCATGTCATCCTTCGGCAGGGAAGTAAAGCCTTGGGTCCCGTGTCGTACATTTACGGCACAAAAAAGAACCTCAAGCTTGAAAAAAAGAGGCCTCTGAGCAAAAATTGTTGGCTGTTTCACGCCCTGAATTGAATAGGACGCTGATGACCTGAGATGTTAAAGAGCGTCCATAAATAAATAATAATAACTGGCAGTTTGTTTTTTCCGCGTTAATTAAACATTTTAATGTTCATCCTGAAATGTCTGCATTCACTTTTCTTGGGTTTTGCGATAAATTCTTCTTATGATACCTATGCGAATTAAACTTTTTGTTTAATGCCAAAACAATTGCCCCTCTCGATAAATTTTCCTTATAAGCAGGACTGAAAGTACTAGTACCATCATACAGCTAGCGCCCGAGCGACAGCGAGGAGAGCCGAAGACAGTGACGCACAGTTAGCTAGATAACACTTCACGAACAACGGTGCAATAGCTCAGGCGGTAATGCTACAGTTGTGAAGATAGTGGGTTCGATTCCTACCATCCACATGGTCCCCCCCCCCTCTCTCCTGCCGGAGTTGAAGGAAATTTGCCACAATTGCAATGATTTACTCGTTAAGCCACTGGATCCACCGGTTTCTAGGCTTTACCTCGATTAGCCGACGGGTTAGGTTAGTGTGTGTAAATGAAGAGATTTCCCACCGTTGCAATATTTTACCCGCCTAGTAATGCCCTCATTACAGTGATTTACCCGTACCTGTAAGGTACATTTATATGTACGAAAAAGAGGCGAGCTTAAGTGTGTGTAGTAGCACGAAGGTACTGCTTGTAAAGTCAAGTCTCTCAATATCTCTCGTGTACTAACTTAGACAGAAATGAAAGCAGCACACTCGTTGAGCAATGTAACTGAAGCAACTTTTTCTTCTGCTACTTCACCTTCCGCTGTCATAGTGGTTTAGTTGCTAGATCGTTTATTGATTTATTTATGGATGCTCATTAACATCTCAGATCAGCATCCCGCCCAACTCAGAACGTGAAACAACCAATAAATTTTTCTCAGAGGCCTCTTCTTCCAGGCTTAAGGTTCTTTATGTGTCTTAAATGTACGACACGGGACCCACGGCTTTAGTTCACTTCCGAGGGAAGCCAGCCATAATTAGGATTTTTAAGCCTGAAAAAATTCATCGATCCTGGCCGGTATTGCAACCGCAATTTTGGGTCTACGAGTCAAATATGGTTATCACTAGACAATCAGGATTTACCTGTAAGCGATAGGATCCAACGCCGCTGTGTAGTCAGTAGTCGGTCACCTACAGTAAACTCCTAAAATACCGCTCTGAAAATAAAAAAAATAATTAAAATAATATAAAGTAGCAAAATATACAGAATGTGTAAATAACATGTAATATAATATTTTAAAATTAATTATCTAATTCTTATAGCACTTTGTTACAAAAACAAAGCGATATAGGAAGTATTAAGAACTAGTAAAATCTGTTGTTTTGCAATATTGGTTCAACTATTATTACAATTTGTACTCCCAATGCCCCTCCCCCCATTTCAATGAATTTCCTGATGTCTGCAATACTCCCTGCTTTTTAACTTTAACTACCACCATCTAACACGTATATTATCTTGATATATCACAAATGCGCTTTATTTGTCATTTGTTTATATTAATTCCTTTATTTTCTACAATGTGTGCCGTAACCTATAGTCGCCAATTTTCGCGTGTACGTCTTCTATTTTTCCATTGAAGGGGCTCTGTGCATCAATACAGCTGTTGTGTTCCATTCTGTTTGAAGAGTTATGTAATTTTACTCTAAACAATTTGGTGCAATGGTAAAAGTTACCACTCGTTTACTTATTTTTTTTATTTGTTTACTTATGAACACTCTTTAACATATCAGGTCATCAGCTTCCCATTCTATTCAGGGCGTGGAACGGCCGACAAATTTTGCTCAGAGGCCTCTTTTTTCATGCTTAAAGTTCTTTTTCGTTCCGTAAATGTACAACAAGGGACCCACGGCCTTACTTTCCTTCCGAAGGAAGCCATACTTAGCATTTTTACATCGAAAACATCCATCGATCCTGGCCGGTTTGAACCCGCGATCTTGGGTTTAGAAGGCAAGAATGGTTACCACTACACCACCAGGACCGACAAAATCCTTGTAATAACGAAACTTTACTTAGGTTAGGAATGCGCTTAAATTTGTTTTAAGAAATTTGCCCTAATTCAGCGATACCCCTTACTCCTATGCACTGCAATCAAGTGCATTTTTTGCTGTTACAATTGTGACGTCACCAACTTAACCCCACTATGACCCATTTTCTCGTGGTCCGATTTCAGCAATGAAAGCCTACGCATTATTTATGGGTTGCTAGCTTTGAACACAATCAGTCCACCTCCTCTTGCTTGCTGCTGCGCTTTTATGTAACTTTTTGCAATATTTTGCTAAGTTTCTATCTTTGGGTGTTTACGGATGATTTCCCGTTTGTTCAAGAATTCAGTTTAATTATTGGTATATGGACAGGCAGTTTTAACAACTTCAAACACAGAAACATGTCCCCTTTTCGTTTTTCTTTTGTCATGTCATTTAAACGTTTGTTCAATAGTACCGCAGTGTCATGGCCGTTTCCATCTCTGCTCTCAATCGTCCAAGTGTGGAACTGTAATGACCACTCTACAAGTTAATTCCCTTAAGTTAGATATGCCGTATTTAGTGTGCACCTTACGCTAAAAAAAGAATACTGTCGAAGTTTGAATATGTCTAGGATCGCTTCGGCACAGTTCCTAAACCCAAGATCTGGGGTTCAAACCCGGCCAGGGTCGATGGATTTTTTCGGGCGCAAAAATCCTAAGTATGGCTTCCTTCGGAGGGCAAGTGAAGCCGTGGGTCCCGTGTCGTACATTTACGGCACGAAAAAGAATCTCAAGCCTGAAAGAAGAGACATCTCAGCAAAATTTGAATGGGACGCTGATGACCTGAGATGTTAAAGACCGTCCGTAAATAAATCAATCAAAAAGAAGGGGGAAAATATCGCTTCGGCTCAGCGCTTTGTTCACATTACCACTAGTTTAATGTAGCACTAGAATTAAGTTGTATTTTTTCATCAGAGAGCATTGTGTGCATGGAATCAGCGATGCAAGAGATCATTGGTTTCATCCCAGCCTAGACACTTGAATTCCCGCCTTCTCTCTCTCACGCTGATGACCTGAGGTGTTAAAGAGCGTCCATAAATAAACCAAAAACTGTCTCTCTTGTTTTGGTTTTACAAACACGTAAGTTTCTTCCATGTGCAATTTTATTTCCAAAACTTGATAGTCTACACATAATACAATTAGTCATAGAGGGTGTTTTTATTGCATTTTCCCTATTATGTTTACAATATGGTTATAAAACACGGTGGGCTAGATACATGTCTGAGGCGTACAACATTAATTGGAAACGTGGCAAACGAAATCATTCGATCTACTGTAAAACCAGCTGTACGGACGGATCTTACCCAAAGTTGAGCCAACTCGAAAAGCGGACCAGTTTTTGTATTTGGCCCTTTGATACCCAGTTGGACACCATATTAAAATTAACATAAATTGATAGTATTAATTTGAGTTCAATAAATTTGCAAAATGCTTCTTACCAAATCTGATCTTAAAAGATTATTGTATAAATATTCAAAATGTAACAAGTTTATTTTGTCGTTCAAGTTAATGGTAATACTTTTATGTATATTTACTTGTGATATATTTTATCCGAGAAAATTGTTGGCTTGCAAGTTCAATTGTAGGTACTAAGTCGGTGAATTCCGGAAAAACGTGGAAAGAAAAGATTCAAAAAGTAACTGGTGTTTGATTAGAAAATGGAAAGTTAAGTGCATGCCTGTTCAAAATAAAACCTGTTTGACGTGAACTAAATGACATTTTGTAAAATTCAGTTCCAGTAATCATATAATGGTAAATTAGAATTAAACAACATTGTCCTATACAAAGTGAACACAAATTGTAGCTTTAAAAATTGTTTATCCTGCTTCGAGAAAAGCATTATTCGGTAGTATTATCATGGTTGTATCACATGTTAAGGCGTATGTTGTGTAAGAAGCTTCGGAGGAAGTTTTCTGACAGATGAGAATACATTAAGGTCTTACGTGCACATGACATCATCCACTTTATTTGAATTCACCATGAATGGTCTCTCTCGGTATACATGCATACACAAAAGCCAATGCTGATTGCTTCTGAATTGAGATGGGTGCACATGCACTGAGAATTAAACATACTTGTAAAGCATTGGGATCACTATAGCAGGGGCAGCCAAAAAGCAGCGTTATACGCAATGAACTGAAGCACAGGATTGCCAAACGATTACTGATTATTGTCTCCAGAAAGTAGCCAAATATCACATAAAATAAGCAATGTCATGGGTAAATACACAATGTATTGGTTAGAAGTTTAATCATGGGTAATAAATTCAGCTGTAAAACCCATTCATTTGCCTAATAATTGAACAGCAATATAAAAAAATTGAAATACAATTACCTTTAGCCTACGACCTCTTCACTCATTCTTTGTGATATTATACTTGGGTGTGATTTGGTTTATTTACGGACGCTCTTTAACATCTCAGGTCATCAGCGTTCCATTCTATTCAGGGCTTGCAACGGCCGACAAAATTTGCTCAGAGGCCTCTTCTTTCAGGCTTGAGGTTCTTTATCTTGCCGTAAATGTACGACACAGGACTCACGGCTTCCTTTCCGAAGGAAGCCATACTTATGATTTTTACGCCCGAAAAAAAAAATCCATCGATCCTGGCCGCGTTTGTGAGGCAAGTATAGTTACCACTACACCACCAGGACCAACGCATTATACTTCGGCATTTTCTCTACAAAGCGGTAACTGTACTACAGCAAATTAACAAATGAAACTCTTAATAAGCCGGCCAAATTCCTGTTTACTCAAGATTATGAACCACATAATTTTAAAACCATAATATTAAAGGTTCGTGTTTTAATTTAATCATTATAATTTGCTTTTGTTTATTAACTTGAAGCATATAAATTGCTGAAGCTATCTATTTAATAAAGGAAATCCTATTTTATCAATTCTAGGAATACACAACTCTTTATAAAAATCTCACTGTTGCAGTAGCTAATGAGAACCTGTGTTTGAGGGACAACAGTCTGTAAATCCCCATATATCTGTCAAGACGAAAAAGGTTAATGCAGTTTTATGTAAAATATTCGTACTATTATCTATTAAAAATTACAGCACTGTGAATACATTGGGGGGGGGGGGACTTTAAAATGCACCATGAAAGCAGCTAGTATCTAAACAACTTTTCGTCGCCGTACCACATAGAAAAGACGCGCCACATTTGACAACATTGCTGTGGCATGGTTTATGTTTGATAACAATCGAATACAGATTGTGTTCATTAGCGGCTAATTGCCGGTATATATGACATACCAATCAGTACAGTTCATAGTTGCGCGGGTACACGATTTTCAGTCTTGTCTAAAGGTAACTGCTTGGAATAATTAAATGTATGTTGGTAGAGAGAACTCAAGTGTAAGGTGACCAGATGTCCCGATTCCTTTTGACCCGGTTTTCATTACACGTTTTCTTCTCTCGTTGATGCGCGGCATGCTCATCATCGAGTTGGGCAGAGACGCTCTTTCATACATTGAATATTAACCACGGCGGTGTTAAATTCTCAAGACTAAGGATAGTGGACAGTGCAGTTTACATTTTTTTTTTATCAGAAGTGTCATAACGTATAAACTACTAGCACTGAAGTATTTTAACTCTAGGATGAATATGGAAAAAAAAAAAAAAAATTCTCATTGCCATGCTAGCAGTATTTGCTCTTGATTTAATATAAATTACGATCTCTCTGGTATTACCTTCATTTAGGTGGTGCATTCAGTTTCACTCTTATTAACTTTTTTTTCAAAAGTGATAATTTTGACAACATAATTAAATTAGTAGTTACTAAAGAATCAGGCTCAATATATTCAGCAGGGCTGGTATTTAAAAGATCTAAATGTTTGCTCAGACTCCACTTAAAATTATGTATTTACGGTAAATTGCAATAAGACAAAGATAAGTAATTATAGGGACAGTTTTACAGTCAATAAATATTCCGACTGAGGTTTTGTTTTACGTGACTACCACAGTTTAACTCTTGTTTTTTATTTGCTGATTTTTTTAAAAAAGCTCTAGAATATATTGAAATACACCATTCTTAAATTAAAATAAGCTTATAAAATACAGTTTTCAAGAAACGTTTAGACTGCAATAAATTGTGTGTAACTAGGGTTTGAATACACAATTTAATTTATCTTTTTCTACATTTAATGGTTGTTTTACAGATTGCAGTGTACAACAATTTGCCTGTTAAGGTATCAAAAGTAAATGGCACTTGTCTGTCACAGTTTTATACGTTAAGAAGCTTCTCCTTAGGAATAAGAAACTGGAGTATGATTAAAATAAAAAATTCAATTCTAAATCTCCCTGAATTTCCCAATGGGAAGGAAGGGGGCGGGGGACTTTTCCCAGCTAGAATATACAGTTTTTTTAAGGGTGATTTTTTTTTGTTGGTGTTTATGAATTGTTATTAGAGTTCGCGCTTTGTCGCAAACCCTATCAAAATGAATTATTTCCTTCACTACAGTATTTTAAATCAACTTAACCTTAGATTTCTCGAATGAACTGATTGCAGTTGGAAAGAAAGGGGGGAAGGTAAATTTGCCCGAATAAAGCATTATTTACGTCCTAAATGGAACCTTTGATAGATGTTTGTTCACTTCCATCAAGACTGTTAATAATCTTTTCCACTCTTTTAAAGTAGGTATAGTAGCTGCAGACCTCAAACCAAGTTCTCCATGTGAGAACGGGAGATGGTCGGTGGTTTCAGGAACGACTTTACCTTTTCAATTATCTATTCGTCCTCAGGAAACTGACTTCGTGTCTCCTCGTCTACAGACACGTGCAAAGTATTTTACATATAACGCTTGTAAGCGGTTTTAACTTTTCAGCAAGTAGCATGGACACTATCATAGTGCCATTCATTTGGTCAGCTAAATTCTCCCAATTCGTCTTCAAGTTTGCTATACACATTCCACGGCAATACTGTTCTCATCTATAGATACCTAGATTTTCTCTCCTGCGATTCCCTTTCGTATTTGTTGAATTTTCTGTTCGTAATAATGACGTCTCTCTCTCTTAAAGCAGAATTTTTATAAGTATGCTCCCAAACCTATAAAATGCGCTAATATTGAAATAAAATTAAATTTTAAATCATTGGATCAAATGTCCACTTGCATGAATAAATAATTTATACAGAAGTCCGTCTAGCGAAAGCTGAGATACAGTGTCAAAGAGGAAGTGGTGTTGACCATAGTACAGGCGTATATTTATTCTGTTGTGTAAATAGTTTTCAAAACATCCGTTAAATTTAATCTTTTCGCCAAGGACTCCGAGCTCATTTGCGCCTTCATTAATTCCTACAGACTTGCACGATTAGAATTCAATACACAACCTACGAGAAAACCAATGCAGCCCCCCCCCCCCAAAAAAAAAAAATTAATACAGCTATACAACAAGAAGACGTGTATAAATGGTAGAGATGCTACCTACCTCTTAACTTCATAAATTATGACATTTGTGGGATGCAAGACATTCGATGCGTTCAAGTTTCGTGTTTGCTGATGGCGATGGTCGCCATTTTTTTCTGCAGTAGATCTGGAGTCGATTTTGCACAGCCCATAACCCAGAACCCATTGTAGAGAAAAATCGAACTGAACTTAAAAAATTCACTAACTTCCAAATTACTGACACCTTAAACCTAATCGACATAGATGGGGCAACATCATGTCTGCTTTAATGAAAAGGACATTGTCTTTCTTGGCATAATTATAAATGGGTGTAACTGTCTTTTCTTAACCTCACTTGCAAAGAGTTGAAACATGTTATAACATTCTGCTCATACCATTCATTAAAACTCTCATCTCGCCCCAAATCCCGCGACATCCACTCTTTCTGATCTTTCTTTTATTAGTAAGCCACATGGTTGTATATAGATTAGTGAACATGTCTTCCCTAACCACAATTTTTGCTACTAAACGTTTAATACACACTATAGTTTAATCACTAACTTCAAAAATTGCGCTCTATGTATTCGTTATTCCTTCTCCTTTAATGACTACTCTTTAGAAAATTTAAATATGGAAGTATGCGGTGCACTGCTATAAATAGACTTACAATCGGGCACACAAGTTACATGTTCTACAAAACACTTTCTATTAACTTGCCGACTGTATGTACCAGAACCCATAGGGGAGGGGAGCGGCGAAGTACTCCTATTACTGACAATAGCAAAAACAAAACATACGCATTATTACGTTTACAGGATGACATCATTAGAATATGTTTCCATTATTTTTAAGAATCTGAAATTGTTAACAAACAGTATTTCTCATGTGTAATATAAAATAAAAAATAATATGTATTATAAACTTCTCCCCAGGTAGGCACAAATCTTTATAAAATGCAATAACTCCCAAACTACTGAATACCCTAAAATTAATCGACGTAGGTGGGATAACATATTTATAATCTCCTGTTTTAATGAAAAGAACACCGTCTTCCTTGGCAATAGTTATAAATGGGTGTACCTGTTTTGTCTTAACCTCACTTACAAAGGAGTCAAGACATAACATCCTGCTCGCACCATTCATTAAAAAATTATCACCTAGTTCCAAAACCCTCTTCATACGTTCTTCAGGATCTTTCCTTTCATTCTAACCCTCATTGTCGCATAAGATGGTAGATTAAGGATAATTGTACAAAGAAAATGTCTTTCTTAACCACACATTTTAGTACGGAATGTTTAATATAACCTACAGTTTCATTATCTTCAAAACTTGCACGGCGTATTCCATTTATCCACTCCTTTAAATACTGCTGTTTAGGAAATGTAAATATGACATTAGGCGGTGCACTGCCATTATTAAGACATACAAGAACAACCCATATTATACTAAACACTTTCTGTTACACAAGTTCCTGGTGTGATTTCATTAAATCAATGTTAACTTAATGAAAAACTAACATGCTGTTGTTTATTTACTTCCATCTATAAACTACTGTAATTAATCTTTCCTAACTACCACGAACCAAATAAATCCACGTGTTTTTTTGTTTGTTTTTGTTTTTGTTTTTTTTTGTTTTTGTTGTTTTTCTTACCCGTCTTTCCTTTATTTACTAATCCACATTGACACATACGATGGTAGATTACAGAAATTTGCTGTGAAAAAGATCTCCCCAACGACAATATTGGTACGAAACGCTTAATACACACACTACAGTTTCGTTATTAACTTTAAAATGTGCATGATGTATGCTCTTTATCCACACTTCTTTTAATTGCTGCTATTTAGAATACTAAATATGGTATGCTGTGCACTGTCATAATAAATACATACAAGAGCAACGCATGTTACTAACAATTTCTGTTAAACAAGAGCGTGGTTTGATTTCACTGAATCAGAAATAACTGAATAAAAACAAAGGAAGTAGTGCGCTACTTTTGATTTATTTCCAACTAAACCAGAAAGCGGAAAATTAACAAAGTGGTATAATTAACACACGGGTCACATTTTGTTTACTATTGATACCACATTGGGGTTTGGTAAAAATAGTCGGTGTTGCTATCAGCAGATAACCGTACGTTATCAGCTTGACTCAGGCATCTCGTCGCAGTATCTATCAGTTCTCTGCTTTGGTAACTTCCTTCAAGCGCGGAAGGATACAGTATCTGCTGACATTATTTCTGAACGTTCCTTAAGAGCTTACATTCTTACACATGTATGTGCAACACGCCACCCAAATTATTCACAATTTAATGATTTTCAACTACTTGAACCCTGAATTTTTTAAATGCAGGTATTGCATCTGGAATAAAACAGAAAAATGCATCTGATGTAATGCAGTTTGCAAGTGCAAACTTAAAATATGGTGCAATATCGGATATGCTATATTTACATTCTGTTCAGCTGAAACTCAGTAGCTCGGTAGCTCGATGTTGGGCTTGTACAAATCCTGTCATAAACGAGATAGAACAGAATATTTGCCACAGAAAGTACGACCGACCAAGTTCAATATATGAGAAAAACGTTTATTGAAAAGCAAAGCAAAGATAAATCCAAGACGTAGTTTGTTTAAACGTGCAGCCATGTTGTTAGGGCAAGTTCATTCTTGAAACTATTTGAAGGATGCTAAGAATTTATTAAAAGAGTTCAGAAGAGGAAACCTTAAAAGAGAAAAGTTTGCCATTAGCAAAGGACTACATTAAGAAAGATAAAGACAAATGGAAAGATGGTTTCTTTGGGGATGAAACCATATTTAATTTTCGACCCAACAGAGGGAAGAGCTGCTGCCCGAAGGAGAAGGTGATTGGTATGGGAGTGCATCACTGGCTGGAATAGGAGAAAGACTTTTGTTGAAGGCAGACTAAATTGCATGAAAGTGCCTACAAACTTGGGCTAGGCAGAACTTCTGGACAGCGATTCTGAACACAAAGCAGTAAAGGTGGGAGAAGGCTTTCTATACAACAAAGTAACAACTCGACTCCCAGCCTGCAGACTTCAATACAAGGTTGCGCTGTACTTCAGAACCTGTAGAATATTAGTAAATTGCCAAAGATATAAGTGTTAAAACCCAAGAGGAGTACCAAAGTGAAATAATAAACACAATGACTTTGTTTGTATTCGTCACTGAATAATAAAGCGGTGTACATTTTCGTCTTCTCTAAAACTCACTAAAGAATATTTATACATTTTGTATATGTTTGTGATGTGTTAACAGATACAATTTTGCTCAATTTTATAATTTAACACAATTGTTCGCAAAATTTTCTAACTGGCTCCCCTCATACGTTTTACTAATTCAGTAATCCTAAACTGGCCCCTACATTTATTTATATCTTTCTTTCTTTTCTAAACGAGAGGGTTTAAAAATGTAGGCAGTGCATTAACTAGTTTTAACAAAAACTTTGGTATGCTAATGCCTTACTGTAATTAAAGTAATAGGGAAAAGTTGTTCCGTTGAGCTCTATTATGTTCCAAATCAAGGGGTTAAGGCTCACGAACATCTCTTTTGTTCGAACGACTGCAGGGTTTTTTTAATGGAAGATGTTGAAGATGGTAATTCACAGGAATAATTGAATGAGATTTTTGAGGACTTTTAAGGGCTTACCTTCTTCCACTTTTGGATATATAAGGAGGAAATAGATTCAAAATTCTTCTATCCCCATTGTTTGAAACTGCTCTCAAGCGCTTAGTTTTCTTTTGTCTTGTTCGTGCTGCCCTATTATTTCAAATTAAGATTTGTATGAAATGTAGTTTACCTGCGCTACACTTGAATTTTGGTAAATATTTATGTTCCAGTAGAAATAATTGAGGTAGCTACGCTCACGAAATGTAAATAAGCACGGAAACTGCAACTGTTGCTTGCTGCCGCTATGAGAAAAAGTGCGTCACACATATTACTTAAGTTCCTCATAGAACTGGGCAAAATTTAAATGGAATTGCCTTTTATAAATATTATCTTTGCGATTGTCATTTATAGACAGGAACGAGGCAGCGCATCTAACATTCTTAACAATAGCAAGTTCGACAAGACTTTTACATTTATTTCAAATTTCTGGTTCCAACTTCTTTTTTTAAAACTGTCGTTCCTTATCCAAAACATTAGTATTTTTTGACGGTATCATTTTTCCCTCAATGTGCCAACTCTGACGCAGTAATTTTTTGTTTTTCCACATTCTCGACAAAAGATAAAGCATAAAAACTTAAAATTTTATGTTCCATATCAGAGAGGGGCATTCTTTTTTCGTTATCTTTGCAAGCACTATTTGATGGCTGGTCAATATATTTTATTTTTTATTAAGCAGGAAATAATAATTCATTTATGGGCTCAAGTCTATAGACTATAAGATTTAATTGTAACGAAATCAAAACAGTCTTTCAGGTCTTCAGCATGTTTTGATGAAAGTGAATAGTTCCCACATGCTTCTATTATATGCAAGCACATCACACCTCTTCTTAGCAGCAGTGCATATGCTGAATGGTATTTACCGAAATTAACATTTGTCCTATCCCTGAGTATGCAGAAAGACGAGTTAGGTGTAATTTGTGTTCTGACAAACTATTTACAATCTCTTGGTTTGTACACTGTGATGTTTCATGCTGATCTGCATAAAAACCAAGAAAACAATCACCGCCACGGATAGCCAAGGTCGTTAAGGCGCGGATTCGTGAGCGGGAGGTCTAGGTCTAGGGATCGAATCCCGTCAGGACCGTCCTCACTGACTGAGGTTTTCCTAAGTCCTCATAAATGGCAAATGCCGGGGAGGTACCCTAAACTTAGGCCTGGAACATTTCCTTCCTTAAAAAAAAAGAAAGAAAGAAAGAATTCATTTCCCAATATATCATTTCATTTCATATATCACAAGTGTTCACCGCCTGTGGTGCCTCAGTAGTAAAAACAGGTGTTAAACACCGTTCAAAAAAAGAAAAGCAAAAAAAAAAAAAGAAAAAAAGAAAAAAAGAAAAGAAATGAAATGAAACGGAAGGAAGAAAGAAAACGATCCGAAATTTCCTTTTCCAAATCAAATAATCTGAGGGCTAGAGGGTAAGTACATTTTGCAACTGCCATAATTTGATGCTTCACTTGAAATACTGTAACAAGTACTTATTGCTTAGATCTGACGGAATCATTTCTACATTGAAAGGAAGTAAAATATAAATTATTAAGCTTTCCCCTTTTGTCTGGCCATGTGACATTTTATTTATAATTTACGTGCTCATTAGTATGGCATGTCCATGTTAGCTCAGCGGGCCTTATTTTCGACCCATCATTTGTATATTTATGTAAGATAAAACATGTTATTAATTTATAAGTACATGCTTGTCACGTTTCAGAAACACACGTTTCGGTCTCCATATGAACAGCCACATCTTCGTCTCCAGCTAATCCCTAACTCTCTCGTGTATGTTATACACCTCGTTAATCCATCCAAGTATGCTAGTCATCCAGTTATTAAAACATCACAAACTGTCGTCACTGTCTGAACTTGTAGTGTAAGATACGGTTGGGAATGCTAACTGAAACAGCACCACATAGAACTTTACTATCATAGACCACTCCGGCATGAAGTAAATGAATAAAACGTAATTGGGACCGTATTTTTTATACTTCTTTGAACGAAACATAATAAATTATGAAGCTTCTTTAACTTTTATCCTGTAAATTTCACGCAGACTGTGAAAAAGGGAAACCCTGTTTGTTCATGTTTTTTACTTGGAGAGAAACAGACACATTTTCATTGGGATTTAATTTAGAACTTATGAATGCTCATGACAAATTTTCGTTGTTTTCACGATGTGTAGCACTTGGCAACTGGAGTTCGATGACCTTGCATACATCCTCCAAAGAGCATTCGACCGGAGCACTACCCCTAGCTCCTCATCATTTGCAGGGACAGGAAGACAGTTTGCCGAGGGTTGCTACGGATGGTATTACAAAGTATAGCAAGTACTTTATTCAAATCTTCTATCAGGCTGATTTGTTTTTGACACGATTTCTGCAACTTGGAATCTGTTACTAATGATTAGAAAATTCCACTTTTGGTCACAAGGGTCCCAGCTGATGGAATATTGAAGAGGAGCTCTTGTTCTCCGTGCCATTAGCAGCCTTCCGTCTGAAATAAATATTTGTCTGTTTATGTGCATTATTTTCTAGCGTTTTAACGCTGTCTTGTCTTTGGCACCCATGATGTACCGCGTTTCGCACTTAGGAACATAAACTGACTTTACGCAACTAAAGAAAAACAAAATAAGGAAACGTCTGACTGTGATAAAAACAGTCAGTTACTATGAGAATTCGTCTGGAAATGTTTGCCGATAAGATGATCAATCCAATATGAACAAAAAAGTCGTTTGTTCCCGATATCTATACTCTGATTTGCAGATGAATTTATTTGGTACATTTTCATACATGCTTTTCTAATTCAGATTTCCTTGTACTCCACTTTCTTCTGAGATACTTCATGACATCACCTTCTCTGTTTAACGTGCAAGGGACAGACATTGTTTAGTTGCCAATTCTTGAAGCCATTTTCATAGGCTGGCGTTTTTCATTTTTCTCTCAAATCCGTATACCTGCAATAGAGCAGGCAATGCTGGAATTTGTCGTATTTTTGCTAAGCCGTTTAGCGGTTGGGGAATGGGCGGATTTATCAGTTCCAGGAAAAGGAAGTCGAGATGTTTTGGAGCCGTGTATACATAACGTGCCAAATAAGAGCACAGATGTATGGGTATGAAATAATCCACGTAAGAAATCATGTCTGCCTCACCTCCGGGGAATATACTATATGCACTCATTTCTACTTGTAAACACCAGCTAACAAAGAACAACGCTAAAACTTGACTGTCTTCAGAGCGACAGAGTGACACACTAATTATTTAGCGAGACCTGTCAGTCATATAAATTATTCCAGGTTTAAGAAGGGTATTTTCATTTGACTTATTTACGGGCGCTCTTTAACATTTCAAGAATTGGCGTCCCATTCAATTCAGGGAGTGAAACGGCTGTTAAATTTTGCTCAAAGGCCTCTTTTTTCATGCTTGAGGTTTTATGTTCTGTAAATCCTACGATAAGAAGGAAATAAAATGGCAGGTTAAGCAGGTGAATGCCAAGTAATATCTGAGCGGTTGGCCCATCATGAAATGAAACATGTATCCCACTTCGTGAAGACAACTTTCAGTTTAAAATTGTGTAACTTAAAATAAAACTGTAACTAGTATTATTCTACTAGTTTAACTAAATTACAGGAATGTTAATTTTATGCAAAAACATAATTAATGTAATTATCTTTAAAATACGTACCATCAAACCAAAATATAATAGGGTCCTAGTAGCCTAATTCGTTATACAGTCTTTGGGTTATTGCATATTATTACAGGGTATCAGTGCGCCAGTGTTATTAAATACCCTCAAAAAATGTTTCTTCAATTCAAGAAAAGGTGAAGGGGCAATGCTTGATTTGGCCTTTGGTAGCGGAACACAAAATAAATTTGCTGGAAAAATTGGAGGCATTTTCTTCGTCAGAAGCAGTGGTGAAGCCTGCGGTTCTGAAGGACCTATCAAAAATGGTTTCCGTATGTCTTTGAAGACGGGCAGAAACGCCGGGATAGGTGCATTGCATGCAACGGGGACTACTTTGAGAAAGATTATCAGAATTTGTCCCCCCCCCAAAAAAAAACATTCCTTATTGAACAGCCCTCATACATAATAGGGTTTATAAAAAAGTAGTTTTCCCAAGTATTTTGTTCAAAACTTGAAGAGTTACTATTGAAAGTTCCACTGGTGGCCTTTAAATTTAAATATGGGGTATTTTCATAAAGACTATAATCCAATTTTTCCAGCAAATTCATTTTCTGTTCCGCTACAATACAATGTGTCATTGAAGTAAACTACCGTGCTGTGAAATGTTACTACTGAAAAGGGAATGATAAAAGTCTGCACAATTTGGAATGCTTTCGGGTACAATTCCAAACACAAGTACCTTTTAGAAGTTGTTTATTCACATTCTGAATCATTTATTTCTGCTGTGTGTTTAAACTGTAGATACTACGAAACCATGCATCTCAAATGTGATGTTCAAGTGTTATTCGCTCACACTCTACTTTGCAGGTATTGAACTCCGCATTTGTATAAAAGAGAAAAGCACGCGGTGCTAAACTTGGACTATGTGCAGGATAAGAGGCACTTCATGTTGGTTTTTGTAAGTTGTTCAGCAACAGCATGTGCGGCCCAGCTTGTTGCACAGAAATATGACCATTTGTGTTTGAGATGATGGCCTTGCAGAATTTTCAGGACATCTCTGTAGTATTTCCCAGCCATAGTTTTGTGTACAGGCACGACATGCTATTGAATATCGAAAAATTAGATGATCATAACGTTCCCAGCAAGAGCAAACACTTTTGTTCTTTTTGTAAATGGTAATGATGAAGATTTCCCACACAGAGCTGTGCTGTTTACTCTCAGGATCGAAATGATGTCAAATTTCAACAGAGAAAACCCGCATCTCCCTGCTTCAACTTCAAGCAAACCTACACGCAAAAGTGCTTATTATATTCGGGATCAGCAGTCTTGGAATCCGCCGTGCTGAAACATGTCTCACATACAGCTTTTCATCTATCAAACCAGTGAAATTTTCAACATTTGTGAAAGTGTTTTATGTTATTCGATGATTCTTTCTCACAATGACAATAGCTGTGTTAATGTTTTCTTCCGTTAAGAGCACAAACTGGAGCGTCGGGTTCACCTTTGATTGCCCCGCCTCTTGTGTTATGGGGAATAACAAATTCTCCACAGGCCTCTGAAAATTTTTTGAGACGAAAGCATAATTTCAGCATGTCACCTCCATTATACTGAACTGAGCGTGTTTCAACTTGCATACCTCCCACAGGCGGGAACATTGATAGCAGTGTAACTAGTTACCACGTGCCCATTACGTTTTAAGCTACAGTTAAATTTTAGCGCGATAAATTATGGCAGTAAAAATTATCTTTTATTGAACAGCGCTCGTACATAACGAAGAGAGGGTGGTTCTTTAAATAACAGGTTGTTGAAATGTGTGTGTTATAAAGGAAAGTGTGACATCAGATTGGGTCTCTAATAAATGTAGAAAAAGGAGAAAATGTTACAGGCTCCAATATTTCAAGTGCATTTATATCTTATGATGATTTTCAAATGGGTAAGAAAACGCATTCTTCAGTTGTAAAGATGAAATACCCAGGAATTTTTCCTCAAATGTTTGAAATGTTTTAGCCTACTTAAGCCTTTCAAATTTTTTTATCATAATGAAAAGCACAGAAGGGAGGACATTTAAACACTTGGGAATATTGCCAAGTAAACGAGACTGAGCTTCTGTGGATGTCCACCACCTTCAAGGAATTTACTTTCATGCACCATTGCGTTTATTAGTATTCGCGGTCAAAATCCACATCGATTCAAAGATTTCGATTGTGGAGTTTACAGAAATACTCATAAACAGAAGGCATTGTAAATCCTACTGGTGTGTAATCATACATTTTAAAAAATATGTTATATGTCTGAGGTGACGCGTAGGAAGCAGATAGAAAATGTTGTTCAGGGAAAAGTGTTAATAAAATAAGCATGTCCTAACCAGAAGGCAATTTGTGTCTGCTTAGCTCTTCCTCAGTTGAATTTGACAATTCGAAAATACCTAGCATTGTAGTCAATGATGCTTCGGACATTCAAGCGAAATAGCTGGGCTTAATGAAAGGGAAAATACCGCAAGAACGCTCTAATAGACCCACTCCAAGTACAGCTGATCATGACATCCTTCCAACACCTGGGAAAATACTTGTCTACGCAAAATGACGGCTGTTGGGTTCAGCCGACCTCACATCCCCAGACAGGTTGCATAGAAGCATGTTAAAAAAAAGTCTCTTTGTTAACGATGGAATCGAGACCTTGAAGCAAAGGGGGACACAGCAAGAGCCCCAACAAAAGAAGGTGAACGTGCTTTCTGACTTAGTGCAGAGTCGGCGCTGAAAGGGACCGGATACATTGCCTATAGCAAAGTTTTTGTAGGCGCTATGTGTAGTAATATATTCAATGTGACACAAAAGTCGCTTCACTTATGGGAAATGGAAGTCATAGAACATAAAATGCAAATTTTAATTTTTAATACAGCCTCTAATAATTACCTTTTTATTGTATTAAACACAATGCAGCTTTATTGCATTATTTGTTTATTTATTTCATTGACTTATGGGAAAAGTAATTATTTAGGAATAAAGGAAACTGACATCTCATACTATAGCGTAAATAATATTTTAACTAAAGATTAGGGATGAAAAAAAGTCGTTATCTACAGTTGAGGGTCAACATTTGTAATATCTAATATCTTTTCGGGCGGACAAAGAGAAATGTGTTGACAAATTTTTTACTATGGGTGTTACTGTGATCCTGAAACCAAAATTAAACGTTAGTAATGGAAACGTAAGAAATCTCCATGCCCCTAAGAATTCGTGGTGCAGCCACTAGTGGGCAAGATCATGCTTGGGATCTACTGCGTGTTGTTCTGGTTGTTTGAAGATGTGAGGAACATTGACGGGCCATTAGTGTGCAAATGAAGTTTAAAAAGTATTCAGAAACATTCAAGAGGAAAACTGAAGGGTTTGCTTTTTCTGCATGGCAATGATTTAAGCCAAAGTCTTGTGTGTCAATGGCTGCAATAGAAAACGCAGGAACACCCCTTACTCCCCAAATCTAGCTTCCAGCGACTTGCCAATGTTGTTTCTACTATTGTGGCATCACAGGCGGTGAACACCAGTGATACATGAAATGAAATGATATATTGGGAAAGTTTTTTTTGTTGTTGTTTTTTTTTTTGTTTTTTTTTGTTTTTTTTGTTTTAAGGAAACGTTCCAGGCCTAAGTTTAGGGTAACTCCCCGGCATTTTCCAGTCATGAGGACTGAAAAAACCTGTCAGAGAGGAAGGTCCTTTCGGGATTTGAACCCCAGACCTTCCGCTCACGAGTCCGCACCATAACGACCTCGGTCACCCGTGCCGGTTTGCCAAAACTGAAAACACTTTTGAGGAGAGGAAATTTTTATCAGATTATGAAAGTATTAAGGCTGTCAACTTCAGCGATTGCAGAAATTGACCAGTCCTTCCAAAAATCTGAATAGAGTATGTTGAATAGTGAAATAAAAATAATTTTAAATGAGCTAGAGATAAATTAAGGGCGAAGGAAAGGAATTTACGTTCTTAAATGGGTACAGTAAATACAGTGGGGCACGTTTAAAACTTTCCATTCATAAGTCGGCCGCTTACAGGGGTACTGCAAATAAAGTATATGAACTCGGTACTCGCCCTTCTTACAGAATATGGCCCATTTTGCACGACACATAATCTACATCTTGAATCTCTATAACCATGGTAACTTTCAAGTAACAACCACATTTAGTGCAGCGAGCTCTTGTGCCTGGTCCTTTGTAAACCTTTTTGACCTGGGTGTTTAAATTCTGTACACAGGTATGATGCGGATTTCCGGACCATTATCGCTGTTCAGTTGGGTTCTGTTGTTGGAACATGCTAGTGGATTTTCTTGAATGGAAGAGCTTCGCGATGTTTTGGGTAACCAGATTTGTTTGAAATAATATATAAACTCTTATGATACTGAGGTTACATTGATTTATCTACTGCTGTCTGTCGACAATAGCCCAGAATATCACGGTAGTAAGTTGATATTTAGCAAAAGTAAATATTTGGATAAGAATATAACTTGTTATTTTTATAATATTCCTAATTGTCATGCTTACAGTGCGAGTTATAAAACAGTGAATTAGAACAACCGATAATGAAATGGCTACTCTTTCCACGTTTTACTTCCATGGGAAATAAAACAGTTCCAGAAACGGACAGTAGTAAAATGTGGAACAGCGAAACCCAATGGAAATCAGGAAAGAATGCCGATCTAACAGTGAGGAAGAAGAGAAAAACGACTTCATGAGAAAAGTCAAAACAGGCTACACGTAACAGAAATAAAAAAAAAAAAATTGCTTCTCAGGAATAATGTTTCTGGTCAAATTGACAGGGCAATTTCCGCTGTGAGAAGGGGACTGTAAGCCTTGGGCTCCTCAGAACGTGCAAATTCATTTTCAGGTGCTTGGTGATTTGTGCTATTATATACAATATTGCGAAAGACAAACTTGTATTCATTGCGGGAAGATTCAGAGAAACGGATTGATGCGAGTACAAGCGGAATTGAGCAATTTACAGGTGCACTAATTTTATGCCAATTTATGTTTTATCACGCACAGAAATATTCTGGACAACTGAAACGCGTATTGTTCATGTAATGCGTGGGAATATATGGCAAGCTATAGAAATTATGTACCTTTCAATGACAGCAGTGCCAAAGCAGGAATCAATGATGGGCTTTTGAAGTTGCAGACATTTCTTCGCGCATTTTCACATAATTTACGCATTCTTTATCGACGGAAAAGTATATTATGATTATTCCATTCAAAGGGAAAGACATTTTGAAAGTGTGTAAGAACAAAAGTGGGGATATATGTTCTCCGCCAATGTTTTGACGTTTTACTGAACTTCCGGTCTTACACTGGCAGGGAAGAACTATTTGATATGGAGTAAGTGAAAGTATAATCTTTCCCCGGTCAAAAGTGTTACCAAGGGATAAGAACCATAAATCGTATTATGACAACTGGTTCAGCAATGTAAATTTGATTATAGAGTTGAAAAAAAACGGGCATTCAATCTTTATGAACAGTTTGGCCAAATAGACTGTTTTTAGTCTTACTGTGACACACTTTTGATCTATTTTGTGTATTGCACAGTTGGTTTTGAAGGTTACTAACCATACTTGTAACACAGCAGCTGAACTGACGTTGTGACTTAAACCGCAGAAAGGAAAATATGTTTAATTGAACCGTTGTTATGGAATGGGGTCCTCATAAAAATCGTGTGATATGTATGGTCCTTCATAAAGTGGATAAAACAACATCTGAAAATGTTCACAATCCTTAAGGAACTGCAACTCAGTAGATGTTTATTTACTGGGCAGTTAATAGGTTCACTGAGTGTGGGACCATTGATCACCACGCATAGTAAAGACGAAGAAGCTGGTGGATGCAATGACAGTTCTTATTCGGCAAAATCCTATTAGAAAACGGTTGTTGATGTTGGTGAGCTTGATATGTAAAATATTACCTAGAACGAGAGTTTGCTGTCGGAGCACAAGTTTACTTCCTTACTTCACAGTTTCCAGGAGCAGTTCTATTTCGCAATGACCACAGGAATATTTATTTCATAGATGTAAAGATCTTTCCTCAACCACAAAATGACAGAGTTTTGCCTCAAGCTTAAAAGTAGCTCGTCACAAAGCCCCAAGTATCCTTAGCATCAGCTCACCAAGCAAAAAGCACCCAGGAGACTTTGGGCAAATGTATCGGACATTTTCACCAGTCAATGGACCTTCCAGCAATCCCTATTTTATTCCATTGAGCTACAAATTATGGGAAGTACTTTTTAAAAAAAAGTCTTGCAAAAGAGGATACCCCAATATTGCAAGTTTACATTGCACCTTGGTGAAGGCAGTAACAGGCTTCCCATTGAGACTGTAAGTTGTGCAAGTCACGAATGGTCACAGAAGCTAAATGATCTGTGTGAGGACCATAGAAGACTATTTTAAAAAGTAATTGGTGCTTTTTATGTACAGTACACTTAATGCCTCCTGTAAAAAGTATGTTAAATTCATTAAAAACTTGGTAACAGTATTTATGACAACACTAGGTTATTTCATCAGTGACAGAAATGGGTCAGGGTAAAGGAACTCTTGACGAATTCGGGCCTAAAAAACCCTAAGACTTCCTTCGGAAGGAAAGTAAAGTCGTGTATCCCGTATCGTAGATTTATGGCAAGTAAAATAACTTCCTTCCTGAAAGAAAATGTCTCTGAACAAAATTTATCGGCCGTTTCACAGCCTGAATTGAATGGGACGCTGATGACCTGAGATACTAAAGAACGTCCGTAAATAAAACAAATGAACAACAACGCAACTGTTGTTGAAAAAGTGACAAGTGTCGATGATAATGAGTTAGTGCATTGAAGTGATGTGACAATAAGCTAATGCATTTAGTGGGTTCTTTTGTAGGTTCTTATTCTACTTCGCTGGGATAGGAAAGAAGAAAAATATTGAAGTGCAGTGCCCAAGTGAAGTCGCGATATAAGTGACAGGAAAGTGTAGATTTAATGGACTCGCTTATTGTCGTGTATAGTATTAACATCAGGTCTAAGAAATTGTATCATCCGAAATTCTTTCAGTTTCTAGACGTGGCAACTGTGAATTCTGGAGGAATGAGCCTTGTCGAGAAAGAGAGAGAGAGCAAACAGGATGAACTAAGTATTCTGCACTTGAAAGCAAAATTGCAGTATTTCGCGTCATGAAGGGAAGGCAAGTAAGGGAAACGGGGAAACCAAACCTGCACAGATGTAGGTGGACATTAAAGTAAAGTAGAAGAAGAAGAAGCCGAACGCAGCTCCTCTTTCCGTGCAGTAAGTAAGAAGAAATTGAACTGAACATTGGCTACCATTAATGGGGAAAAGTGGACAATGTAAAAACAAATTGTGCGGCTGTTTAAAAGTAACATGTATGACGTAAGGTGCGTCTCTGCCTTACATCTTCCTCAAATTGTTTCATGGAATTTCACTAATGGGATCAAATATCTTGCAAAATACAACTGTATATTTGTTCCTTTATAACCGTTGCAGCTTTCAGGTCACAACTATGTAGTGTATTCTCTCTCAATAATATATTACAAATATAAGATTAAATATTTTCTCCCCATTTAAATATATAATATCATTTATGCTCGTCAGTCCTTCTGCACCAATGAACCTAATTTCTAGGCAACACTTCCAATATATTCTGTAAGAAGGATGAGTATATAATTAATTTAATTATTAGTTGTACTCAAGTTGTGAAAAGGTAAAAGGTTTTACGAGTTTGGCGGCGGTTCCCCCGATTAGCTCCAACTTGTGACTGGCCGTTCCTAAATGAGCCTCCCTGTCCATACAGTTTAAATTTTTGTTAATTGAATACTCGAACCTAGGGATTAATTTTATAGTCCTGCCTGTAATTAGCAGAAACCCATTGTGTGATTGAAAGAAACTAGGATGCTTCCGGTTATGACAGTCTTGTTTTAGCGGGAAGTACATGTGTTCAAAGAAACAGCCATTTGGGGTTGATGTGTAATATTGCAAACAAGAAACAGCTGTGACTATTTCCAGAGTGTGCGACTATATCTTTATCAGATATGCTGATAAATCACATGTAAATGTTTTCCTGTGTATATTATTGTAGTCTTATTGCAGCGGTATAAAAATCAATGCGAAATAAAACAATTAAAAAGGACGTTCCACAACAGTCGGATAGCGTTGCGCCAGTACACTGTTACCATGTGTGTTTAAAATGCCAAAGGTCTATGGGCAGTTAATTGTCGTTATTGAATTATAAGCACCTCTGGGCAATTGTAATAACAGTTTATAATTAAAGTACCCATACATAAGATTCGCACAGCTGCGACAGTAAAGTTTATTGTACTTCTATAATTATATGGTGCGCCCCGTGTCATTGTTACGCATGAGTCACGTTAGAACTAGTCTTCCGGGCAGGACGGATGTGATATGCATGCACCCAGTCCGATTGGGGGAGAAAGTCAAAATTGCGTGATTTGCCACTGTTTTGACGAGGAATGTGGTTATTACCAGATCGATGCCAGACATGATGGCGTCAACAACCGCCAGCTAATCAATTGCTCTCAAAAGAGTTAACTGAACCTTTTTAAACATTTACTGGCAGCATTTATGAATGGAAGCAGCGTACTTGCATAATTTTGCCTTGTTAGTTTCTGTCATTGACAAAACTGTTTTATCTCCTTTATGCCAAGATGCAGTTATACTGTAATATAAGCATAATCTATATTCAACTTTTCACCTGTTAAACTAAACTGCGGCTTATGCAGTGGGGTTTCTTTGGGAACTTCTGTGCATTTTTTTAACTTGCTTACGTGGCATAAGAGCGCAGACCAATGACGGAGTTCTGCAACGATGCCGCGCCATAAATGGGCGGGGGCTATTTTCATGCAGGAATGAGAAAGAAACGAGGTTAACGGTTAAGTCGATGTAAGTAGCATTTAAGCAAAACATGCAATCCTGAATATAATTTGTACACGGGCTGAGAAAATTCACTCTCTACGTAATAAATTGTGTGCATTTTCTTTCTCTGTAGCTCTTTTACGTTTCCCTTGATAATTCTTAGTTGCATCGTTCACATCTGTGCTGTATCCGGCAAATGTAGCACGAAGGAAGTGAGCGAGCGTCAAGATTTTTTAAAATCTGTATTCTCTTGGCATATTTAGCAGCAGGTTAGGATAAAGGTCTTGACCACGATAAACAAATGCACTCTTAGAAAATAGTCCATGTTGGAAGATGAATTCAGATATGTACAGTGCTGGACAAACTTTAATGACCTCGTTCCTGCACACTGAGTTCCGCGTGTCTAGTGTTATGGTTCCTGGTGATTCTCCAACGTTGTAACTGTAACTTTCGTTCGTCAAAGATTGAACAGAAGCAATGAATATTTGTTATTTGTCACTTTAATCTTACAATATCTTAGGGCGCCTTAATTAATAAATACAAATAAAATGTTTGTTTACTTCCGCACCTGGTCTTTGTTGGCACAAAAGGTGTATTGAAAGAGATTGCAGAAACGTGACAACGTTGTTTTCCTGAGTGAGTTCTGATGCACCACATTCCCCATGCCTGTCATATTAACGTAGCTGGATGACTATAATCTAATTCCGAGGGAAAAAGACCATCAAGGCTTGCTCCGTACTATACACATCGCTAAATTGTCACTGCTGCACTGGGGTACCTAAACTTATCTTCAGAACTAAACGCTATTACTGATAGTCGCATTTTATGAGCGTAAATGATAAGAATTGTTATAGTTTCAGCGTGTGATAACGACAAGTTGCTCCTTACCGATTCCTTTCTCGCCTCTGCACTTTATGTTCATAAAGTTTGTGTGCTGTACTGCGTCCGCTGACAACTCTTTTGCTGTTTGATTGTTTTGCGAGGTTTAGAAGCAAAACAGGGCATACAACAATGACGCACTTACGAACATGTGTTTATTATCTGCTCGCTGGTACTTCTCCTTAACGTATATGGTGCAGCTCTTTTCTCGTTGGCTCCAAGACGACTTACATCTCTAATGTTAAGCACAGTAGCTCCTAAAGGAAATTACAGTTTAAACTTAAAAAGGGGCTAGTTTTCATTGAGAAAACCATGTTAGTCAATACTGTAATAATCTTGAGAGATACCAGTCGTTATGAATGCCTTGTTACGCATTTTAATTGTTAGTAATTTATGCACATGTTGCTATCTGTACAGTGCAATAAGTTTCCGTGCAAAGAGGCGCCTGGTCCTGCTAGTATTGTAAAACACTGTCAAAGAATTCTTTGAAAAGTGGCGACAAGGCTGTTGTGCAGAATTATTATTAATAAAGTTTATGAATAGTAACCACATCTAACAATTAAGTTGCATCAGCTGCTACTACACAAACGAATCGGAGCCAGGCACCGCGGAATGATACATTCGTGTTTGTTTACATCGGGATGAAAGTAACGGAGAGCTGCATTTAAACAGTATGAGATCGCATTTGTGAGGAAATTCGAAGGTAGAACGTCGCCTTACAAGCAGGCTTTTGCAATTGTAGAACGTAGCAAGTTTTGCGATAAATCTTGAGAGGGCTGAAAGCGTTTATGCATATCCATGAAACCGCCACGGGTGGCCGAGATCGTTAAGGCGCGGATTCGTGAGCGGAAGGTCTAGGGATCGAATCCCGTCAGGACCGTCCTCCCTTACTGAGGCTTTTTCCAGGGTTTTCTCAGTCCTCATAAATGGCAAATGCCGGAGAGGTACCCTAAACTAGGCCTGGAACGTTAGCTTCCTTGAAAAAAAATTCTTTCCCAATATATCATTTCATCTCATGTATTATCATCACCGCCTGTGGTGCCTCTGTAGCAAAAACGGGCGTTAAACACTATTAAAAAAATTCCATGAAGGAAATTTGGAGGCCAGATAATTTTATACTGGGTTTGTGGTTTCAGAGCTCTCCTGATCTAACTCCGCATGTGCTTTTCCTAACGGTGCTTTAAAAGGAATTCTGTTTGGGAACAAATATGCAAATTGATGTTGTTGCAGTCAGTGAAGACACGTAAAAATAAAGTTCTGCCTGGACAGCGTGGAGGGGACTTGAGCATTTTTTCATGAGTCAAAGTATGCTCTCAGATACATATATAGTATATCTAATGCACGATCTTTTAACAATTTAAAGGTTTCTTTCTCTTGTATCGAAAAAATAATCGTCATCTGTATGCGGACATGCTGGAAGGAAGATTGTAGTTGGCCAACATTGTAAAGATGTATGTATTGGTTGTGAACGGCATACTGCAAAAGTAGATGTATTGTTATTAAAACTATGACGCATGTCTTCTTCTACCTTATTTGTGACGGTCATCTCATCTATTAGTTCCTTCCCCTCAATGCTTCAATGCTCATTTCGTGTACAAGCTATGTATATGCAGCTGCTTTGGATTTAATGATGAAGTATGGAAAGTATTTGTGGGAGTATAACAGGAGAGATCGCTTTAGTCCCTAAAATAATAGGCGTGCTACTACACTTATTACTAACGGCGTCTTTAAGTAATTGGAACCCGTTAACGCTTATTTTGTTCTCTTGTAATGCAACTGTCTTTATGCCTGTGCTCTTGCACGCTTTCAAAAACAAGCCATGCTTTAAAAGAATTGAACCGCAGTTTTCCAGCTAGTATTTGAGAGAGGGATAGTAACATGCTTTTTGTGCTTCACTTCTGTAACATCTGCATACGTAGAAATCAATGCATTCTATAAGGTTTCTCGAAAGAATGGCGGGTTTGTTGCGCCATAAGTACGGTAAAGGTTGAACCAACAAGTAATTAATTGTATACCTGACAGGTTTCATTTGAGCAAAATAAGTGAATTTTATTACACAGTGTACGGCCATACCTGAAAAAATAATGCTAAAGGGTACTTTACACCTATGGCAAAGAAGCAACATGTTGCGATTGCCAGAGAGTTGCAGTTACACTTAGCATGTCGCAGAATCTTTTATAATTAGGCATAGGAACCTAAATATGAGATTACGTGCTCAAGAACTGTACTTTTGTTTTGAATCCTAAACCCCGTTTCATAAAATGTACAAGTAACAACACGAATATGCATTTCATAAATAAAAATTTCAAGTGAGTTTTCACGGTTTACAGCTGCAGTATGCAAGTTAATTTCCATTTTATAAAGCTTATTTTACAAATACAAGAAATTGTAAAATTAGTGTATATCTACAAGTGTCTTGGGGACTGTAAAGGCATTACAAATAACATTTATTTCAGTTTAACAACCTTTTAAGTTCAGGTTATAGTAATGTGTGTATATATATATATATATATATATATATATATATATATATATATAAATGAAAAATAATGTAACACTGTTAACAAGGTAACTAAATTAACAATAATCAGAAAAGCAGAAAAGGATAAAACACTAAGAAAAAGTCACAGTCACAGATTTGCATGGTGCAAGAGTATAAAAAGCCGAGTTGTAAAATACTTATACATGTGCAACAACTTTACAAATAGCAGTAATTAAAAATGGAGAGGCTAAAGAGCAAAATTTGCAGTTAATGATTAAACTGTAGTGTGTATTAAATGTTTCGTATTAAAATGTATGGTTAGAGAAAACATTTTCCTTAATCTACTATCACCTGTTACAGTGAGGGTTAGCATGAGACGAAAGATCCGCAAGAACGTATGAAACGGATTTTGGAGTGAGATGAGAGTTTTAATGAATGATGCGAGCAGGAAGTTACAATGTGTTTCGATAAGTTTTTTTTATTAACTTAATATTGATTTAAAGAAATCAAATCAGGAACTTGTGCAACAGAAAGTGTTTAATACAACATGGGTTGCTCTTGTGTGCCTTAATTACGGTATGCACCGCCTAATACCATAGGTACATTTTCTAAATATTAGTAATTAAAGGAGAAGTGATTAAAGAGTATACAGATTGCAAATTTTGAAGTTGATGATAAAACTGTAGTGTGTATTAAACGTTTAGTAGCAAATTTTGTGGTTAAGGAAGGCATTTTTTCTGTGCAAACTTTCCTAATCTACTATCGTATGTTACAGTGAGGGTTAGCAATAAAAGGAAAGATCCGGAAGAATGTATGAAGCTGGTTTTGGAGCGAGATGGAGATAGTTTTAATGAATGGTGTGAGCAGGATGTTATATTTTGACTCCTTTGCAAGTGAGGTTAAGGCAAGACAGGTACACCCATTTATAACTGTTGTCAAGGAAGAATATGTCCTTTTCATTAAAATAGACGATGATAAATGTGGTGTCCAGTAATTTCAAAGTTATTGTATTTTATAAAGATTTGTGCCTATCTGTGGAGAAATTTATAATGCATATTATTTTTACACATGAGAAATATTGTTTGTAAACAAATTCAGACTCTTAAAAACCACCGATATATTTTCTAATTATAGGTAATGTTATCTTGTAAAAGTAATACTGTATGATAGTTTCGTGTTTGCTATTGACAGTAGTGCGACTACGACCGCAATTTTTTCCCGTATCGGGATCTGGTAAATGCAGCAGGGACAGCTTCTCTCTTTCATGTTCTTGTTCAGTTTGGCTGTAGTTCTCAATGAATGCAGTAGATGACGCTTTATCACTGCAGTTAAATTGTGTTGAGCGATCATCTGCAAATGTAGAAGTTACTGATTCGTTAATCAAAACTTTAGCTGTTATGAAAAGACATTTTTTTATTTAATTTCCGTATTTGATATTGAAATAAAAGCAAATTGTGTAGAACACAACTTTAGTTAAGCCGGCTAAATCTTGTTTCAATGTGGTTTTCAGTTTTAATTGTTTATTGGTGGCTCCTGGATTAAGATTAAGTATTATTATTATTTGTTAATATTATTATATTTATTTTTCTCGTAATGTCGTAATTTATGCTTAGCTGAGAAAGTTGAGAACTCTTATGATTAAACAACATAGTTAAGGAGCTTGCAAGCGTTGTTTATTGGTGGTTTCTGATTGAAGGTTGACTACTACTATGATTCATTTTGCTTTTAAATTTCTACTTAATACTTAGCCGAGAAAGTGTAACAACGTTTTTTAATTATACCTTTTATAATATAAAAATTAGCTTAGGAGCTCGGAAGCCTAGATTAATTTATAATTACCGTAAATGACAGATCTCCGCGCTTTACCACATAATACTCATTACTCGATAATTAAGCAGAGGAGAAGAATATCGTGAAGGAACATGAGTAGTGGCCTGCAAAATTAGTATATAAAATAAGCAATTATCCAACAGAAAAGAGCAGTATATTTATTCATTTTTCTCCATTGATTTTCTTGGCAGCATTTTACCACTGAACAGCGTGATAATAATAATAATAATAATAATAATAATAATAATAATAATAATAATAAAGGATTTTCAGTGCTTTAATATGATTTTGCAATATTGAAAAAGAAAGCATTCTTATGGTCATTTGGCCAGAATAATTATTCACAAGCATTCGATTCAACATCAAAATTTGTATTGTTGTCATAACCTGTACAAGCGTGCAGCCATAAAATTATTCAAGGTTTTAATTCACAAAAGCGAGTAGTGTCAACATAATATCCTACCTCCACCAACCCGGTGTTTTAAACTTTAGCATCAATAGCAAATACATGAGTAGATCCATATTTTCCGACCTAACCATTTTCTAGGTATAATAAAGACAACAACTTTATTTCACTTTTCAATATAGTTACCCTTTATTGCAATACACTGCTCACCTCTTTGAATTAACATTTCAATCCCTCCCTCATATAGTCAAAAGTCTTGTCTGCAAAATGGACATAAACAGCATCCATCACTTCTTCGTCACACCTAAATTTCTTTCCTCGAAGGTTCTTCTTGAGTTTTCCGAAGAGGAAATAGTCGTTGGGAACTAGATCACGGCTGTAGGGTGGATGGTCGATCTCCTTGAAGCCACATTTCTTCACAACTTCCTTTGCAACAAGAGCTGTGTACACAGGCGCGTGTCATGAAGAAGCAGAAATTAAACTACAATTATTTACTTAACATATATGGAATGACACCAGATAAGGGGTTTGTGAAGGCGATAATTCTTATCGGCTAGGCCGAAAACTTATGGACCTACCCTCGTACACCTATGTTGGCAACTTGCTTAATGAAGCAACCCACAATAAAGCTGCACCGTGCTATGTAGAATGATTTTTGAGGCATCGTGGAATACTCGTGTAGCAAACAATTTTAGAGTTTCATTTTGGCAATTAAATACATCGTTATTTATTTATTTATTTATTTCCCTCATGCTGAATGAAAAATAAATCAATCCCCATTTCGGCATGCTAAATTTCAAATGCCGTTTGGAATATATGGATGCAAGACATTTTTTTTTAACGCTTGGTATTAAAATAACGTTATATACAGAAATTTCCCCCTTCTGTAATTTCTCCGGATCGACACTTTGAAATACGTGTTACTTATAATTAACTATGTAGTGCATACAGTAACTCTTGCTGTTCTCCCCGGGAAGCAATGAATGCAGCTCATGTGAACACAAATGGGCAGCAGTGAGTTGTAATTGTGCGAGCCATGGGAGTAGGCTAACCGCTAACGTGTGCGCATTTACATACAAGTTTTGGTTTTTTTCACAATGCTAGTTCTTCTTGTAAGCTACGATGTAGTAAATGTTACTTTCTCCACAATTTGCTTCGTTTTAATGGTGAAGTTTAACGTTTGAGAAACAGGGATGCATTGCCCTTTTAATTTCTCACTTAATGTTAAAAAAATCACCGATCTGCATCATAAATAGTTTAGTGGGACTTCCCCAACATTTGCCCACTTTCTGGTTAAATTCGAGAATAGATCGCCCTAGTCGTTGGTTTTGTTTCACAGAGCTGCACTAGGTGGACGCGGATTGTACGTAGAGAACCACCGGAGTCAAAAACAAGTTATTTCCATTGTATACCGGAAGTGCATTTCATAATAAAGCGGAAGCAGAATACACCATTGCGTAACAACAAATAACCGTTGATGCCGCGATTGCGTGGATAGCTGGAAACACCTATAAATACTGGAGGTGGTTAAATTGTGGGTTACATGAGACTTCTGCTCAGTTGTAGCTCCTAAAGTAGCCGTTGATGTTGCGATTGCGTGAATAGCTGCAGGTGCCCTTGATGATGGTGTGTGCATGGAATGTGGGCCGTAGTTTTTTTTAATTTATTTCAAACCAAAAGGAAATTTAAACATCGGGACAAGAATTTAGTTTACTTTATAGATACTTGAAATACATATAATAAATAATGCAAATACATTGGTATGAATGTTTGCATTTATCCCTATTGTGAAAATAATACATTACTTTCAATGTAAAGAAAACGGCTGTGAGATAAAGCGCTTGTTTATAATGCACCCACACCTAACAGAGAGTGAAGTAGAATAATGCAACTTACCGCAAGACGCCACAAACAGAATAGTGGGTAACATCGCCGCATGCTTACAGCTGCGTGATTATCACTGTTATTGTTGTTCGGACACTCTATGTAGCAAAATATTTTGGGTCGCTTTTGAATATCTCTTACACGAACAAAAACTCTGAGTTGACTCCAGCAGCTTTACGTGAAACCCTAATGACTTATGAAAAGGGGGGGGGGAGAGAAATAAGGCTCACATATTCTCAAACATCCATTTTCCCGCTACTTCTACTTTGTATGTCTAGATTTGCTAACTTATAAAAGTCCACGTGCAGTTTGCCATTGTTGCCTTATTTCACTTCCATGCTCTAGAAAAGGATTATAAGGTGCGTTGCAAAATGATAAGATCAATGATGAAATTCACGTATCATAGAGAAAAACTTAAATCGTATATATTTGAACTCAAGTATAGCAAATTATGACATTTATCGTGGGGTTAGTTACAAACATATGCATTCATTGTACGCAGAAAATAGTCGTGTTGCAAATTATACGAACAGGCTGAATAATGCGTGCCCCCAGACATAAACACAGTTCTACAGCTGTGAAGTGAGCAGACTTGTGTTTGTGAAGAGTGCACGATTAAGTAAGGTTGCCTAGCTTCGAACAAAGTCAGGTTAAAGCCTACAAGGAAGAATGATTTTCGTATCGGGAAATAGCAGTCGTGTTAAATAGCTTCCTGAAGCTAAGAAATAATTGTGTAAGATAAAATCGCCTGGAAGTCCTCAAAAACTGATCAGAAAGCTCAGTGGTGGTGGAACATCGCTGATTCCACTGTCAATATTTACAAGTCGACATTAGACAAACAAACGTATTGAAATACAAGAAAAAGAAGCATCCCCGTATGACGGTTTACCATTAAGGAACACATCACCTGGAAGAAAGAATGGAAGCGTATAATATTCAGCGATAAAAAGAAATTCAGCTTGGTCGGCCCTGATGGTTATGCACACTATTGGCATGTCTTTAGAAAAGAAGAAAAAATAGATTCAATATGAAGGAAAAGCACATTGTGCATTTCCTGCAGGTCGTATCATAGAGGATTGGAACAGAGGCAGGACGGTGCAACCATTCACAAGGGACTGAATTCACCGCAAAAGTCATGAAATCGCCAATTTCCCGCCAATCTTCCGGAGAATGTATGGGGGATCTTATGCAGATCAGTTGATCACATTGTGCCAGTGTACAGGAATTAAGACCCTCTGTTATATCTGCATGGCTTCTGTGTTGCAGCAGCTTGGAGAGGGTATGACGAATCACATGATTTGGGTTGCTGTGAAAAAGGGCTCATTTATAGAATGCTAATGACATGTTTATCATTTTGCAACGGACTGTTCTTTGTATTCGGCAGTCTCTGAAAGAACTGCATTTGTTTGTATCTAATCGTATGACGTACTTAAGTTAAATATATAAATGTTTTTTCTTTTCATGACGACGGTTGGTCTTATCATTTTGCCCTAGGTATCTGTCCCTGCAGAATAAAATAATGTATAATAAGTTGGTATTATGTTATTGGTCGACTCTGCCGCATTTATTCAACGAAAGGGCTCCAGGCTATGTGAAAAGGCTTTCTTGTGCACTTGTATGGCTAATTGTTATGCACGTCGCGCTGTCATCTCCAAACGGAAACTTTGATGTGCTGCCGCTGAATGTCTAGCAGATGGGAGTGTCATGTTTTATTTTACCTTACGTCTCCACAACATACAAGCACCCGGATTTTGATGAGAAGTGTTCCTGGACGTCAACAAAATGAAACACGAAGTTACATTACAATTGAAAATTTTCTATAGATCAATTTATTTTTCATATTAGGTAAAGTAACTACAAGATTGAAACTTTTAAAAATAATCTGTTAAATCCATTAAAGGATAATTATGGTTTTTATAGTAATTGGTTTTATAAAAGTGAATATTTTAAAGTTTGGATTTTAAATTTTACTTCCCCGAACAGAAAATTAGCAGAAATTACCAGTAGTTTTCAGTTGCAAGAAATAAAATGTTTTAACGTGTAGGAAATACAATTTTTACTTCAAGTATTTCCTGGTAAAAAAGAAAAATAGAAATTTTACCTCCGTTTTTCTTCCAATTTTTTAAAAAAGGTAATAGTTTTTTTTCTTATTTTTTTCAGCTAAATACAGAGGGTGCCAAAAAAATGTATACACACTTCAAGTAAAGAAAAAACTGTGTCAACATAACAAAACTGAATTCACACAAACAGAAAATGATGAGCACTAATCATCTTAGACTTTTACAGTTTCAACAGTCGCTCAAAATGCCCACTATCCGCGTCGATTCACTTCCGACTACGTTGAAATAATTGAGCAACGTTTGCGAAAGTGTCCTCAGCGATTGTAGCACATGCCGTTTCAATTTCTTCCCGAAGTGCTGGCAGTGTAGCTGGTTTTTCTACGGTATACAACATCCTTAAGAGTTCCTCATAGGTAGCGAAGTTAGATCCGGAGAACGCGGTGGAAACTCAATCGGACCGCTTCGTCCTATCCAGTGCATTGAAAGATTGTCATCAAGGTAAGCACGTACATCCCGGTGATAATGTGATGGTGCACCACCCTGTTGAAAGTAAAATTCCTCATTTCCATGGAGTGTATAAATGGCGGGTAAGACGGATGTGCGTATCATGTTCAGGTACACAGGGGCAGTTAATGTTCCTTCAAAAATCAATGGTTCATTTAGACCCCTAGATGACAAAACACACCAAACATGAATTCCAGGTAAATTAACAGCCTTTTCCGAAATAACACGTGGATTGTTTGCACACCAATAGACACAGTTATGCCGGATAACAGTTCCGTTCAACTTAAATTGTGCCTCATCAGACCAAACAACTTTCCCTACGAAGGCTTTATCCTCTCGCAATGTTCGGAAATCACTCACAGTACTGTATTTCTGATCAGAGCCATCTTTATTTAATGAATGCATAAGTCTTGGGATGAAAACTTTCATCTTTGCTGTTTTAATAATACGACTACGCTGGTTCTGCTAATTCCAGTCTCACGTGCAAATTACTTTGTAAATTTCTGCGGCGAGTGCTCAAAAATTTCAAAACCATAGTCGAGGATGCGGGGCTTGTTGCTGTGCCAGATCTCCCAGATCCGCCCTTGTGAACATCGCATACGGTACCATGAGTCTCAAGTGTGTCTCGGATGCTTGCAATTATTACTCGCGTTGGCGGTCTGTTCTGTGCAGACGTCTCCATTGCCTTTGAACTCCAACAATATTCTCGGTTTCCTCTGTTCAAACGATAATCTTGGCTCCATTTTGTTGTAACAACGCTAGCATAACGTAATGTGAGTCACATCTGTTTACAGAACATCATACGATATATATTAAATAGATATCTATTGTGAACGTGTGTATACATTTTTGGCATCCTCAGTATATATATAATGGCTTTTCTTTCTTCTGTTGCATAAACACTGGCGATATTTAATATACGCAATTCTTTACTAATAAGATTCGTTTTCATCAAATTTATAATTGGTGGTAATTTCTCTTTTTATCAATTAATATACCAACTCCTTCGTAGTTATTCCACATAATATAATAGCGCAAGGTTTTTGTGAAACGATATCGGATTGCAACAGTAGTTCCGAACCAATTGTATCAAAATTCTTCATCTTACAGAGAAACAGCTGTGCGATAATTCTACACCGGTTATACTGCTTGCCGCACTTCAGAATACGCTTGTAGGGAAAATGGCAAATATTGAACAGCATGCGGTGATAAACTTATTTTAAATGATTTTTTATATTTAGAGAAGGTTATGGTAGCAAATAGAAAACCATAGAGGCGTGACAAATATTCTAGGGGGACTCTGTGCCTTTATTTTCAATTGTTTCCAAGTGGACCATTAAGTTTCAACTCCGTATTAAAAGCTTCTAAAATAACCAATACTGGATGACCAAAATCTTTCATCATAAGGGAAATTGTAGGACAAGTGCAGAATTTGTTATTCGAAATTCGGCGACTAAAGGCGTCAGAAATTGCTGAAGCTATAGGCATATTTCACAATTTGACTGAAGAGTTGTGAAAAAAAAAAAAAAAAGAAAGAAAAGAGAGAAAAGAGAGAAAAAACACTACCGAGACTATTCACACACAATCAAAAGCAAATTAAAATGCGAATATTATAGCAAAATTTGGCGCCTTTTCAGAGGTCGAACTGATTTTATCCATCGATTGGTAAGTTAAGATGAAACATGAGTGAACTACTGCACACTAGAAACAAAACAATGCAAACATCGCCAAAGAATACCAACTGTGTGAAGGTGGCGGGAAAGATCGTGCCACTGCTAAGCTTTTGGTCGCACGGAAAGCAAATACATGTCAGAAAAAATCGGCTTTATTAACGATGAAAGTAATATTGCATCAAGACCATGCTCCCCGTCATCGGTGTCAAATTACTGAACTGGGTTATTATTTGCTATCATATCCGCCTTATCCCCCCCGATTTGGCTACATCGGACTTAAATCTTTTCTCAAGGCTGATAACGTTCCTTGGTGGAAATAAGATTTTATCCGATGAAAAGCTTAAAGCATTAAGCAAAGAATCTTATGCAGGTCTCGGGAATCGCTTTCCGTGATGGGATAAAGGCTTTAGAATAATATTGGACAAAGTGTATTAGTGTCAAGGGGATTTTGTTGAGAAGTTAGAACAATTTCAAAAGAGTTAGCCTTTATTTTGTGTTTTCTTTTATAGAACTTTTCAAATGACCCTCTTAAGTAGTCAGCATACGGTACAACACCAAAATCTTTAATTTTGGTCGCTGATAGGGGGCACACATGTGTATATTTTCTTTCAGCTCTAGAATTATCTTCTGATCTTAGGTGTTTAAAAATGTTGCGTTCCAGCGTCCAATTCAGAATCTTCTTCCAGACTTCTTTTTTCCTTTATTTTGCAATGGTCATCATGTGGTTATCCTTATGGCTTGGTTTTCCGTTACTGTGATCATGAAATTAACTACAGTAGGTTGCTAGCCTACATATTAGCAGAGCCTGTTTGCTTTTTTTTTTTTTTTTTTTTTTCTTTTTTTTTTTCTTTTCTTTTCTTTCCCCGGAGTTTCTCTTGCGCTTCATAATTTTGAAGAATAAGTTTCCGCCATACATCACACCACCTTGCCCGCTCGTAACGACGACCACAGAGGTTGCATTTTGAGGCCTGATTGTTATTAAAATAAGAAAAAATGTAGTATTGTAGATAACTCTTAAGGTTAAATTGTCATCAAAGAAACGTTTGTCACTGTTCTAATTTTGAAGATAGAGCATTGGCATTAGTTCATATTGGACTTGCAACTGAAGTCGCCAGACTGCTGAGTAAGCAGAAAAGAAACACTTGGTCAACATTATTGCATGTATACAAACTTATCTGAAGAGCGTGATAATTGTCAGGCAAACTAGTCAGGTTTGCTCTTAGAGTTCACTGTACTAAATCTCTGAATGCTCCTGGTTTACTAAACTCGAAATCGACTTCACCGTTGTCACAAGAATACATCTTCAGTTGTGAATTCGGTTGATTCACGTGTTAGTGCAACTCAACTCGCTTCGCTGCTCGGACATGTACACAGAAGTGTCTTTTCAGCTGTACACTCTGAAAACATGTATCAGATAGCATGGACGTTGCATCTGGCCGGAAACTTAACCAGCAATAACATTTGTGACAATTTGAAAACTTCTTAACACAGTTGTAATGTCAGAAATAATAGTTCAGTGAGAGGATGGATGGGTGGATGGGTGGATGGCCCGCTCATGGCTGGCCTCCATTGGTGGTATTTCCGGGAGCAAGGGACACATTGGGCGGCCAAGATTTAGGCGTGGTGAATGCGGGGATGCAGAAGATCCCTAACGTGTTTCCAGATAGACCACCCCGCCCGACAAATAATGCGAGTTCCTCAGAATGCCCGCTTCGATTCCAGACGCTGGGGCAGACATCTTTCCAAAGCGTAAGCCAATATCACACCGCACCCCGTAACAGAATGTACGAAGAACTTCTCCAGGTTCTAATCTTCTTTCATATTAATTCTCGCTATTTTCTTACAATGTTTTTATTTTCCATTTCTTCAAATGGATTAAGCAAACCATTCATTCTGGAATTCCTCCTCCTTTTTGCCCTTCTTAGTCTAGAAGGCGTTCCAAATTATTTCAGCACAGAAATATTCCTTGCTGGACAAGCATGTCAAGAGTTTTACGCCACGCATACAATTAAATTGACGCCGTTAGTTATAATAAAGCTTAGTGAAACATAAAACGGGACAAACGTACCAATAATTAATTTAACGTGCCGTTATAGCAACAACGAAGGCTGGTGAAACCGGTCGCAAAGCTCATGCCTTGTGCTGGATTACAATTAGGAAGAGAATGACGATACAGTAGTTGTGTACTGAGGCAGGCAAACCTGTCCGCCATAGATTGTGATCTGCGCCGTGTAATGCATTCGTCAGGATGATTAATATTAACTAAAGGTTTATTTAGTATGCTATTATATATCAAATACAGGCTCTCCCATTTATCTTGACGCATCAGAAGAAAAGTTATTTTGTGTGAGCAAACACTCTGTACGTAATTGTTAAAGGTAAGCGTTTATTGAGCAACACTTCTTAAAGAGTAAAATGGCTGATGAAATCCTGTGCTGACGTAGTAGCAGAACGTGTTGGGCTAACTTAACATTTGAGCGTATCCCTCTCAAGAACCAGACCCAATACCGCAGAACTATTTTTTCTCTCATATTCTGAAAACCTTCAAATATATTGACATCTAAATAAATGTTTTCGAGAAGAGTTGCTATTTCTTTCCGATCACTAGACGTTCTAAATTAATAGCACGCCATGTCTTAATAGGCACGGCATTGTAATTACATTATTAGTTTATTAATTGATTTAAGTGTATTTCAGCGAAAATGCATACACTTAAATGTATATGGATTTACTCTTTTAAAGCTTCATGTTTTGTTAATATAGTGATTAAACAAAGGGGAAAATAAACAACTACAAGTATCTTCATTGTTATTAACTACCAGAGAAGAAAATTTTAAATTTATCTTACCAGGTACTTAAAGGACAAGTCCATGGTGTACAGAGATGGTTTTATCCCACGGAAGAGAGAGAGAGAAAAAAAAAAGATGTAAAAATCGAGTGGTATAAATACATGCTGCGGAGTGACACAGTAATTTATTTTGCGAATCTTTTCATTAGACAAGCTTGACCTATGGTGGTTTTCTCCTATGCTCTTTTCAACTACTATTATGACTACTACTAATTGGTTAAAACGTTAGAAAAATATCACAATAATAAATAACTACTCAAGATTTCAAACTTATGGCAAGTAAAATAAATTACAAAACAAAAAAGCGCAGAGAATAAAAATAGATGAAAGAAATGTATGTGCTCATGAGACAACCAACCATCTCACTATCAGTAAGAACAATGAACACGCCTAAAAGTGTAAACGGCTCTTAAAAGCAATTTTACCTGCTAATTATGTAAACAGTGTGGAATACAGTTACCATTAAGCCGTGAACAGCACGAATGGTCGACACTTGAAAGGTGTTAACAAGCACTCATCTAAGTAGAATTTACGAAAATTAGAATTAACTAGAAACGTTTACATTATTGCCCAGAACACGTGTTTGGTTCATGCCTCTCCCAACAGCTGTTTGATAAATGAGCACAAACTACAAAGGGCGTTTAATAAAAAATGCAACATATTTTTTCCGGGCGAGTTTTCCTTAGAAAAACTTAATGGTTTATGTATAGTATGAGGGCAGGTTATTTGAAACTGGGATAAAAGCATCCTGAAAAGGAAGTAAACGCTCCTCCTATTTAAGAGGTAAATAGTAAGGCAATTTCAGAGGCTGAAACGCCAGTGTTAAGACAACTTGACAATGTCCTTTATAATCTGGACTTCATTGTAGATCTATTTCGAAGTCTAACAATAATATCTCCTTTCCATCAATAGAAAATGTTAAACGGAGATGACACTTGGACTACAGGAAAACTTGTAGGAAGAGGGCGAACTAGATAGTATGTAAATGTTTGTCCACTTGCAGAGCTAATTGAAGTGCGACCTAAAGAAATGTAAATTTGATCCAAAAATCTGCAAGTTTCTGCAATGTCCTGAATCCCTGAGATGAATTTAAGTTTGCTTGCCATAGCATTCAATGCTCTTTTGGTTGTGGAATTTCATTTCTATTGCGTTCGTTTTTAACTTGGAGATTCTCAAAGAAATAAACCAATTAAATAACACAGCTGATAAATGTAGCCTTGAGTGGGTCATTCACCGCCGGTGCACTAATAATATGTGGTCACTGCATTACAAGCGAACTAATGAACGCATGGTAGTTTCTGTATTTCCATTACACCGTGGTTACTGGTTCTTCGTACTGATTATTCATCGGTAAATAGCCCCCTCCCTTCTTTCAAGTAGAAAAACTCTTTAATACAATCACCGAATTTTAAGTTTTTTTCATAACCTCGATCATATATGATTTGAGTATTAAAAAAAAAAAAAAAAAAAAAAAAACGCTCTGTCGGGCCAGGTTGCTGTGCTATCAATATGTCTATTGTGTAATCGTGAAAATCTATATCGATACGCACTTTATGTCCAAAATCTTTGGCCATTAAAAATACATTAATAAAATAATTAAAAACTATAAAACAAACTTTGGCAAACAAGAAAGGATCTGTAAAGTAAACTGTAGAGCGTGCGCATTGAGTTAGAAATTTGATTTTATTGATTTTCTTTTGTAGGTCGAAACGAAAGTTTTCCAATAGAAAAACAAGCCATGCATCATAGCTGAGGCTCAACGTCCCTATAGTAACGTCCTGATTGAAACGCTCGGCTTATTTTTCGGTCATAGAACAGAACTTTTTATGGGAAAAGATTAAAATGTGAAAATGAAGCTCGAAAGGCATGCTGCAGCCCAAGTTTTTATAACTCTCTAGATAATTGACAGGTGTACCAGGGGCTTATGTGTTCCCAAGAAGTACAGCAGCAAGTTTTAATTCATTCAGTTTTGTGCTAAAGCATAATCCTTATTGATTTGCGGACTAGCCTGTAACTTTGCATCAGATTTGTTATTTACAAATAGCTTAATGACAGATGCAGCGATAATAAGGCTCTATAGACCGGCCAATAAATTGAACATTTTTCTCATTTTTGTCAGCAATTGTGAACGCATTTATTTTAGTCCAGCACTTCCTTTCATTTTGTATGTATCTTGGCTGTTCCATAAACACAAGAAACATCTTTATTTGTAAATATACAGGCTGAATTCAAAATGAACACACCTTCAGTTGGCTATGTTTCTGTAATTCTGTGATTACACATACATGGAGGTTTATAAATGGTCAATATGCTGTCCTCCGGCTGCACAGGTATCTAAATGGTAGCTGAATTCATGCCACACTCGATGAATGTTTTGCGTCACTGAGTTCACCGCAGCTGTGATACGGTTTCTTAGCTCCTTCAAATCTGTGGGAAGAGGTGGTACGTAAACTGCATCTCTCACGAGCCCCACAAGTAGAAATCGCAGGGTGTGAGACCAAGAGATCTCGATGGCCAGAACAGAAGTGCCAAGTCTTCCTTCCCCATGCGGCCTATCCATCGTTGAGGTAGACATTCATTCAGGAAACGTGGAAAATTCCGGTGCCAATGAGGTGGAGCTTCGTCCTGCTGGAAAATGTAATCTCCTGAATCTTCATTCATTTGAGAAATAAGCCAGTTTTGCAGCATGCTAATATATCTTACAGCAGTAACCGTCAAAAAAGAAAGATCCATAAACCTTTGTCAACGATACGGCGCAAAACACATTAACTGGGGCTGTTCCGCACATGTTACATAGGGATTTTGTAGCCCCCATATTCGAACTCTTTACCTGTTGACTGTAGCACTCAGGTGAAACGTAGCTTCATCACTAAAAATTACACGAGGCAGAAACAATTCATCTTCCATGTTTCGGAGCATATGCTTTACCTATAAGTTTGCGCGAAGAGCCTGTAACAGTTGTAGATGATATGGTTTGTACACTAACCAGCGTCTCATTACATGCCAGACAGTTGTTTGCGGTAGTATAAGTTCCTTACTCGCTCTACGAGTTGATTTCATTGAGTTACGTGCAAAGCAGCTGAATGCGCTCCACGTTCTCCTCCGATATACGCGGCCGGCCTGGGCTTTTACCTTTACACAGAGAGCCTGTTTCATCAAATTGTTCATTACAACGATAAATGCTCTTCCTCGTTGGAGATTCAACTTAAACTTACGCCGAAATGCTGCACCGCAATCGCACACTTGCTTTTACTGAACACACAAATGTAGAAAATCTTGTGTTGCAAAGTAGCCATTTCGCTTACAACTAACGCGGTACGTATGCGGAACAGCTGACGCTACAGTGCGGTGCTGGAGCGCTCTAGTGGTAGTATTCGCAACTTTACAACATCCGCTTTCAAATATAGTTGACAGCATTCAAGTACAATGTATAGTGCAGGAAATATAGCAGATTGAAAGTGTGTCCATCATTTTGAATCACCCTGTACATTATAAACGCAAAAGTAAGGCAACTACTCCTAAATTCCAATAAACGTTTCTCTTATATTGCTCCTATTTAATAGCGTCCAGAATATTGGTCGCCGTTTTTTCACATCGACGTTCTGAAGAAGTCACTAAATCCAAATTTGATTGTTTTGAGATATTAATGCTTTATTGTTAAGGAAACGAAGTCTCGAAGAACTCATTAAGTGATACTCCTGGATGTTTCTATGAATCAAACACGTTGTATTCTCATTAAGTCTACATTTGCACCATTTAATCAAGTTATATCTCAAAAATACAAATTTAGGTTTAATGCTCTCTGCCATAACGACGATATATTTTTTTTTACAACGCGTGCAACAGAAATGTACGGAATCTCGTTTCCATTGGTTAGGAACACATCTTTAAAAATAAATGTTGATACGTCTATGAAACAACTGCATTCCCATGGCTCATGATGATATGATAGCCGAGTGTTTTTTCTATGCATCAGCGAAGCACACAATCCATTTTGCTCTTATAAAAAGAAAAACTTATTACGATCTCCGATGGTTGATAGAAATTCGGGCACACGGTTATCACTTCAGAAAAACTGTAGAGTTCTTGCGCACATTTGATTCCACAATGTCCGTTCTAATAGTAACACACTTGCCTTCGTACACCGAAGATCAATTCCGCTCAGGGTCGATGGATTATTTCGGCGTAAAAGCATAAGTATGGCTTCCTTCGGAAGGGAAGTAAAGCCGTGAGTCCGTGTCTAGGTTCACGGTACGTGAAAGAACCTCAAGCCTCTGAGCAAAATTTATCGGCCTTTTCTCACCCTGAAATAAATGGGACGCAGATGAATTGAGATGTTAAAGAGCTTCTATAAACAAACCAAATAAATAAAATGCAATGTCAACCCCTGAATTACTTTTTATGGGGACACGTAAAACGAAAACTCATAATTTCCATTGTTGTGATCTTGAAGCTGGTTATTCAGCATATTGTTTCCAAAGGATGAGATCGTGCATTAATTCGCATTGTCGGACAAATGTGGTATACTGCTGATATTTTTCGGAGCTAGGGCTATCACCCTAAGGGGAGTGCGTTTTCCAATTTATGTGAACAGGCACAGACAGGTGATCACTATGTGGTATATCAAGTAGTTTGGGGCTCAATTTCGTCCAAACTTACCTCCCAGGTTTTTCTGTCCTTAAAAACAGCAAATGCCGGGGAATTGCCTTATACTTATTTCCTTAAAAAAAGAATTCTTTCCCAATTTTTCATTTCATTTCAGTATCACCACAGTTTACCGCCTGTGATGTCCTAATGGTAAAAACGGGAATTAAATACTATCATATTGCATAGGCTTTAAAGCCTACATCACTTCTTACAGACAATTAAATGTTCGATTTTTGCTAAAATTTTGTAAGGCAATAATCACACAATCTTTAGGTTCTTATGAATTATCGGAACTATCTTTTTTTTGTGTTCTGCCACGCGAATAAAATTGCAAAACAGGAACAAGTATTAGGGTCCCGAGCTGAAAGCCAAACTATGAATTAGTAAGCTTTCGTTATAGTGGGTGTAATGTTTTTGCTTTGTGATTTCAGAATAAGTTTGCCTTAAATACAACAGCATTTAATTGGCATTGTTATCATACCTTCACACTTTATTTCCCATTGGTTATTTGATCAGAAGGAACTGTTCATTTCTCTCCCTGGAAAGTCTAGCATGCATGTACCAAGGGTTTTTGACCTTGGCTCCTGTTTATAGAGAAAAATACAAATTTTAAAATATATATACTTTTTTTATTTTCCAGCGATCAATTAATTGCTGTTTTTCAGATTCGATGACATTTGCGAAAATGACTGTTTTTATATTTGTGTTCTGTATGTAGTATGTAACTAAAAACCCATTCATAGAGATTTTTTGGGCGGAAGTCTGTTTAAATTAAGCCCATCATTGTAACATAAGTTTTCGGTTTTGATATAAAATGATTTTGACTGGCATAATAGATAAAAGCGGATGCACAATTCTACGGTGAATAATGAACTATTCTTCTTCTTGAATCAATATTTTATCAGTATTGTTTATACATACAGAGGGTGCCAAAAAAAACTGAATTCACACAAACAGAAAATGATGAGCACTTATGACTTTTACAGTTACAACAGTTGCCCAAAATGCCCACCATCGGCGTCGACACGTTTCTGAGTACGTTGAACTACTGATTGAGCAACGTTTGCGAAAGTGTCCTCAACGATTGCAGCACATGCCGTTTCAATTTCTTCCCGAAGTGTCGCCAATGTAGCTGCTTTCTACGATATACAACATCCTTAAAGAGTTCCCCATAGGTAGAAGTCCAACGGAGTTAGATCCGGTTAATTGGCGGTTCTGTTCTGTACACACATGAGCATTGCCTTTGAACTTCAACACTCTCGATTTTCCAATACCACTTCAAAATTGCTTTCCGCTGTTCAAATGATAATCTTGGCTTCATTTTGTTGTAGCAGCGCTAGCATAACATAATGTGAGTCACATCTGTTTATAGAGCTTCATACGATTTTCTTGGCTTCGTTTGTGCATTATTGATTTACGATAATTTTGGCTTCATTTGTTCATTGTTGACTTACGATAATCTTGGCTCCATTAGTTAATTGTTGATTTACATGTCGCGTAGCAACCCTATCATAATGTATGTGAGTCACATCTGTTTACAGAACATCATACTACACATTACTGTTGTTTTTCGGTTCAACTTTGAAATATATTAAATAGATATCTACTGTGAAAGTGTGTATACATTTTTGGCACCCTCGATTTTTGCTCGACTTTCATAAGTTTTGAGAGCTTGATTTCTTTTATTCTTTGATAGCAAAAGGACTGTGGTTTCTCGTGCTATCAACATTGTGAAGTTAATAAAATTCGAACTTTCGACCATATACAATTCTGTGACCGTCACTGATGATCAACTCGATTCTCCTGATCACCCATAGTCAATAATCATCGCCGTGAAAACTTCAAAACTTAAGAAACAGGTTTTTTTAAGCAGTGGGACAATAAAAGTTATGGACCGAATATATTATTTTTACCATGCTACGGCTATGCTCTGAACACATCTGATGGGACGTGCTCTGAAGAAACCATGTAGATTTGCTCTATTTCAAAATGTAAAGCGATTATTATAATATTTACAGCTGAATCTTTTAAAAGTATATTCCATTATCAGTCATGGTTCTTCAACGATCTTAAGCAGCTCACGTGTAATTGTGCTGAAGTATAAACATCATTGTACAAGATTTGTAACTTTCTGTATTTCTGTTCCATGGTTCTATGCAAACTCAGCAATTACGATAATAAGGAAGGCCGGTACAATTGCATAAACCGCTGAGCCAAAACTGAACAGTTGCACTTGTGCATAGTGGACTTCTGTTGTTTATTGCAGATAAAACAAAGATTTAAAATGCTATATGTGCCCAGCAGCGTTAACAATTTAGATTGTTCAGCGAGTAATTTTTAGTTTCCTCAAATAATTTCGGAGGTAAATGGAGTATGGTCTTTATAAGACTTAATAAATATGTGGCGTGTCGTCTGATTTTTAAGGAAACAGGTTATCGTTACCTTCTCGCGTACATGGCAGGCGCTGGAGTGGACAGGAGTAAGGTATACGTACCGCGCGGTCTTAAAATAGCCGTACCAGGCGGCGGCCACGTGATGCTTTCTCGAGATCGCTGAGGCGTAGCCTCCAGCAGATTGTGTGTTCGGCACCCTCCCAGGTCATGCAGCTATGTTAGTATACCAATGACCGAAAATTGGGACAGTTGATAATTACAAATGGAAAGAGTCGAGAACACCACAAATTATTTAAACTAATAAGTGAGCAGCTTTTAGAAGGCTGAAACTATATCGAAAACGTTGGAGCGAACCATTAGCTGGAACTCATTTCGGAGACTTGGCCCCATCAAGTTCTGTTTACATGTTTGTGTTTTTATCTTCGCTACCCGGTAACGGAATGGGATGTCTTTGGAGCTGAATTCATCTGCATATTTGCCTTAATGATCGATTTCTAAAACACTTTTACTTATGTCCGATGTATTGTTATTTTCAAATGTCTTAAGAACGGAGTTAAAATTTAAAGCCAACTTTCATAGTATGTAAATGTTGGGAAGTAAATACAGTTTTTGGCGTTTGCTTCTGTTTTTCGCTTAACTTCATCAAAATAAATTAAAATAGCCGTGAAAGTTTTTAAATATTACCTCGTGACATTTATAAAAAGCCTTGCAGTGTGTAATAGATATGGACGTAGCTGGAATATATGAAACAGAATGAAAGATAGAACTTAGTAACAACAAGTTACTTACTAAACCACTTTAACGTGCACTTTCTATGTTACCTCCAGGTTCGAACACCTTTTTACAAAATGTTATCCGTTTCATAAACACTTTCGGTAGTTCACTGAATGGTCAAACTATAAAACAGGCGCGGTGAATTTCAGTGCCACAGATCCTTTAAAATACAAGTTTTCTTCACATTTCAGTGCGTTCTTTCCAGTGAACATATGTCACATTCTTGACAGAGAGAGAGAGAGAGGGGGGACAAACAATCTGTTTTGGATAAACTTGATTTTAATTGTTTATTTGTAAATTACTATGCATTGCTAAACACAGTTTTCTTTAATATTTTCTAAAAAAACGTCCTATTCCCATTGCAAACATTGAAATAAAAGCGTGATTTTTAAAATGAACTCTCATATTTCACCTTAACATTGCAGTTGTTTAAAAGCATAAAAATGCGCAAAGGAAAGTGAATATTCACTGTTCAAGAAAAGAGTTAAAAACGGCACTAGCTATGGATCTGTGATTTACTTTGTTGTAAATCTGTCCGGTTGACTAATGCCGCTTATGACAGCACTCATTTGCACGTGTAGGCATGTTCTAAGGAAATTGGGAAATCTTAAGAGGTCGAAATCTCCAAAACTACCGGCGCACGTGCCACTAACTATGAAAGCGCTCTCTCCAAATATTATAAGGGCTTTCGATAGCCGCCAGGGACTGAAGTACAGTTACATTCCCCCCCCCCTCTCCTCCTCTCCGTTTTTCCCAGACTTTAACATCCTAACTGCGGGGTCTTCGGGGAAATAAACAGAGCTTTGAGGAAAACCATATTTTACTATCCCTGTTAGGTACAAAGGGCTATCGTTTGTGTAAAAAAATGTATTATTTAGAGTCCTTTTGACATGAATACGAGGGGTGTTTTAAAATTTCTCGGCCTGACTCGGAGATGTCATGAAGATTACCAAATTACAATGATAGTTATTAAGTACCATCCTTTAGATGGCATGCTGTAAAGTTTCAGATGCTTAAATGTATCACCTGTTTGTGACGCTCGTGAAAACAAACTAGTGTTAACATTTTCTACAAAAATAAAACTGTAATACAAGCTGTGATAGGATACTTCGTTTTGAAGGGTTTAACACCAACAAAGATACAAAAGGAGATAGGATTCTTCGTTTTCGACGGTTAAAAAGTGGGCTGCTGAATTTAAGCGAGGTCGTACATCGATTCAAGATGCTCAGCCCTCGGGGCGTCCCAAAGCTGCTATGACTCACGAGATTGTGACAAAAATTCATAATGATCGCCGATTGAAGGTATGCGAGTTGGCTGACATTACAGAGACCTCCGTCCACTACATTTTACAAGAAGTTTGGGCATGAGAAAGCATTGTGCTTGATGAGTGTCGCGTTTAACAAAAACGCATTTGAATGAACATTTCGCAAGAGTGTTTAGACGCAGTTGCACAACAGTACATGAAACATGGGAACAGAGACGAAGGAGATTAGCTTCGATTTCCTCAAAAGTGAAAATAGAACCAAAACAAAACTAAATTGGGTGTTCGAGTTGACTCAAAAATTGACTTAGTTAAGTTAAACTTGCTTGAAGTTGCTTCAAACTGATCGAAGAAGACAATAAAGATAACTGTCAAACTATAAGTAATATCGATTTTTAAGCAAAACTTTATTTAAAATGTACTCCGACAAGAAATTAAACTAGTCGAATAACCGTGCGGTTCACAAAATATTAAGCCAATATCTAAACTATTACGTAACTATTATTCAAAATGAAAATTTGTCAAGCGTGTATTATATATATATAATGCACTTTTGGGCAAAAATTATATATACGGGGTGGTGCTTAAGTAACTACACATTTAGTGAATTTCAGTTAACATTTGATTTCACTTCTTTGTACCTTATGTTCAAAACGTTTTCCCTCTTCATTTGTTTTTAAGTGTGCGTTTGTTTCTAGGACATATTTTGCAGGCCTGGAGGAATCTGATTTTCTTTATGGGAAAGACTTTGGAGCTTAGCTGGACAAAGTGCATCAGTATCGAGGGAAACTATATTGAAAAAAGAATACTTTCAAAAAGCCATGTCGTTATTTTATGCTTCATTCCGAGAACTTTTCAAATGACCCTCTATTTCTAATTATAGTTAAACATTAACAATAATTATAGATGCCACACACATTTTAACGTACTAGCTGCGTCAGAATTTCCTATATAAGTGCAGTAGTATTCATAGTCTATTGTTATAAAGAAGTTGTATGAATTTCGATTTCAAATCCATGTTGGAGTTATTACTTTGGAGTTGTGCAGTAAAATTAAGGGACTGAGATTCTTTCAGGTAAAAAATAGCTTAGTATTTAAGTGTGGCTCATTAATCTACAATTTAATACTCTTAATGGAGCTGCGGATTTGGCAGACAGATCATGTTAGTGGTTTCAAGTACGTGTCATTCAAATTCTCTAATTAATACGCTGGCAGCAAGCTAACTGTTGCTGGCATATCACTTGTTTACCCACACAGTTTCCTCTTGTATGAACAATATTCTGCGTGGCTCCGGCATGACAATTGGCCCAATTCTGTTCCCGGTTAGGGCAAGTAGGCGCTTTCCTTGTTGTTGCAAAGTGACGACAGACTCCAATACATTCCAATATTTTTTAAGCAAATTTAGTATGTTTTCTGATATGATGCGTTTTTACTTGAGATATCCATTTTATGGAAGCACTGAATATTTCACTACAGTAAAATATGTCGGATCGTAAACTGAATAAGAGGATACGAAAATGAAGGATGTTTTTGCACCTCGGCCAAATTGACGGTTCTTTCGAACCCTGCACTTCCCAAGGGGTGAAATGATGGAGACACCAGGCAGTCAGGAACCAGGGGCGGTGTCCCTAATGTTTCCCAGATTTTCGATCCCAGAGCTACGACCTTCTGCCCCAAAGGCTCTCCAGGCATAACCCACCAGAAATTATGAAATGAAACGGTAGAACAGAAAATTTGCAGATAAAAAATATAAGTGACTATGAGAAACCACGAAACCATCAAGGTCCAAGATGAAAATGAACGGCCTCAAGGGTTTTGAATTGGGAACTCCTGAATGCCGACGCCAGGCCTTCCGCCTGAGCCACTACTCTAGGTCAGTCTTTAAGTAATTTTAATGAATGATCAAATTATTGCTTTTCGCATCAGCAAACTTTTTAAATAAAAGCTTATTTTTACATATATGTATATATAAGCCACATTTTTATTTATTTCGTCTTGACTGCATTGGTCTTCTCGCGATGACTTTACATTATAGACGTGAACTATAGTTGTCATGAATGAAATGAGCTAATAATGACGCAAATGAACTCTTGAGTTCGTGGCACGTTAAAGCTATCTGGCATTCACCTACTTAAAGTAAAAAAACCCAGAAAAAACGTACCCAGACAGGTTGACCTGACCGGAAATGGAACCAAGGACCTCCGGATTAATAGTCGCAAACACTACGGCTAGACAACGAAAGCGGTCAGAAAAGCTGATAATTCCTTGCATCCCCCCCCCCCCCAAAGTACAGCATTTCCCAGCGACGCGAAGTTTTATGCATCTCATTAGTAGTAATAGAATATAGTTTTATCTCAGCGTAATGTTATAAATGTAGTTTCCAAGAGGCAACCTTTTATCCAAAAATGAATGCATGCAGTGGCGTCCCGTGTCGTACAGGACCAGCATGCTCCATTTTTTGCGCTCACAAGAATGAACACGACGAACAGTATTGCGCAGAGGAATTAGCAACTGCTTATCGCTAGGATATATGAATTTTTATGGGCGTATTTGTATATAAAAAATATCACAAATTCCAAGCGCGTTGGACAGGGTAAGGGGGCTATCCCCTGTAGACTTTTTTTTTAATAGTGTTTAACGCCTGTTTTTACTACTGAAGCACCACAGGTGGTAGACACTGATGATACATGAGATGAAATTATATATATTTTTTAAGGAAGGAAATGTTCCGGGCCTAACTTTAGCGTACCTCCCCGGCATTTTTCATTTATGAGGACTGAGGAAATCCTGGAAAAAAACCTCAATCAGGGAGGACCACCCTGGCGGGATTCGAACCCCAGATTTGTCGCTCACTAGTGCGCGCCTTAACGACCTCGGTCACCCGTGGCGGTCCCCTGTAGACTGAGAAAGTAACACAGTTCTTAATTATTTTTTTCTACCGCTATAGAAATGTTTATGCATTTTAATTGCACAGAGAAGATGAAGCTAGCAATAAAAATAATGACACTAGATTCCAAGTCTTAAGAGAGATGGCCTAATCTCATAGCTTTTGTTGTCTATGATAGTGGATCCAGTATGAGAGATGATTAGATTGCAATATTATATTCTTAGGAGTTGTATCAGTAATCATTCCATTTAGTAAGATGAGTGCATCTGTTCTTATTGAAAGTGCTAATAGTGACCATAATCTATGGAAGTTGAGCATGCTACCTACCTATGGTATGACAACAAACTGTGGGGTTTAGTATGATTGGTTTAATATGATTCAAGAAATGTTGCAATCATGAGTAGTTACTATGACTGGCAAAAGATGTTGGATTGTCTGATGCATAATACTCCAAATAATGGAGATGATCTGCAGAAGATGGAAATGTACACTGGTTAGCATGTTGTTTTATCACAGAATGCTTTATTTATTTATTTATGTGTATTTTGCCCAGGGAAGTACTACAAACTTTAAAGTTTATTTGCTAACATGTTTCAAAAGTAACATTTTACATATACAAAGGCAGTCTGAATAGTCCATCATGAATAGCCATGTAACTATACAGCCTTTTATACCCAAAGTAGCGGGTTCGAACCAGATCAGGGTTAATGAATTTTTAGGACATGAAAATCCTAGGCAGGCTTCTTTTGAAAGGGAAGTAAAGCAGTTAAAGAGTGTCCTTAAATAAAACAAACCTAATCTAAAAAATGACCATACAATTGACAAGATAATTTATCTTACATTGGTATATCTATCTTAATCATTTATTTGAAATATCAAGTCATTGTTTCAAATAGATTATTTAATACATCTTTTTAAATTAGATTTGCAATAACAGCAAAATGCATTGAACAAATACATATATGGCATTAGGTGACCGATGTGTTAAAATGCGTGAAATTGCTAAGGTACAGGCATTTCAAAGAAGCATGTGCATTATATTGTATCTACATATGTTAATATTTTGAGAAAGATGGGTACTGAGCTTACCAGTAGCTTATACATATGAAAATATCGCAACAGTGTTTAGATGCATTCTTATAACAGAACGTAACTTATCTATGCATCTTACTCATAACTGTGGATGCACCATCACACACCAGAACAGAAGCAGTCAAAACAGAAGCCAGTGTTCAGTGCCTAAGTAGACAGCAGGAAAGGTTATGGAATCAGTCATTTGGGGTACTAAAGAAATTTTATAAGTACTAATTGTTTATCTTCAGGAGAGTAAAATCATTTAAACCAACTAAACCTTATCTACCAAAAGCTTATATGTACGATTAACAAACATATCCCCATTTATGCTGGGAGAAGTATATTAGTATGACTGGACAAGGACTGAGGTGGAGGGAGTAAGGCATATACATTAAAGCAAACCCACATTAAATAGTCACACAATCAGTGTCTTATTATCAGTGCAGCAATTTCATACACAGTTAAAATGACTATTGTTTCAAAACCTCCCATTCAGCTATTTAATGGTTTGTTTTAATTGTAATAACCTAAATAACAGGGTAAACTGAGTGGATATTTTGTGAGGTATTTACAAAGGAGGAGAAATACTACCTTTGTGCTATTGTTAACAAACACGTATGCTTGTTGACATCGAATCTCAGTCTTTGTTGAAAAAAGATTTGATGAATATATTTATTGAGAAAAGATTGGATAGCAGAAGAAAAGCATTTTTCATTAAGATTTTTCTCACAAAAATGTTTTAGTGGTGGAAAAATTGAGAGATTTGAAGTGTGAATTGTTAGAGTAACCATCTTACTCCCCAGATTTTGCTCCTTCTGAGTTATATTTATTACCAAAGTTCGCACTTTTCCTTGCTGTCAGCATTTTTCATTAAATCAATCAGATGGTTGCAACTGTGGAGGAGAGTTTTGCAGGACTTCTGGGAATCCACTACAGAGACACAGGATAATGGCATTGGAACATCACAGAAATAAATTTATTGACCTTAAGGGAGATTATGTTAAAAAATAAAAATAATTTTCAAGTTAAAAATTCATTTTTTTTATTGTTAAACTTAGAACTTTTCAGACTGCCCTTGTAACTTCATAACACTGCTGTCAGGAATTGTGAATAGTGTAAATTCAAGGGTTTCCTGTAGCCAAGAGAAGTATTTTGTTATTTTACACTGCAAATTAGCCAATGACCAACTGCTTACTTTTCAGAAAAGCACATAAAGAGTATTCCTTTTAATAGAATTTACCAAGGCACATGGATCTAGGTGCAATTTAGAATCAGAAATCTTATAACAACAACGAATGCACATTTTTCGATCATCTAATTATCTATCCTATTGTTTATTAAAGGACAGTATTAGTAGCATAGTTACATAGCAACCAATACCATAACCGTAATGCAAAATCGCTAGAATAGGCAGAGTAGTTCAGTAAGATAGAGTTTGTAGTTGATAGAACAAGAAAATTATGTGCTCCATAATGAAGAGAGTTAAAAATAAGAAGGTAGGAACTGTTTATTCCAAATTGGTTTTGTTATTAATTTAACAGTGATATGTTAAAATTAAAAGTAAAATACTGTTTGAGTGCTCATGGAAATATTTGAAATACACAAACAAGTCTGCACTTAAAATAAAGCAGATGTAATTAAAGTGGAAGAACATCTAAATGGAGTTTCTCATTCTGAATGTACTATTGCAGCTACTAAACAGTACACTTTATTTATCCATAATTAATTATACTTAATATTTTCTGGACATTCTGTTGAAATATTATTGAAACAAGACAGAAAATTAACTACACCTACATAATCTATTGAAACAATCTTATAGGTGCCACCTTTTTCATAGGCAATAAAATTCTGGTTTGAATACTTAATATAACAAAGAAAAATTAAGCAATTGACAGAATAATTAATGGTCCTTTAAGGACTATAATTTAGTTTCCATCGAAATTCAAGTCTTCAGGCAAATGTATCATTTGTGCCTCTGATAACTTGGTTAAAATTGATTAGTCATATATAATTGCCAAAGAGTATTCCAGTGACTTGCTCTTTATACTTTATTTTTATTGGTCTTTATAACAGATTCAAAATCTACCAGACACATTGTTGGGATTTCTGTTGAAGGAGTTGTAATGGAAAATCTAATTAGTGTCTATAATTTTAGGGCCAGGATGCCAGAAGAGACTAAGGTGCCTGCTACGGGGGATGTGGAGGGCTTGGAGAATGGCCCAGCTGGATCTCCCTCACCTTCCAAGAAGAAAGCACCCGTGAATAAGGGAAAGCTTGTTCTTGCTAGGGTTACCCTACTAGATGGCACACTCCTGGATCTGAACGTAGAGGTATGTCATTTAATGAGATAGAGGGGGAAGAAAGAAAGGAAAAGCTTTTGTTGTGTCATGTAAATGCTGAGTAGAAAGAGTTAGTGTTATGTAAATTGAAAGTTTATACTTATATAAGGACCGTGCATGAGCCTATAAATGCCAAAACACTTTGGGTAGCGGTATACCTAATGGGGCTGCACATCTTGACATTGCTAAGCCTAACAGTGGTGTTTATATTACTGATTAATACTGATAATATACTGATTGAGAATAAAAGATAACAATAAATAATATAAACTTCACATTAAATGATGATGCTGAAAATAAGCTTCTTAATTATATGTTTCAAAAGTTGTACAAATTTGCTTGCAATCAGCTTTTGAAGATTGCCAACATTTAGAGTAATCTAGCATGGCAGTAGCAACACTCATTGATATGCCTTGATCTTTTATTGCTTTTGACAGCTGTAATAACTGCAAAATTATTAAGTAAAAATTGTACTTACGAAGCTGTAGACAATGGAGTGGTAACATATACTACATTAATGTGTTCAGTTGTTTACACTAACTCCACTTACTTATTTAAAACTTTGGACTAGTTGTGTCAACAACAGCCGATGATGGGAAGAACCTCTCCCGAAACTAGTCCAAAGTTTTAAATAAGTAAGTGGAGTTAGTGTAAACAACTGAACACATTAATGTAGTATATGCAAAATTATTGTTCGTGTATTTACTCCCTAAATGGCATAATAGTTATGAGAAACTCCATCTCACAATATTTTTTAAAGAAAGGCTTTTTGGGATCCCTACTCCTCTGAAGCAAGCTGCTAAAGTGGGTTCATTGTGCAGGTTGAAAAGAGACGGCAGCTCCAGCAACTTTAAAGAAAGGCCCTGAAAGAACGAGAAAATATTTCTTTATGCATCTTGGAATGCTGTGCCTAATATCTCGATTGTTTCTGTTGTGTCACTTTGGGATAATGCACCACTTTTTCTGTTTTATAATAATGTAAGTCAAAGCTACCTCTTTAAATTATTCTGTCAATCTTTCAGCTGTTTTTTCCCAATGTCCTATTACTATAAATATTGTACTTACAAAGCTGTTGACAATGCAGCGGTAATATATCCTAAAATTAGGTTCATTTTTTTACACTAAACTTCACTTACTTACATTTCCTATTACTTTCTACAAGGGCCAGACCTTGTATTCACATTTAATCCTTCAAAGCGAAATATAATTTGAGGAATAGTGGTAGTTCTTGGAGGCCAACTTGCGCTTTCTGTGCTGTAAGACATTCTTTAGCCCTTTGAAACAAGCTTATAGTCTTGAAGTTAATTTCTACATTTCCATCCATTTTATTTTTTATTGATAAAAATCCTTGGACTTTTTATATTGAAGCATAATGTAATCACTGTCATGAGTCTGTAGAGAGGAATTTTATTTCTAAGAAAGTGATATCCTCCTGGGAAGTAAAGTTACTAGCACTTATGATGATGATGTAATGTTGTCATAATAATAATAGTAATAAAAATAAATTTTTTGCTGTCAGTAGACTCGTGTTCACAAGTTTCAGACATTGTCAAAATCTAAAGTTAATAAAGTATGTATAAGTGTAAAACATTAGTTGAAATAATTCATAATAAAATGAAGTATAGCATAAGAATAGCAAGTTTTACGGTATCAGTAGATATACAATATATCCTAAACTTAGGTATTCATTTTTCTTACACTAAACTCCATTTACTTACATAAAAGTAAGACACATTTCGGGAGAATCTCTCCCATCTTCAGTTACTCACCGAACCGCCGTTACTTGAAAAATTTTTTTTTTTTTTTTTTGAGTCTCTGGTAGTTTGTTATACAAAATTATACCTTTGATAAGTGGACTATGTTCTGATGCTTTTTTGTTTAAGGTGATTCGATATGGATTAGCTTTTCCTCCTGTATCTAAGGTTTGGTATTGGTTATTCTGCCAGCATGCTTATTGCTATTTACAATTAATAGGATTAGTCTATATACATATAACAAATCACAGTTAACAAGCTATTTTCTCTAAACTCTTTTCAACATGGAGTTCTTTTATTAAAGCTGTAAATAATTCTTAAACATTGTTTTTGTAAAATTAATACTCTATTTAAGTTACCAATAATTGCTATGCTACCCCAGAGTTCTATGCCACACTGTATATAAGGATGTATGATACCATAAAATGCCATTTTCAGTTGAGCAGTATCCGGATAATTTGAGAGTACCCTAACAGATATAATCCTGTTCTTATTTTCTTGCATATGTGATCTACATGGTAATTATATATCACATTCCTTTCAAGGTATATAATCCCAAGAAATTAACACATTGAGTTGATTCTATCACTTTTCTATTTAATATTATTTCAGGATTATTACTGTTATTGTTGTAATGGTGGAAGTGCAAAATCTTGTTTAAATTTATTTTTAGATTGTTATTTTCAAGATATTTCAGCATGACTGTTGAGGAGTTTGCTATTAAATGTTTTACACTCTATACTGTCTTTTCCCAAAATAGTTACAATGTATCATCTGCATATGAAATTACTTTACTATTCTCAAACTGAGGGATCGTTCACATATATAAGATATAAAAAGAGAGCCAAGAACTGAACCTTGAGGAACTCCACACTTTACAATGTCATACTGTGATGAAAATATTTTAATAATACTACCAATATTACTCTGTATCCTGGAGCATTGTTTGCTATTTGTCAGGTGTGATTTTAGTAATTCAAGCATTTTCCCCCTTTACCATAGTTTTCAAGTTTTACCAATAATAGATCAATAGATACACTGTCGAATATTTTTGATAAATCAAGAAAGAGTCCCATCACAATTTTCCTATTATCGAAGTGTGCAAATGCTTCCTGTATTAGTTCTGTCATAGTTGTGAGTGTTGAATGATTCTTCCTAAAGCCATGCTGAATACTAACAAGTAAATTATGTTTATTGAGGAAATTGAGCATCTGATATTTATAACTTTCTCAAGCACTTTACCAAATACAGACGTGAGAGTAATAGACCTGTAGTTCATAATATAATCCTCATCTCCCTTTTTAAAGGTTGGTCTGACTATACTTATCTTTAAACAATCAGGAAAGGTACTTGTATCAATTTAATAATTTATTAGGTGTGCTAGTATGTCTATAAGTTCCATTTTACAGTACCTAAGAATCTTAGCAGAAACCTCACCCCACCTTGTTAGGCTTGTGGTAGGTAATTTTGATCAAGCATTGTACATTCTTTTGGCTTTTCAACTCATGGTCATGTACCCCATTCTCAACCATGTGACATGTTTGCACATGGACTACACCGTGTTTGTGAAAGAGTCTGGGAGGAATGCAGTTGGGTAAATGACTTCATTACTGTTCTGAAGGAGATTCAATAAAGGTCCCAAATTGTCAACGTTTGTACTAAGGAATTACTGGGCTCCACCTATCACAATTCCCTGTAATAATCAGGTAGGTTACTTGGATAAGATGTGTGGTTTTCTTATGCAAAAAGTTTGAAAAAATCGAAAGCTTTTAAATAAATGGATGCAACAGCCATTAAGTGTACAACAATTGTTCAACAACAAAGACTTAGAATTGGAACTTTTCACAGTGTGTGGCTACAGGTGATATACCTAAGTGATTTAGAGTTTAGAAGGCTAAGTTATGGGGATGGAGGAACAGTGGTTGATAGCTGTGAGGCCTCGACGATTTGCCAAAGTCAAATTTGAATTTATTTAGAGGAACAATTGGAACTTCCACCGACTCCCTTTCCATGTGTTAACAAATATGTTCCATTGGTTTCAATAGATGTTGAGTGAAGCTTCTCCGTATATGTGGATCTCCTGAACTCAAAGCAACAGCAGCTTACATTTGAAAACAGAAATGTTCATAATTCAGTGTAACAAATTGGTTGAAATCCAGTAAATGTCATGTTTACTTCCTTACTTTATCTTATTTGCTACAGTGTTGAATAAATAATGCTAATATAAGTGGGTTAGACTGAATAAAGGCATTTTTTTCAGACGTTTTTTGAATCTTTTTGAAGTTGTTTCATTAAATATGTATATTTATTTTAAGTCTTTAAGTGTGAAGAATTTAATACAGGATAATGAAAATTGTATTTATTGCTATACCTCAATTTTCAGAATGTTTCCTTTAATTTTACAACCATAATTTTGCACCTAAAATCCATTTTCTGGTAATAACTAATAAAAATGGTAAAATAATATGTAAATTTACAATGTCTTAACAATTTGCTTATCATTATAATTTGATTAGAAAGAGGTTCATAAAAATTCATGGATTTCCCCAAATAGGAATGCAATAAACCAAATGCATCATAGAAAAATTATGTCAGAATATGCAAGAACCTAATATTGATTCTGATAATTTTATACACAGAACAATTATACAACAAATAGAACCCAAAATTTATAATTAAAAACTTCATGAATTACTTAATGGAATAAAATTAATCTACAGAAGCCAAAAAAGACCAAAGAGTATCAAACAGCTCTAAGCAGAGAGTTAAATAATTTACTGGAACATAATGGTGTTAATAAAGAACAGGTGAACATTCAAAATGCAATTATTGATAAGCAAGAGAGTACCAAGAAATAAATGTGGGATAAAGATTGTAGAAAAATAATAACCCCCAAAAAATTCATCTAGAAAGAAAGCATTTTCTCACAACCTGAATCTTCCCTGATTGACAGATACTGTTTTAAGAGGTTTAACGGCACGTATGCTCATATTATGCTTTATTCTCCATGAAAAACATTAACGTATAATTTTTAAATTGATGTAAATTCAAGAAAAGGGTAGGCCAATCACGATATAAAATGAAACAATGACAGGTATGGGCATGGCTATCCTGGCATTATAATTTTGAAAGCCTTCTTCACTTATTATGTATTGTAAAACACAAAATTCACAGAATAATGCATTTAAGAAGCAGATATGTCTTTGGAAATAAAATACTGCTTTAAAATTATACTAGAATTTAAATTAAGTATTTCATATTCGTATGATAGCGGCGAAATGCGCCTAATCTTAATGACTCAGGTATAAAAATGACAGCCACTTGTTAGTACATCATTCTAGTGCTACATTCAATTATCAAAGAAAATCTCCACAAAGCTGTTGACTGCACATAATGGGTGAGCAACTTAGTGCTGAGAATCAAGTCTTTAGATAAACGATTACCTCATGGCTAGGTTCGAGCTCCGAGAGGATGAATCAGTGCATGAGGTAATGCGGGTTACACTGTGGGCGGGAGCTTGAACAACTTCAGCCTACTACAATCTAAAGTAGTAGAGTTTGTGAGAAAACCAAAGACATGAGATGCCGCCCATGGATAGATAAATGTCAGGGGAACTGTAAATCTTATTTATCTTTTCAACCGTTTCTTCCCTTATATCATTCAGCGGCTTGTTAAGATTAAATCGTTTCTACGAGATGGACAAGTGCGGAGTCAGCTGGGCTATCAGCACTCCCGCGTTCAGAGGGTGCCAAAAAGGTATACACACTTCAAGCAAAGAAAAACTGTATTAACATAACAAAACTGAATTCACACAAATAGAAAATGATGAGCACTAATCATCTTAGACTTTAACAGTTACAGCAGTTGCTCAAAATGTCCACCATCGGCACCAATACACTTCTGAGTACGTTGAACTACTGATTAAGAAACGTTTGCGAAAGTGTCCTCAGCGATTGCAGCACATGCCGTATCAATTTCTTCCCGAAGTGCTGCCAATGTAGCTGGTTTTCTACGGTATACTACATGCTTAAGAGCTCCCCATAGATAGAAGCCCAAAGGAGTTAGATCCGGTTAGATAGCGGTTCTGTACTGTACACACGTCTCCATTGCCTTTGAACTTCAACAACATTCTCGGTTTTCCAATACCAATTCAAAATTGCTTTCCGCTGTTCAAACGATAATCTTGGCTCCATTTTCTTGTAGCAACGCTAGCATAACGTAATGTGAGTCCCATCTCTTTACAGAACACCATACGATAATTTTGGGTTCATTTGTTCATTGTTGATTTACCTGTCACGTAGCAACGCTGTCATAATGTATGTGAGTCACATCTGTTTACACAACATCATATGATACATTACTGTTGTTTTTCGGTCCAACTTTGACATATATTAAATAGATATCTACTGTGAAAGTATGTATACAATTTTTGGCCACCTTCGTTATTATGTACAGGAATATGTTTTGAATCGTCTCTTTGCTACATTCGTTTATTGAAAGGGCTTGCAAACACGCACGAAATATGGTAAATAATATAAATCGAATCCGTGACTCGAATCTTTCAATCTGACCTTACTCTCCAACTAATGTTGAGTATAGGGCTAGTGTGAAAGAACTATTTCTATATATAAATTAACCCATGTATTTATTGGTTACAATAAATACCTGGATCAAAGGTATAGTAGTAATACGAATCGCCTCTTAAGAAGTAAATCTCGTAGAGAAAAGCTTACAGAGGTCTCCGAGATATATATATATATAAAGAAGTTCGTGGTTTCGTGCTTGGTGGAGGACAGGCAGACCTCAGTATGTTAGATAGATCGACGGTATGGAAGGCCGAAGATCCGTAGTTTGATTTCCGGCCACGACGTAAAATTTTAAAATCTGCTTCTTTCCACCTCTTTAAAATCTGTTGGTAATAATGTAATATTTAACAGTACTAGTTTCCATCTCATGCTTTCTTCTTATTTCTTCCTCTTGGGGAATTTCAGCCATGACGTAAAAGTTTAAAATCTGCTTCTTTCCACCTCTTTTTACATGTCGGTAACTTTTAATATTTAACAAGGCTAGTTTCTATCCCACTTTTTCTTCTTGTTTCTTTCTCTATCTAATTCATCTCACTCTACAGGTTTTGTAATTTGTAGCAGCTTTCATTTTATTTATTTTACTCACTTTACATTCATATGTCCATGTATTATGTTCTAGTTTAATATATAATCTATGCCAAGTTCATTTATGGAAAACTTTTGTTACTTATTTTCCTTTGCACAATATATAATGCTATTTAAAAGACTGTCACCACCTTAAAACTAAATTAAAGCAACATAATATTACTGTTAATAATTTATAAATTTAATTGTGATTATAGTTTTTTTTATTTAATATTTTTCTATCTTAATTACCTACTTGAAATGTCTTAGATGTAGGTTTATAATATTACAATTAAGTATAAGGAAATTCTTGCAACCTAATTTTATTCATTGTAATTATCAGTATTTTTGTTTAGGGTATCTAAAATTATTTTGAAATGGATTTACTTACAAATTGTTTAATTAAAATTTTTTATAAAAATTATTGTATTATTTTGTGGTAACATGTATTGTAAGTATACTGAAAGTGTGGAAGAGAAGACTTGATGGTCTTAGTATTACCCTTTTAAATAAATAATAAACAAAATCTAATCTAATATGTTACATATACTCTTGTTAGATTAATTGTAATAAATTCATCAATGTCAATACAATCCCAATCCTCTCCATTTTGAAATCTGCCATCTTGTTTGCGGCTTTGAAATTTTAAATATAAATAACTTTAATTTGTACAACATTTTATGATTAAATCAGTATAGCATAATCAGGTATTAAATATTAATTTCTGTTGATTAAACTTTACATAAATTTGGACTGCACTTTAAAAATAAGATGCATCTTTAATATATGCAGCCTTTTATTAAAGATATACATATTATGTTTTTCTGTAAGTTTATGGGGATTTGTCAGTAATAACAATATAAAATAGATTACCCATTGTACATCTCAATGAGAGCATATTTGTTGATAAAGAAAACTCTTAGGCATTCAAAAAAGAAAACATTCTAATTTTATTTATGGAGACAGGTTACGATCTGATTTAATGGGATTTTTTGATTTGGTTTATTTACGGACACTTTAATATCCCAGGTTATCAGCATTCCATTCAAATCAGGGTGTGAAACTCAGAGGACTCTTTTTTCAGACTTGAGGTTCTTTATCATGCCGTAAATACATGACATGGGACCCATGGCTTTACTTCCCTTCCGAAGGAAGCCATACTTATGATTTTTATGCCCAAAAAATACATTGGCCCTGGCAGGGATCAAATCTGGGATCTTGGGTTTAGGAGGCAAGTATGTTATGATTTGATAGAAGGCAAATTAATTCAAAACTCTGCATTCGGATCACAATCTAATTTCATACACAACACTGATGAGAATCGTTAGAACTTTTACTGAAACTGACAGGATGAAGTATTAGGCAAAATTGGAAAGTGCAATTAATGAGAATACTTCATAGATGTTCTTTTTCATGTACAAGAAAATCAGAAAGTTTCAACTACAAAATTGGCATTAGAATAAACTTTAAATCACAGCTCCATGATTTTGTTTATTTATTTATTTAAACATTTTAATAATGTTTAATGCCCTTTTCACTACTGTTTACAGGTAGTTAACACTAGAGATGAACAGATTAATTGGGTAAGAAAGTGTTCAAGGTTTAAATTTAAGGTTCTTCCCCAGCATTGGCTATTGATATGAATTAAGGAAAAATCTCAGTCAGAGGGAACAGTCCTGTGTGAATCATATTCTAGATCTCTTCTGCACAAATCCATGCCCTATTTATATACAAAAGAGGGCAAAAGTGTGCATACAATGTTATGTTACAGAATGTTGCAAGTTTCATCTTATCAATTTATTAAAATTCATTTTATTAATATAGTATGTAAACTGTTTCATATCATGTTCAATAGATTTTTTCATTAATTGGCCTCCTTCTATTTGCATTTATCATTGTTCTTTTCAAGTAACTTCTTTCCTGGCATTTGAAAATTAATTGGTTGACAGATATTTATATATATATATATATATATATATTTCATTTTATTTATTTTTATTCATGCCTAAGGGTTGTCCATCTTTTAAAATCTGTGCATTGATTCTTCCATGGCATGTTAAATATAACATGTCAAATATATTTTTCATAAGAGAGACATAATAACAATAGTAACACAAAGCAATAATAGCAATAATAATATTGCTGGAGTGGAAAAAAATATGCATTGATATGTATGATTATGAGTAGCAGTTACATAAAATCTCAATTCTATTTGTGATCATGGTTTGCTAAATGATGTTGGAATTGCTGGAGTTAACCATGACTATTCATGTATCTGATAGATCAGATGTTTATAAATAAAATATACAGGGTCAAAAAATGTATACACACTTTCACAGTAGGTATCTATTTAATAAATTTCAAAGTTGGACCAAAAACCAACAATAATGTGTAGTATGATGTTCTGTAAACAGATGTGACTTACATAAGATTATGATAGCTTTGCTACTTGGCAGGTTAGTCAACAATGAACAAATGAAGCCATGATTATCGTATGATGTTCTGTAAACAGATTTGACTCACATTATGTTATGCTAACATTACTACAACAAAATGGAACCGAGAGTGTCGTTTGAACAACGGAAAGCAGTTTTGAAGTGATAGTGGAAAACCGAGAATGTTGATGAAGTTCAAAGGCAATGGAAACATGTGTACACAACAGAACCACCATCTAACCGAATTTAGTTCTGTTGGACTTCTACATATGGGGAACTCTTAAGGAAGTTGTATACTGTAGAAAACCAGCTACACTGGCAGCACTTCGGGAAGAAATTGAAACTGCATGTGCTGCAATCGCTGAGGACACTTTCGCAAACATTACTCAATCAGTAGTTCAACGTACTCCGAAGTGTATCGATACCAATGGTGGACATTTTGAGCAACTGTTGTAACTGTAAAAGTCTAAGATGGTTAGTGCTCACCACTTTCTGTTTTTGTGAATTCAGTTTTATTATGTTAACACAGTTTTTTCTTTGCTTGAAGTGTGTATACATTTTTTGGCACTCTCTATATATGAGAAAGTTTTTATATCACAAAGCAAAATGAAAATTATTATATATTGTTTTAAACATGCTCTTTCTCTGCTACTGCCCCCCCCCCCTTGAATAATTTATTGGAAATATACACACATTTTACAATCTGTATACAACTTGGCTAACGTTTGAATGACAATTTTAAACAACAATGACTAGAAAATAGGGATATGCTAGTTTTTTTTTACGATGTGGTCTCCATGTTTTCTAGCATTCCAAAAGAAAAACTACTAATTTCATAAAGAAATGGTTAACTACCTGGAGTAGTAACAGAACAATATCTAAACGTCACCAAAATTTGCATTAATCAAACCTATTTCACAATCAGAGGAAATGTCCATACACAAAGGAATAGTCCAGTAATCGGAAATCTACTCTCACCATTCTTGGCAGATGTGTATTTGAGTTTCTTAGAAACAAAATTAGTTGATGATTTTCTAAATACAAATATTGGTACTGTTGCATAGATAATGTCTTTGCAATAGTAAATGAAAAATGGAAGGAGGATGAAATAAAACTACTCAACTTACAAGATAACAGCATTAAATTCACAATGGAAATAGGAAATAACAATGTTCTTCCCATCCTGGATACAAAAGTTGTAATATAGTGGAATTTGCAGTATTCAGAAAAGATACATACATATACAGAAAATACATAAAAAAAACAGCAGTCATAATCCAACACAATATAAACTTGCAATAATCAACAGCCTCACATTCAGAATACCAAGCTACCAATCAGCAAGACAGAATACAAATCTAACTACAAAAAATCATAGAATATAGCACAGAAAAATGGCTGCACAATAGACCTGGTTATGGAGAAAATAGAAAAATAAAAATCAAATAAATGACATCACCACACTAAAAAGACTACAAAGGAGATTATATGTACAAGAAATTCTCATTTCATCCATGGGCACACCAAAAATTCCTGGAGATTTTTAAAGATGCAAACGTTATTTTGGCTCCAGTAAACAAATGCAGTTTAAAAAACCAACTCAAAAGACAAAATTCTGCTAGTAAAACAATCAGGCATTTACAAAATCAGTTGCAAAGACTGCAATATGAAAATATTGGAAAAACAAAAAGAAACATTACCCTATAGTTTAAGGAACACATGAGAAATGTAAATATTAGCACACAGAGAAATCAGCAATAGCATATCATTTTTGGAAGGGAGGGGGGAACGCACAAATTCCAAAATTAACCGAAAGCTCGTCAAAAACCCATAGAATTAAGAATATGGAAAAATATATTCATAAACACAAGAAAATTTAATTAATTTTGATCTTCCAAACAACAGTAACCTCATCATTAAAGTTATAAAACCTACAAAAGTGACATCTAATATCATGCTAGTAAGCTAATAGTGAAACCATGTTGAAATGAAGGCAGTGCAACAAAATTAGTGACATTTGAGTGATTTCCTCATAAAAAGTGCAAAACGGTAATTTATATATTGAGTAGTCGGAAGCTATTTATATATTAATTTGTGTTTTAAAAAGAAAGTGCACTATGAAGATTCATTTCATTATAATATAATTTCAACATGTTCCAGCATTTTGGTGCATACACGGTTATTGCAGATTTGCACTGTACTTTTTTTAATTCCAGATACTGCAGATTGTCATTAATTTTTGTTGGCAATTTCTAATGGTTTGAACATCCAAAGTAGCATGAATCCTTCAATGTTTCTCCTGTCATTTCAGAATTTGGGTCATGTAACCCCACACCGCTTAATGAACGCCTATTTTATCTCTTCTTCACTGTTAAGAAAAACACCATTTTTGCAGCTCAGCCCAGTAACAATCTTATATTTATAATATCTTAACAGTAACAAGAACAAACAAATGTTATAAAGTGGTGCTCTCTCTCTCTCTCTCTCTCTCTCTCTCTCTCTATTCTTTTGCTATATCCTAAAAGGTTAGAATTTAAAGAAATAGTAATGATTTAAATTATGCATTGACTGTACTTTTCAGGATGCCCCTAACTGATGAATGAGAAAAGTAATCTTAAGAGCATTAAAAGTTTAAGTTATGGAAAAATGCTGTTTAAGCTTTTCTTCTATAAGAATTTCCATACAGAAAAAACATATCTTTGTTACCATAAGAATTTTTTACAAATTCATGACTTTGTCAACAACTACATTCATTTTCGTCAGATTTCCGTGTCATTAGTTGTCAAAAAACTTAATGGTGGCAAACTCAGCTGGTGCTGAATTGTTTGTCCATGTAACAAAAGTTTTGTGGAGAGCACAACTTTATAAGTTAATAATTAATATAGCTGCATCCGTATAATCGTCATGTCTGTAATGTTTAAATCATGGAAAGAGGACTTTATTTTTGTAGTAAATATTGTTATGATAATGGAACAGCATATTACTGCAATATACCTTATGCAAAATACATGGAAAGGCAGTCATTAAGCAAATAATCCAGCTTTTGCTATTAAAGGGCGTAAAGTTGCAGTGTAAAGCTCAGTAATATATTTTTTTTTTTACCTAACAGGAGCTAAACACAGGATTTGTGTGAGACATTTCACTGTTTAATCTTTCAGCCAATTTGGGATGGTACTTAACTCTAATTTTGTTTTATTTTGAAAAAAATTCCAATACATACCATGACTTAAAGTTTGTAGGCAGAACATTTTTGCATTGTATTTCTTTCAACTGGATACTGCCATGTTTTATGAAAGGTTGTTGTTAAAGCATCTCACAGTATTGTTAACTAATTATAATGCAGCATGACATTGTTGCTTACAGAGGAAATCAAGAGGGCAAGATCTTCTGGACAAGGTGTGTGAGCATCTCAATCTTTTGGAGAAGGATTACTTTGGTCTTACATACGAAGACCGGCATGATCCTAGAAACTGGCTGGAGCTTGACAAACGCATTGCAAAATTTCTCAAAAGTAAGATCTTTATAATTGAATTAGATAATTAATAAAATACAAGGGTTTTAGTTAGTGTTTTGTTTATAGATTACTGAACATATTTTTGAGACTTGAAACCTAATGTGTATTGCAGATGAACCATGGAAGTTCAATTTTGAAGTGAAGTTTTATCCTCCTGATCCAGCGCAGCTCCAGGAGGACATTACCAGGTATATAACTTGTATTTGTTTATTTGAATGAAGTTAACGTAATAAAATGCTTTGGAAATACGTATGGAAACGGGGCTCTTAAAGAGGTGCAAGGAAGATAAAGCTGCACAAACATATTATAAACTTAAGACTTTTATAACTTCATAAATATCAAGAAAAAATTTGGATATGACTAATACATGGTTGAACAAAATTAGAGAACCATTATTTAGAAATGGGTTAGGAGATTTTGGGGTTAAAATTGAATATTTAGAAGAGGTTGTTGGATGAATAGACAAATTTTATTTGCCCAGATTAGGGAAAAAATCTCACTAGCATATTATAAGGAATTAAAAGATGACTCAGAAAAGGAGAAGTATATTTTAGTTTAGAAAAAAAAAATGAAAGAGAAGGCATAGCCTAGTGTTGATTAGGTGTTTGGAAATTAAGGGGAATGAGGGGAGATGTTATTTCAGGAATATGTCCCATTTGTGGGGAGAAGGAAGATGAAATTCATATTATCTTCCAATCTAATGTTTGAAGGGAAAGTTTAATTAGTAAGAAACTGTTAATGAGAAATAAAGAAATTGTATTGAGAAAGAACTTGAAGATCTTGAGCAGATACCCAAATTAAGGGAATTTCTATGGAAGGTAAAAATAAAATGGATATGGTCAGTTGACAAATATGTAATTTAGGTAAATTTTAGGTGATGTGTGATTATTTAAAATGTCATTGGTCAGGCTTGTTTATAGGCTAGAGTTTCTGTTACTCATTAAAATTAAACTATTTCCATCAGAATTCAACAGAAACTGTTCACAGTACCTTTGTAGTTTTGAGATCAGCTGCAGCAAATATTAGACCTTTTACATGCCTATAACTTGTAGAATTGCATTATAATACTTAGGAGCTCACTTCGACCACATCAACAAGCGATGATACAACACACCAGTTGGGCAATTGTATTATGCAGTTGAGAGGGAGGTTTCATTAAATAGTCGAGTAGTTTTGTGCAATAGTGAGATTTTCACTGCATCGTCATATATTAATCTTCAAGGCATGCATCATGTACAAAAAGTTGTGCAGAAAGCATTTAGATATAAACTTCCTGGTAGCCCAATTCCAGCATAAAAAACAATATTAAAGTTATAACAGGTTTAATGAAACTGGTTTTCTGACTGACTGGAAAAAGAAATCGAAGACTGATCATCAATCCATGGTAGAATTGCACCATATAATTGGTCCCAAAATTATTGCTCTAGTTTATGGCCTCCTTATTCCACATATCTTATGGTTTGTAGTTTTTATCTTTCGAGAACACTGAAAAATGGAATATATTCAACTAACTCTCACATACTGAAGGAAATTGAAATCAAATGATTAGCTTCACTGTGTTTAGTTCCATATATAATTTTTTAAATTTGAAATGAAGTTACATCCATTAGTGATAGGAAACATGACATGGAGTGGCAATATAACCTAAACTTAGGTATTCATTTTTTACACTAAACTCCATTCATTTACACAAAAGTAAGACACATTTCGGGAGAGATTCTCCCGAAATGCGTCTTACTTTTGTGTAAGTGAATTTTTAGGCCTGGAAAAAAATCCATCAAAAATCCAACAACTTGCCGGGATTGTATCTGCAATCTTGGGTCTACGAGGCAAGTATGGCTACTACTAGACCACCAAGACATAATAATAATAATAATAATAATACACTGAAGGTTTGAAAAATTTTTTTTCTCATTTGATATAAATTTGTCTCGTGAGGAGAATTTGACTACTCTGTGCAAGACAAGTTAAAAAGCACCATTTTTTTAATAGAATTGTGATGCCTTTTACAGAATTTTACCCCCAAGCAGTAGACACCCAAATATTATTGTGGCCTACATACTTCAGATTTTTTTGCAGTATACTTTCATAGTAAATTTAAATTTCTTTACCTCAATATTGATTAATTTGGATGTGCATTTCTTCATGAAACTTTTGAATTGTTCTTTCATTTTATTGGGGAGAATGTTGGCAGAAAATATCCTTTACAGAGATCTTTCAAAATATCAAACAGTTTAGAAGATGGAAACTGCAGTTGCTTTTCTTATTAACCTGATTTATATGGTTATTTTGTGTTTTGCTCTATTGCAGTGCTGGTGCACATTAAATTGCTTTCCTGCTGCTACAGCAACTGCACATGCTTTACAGAAAGAAATTACCCATCAATATTGACATATTCTTCTCCACACTCTTTAATACAACTTCCTAGTTGCACATTAACACAATATTTAGCTTGTGGCATATTGTGTAGTGGTCCAAAGTAAATGTATAAGCCTTGAAATTCTCATTCTGTAGAAATGAGTAGACAAATGCAGTGAAGGAATTGGCCGTTGCACAAGAGTGAGTATAGGCCATGAGTAGAGCCTGGATTTTATGTAATAACATATTTATGTCCAAACAAAAAGCAAGACTAGATACACATATAGAAATGTTGTCCATAGATTTTATTTTACATTTTTTACATATTTGATATAATATTACATATTTTAATATTATTGGAGAATTATTATCAATTATTTGGTTTATTTTGCACTTCTATTGAATTATCCAATATCATAGTAAGAAAGGAATAACAATTTAAATGCTATCGTGCTGCTCATACTTAGTCATTACGTTCAAAGCTAATTGCCAACAATGACTCGTTTCAGACATTTTCTTTTCTTATTCTCAAAACTTTTCATTTTCATACATCGCAAGTCACTTCTGTTGACTTTCTGACAGTATTAAGAAACTGGAAACTTCAGGTATACCTCAAGAAGCAATTGGAATAATAATTACTATATTGTATTTATTATATTTTTTATTCAGTTAAGAAGGTCCACTGTGCTGAATAAGAGCCCTGGCTGCTAAACTCTTTTCACTTTGTCTTATTGAATGATAAACCTGTAGAACTTCCTAAGAATATTATTACTAGCACAATACTTCTGTATAAATATGCACCAGTTACTTTTTGCGGTGTTTCTCTGCAAATAAAAACATATTGTTAGTCAGAAGATTGTGCATGACTACAGAACATTTGGAATTAATTGTACATCCCCTTCCAATGTAACTCAAAAACTTAAAAGGGGACACATATTGTTAAGTACTTTTGCATTTATTTCAAAGTTCTAAAATTAATTGTTTATTATTTGCAGCAGCAGTGAATTGATTAATATAATCTTAATTTGACTAGCTTAATAATCAATTTTCATTACATATTTATGTACATATTTCTGAAATCGATATATAAAATCCGGGCTCTAGTCATTAGGTACTTCATTGTTTCCTTATAAGATAAAAATATCTTAATGGTCATATTTAATTTATAATAAATATAAAATATGTAGGTAATAAATTGATAATTAATTACAGGAGGTTATTTGTTTGTATGCTAATTTTATCTGCAGTATCAACTAAAGCTATGATTTGTTACACCCAATCCTAAATTTTTATTTTGTGTTTAACTCTAACATCAGTTTTCTCAGGTTAGGTATATAGTGGAGACTGGCTCCTTTCTGCAGAATGCAATTTTGTTAGTCAAAGTAAATTTAAAAGTATTTTTAATCTCAATGTTATATTTAACATATATCGCCAAAATATAGCCACAATATAACTATAGAGAAAAATATGATAGCATTATAACCAAAACATAACATGCATTTATATGCTGTTTAAAACCAATCTGAAGCAATAAAAAGTGATCATTTGGTTAATTTCATTTGATGACAAAAATGGTATAAATAAAAAATGAAACTTATCATAAACATCCTAATCCAAGTTATTTAATATATGTCATTATGTATTCAGGATTCGTTATGAAAAAGACCAATATATGCATATCTTAAGAGGATTAGTGTCAGACTGTAAGCAGTAAGCTTACAGTAATAACTTTTTTTGTCATTTTATGGGATTATGGGAGCAAATTACTGACTACGTGCATTAATAGTTCCCAGGAGTAGAACAACTGAAGATTTGCCTTAACAGAATAAGTGCCAAATCTTTGTAATCTCATTTATATTACTTTTTGTAATTTTTGCCATAATGAATAATTCTCATGCACACCACATAAAGTATTGGCATAAATGAATGTTTGTCATCATTTCAGGTACCAGCTGTGTTTGCAGATAAGGAATGATATTTTAAATGGAAAGTAAGTGAAATATTTAATCCTTTAAGAGAATTCAGTAGCAAATAATTTGAAGAATAGTTATCAGGTCCTTTCATTCCTCTTCCTCCTACATCTCTTGAGTTTTTAGATGTAAATAGGAGATTATAAAAAAGATTATAAAAATCAGATTATAATAAATGAGAAGAGGGCTGAATGTAGAGGAATGTTTTAGATTTTTATGCAATTGAATGATGAAACCTTGAATACCATTTATATAAACACTAAAGTATATAATTGGCATATCCTCTTTTAAAAGACAGATAGATAAGTAAACAAATCAATCAATTAATGTATTTCAGACTTCCATGTTCCTTTGTGACACATGCACTCCTTGGTTCATACCTGGTTCAGTCAGAAATTGGTGATTATGATCCTGATGAGCATGGTCGTAATTACCTGAAGGATTTCCGCTTTGCTCCAAACCAGACTCCGGAACTTGAGGAAAAGGTTATGGATCTACACAGGACTCACAAGTGAGTTGCATTTTGTAACTACACTTAAGGCTTTTTTCCATAATATGTTTTAGGTTTATGTCTTAAAGTTAGGTAAATAGAGCTTTATAAATAAGAGTCAATTTTTAACATTAAATTTGTTAAGTGCTGTGGTGGACTGTCTTTCAACGCTCTTTGGCATAGAAGTTCTGTGTATTGTTTTTTAATTTGTATTTATTGCATGTAATTGCTTAATACCTTTCAGAATCTACTACTTCAGGTCGAAAAGTCAAATATCTTTGCACTGTAAGATTTCACAATAATACAAGATACAGTCTCTTAAATAATGTTTTTTAAATAAAAGCTTTCAGAATGTTTTCCAATACAAAACGTAATTAATCTATGAAATAAAGAGCATTAAATTCTATTGTCTTGAGCCTTTTTCAGCCATGTTGGTACTGATTTTTGCCTTTTGATGCAAAAGACTCATGGATACCAACTTCAACTGCTTTGAAGTCTTGGAACTTTCTTCCATGAAAGAAATGGGCCATGGATAAAAACAAATGGAAGATTAAGGCTGTATGCTGGGTGTAGTAGGAGGTCAATTGTATCCAGTTCCTAGATTTAATCATTGGCTCCATTGTGGAGTATTGCATTTTATTGTTTAATTTGCTTTCATTAATTAGTACTGGATTTTTCTCATCCAAAACTGCATAAACTTTTACTGGTTGTTGAGAATAAAGTTCAGTATTAACAGCTTGTCCATTTGGAACAAACTCAAAGCAAATTACACCTTTGTAAATTCTAATGGTAACCATACTTGTCTCATAGATCCAAGATAGCAGGCTCAATATACCATCCAAGGTTGATGGATCCTAAGTATGGCTTCCTTTGGAAAGGAAGTAAAGCCGTGGGTCCTGTGTCTTAGATTTATGGCACATAAATGAATCCCTAACCTGAAAGATGAGGCCTGTGAGCAAAATGTTCGACTGTTTCATGTCCTAAATTGAATGGGATGCTGATGACATGTGATATTAAAGAGCATCTGTAAATAAACCAAAGAAATAAAGTTATTGCATAATTGCTGCCAAATACTCCTTTAGGAATCTTTTTTTTTTATTTTCGCTTACTGGAAAAACTGCAATTGCAAGAGCAGTACGACTGGAAAATGTGCAACCAGTAGGTGAGTCAAAAAATTGCTAAGTGCAAGGTCAAGTGAGAAGGGTGCATTGGAAATCACTTCAAAGTTGTTGTAGTGAAGGAACCTCTGAAGAAAGATAGCCCAATGGGAGGAATGTTGTCGTGGGAAGAGCACATCTGAACTTCTTTCTGGCTTTTTTTTTTTTTTTTTTTTTCCCTTGCAATGCTGGGAAAAACTTTGTCCTTAGAATCTCTGTGTAGGATGCAGGAATCACCATAATACCATTGTGTGAAGATTATGTCTTTGCTGTCTTAAAACATGGCTATCTTCTAATTGAAATCATTTTATGATATAGTCGAACTACACACTCTTATGCTTCACTTACTTGTCACTATTGTAGACCGGTTTCGAGAACAGTTGTTCTCATCATCAGTTCAAATCTCCGACTGCTGGATAATTCGTTGTGTTGTGGGTATTCTGCTCTGGAGGAGGTGTGATGAAAAAGTTTATATTTTCCTCGCCGGAAGTGTCAAAGTTCATTAAACTGTCTCTGTATTTGTAAATGTATATTTTCTCCCATGTTGCCAATTCTGTAGGTCCTTGCACTGATTTTAACAATTTTGCTTTATTCACTATATCGTGGTTTTCTGTCCAAAAATGAAATGCCACTGCTGATTTCTCAATTTGCTTGTATTTTATGTTCCTGAAATGTTCTTTTAACCTTGTGCCTATGTTTCTCTTTGTTTTTCCTATGTATATTTTTTCACATTCTTCACAACTTATTTTGTAAATGCCTGGTTTTTTCTCCTGTGGAATACTGTCATTAACATTGTCTGTGAGAAGATGTTTAACATTAATACTGTTAATGACAGTATTCCACAGGAGAAAAAAACCAGGCATTTACAAAATAAGTTGTGAAGAATGTGAAAAAATATACTTAGGAAAAACAAAGAGAAACATAGGCACAAGGTTAAAAGAACATTTCAGGAACATAAAATACAAGCAAATTGAGAAATCAGCAGTGGCATTTCATTTTTGGACAGAAAACCACGATATAGTGAATAAAGCAAAATTGTTAAAATCAGTGCAAGGACCTACAGAATTGGCAACATGGGAGAAAATATACATTTACAAATACAGAGACAGTTTAATGAACTTTGACACTTCCGGCGAGGAAAATATAAACTTTAAGTTCATCACACCTCCTCCAGAGCAGAATACCCACAACACAACGAATTATCCAGCAGTCGGAGATTTGAACTGATGATGAGAACAACTGTTCTCGAAACCGGTCTACAATAGTGACAAGTAAGTGAAGCATAAGAGTGTGTAGTTCGACTATATCATAAAATGATTTCAATTATATGATTGGCTTCACTGTGAATGTTCCAATTAACATTTTTAGTTAATGGCTATCTTCATTTTTTTCAGCTACTGCCAGTAACTGAAATTTCTTTGGTGGTAGTGGGTCTGTTTACCTCCATCACTTCAGCTGGCATTTGGTTCAGGATTAAATAAGATGTCTCATCCATTGTGACGATTTGGTTCTCAGAATCCCATACTTTAGGCCTTCCAGAGCATTATCTATCACTGATGTCAGTTTTTCCATTATTGAATTCCTGAAACCATCATTTAAGCTACACAATTATTGATGGCTTCATCACCTTCTTCTTGACAAGTTTAATGAGCCATGGCAGCTGCTTCAAACTTGTTTTTAATATTGCCAAAGGAGAACTTTAATCTTGAATTTTGTTGCCTCCATTTCAGATTCTGTATATGAACAGTTAACAACTGTCATATGTTTACCCAACAGAACAACAACTACAATCTCCTCTTAATGTATGTAATACATTAACTAACAAAACTAGCACAAAGTACTGCAAAATACCAGCTATAATAAGGTGATGTATTTTATGAGACACCATAAAGTTGAGTTTTATCCTCAAGCCCCATAAGTATTGTAGGTACATACTGAATATGTAAAATTATCTAATTAATACTTGTACCAGACCTCATAGGTTTGTAGCAACTTAGGCCACTTCTAAGTCACTTTGATGGTAACTTGTTCTCAGAGGTCAGACACCTGCAGAAGCAGAGCTACATTATCTGGAAAATGCGAAGAAGCTCGCAATGTATGGAGTTGACTTGCATCCTGCCAAGGATTCAGAAGGCGTGGATATCATGCTTGGAGTATGTGCTTCAGGATTGTTGGTCTATAGAGACAGGTAAGTTTTATCGGAATGGTGGATCTATACAAACAAGTAATGTCACTGTTTGGGCCTCTATTGTGTAATCTATATGTGCTTTGTAAATTATATCTAATCTGTCGTCTAACACACTCTTATGCTTCACTTACTTTTAAATAAAGTGGGACCGGTTTCTAAGAGACATCCTCTCCATCTTCAACCAACTTGACGACTGGTACAAGAAACTAACATCTATGAGGACCTATGACTCCGTCCTGGTGGTGTTTTTTTTTCTTTATAAACTGGAAATTTGTATTACTATCTCCTGTAATGATACATATATGTGGGAAAAACTAAAAGGAACATAGGATCACGGTTAAAGGAGTATCTCAGGAACGTTACATACAAACAGATGATAGGTCAGCAGTGGCACACCATTTGTAGAAAGATAATCACAACATAAAAAGAGAAATAAAGTTACCTAAAGAAGCATACAGACGTACAGAATTGGACACATGGGAGAAGATTCATTCATAAACATAAGTATCATCTTATGAATTTCGACATACAGGAGAAAGTAATAGAAATTTCCAGTTTATAAAGAAAAAAACACAACCAGGACAGAGTATAGGTCCTCATAGATGTTAGTTTCTCGTACCAGAGGATGTCTCTTCAAAACCAGTCCCACCGCATATAAAAGTAAGTGAAGCATAAGAGTATGTTAGACGGCAGATGAGATATAATTTACATTTAACAAGCTTCACTGTGTGAGTTCCAACAGAATTTTTTAAAAATTTCTTATTTTTCGAAAGTTCTTAAATGAACTATATGTGCTTGCTCATAATTTTGTATCTCTTTATTTAATGTTTCATATTTTCAAAAAAAAATTATTTTACTTAGTTAACTTTTTTTGGATTGTATTCATTTCACTTCTACTATATCTGCAAATAGAAACATCTTTAACTAAAAATGTTAATTGGAACTGTACAGTGAAGCTAATCATATAATTAAGATCATTGCATGATTGAGTCAAACTACACACTCTTATCACTCTGCTTACTTGTTTATAATATGTAGTACTAGTTTCACGAACCCTTGTTCACTTCATCAGCTACTCATCACTGCTGGATAATTTGTTAACGGTGTAGGAATGTGTTCTGCTCTGGTGACGGTGTGATAAACTTGAAGTTTATGTTTTCATCCCCAGAAGTGTCATAGTTCTTTAAACTGTCTCTGTATTTGTAAATGTAGATTTTCTCCAATGTTGCTAATTCTGTAGGTTCTTGTACTGATTTTGATAAATTTACTTTATTCACTATGTCATGGTTTTCTGTCCAGAAATGAAATGCTACTGCTGATTTCTCCATTTGCTTGTATTTTATGTTCCTGAAATGTTCTTTTAACTTGTGTCTATGTTTCTGTTTGTTTTTTCAATGTAGATTTTTTCAAATTCTGCACAACTTATTTTGTAAATACCTGCTTTTTCGCTCCTGTAGAATACTGTCATTAACATTGTCTATCAGGAGATTTTTAACATTAAATCTGTTTACAGGTGCCAACCTGATATTAAATTCTTTTAGAATACTTTGAAATGTTTTCATAACCCCATGGATGATATGTGAATTTTTTAAAAGTTAGCCTATCTTTTTCTCCTGAAAGCGTTATGGTTTCCTTAATAAGCTTTTGCCTCTTGAATATCTGTAATTTTTTATGTACTAGTTCTTTTTTAAAACCATTTTGACTGCTGTTCTTTCTATTTGTTTGTATTCTTTAAAGTGTTTTTTTTTCTTTCTTAATTTATAGGTTAACTAGCCTTTTTTTTTATAGTAATGTTAACGCCCATTTTTATTACTGAGGCTCCACAGGCGATGAACACTGATGATTAAATGAAATGATATATTGGGAAAGGATTTTGGGGGGGGGGGGGGCCTCAAACTCCAGACCTCCTGCTCACGAGTCTGCGCCTTAACGACCTCGGCCACCCATGGCAGTAACTAGCCAGTGTGTTAAGCTATTTATCACCATATGTTTGTGTTGTGTGGTTAGAACTGTCAGCATTGATGTGATTGCATGCATGTGTATTCTCTCTGTATATTCCAAATTCTACATTTCCCGGATGCTTCATTATTTTAATGTCCAAGATTGGTAATATGTTATCTGTTTCGTATGTGAACGATATGCTTTATATCTTGTATATTCAGAAGTTTCAAGGCATCAATGATGTTTTTGTTAACTATGGCAAATATATCGTCAACATATCTGTACCATATGGGAATGCTGAGTTGATATGTTTAACAAATCTGCTCACTGAGCAATTATTTTTATATAAAATGTTTAATGTATAAACTTCTGTAAGGATGCATGTGTATAGAAGTATTAAAGGAATTTTGAATATGATTATGTTTCTAAGAAATATAGTTAAATGTTAGATACCATTTTCACTCGACATATTGTGGGAATAAGAGGATAATGGGTAATCTAAATAAATTTTTCTTTGATCATAAAAGCTGTAATGTACTGTTAAAATAGGGTCAGTTCTCCTGATAATATGTATTATTTCTATGCAACTCATCTCTTGAACATAATTTGCATATAGCAACTCTCTATGCCTTTTTGTTCACTAAGGTGTTTACCCTGAAATCACTCACTTAAAATTTGTTTTACAAGCTTCTAAAATGAATGTATCTGGCTTAAACCATTTAGATTTCTAAGTCTTCAGCTGAATGAAAAATTCTTGGTTACATGCAAATTTGCATTGAATAAAGTCAATTGCTTTTAGAGGAAAAGCTATAAAGTGCAGTGATGAATCAGAAAAAGAAAATGTGCATTCATTCAAAAATTGTTGAAAGTTGTTTGTTATTTTTGTCTTAGCCAGCAGTGTGAAACAACTGAAATACCGATTTATATGATAATAAATAAGATTCTTTTGTGAACAAGGCTGTGTTATCATTATAGGTTCTCTCTGGTTAACTTAATTTTTAACAAACTTATGGGGATAACTAGTGCTTTCTAACTTGAATAACCTTACAGATTATACCATGTTTTATCCTGGATCTAAAATTATTGATACAGTATTGTAGCATACAGTGAGAATGAGGCCTTCGACTAAGCTTTGAACTAGTTTGTTTAAGAAACAATTGCAGAATACATGGGCTCCATCTCTTACTGTAATATGTTCAAATGAATGACTTGGTCAAAAGATCCTTAAAAATAAGAGCTCTGCTTGGCTAATAAGCAAATAAAATAAATTGCACAATGATAGGTTCTAGAAAATGAAATGTGAGAAGATATACCAGAAGCTAGGCTTGTTTTTCACTACATTTAAGCTTCAGATAATGTGGTACTTCAGCAATATTTACATTTAATAGTAGTATTTGTAGTTTATGAGATACATTCAAACTGCTGCACAATGAAAACTGTTGCAATAAACACAGATAAACAATTTAATAAAAATTAAAATAATTTGTTATATTATATTATATTTCACTGTGAAAATCCCGAACTATTCAAATTAATATTATTTGGTCTTGCATATTTTCTATTGTTATAATGCTAAATATCCTTTGTTACAGTGACGAAACCATTTTAATATAATCCTATTAAAATGATATAGTTTAAAATTTGTTATCCTTTTCATAAAAAGCATAATTCCTTTTCTTCTTTATTAGCAGTATCATTCCAACAGCATGCAGGTTCGAACCCAGCCAGGACCGATGGATTTTTTCGGGCGTAAAAATCCTAAGTATGGCTTCCTTTGGAAGGGAAGTAAAGCCGTGGGTCCCGTGTCATACATTCACGATACGAAAAAGAACCTCAATTCTGAAAGAGAGGCCTCTGAGCAGAATTTGTTGGCCGTTTCACGCCCTGAGTTGAATGGGACGCTGATGACCTGAGCTGTTAAAGAGCGTCCTTAAATAAATCAATCAAAAAAAAAATTCCAACAACTGCAGATGCATCTTCGCTGAGGTACTAAACCCAGTAATCAGACTTTGGAAATAAACTTTTTCATTTAACGTCAAAATTTTTTGCACTTGTCATTTATTACTCAGTTGGATTGGTAAATCTGTCATTAGTGAGGTGACAAGAAAAGGCTCTATACCTTCTTTTTATTCTTCAAAAGTTTAAATAGTAACTGCAGGGTGAAAAGTAAATTTGTCATAAAAATTTGTGAAGAAATATATCTACTGTTATGGAAAAATTAATAAGCTTAGAAATAAGTTAATGCTTTAAGGACCTGGATTAAGGAATGAAAAGGTGGATTTTGCAAAAATGTATGGAATTTTGCAGTCAGCATTGACTACATTTGTTAACAAAACGTCAGAAGTTGATTCAGAGCAGAAATGTTTGAAGATGATCGTTTTCAATATACTGTTTATTGTTCATTTTTATTACTATTTCATCACAGATGCCAACACTAATGATCCACAAGATGAAATGATAAATTAGGAAAGAATATTTTTTTATTTATAGGAAGAGGTCTTAAGTCTAGGGCATCTTCCCAGTATTTGCCATTGATGAAGATAGGAAAGCCTAGGAGAAGGGAAAAAAAAATCTCAGTCACGGAGGCAGGATTCTAACTGCACAAGCTTGTGTCTTGGTGACCTCAGCCACCTGATATATATAAAATGTAAGCATGACCTCAGCCACCTGATATATATAAAATGTAAGCATCATTTAACAAAATGCAGACTCAAAACTTTCTAAAAGGAGGCCTCATTACTTTGTAAAAGCTCTCTATTTTGGCACTCAGCTTGGAGATCCAGATTTTAAAGAAGCCACTAAAGACTACCTTCACTCCTTCAAAGAAAAGCATGGCATTGTTTGCTCCCATTGTTGATGAAGATTTTTGGGCAAAAAAATAAGATTTAAAAAAAAAAGCATATCTCTGAAGACATCTTTAAAACCATGACTCATATAGGAATAAAATATAAGGAAGGAAAACAAACACTTATGTAATATGTAATACTGCAAACGCTTCAGGCACCATGAAGTTATAACCACTATTGGTTATATTCTTATCAGCGAACCCTAGATGCTTAAAAGAATAAAGATTTTTAAAAAATGGATATGCATTTAAATTATTGTTTGTGAAATCTGTGTTTGTTGACTATTGTTAATATTCCACTCCAGCTCTGTCTGTTATTGTTAAGGTTGAAGGACAGAAATGCATATTGTCTTATATTGGGTTATGGGTATAGTGTTTGGGCAAACAGATGGATAAGAAAAGAATGAATGTGTTGTAATTGGACAATTGTTATTGACATTATTCTGAAATGGAGAATGTGGGCTTCTGCTTTGTCTCTCTTAACTGAGTCGGTCCTGGTGGTGTAGTAGTAACTATACTTGCCTCCTAAACCCAAGATTGCAGGTTCAAATCCGGCCAGGATCGATGGATTTTTTCAGGGGTAAGAATCCTAAGTATGGCTTTCTTCTGAAGGGAAGTAAAGCCATGGATCCGTGTCGTACATTTACGGCATGATAACCTCAAGCCAGAAAGAAGAGGCCTCTGAGCAAAATTTGTCGGCTCTTTCACACCCTGAGTAGAATGGGATGCTGATGACCTGAGATGTTAAAGAGCGTCCATAAGTAAACCAAATGAAAAATCAATATTTTACTGCATTTCTGTCCTTCAACCTTTGGACAGGGAATAATCTGGAACTTCAAAATTCAATACTGCACATTTATTGAAAGAAAAATTGAAAATCCATTCATCATTTCAAGTGAAGCAAGCATTTTATTTTTAGAATTGCTGGAACATTTTCGAAATATTCAGAATACCACAGTTTACTTGAGTTTATTATTAAAGACAAGTTAATGCCGAAGAATCCATTAAAACACTGTTCATTAAACTGGTTACAAAAGGGAAAATTCACTACTTTTAAAATTCTAAGTGATTAGATTGTTTTGTAACAGTATACAGCAAACAGTATATGTACTCTAGTATTGAATTTTAAAATTTTAACACAATCTATGAGCTGTAATTGTTTCATCTAAACTTGTGATGCACTGTACTGTATTAAAATTAATTAGTGTAAATAGTAATGTATCTTATGTAAATAAAAACAGTATGATTCATTAAGCACTAGAAATGAATTTTATCAAAGTTTGATAGATTAACTTAAGTGTTCAGGAAGAGCCAAACAAAACATGTTTTTTCTTTCCATTGTTGTTGAATTTATCACAACACAGTAAGAGAGTGCTGATGTATTCTGCAATTAAATGATGTGTTTAATATTAAAATATTATGTTGTATGTGACATAAAATCCAGTAATTATATTTGCAGATTGCGCATCAACAGGTTTGCATGGCCCAAAATATTGAAAATCTCATATAAACGACACAATTTTTACATTAAGATTCGTCCAGGCGAGTTCGAGCAGTATGAATCTACTATTGGTTTTAAATTGGCAAATCATAGAGCAGCAAAGAAGCTGTGGAAAGTTTCTGTAGAACATCACACATTCTTCAGGTATGTTGGATAAATAATTTATTTAATTTTTAACACTACTGTTCCAGTTTAGTTGTTTGGCCAGATGTCATAGTAGATTGCATAGTTTATTTAGACTACAAAATTGTTGTTGCAGGCTAATGACTCCAGAACCCACCCAGAAAAGTGGACTGTTTCCTCGATTTGGCTCAAAATTTCGATACTCTGGTCGAACGCACTATGAAACAAAGAAATCACTGATTGAACGGCCTGCACCACGGTTTGAGCGCAGTCTTAGTGGCAGAGGATTAACTTCGCGCAGCATGGATGGTAATTTGGTAATAATGTCAAATGACTGTCTCTGTGGTATAGTGATCAGTATGTCAGGCTGCTGGTCCAGAGCACACAGATTCAATCTCCAGCACTCCCGAAGAATTTTTTTTATAGGTGTGGGTTTAATTGGGGGTAACTCATATTTGTAAGGATAGCTGTTATCTACCCAAATAAGTACTTGAGGGGGGTACTTGAGAGAGTTTTGAAAGGCTCCTGCACTTCAGCCATAAGATTTTGGTGCCATCTCCCAAATCCCTTATGGTATCCCAAATTCTGTATTCTTGACAAAGTCCAGAACCTTGTTTTCTATAAGGGGTCATCCATATTTAAATTTGGTTGTAGACCAAAGAGTTGATATCTCTTCTCCAAGGCATCACACTAGAGGAGTATGTGCTTTGCAGTCTCATGAGATTGACTGCAAAGTCTACAAATGGGCTCTCTTTGATAGAGTCCCATTTTCTGGAGGTTTCCCAAATTGACCATGTCCAGTAATTAATCCCACCACTCTCCTTAGCTTTTCCTTCCTAACTTTAGGAGTGTTTTAGTGAGTGTGGGATTGGGTCCACTGACAAAACTTTTTTCAAACATTTGTCCTGGGTGATTGTACCATTGTTTTTTATGTTGCTCTTTGGCGCATAACCTAATTTTTGTTCTTACTGTGGATCTGCTAACTCAGCAGGCTGGTTCCAGTCTTATTAAGAGGCTAAATGCTCCTTTCTTGGCCAGCTTATCTGCTGCTTCATTCCGTGGTCTGGTATTCACCTCAATTCAACAGAGTTGTTATCTGACAGGGCTATCAGTTTTTGGCGCAGTTCAATACCAACTTTAAAAGTTAAATTGGTGAGAATCAAGTACTCAGTGCAACTGTCTGAGTTATAGCTATCGATCCTAGAGGATCATTATATATTTACCATAATAGCCCTTCTCTATACCTTTTTTCTCTTTGAGGAATTATGAAGTAACTAAAACTTAAACTTAGTGACCCTTGTGTTAAGAGCAAAAAGGAGTGCAAACAATGAATCTCTTTAATAAGTGTAGTTTTAAACATTGAGCATTTTTACAGTGAAATATAGTATTTTTATGCAATTTTTTTAAAGAGGAATTCACTCAAATTTTACTATTCTGCCTTCAAATAATGTCAAAGTAAGTGAAAAAGAATTAGTAAAATTTGAGTGATTTCCTCTTTTAAAAAATGCATAATTATAAGAATTTTAATTACAATTAAAATATTTAAATAAATTTAAGTTCTCTTAAGCTAGAGTAGAATTTGTTCCCAGTTACTGTGATCAGATTAAAGAGGTTCAATTTGGGAAGCAAAGCTTGTAAAAGGGTTAGGAACCACAATTAGAAAATGAAAATATGGAGTTTGTGACAAATATAATGCATTGATGAAAGGTGGAAACTGAAAGTTGAAATGATTGCATGAAATAAAATACTTTTAATAGCAATAGAAACATAAAGGTGGAAGAGAGGAAACATATAATTTAGTTCATGCAATTTATAATCTTGTTGCAGCTCTTGCTGGACCAAGACAGATGGAAGAAGATTTCAACAAGCGCCATACAATGTCACATCCTCCAGAACATATACCTGATATGGAACACATTGACGATAAACCAAAACCAGTCAAGGATCTGAAAAAGAAGGAAGAGAAGCTTAGGGAAAAGGTAATTACTTCATCAACCTTGTATAGATATTATCTTCAGGAATGTTAATATACACATCTTATTTTACAGATGTGTCTTCTAAAAATAAATTATTACTTTCATACATTGCTTAGGTCCTGCAGAGAAATGTGATCAGTCCAGACAAGGTATGGATTTCAAAACTTCAGTGCTCGCTGCAACAAGTTATATTCTCTCACCTGTATGTTAACCAAAGATTTTTTTCCATCCCTCTCCTGATATGCAAGATATTTTTGCACTGTGAACAGTGAATGTATCAGCACAGTGTAACTTGTTTTATGGTTTTAGCTTGCAAACGCCATGGAAAGAAAGTTCGCACATGCTTGGTCCACAGGAATTATGTTCATCCAGTCATTTATGATGCAGGAAGGATGATTAAGATAGAGCATGCTGTAGGGGAAGTATATATAGCCTATATAACCGCTAGAGTGGAAAGGATTTGACACAATAAAATGTGTTATTATGTTAACTGCATAAATGGCATTTTGCTTTGTAGCAAGTCACCTGTAGCACATTTAACTATCCAAATGTGTAATGTTATTATTGTTAAGCATATAGTTTGTACATAGTAATTGAAGAAAATGCTGATTTAAAAAATTAAATAATTTAGCTTGTGAATCTATTATATACTCTTATCATAAACATTGATAAGTGGAGAAATAAGAGTATTAAATTTAAAATTAATTTCGTGTGGGAACTAATACAGTGAAGCAATTAATTTATCCTTAATTAGATAGTCGATTTAATACTATTTAATCCATAGAATATTAAATTGAATTGACTCACTATCTAATTAAGAATAAATAAGTGTATGTAATTGGCTCACGAGCTAAAATATTTCATTTATAAATTATGTCTTCACTGTGGAAGTTCTATGAAATTGTATTTAAAACAATACTAAAACTAACTAGAGATGTTAATTCGAACTTGTACAGTGAAGCTAACCATATAATTAAGTTCATTGTATGATTGAGTTGAACTACACACTCTTATTGCTCCACTTGATTATAATATGGAGGGCTAGTTTTAGGAATCCTTTATTTGCATCATCAGCTACCCGTTGACTGTAGCTGATAATGGGAACAAAGGGTTCGTGAAACTAGTACAACATATTATACACAAGTGGAGCAATAAGAGTGTGTAGTTAGACTCAATTATACAATGATCTTAATTATAACACTAATATGTTTAATTAAAATATAAATTGGAACTTGCATAGTGAAGCCAATCATGTAATTGATATTATTGTATAATTTATTGAACTACACACTCTTAATGCTTCACTTACTTGTCATAATATATAGAACCAGTTTCGAGAACATTTGATTCTCATCATCAGCCAGACTAAAATTCAACTGTCAGATAATTGGTTAAGCTGTGGGAATGTGTATTCTGCTCTGGTGGCAATATGATAAACTTGTAGTTTATGTTTTCATCCCCGGCAGTGTCGAAGCTCATTAGACTCTCTTTGTATTTGTAGATGTCGATTTTGTGACAGAGAAATCAGCAGTAGCATATCATTTTTGGGCAGAAAATCATGACATTGAATAAGGCAAAATTATAAAAATTGGTGCAAGATCTCAATCTGCAGTAGTATATCATTTTTGGACAGAAAATCATGACATAGTGAATAAAGCAAAATTATTAAAATCGGTGCAAGGACCTACAGAACTGGCAACTTGGGAGAAAATCTACATCTACAAATACAAAGACAGTCTAATGACCTTCGACACTGTTGGGATGAAAACATAAACTACAAGTTTATCACACCGCCACCAGAGCAGAACACACATTCTCACAGCTTAATGAATTATCTGATAGTAGATTTTTGGCCTGGCTGATGATGAGAACAAAATGTTCTTGAAACCGGTTTTATATATTATGACAAGTAAGTGAAGCAGAGTGTGTAGTTCAACTAAATCATACAAATATCTATTATACAAATGTGTTTGTCATGATCACAGCTGGCTTTCTCCAACCAATAAATGCAAATTAGCAAACATTAGAAAGTACGTGGGTTTCATTGCATTCTTAAACTTTGGCAACAGAGCTTCTTCTAACTATTGAAATATAGTGACCGGCATGTAACTTGGTATTTGGTTGCGCTGAAAGAGACAGCTGCTTTCTGCATAGTTGCAGTGTTCTTGATATTGGTGATAGAATCCATTATTTTATGGTTCAAATGTTTACATGGATATTAGTTCTAATATATTTTAATAAATCTATGTAAATTGAATTTGTACCATTAGTACATTTCATTAATATTATTTAAACTTTATATGCTTTGCATTTTTATGTTTTAATAAAAATGCATTTTAAATTATATATGTAAATGTTTATCCTTAGAAAGGGGGAATGTAAAAATCAAAGCTTACAAGCTAATAATAATTAATTAAATGAAAATAACTTATATTAATATACAAAATTAAAATTCTGAAAAAGAATGTTTAACATTATATAAATGCTGAAGCCAGAAAAAAGAAAGAAAAGAAAGCAAGAAAAAAGATAGGTTAAAGAAATAAAAAAAGAAAAGAAAAGCATCTGTCGTATGTCATAAAATTACAAAAAATTATAAAGAAGCATACTTAGTTCAGATTCCGCCATTCCAGTTACTACATTCATATTTTGTCTCTTTTTGACTGGAGTATGAAACCCTGGGTTACCAGAGGTATGTTCAGATAATTTGGCTTGTAGAACAATTTGTTGCATAGTTCTAAGAGTTAATGTTGCATGCTACAGTTGTCTGTTCATCACATTTCTCAACACTGCATTCTGGCCTGCCAGCAGAAGCTTCTTTCTTGAAGTAAGTTGTAAATGAATTCTCTTGCATGCTTGTGTAAAACTGACTGCCTTCTTTTCTGTTCTTCCATCATTGCCAACACTTTGGCACTATTATTTGTTTAATACACACATTCACAGAATACTAAAGTGCAGGAAACTCACAAGTCATTTCATTTAAGTTTCTCTGTACAAGAGCATATAACTTACTGCTTCCTTTTGGCCATCAATTATGTCACATATGGTGCTACTGCACATTCCTCCCAAACTGCCAAGTTACATGCTGGGTATCTAGTTATGGGTAAAGCAAAAGTGAATCTGAGTGTAAATAACAACTTGAAATAGGATGAAGTAATGTCTGTATGGTGGCATATTTAATGATACTTATATTTTTTGCACTTTATTTAACTCATTTATATGTTAAATATATACATTCAAGTCTATATATAAACTTGTTAAAATATTAACAGAAAAATAAAATGTAGATTTAACTTCTTCCAAAGTTGCAATACAAGAGATAAACATTTTCACTGTCTAAAAAGGAAACCGTTTTAATTTTCCAGTAAAACAGGCTTGGATTCAGAAAAAATGATCTGATTATCAAAGGCATATGGGGGAAAAACTTAACTTATATTTATATATGTAAAACCTCTATTTTACATTACTCTGTGAACTATTTTAAAAAGGTGTACAATCATAGAAAAATTATTTTTCAAATAGATGTTGCCTATTGTATACACATCATTCGTATATTTGTTCAGACTTGTCACTTCAAATAAGTTAGAATACTTTTTAGCCCAAAACTCTAAAATGTAACACATTAAAAATAAGTTACAGTTACTTATATACAGTTTTAAATTTTGAATGTTGCCAGTATTTTTTTAATAACAGCATCACAAACAAGAAGCAAATAGATAAAGGAAATGGTGGACCAAATACCAAATTTATAATATATATTAAATGTAAAGTACTGCAAATTTGTAAAATAGTGATTTTTACACAGTGAAACATTATAATATATTTGACTTTCTGAAAGTGAGCAAAATTTCAAAAAAATATGTATTATTGGAAATTATCTATTTGTACTATGTATCAATTCTAATTATATTTGAAATCAATCAGCGTTGAATTTACTGGTTTTCTCTCTTTCTCTGCACAAGTTAGAGAGTTCATTTTTTAATATTCACAGCATCAAACTGCTGCAGATATCTTGTAGCAGTTTCTAGTCCTTAAAGGGCCTTCAAGAACGTAATGTGTATCTCCTCTTCAGCATTATCATCTTCTGCCTCCTCATTCTCTGTGGAAATGTGCTCCTATCATTCTGTACCTCCTCTGCTGAAAGCCTCACAGAGGCTAATACCATCGTAACTGACATAACCATGAACATCAGTAAGTTATTGCCATTTGGCTTTAAGAAAATCAATCTTTCTTTTCCTGTTCAGTCATTGCAAGCATGTCCTCACAATAATCTTCAACTGTCCTTCCAGTTATGAAATTGTATTTCCTGAAGAAGTTCTGGATGTTTGACAAGGATACTGTTCTCCAGGTTTCAGCAACAAAACAGAGTGCCAACATAAGTCTAGTTGCATTTTGAAGTGCCTTCAGTCTGTCTCTCCATTGATTATTGCCACAGTCTTTCTGATGTGCTAAACAGCATTTAAAAGCATGAATAATACTCATATATAAAGGCTGTAGTTTCTTTTGCAATTAGGTAGAAAAAAACACAACCTTTATAATATGACATATAATAATTTGTCATATTATACTATATTTCGCTGTGAAAATCCCCAATATAGAAAACTACGCAACCTTTATGTTTTTCAATTACTCATGTCCTTATAATTAATAGCACATTGAAAAAAAAAGAAGGATATTGCTATTTTTTGTATCCATCTACCTGCCCAATTGAATAATGTGTTCTTGAGAAACTGCAACTTTCATCTAAGCTTTTGGATGGTATATGCACTTGTTTGATAGTTTCTTATGTTTTTGGAATAGCAAAGTCTGTCAAACTCACCAGAGGTGGCAGTTTATAACCTCCATCGATTTACAACAAAGAAGAAAGTAACCCTGTGCATAGATTTCACACCAGACACACACCACTTTTAAGTAAAGGGCCTTATTTGCCTGCAGATTGTAGAAAAGTTAATTTTTATCATCATTAAACGCGTCCTAAGCTTCAATTAGTTATTGAAAATGGAACATACTTCTAAAAGTGGATGGATCAACATTTGCATTCTCGCCAGAAACAATTTTATAAACAAGGTTGTGCCGTGTCTTGAATCTGTCATTTAAGCTGTTTGATATTCTGAAATTTCCAATTCCAAGTCAAACAACAATGCCCCCTTTTCTTTTTGCTCCAAATGGGATCCATCAAGGGACTGGGATTACTTGAACAAGGCCACTACAATGACTCTTTAACTCCTTCAATGGTAACATTTTAATTGAATTGCAATAATCTGAGTTGAATGATTAAAACACTCTTTATGGTTTCACTTAAATGAGATTTACTCAGGACATATGTTTCCTGGAACTATTGTCCACATCATCAGCTGTTAAAGAGATTATTGATGGGTGTTTCATTGTGTTTGTTTCCAAATTGAATTAATATTGAATTGCATTAATTTGAGAAGGAATGACCACAGCATACATAACTACTTCAAATGTCCACTATTTTGTTAACATTTGTGACAGTGTAAAATTAGGCATTGCAAGTCTAACGGGCAGATTAACACTTGTACTGCATATGTGTATGCATGCACTAATTCTTGTTCAGAGAAAATGCATAAAGATCTTTGCCATCATATCTTGTAATTGTTTCATATCAAGTACCTATGAATTTAACTGAAATGCTTTAGCTTGGAATAAATTGTCGGTCCTGGTGGTGTAGTGGTTACCATACTTGCCTCCTAAACCCAAGATCGCGGGTTCGAACCCGGCCAGGACCGATAGATTTTTCTGGGGCGTAAAAATCCTAAGTATGGCTTCCTTCGGAAGAGAAGTAAAGCCGTGGGTCCCGTGTCATACATTTACGGCATGAAAAAGAACCTCAAGCCTGAAAGAGAGGCCTCTGAGCAAAATTTGTTGGCCATTTCACGCCCTGAGTTGAATGAGGGACGCTGATGACCTGAGCTGTTAAAGAGCGTCCATAAATAAATAAATAAAAAAAAATTGGAATAAATTATAATCCCAGTGCCCACTCAAAGATTACAAATGGAAATGCATTTGAAGTAAACTATTTTTTTGCCTTTATTGGTTGATGCCATGTGACATATTAAACTAATTGCAGGGTTTGAGCACTTTTGATTCTCGTTGGGTTGATGGAAAATCAATGATATGATACAGCAGAAGAAAAACACATAGTTGTTTTTACTATTTTATACTTATTATGTACTAAGCAAATTACAAAGGAAATAAAAGTATAGATTCTAGCCCCTGTTACTATTTCTAAAGCTAATACAATAATTTATACAGCTATGCAATTATTAAATAACAATGAACAAATTACAAACATCTTCTAATTGGATTTAAAAGTCAATTTCATGTTGCAACAACTACAATGAAGACATCCTGTTAGATTACATAGTCATTTGATTTTGTGCTCTTGAGCTCCACTTAACAAAGACTTGTAAAATATGTTCTGAATAAGTTCCATGATAAGTGGAGCACAAAAGTACAAAATCGACTCCTAGCCTAATCTAGAATATCCTTTAACTCTTTTGTATTCCTGTTTTCGAATAGCCAGAAGGTCAATGAGGAAAGTTGCCCTTCTATTGTATATATAACAATAAAAAATTGTTGAAAGTGTTTATATATTAGCTTTATTTTGTGTTATAATTTATTCCATTGTTGAAAGCTATGGTGAAGGTTTCATTGGCTTATTTTTTAACATTAATCATTCTATAAACAATGTAATACAGTTTTTTTCCACACTAACTCCATTCACTTACATAAAAATCTGGACATATGTTTCGGGAGTGATCGATCCCCCCCATCTTCAGCCTGTAGATAAACTGTTGTTATACGTGGCGGTTGGGTCTCTAGATGTTCTTGTGGCGGCATCTGTTGGTTCTATTAGGAATTGCTGAGTTCATCCATTGGAGGGAATTGAAATTCCTCAAATTATCCATATTTTTTGTAATGAAAATGTTTTCCCAAGTGGAAAGTTCTATTGCGTTATGAAGTTGTTTCAGTAGTTTTATCTCTGGTTTAATTTCATGATTTTTATTTCAAAAGTGCGCTGCTATTGCTGATTTATCAAATAAATAAATTCACACTCACACTCACTCTCTCTCTCACTCTCACACAATCTTCTGCTTCCATTCTCCTAAAATATTATTTAACGTATTTTTGGGGACATAGCTACAACAGTAATGTAACAAAATCCTTATCACCATCACTTAAAATGGGATCAAATTAAGGAAATATATTCACACAAACAGTATTCAGATTATTAAATGCATTTATATTTAAAACCAATAAGGTTTATTTACAATCATGATGGACACCAACTAAGGTGAGAATCCTGGAACAAGTGGTGATACATCTGCTCGAGCTCTGTCATTTGTCTCTCAAGAAAGGCATTAAAAAAAACACTTCTACTTTATGTTGCTCATGTGCAGACCCTAACTTTGCTTACTTAATCTCTCCCAACCATCATTTGTAATTCTTACTGGCTGAATGCTACAATACATTTCCCCACATATTGTTAATCTCCATATGCCATAATATCAGCTGTTGAATTTAGGTTTTTCTCTTCCTTTGCTACATCCCAGGAAAATCATAAATTAGACTAAGCATGTTGATCAATATTTTAAAATATGCATTAGAAGTACGCTTTCTCCACAATGGACTTAAAGTTGCCATATTGCTTATTGGAAGAATTCTGAAACATTATTCTTTATTAATGTATTACATAAATGTTTTAGAGCTTAAAGTGCCTCTGCCAGAATCTGTAATGATTTTAAATAAGTTTCTCTTCAGAGCTTATTATTTAAATTTTTAAAAATGAAATTTCTTTAAATGTATATAGTTTATAAAAATATTTAATTGGTAACAAGCATTTGCGTTCAAAACCAGGGCATTGTAAGTTTAACTTGTTCATACTTAACATTATTCACTGTTGTGTTGTAGCAGAAACTCTTGATATCATTACAGGGTATGCTTGCTTAGCTTATTAATTTAATTCCATAAAAGTTGTATGTAGGTAGAGAACTGCATGTCAATACACAATAGGTAACCTCTTTTAAAAATGAGGTTATTAACTATTTGAAGAGAATATACCAGTGGTTTTTAAACCATATGGATGTCTCTAGCATGCCAGTTTTATAGTAGTTAACTGTGTTCACAATTTTCCTTTATGTTTTTTTAGAGGTGACGTATGTTGCTGCCCAGTATGCAGTATTGGACCACCATATAAACAAAATAAAAAAATCATATCCTAAAATCACTTATTGTAATGCTTGTAGCTTAATATCTTAGTTTCAAAGAGCCAGAACATGCACAAATGTATGTTGTATACCCAGAAAAAATTTTATGCTTCTGGGAAAACAATTCTGAAAGAGCCAAGTTTAACTAACATATTAGAATGTTTTTAATAAATTTTTATTAACATATGAAGGACATTTCATGCCCACTCATTGCATTGTGTCAGGCTGATTCCCCTCTTTTAATGGAAGTAAAAATTATTATTGGCATTGCAGTGGAATGAAGAAATCAGAATTTTAAGTTTCTACTGCAAAAAAAAAATTACAACCATTCAAAGTCTTTATACTGTAGCAATTTTGATTTTTATTTTAAAGGTCTGTTTTGGGCTTTACTTTGATATGTAACACAGTATGGTTTATAATTTTTTTGGTTAGCATTTAACTTCTTTGACAACTGCCAAGGTCTTATGGAGATGAATGGCATGAATAAAATGACACAAATGAGTTTGAAGTTCTTAGTGTCTAAAGTTACCTGGTGTTTACCTTATCAAGATAAGGGAAAACTCTGGAAAAACCTTACACAGGCAGTATGTCTGAATGGAATCAATCCCATGTCTACAAGTGGACAAGCAGGTACAATTCCATGTGAGTCAAAGTGGTAGATTGGTTTCTAATTGAAATTTTTCTAAAAATTCACCTAAAATTTTCAAATTTTGTTTACTCTTAAATGGAGCCTTTAAAATTTTTAAAAATTATCCATGTAAAGTCCATACGCAGTGATTTTTAAATGGGAAGCAATTTGGTTCATAATGAATGACATAAAAATACTCACAAAGCTTTGCTGGATTGACCATCCTTTCCTGCTCCTCTTTCTGCTTATTATATCATCTTATTTATTTATGTAATTCTAAGTGACAGTGATTTCTAACCATTACTTTACTACTGGGAGCTGGAGAGATGGTTAGTCAGAGGAATGTGCTGATAATGCAATGGTATCAGGCGTTCATTGTTCATGAGTAGCACATTTATCGTAAACATCCAATTTTCTTCAGAAGTGTAGATGCTGACTCCTAGGGGCCAGAGGTGCATGGGCCCTCACAAAATTTTTGCAGGGGGTGAGCTCCAGGATTTCCAAAGATAATATCAACATATTTAGTTTGGATGTAGTAAATTCTTCCCAAGTTAACCATATTCGTACAACTGGTTTTAATTGTTCCAATGTCAACTTGTACAGCTGTAAGTTAATTTTGATCCTTGGAAGGCTGGAAGGGTCATAGCTGTCTTAATGCAATTGTCATTTTAATCTGTCACCAAAGTACAATCCACTCTTTAGATTTCGATGACATAGCCGACCAGTTCATCAACAGAAATGAGTTGTGGCTGCAGACATTGGCCAGGCTTTCATTAAAATAGATCATTCTTAATTTTTAGTTTCATAAAACGTTTTAATTGATTTGGATGCTTTCAGTTTATAGATTGAATTATGTTCGTTTGCTGTTTTGTCTATTATGTGTATAAGTCACTGTATTGTAGAGTATGTTATTCACTAGTGAATAGTTTTCCAAATTAAAATGAACTAGTTTTCAGATTGCATCTACTGATAAGTAGATAGTAGTGTTATAAAAATATCAAAATGGGTGCACAAAAATAATGGTCATGTTTAGCTGCTTCTCATGTTAATGAAAACCACATTTTCTACAGTGTACGCTAATGTGCACAAGCACATCAATGCTGAACAGCATAAAACATATGGCCAAGTAAAAGAAAGGGGGAAAAAAAAAAGCTTATTTGATCATTCTTTGTTAATAATGAATAGGGTCACAAATGCTGAGTGGTTATTTACACCGATTCTTTTAGAGCTAATTTGCCATTAGCTGTTTCTAACCATGCAGGAAACTTAATTAGAACAATGTTCCCTTATTCTAATAGCATAGAAATATAGTAGTGCAAGAACAAAATCTCTGCACTAGTTTAGTATGTACTATGTGAAATGAACAAAGCAGTTGAATTGAAACTCTTAAAGAAATGCCACTTTTGTTGACTGATGATGGTAGTAATAATGACATACAGTATATCTTTATTTTAATTCCTGGCTAGATAAAATATCCATCTGGCTCATTCCAATTACGTGCAGTATTCATATTATTTTAGACATTTTTGTTAGTTGTATAATATATGTGAATGTTTTTGATACAGGCATTATTTATATCAAGATATGTGCGTACAACTTTAAAAAGTATAAATTTTTTTAATAAATTAGTTAGGTATGTGACCATTTAAAACTGTGTAATGTTGTACTCTCATCTTATATTCTTATGATTTCTGTTGCTCTTAGAGGCTGGCATTTTTTTATGTTGAGTAGTATTAACCCGTTCGCAGCGCATTTAAATAGTATCTCAGTTGTTTTGGAAGGGAAGAAGGTGTGGTAGAATACATTAAAAATTCATAAAAAATAATCAACCATTAAATGTTTTTTCTTGAAATTTTACATGAATAATAATGATACAAATAACTCACTGGCAATAGTGGTTTAGTACAATTACAGAGTGTAGTAGATCTCTAAACAATGCTCTAAATGAAGAGTAACATTCATTTTTTGCACTGCCAAGCACTTTCTCTGCTGTAGCACACAACACAACATTTTTGTCATATTTTTCTTTTTCTTATGGGAGGAATTTTCATAAGAAAATGGGCCCATGTTTTGGTATGCAATCTTAGGAGAAAATACTATGGTCATCTTCTAGTGGAGTATTCTGGTAGCTGTACAGCTTCCAACAACTTTTATACTATATTTATTCTAAAGTCATGTAGCTTGTCTTTTTCTTGCTGGTGACTTTCTGATATATTAGAAGGAATTGAATATTTTATATTTATTTAATATATGTTAAGTGTGTACAAAATAACAATATAACACTATGGTCTGGTTTCAACCCAAGTTCTACCCCAGGCCAGTATTGAAACACATTTCAACACAATAATTTTAACAAACACACTGGTAATAATCACAATATTTCTAATAAACAAATTGCACTAAACAAATGTAGCCCAAATCAAAAGTCCTTTCTCCTTTATTCTTAACTCTGTACAAATATTGCTCCAAATTCTTAATTTGACTTTGATCATCATCCATTTTCTTTGTTGCAATTTGCTTATTTAACTTCATCCATTTACCATATAATTGTCTCCAATATGCACCTATCAAAAAGATATAAAAATATTTTCCTATATCCTTTCATTCCACATCACATAATTGTAAATGGAGCAGTCACTTAATCTTGTAGTACACACATACTATCCCCTTCTGATATTAAAGAGGACTTTTAGGTTTCCTGACTACTTCTCTCTGTATTTGACCCCATTTCCTTCTTAACTTTCCTGACTCTGCCATCTCAGCTGATCTGTGTTTAGAAGAGAGGAAATAAACATCCCCATTATCTTTCCAGTTGACACATAGCATGTTGTTCCCAGATCATATTCATAAATCTTGTAGAATTTGATTCCAAATCTTGCATGTTTCGGTCTGTTGCACTGCACATAAGAAAGACAACCTATGAATTTCACGAGTCTTTCGTCTAAAGTTATATTCTGAGTAGGAAAATACAGTTCAGAGAACTTTGAGGTAAAATGTTGAATGATGGGCCTAATTATTTTTAGTTTTATCATTTGGGTCTGCATTCCTATTGTCAGCAAAATGCAAGACATGTGATGCGAGTTGGACTTTCTCGACTCATACTTTTGTGAAAAATTGGCTTTTCAATGACTTATTTTTGCTCCAGCGCAGTTGGATTCTTGACTTTCGCACTTGAGACATCAGAATAACTAATATAAGGTATGCTGGAATCTCATCCTATGTACAAGGCTAAGTCCATAAGTTTCTGGCCTCGCTGATAAGGAATATCGCCGTCACAAAAGTCTTATCTGGTGTCACTTTATCTATTAAGTAAATAATTGCAGCTGTAACTTCTGCTCCGCTATGTTCACATAAAGAAGGCTATGTGTAGAAGATTGTGACATGTTCAAAATGGAGTATTGAGCTGTTATTAAGTTCTTCACAAAAGAAGGGCTTAACTCCAAATGAAATCAAACAGTGATGGACAGTGTATATGGGGAAGCATCCCTCTCATATTCTACCGTAAAAGAATGGGCCAAACTTTTTCGAATGGTCGAGAAAGCATTGAAGACAAAGAGCATGCAGGTCAGCCCTTTGAGGTGCTCACTCCTAAAAACATCGCTCTTGTGAAATGAGTTTAAAAACCTAAAAATAAATATAACCACAGTATGTGCTCAATTTACTGCTCCATATTTTGTTGCAGTAGGAAGATAAGTTTTACCTTGTTGGCCAACAGTGAATTTTCCCTGTTCTATAGAAAATGTTTCAGGTACCTTGAACTTATTTCTGCCCTAATCTGGTTATTTATTTATTATAGAGGAAATAAATAACCAGAAATTGGTGAAGAAGAACTGCAAGAGCACTACAACAACAACTTAGAGGCAGCAGTGAACAAATACGGATCACAAATGAACTTTGTTATGGGAGATAGTAAAGTGGGCAAGAGAAGCCATGAAGACGAAGAATCTGTTGGAACACATGGCTTAGAGGTTAGAAACAGGAGAAGAGAAAGATTGATACAGTTGCACAGGTGCAGAAAATCACCTCAACCAAAATGGACTTGGCGATTACCAGATGACAAGATAAAAAAAATGCAATAGGTCACATTTTATTTAAAAAAAAAAAAATTGAAAATGTGACAAAATGTCCAAGTGGTAAACAATTTAAAATTTAGAATGGACCACAGTATGGTATGGACAAAAATAGAGATGAAAAAAAGGTGAATAAATGCACAAACACACAAAATAAGTATAGAAAATGTAGACAAGGAAAATCTTGAACATAAGCTGCAAGAACAACTAACATGTTATTTTAACACTGAAAAAGGAAACCAAGAGCTTTATGATACCCTTGTGAATTGTATATAACACAAACAATCAGCAAGGCCCTCAAGAAGACCTCCAGCATGAAAAATGGAAGAAATTGAGCAAATACACTGTACAGCTGATCGAACATAATGCACAATTACAACAAACAAGAGATACATTGGAATATGACAGATTGGATTATGCAGAACTGGATAAATGAACCTAAAAAAGAAATCAGGAAAGATATTTGCAACTACTGCACAAAATGATTGAGACCAATCAAGGAATCGTGAAAATCAATAAAGAAAGTAAACAGCAATCTCAACAAAGGAAAGAAATGGATACTTGGAACAAAGAGTCCAGAGGGGAAAAGCATAACATCAAGAAAGGCCATAATCAACTAGTTGCAAACTGCTACAAACATCTATGTGCAAACTCCATCCCCACATTGTCCAGGAACCAGATACCAAATATCCCAAACACAAAACCTCCATATATTCCTCACAGCCATTAACAAACTGAAGAATGGGAAGATGGAATAAGAAACAAATTACTAAAGGCGAACTATCACTCATCACCAAAATTTTCAATGCAATTTTAGAAACAGAGGACATACCTAAACAATGGAAAACCAGCACAATTGTTTGTCTACTCAAAAAAAGTAACAGAGGTGACATAAGCAACTACTTACCTATAAGCCTGATGGAAAAATTGTCTACAAGAATTTTATCTAGAAGAATAATGAAGATCCTGGATGAAAATCAGCCACCAGAACAAGCCGGTTTCCATACAAGATTTAACACAATAGACCATCTCCAAACTATAACCAGCTGATAGAGAAAGAAAAATTCCATCTAACACTATATCTCGCCTTTATTAACTGTAGTAAGGCCTTTGACTCAGTTGAACATACAAGCACATTACATGCTCTAGCAGTGCAAGGAATAGAGGCAGATACATTCATATCCTGCACAAAATCTCTAGTCAAAGTTTTGCGAAGGTAAAAACATTCAGAATAGAAAGAGGAGTTCGCCAAGGCGATCCAATCTCTCCCAAACTCTCCACCTGTATAATGGAGCATATATTCAGGAAAATAAACTGGCACAATAATTTCAGAATCAACATAATGGCAATCAACTAATAAATGTGAGGTTTGTGATAAAATGGTTATGTTTCCCAAAACACAGAGCATTACAAACTATGCTGGAACAATTATGCAAGCTTAGCAAAAATGCAGAACTCTAAACAAACTAAAGATACAGTTAATTTCAAATGGATCTGAAACCCCAATACAAATAGATGGAACAGTTCTCACATATGTAAGAGAATATACCTATCTAGGACAACAGATTTCCTTGCAAGATAAAATAAAAAAAGAAATATAAAGAAGAATCTCGTTAACCCGGAATATTTTGGGCCCTTAAGTGTATATTGTTAGGCTAAACACTAACTAAGAAAATCAGATTTCAGATGCTCAAATCCTTTGTATATGCTGTATTACTGTATGGGTGCCAGACATGATCACTAACAAAAAAACAAAACACAATTCAAATATGCCAATAAAAAAATTTAACGCAAGATCCTGGATATAACTTTGAAGGGCAAAATACCTACAACAGTAATAAACCAGTTATCTAAGACAACAGACATCGCACAACTAGCCACCAGAATCAAATGGCAATGGGGCAGCCATGTAGCAAGAATGCAGAGCAATTGCACCGACGTGATTTTCATATGGGACCCCTGGATAGGAAAAAAGGACACAAGGCAGACCCAAAAGAAGATTAACAGACCTCTTCAAGGAGCATGCAGGTCCAAATTGGTTAAGAGTAGCAAGAGGAAGAGAAAAATGGAAATCTCTCTTGAAGCAATTAGTGCAGTGAGAAATGGTGTAGCCAAAGAACAACTTGGACAGAGAGTCTTAAACAGCATAATACCAACTAGCATGGAATAGCTCACCATGTTAAGAAAAAATGAGCTCCTCTTACTTGTTAGGAGGCCTTTGCCCTATAAGGGACTCAATAGGTTTTCTTTATCTTTTTAATGTATCTTAGGAATGTGAGCTAGAGGTGTTGAAACCAATTTTTTGTTTGTCCTTTCAGGCTGTTGTATTTATTCTTTCACTCTTTAGGAAATTGATTTGTCATCCAATAATATTTACTGCACAGATTTTTACAGAGTAAACATACAAAGTGAGGAACCAAAGGAACAAAACTTAAGTCATTTCTGTTTTACTGTCATTAGTAGACTTATTTTCTTAAGAAAAAGTAAATATTGCCATGTTACTGTTGCTAAATGAAAATGAAATGGTATGTAGGCATTAATCAAGACTATTAACATTTATTTTTAAAGAACTACCAAACAAATATTGCTATAAAATATGAATTACATTGTGTGTGATAAATAAAAAAAGATCAAATAGGAATATAACTAGAAGTTTCTTCCGGGCTTGGAAGCCGTGGTCTGTTGGAGCCAAGTAGTCCAAACGTTTCATCCCCACCTGCGGAGGACATCTTCCTCCGCAGCAAACAGCACTAAATGTGGAGGACATAATGAACTACACTAAGTATGTAAATAAGCCACAGACAAGAATATGGAGGTGAACAGTGACAAACAGTTTACCAGTTCTTCATGCTAAAACACAGAATTGAAAACTTTAAATGCTAAGTTCTGAACAAGAATTAATCCAAAGTGAACAAATAAAGTGCCTAGGAATTACCCAAATATTTTGTTTTAAATCCCATTTTAACTACTGAGGCATCGTAGGCAGTGAACACTGATAATACATGGGACAGTAGCAGTAGCAACGTAGGAAAATAAATAAGCAATACTGAAAAACACATATAGAACATACATTAACATATAGTGAAATATGGTATGAAAGAAATGGTCAAAATTTCCACTGCAAACATACTGGAACTAGAAACTACTCAAAACAGTGTTCTAGAACTAATCCCTGGAGCATTGATTTAACACCAACTTTGGCACTACAAATTTATACATTTAACTTACATATACAGCTAGGAATCAAACAAGAAGCTGCAATTTCTTACGTTACACTAAGGGCTTCTACAAACTTTGCATGGGTAAGCCAAATTACAGACCTCTCCACTCTTAAAACCAAAATATTTTGCATGAAAAGTAATCAAACATTTTCTGCATTGATCACACATCCCCACTCAAATAGAACCAATCAGCAAAACAGTAAGCTCGTTAATTTATCAGTCATGCAACATGAATATGACATTAATGGATGAAGTCGATAAATAAGAAATTCCCTCAGATGTGCTCAAACAGTCATGGGTACGTTAGCAGAAAAAAATATCCATCAGACAAATGACTGAAAAATCTGTATAAATGGCTCACTAATGTCTTAATGGAACTGGAGTGTATGCAGTCAAGGAAAACAAGACAAACTCACTCAATATTAAATTGGAATCTAACACACTGAAGCATGCATTAATAATCTCTTATCAATCAAAATATTTACACATTCTTTCTGACTTTGTTTAGTGGAGATTTACTTAGAACATGTTTCTTGGACTTGAGTCCACATCTTCAGCTGCACTGCCACGGGTGACCGAGGTCATTAAGGCGCGGACTCGCGAGCGGGAGGTCTGGGGTTCGAATTCCACCAGGACTGTCCTCCCTGACTGGAGTTTTTTCCAGGTTTTCCTCAGTCCTCATAACTGGCAAATGCCGGGTAGATACACTAAACTTAAATGCTTCCTCCCTTAAAAACTATCTTTTCCCAATATATCATTTCATTTCATGTATCATCAGTGTCCACTGCCTGTGGTTCCTCAGTAGTAAGAACAGACGTTAAAACACTACTCAAAATCCTTGGCTGTTAAATAGCTATTAGATCTTCATTGAAATTGGGGTCGACCCTGGTGGTCTTGTGATTAACTTGAATAAAGAGCTGCCTTTTCCTGAATGTCAAAATTAATTAGGTTTTGCAATGGTTTTTAATGTAAATCCTTTTTCATATGTTTAATTTCTTTAGTTGTTGAACTGTTTTTAATAAATTGATGCTGATTTTTCTCCAATATATTTCTTTATTTTTCCTACATTGGTTTTTTTCACAAACATGACAATTAATCTGAAAAACTGCTAAATTCTGGATATTTTCTCTTTAGGCCCGAAATCTATTTTGTTTAATTTCAATAAATGTTTTCATAATATATCTTTTTGAGGTGGTAAGATGGTATTGTAATACTGGAAAAAGTTTTGAAATGTCTGGTTGACTACTGGGTGGTATGTGATCATTTTAAACATTTTTATCTCTAGTTTATCGCTCAAGAGTTACGATTTGTTAAATTCTTTCCTGTTTTTGGAATTTCAACATTTTTTGTGAATTATTTATTTGGTAAACTCATTTGACTTAGCAACTTCTATTAAATGTAGGTAGGTATTCATTTTTGTGTTCTTGTTTGGTAAGTTGACAGCAAAATCTTTAAACAAAAAGCAGGAAAGTAATGGGCAGTCCATTATCACCTTTCCTAGCCAACCTATTCATGATATTAATAAGATTTTTCCCCACAATTTTTAAATTTGGTACATATATGTAGATTATGTATTCACCATAATAAACAAAAATCATGTAGAAGATACTTTAAAATATTTAAATCTCAAGAGCCTATAGTTAAATTCACTGTCAAAACTGAAACAAAAAAATATATTGTAATTTTTGGATATGAAGATATAATAATAATAATAATAATAATAATAATAATAATAATAATAAAGTTGAATTTGGCATCTATATAAAAAACATACACTCAGACAATTATATAAAAGCCCATAGCTTCAATCCTAAGCCACATAAAGAAGCAGCATTCAACAGTATGACATACAGACTAGTAAATATATCATTGAACAAAAAACAAATACTACACATAATGGAAACCGCTAAGTCAAATGGTTTAGCAAAGAGATGGTTAATAAAAAAAAAAAATTAAAATTTCCGAAACAGAAAAGAATTAAACAGATCACAGCTCTAAGTGATTGACCAAGAAATTTCAAAAAATTTTAAAGACTACAATATCTTCTTACGCAAGATAAAACAATAAATTAACTTTAATTAACATAATAATCTACTCGCATATTATATTCCCTCATATAACAAGTAAATAGAAAAATCATAATTACTGTCACATTTTTGGAATGGAGACCATGAGAGAGAAAAAAACATTAAATTATTTTAATTTGTTCAACAACCAATGGAATTAAACATATGAGAAAGGATTTACATAAAAAAAAAATAATGAGTTTTAATATCTGGAAAGCGGACAGTTCTTTATTCAAGTTTATCACAAGACCACAGAGTCAACCCAGTCACCTACCAACCCAATTTCAGGGAATGATCCAACTTGTTTAATAGATGAAGATGTGGACAAAGGTCCAAGAAACATGTCCTGATTAAATTTCCTGTAAGTGAAGCCAGAAAGAGTATGTTTAAATATTTCGACTCAGAACAGATTATTCAGACAAAACCTTGGTGGAAAAGTCAATTCCACATCAACACTAGAGGCAAGAGCATCCAATAAATGCCCCCTATCTTTAACATTCAATGACAAAAAATAATCAAAACACTCAGCAAATTAAATAAATCTGTCCATTTTCAGTGGGTACCCCACATGTTGGTATATTCAGAAATGAAAAGCACATTTCCCAATTAAAAAAGGAACCAACATACAATCCATCAAATTATTGATGAACTTATATTCGACAAAGAATTGAATTAAAAATAGAACTAAAAGTATTCTTCAAGGACAGTTCACTAAATACAAATAACAAAACATACATTTCCTGGCATCAACAGCAATCTTTCGACTGAATACCAGTCACAACTGCCTCATAGCCCACCTACACAAGATAAAAATCAAAAAGTAAACATTGTGTAATATATATAATCAACCGGACACAATTATGAACAAAGACTGTGTACTGGTTTGCAGAAAATTGAATAGCACTAACAACAAAAAGTAGAACTTCATTGGGATGCTAGAAAACAGATGAAGCAAATAGTCACAGTCAGCCATACCAAAGCCCAAACATTTGGAAATTTGAGAACTTTTGAACAGGATAGATAAACCTGCCAAATTAATAGGCCAACATGTTTTAATCTGAACATCTCTAGGTATTAAATAAATTACCTGTCAGCTGTTGCCCTGAATTCAGTAGCATGCGGACAAGTTTGAGTTAGATTTTTCTTGAGTTTTCCTTCATCTTACAAAATGCCAGACTCATTGGCACCTATATTAATTATTTCATTCATCCTGTGACACTGGATATTAAAAGCTGTAACAAACACAATATATAATCTTGATAATGAAATACCATAATAATGTCCCTTCATTTTGTCATAACAGTATCTGTACTCTTCAGATGTATAATAGTTCGGATGAAACCAGTTAGCTAGTGAGAGGTGTGATGGGTCAGTTTTGTGCATATAATGAGAGTATTTACCGTCTTGCCTGCCTGCCTCCTTGCATGCTTGCACAGTATTTCCCCTCTTTTGTGCTAATAGACTGTCACATAATAATGTAACAATAAGTGTGTTGCATAGAGGAAGCCCCTTCATGAAATAATCAAAGAGTATTGTTCTACAGAAGCAGTGTTGTAGATCTCAGGAAGTACTCGGAGCTTGTCAAATCTCTGCCAGCTATATCACTGTCCATAGTGGGCTAATGCCAGATGGAATATGTTCAATTTCAGGTCTTCGTGTGTGTTCACAATCTAGTCACAGAACCAGTTAAAGTAATTTTTAACTTTTAATGTCTCATTCCAACAAGACTGTGGATAGAATTAATTAATTAATGATCAAAATAGGTCCAAAATTATTGGCACTGAATTTATCTGCCATTCATTTTTTCAGGTGAAAGAAAACTCTAGAAATATAATGTAGGCAACTTAAATGAAGCAGAATTCAAACCTATAGCCTCTGTTTTTGCTTCTGATTGTGACCGAAACTACTAAACTAAGCCAGAGAAGTGGTGGCTAGATGACAATAGTTTTGTCTGCATTTCAAAGTAATGCCTGCATTTTCACTAATTTATTTCTTTCCTTATAATGATAAATTCAGGTGCATAATTAATTATAAATGTTACTGGTTATTCATTTTTCCTTATCCTTATCTAGTGGTGTACTGTGGCTAACAAAATAAACAGCAGATTTTACATTATGAGTTAGCATAGCTATTAAAGATATACATATGGTACCCAAATAAAGTAAGCAAAATTAGTCTGATGGCTTTAGTAAATGTTTAATATTTATGATTATTCTCATACAAAAATTAAATCCCCCATTGCTGTATGACATTAAATTCTATAAAAAAATCAGAAACACCTCTGTTCATTAAATCTGTAAAGAATTTGAGAAATTATTTTGCAGTAAGCAGAAAAATAGTTTGCTACATCGTTTATTGCATGCTAGTTATGAACCAGAAAGCACTTAAATAAACTATGATTTTTAAAAAGATTTGCATCCTGTTATTTCAATTTGCACCCTGCTATGCACATATAATCTATGTTTGTATGTATAATCTAATTAACTATCATCTGCTTATGCCTTAATCATCTTATCTGCTAATCATTAACCTTTACTGGAACATACAGAGCTCCTGAAATCCTATATTTATCAATATAATACTTAGAAATTCATATTTAAACAAAAACCTAAGGTATGCTTGTTGATTAACCAGCTAATTGTATGTTTATAACAAGTACAGCACTTTCTTAGTGCTACAGATAGCATGTAATGTATTACAGTTACTGTTTTAAACTATTATATTGTACAAAATTATATTTCTCTATTTTAAACCATGCATTCATTGTTGCTTTATTTCTCAAGATAATTTGATTTAACACCAACAAGCTGGTTGACTACCAGCAGTGAAATAGTGGGTCTCGGGCTTTTAATTTGATACACACTGATAATGGTTTTAAACCTTTCTGTCTCTGAAAACATTTTAGGTACTATGGCATTGTCTAGATATTGGTTAAATCTTAATAAAAATGGGTTTGTCATTTAAAAATGACACTCTTCTACTATCTTTTGCAGTGCAGCAATGTGCCTCTGCATATCTTTACAGATCACTGAAGTGAAAAGATACAAATTACATTAAAGTTTGTTAATTCCTAATAATACATAAATACTTACTTAAATGTAAATTGGAACTTGCACAGTGAAGCTAATCATATTAATTGATATCATTGTATGATTCAGTTGAACTTCACACTCTTAAAGCTTCACTTACTTTTCATAAATGTATGGAACCGGTTTCCAGAACATTTAGTTCCCATCTTCAGCCAGGCTAAAGTTCAACTGTCTGATCATTCGTTGAGCTGTGGGAATGTATATTCTGCTCTGGTGGCGGTGTGATAAACTTGTAGTTTATGTTTTCATCCCCAGCAATGTCGAAATTCATTATGCTGTCTTTGTATTTGTAGATGTAGATTTTCTCCCAGGTTGCTAATTCTGTAGGTCCTTGTACTGATTTTTATAATTTTGCTTTATTTATTATGTCGTGATTTTGTGTCCAAAAATGATATGCTACTGCTGATTTCTCAATTTGCTTGTACTTTTCCTTTAACCATGTGCCTATGTTTCTCTTTGTTTTTCCAATGTAGATTTTTTCCACATTCTGCACAGTTTATTTTGTAAATACCTGATTTTTCTTCTTGTGGAATACTGTCATTAACATTATCTATCAGTAAATTTTTAACATTAAATCTATTAATCTGTGCCAACCTGATATTAAAATCTTTAGGAATATTCTGAAATTTTTTGTGGCCCATGGATGATATGTGAATTTTTTAAAAACTAGTTTATCTTTTCTTGCTGAAAGTGTTGTGGTTTCTTTGATGTGTTTTTGTCTCTTGAATTTCTGCACCTTTTTATGTACTAGTTCTTTTTTAAAAACCATTTTTAACTGCCGTTTCTTCTATTTGTTTGTATTCATTAAAATATTCTTCTTTGCTAATTTGAAGGTTAACTAGCCGGTGTGTTTAACTGTTAATTACTGCGTGTTTGTGTGCTGTGGGGTTAAAACTGTCAGCTTTGATATGATTATCTGCATGTGTATTCTTTCTGTATATTCCAAATTTAAGGTTTTCTTGGCATTTCATTATTTTAATATCCAAGAATGGCAGCATGTTATCTGTTTCTATTTCGTATGTAAATGATATGTTTATATCTTATATATTTAGAAGTTTGAAGGCATTGTTAATGAGTTTTTTGTTAACTATGGCAAATATATCGTCTACATATCTGTACCATATCTTAAATATGTATGGAAAAGCTGTGTTGATGTGTGTTTCAAATCTACTCATGAAGAGGTTAGCTAGAAATGGAGATAAGGGGCTGCCTATTGTAAGTCCTGCTTGTTGTTTATAAAATTTTTCCTTTAAAAGTAAAAAAGGCTTGGTTTACCAAGATGTAGACTATATATTTGCCATAGTTAACAAAAAACTCATTGACGATACCTTCAAACTTCTAAATATATAAGATATAAGCATATCATTTACATACCAAATAGAAACAGATAACATGTTGCCATTCTTGGATATTAAAATAATGAAATGCCAAGAATATCTTAAATTTGGAATATACAGAAAGAATACACATGCAGATAATCACATCAAAGCTGACAGTTTTAACCCCACAGCACACAAACACGCAGTAATTAACAGTTAAACACACCGGCTAGTTAACCTTCAAATTAGCAAAGAAGAATATTTTAATGAATACAAACAAATAGAAGAAACGGCAGTTAAAAATGGTTTTTAAAAAAGAACTAGTACATAAAAAGGTGCAGAAATTCAAGAGACAAAAACACATCAAAGAAACCACAACACTTTCAGCAAGAAAAGATAAACTAGTTTTTAAAAAATTCACATATCATCCATGGGCCACAAAAAATTTCAGAATATTCCTAAAGATTTTAATATCAGGTTGGCACAGATTAATAGATTTAATGTTAAAAATTTACTGATAGATAATGTTAATGACAGTATTCCACAAGAAGAAAAATCAGGTATTTACAAAATAAACTGTGCAGAATGTGGAAAAAATCTACATTGGAAAAACAAAGAGAAACATAGGCACATGGTTAAAGGAAAAGTACAAGCAAATTGAGAAATCAGCAGTAGCATATCATTTTTGGACACAAAATCACGACATAATAAATAAAGCAAAATTATTAAAATCAGTACAAGGACCTACAGAATTAGCAACCTGGGAGAAAATCTACATCTACAAATACAAAGACAGCATAATGAATTTCGACATTGCTGGGGATGAAAACATAAACTACAAGTTTATCACACCGCCACCAGAGCAGAATATACATTCCCACAGCTCAACGAATGATCAGACAGTTGAACTTTAGCCTGGCTGAAGATGGGAACTAAATGTTCTGGAAACCGGTTCCATACATTTATGAAAAGTAAGTGAAGCTTTAAGAGTGTGTAGTTCAACTGAATCATACAGTGATATCAATTAATACATAAATAATTTACCTCCTTCTTTAAAGTAAAGGAAATTATATAACTCACATAGCATGTTCATGAAAGCCATTATGTTTAATGAAAAAGAATAATTATTATTAGATGATTTGCCAAACACTTTGTGTGCCTGTTCCCTTGCTTACTTTAAGATAGAGAGAGAAATAGAGATTTTCCTATGTTAACTGTCTCGCTGCTCAGTTGGTTCGCAAGTCCAGCACGGGCACAACATCAGCAAGCTCCTCCAGCTCGATGGAAGGCGAGTATGAAGCTCACGAGGACACTGACGAGCAGGGTGATGGAAGTGGCTCGGAAGGGCCTGGTGGAGAATCCAAACACAAGGTTCTTATATATCCAGTACAGTTGATGCTGCTTTTTCATTCTCTTATGTGTATTTTGGTTGAATTTTTGTTACAGCTCATATGTCAAACACTGTAAGAAAAGTATAACTAACGATTGATTCTTTGCTGCTCCTTCCACTTTTTTTAATCATAATTCTTCCTACTCGTTCATAAATTAAAAGATATTACAGGAATAAAAATATTTTTGGATTTCGAGTAAAGCAATTTATTGGAATCTTCATGCTGTTACTTTCATGTTGAAAGCAGCAGTGAGTTGTAAAATGTGTAAATCAGTACTTACCTCAATCAAACATGAGATGGTAAAACTGTCATCAGGCGGTGATTAAGTAGAATTTCAGAATAGCAAAGTGTAAGCAAAAATTTATTCTACAGTGTTTGAAATGCAGTTGCTTTTCTTATACTTCTGTTATGTGTATTTTGATTTCAGTTTGCTGTTTAATTTCCAAAGAAACATGAGACATGCACAACTTTTGAAAGCTTGCTGCTATTTTATTTATTTACTTCTCTGTTTTGATCACATAAATATGTGTTTTGTTTTTGTTGAACTTGTCAACTTAATGATGCCACTGTCTCTTCCAGGTTTTTGGTAATAGTTTGTATACTACTGTGGTTGGTTTCTTTTCCAGGTAATTCTGTCGTGATTACTGTGTGTAGAAATTCAAAGATGATTTAGATATTCTTGCATACTGTCATAGGCATATGTAGAAGTTTTCTTTGGAAAGTGTTTGTAATCTAATAGATTTTGTAAGGATGTGGGTAATAGTAGTACTTTTGCAAATTACAGCAATTTTTTTTATACTTCATGAAAACCTGGTGTAGTACATGCAGTGTAACCCAATTGTCTCAGATTGTAACTTTATTGTTAGATCACTTAGCATACATAAGAATGCTACCTGAGCAGCTGTGTTACATGCATTTTTATTATTATTATTATTTCATTATTATTACTAATAACAATAAACTGTACAGGCTCAAATGATTGTCAGTGCAAACAGTGAATTTTTGCAAAGTTCACAGTATGTACCAAATACCAGTGAATTACAGTTTTGTTTATTGATCATCAGATATTTTGCTGTATCATGTGCATTCAGCATGCATAGTATAAAGTTTATGTCTGTTTATTTTGTTTACATAGATCTTTTTTTTTTTTTTTTTTTAAATAAAGGTAAAATATTTTTGGTAGCTTAAATTTAAACAGAGTGCCTTTGCTATATTTAGTAATCAGAAGCTATACATTGCAACCTTCAGTATTTCTCCTTTATATTATGTGAAATAAGAATAATGAAAGTGATGGAATATTTTCTTTACATGGTTTGTATTTCTTTAACTTGCGGAGGAAAGCTCAGCAGCCATTTTTACTGAATGCTATATATGTTGCACCATTATCAGAGTGGAAAGTTTAATGTTGGTATTTTTTTTAACTATCCAAATGGTGATTAGTTATTTATGATTATATTTGATACAGTTTTCATAGGTGTATCTATTTTGTGATTCTACAACCTTGGGTAAAATTTTGCAGTGCAATCAGTTAAAACAGACAACATAATTGTAGCAGGAGCACTTGTTGTGTGTGTGTGTGTGCAATAAAATTTATTTATTTTATTGGTATTTCTTTGTATGGAAACAAATACATTTGTACATACATACATGGGATACATTCAACAAATATAAAAATGTTGAGCACATGTGATTTCAGGGCTTATGTATACAACTTATCATATGAGATCTGCTCAAAAAATAACCAAACATTTTAATTTTTTAAATTTGGCCTTACTTGCAGCTTAATGAACTTTGTCTCCCTTGAAGTAATCTCCCTGTCTGTTAATACATCTCTCCTAACAGCATTTGAGCTTCTGTAAGCAGTGCTGATAATCCATTTTTCTAGTTTGAGTGAAGTTCTGTTTGCAAATTTGTTTTATCTGCTCAGATGAGTCAAATCTTCATCCTTTCATCATGGATTTTAGCTTTGGAAATAAAACATTTGCATGTTCTAAGTTAGGAGAATATGGATGATGGGGAAGAACAGTCATCTTGTTTTTCATACAAAAGCTACAAACAAGCAATTATTAATACACTGGTGCATATCATGTTGCAAGATCCATGAATTGTCTTTTCACAGTCCAGGCCTCTTTCCTCTCACATTTTCTCAGAGATGCATGAGGACATCTTGGTAGTAGCAGTGATTGACAATTAGCACCTCTGGTAGAAATTAGTAATGAATAACATCTTGAATGTCAAAGAAAGCTGTCAGCAACACTTTGTTTGATCTGACCTGATAAGCTTTTTTGGATGTTGGTAAAGATTTTCTAACTCATTGTGATGATTAGACTTCTGGTTCCACATCATAACCATAAACTCATATTCTATCTTTGATTATTTTATTCATAAAAGTTCCATTCTCTGTAACATGATCAAATGATTATGTTGCCTTTCTGTTCTTGTGTCAACAGATGAGGAAAAACCTTGCTGCAACATGATGCATACCATACTGTTCAATTAGAATTGTTAAATTTGAATAGTTTGAGATTTTCATAGTGAAATATAGTATCATATAACAAATTATTTATAAGGAAGTTACTCAAATTTCACTAGTTTTATTGCACTTACTTGGAATAGCTCTTCAAAAATCCATAGAATTATCGGTGTGGGAAAATATATTCTAGAACGAAAACAAAGAAAACGAAACAACAGCACCCTCATCAAAAAGTTTATAAAATCCAAAGAGCGACATCTTAATACCACGCTGGAAAGCTGACAGTGGAACTGTGCTGACGATGAAGGAAATTTGTCTTTGAAACATATCCAAGTAAGTGGAATAAAACTAGTGAAATTTGAGTGACTTCCTCGTAAGTAATTTATTATATGTTCAATTAGAATTTCATAACATGATCCCCCAAAAATGTTACACTCTTTAGCAATTTCTCAAACAGTTCGGCATTGATTTTCATGAATTATCTCATTATATCTGGCTTTAAGCATCGTCAGTTGGCATCAATGGGCCTTCAACTACTGCGTATATCACTCAGCACTGAACATAGCTCGAAGAATTGTCTGTCCATGCTTCTTTCATCATCTCTAAAGGATTTCTGATGTTTCATTCAAAATTTAATATTAATGCACTGTTCAAGTTAATGCACCATTTCAATAAGTGCAGAACACTCACAACACTTGTAAAGAAAGTAGCATGGAACTCGACTGGAATAAGATATACTATGCAGCAATTGGGAGGGATCTTTTCAAGGTCAGAGCCAATCAGTGCTAACAACTACTTTTTGCTACAACACTTCTTTGGTGCAAAATGTTGAAAGTTCAGATATTTTTGAGCAGGTCTCTTATGTACATTTTGACCAATATAAGATTCATTAATGCCAATTAGGATTGTTGGTCGTCTTAGATGCTCCGAGTAAAGAATTTTTTGAATGAACAGCATTCTTCAGTCTGTGGCATGAGCTCATCAAGGATCCCAGATTGAAATTGCAAGTAAATCTGTAGGTTCGATCTGAAGATTCCTTGTTGTCATCACTTATCTTATTACCATCATCATTAGATTGCCTCCATTTTAGAAAAACTTATTTTGATAGAGAACGAATTATATAGAAAAATAGACCAAATGTGGATACAGAAAATAAATTTATCATAAATTAAAGTAGAAATTTTAACACTTCCTTTGGAGATTTACATGATCTTGCAATAGACTATTCAGCATATCTACTCATTAGCCATTAATAATTTAAAATTAAACATTAAGATATTAAATAATCATGAATTTGAATTTTATAGCATTATTGCCATTCTTTTCTACCCCTCATTTTCTACAATGGTTTCCTTTTCTTATGAATTAACATACTTTGCTTGTGACTGCTGACCAATGAAAGATATGCCTCTACTCTAATAGTGCAGTATACCTATAAACTTATGAAATTAATTTTCCAATACATCTGTGATGTTAGTTGTCAGTTCTGATGGAAAAAGATAAAAATCACATAACTGATGTAAATTATTTAAATAGCAGTAAAAGTCATTAATACTAATAAGGGAAAGCAGGTGTCATTTGAAAAATTAGAGTTAATGCCAAAACCATTAGATTATTTTCTGAACACATGCATGTGATTATAAGAACAGACAGCCCCATTTTAGTGCTTCTGAAAGAATTGCTGGACTTCATCAAATTTAAGTCATTTTTATTTCTGTGTACAGTGTGCTGAGATTTATCTTTTTTTTTTTTTTTTTTTAATTAGTATTACTGAAGTCAACTTCCCCCCCCCCCTTTTTGTAATTAGTGCTACTGAAGTCAATTTATGTTAAGGACATTCTGCTCATTTCTATTATTCATCTCAGCAATCAGCTTCCTATAGTGCAACATTGGTCTAATCAATATTAATGGTCTAGCAGTATTATTAAAATGTGGTTAATGAACACAAAATAAGGTTGAATAATTTATACTGGCCTACAAAATCTGACTTTTTCTTTGGCACAAGAATTAAATGAGGTGAACCTAAATATGTGTTTTTATGCAGAATTAAAATATGCTTTCAGATTTTTTCCATCAGACAGAATTTTGTTTGTATATACATTTGAAGTTTTAAAGAATTAAATACTTATTTCTCATGGTTGTCCAGCATAAAATTTTTCCATTACCTTACTACATTTTTCCCTTCTCTCATTTTCTAAATCTGCAGATGGAAATGTTATTTATGCCATAATTGACACTCCCAAGATTTTCTGGGATGAAGTCAAAGTGAGAGGTTAAAAGACGAAGAAAATTGTTGTTTGTACAGGATTACTCTGTGTATAAAATCAATACAATATACTTAAGTTCTTATACTTGAGTAACATCTCAGTCTAAGTTGTTATTACTTAAGGCCATGTAATCTATGTACTTAGATATAGGAAATTCCTCACTATGTGAGAGAGGCCTCATTGCCAAGGGCATATTAGGAAGTTTTGTTGTAGATACAATCCCTGTAATCAGAAATGATAGTCATTTGAATGATCTTTAGGTTCCCTCCAGAGCATTGAATTGCAAATGGCATATGATGTGAATTATTTTTCCATCCATTGAGAAGCTTAACACTCATATGCAGCATGCATGATGATCACAGCTCCTATCAAAATTACCTAATTTGCGCTGAAGTAAAGTTCATAAACATTTTTTTACAAGTGGTGAGAGCTGCTTTCTTTAGACTTTAAAGTTAGTTCATCAAACACATAACACAAGTTGTCAGATGATTTCAACACTTTCTTGGCATTATTGAAAATATAATATAATAGTGCTCTAATGAAGGTTTATATATATATATATATATATATATATATATATATATATATGCACACACACTGTATTATAAAGAGAAACAGATCATTTACAGTATCATGTTACCAGGCCCATAACTATGTTCATATTCATCTAAATTCAACACGTCATGACATGAATAATCCTGGAGTTAAATCTCTGTGTTTCAGCATGTAATAAACCACCTCATTGAGGGAATAAAATACAGAAATACACACATCCCACAATAGGTGGTGAACACTAAAATTCACCGCCTGTGGTACTTCAGTAGTAAAAACGGATGTTAAACACGATTAAAAAAAACACTAAAATTCCAAAATATATGGTAGATATCACATGAAAACTATGAAATTACATATCTGAATTCAGCATTAAAATACTTTACAATTAGGAACACTTATTATTTTCATTTGACATATCATGAATACCATTGTTATTTAATATTCCACAGTTAACTTTACAATTTATTACAATATATACTCAATTTACAATAACAACTATACCTTTATTTACTCTTTTTACTCTAGATCCTAACAGCATCCTCCAAAATACAGTTTCCTACCTGATTAACCACGTGGTTGTCTGACTGTAAAAAAATCTCCTTTTACTTTCTTCCTATTTCGTTCCCACTTCTCTTTAACTTTACTTAAAAACTCTTCCATTTTCTGGATGTTTTTTAACTGGTGTTATTTAATAATTTTCTATCTGGAGCACAGTGGCATATTTCTTCTTTGGCTATTACATAAAATGTTAGTAATGAATTGCTGCTGTTTCAGAGTAATTTATTTCAGAATTTTCATTTTGTTAACTAGTTAACCTGAATAGATAGATACAGAAGTGACTCATCTGGCTCTGAAGATATAATCCTCCCCCCACCCCCCAGGCACTTTAACCTTGAGACTATTAGGTTGCATGTATAATTCACAAAATGGCCTCAGAGGAGTTGTGGGCTATATAGGCCCTTTAATTAAACAGTGGTCATATTTCCGTGCTCCTTTAGCATTTAAAGGTAACGACATTCCTACCACCTTTAGGCTTAGTGGTTCTGCATAAAGCATATTATAAAAAGTTTGAAAGCCTCCCTTCCCCCAAAAAACTCAATATGTTAATTGGAGTGAACTAAAAATTTTGTTTTACATTGATACTAAAAATGGTGCTACATTTTAAAGTTCAGACATAATTGTGCTGGCAACATTTGATGCCTGGTATTCTGCTTTACAGTTAACTGTTCTATCACTACATGGATCATATTAGAATTAAAATTTTGTGTTATTGTTGTTTTATTTAGAAACCTGTTGGAGGTGTAGCAGTACTGCCTCCTGGAGCATTAAATTTTGGAAAATCAAAAAAGAAAGACAAGGATAAAGAGAAAGACAAAGATAATGAAAAAGATCTGCAGGAAGAAAAGGAAAATAGAAATGAGTTAAATAATGAAAATGAAAGTGACATGATAAATGAAGATTCATTAATCAACACTTCCACAGAAGAAAAGTCTCCCTTAGGAAAGAAGGATAAAAAAGAAAAGAAAGAGAAGAAGGATAAAGAAAAGAAAGAAAAGAAGGATAAGAAAGATAAGGAAAAAGAAAATGAAAAGAAAGAGAAGGAGAAAGATAAAGATAAAGAAAAAGAAAAAGAGAAATTAAAGGAGAAAGACAAAGATAAAGAAAAGGAGAAATTAAAGGAGAAAGATAAAGAAGAGAAACATGATGAAAAAAAGGAAAAAGAGAAGGAGAAGAAGGAGAAAACAAAAGTTAAGGTAGGTAAAGATATAGATTAAGTCTTTTGCTATTCTGTTTAATATACATAGTGATTTTAACATTTCCCTGAAGCGGGAGTATTTTCAAGTTGAGCAAATGTTACATACTCCCAAGTAGACATAAAAATAAAAACAGGAAAAATACTTGAGGCTATAAAATAGGTTTGCTTTTTGAAGTTGGATCCCAAGTATGTATTATTTATAAAAGGGTATGTTATTATGGTGAGTAAGAGCTCGCCTTTTTGCCCTGAATTGTTTAGTCTTAATTTACTGTATAGATAATGTTGATAATTATGTTTATACCACATTTTGCTAATTAAGAAAGTTAATAAGAATGGGCAATTTCTTTCAAAAACCAAGAGTTTTGTCTTAAAAAAAATTAAGGCTAGGAACAAACTTTAGCACTAAAGCTGTGCTTAATTTGGTGTTTTCTGTGAATAAGCAGATTTGCTGGGTCACCTTAAATTTAAGATATGGGTAAGCTTGCATAAACATACTAAGAATTTAAAATGATTGAATCTAGTTTGTAATACTTACATCACTAATATTTAAAAAAGGAAAACTAAGTTTCTGGAGCTAATTGCTCCCATCATCAGATCCTAATGGGAGCAATTAGCTCCAGAAACTTATTTTTCCTTCTTTAAATATTATTGATGTAAGTGTTACAAACTTAATTCAATCATTTTAAATTCTTAGTATAAAAACATCATTGTTACAAAAGTCCATCGTATTCAACTTGCATAAACATGTTGCAGAACAGTCTGTTGTAAGTTCAATATTAATTCAATTTGGAATCGAATACAGTGAAACACGCACTAATAATCTCTGCGAGTGTTCTAATATTTCAACTCACAGAGATTATTAGTCTGTTGTAACTTTGTGTAATGAATGAGCTGGCTGTTGTATTGTAATCATTTCCAGTGGAAAATGAAAGATACTCAACGTTTTATAATGGGATGAAAATAGAATTTGACAGAGAATGGTATCTGGGTAAATGTTAAAAAACAAGTGCAAAAGATTAATATGGTGTAGGGTAAGAATTTGGAGGGAGTGTGGAAAAGAGTATTTGTCCCATATGTGGAGAAAAAATTGGATGAGAGGCATATTTTGTTCAAGTGTCTAGAGACATGGGGATGTAGAGAACTGATTGAAAACAATGGTCCAAGCTCAGGTTTGAGATGGCAATTTAAATAGAAGAAGAAGATGAAATGAAAATGAAGAAGAGGGAGTAGTTAGCAGATTAGCAGTTTAGTAGAGTTTTTATTTGGAATAAAAATAAATGGATTAGGGCAGCAGGATAGTGAATTGAATTTGTAACAGATTGTGTTTGTAGGAGTAACTGTGAAGACCTCTGCTTTCTGGTATTTCTGCAGGCAGTGAACTAGGCAGTTGTTGCAGATGAAGGGAAAGGCACCTTCTGGATTTCCAGAAGACCTGGGTCCCTATAATATTTAGAATGATAAACATATTTTTGTTATATTAAAGTCACTATAACTTAGAAAGGAACCAGGGTTGAAAGCCAAGTTGTATAGAATGTATATTATGCTTAGCAGACAGTAAATAAATAAATAAATAAATTTCACTTAAATGATGATTATGTTATAATAAATAACTTTTGGAATATGTAGAAACTTAGTTGCTGCACACTGTTTAATGTTAAAATGTAGGACTAACACTTGATTCCTTTTTAAAGTTAGGCGAATAAAAAAGGAATTTTTAGTTTATTTTTGATAAGGAAAAATAATTACTCACATAGGTGATTATTTTTATTATCTCCCAATTTCTCTATAGGCTTCTTATGCTAAGAAAAACAACATAAAGGAAAGAGGCTTCTAAAGATTTGGCAATCTTAACAATCATTGAACACTTTCTCATATCATGGGCCTAGCTATTCAGTTAGATAGAAGCTTTAATTTTTTTAAGTCTTTTATTATGCTACCCTCTCATCTGGTCTATTTTTATCTGCCTAATTTCCTGATTCCAATAGACTTCAATTTATAAATACTTTTAATCAATCTCTGGTCCTGCATTCTATAGGTATGTTCATGCAATTCCAATGTTAAAGAACTAAAAATATTAAGTTTATTATTATTATTATTATTATTATTATTATTATTATTGTTGATGTTGTCGTCATTAAATATTTCAATATAGCAGAATTCTAGGGATCAGAATAATCATGTTATATCATGGTTATTGTCCTATTTAATGGTTAAGGAATTTCACCTGAATTTGTGTTTTAAAGCGAGTATATATATCAGAAATGAGTGTTAAACTAAATTACATACAATGAATAATTATATACTGTTTATAATACTATTTAATTACTTGATCTAGAAACTCATTTCACATTCAGACAGTTTGTTGAATAAATCCATAATTTTACTGTCTTTTACTTTGAGGTTTTCAACAAATGCATTTCTCATTGCATCAAGCATAAAAATATTTCCTGGAATTATGCTAGAGACTGTGATAGTCATTTTCTGAATGATTTCTAGCTTCTATTAACTGCAAACGTGGAGGTAATGCTTTTAACTTGGATGCCAATCTTCTCATCAAAAGAATCATCCTCACCACTTCCTCCTGTAAGTTCTTTGATGACTGCTTCCTCACTATTCTCTTCGAAGACAATCTTGTCATCCACTGACACATAATCATCAGTGTTCATATTGCTATCACTTCTGCCATTCATTTTTAAATAAATATTTAAAACATCACCTAAGTTTTGTTATGATTCATCTTCTAAAATCTAACACTCATCATCATCATCACAAACAAGCATAGATTTTGAACAACAAGTTTTAAATTGAGTTATCTTGAACTTCCATTGATGATTTCATATGCAGATTTTGCATAGGTGCTCCAACTTCCTTTCGATGTTAGTAATCACTCACTGCATGAGATGATAATAGTATTTTGTTTAAAAGTCCAAAGGCTGCTGTATCGATGTATAATTGGGAGGAAAGTAGTACTTTTTCATATTCTTAAAAATTTGTGAATTATTGTTATCAGAGCATTACAATTGTTGTCAGTTGATAACAAAATCTTCCCTTTCCTCTCTATTGATAGAAAGTGTGTTAAGTAAAGCAGCAGTTATCTAGGCCTTCCTATTGACTTCATAATGAACTGAAACGATAAACAATATTATTAGCTCAATTTCAGTCTGTTTCAGATTCTAAAAATTATTAGTGAAATTGCATTTTAATTTTCTAGTTTTAAATCACATTTAAGAACATCTTTAAATATGAAAATGATGGATGACTAAAATAAAACTGAATTAACATAAATTCAGCTGTGTTAGTTATAAACACATTTTAATTTTTATTACCTTTTTTAAAATCTTAAAGCATTTTTATTGCTTCTTAAATGAATGCGCATTGTTGAAATGAAAATCTTACTTTATAAGAAATGTTAGTTGAATATCTTATCGGCTGTACTTGTTTATATTTAGAACATTTTTCGCAGGCCATCTTCTGCATCCTCAGCTAACTGTCAACTGCTGGATAATTCACAGTTTTCATCTGGGAATATATAATCTGCTCTGGTGGAGGTGTGATGAACTTAAAATTTATATTTTCATCCTCAGAAGTACCGCCACGGGTGGCCGAGGTCGTTAAGGCACGGACTCATGAGCGGGAGGCCTGGGGTTCGAATCCTGCCAGGACCGTCCTCCCTGACTGGGGTTTTTCCCAGGTTTTCCTCAGTCTTCATAACTGGCAAATGCCGGGGAGGTACCTAAACTTAGGCCTGGAACGCTTCCTTCCTTAAAAAAAAAATATATATATATATATCCTTTCCCATTTTATCATTTCATTTCATGTATCATCAGTGTCCACCGCCTGTGGTGCCTCAGTAGTGAAAATGGGCGTTAAACACTACTCAAAAAAAAAAAAATCCTCAGAAGTGTTGAAGTTCATTAATCTGTATCAATGTTTATAATGTAGATTTTCCTTACATTGCTGCTCTTTGGGTCTCTGTCTGACTAATAATTTTTTTTTTTACTATGTCTTGGTTCATATCTAGAAATCTAGAGATGCCACTGCTGATTTTGTTTGTATTCTATGTCCCTGAAATGTTTTTAACCATGTACCTATGTTTCTCTTTATTTTCTAATTTGAATTTTTTTCTCACATTCTGCACACTTTATCTGGTAAATGTCTGCTGTTTTATTTAATTAATATTGCAATTCAGGAGATTTATAACATTAAATCTGTTTATTGGTGCCAATCTAATGAAATCTTTTGATATTTTTTATTTTGAAATTTGTGCGCAGCCAGTGGATGATATGTGAATATTTTAAAAATTATCTTACCTTTTTCTGTTGAAAGTGTTGTGGTTTCTTTAATAAGTTTGCCTCTTGAACTTCCATATTTTTTTATGAACCAGTTCTTTCTATAGATTTCAAATTCTAGATTACCTTAATATTTTATTATTTTAATGTTAAAGAGTGGTAGCATGTTATATACTTTTCTTTCATATGCAACATTGTGTTTCTATTTTGTATATTCAGAAGTTTTATTGCATCGTTATATGGTTTTGTTAACTATAGCAAATATATCGTCAACATGAACCAGATTTTAAATATGTATGGGAATGTATGTTTCAAATCTGCTCATGAAGGGATTAGCTTGAATTGGAGATAGGAAGCCGCCCATAGTAAGTCCTGATTCTTGTATAAACTTGCCCTTGAATGAAAAATAGAATTTGTTTATGCAAATTTCAGTGAGCTTTATATATTCTTTATGTGTACACCATTAATTTTCTTCCAATAGAATTCTGAATCTATTAGCCAACCATTTTGCTAAATAGTACAATGGTGTTTTGAAATTTTTAAGAAGGGTTGCATACCATTACTCATCTTGTGAATTATTGATAAATTGTATATTTTTTGTTTTTGTTGGGTAGTCTATTTTGTTTTGTATTGTGCTACTTTTGGGATAACTACATGTGGCCTCATTGATTGAATTAATACATCCCTTTAATGGGTCTGACTGGACACATGTAAATTCTTTGTTTTTAGCAACTCTTGCATCCTCGTGGTATGTTCATATTCTGTTCCTTTCATTAGCTTTTGTATAAATGACACTATCATTTAATGATTTTTTGTATTTATGTATGTCTTGGTTTTTTCTTTTCTTTCTTTCTTTTCTTTTTTCTTTTTATTTATCTCTTTTAATACTTTTTTGGATCTATTTCTAACTATATCATTTTCTATGTGGTTTGGCCCTTTAATCATCACTTCTAAATCTGCTAAATAGTATATTTTATTGGAGTACTGTACATGTGTTTTAAGGCTTTTATTTAGAAATGCTATCTCTTCCTTCTTGAAGTTAGTCCTGGTAGTGTAATGGTAACCATTCTTGCCACCAAAACCCTATCATTGGTTTGATCCCACCCAGGACCGATGAATTTTTTCTGGTATAAAAATCCTAAATGTGGCTTCCTTCAGAAGGGAAGTAAAGCCATGAGTGCCATGTCATGCATTTACAGCATGATAAAGAACCTCAAGCCTGAAAAAAGAGGTCTCTTAGCAAAATTTTTCGGCCGTTTCATGCCCTGATTTGAATGGGACACCTATGACCTGAGATGTTACAGGGCATCAATAAATAAAAAAAAAATCATCTTGAAACTTTTTTGAATTAAGTTTTCCACAAAATTTGGTATAGATTCTGGATTTCTAGATTTATTAGGTTTTTGGCACACATTTCTGGACAAAGAACTACAATATAGTAAAACAGCCAAATTAAAGTCAGCAGGGACCCATACAACGTAGAAGAAAATCTACATTTATAAATACAGGGACAGATTAATTAATTTTGACACTTTTGGAGAAAACATAAACTTCAATTCATCACACCTCCACCACAGCAGAAATGCATCACAAAAGGATCATTGTGAATTATTCAGCAGTCAATAGTTAGCTGAGGATGCAGACAGTGGTCTGCGAAATATGTTCTAAATATAAGTGGGGCCTATGTAGTATGTAGTTCAACTCAGTCATACAATAATCTTTATTAATAGATGATTTTCTTCACTGTACAAGTTTCAATTAGCACTTCAAGTCAAATGGCTAATTTAGTTTTAAATTGATTTGTTTCTAATTAAAATGTAAAGTGATTTGTTTCCGTTTTACACCTGTCATCCTGGACAATTAACTCAGAAATGAATGAGAATAGAATGTGTGTCTACAAAAGGAGGGTGTGCCCTTGAAACAGATTTTTTGTGCTTAACACTGAGATCGATCAACAAAATTAGAGAGGGTGGGAAGGATTAGAAAATACTTAATGGGAAATCATCTTTAAGAGCTCAGTACCAACATTAAAAAGTAAAATGTTTAACTTAAATTAAAATCATCTGAATGATTTTGTCAATCCATCAAGATTTCTCCAAAATTATATTCTTATTGTAATAAGGAATAAAACATTTAAAATATAGGAATTATGCCGGATCAATAAAATTTATTGTTGCGCAGCTGGGTTTATCATTATATTGGTCTTTGTTACATGAAGTTTGCATTATTATTTTTAATTTATTCAGTTCATTATTCTCTCAGTGCCATTTTATGTTTTTTTAAAAAAAAAAATTTAAGGGAAGGAGCCCAAATATCTTAAAATCTTTCTTTCAGAAGCTAATAAATTTTGTTTTATAGATTATTTAAGAATTCATGTTTCACTTGAATATGTTAGAAGGGGAAAGATACTAGTATATACATATATGCATGGGATGCACGAACTTAGAAGGGCATGTGATTCTGCATTTTGAAAAGTTTGGACTATTTGAATTAAAGATAAATGCTCCCTGTATGTGTAAAACTGCATGTTAACCTCTGCATATGTAAGTGACATTATTTAAATAGTAGATGTTCAAAATGATACAAAAAACGTTAGCTTTTTTATTTATTTATATTTCTTTCTTTCTATGGCTTATGGCTAAAGCAAATTTTGATGAAATTATGCCTCTAAGTATTGTATTTTGTTTTGTTACCAGAGAATGAGGTGGAAATAAATTGTTAAAAAATATATATGCAAGGAAATGTGAATAAACTTCCTTATTCATCAGCAGTTTAATTTTATAGCTTCTTTGTGTGTCACAGTGTATGTAAAATACAATTGTAGTTATCTTATATTTTTTTATTATTTCTGAATAGACTTGCAAATGTGGCATACTTAAATGTGTGCCAGTAATTATTGTTTCAGAATATTTTAAGACAAAATATTTAAATTGCTTGCATTTTAAATGGTTTTTGTAGAAATAAGCATGTTTTATTTAATGTTCTGCATGTTTTATTTTGTTTTGTTTTGTTTTTTCTTTCTGACATTTAGAGCCCTGGCAGTTTCCTGTTTAGCAAGAGCCCTAAAGATAAAACTAAAGAGAAAGATAAAGGAAAAGAAAAGAAGGCAGATGAGTCTGAAAAAGAGAAGACGGATAAAAAAAATAAGAAGAAATTAAAGAGCAAAGGAAAAGGTGGTGATGAGAGTGGTAATGATACAGATTTGTCCTCAGCCGTAAGTAGCCCTGAGAAGGAGGGTAGTAAAGATAAAATAGCCTCAGATTCAAAAATGTCAGCTCCTGGAGGTGGACCCCCACAAGGATCACCACAATTACCAGGATACACCCGTGAATATGACTATGATGCTGATGACAATGAGACCCCCAAAGGACGAAAGTTCTTGCCACAGGGTCATGGTTTCACATATGAAGAACGTGAGCGAGAACGTGAAAATCAGCTTTTAGCTGCAAGTATGGGCAACAAACAAGAGAATGGAAACCTACTTGATTCTAACCAGTCTCCTTCAAATAAGCGAGCAACTGGTCTGGCTTTCAATTATGCCCCAGGGGAAGCACAGAAGGTTGCAGAAACTGTTGAGAAACGGAAACTACTGTCAGAGAAAAATTCAGCACAAGCTAGTGCTGAAAAAGATAAACAACAGGCTCATATGGGTTTGCATACCCCAGGATTGGATTATGTTGAATCAGCAGCCAGAAAGGAAAGGGCTAAAGGTATAGGAACTGATATGAGTCCTGAATTTGAAGATAACTTAACTCCAGCACAAAGGACAGAAGAAGGAATATCCATACCACAGAAACAGAAAATTTCTCAGTTACACTTTGAACCAGAAAGTGGCACAAGGGTGGAAACATATCCAGCTTACAGTGCCAGCAGTTATGATGAAGGCATTAGGGGTGGTACCTATCCATATGGAGCTGATGGAAATGATGAAAATGCTACGGGTTCACTATATGGCATAGGAGCTGCCACTGCAGCCTTCATTGCTAATGAGTCTCGCTTATACCCAGCTGTTAGTGTGCAGAGTAAACAAGCTGCACATGAAACAGTGCCCACTTCAGCAATAAAGCAGGCCAAAAAAGTGAGTGAAAAAAATGAAGGTGACATCAGTGATGGAGAAGACAATTCTAGCAGTGATGATCTTTCAGAGTATGCTGAAGGAAAGGATGTTAACATTCATGACCTAAAAGGAATATCGAAGATAAAGTTAACTACACATGTACCCACCAAAGATGATGACTCATCAAAAGATGTAAATTTGTCAGCAGCTCTCACTGCTCCAAAAATAGTGAAGACCACAACAAAGCAAATGGTAGTCAAAGACAAGGAAGGTGTGACTCAGAATATTGAAGAGAGAGTGGAGGACTTAACCCCTGGAGGGACAGGTGCTGTCACTGTTTCAACACAGCTCAATAAGGTGATGTATGTTTCTGCATGTTCACATCTAGCTATATGGCATGTGCTTGGTATTGTTCATATGTCAGAAATTAGCACTTTTGTTATTTTAATTAGCAATTTTGAAAGATGTCATTTTTAAAATATTATACCAGTAAAAACTGGTTTTTATGCTTAGTAATAACTCATACTTTGGGAGATGAACACAAACACTTGCAGTCAGCATCTTAAACTGAATGCATATTCAATATGCATTTATAATTAAGGTAATGATATTAGTGTTGAGGTGAGTGGTGCACCTAATAGTTAGAATGTTGCACATAACAGGCAGAAGGAGTGGATGACAGCCGTTCTCCATATGTAACAGCAACGGCAGTAACCACCAGAACTGCTACAACACATGAGGACAAAGAGAAGAATGCTAAAACCAGTCAGGTGAGATTTCAAATAGTTTATATTATTTTTGTGCAAGCAGAAACTCAAGAGCTGTGTGATACTGTATTTAAATTCATGTGGTAACCACAACTCAACTCTCAAGAATTCCTGAAGTCATTTTTTTTTAAAAAATATTTTTTACTTATTTATTTTGCCTGGATATGCTCCAATAATGAGAATTGTTAGGTGATGAAGTATTGACATAGTACATAGTACATTCGTAAGTACATTTAATAGTACATTCTGATACCATTGAAATTGGTTACCACATGTTTCAAATATTTCCCTTAGGAAAATTAATGTAATATATTTCTGTAATATTTTTACATTGAAACCTAAAGGGAATTATTGGTTTTTTAATAAATTATGGTAACCTTTTTAAGTCTTAATAGATTATTTTTTGTCATATGATTACCTGCATAATTAAAGATACTAAAACACAATCTCACTGCAAGGAATACCCATTGTGCTGTCTTTTGATAAAATATGAATCAAGAAACACTCATGTTCTCTAGTTGATATTTACATATAAGTGAAGACTTCTAGACTGTGGTACTATGGTTGACTGGAACTTCTTCTCTTTCCAAATATTTTGTCAGCAACTATGGCTGACATTGTTCATGTCATAGTTGACATTTTCATAGTATTTTTCGGGTGGTCTCGGCTGCAATTGTGCCCTGAGCAGGTTGTGTCACTGTTTTTATAGTGGAGGTAGTGCTCAATTGGATGGCTTCTGATTTGGCTTGCTGAGTTATTTGTCTCTGATTGGTTGGCTGAATTCAAGGACTCTGGGAGTGGTTGACTGAATTCAAGGACTCTGGGAGTGGTTGACTGAATTCAAGGACTCTGGGAGATGGAAGTGATTTCTGATTAATTCACGGTATACAGCTCTTTGAGGAGATAGGATGCCAGGTTTTATTTAAACAAAGGCCATTGAATGCATGTTTTAAAATCTCTTCCCAGTACAGGCAAGCACAGTAATGTGTAGTTTTTTTTAATAAAACTGATGTTCTCAAGTTTCCATCTTGGAGGCCATATTCTGCCACTGCTGATTTGTCTGTTTGATATTGGTGACATTTCCTCTTGTATTTGGCTAGTCAATTGTTTATGCTGTGCTGTGTGATGTTGACATACTGCTCAACCTTAGCAGGATATGCTGTATATTCTGGCAATAGAGAGTGGGTCTTTACAGAATGTATTAGGTTATTGATCTGTAACATGGTCTTGTAGATTGTTTTGATGTATGCTGGTTCAGCAGCCTTCCAATCTAATTTGTGACATTCTTGATATAAGGCAAGTAGGCAGTACTGATATACTTGTTTTTATTTTGTTTTGAATTAGCTGATATAGTTCTCTTGGTTTCAAGAGCCCTCTTGACGTCCTTAGCAGTATAGCCGTTAGATTGTAAAGTGTAGTCCAAGTAATGAAGTTCTAGTTGAGGTAATAAGGGAACCAATCAGAAATCATCGTTTCCACCTTCCAGTCAGGGTCCTTGAATTCAGCCAACCAATCAGGGACAAACGGAGGTGTAGGTTGTAATATAACAGAAATAAACAACATCATTCTATAAAGCTTTGGAAAATGCAAATAGGGAAGTTTTAGATTAGTATTAAATATAACCTATAAGATGCACATCAAACCTAGATAAAATTGAATAAATACAAAACCAGCCATTCAACATTATTAAAATTCTAGATAGCCCTTCTCTACAGTCTGACAGAGAAAGAAATTCACCCTATAAGCAAAACTAAAAAGAATTCTAAACATTGAATACTGGAAGAACAATATAGTAAATGCGAGCAATCTTAAAATACAGGAGGAGGCTTTATACAGAGAGTTAAATTTTTACTAACAGTACAAAATCTACAGTTAGTTAAATTGGGGAAATTACTGCAACCTGCTTATAATTTTTGGATTAATCAAAGAGGTATTTGAAGATAGCTAACTTAAAAACAATCAAATATAACTGGAATACTTTGCCAATATTTTTCAGGTGTTCTAGTTTGTTCCAGTTTCTTCATCTGCATTGTCATTGAACATTTATCGTACAGTACATTTTGAAGAATCTGGTGGCAGCCCTGTTAAATTTCTCTCACTAGACCTACTTTAGGATGCAACATTAACTGAGAATATTGCCAACATCTGTGTTTATTTTATAGTGAACTTTATGATTTGGAAATCTAGGTTGAGGAAAAGACAGTAGCTACCACAGTGACTTCTAGTGCAACTCGACAGGAACAACGAGTGGTCACTCAGGAAGTCCGTGCTACGTCTACTGTGCTTGCTAATGATTCACAGGTAAGGTAAAGTAAATCTTTTTGTAGTAGCAAAATATAATCAAATCTAAAAAATGAGAGAAAAACTCTGTGTGGCCAGACATATCTTAAAATGAAAGTTGTGGAATAATCTCAATCAAACTTGGAATACTTTTACACACTGTCTACGGTGGTGGGGCAAACCCTGATCAGCTAAGATTCTTCTTATATATTAAAGGGAAAGAGAGAGATCTATTGCTAATTGCCATTACTATTATTTTTAGAACTCTTCTGTTGCAAGTAAAATATCATTATACATCTGAAACCATTTAAATGCTTGCAATGCCTGTGCAAGCAGGATTTTAAACTATGTTTAAATATTATGGAAAACAGCATTATCTTTGTAAATTTTGAAATCACTTTGTAAGCTGCAAAGAAACAAACAGATTTACTGTATTAAACATGACATTTAGTTCTGCTAGTAACACTTTTATGCTATTACAATACATGTTACAAAATATCCTTTGCATTTATAATGAACAGTATATCATTTATCATTCACAATTTATTCCCATTAATTGACGTGATAACTTAATGGACTTTTGTGTATTTCTCTCACCTTGAGATATGTAGCACAATCCTGCTAAACCAGCATTTTATGAAGAATTGTATCCCTCTTGTCCTTAAGCTCATTAAACTCTTGTCATAAAATCACTTGGAATCAGAATCATTTGTTGTTTTAAAATTAGTTCCTGTAATAGGCATCTTGGAGTTTTAAAATTGTATCTGATCACAGATGTTCTGTGCTGCATCAACCTAACTTGCCCTGATTATTTCACATCTATTTATTTCATTAATATATCTAGGTTTAATGCTGATTTTCTTGCATATTGCATCATATAATGAGCCAAAGACCTAAATAGAAAGACGTAAAAAATGACATCAGAGAAATAATTAGAGGGGTTATATTAAGGGGTACTACCAACACAACAAAGTAAAACAGCATCATTGAGTATAGTAGGCTTAACTATGAAATAAAAAAGTCAGGTCAGTAATGCAAATAGCTTTTGTGCATTGGATTTAATTGATCAATGGAAATTTTTATGATTTTGATAGGTAGTAAGTTTGTTTGTATTTAAAAATCCTTTAAATTCATTTGTATGTGTTCAGGGTTAGATGTGAAGTGTGCTGCAGCATGTTATGAAACTATAATACCTTTCTGTGCATAGCTTTTGAATGAGATGCTGATATAGACAAAGTAATTATTTAAAATTTTGAGAATAGAAGAAATATTTGTTCAGTTTAACTCTTTACTTTTTCAAATCCTCAACCCAATTTTATTAATAGCCCCATCAAAATATTTAATGCATTAGTGGGTATATGAGAGAAAACTTTTTCTGCACTCTTCCACATTTTGCCAAAAATGCTTAATACTGTATTGTATTCAAATTAAATTTCAGCATGCATAAATATAATTACATTTGCAACAGTATCACTTATAATAGTATCTTAATACTGCTTGGAGTTGTCTTCCTCCCTCCCTTAAAAGAGAGCTTGTATAGGTCCCCAAGAGTTAAATCCCTTTTTAGGCTAATACATTCCAATTTTGTGCTAATAATTAAATATCATCAATCATAAATTTATAATGTTATTATACCTATAATTGATTTTATGCAAATCTCTTAATGACTAATCTGGTGGTGTACTGGTAACCATACTTGCCTCCTAAACCCAAGATTGTGGGTTCAATCTCGGCCTGGATCAATGGATTTTTTTTGGGGGCGTAAAAATCTTAAGTATGGCTTCCTTTGGAAGGGAAGTAAAGCCGTGGGTCATGTGTCATAGATTTACTGCATGAAAAAAACCTCAAGTCTGAAAAATGAGGCCTCTGAACAGAATTTGTCGGCCGTTTCACACCCTGATTTTAATGGGACGTTGATGATCTGAGATGTTAAAGAGCGTCCATAAATAAACCAAATCAAAAAAAAAATTTGTAATATTAATTGTTTCACTGTCATTTTCGTTAATGTGGTTAGCCTCTAAACTTTTACATTTAAATTTCAGGCAATCACTGGTTTAATTTAATATTCAAAGCTAAATTGGGCAAGAACTTAGCCATTAAACTTTTGTATGTGTAAATTGCAGGCACACCTTTGTTATATAAACTTTTCATAATGAATTTAGTAAGTGCTTGCCATCTTATACTGGATTTTTTGCGCATGTTGAAGCAGTTTCAGTAAGTCGCAGCTTTTATTTTGTTATTATTTTTTAAATTAATTAATTAATCAGGCATATGTTGGTGTTGAAAGCACCATTGAGTTTTGTGTACAGCTTTATAATAATTATTATAATAAATATAAATATCAAATTATATTCTCCTGTACTTGAAAACTATCATTCCCAGCCATATCCTGATCACTTTTTTTTTTTTTCAGCCATTTCCTAAATTAAATGCTTGTGGAGTCATTAATGGAAGGGTGTTGTGTAAGAAATCAAAATTCTTATAAGGAAACTTAAAAGTCCTGTAGCACTATGCACCTATCAAAAATAACATAATTAAAAAAAAAAAAAATACCACTCTATCCAATTTTATGAAAACTGCTGCTTTACTGTGCATCCTCCACGATTGCTTTATTCAATGAATAAAATATTTTCATGCATATGAACTGTAACTATGGGTATTTCTTAAGAAATGTTATTCTTCACAATAAAAAATTATGAGCAAACTTTATTTACTAAAAAATTAAATCATGCTATTAATGCAGCATTCTTCTTAAATGGTGAATATCAATTGATAGGATCATATGAAAAGCTTAGTCGGCAAAACAGTGAGATTTGCACTAATTTAATTAATCAAAATAACTACTCTTTTCAAATATGAAATTTTTAGCTTATTGTATGCATTATAGTTGGTCCTGGTGTTGTAGTGGTAATCATACTTACCTCCTAAACTCAAGATCGCAGATTCGATCCCGGCCAGGATCACTGGATTTTTTCTGCTGTAAAAATCCTAAGTATGGCTTCCTTCAGAAGGGAAGTAAAGCCATGATTCCCGTATTGTAAATTTATGGCACAAAAAAGAACCTCAAACCTCAAAATTTGTCAGTCGTTTCATGCCTTGATTTGAATGGGATGCTGATGGTGTGAGATGTTATAGCATCTGTAAATAAACTAAATAAAAAAAAATATGCATCATAACAAGTGAAAAAACCTAAATATGTGTAAAAAGAAACAAAATCTGAACTTTGTACTGTTTAGAATAATGAAAATGCTTTGTTATTAATTATCATTTAGTATTTAAAATTTCAGAGAAATACACATTACATATAATATTACTGAAAATTTTGCTGCAATGTTTGAAGGATTTGTGAACTCCAGAAAATTTCTATTAATTCTAATAGGCTTTAGATATAATGTTCTCAGGATGAGATTAGCATTAAAACCAAAGGCTTCTATTTCTCACCATCTATAATCATGCTGTAGGAAACAATGGTCACTATGACATTTTCCTAATGTTAATAGCAGAATATTTGTCCAAGCAGTTTTTTTTCATTGTGTTTACTCATCCTCAATAGCCATGTCATAATTATGATAATTAATAAAACTGCAAATGGCATGTTGCCCAAAAAATCTGCATTTGGGCAATATGCCACTCATATGGGGTATGCATAAGGTCCTGAATAGTGGTAAACATCTTAATGTCCCTTATGAAAAACTGCATACTGTTAAATAGGACAATAAAAACAATCACTAATTGTGTAATCCCTGATGGCACTGCACTACATTTCTACTGTGGGCCACTTGAATTTTCACATAATAAGGCGGCTCTGAATGTATAAGACTATTTTAAGGTTTCCTATCCAGAACTCTGTTCCAACAGTTATATGATAGAAACTTCAATGTTGGTTTAACAAAGACAGCACCTGTATGTCTGACTATAGAAGTACCAACTTTCAAATGCAGAATATGCATTTATTAATTAATAATTATGACATGGTCCTCATATAATGTTAGAATTACGTTAATGTAACAATGGCTTAAATAGTAAGTTTGAAGGTTTATGTTCATAAAGGTCATTGTCAAACTACTCCCATATAAGGCTGTTCATTTCTCATATATCCAGTACCTCATAAATTTTCCAATTGCACTTAAATATTTTTATCATGTTTGACTGCCTTTGTACAGCATAAATGATCAGAATCCAGCTTTAAACTGCCATGATGGGACACTTTTGACTATTACTCTGAAACATTTAGAATTGTGAAACATCATTTGTTAAATATACAAATAAGTTGTTATTAGGTGACACTAAACTTCTAATTATTTCATCAGAACATGTTTTTTCTCTCCATGATAAAGAAGGACTTAGTTCTTAAAAAATTCACATATCATCAATGGGCAAACAGAGCATTCATGAAAATTTTTAAAAAAAAGGTGATATTGTGCTGGCAGCACAAAATAAATTTAGCATCTGAAATCTTCTGAACAATACCATAAAAAATTTATTTCACCCAGCAAAAAGGCAGGAGTGTATCAGATAGATTGCTTGGATTGTGACCAGACATATGTAGACAAAATAATAAGAAATTTGGAGACAAGCACCAAAGAACACTTCAGAAATATAAGATATAAACAAGTGGATAAATCAGCAGTTGCAGATCATTTTTGGATTTATGATCCTGACATTGCCAAAGAAGCCAAACTGTTGAAAGCTACCAACAATCCCAAGGAAATGGCAATATGGGAGAAGATTTATATTTTAAAAAATAAACATTGTGCTATGAACTTTGGCATCGACTTCCTGTTCCATTACTTATTGGAACCACCAGAGGTTACATTGTTGCCTGCCAGCATTAGTTGGTCCCCATCTGATGATGAGAGCAAATGCTCTTAAAACACGTTCTGATGAATTAATTAGTTGGTGAAGTTTAGTGTCATCTAATATCGACTCACTTGTATATTTAACAACTTCACTATTCCTAACTTCTTTTAAATTTACAATAACTTGTTAAATTTTTCTGTTACCCAAGAATTGCTGGTAAACCTGCATTTGATATTTTCAGTTGAAACAGAAAATGGAGGGAAAAGTAGAAGTACTTACATTTAAGAATTGTTATACAGATTAAAGCTCTCTATTATACAAGTATGGACACGCTTTACTGCATAATTTGCCGACAACCGAGCTCCGTGATTGATTCGCCAGCATCAGCCGCCATTTTGGGCCTGATGTCTGTGTGTTGTGCCATATGCTTATATGGAGAATATTTTTAAAATTTTATTTTAATTTAGTTAATATGCCTGGGTGTTATGCATTTGTTGTACTACTCAAGGAAATAATGGTGTTATATCGCATTCAAGGTTTCATTTGATATGTAAACTGCATTCAAAATAAATTATGTAATGTAATAAAATATTTGTTACTATGGCTCTGTTGTATTTAGAAGTGACTATTACTAAGTGTATTATACTTTCAATATTATTACTGTTTTAAAGTATACTCTGGGCTTATTTTCCAGTACATTTGCCATAGCTTTCAAAAATTAAATGAATGTATGTAATTTGTGAAGGTGTTTTGAATTTTTTTTACGTGAATAGTTTGCCAGTCATGTAGTTCATTTGCAATGCCACTATTGCAGAAAAAAATAATTTAAAAAATGCAATATGCTACTGTAAAATAACTAATGCACGTTTATAATTAAAAGAAAAGGAAAATGCAGATCTATGGATTATGAATACTTTAAATTTTCAGGCATATCATTTAGTTTGTTTATCTCTTGTTTTCACACACAAATTAAAAATATAGGTTTCTATTTGTCGTAGCCATTTTCATCGGATCAATTTAGAGCAGAAAAATGTTAAACTACATAAAGTTTTTGTTCTAAATTGGATTTGGTATGAAGCCCTCTAAGCCCTATAATTCTTATAATTCATTATTAACTGACAGGTTAACTGTAGGCCTTATACAGTTTATGTCAACATTGATAAAAGCATTACAACAAAGAATTTAAATAGTGAATAGCAAAATAATATGAGAAAGTCATATTTTAAGTTTCACGTGTTAAAAGGATATATTGCCTACGTTTAATATTGCAATTTCTGTTTTAACTGAAGATAGCCTTTTCCTCTACCAGCAAATGATCCATCATTTGCCACTGAGTTCGGCTGCAGTACTATGAGAAAGGGCCATAACTATAACTGACATAGTTTCAAAAGTATGCGTTTTCTGTCTGACCTAGGCCTTCTAATACAAAAAAAAAAAAAACATAAGCAGACGCAGAATGTATCATTCAGTAGTATAGTACAAATATTTTAGGAATTCACTGTATGACAATCGAGTAAAACAACAGAAACTTAACATGTAGTCTTATAGGAGTTTGAGGTGGTTAGGCCCAAAATGGAGCGTGTCATACTTGTATAATAGAGGGCTAATACAGATGTTCAACTTTCATGTAAACATTTTGATGCAGAATTCATAAATATTCATAATTTACAAATAGTTTGTTTTAACCAGGCCTCCTTTGTTTTTTTTTTTTTTAATTTATTTGTTGAATAGTGGTTAACACCCATTTTTTATTACTGTTAGGCCTAAAGTTGGATTTACAAAATAAATGCTTAAATTAAAGTTCAAGGCCTAGTCATTAGTAGTAGTATTAGTAAAAGATTACGAATCAATGCTCATGCTCTTGTCAGTGTATTTGCTCTTCAGTTTGTACTCCAAGCAGTATTAAATTAATTATCTTCTAGTGCTCATACTGAGCACTTCTATACTCTTGTCCTAGTGGCCCTTATCTAATGAATCTTTGCATGAAATTGTGTTAATGGCAATTGTTTCAAGGCAGAAGGCTTAGTTAACTTTAATTCTCCTCTTCATGTTTAATGACTGTTGCAGATGCATATCTTTGCAGGAGTAATCACATGATTGAGATGCAATTATATAAAACAACTTTATAAATGCTCAGTTTGTGCTGATGCTTATATGAAATCAAGAACTGTCAAAATTCAGATCATCAAAGATGTTTATATATGTGATGTTAAGTTGTGGAATGAAATTCAAATCAAATTATAATTTTGTTGAATTGAGCTTCAGTTAGAAGTGTTTCTGTTTCAGTTTAGAAAGTATTTTGTAACTAATAAGATATAAAATTTAATAGTTATAATTTTTCTGTGTATAATAATGCATTCTTTCAATGTTTTATGCAAATGATGCATGTAGTTTTGTCATTGTTGTGTTCATACAATGCATGTGCTGTTGAACATCTTGAGAATATATGAATGAAATACTGCACTAATGACTGAGAAATGAACCTTGGATCATAGTGGAGTGTATTCATAAATGCTATTTAAAATATATCAGAATAGATGGGAGTTGAAACTTGCCCATAATTATGTGATGCAGATAAAATATTTCTTTCTCTTTTTCTCTCTATTTTTCTTTTTCTTTTTAATAATCTTTAACATCTGTTTTAACTACTGAGGTATCACAGCTCTTTTAAGTGAGATTAGTGTCTCTTGAGTATATGGGATTCTAACTGTGCAGTCGGTCCTGGTGGTGTAGTGGTAACCATATTTGCCTTCTAAACCCAAGGTCGCAGGTTCAAACCTGGCCAGAATCGATGGATTTTTTTCTGGCGTAAAAATCCTAAGTAAGGCTTCCTTCGGAAGGGAAGTAAAGCCATGGGTTCCATGTCATACATTTACGGCATGATAAAGAACCTCAAGCCTGAAAGAAGAGGCCTCTGAGCAAAATTTTTCAGCCGTTTCACGCCCGGATTGAATGGGACGCTGATCACCTGAGATGTTAAAGAGCATCTTTATATAAAACAAATCAAAAAAAAAAAAAAAGAATCTAATTGTGCAAAATAGTTATTGATATCTCCTGCTCATAATGAGATTTGCTGATTTAAAATAGTTTAATGAATGAATTTTGCCACATTACTCCTTGGTTGATTTCTCAGCTGTTACTCAGAAATGTTGATTGCTCCTGGACACTGTTAAGCATGTGGGAATTTGTTTACCCTTGCGCTTTGCTGGCATGTGGCTGCTATTGCATTTTCACCAGGTATTCTCTAGACGCTCGAGCACTTCAAGTGCAAGCTCAAATGATTCTGGAACACCAATTGATCCACTTGATGATGACCAGCCACCTTCTGCAGCTAGTGTGGGTCTCTTTTATGCAAATGGTGCTACTAGCTACCAGGTAAAATGATATGTTCTTTCTGCATATAGCACTAAGATCTAACACAGTGAAACTTCCATTTTGTACATTTTTTTAGTGCATCTCTTATAAAGGGGTTTGAGTTTTGTTGAACCTAGTTAGCAATTTCAATTTTTTTCTTTTTTTATAATAGACAAGATTCAAGATTGGAATGGAAATCATTTTTAAAAAGGAAAAAATTATAAATTCAAGCATCATTAGCTAAATATAAGAAGTTAACATAATATTAAAAGATGTAGATTTATCCGTCTATTTTGATACTTTTTTATTGTAAATAAATATAATATCTTGGAAACCAAATAATAAAAATTGTAATATATATACACTTATTTATTTATCAGTTTATTTTTCAATATGCTAAGCAACAGGTACAAGTATGTAAAATAAATTTCTGTAAACACAAACTTAGTATTTGTCCATAACACAGTGGTTTTCCTTCACCCTAATAACTTCTCCATTTTATATGTACTTCTGTCTCTTGCATCCTCTTTTGTGAGTCTCTTATTCCATGCATTATTTATGATGCTTTTCTGTTTTAATTTTCTTCCCAGGATTTTATTTCAGGATTATCTTGACTATTGTTTAAGTTTTTTTATTTTGTTCACATGTTCAGTTTTTTTTCCCCTTCCCCTAATTCTTCAGTGATATGAATAATCTCCCATATTTTAATTTCCATCATATTTCTAACAATAATGTTTACCACTCTTTGACTTTTGAATCTTCTGTGCCTTACAGCTCCTTTGCTCTTTTTATCTAGTCTAATGTTTTTAGCTTCTCCAACAGAAACACTAAACTAATTAACTGAAAGTGCACATTGTTTGTAAAAATTATATACCATGAAGGATGAAGTTAATAAATGAAATTTATACTACATTATGCTAACAGTGACATAGTGGTAAAAGTTACATACGAAAACAGCAATATTATCTGCACAAATCAGTACTTATTTTGTGAAACCTTCATAAGCTGTAATCATTTCTTCTTTCATCTCCCTTATGCTTTTAGACATCATTCCTTCAGCCACTTTCTGTACTGCCCTCTGCTCAGTATCCTCTTAATTATCTCAGACTTCCCATGACTGACCAATCTTCCCATACACTTGTCTCCATTCTAATCTTGATTTTTCCATTAATCTTCCACCTTCTTGCTTCATAAATCTTTCTTAGTATTCCTTGCTTAGTCATCCTTATAAATTGCCGAAACCGCCTCAGCTGTTCCCTTTGTATAGTCTTTACCATATCTTCTGAATAAAAACATTTTCTTATAGTACTGTTTCTAATTTGATATTTTCTGGTGTACCTTACACTCGTAAACATTTCATTTGGGCAGCTCCCACCCAACTGGCATGTTTCCTTAGGACTATCCAATGCTCACATCCATATAATTGCTTGATACATTGCTTTGTAAATACCCCTCCCCCCATAATTGTACTATGAATCTGATTCTGCATATTTGGAGCATTCTTGATTATTGGTCTATTTTTCTACCATTTGTTAATAACACCCCTAGATATTCAAGATTATTCACAATCGCTCCTTTCCATTCATTGTTCATTTCTATCTCATTTTCTTTTTTAGATAATTAACATCACCTTACTCTTTTTAATGTTAATGTAAATTCCTCTTTCTTCTACCAGTCCATTCTGTTAGAGACCTCTGTAACTTCTGTTCATATTCTGGTAATGACACTATATCATCTTCACATACCAAATCCTATGCATACACTGGTCTATTCTACTTGTTCTTCTTTCACAGTGCACAATGTGATTCAAAAAAAAAATTAAAGACTGCCTCCTTGATCTAATATTTATATTTATTTAAATAGCACTAGCACTAAGTTAAAAAATAACACAATATGGTCTGGTTCTCTTCCAGGCCAATATTTTAAATCATTCTGATACAAAAATTTTCATTAACATACCTATTTCCTCCATTCAACTAACTATATTTTTTACATTGTTTGCTAAGCCCCAGTCCTCAGTTCATCAGTAGCTTCCTACTAGTATGTCCAGAGGACTTTGGTGCAGCCCTTGCTACTAAATAAATAAATTTGATAACATAAACTAAACATTTTATGCAATTCAATAATCACCCAAAATTAATGATAAAACTGTTCTCATTTATAGAACCCCTGCCCTTGCTTATATCCATACACTTTTAATCTACTAAACATAAATGCAATACCACATCCAGCCTATAACAGAAGGCAAACACAATCAAACTCATGTATCCTCTCTTCTCTTTGACCATTGTTCTTAACTCTATATAAATATTTCCCAAGGTTCGTAATTTGTCTTTGGTCACCAAACATTTTCTTTGCTGCAATTTGCTTATTTAACTTCAATCATTTGTCATATATTGCTTGTTGGTCTCCATTCACTTGTTTCTGAGCATTAAAACAAAATGTTTTACATTTTCCAAATTTCCACATGTAGGGCAAACTCGCATATTCACAATTACTTCTAAAATCCCCTAAGCTCTAGATTCCTAATCTAAACCATACTATCCCACCCCCCTCTCTTACTTATTACACTTTCTAATGTACCTATCTCTTTTAACATCCCCTTTTATCTTCTGGTAGAACACTAGTGACCTCTTCCCTGTTATTATGGAATGTAACATCTGTCTATATCCTCAAACTTTAATCTAATTTGTTTCCAAAAACCTCCTCCATATCACTTCTTCTTAATCGTGCATCACCCCATTTCATTCCTTGTTAACTCTTCCCCAGCTTTGTTTACCCAATAGAAATCCCCTACACCAGATTCCTGAAATTTTAAAATTTAACAAGAAACCTCCGATATCTTAAACCATTACTTCAAAACTCTCTCCATTGCCCACCCTCTTACCACCCTTCCCAATTGCAACAGTGCTGCTGCAAATTTGCAGCATCTTGGAATCCCAAGACAATCTTACAAAACATACCAAGTATCCTATCCATCAATTTCCTACTGTCTTCTTTCCCCTCCTCTATCCCCCATATTTCAATGCAATAGCCCACCTTGACTCCACCAGTGCTCTATAAATTCTTTCCAACCAATTGATCAGCTCTGGTTCAATAAACAAACATTGTTTCAAAGGTAATAAGCCCTTGGTTAATACTGACTTCTTTTGTTGCTCTCATTGACCGGAGGAGCTCAGAACTTTTCCTACTTGCAATATACTTTATTTTTTTTTACTTAGTCCCCTGGAAGTTCAACCCACTTGCTCCAACATTTCTTTAGGTTTGCGATTCCTTCATGGAGGTGGGCTTCTTCAAGGTCCTCAAAATACTCATTTACTTCCTGTATGACTTCTGCATTTGACCTAAATTTGTGTCCAATCAGGAAAGTTTTGAGTTTGGGGAATGATGATTTGAGGGAGTGGGATCAGGTGTGTAGGATGGATGCAGGAGCATTTTAAATCGTAGTTCAGGTCCATTTGTTTTGAGCAATGAAACATGAATGCATCTGTGCATTCATTGTCATGATGAAACAGCATCTTTTTGGTCATTTCCAGATTTTTTTTTGCAAGTCCAGAATTCCTTTTGCATTCCAAAAAACTGAAGCTATCACATTTTCACATGTTGCCATTCTGCACACTTGTCTTCATGAGCCCATTGTAGCCTTGTAGCCAAAGGTATCAATGGGTAAGGAAAGCCTCTGCAAAGGAATGCATGCAGCCAATTCTCTGTAAAGCAGATAATGTCACGCCTATTACAGTGCTCCACCATTGTGCTATATAACTTTTGTGATAAAGCGGAATAGTCAATCACTGCCATGCAAAGAAATGTCATATACAAAAATATACTTTCATGTAAGACTTATCATTGTAATCAGTTTAAATTCTGTCATTTGTTTATGTTTCACCCTCTGACTTCAAGGCATTGTAATAGCTGGAAGAATGTTACTGTTTATTAACCTGATAGTACTTGTATGTTTCCTCAACAGTCATGTATTTATACAAGTATGCATAACTTAACATTCAGAGGGCCTTGCATTTTCTGTGAGTTTCACATAATTACAACATTCCATCATGGTGTTCTAACTCACAATACAGATTCATGTATATCTCCTTCCATATCTTTTTTTTATTATTTATTTATTTATTTTAGATGCAAATGTTCTATTTTGTGTAAAACTGCCAAAAATTTAAATATGTTAACAATTCTAATTTCATTGTTTTGAATTTATAACTTTTCTATATTTCTGTTCAGTAATATACCTTAATTTTAAAGAAATAAACTATACAGCTGTGTATCAAAGATACTTCCTGGAACTTACAAAACTGAAACCCCATGATCACCTATAATATAACTGTGGAGACTTCTTGTGATAGGATCTCTAGAGGAAATGAAAATGCTATACATGTAAATTATTTTCAATCAACAAGTGTTTCAGAAGTTTTTATCTGTGTATGCAAGTAACAGTGTATTTTGATTGACATTGGATGGAAAAGGGGAAGGAAAAAGACAGTAATATGCTGTAAAATACATATCAAAAATTATCTCATAATCTTGAATAATTGTTTAATGTGTAATGTTTTGGAGCTTTCACTGTATATAGATTTATGAAGCATGCTATCATTTTAAAGCATATTTTCCAATGTGTTTAATGTCAGTATGTATATTTTAGAATAAAGAGAGTTATGCTACAAAGACCAGGTATTTATCTGAACATCTGGGATGTTTATAACTTTAGACTTAAACTTTTGTTATTCATTTCTTCCTACAGCCTTTTACCTAACATAATTAAATGAAATAACACTATTATATGAATAATTCTTTTCTCTGTATATTTGTGCTTGATAACTCTCCCCACCCAAACACATACACACAGATATATGCAGATGGCTTTTCTCCCCCTCAAAAAATCAGTCCTGGTGGTCTAGTGGTAACCATACTTGCCTGTTAGACCCAGGATAGATTTTTGGGGCGTAAAAATCCTAAGTATGACTTCCTTCAGAAGGGAATTAAAGCTGTGGGTCCTGTGTCATAGACTTGCGGCACAACAAAGAACCTCAAGTCTCAAAGAAGAGGCCTCTGAGCAAAATTTATCAGCTGTTTCACACCCTGACACTGATGACCTAGCTGTTAAAGAGTGTCCGTAAATAAACCAAATCAACAACACCCCTCAAAAGTGTACACAACTCATTAAGCAGTGTCTTCGGTTATGTGAGGATTGATCTGTTGCATCCCTGTCCCATCTAAAATTATTTCATGACACAAGAAAACCTGAAATATATAAATGTTTGTGCACAGTTTCAAGTTCATTACATTACATTATAGCAGCCATTAAAATAAGGACTGACTCACAAGGAAAATGGAGCATGTTGAGCAAAGAGCTGTTACAGAATATCTGCAAATAATGGGAATGTCTTTTGAAATTCATCAAGATATGTCAGCAACTTAAGAGGAATATGCTTTGTCTTATGATAAAGTCAAAATATAATGTGTAAGTTTAATGTGATGCAACATTCTGTGAAGATGAGCATAGTAATGGTTCTTGGAAAATGGTCAACAGAAGAAAACATATAAAGCATATGATTTATGTTGAAAAATTGACAAGTGACTGTCAGTTATATAGTAGAGGGAAAAGGCATATCTGTCATATAATTTGTATTAAGAATTAGGAATAAAAAAATATATTGCAAGATGAGAGCAACAAAAGTTGACAATTACTAACAGTTGAGAGCCAACAAGTTCTAAGCAACATTTAAGACATTTTTGGACAAACAGACAGAAATTTTTTTGACAGATTTCTGAATATGAATGAGTAATGGTCCCATCACTGTAATCCTGAAACTCAAAGGCAATATGAAGAATGGAAACCTTAGACTTGGAATTCTTTCTTCCTAAAAAAAAATCCATTTCCAATTTATAATTTCATCTCGTGTATCACCAGTTCCACCACTTGTGATGCCTCAGCAGTAAAAATGTGCATTAAACACTATTAAAAAAGAATGGAAACATAAGGTTCTTCATGTCCTAATAAATTAGGGTGCAGCCACAAACAGGCAAGATCATTCTCTCTCTCTCTCTGAGATGAACCAACATATTGTTCTGGTTTGATTATTTGCTGAGATGAACCACAAAAGCAAGTTATTATTCTACAAACTTAACTTAAAAATTATGAGATGCAATCAAGGGGAAACATGGAAAATTTAGGCAAAGGTGTGCTCTTTCTTCAGGGCCAGAGTCTTGGATTTCAGTTGCTGCAATTAATAAAGCAAGGGTTAAACTGCTGAAACATTCTGTTTGTTGTTCTGATCTAATTCCCAGCAGCTCTGGCTGTTCCCAAAACTGTAAGGAAACCTTTGAGGGAGGAAATTTTCAACATATTGTGAACTCATGAAAGTCATAAACAAATAATTTTAAGAGTTTGGATCACCTTCCAGAAAGCTTTAGAAATGATAAGCATTGGAAGAGTGTCAGGTTTCAAGGAGAGATGTTGGAAAACAAAGTAAAAATAAAAAATTTTAAATCAACTAAAAGTAGGTCAGGGGCAGAGCATAGGAATCAGCGCTTGAATGAATGTTTATTATTTCTACACATTACAATTACAGATTTACAATATTTCCTTGATCCTCTAGTGCTTGTTAATTCAGGATCCTATACACAACACCCTGGTTGTTGTGCACATGGATCCTACATCCTTTTAATCATGCATATTATCAAGTCTATTTTATAAATATTTCCCTAAAGGTGATCATCTCCCCTCATTTACTTTATTATCTTCTTCCTGTACCATAATCACTTTCCTTCACCACTTTTCTCTTACTGTCCATACATAATTTCCAAACTGAATCAAAAATTCCTTCCTACTAATCCCAAAAATCTTTAATACCAGAGATCAACACTTATAATTAATTCAACAAATATATTTTAGTACAGAGCCTATCAAATTGAACATAATATATGTCCAAAGTTACTCACATTTCATATTGGTTTAAGGACACAAACTTTTATAGCATACCAACAAAGAAACTATTATTTATAGATGAATGAAATATTCCAGCTTTGTTTATGTGCTAACAGAAGGTAGTATCTTCAGCCTGATATTTGTCACAAGTTTGTAATTCTTGTGAAACAATTAACATTTCTTGAGAAGTCAGCCAAGTAAAAACATTGAAAGCTTGGAATATTTTACCTGACTGATTTCTTGAAAATTTTCATTGCTAATTCTAAATGCTAATAAAGCCTGAACTTTTATTCTTGTGACAGTGTGGCTAAAAATTCAAGTCACCATTGCTTTAGCCCATTGCAGATATTTTCAGCAGCAGTTCATCAAACTTATATCTGACTAGAATCATACAGAAGTTTAACTGAACAATGTTTCATTCAAGACAGTCCTTATCCGTGTTATTTCATGCACATACGCATTTAAAGATCTGTATAAATACTGCAAGTCATCTGCTGAGCATGTCTCTTTAAATGCAATGTAGACACTTTTTAACTTTATCTCTATTCAAAGCAGGAAGCATTAATTGTAAAATTGTTATCTCATATTATGCAAAAATGCTTAACTTGTTTAGTTTTTTACTTTCTTTTGTGTTTATGATGTACAGAACTAATGACATATTTATTGAAGGAAAGCACGTTTAAGAAACTTGCATGTTATTAAAAAAGTGCTAGACTGTTTATGTGGCATCAGATTGCACTTGATGAAAAACTAAATGTTCAAATTAGGCATATACATATTCATTTACTGCAACCGTATTATCATATTTACATGATGTGGAATTGTCAAATGTTATGTATAAACAAAAATAAAAGATAAAATATCAAATATTTACAAGATATGTAGAATAAAGCATCAATCAAAAATGTAAAGTGCCGATATCATTTATACTCATACTTATTTATATTGTATACAATCTACTTCCATATTTATACATATTACTTTATCAATCAAACATTCCTGTACTGAATAGTTACATCTTCAGGCTGTTTTCAAATTTTTTAAGGGAAATAATATTTTATTTCTTTAGGAAGTTTATTGTAAATATGGATTCCATTGTATTTGAAACTGTGCTCATTTTTTATGGTGACTTGACATGCAGGTGTGAACTTTTCCTAGTATTAGGTCATGTATTTCATAGCTTTTATTGAATTTAATTCTCACCTGTACAATTGTCTCATAAATATATACATACAGGGCAGTGACATAATTCATAATTTTTTTAACCATTTCTTATATCTGACCATTTTCTTCAGATTCATCATAATTCTTATTACCCTTTTTTTTGCATCTTAAATACTCTGTTCATACCACTACTGTAAGTATGTCTTGTGTCAATGATGAATAGATGAGGTAGTTCAAGGTAAGAAAGTAGTATTATCTGAGCATTAAGACATCAACAATAGTATTTGTGAATCTAACACAATAAAATTAACAAAACTAAATTTATTAATTTTTTTATATAGGATGAATGGTTTGTAAATAGAAATAATTAAAAAGATAAAAAATATCAGCAATAAATTTTTGATTTTTCTGAAAAATAGGTTTTGCAATTTGTTGTTTGTGTTTGGCTACACTTAGTTCTGAGGCATGTACTAACTTTATACCCCTTGGCTTTAAAGGTAGCAATACAAAAAGTAATATCAGAAACAAAATCATTCTTATGTAAACGCTTTTGAATGATGTGTGCCTACAAATTTTTATGATAAAAGAGGCCATTATTTTTTCGCATTTAATTGTCTTATTGCCAGAGCAAATTATAATATTTTACAGTAAATAGTAGAATTTCATGCAAAATACTGTGCTGTATGGTGAAATTAATATTCCAGCTTGATGTATGAATGAAATATTTACATGGAAAACTTTGAAAACAGCTTATTTTGTGCTGTTTCTTTTAAACAAATGGTAAGAGTGGTCTATGTTTGGCGATTGCACATGCTCATCATCTTCAAAGTCAGTCCTGCAGTACTTATGATAAGATATCTTGGCTCTCTTCTCCAAGTGGCTAGAAATATATGCCATCAAAGCTAATTCACATTAGCAAAACTTCCTTCACATTGGCACATTAGTGAATCTTCCTTCTCTTTTAAAATGTCCCACCTCATAATAATGTTAGAGGACTTAGGCCTGGAGACATTGTTGACCAGGAAGCACCCTATTCAGCAGCCAAGGTTCTATGTTTATATAAAGGACTGCTTTATCATGGAGAAATCATAAGTGTAGACTGGTTTCTAGTAGCACATATATGGGGGTATGCTTTGTACATTGACACACAATGTAATATTCTACCTTGGAGGAAGAATGCTGACCCCAGCAAGTAATATGTTATTCTTGCTCGAATGCTAACATTAAATTGTTCTTGGAAATGTCTAGTTCTATAGCATATGAATTAACATCTCTCTATACATGGTCTTTAAGGAAATAAAAGAATCCATCCATGTAAACCATTTCTCATATGACACTAATGCATTCATGAATTTTCGGGATGATGTAGAAGCCTTTAAAAATGTTATCTGGAGTACAAAATCATTATTTTTGGGATACTGAACCTGTTGATAAAGAAATCCTTTAATATTTATAATAATGCAGTGAGTAATGTCCACAATTCTACATATATTTCTACTATTTCTTTCCAGACCCTCTTATGTGAGCTCCAAAATATGTTGCTCCACCTTGAATGTATTGGGTAAACTTTGTTGTCCTCTCTTAGTGCAATGGCATTATATTTCTTGTATCTGTAAGGTTTTAATGATATGGAGCTCTTCCATTTGCAAAAAAAGTTTTACTGATATGCAGCTCTTCCATTTGGAAATTGAGCTTGATAGACTCTTACTGCTTTTTCACATAAATTAAAACCCTTTCTAAGTATTCAGAATTTGTAAGTAATTCTGTAGTGCTACTGTTACAAATACTTTCATCTTAATGTAATGTTACTATCCAGTGCTCACCATGTAAATCTTAACCTGACAATCCGCTATCTCTTTTCTAGTTAAGCATGTTTTAAGTTCATGGTTGCATTGTTTGCATGGCGTGTAGCCTGTTATCAGCATTTCAAGTTCTTCCATATCAGGAAAACAATATAAATTGCATAAATCTGCGAAGTATATAGTTTTTCAGAAAAGCTACAAAGCAATAGTGGGTTCAGTTAATTTTGAACTGTTGATTGTGTGCAGCATGATCTTTTGCATGTAACACGATTCATCACTATTCAATGCTTAAGTTGATTACAATAAGAATTTCCTTTTTGGATCAGAATGGCAGTATAATGACAGATCTTCATCTAGTCCTCTTGTTTAATTTGACTTATTATATGATGCCATTTGTTTCAAAGCTTGCAGTGAGGTGCTTTTACCTAATTTTAATATAAGTTTAACTCAGTGCAAAGGTCATAGTTTTTTAGATATACCATGCAATGTGCAACAATATCAAACTGCTTCATTAAAATATGTTTCATATTATTGAATTTCTTAAGTATGGGTACATAACTGTAAAAAATTTGCCTTGTTTCATTCAAATTTTATCTTTTCCTTAATAGCACTCATTTAATGTTAATCAACCCATATATTAACACTGATAACAGATATCAAATTGAACAGGGAGTTGTATATTTGTTATTTGCTGAAAATACAAAATAAAGATAAAGGGACATTGGATTATTATAGGTATGACTGCTATGTATGGCAACCTGGAACCTTGTGTTATCAGTGGGTTGGCCTTAATCTTCTTTTGATGACTACTTTTTGGCTAATGGCTAATACTGCTTTTAACCACTCTCTTCTCTGCATACACATGTTCTCAATATTGATTATGATCTCATTTTCTGTCGGAAGAAATTCAGTTATTGAGAACTGCTCACAATAATTCGATTCAACATCAGAATTTTGTATTATTGCGTAAGCTATGCAGTGTACCATCAGAAAATCGTGTTAGCTTTTCACAAGAGCAGGTAGTTCCAGCATCTCTTTGTTTATAAGTCACTGTTTAGATTCAGCATTTTGAAAGCTAATAGCATCACTGTCACCTAATGGAAGAATATAAATACATGAATTGTGTTTTTGTAAGTAATTTGTTTTTCCAAGATAAACTGGACAAAGGAGAAATAATACATTGCTTCACTTATTGAATGTCCCTTGCATTACTGCATTGGCAGAACTCATACAGCATGTAGTGCATGTGATATCTTGTAAGTGTATCCATTCTACATGTTTATGACATTCCAGTGTTTTTCCAACTGAGACTTTTTGAAAATTCTGCACCCATTGTTATAATTTATGCACTAGGCCAGAAACTGAATGATATGTAAAGATGTTCAATTTAACAGACTGAATGAGAGCTGCACAACTCCTATATCATCTTTCATTTGTGCTTCTGTAGTAGCCCTCTTTGAATATTTCAAAGCAAATTCTAGCACATATATTGAGTGATATGATGTAACTTCTTTATACAGCCTGGAGGACCCCAACCCATTGTTCACACGGAAAGCATGGTGTATGGTGATCCATCAGCACTTGCAGACCCAGCATTACATAGCACCACACAGGTTCCAGTAGTTGCCACAGAAACAAGAAAAGTAGCCTTGGAGTCAGATGATGGCACCTACACTGCAACAGGCGAGATTGTCAGTTCACAGACTATCAGCAGCAAGACTCGTACTGTGGAGACCATAACGGTATGTACATTTCTCTTCACATAAATGAGTTGTAAGAACCATTTTTGAAAATTTTGTGCTGCAGGAAAGATGATATGGTCTCTATTATACAATAGAAGTTCAATTTTTTACCCTTTTTACATTTTGGCAATATTTTATTATAAACATTCTGTTAGTCATTTATATATTTTGCACTTTCACCTCTCTCTCAATGATGATAAAGAAAGCACCCTGTCCTGCATAAAGGGGTGTCACACTGCTGACACTTATTTTGGTATATCTGATTTGAGTTCTGTGTCTCCAGAGTTATAACCCCCATTCCACATAAATATGCAGTGTTTCACAGCTTGGCACACATACTAACTAACATGCCTCTGACAGAAACAGAGTACAAAATAGAATACCAACAAATAATAAAGACAGCTATAATCAATGGTTTCAACTAAGACACAGTGATAAAAATTATCAATAAATCGAAAAAACAAAAAAGAGATAAGGAAAGTTTCCACACTGAAAAACATAAAAAGAAGGATACAACTTCAAAAGTTTTACCTACCATCCAGTTTACCACAAGTTCAAGAAAATTTTCAAAGAACATGAGATAATGTTAGCCCCAAGAAACAGATATAATACCAAGAATTTATTAGGTTGCACAGTAAAAGACGGCATACCAACAGAACAGAAAATCAGGAATTTATGTAATAAAATGTGCAGATTGTGAGCAGAGCTACATAGACAAAACAAAGAAAAATTTAGAAATTCGGAGGAAATAACACTTTAGGAATATTTGGTTTAAGCAGGTGGATAAATCAGCAGTCGCAGCTCACTTTTGGACCCAAAAACATGAAATTAAACTGCTGAAACATCATCACAGCCCAATGGAGGTATCCACTTGGAAAGAAATTTTCATATTACAAAATGAAGAAAACCTAATGAAATTTGAGTTTCCTCCTATGAATGAACTCAGCCAACAGATGCCAACACAGGAACATCAGGTCTCTAGCCATCGTTTTGAGTAATGGCGGTTCAGTGAGCAACTGAAGATGGGAGAGATTCTTCTGAAATGCATCTTATTCTATATAAGTAAATGGAGTTTAATGTAAAAAATTAATACCTAAGTTTGAGAAATATTACCACTCCATTGTCAGCAGCTTTGTAAATACAATATTTACCTCAGTTCTAATTTGTATTTTGTTTTGCGCAGTATATAGATCAATATTTCTTTCTTGTAAATACAAACTGAGCTTAGATAATTCTTGAAAGGCATCGACCATCAATCCCAGATGTAACAAAGTTTACAGAGGTTATTTTTCTGTACAGACTCTACATGCATGCAACGATCATTCTTTCCTCTGGTAATACCATCTTTCACTTGGGTTAAGTGAAATACCAAAATTTCATAGCTCTGCCTTGTAAACTAGAGGCTACCCATCTAGTTGATTACACTCTTCCTATCTTAGTAACATATCTTTCAATAAATATGATAAGTTCTCTTGCATTCTTTGGAAAGGCATGGTAAGTGACATACAGTTTGTCAATGAAGCTTTCGTATCATTCACACCTCCAATTTGTTTAGTGGCATTGTAATCAGATAGCTCCATCTTATGGCTGGCACAGTGTCACAAAGTAATTTAAGGAAACTTGTCTTTCAAGAGCTTTGAGACTCCACCCGTTTATCCAAACCATGACAACAGCTCTGCCACTAGTTGATGCAATGGTCTCTGTAATTCTCGGTAATGTCAAGTGATTCCAATTTACCTAACAAGCTTGAAAACATTTCATTTGCTGCAACAGTTTCTAGCTTAATAAGATCATTGAAGCAATTAACAGGCTCCAAATGAGACATGGCAATGTACGATTAACACAGAATTTGACTCACAGTCGCGGGCTTCATCAATCATCAGAGCAAATTTGTCCTTTTCTTGCTGAGATGGTGTAGAATCTGGAACATTTTGTAAGTCCAAGATGTAATCTTGCTTGAAGACATTATTGTCATAATCGCAGCAAACCGAAAGATGCGAAAAGTGAAAATGAGTCTGTAGAGTAGTTGTAGAGCACAGAACAAGCTGCATGTAACAAAAAATGTGTACATAGCTATGCTTTCAGCACAAACCTAAACTGCCACTTGCTGATATTTGCAGAAAACAAAATGTTTGCATAAAGCAAGAATTTGTCTATAGAGTATGTGTACAGCACAAAATAAACCTCCAAGTGCTGATAAAGGAAATGTGTCTGTAATATTTACATTTAGCCCAAAACAACTACCACTTGATAATACAAGAAAAGAAAAATCTGGCATAAAGCAAATGTGTGTCTATAGTGTATGCATCAAGACCAAGCAACTAAAATACCACATGTTGATATTCCTACAGGAAAAAAGTAAAAAACTGCAAAAAGTGGGACTGTTTTCACCATCTTTATGAATTCAGCTGAATCATAAATTGCCTTAGCTAAATTTCCATGTGTTGATATTCACACAGCTAACACATGAAGAAAGCTAATATGTTCATTAGATACATGAATGAAGTTGGAAATAAACAAATGAAGCAACCAGCATTCTCACACCTAGTATACATCTAGTACTCCAAACAGCATGATCGCAAAATAAATCTTGTGTCTTCTTGTGTTGTGGAGTTTCCTGCCTATGCTTCACTCCTACTGGATGATAAACTAGCAATAAAATACTGAAGATTAGGAACATTTAACATTCTCTAAACTGTAAATGTAGTTTACGGAATGTCGGAATCCACACAGTGAAACTTTTGCTAATCTTATTTTGATTTAAAGTAAAACACTAAAAATCATGTCACATTAAAACTCTCTTTAAGTTTCACAAACACACTTATAAAAGTAATTTTGGTACATTGCAGCATAGTACCAGAGCAAGCATAGTAACATACATACTTTGCTGAAATTGACTCCTCAGTCGTCGTTTTGGTTGACAATATGTACCTCACGTAACATGTACCAAAATTACTTTTATAACTGTGTTTGTGAAACTTAAAGAGAGTTTTAATGTGACGACATGATTTTTAGTGTTTTACTTTAAATCAAAATAAGATTTGTAAATGTAGTTCTTAAAACTACTAAATAAAGAGCTGTAAACATTAGAGGGAAATTCAAACACTCGAAAATTTGAAGTATAAATGTAAGCAAAATTAAAGTTGTACATTATCTGTTTTGGTAGCAAATAAAATGAAGAGTCCCTGAAAAAGGGGTTTACTAACACTGGTGCTTTCCGACTGGGGGGGGGGGGGGACCTGTCTATGTAGCTCTTCAAGATGAAGTATAGGTAATACAATAATTTTAAAAGATTTGCTACATCTAAATAAGATGTCAGTGAATAAAACATAAAAAGGATTTTTTTGTTTGTTTAATAATTACGTAACTATGAATATATGAACTTGTGATACCACTAAAATGCATTAAAATTGTATGTCAAGACAAAAATGTTACTTTAAGCTATATGTTATACTAGTTGTAATAAAGTACGTAGTATAATATTATAGCTTCAGCACTAAATGTTATCACTCAGTTTCAGCTTTATATGTTGTTATGTTCAGGGAGCATTGTATATATACCAAGCAATCAGTTTTGTTTTCACCCAGAGTGTTTTACCTATGGGCAAACATGCCACTCGTTAGCTGGATCTTGGTGATTAGCAGGAGGGTAAAACAATAAAACAAACCAACCATGCAACAATATACAAACTAATTTAAGAGCCTTATTACTTATCTAATTATCAAATGAGGTATTGAAACTGCCTGCATTCATTCTGCACACAATTTTGGCATCTCTTGAGGAAATTATTCATCACTTGCTGTAGTTCATTTTGAAAAATTTGGACAATTTCCTGATGAATATCATCTTAGTTCTTGTGTTGTGTACAGGTTCCATCTTGTACATGGCATTTTTTAATTTACTCCAGAGATAATAATCACAGGCTGTTAAATGGGGGACCAAAAGGGCCACATATCCATACTAATAACTTTGTCTTGTGGAAACACATTGTGAATTTCTCTCATGGATTTATTTACAATACAAGCAGTGGCAGAGTCCTGTTGAAAAAAATGCATGATCCTTCTCCCTATCAGTTAATCTTCTGAAAAAAGAGGTTGTTAGTATGTTGTTCATATAAGTAACAGAATCAAATGTATTCTCAAAAATAATTGGTACTTTAATTCCTCCACCACTGAATTAATACATATAAATTGTACATAAAGAAAGCTGTGCTGTTGTAAACACATGAGGCAGAATACACTTTATGCCTGATAGTAAAAATCCTGCACTGCAGGGTAAAGCATCGCTGATTGCACTTTAGTAGAAAATTGCAACTAAAATTAATATTACAACTTAAAAATGTATATTCCTACGTAAATTTAAATCCTAAGGTTTTTTCATTCACTTACATGAGTCATCAATTATGTTTTGTTCTTGAGCATGAGAGGGGGAACAGCCATTGAATAAAATAATATTTTTATTAACATTTTTTTTATCAAGAACTATAGGTTAAGATGCATATTTGGAGTTGCATTGATTAACTGGAATAGTGTCATGATTATTTGTATGTTTTGTTTACAGTACAAGACAGAGCGAGACGGTGTGGTGGAAACTCGTGTGGAGCAAAAGATAACAATCCAGTCTGATGGAGATCCTATTGATCACGATCGAGCACTAGCAGAAGCTATTCAGGAAGCAACTGCCATGAACCCTGACATGACAGTAGAGAAAATAGAAATCCAACAACAGACAGCTCCCCAGTGAAATGACCATGTAAGTAGTTTAAGACTACTCTTATTCCTGTTTTCTTTCTATGGGAATATATAATATTTCGGCTGTGTACTCACAAAAGTATAGTAGTTGGTATTGCATAGAGCAGTAATTCTCAAATTTTTTATGTCCAAAACCCACTTTAAAGTATCAAACTTAGATATACATACACACAAGCATGCGTAAAATCTTTTTGGACTCGTTAAACTAATGTAATGTTTGGATCTGTTGTTTCTGCATAAGTTTTGTGTATGTTGGGCTCAAGTGCAATTAACTTGAGTCTTAATACATCAAGTTTCTATGCTTGCTTTTCACTTGGATCAAAAAGGAAAATATCTTTTTACACAGATATGAAGTGGATTTGATTGAGTAGTTATATTACCATTTATATTACTGAGACACCATAGGCAGTGGACACTGTTGATACATGAAATGAAATGGTAAATTGGGAAAGGATTTTTTTTTTAAAGGAAGGAACCATTCCTGACCTAAATTTAGGGTGCCTCCCAGCATTTGCCATGTATGAGGACTGAGGAAAACCTGGAAAAAATCTCAAATCAGAGGGGACAGTCCTGATAGGATTGGAACCCCAGACCTTCCGCTCATTAGTTCTCGCCTTAACGACCTCAGCCACCCATGGCGGTATATGAAGTGGAGAAAATGGCACGAGCAACCTCAATGTCCCATCCGAAAATGTAGGATATTCAAATAGTTATATCTGTGTGTAAAAATTTAGTTTTAATGCCAAAATCGCAGCTGATATTACACAGCTGTTCTCTTAGTTTTACTTAAAAGATGTTTGTAACTTCAAAACATGGGAACGGGTCAGAATTTAATTGAATGCACTGTAACTTTTAATTTTATTACTGAGAGCAGAGAAATGAGATACAGGATCACCAAAGTCAGTACATATAAAAAAGATTCTAAGATCTGAAAGGTAAAAGAGCCATTAATTTTGACATTTACTTACCACAAGTTGATTATTTTCCACAATGCTTTGACTTAATTATAAGCTTCAATCACAGTGATGGACCTTGAAGGGATAAATCAAATGAATGTAATTTATGGAAATATGTCTGCCATATATGCCAACCAATTCTCACCTGAAAACAAAGCCACATACTCATTCTTCCAATTATTCAAAAGCAGTAAACTTCTTGTCTAAGCTTGAAAAGTCTTGCAAGAACATTATTCCTTGAAAGCCCAACACATTTTTTGTAAGAAGCAGAAGCTGCTTATGTTTGTAGCAAAGCACAGAAAGTAGTCTCACTTTAATGGACAAACTCTTATAAAACTTACCGACTTTAACTACAGAGTCAAATATTGTTTTGATACTACTTGACCCTCACAAATGGTAGCACATCATGAACATGTGCAAGAACATCATTGTGCCTTATACACATCATTCAACATCCATCTAAATGAGGTTGAACACACTTTTTCCAATTACTGCTGTAAATAATCACGTATTAATTAAATTAAAATATGTTCTACTGTTGTATGTATGGTTAAGTTTTCACATAAAAGGACATTTTCAGTAGTATCCTGATGTTCATAGTTAATGAAACAAACGAGATGATTTAACACTGTCTATTGATTTGTTAGTCTTGTAATGCAAAAAACCTTTTTTATTTTCATAGTCAAAGGATTTTCTCTGTCACTAGCAATTTCATTAATATGGCGATGCGTGCATCATTAGACAAGGAATTAAAATATTTAACTGGTTTGCTTCTTTATCCTGTGCCAGAATAAGGATTAGTTCCTTACCTAAAGAAGAGGTTTTTTTTGCTTTAGCAATATGCAAACTATCCAAATATGATAATTTAAAAGCTTTTGAATTCACGATCCTACTTTAGACACAACACATTTTTTCTAGTGTAAATCTTGTTAATTCTTATACTTTTATTTTTAACATCTGAATATGTTGTTTCCAAGTGCCTTTGGTAATTTATTTGGTTTTGTGGAAGCATTTGGGAGAACATTGTAATATTGTACACTTCTCTGCAGCAATCTGTTTTCACATATGTATGGCACATAATGTCTGTTCAAGATTATATTTATGTAATGGCATAACGAATAAACAACTTGCATACAATTTACATACAGTTTAAGAACTGAGTTATATATGAACTCTCAGCCACTCAATGACAAAGCCTCCATCAAAGTAACTACAAGCTACAACCTGCACATACATCATACAGCCTTGATGACTGGATTTCTCCCAGTAGGTAGTTGTGTTCCTCCAGCCTGTAACTCAAATAACCTCACTGCATTTCACTGGCACTAGAACAGGAACTAATAGAAATTACTATTAAGGGGTAAGATCCTCTTATCCTGTTTTCTCTCTTATGTCATTTCTTCAATCTCCTTCCTCCTTCCTCACTCCAAAGAGTCTGAAATGTGTTCTTATTCTTCCTGTATTTTTCCCCCAGCTCAGTTGGTTGTCAGTGTGTATGATATGGCAGTAAATAACATGTAAAATATAAGATCATTGTGTGATTGAGTCCAATTAACACTCTTTTGCTCCTCAATATGTAGGATCTTCAGCTTCATTGTGCAATGTTCCAATTAAGAGTTTTAGTTTTTAACATGTAAAATGTTTGCATATATTCTATCCGTAAATTTTTTCTCATAGGTTACAAATGGAATCTTTTTCAATAAACTTGTATTCTCAATAGATAAAATATTTTAAAATGCTAAAAACATTTCTGTGGCTTCACTTCCTATGAACAAGGAAGCAGTTTGAGTTAAAAACATTTGAAATATTGACACAATGGTAAAACACTCTTAAAGTTTCACTCTCAAAATTAAAAAATTCAGGAAATGTTTTGTGAGACCTTTGCTCACATTGTCAACTGTTAAATGAACCGGTGCATAGTGGATCATATTATGTTTGAAAAGGTAGGCAATTGTGGTGAATCTGGTGACTTGTTGATGAACTTGTACAAAATAATGTCTGCTTCCAGAATGTCGAAATTCGTGAGCTTAAGTTCATATATCCTGAATTTTTTAACTTTGAGAGTGAAATGTTAAGAGTGTTTTATCATTGTATCAATATTTTAAATATTTTTAACTCTACTGCATCCGTGTTCATTGGAATTGAAGCCACAGAAATGTTTTTAGCATTTTAAAAAATTTTATCTACTGGAGATAATATATTCATTTTCACTGTTTTGATTCCTAAATATATTAAAATTAAAACTTGTATTCATTTCTTAGGTAACAGTTTACCATTGATTTATCTTGAAAGCACATAGAATGATAAATATACATTTTACTTAAGTAAAAGTAAAAATTGTACTTACGAAGCTGTAGACAATGGAGTGGTAATATATGTTACATTAATGCTTTCAGTTGTTAACACTAACTTCACTTACTTATTTAAAACTTTGGACTAGTTTCAGGAGAGGTTCCTCCCATCATCGGCTGCTGTTGACTGAACATATACATTTTACTTATAGTTCAGAGTTTCAACGGAGCTGGCCGGGGTCACTAAGGCATATACTTGTGAACAAAATGCCTGTGTTTGAATCCCAGGACAATCCTTCATGACTGATGTTTCCTCCAGATTTTTCCCAGTCTCCAGTAATTAATGGTAAAGGCTAGGAAGGTGTTCTGACATTAGGCATCCTACCCAAAATTCTTTTCCCAATTTATTGTTTCTTGTTCATTGCCTATGATGCCACAGTAGTAAAAATTGGTGTCAAACAATATATATATAAAAAAAAAAAATGTCCACAGAGCTTAGTTAAGTTGGTTAATGCCTAGTGGTACTTCTTGCCAATAGAGTGTGGTGAGTATCAGCAGATCTCATCATCACAGACTTAGTTATTTAAATGGTACTTAAAGAGCTATAGACAATGGAGAGGTAATATATCCTATTAGAATTTATTAAATGTGTTCACACTTTCAAGGGTAATCATGCCCATCATCAGCTGTTGACAGATTATAGGCTCGCTCTGTTCTCCATTTTCACTTAAATATTGCACATTCCACTCAGCAGTGTAGACTTTTCAATAAAAATCAATTGCCTGGAATGACATTTTTTCTTTCCTTAATGTAAATAAAGACTTCAAATTACTGTCACAATCTGTAAATGAAACCATGCAAAAACCTCTTAGCTTTGGCTAAGAAGCAATGTTTTTTTTATGAATGCAAACAAATCACAACATATAATTTGGAGCCTAAAAAATATAGACACTCTCTGTGACAATGTGAAACTTCTTGTCACGATAATTGACAAGCATCTATCCTGGAATCCTAACATAGATTTTATATGTAGTAAGTTATCATGCACTGTATTCTTACTAGCAAACCTAAAAAAGGCTGCCCCTAAAGATTTTGTTTGTATGGCTTACTTTTCATTCTTTCAAAGCATTTTTAGGTATGGCTTAGTGTTATGGGGTAGTAATCCAAGGATAGCAGAAGTGCTAAAAATTAAAAAAAAAAGTTATTAGAATATTAACAAACTCTAAGAAAACTGAACATTGGAAGCCACTGTTTGTAGATCTAGAAATTCTTACAGGTATTAATTTATATATTTATGATGTTTTGGTACATATTAAAGAGAATTTGCAAATTTATAACGTAAGGGGTGAAATACACACATAACAGGAACAGAGTAGATATGCCATATCATAGGTTGCAGAAGACCTCTGGATATTATTACAAAATAACAGGAACAAAACTTTTAAATTCACTTCCTTTAGAAATGAGAGCTGTAAATATTCATCTATTCAAAGAGAGATTATATAAATGGTTAATTAAATATCCTTTCTACAGCATACAAGAATTTGAAGTAGAAAATAAGAGTAATATGAAATAACAAAAGTTACAATGTATATAATGTAAATAAGCTGTTACTCTTCATCCATAAACTTAAAGCTTCTTTCTTCTTTTTTCTTTTGACAAAGCCTATTGTAATTACCAAATGGTGAATAAACTATTATTATTATTATTATTATTATTATTATTATTATTATTATTATTATTATTATTATTATTATTATTATTCACTTCATCTTTAGTAAGAGATGCACAAAAGTTTTTTGTGGGAAAAGCTTTATTTTCAATAGCATAAATTCATAAAGTTTTCTGCTAACAGTTTTTATGGTAAATTATATACTTCTGTTTTCATGTTCACCTTTGTACTCTGCTGGTTCCTCAGAGGCCCATCTTTTGGATATAGGCCATAGCAACCCAGACACTTGAGCTACCCCTCATATCCATGCTTGATTCATTTTTGTTTTCCATCTTTTACTTTCATATTCTTTGAATCTTCTGTACTCAGTTTGATGGATGCTTCCACATTTGACATTGTAAAGGATGAATTTGCAACAACATAACTCCCAGCACTGGTTTATGTATGGCAGAAGCATATCCCCGGGTGCAAACCAGGCATAAGGAGAGCCATTCCCAGCGGCAATTGGACCCCTCTGTCTTATCACTGGGAGATGTGACTCTTAGTTGAATCTGGCGAGGGTCACTCACCAAATCTGGATGGCATTCAGAAAGCAGCCTGCTATATGGGACAACTGCAATGGAGGAAGCAGAGTTTTCTTATTAATATCCATTGAAAGATTTTATTGAGTTTATTTTATCTAGGATCCAGAAAAAATGCAAACTAAACGGGAAAAGTTATATTGTGCAGCAATTTTAGAAGTGGAGATTAGTGATTAATCGCATGGCATTTTGTTGACATATAAAAGTCATAACCATGTGACTTTTTTTCTTTGGAAATATGTCAAGAATATGCCACAGTTGGCCATAATCTTTCACGAGCTCAGAATTCTCATTGCCATGGCTGAGAATTTGGTGAATGCATTTATGCTGGAGCAAATATGGAAGGAACTTCTACTGGTTAGGTATTGCTTGTGTAACAATGGAAAATCATAGAGCATGTATGATGTGAGAATCAAATTTGACAGTTTTTCTAGACCATCTAAACTTGGGGAAACCTGTGTTATTTGATGTAATCAAAATTAATATATGGTTAATAGGTGCAGAATTATAGTATTTGAAATCAGGTCAATCATTTGAAGGACCCATGTTGTAAACTGTTTTTCTTGTAAGTCCTGTTAAGAGTCTACCTGAGCAAAAGCAGATTTGGAGAAGGGTATAATTTTAAAAATGCATATATTGCTGTTGAATCCTTGAGATTTGGGATGAGAGAAGAGGGTAGAGATAATGGTGTGCCAAAAGTTTACACAAATCAAGGAATTTAACTTCATAAGTTGCATTTTTCTGCAGTTGTACAAAATAAATTGAGGGTTCCATAATGAGACTAGTTGGATAAAAATTGTGTATGAACTATATTTTTCATTACCTTTTTTTTGTTCACAGGTATGTATATATAGATAGCAGTATCCCTGAGTGTCCCAGCAACAAGTATGTAAATTGTGGAAAAATATATATGGAATACAGTGCAACAAGGTTGCATCACCATCAGAGCAATGTCACGAGAACATTATAAAAGGAAAAGGTTTTGTTTTAATGGATTCTTTGAGTTATGTGCATTTAAAAATGCATTTATAGTTTTTATACTGTTGGGTGGTAGTACACGCACATTGGTCAATATTATCAGATACTGGAAAGATGATGTAACACTGGAAACTTTTTAGTATTATGCACCTTTATGTATATTATGTGTGTAATGTTTTTTTTTATGGTAGCTCACATCAAGGTTCATCTTCCTTTTCTATTTTTTCCTTTTATTTATGCTGTAAACATAAAGAGTTATCAGTGTCACACAAGCATGATTTTTATGGAAGTAAGGTTTATTGTGAAATACAGTCACATTTCTCCAAGTAAATATGCATTTGGTTTGATTATGTAATCCCCATGAAACTTTTCCAAATTCAGCTATTAGTGAAAACTTGAAACTTTTAACTGCTTAAATATTTCAGTAACCAAAGGCTTACTTGATAGTATGTATTTGTCACACATAAGTGTGATAGCACTGTTGTAAGTTGAAAATCCGAAACTAAGAAGTTTTTTGAAACTTCGTTTGCAGTACACAATAAGGTTAAAATATAAAATATGTTTTTAAAGCTTTTGCTGCAAAATATATAATACGATGCTTATTAAATCAAAATAGTTATAGAATTATTCTCCATCATATACAGCCCATGGAGATACAGTTTTGCATACACTTATGTATGCACTTATAAAGCATATTTGTGATAAAATATTCCAAATTCCCTATCAGTTTTTTTTTCTTCTTTTTTTTTTTCTTTCTTTCTTCCTTTTTTTTTTTTTTTTTCCTTTCTTTTCCCACTGCAATTATGTTCGGGGGCATCCATAATTATATATTCATTCCCAGCAGTGTGATATTTATAATACTAATGACATATACTGGATGTTTCTGTAAGAACTTGAACGATTCCATAATCTTATGGATGCCAATGTAAACATTTAAATTATCACTTTTACAATATGATGAAGCTGCATTTTTTCAATTCATAATATAATTTTGTTGTATTTCAGCAGCAACAAAGGAATATTAGCTGTTTACAGGTATTTTCTACTGGTTTAAAACAGGGCAAATTACCTAGACTATTGATTTACTGAAATATTCTGTAGGATTTCAGACATCCTACAAAGAATTTGTATGTATAAGAGGCGTAAAATTTAAAGAAAATAAATGGAATATGTAAATGATTTTCAATGCAGCTTGCTCAGCTGATTGTAGAAAAAGCTTTGTATTTTTTCTGTGTATAATCTTAAGAAATTAAAATAGAATCCTTATATGTCATTAAGATAATATATATATAAATATATTGAAGTTGAAATATGGAGATGATAATATAATATGAAAATATAGGATCAAAGGTTAAGATATTTTTTACTATGAAGGATGTACAATATAATAGTTTGGCTGCGTGGAACATCTAACAATATATCAATAATGTTTGTTTAAGTCATTGAATACCAAAACCTAATGCATTTTACTTTAGCAGAATATTGTTGAGGAGACATATTTTGTGGCAAATCCTTCAGGCCAACACTAATTGATGTTGTACATTGCATATGACAGGCAATGCATTGCATTTGTATTTGAATGTGTACATATATGTATAGCCTGAAGAACAGAATTGAAAGTTATCACTCCTTGGTTTGTGCTTATGGCTTTTATTTTTTATTATTAGGTTATATATATAGCTTCTTTTTTAGCTTTAATTCTGATACTTAGAGTAATGTGGAGCATTTTTTATTTTCCATTATGATCATGCAAGTTTAAAGTTCCCCTTGTAATATATTACAAAAAAATTTGCCAGTAATAAACATAGTGCTCCAGGATTAAGATTTTTGTAGACCAACTTCTTGCTGTCAGGCATTTCTTCCACAAAATCTTGGAGAGGTTCATTAATCATATTACATTAACTTTATCATACATATTTCCACTTGCCCATTATATTGTTTGCTTTAGTTTATGAATGATATTAAGTTCTCTAAAATGTATTTGAAAATTGCAGAAGAAAGAATGTATAATAAACATATTTTATGCAAGTCAATTCAGAGGGTACCAATTGTTCACTTGGGCAGCTAAAATTATTTTTTTTTCTTTAAGTTAAAATGTATACTGTAGTTTGTATTGTGGTAAGAAAACCTTTTCAGTAGTATGAGTGTTTTCTAAATGTTAACATCTCTACATTCTTATCACTGTAAATGTTTGTAGAATGAACTGACAGTAGAGTGTGTATTGCATCTTTTAGTAAATGAGGAAAATGGTAAAGTAGTTAAGTTGTATTTTTTTAAAATCTTTATACTGTAAATGTTTTATGTATATCTAAAATACGATTTCATTTCTTACTGCTGAAGCTATACAAATTAGTTTATATATATATACAAATGAACATGTAATTTAGTTTAGAAACAATCTTTGTGCATTATGTTTTGTCCCTTTTTTCTTAACCTGCTTTCAAAGTATCTGTAATGTGAACATGTACTTGCATAGTTACTGCAATTTATAAGTGATGCTATATTTTAAATTTGTTATCAAGAAGAAATAGTGGAAAAAAAATTATTTTTATTGGGCAGAAATGGGGTTAATAAGACTGTGATGATATGTTTCACAGAATGAATACATTTTAGGTTGCTTCTGAAGTGTAGGCACTTTGTTGTTCTAAAATTATTAAAGTTAGGAAGTAACAAAAGGTGTTTGCCATTTTTCATCTCACAAATTGTTGCTTTGAGACTCGCTGTATAATGGCAATAGTAAACAGCTTGCTATTAACGTTTTAATAATACCTTGCTCATTGCCTGAACTGCATGAGAATTTAATGTAAACTTATTTATTCTCCAAATAAAGATATCAAACATGCAGACACATGCTTTGGCAAATTATTTATAATGTACAAAAATAATTCCTAAAGTCCTAAAAATTCAAATGCCTTTTTCTGGTAAAGAGTTATGCTTATAGTAACAAGTGTGAGATGGATTCTGGTATTTGTTTGGGTCCATATTGAATGACAGACGAGAATCAGCTTCTAATTCACTCTGCCTGCAAGACATATGCAAGCCTTGAAGTCATCCAGTATTTATGTCTGATAAGAGAAGAAAATGATTTTTTCTATTTTTGCCTGCTAGAGAATAGTTCACATACACAAAATGGAGCATACTAATGCACGACGGTGAAGCAGTGAGAAAACACAGTGGTGTTGTAAGTGCTTGAAATCCAAAAGAAAAATAAAATGTCACTTTTTTATATTTAAGCTGACCTCTCTATTTGTGATCCTGTTTCCACCTTTCCACAGGTACAATCTAAAACTGAATAAGATGACGTGTGATAGGCAAAGGAGAGTATAACTTGTAAATTACCACATTAAGTTTGCAAAATATTTCTCTTTCATAAATGAAATGTTCAGTATTCAGTGTTATAATTTCAAGAAACATCAGAAAGGCAAAATTACTAGATTAGTTAGGTTAGTTTGTCTACTGTATGAACTTGACGACCTTTATATGAGCAGCAGTAAGGCATTGCACACTTGAGCCTATAACACTAGACAGGATAGTGCGGCCAGCACTACTCCAACTATCTCTTAACTCCACATACAGAGCAGAACCATTTTTGAAGGAAGTAGGTTAAAAATACTATGGATATGGAAAATGCTTAAATCATGTGCAAAAATAAATAAAGCCACTCACTATATAAACAAATGCTAAATTTTGCATCAGTTTTACATGTTACCATATGCATATTTTATAGGTTTGTCGCTTTCTTTAAAAAAAAGACCTTAATTGACATTTGCTCTTAGCTGCTTTTCTTTTCATGCAAAACAACAAACTTTCCACATTAAACACATTCTGTTACACTACTATCATTGCCATCTGTATTGATAAACACCTGCACATGCATATGCTCTCAGAGCTTCAGCAAACATCAGCATAGCTTAGACTGTTTCATCTTTCCCCTCTTCCTCACTCCCCTTCCCCGTGTAACAAACACTGCTACTCCTCTCACCTCATTGCACACTTCATCAACACTTTGAATGCCACATGGGACAACATCCTGGCTCACTGCCATGAGGTGTCAAAACTGGCCCATTATTCGCATCCATAATTATATTCATCATAATTCTCTTGAGCAGCATCAGAGAGTGTGGCTGGTTGTGTGATGTAATTGCCACATTTGGCAAAGCAGTTCCTGATTAATGCTGGAATCAGATACAACCTGCCAGCAACAGAGTTGATACAATATATTGCCTGGAAAAGATTTATTGCATTTCTGCATCTTTGCCAGCATCAAGCAGGCACACCACCCTCTGAACAAGCTACTTCCAATGTGACAGTTTAAATGAGTGTATGATGCCCACAGCTGCAGTTTGCTGTTGCAATTAGGAAGATAGAAAACAAGCTTTACATTCCACAGGAATGGAATGTCCTGCAGATGCACAGCGCAATTGTCAAGGAATAACATTTTTAAATTTTTGAGTTGATGCGTTGAATTCCTGAAAAAATTTAATGAATGAATATCACTGGTAATCCATGTCCTTTTGTTGGTATAATACTGAACAGGAAGCTTTTTATGTTTCTGAACCATCTCAGATTTGTGGTTTGCGAATCACTAGGGGACCCCCAGCCTATCTGTACAGTCACAGTTGGTGCACAGAACAGTAAACCTGTCCTTGACTTTCTTTCCTTCATGACAGGTTTCTCCTTTCAAAACCAATATATGGTGTGGAAGACAAAGAATAGACTGGTTTCTTCAGCATTGTAAATATCCTTGGTTTTGTACACCTCTAAATTCCTGGTAATTTCTCCATACACAGCTCTGTCGCATTGGTGTTTATAACAGCACTCAGCGAGCTTTTTCTTTACCATTCTATGACAGTCTTTGAAGCAGGAAATGCAGCTGTTCGATGCAGAAAACTGCATATCCCATTCTTGAAATTACCTGCAATATTTTCTTGCTGAGAATGTTACATAGTGGGTATACCCAATGCTCATGCTACTGATATTACTTAAACAGGACTTCCTCCAAGTTGCTGTAATTTGAGACTTTTTCGGTCTTCCTTTTCTTCTCAGATGTGCCACATTTATCCACTTGGTCCCAAATCTCACATTTATTGGCCAAGATGGAGTGCTCAGAGTAGAAGGAACTAAATCCACTATATCAACCCACTTTTCAAGTGGATTTCTCTCATCTTCATCAATAATTCAGAGCTTTTAAACAAGTTAGAACCTGTTAAACAAGTTGAAACCTTGTATAACAGGTCTAGGCATGTTATCTTTGGGTTTCTAAGGATATCAATAGGATGAAAAACAAAAGATTGAAAAAGAAGAAATCGAGGGAACAGTATATCAATGATAGGAATGGAAGCAAATCAATAACAAGGATAGGAACAATGATGATTGGAAAACTTAACAGGAATAAAAAACAAAAGAGCAAGATTCAAAACTCAAAACCACAGTGGATTACTCAACCAGAACAGTCGACCAAAGCACAAAGTGAGATGAATGATGCTACCAAAACTCAGAAGAGGCCCTACAGCGCATGCATTGCTGTTTCCAGCATCATCTTCAATAACCAATACCACACATCTACTGTTGGCATCTGTCCTCCCTTCCCCCTCTCCAAATGGGTGTAAACATTGCCTTTTGAATTCCTCAAGTGTGGTTGGTATAGGATGCTCCAAAAGTATGAGCAACTACATATAATGATCATTGCTTCAATTATTCCAGTTTGAAAATGATCATTCAAGGATAGTATTTCTTTGGAACTGAATTATTTGAATGAATAATGCAGAAAAACGGTATTTCAAGGAACTGCTGGTTTTATTTACATGAGTTATGAGGTAAATAATTTGTGACCACATAAATTAAACAAAAAATTGGGGGAAATAATGGTTTTCCAAGAATGGTAGATTGAGGTTCTACTGTATATAGTTTCGAAATAGAGTTTATGACTTATTTATTCCCTTGCAATTTTTACGGTAGACAATGCAAGTAAAACATTCACTCTACATATATAAATGTTTTTGGAACTGCAGCTTTAAAAAAAAATAGTATCACATTACTAATGAACTGTGAAACTGTGTTAATTTACCAACAGATTACTAAGTTGATTGAAATCTGACACTTAGTTTGCAGATTTACAAATTTACTTGTGCATTTCAGATCTGGCAGAGCACATTTTATGTAAAGAAAGTGGAAGAAATAGCATATACTATCACCAATAGATTACTTACATGAAAGTAATGCCAAAAGTTTTTACCAAGAACTATGAAAATCATTTTTATGTATATTAATTGTAACACACTCAAAATACTGTCCATAAACAGTTATTTATTTATTCATCCTTTTGATCATTTTACATCATATAGGACATGTCCTAGAGCTACAAATGCTTAATATAATATTAATTTATAATTAAAATAAACAGATATTTAACATGGGATATAAATTCTATTTACAGATCTTAACAGAATGAGTTTGAAATTTTCAAAGATATTTGCATTTATTATTTTTATAAAACTCTCTTAACTATAAATCAATGATTAAGTAGCAGCTTTATTAGCAAACTTAAATTTATGCAATACAAAATCTATTGTTTCTTATTAACTTATAATCACGTATTAAGAGATGTCTAATATGAGATGCATGCTATTTACAAATAATATTAAGTTAGTCACAGTTGATAAGCTCTGTCTATATACAGTATAAAATCACTGATATCTAACAGCTTTCTGAAACTCACTTTGATGAAAAAGGCAATGCTCTTGTATTTTCAGAGTTTGAATTTATGCAGTACAGATATTTCTTTTCACAATAATAATAATACTTTATTCACATTTGGATCATTTACGTGAGATGGGCTTCGTCCAGAGTATAATATAAACAATATACAAGTTTAGTAATTATACTAGATTTACAATATGCCTTATTTAAAGTTCATATATATTCTCTTACTGAATAAAAGGTATGTAGTAGTAGAAAGTCTTTGACTTCTTTATTAAATTGTTTTATATTGGTTATTTCTTTAATATTTATTGGTAGTTTGTTATACATTTTAATGCCTACATTTGTGAGATTATTTTTTAAAGTATTTGTCCTGCATATCTGAGCATGGTCATTTTTCCTTCTTGTATTGTGAGAATGAATATCTATATTTGTACATAATTCTCCCTGATGTCTCTTAATATGGTTTACGACCTCTATTATAAAGAGGCAGGCTAATGGTAGTATATTATGTTTCCTAAAATAGGGTCTACAGGATGTCATACTATCTACTCCACTTATAAATCTTATTGTGCTCTTCTGGATTTTAAATACTCTCTCACATTTTTCTCCCCCAAATTTTATTCCACATTTTAATGGACTATGAAAATAAGCAAAATATACATTTTTCAATCCTAATAAATTCAGTGGCCTTTTTAGACTTTTAAGCATATAAAAAAACAGAACTAAGTTTAACTTAAATAAAGTGCTGTCTACTTCTGGGATGTCCAAATTCATTAGATTATGCAATTTTTCTTTATGTGAATCCTTTCCCTTATGTTTAGTTCTTTTGGTTGTTGAGCAGTTTTTAATAAATTGATGCATTTTTCTATTTCTTGGTTTTCATTCCAAAAATGTGCTGCCACAGCTGATTTATCTAATTGTTTCTCCAATGTTCCTTCAATCTAATATCTTTGTTTCTCTTTGTCTTCGCTACATAGATTTTTTCACAATCCTTACAATTAATCTGATAAATACCAGATTTTTTCTCCTTGGACTTAGAATCTGTTTTGTTTAATTTCAATAATTTTTTTTTTTTTACATGTATCAGCTTTGAGATGCTAAGATATTGTATTGCTTGGAAATTTTTGAAATGGAATGACTGCACCATGCAGAGAAGTGGACTTCAACAAATACAGGTGGATATAACTGCCATAATGCACAGAAACAAGCAATAGAATGCAAAATGAGAAACTGTAATGAAATAATGTAAAGAGTAATGGAAATAATTTATGCAGCATTTTACAATTTTTCAAAGCTAAGTTAGCTTAACCTAACCTAAATTTGTAATGTACATGAAATAAAAGTAAAATTGCAACCTATACGTTGTTTCTCTAAAAAAAGATAACACATAGTAAGAAAACCATAGACAAATTATGAAGATTAAAAGAAAAAGGAAGTTAATCAGTCACTGGGGGAAGCAAACTTATACCTTCCACCAGTTGACACAACTTTGTAATTATCCTTTACTCCTCCTACATTAATTAATTTAAATGGGTTCGGTTTTCCTCACTGCCCTCCGCTTCCATTCGTGAAAGGAGGCGTGAGTGGTCCACCAGAACGATTCAAGTTGTACGGGTAAGTTATAACGGGCACCTACTTTAAGCTTGACAACATATAAGTACAATGGTGTAAAATATTTTTAAAATAACATAGAAAGGTCTGTTTTATTTAATAAAAGTTGACATGCATTAGAAAATAAATCTGAATACCGTTTATATAGCTCAAAGCAAAAATTCTATGGATAAAAGTAAACAAATGATCTAATTTCCCTTCTCAGGACATTTCTAAATATCAATCAATCACCTGGTAATGGATACTACCTAGTTTTTCTCATTAAATTAAAAAAAAAGCTCGTGTAATAGGCGCATTTTATTTTAAACAAATATCGGTTTAATGATGTCGAAAGTGTAAAATTGGATACACTGCTAATGTTAAAATTCAAGTTTTTAAACAAAAATGCAATCGCGATTGGTACATTTTTTACGCGCGTAAAATATAGGCACTCTCCAATAAATAATACAATATATTCTTATAACATCTTAAGTAATCAGTTGTGTTGACAAAAATCTGTTTTCACAGTGGATAAGAACTGACCGAAATATTCCAGTGATACAGTGAATTTTAAGCTCAAAGTTATGAAATGCACGGAAAAACACAGTAACAGAACCGCTAGTGGAGAATTTGCCGCGTCTGAGTGTAATGTGCGTAAGTGGCGGAAACAAAATGAACCACCACTAAAAACTCTTAACAATTCAAGAAAATCATTTCGTGGTTCAAAGTGTGAGAAGTATCCATAAGTTGAAAATAAACTACTGAACATGTACCAGGAGTAAAAGAATCGGAGGGTCATATGAAATGGTGTATTACAAAGCATGTGAAACCACAGCTAGTATGGACATTGGTGAATTTCAAGCAAGTTGGGCTCAGCTTCATGAGAATAAAGGCCTTCCTCTTAAAAGACGCAATTCACCTTGCCAACGGATACCACAAGACTATGAACAGAAAATCGTAGTTTCCCATAATTTCGCATTAAAGATGAGAAAGAATAAAAATTATTTGTTGCCTAAAATAGGGAATGAGGACCAGACACCGATTTTTTTATTTTTATGTGCCGACCAACACAACAATCACTAAGAACACAACAATTGCTGATATGCAAAACGGTTATGAGAAAATGTATTGCATCATGATGCTAGCAGTAACTGCGAATAGAAGGTAACTTTTCTTTTCAAAAGAAAAAACTATACCAAAAATTAAATTACCAGTACTTAGACCTATTAATGTCAGAGTCCAGGCGAAGGGAATGGATAAATGTAGGTCTGGTGCGAGATTGAGTGGACACAGTGTTGCAACATCGTCCCGTTCTCCAACCTGCTTTATACTCTTGTGACAGTTTCCGAGATCACTAGGCACAAGGCACAAGACACAAAGAAAATTCTTTCGGAATCAAAAACTAACATAGCTTTTATCCCTTATAGCTTTTCGTCAATGCCTCAACCTTTGGATGTGTGTATAAACAAACAAAGGATTACATGAAGAAATTATGCATAGAATGGATGGTAGGCGGTGGTCGTGAGATGATGCCAACAAGAAAGATACGGCAATCAACAATTGAAGTGATATATGAGTGAATATTATGGCTATTGATACGATAACGCCAGAAATAATGTAAAAAAAAAACGTTCTTGAAGACTGACATCATCAAACGCAATCGATGGAACAAAAGACGATATTTTGTGGAACAAGAATGAAGAAATTGTGACAAATGATAGCAGAGATACTGAAACTGATAGTGAATAAGGTAAGGCTAGCGTTAATTATAACAACAATAAAGTGTCTTGTCTTATTGTCGCTAATGACAGTAATCATCTGTATAAACAAGACCAACTATATTTACCATAATTCCAATAGGAAATATGGCGACCGGAGTGGTCCTATTACTGCCAATAGCAAATACCCAACTTTAATGCCGAATTATGTTTACAAGATAGCATTGTTTATCATTAGAAAGCATTTTAATTGTTTTTTAGATTCTGAAATTATGTACAAACAATATCTCTAATGTGTAAATGAAATATAAAAATAATATGAATTAAAACTTCTCCACAGGTAAGTACAACTCTTTATAAAAATATATGAACTTCCCAATAACTAGACACCGTAAAACTAATCGACTTAGTTGGGACAACATCATGTTTATCATTGTCTGTTTAAGTAAAATGACATAGTCTTCCTTAGTAATAGTTATAACGGGTGTACCTGTCTTGTCTTAACCTCACTTGCAAAGGAGTCGAAACATAAAAATAATATTCTGCTCACACCATTAATTCAAACTCTCTTCATCTCGCTCTAAAACCCGCTTCATACTTTCTCCCGGATCTTTCCGTTTCATTAACTTTCACTGTCACATAAGATAGTAGATTAAGGACTATTGCACAAAGAAAATGTTCTTTCTATCCACAAATTTTAGTAAAAAATGTGTAGTATACACTACAGTTTCATCATTAACTTCAAACCTTGCACGGTGTACATTGTTTATCCACTTCTCCTTTAATTACTGCTATTTAAGAAATATAAATATTGTATTATGCGGTGCACTGCCATAAAGCTATACAAGAGCGGCCCATGTTGTACTAAACACTTTCTATTACACAAACGCCTGGTATAATTTCACCAAATCAATTTTATTTTATTAAAAAACTAAAGAACTAACACGCTGTTGTTTATTACTTCCAACTATAAACTACTGGAATAAACCATGTATCGTCAATGAACCAAAAAAGCAAACACGTGAGTTTAATAACAGCAAAATGAACGATTTTACTACAAATGTCTCTTCCTCTGGAGAACCTCACTTGCAAATTAGCCGAGCGAGTTATAACATCAGGCTCACTAAAACTCTCATAATCTCCATCCAAACTCCGCTTTATGCAGGTTTTTTCCCTTCTTTTCTTCTTCTTCTTCTTCTTCTTCTTCTTCTTCTTCTTCTTCTTCCAGATTTGTCCTTTCTTTGCTAACCCACATCGTCTCATATAAGGTAAATTTTAAAAATTTGCTAGGAAAATGTCCCCCTAATCATTAAGTTGGGTACGACATATTTAATACAATCTTTTCACTATTAACTTACAAACCCATGTGGTACTAACATTTTCTATTAAATAAGTTCCTGGTGTGAGTTTACCAAATCAATATTAATTCTATAAAAAAAACAATATATGTAACACGTTACTGTTGATTTACTTCCAACTATAAAACCACTGTAATAAATGAGGTAACAGTAAATTAACATATCGACCAAATTTTTGTCTACTATCGATACCTACCTTGGGGTCTGGTAAATACAGTGGGTCTTATAAACTGCTGCTAACTATCGGTTGCCTCAAGTGCAACGCAATCTATATAAAAATTATTCACGGCCCAAATATGGTAATGTATTTTATACCTTATTTGATCCTTCGAGCTGGCGCACTTTTAAAGTGTGTGTGTGGGGGGGGGGTTCCCTCGCATAAACGATGTACTCTTATTTTTTATTATAAACATCGAAGAAAAAAAAGCGCGTCTATTACACGAGTAAGCACGGTAACACCCTTTTCCACGACTAATTTATCGTTTCACCTATTCTCTTCTACCCACAGATGCAATGCTGTAATATTTCGAAAAACATTGAAAAAAATTGTCTTTCTGGCTTCTTACTCTTTACTATTAGTCCATACATATATTTTGTGCATGTAACGTGATTTAAGTAATTTCATTTTGGTTCATATACAGAGAAACCCGCTTCACGCTTGACTGGAGCAAGCGGGAGGAAGGAGACCTGTATAGCGCGAAGAAAACATCGGCATACTAGATCTGTAAATTTTCCAGTATTCTACGCAAAGTTTTTCATTAATCTATGGTATGCAATTAACCATTTTATTTCACTAATCTGTTACAGTAGTTCCTCAAAGTGGTGTCCTTCGCCATTCACACATTCTTGCATTCATAGCTAAAGTTTGTTTGTTTTTTTTTTTTTTAATTCTTCTAATTTCTGTTCTTATATTGTCTTTCAATTCATTTACGGTGTATGGGTTACATCTATAGAGTCTTATTTTTTTATTTTATTTTTTTTTTAAGGGTTACTCACAAATAATAATCGCGCATAATAAGATCTGGTGAACATGCTGGCTATAACCTTTTAGAAATAATTCTGTCTTCAAAAACCTCCCTTATAGCTTCCAAAGAAGCAAGGGAAATGTGAGCTGTGGCAGAATCTTGTTGAAAATATGCCTTATGATCAGATAGTTATTAAAAAAAAGGCTAGAATATTTGCATAGGTTACCTTTCCGAATTTACGGCATCTTAAAAAAATGTAGGTGCTTTGCTGTTAAGGCCCACCACATACCAATCTTTTCATTGTGTAGAGGAATTTCGTGATTTATTTGTGGTTTCTCTGTGCTCCAGTATCTGTTGTTCTGCAAACATGCATAACCATGTAAATGGATCAATGATACATCAGAGAAAATTATTAAATGTAGATCAATTAAGCCTACGAAATGTAGAGTTCAGCGTTTCCCTTTCTTTAAATCTATTGACAATATTTCTAAGTGTACCTTCATTTGAGATCAAATGTCAGGGAATCTGTTTACAAATTTCCTACGCACTTGTCGGTATGAATCTGTTTTGGTGTGAGTATAGTGCATAAATATTCGCTGTTGTAGAGTAAACTTTTTATTCGGCGTTTCAATTATTTAAATAACTAATTTAATGCACACACAGCACATGCACTTTAAACGCAATTCGAAAGAAGTACACAAGCAAACGCGTCTTCAAACACTTCAAACTCTTTAAAACAACAACCGGTAACATAATGCTCGGACAAACACATGTTCTATTGTCAACGTCTCATCTTGTACTAAGCATTGACCAGAAACGTGTGGATACGCGCATCATTGAAGGAAAACTATGGATTTAGAAGACCGCTGTGTACTTCGTGCTCTACCGGCTTCCTCCCGCCCGCTTTTTCTGACCAGACATGACTCGAGCTCACTGTAGATGTGAGATATTTGAATTGATGCATAGTAAGGAAAAAAATATTAAACAAATAAATTATGGATCAGGTAGTAACTGAACACCCAGTGCAACTATATTTACTTATTAAAATAACGTTTACATTTTTTATTGTTATTTACTGCTGAGGAACCACAGACTGTGGGCAATGGCAATACTTGAAATGAAATGTTAAGTTGGCTTTTTTTGTTAAAGGAAATCGCTCACATATATAAAATTGCAAGAAATGTGAAGAGCAGTAGTCCCGTAAAGATGCAGTCAGAATTAAATGATTAGAATGCTACGAAGAGTTCTAGTTCAAGCTTGATCCAAGAAATCGTGACACAAACTCTTTGTATTATTGTCCTTGCTCTGTAGCTGTAAATCCGCAGATAACTACCAGAGACAGCAGGATAAGCCGCACTTTGACTCAATGTATCAAAAGCAAAAGAGCACCATGTTTATCGTATGTGCTTATGTCATTCATGTGCTTATATCAGTAACAAAGAGTTAGCTCTCCGTTGTATTTTGTGATTGCCTGCATAATGCATTTGCAGAGAGCAGTTCACTTGAGAATATATTTTCCGATAAGGCGACTTTTCAAACACTAAACTCGCTAATAAATATGACGTGAATTATTGGGCATCTTAAACCCCTAAACGGATTATAACTGTCCTATTTCAGCATGGTTGATCATTAAAAGTTTTCTGTGTTATTCATACTGATTTTGTCATAGATCCTTGCATTTATGAAGGCAAATTATTGACATTTTGTCAGCTAACAATTATCTAAATACATCTTTCAGTGTATGAGCAAATATATGATACCAGTCAAATAATGCACTGCCAAACTTACAAGCCACTGAATGACGTGTTTCCAGATAGAGGGACAAATTTTTCTGGGTTTTTGCATGAACAGCGCGCTTATTGAACATTACACCTTTGAATTAATTTTTATGGGGATACGAAACATGCGTATATAAAACAAACAAAAAATGTTTACAGCACGTACAATCAAATAGAGTATGAAGGAATGAATAGTGAACCTGGTACATTGTAACTTCCTGTAAGTTGGTAAATGATAAAGAAAAACTTTGCAAAATAATTGCTAAGTGTTTAGATATTAATGGAGGTAATTTTGAGTCCGTAATAAAATTATGAAATATAATTGCTTCATTTTTATTAATATTTGTCTTTATCTAATATGCCCTGTTTTAAACACGCTATAACTTCTCAAATTTTAATTTTAGAAAGAACTCTTTTGAACAAAGGTTGCTTAATTTGTTAAAGACAAGCAAAATATTTAATAATTATACCATGATTAAATTTAGAATTACGAAGTTGCCTCTCTGAGTCCTATTATGGGGCCTGCTGAAGCGTGCCCATGAAGTTTTCATGAAGGCCTTTCTTTAAAAAAAGAAAGTAGAAAAAAACCAACAATTAATTATATAGAGCCATTTAAGAAGCGTTAGCGTTAATTTATTACGCGATATTAGTTTAGAGTGTGTGTTGATGATTATTTTTAAGGGCGCAAAACTGCTAATATCATTTTTAAAATTTTTATTTCTTCGCGTTCTATTTTATATTACAAATAAATATCTACTCCCAACAAAGGACAAGTCTCCAGATTAGTCTCCCCTCCTATCTCCAGTTTCGTAATGCAAATATGTTCCTCTTTAATTTATCACGAATTTCCACATCTTTTTTTATTCTTACACTTTTTAATTTAATATAAATCTTAGAGAGGCTTTATATCTAAAACTACTAAATATATCAAGAATCAGTATGTTTTCATTACAGATAATGTTTTAATTAATGAATCTGCAACTTCTGTGACTGATAGCTGTTAAATACCTGTTCCCGCAATGGCCACGATATCAGATGAATTCATTGAGGGTACACGCATCTCGGAGCTGGATTAAGCACCAACATCAAAATTGCCGATGCAAGCTGTCCCTACTGTTTATACTCTCTCGATAGTAGCAGTAGTAGCTTAAAACGAACAGCGTGTCAAAGTTAAATAGAGCTCAGCAGTATAAAATAAAGTGCTATTTTTACTTTCCCACTCCCTTCTACTACGAAAGCACAGCTTATCATTTGAAATGGAAATAATATCTATAATAATTAAATCTCATTAACCAATTTAAAAAATGAAAAATAGCCCTGAAACTACAAAGTATTAAAATTATATTTATATTGTTAAATGGAGCCTCTGCGTTTCTCCCGTTTTGCCAATGAAAAACTACAATGTTGCAAATAAAAAAAAATGAGATGTCAATACATCAAAGACTTTATTTTAGCATCAGTTTAAACTTTTCGCTCTGTACCAAAGTGAATTTCAGAATCACAAAGGAAAGGAGAAACTGCATTGCTCTAATAGTAAAGATAAGAAAGCTCTTTCATATCTTTTTGGTGATGAGCAGGATACTTTTCACGAACGATCTGGGCAATAATTGTAATTATTACTAAAAGCCACAAAAATGTGCTAATGCCAAAGTAGACATAATAATATCTATGAAATCAAATCTGAAAACGAAGAGTTGGTGCTTATTTAGGCTTACCATATTTTTGGGGGGCTCAACCCAGGACATGTTTTTGAAATGACTTAAAAGTCTTAATAGTTTACTGAAACATTAAGCTTTATTTATTCAGTTGTATTTTTACTGGATATAACTTTTTTCAGAAATGGTTTGTTTACTTTAATTACATCATAAAATTCACAACAAGATAGTTTCTGAATGAATTTTAACATTTAGCAGATATTTAATGGTAGCTACTTAAGGTCTACCATTTTCTACAGACCAAATGTTCCCCATAGTTGAAAAAACTCTTAACTGGAGCAGAAGTCCCAGGCAAAGACATCGCAAAATTAACCATTTTGGAAATATTGCTACATAAAACGTCAGTCTTTTGAAACACCTTAAAAATTGCTTTCCACTTCTCTTCAGTAGTATCTGGTACCTTTTCAGAACTTGAACCACAACCTATCCTTTGGTTTTGAATTACCTGATTCAACAATGTACGTTCATCAAAGAAGTCATAAATATTTATGACATCTTTTATAATTTCATTAACAACTTGTGCACGCTATTCTAAATCAGACCAGGCAATTTCATTTCGTAAATTTGTCCTCTGAAACTTACTAACTTTATCAAAATTTGTGGTTTCCCACAACTCTAGGTATTGGATGCTAGAATATAAAAATTGTCTACGCTTGAGAAAAAGTTTTGTTCCCGATTCTCCTCAACATCTCATTTCCTTTTAGCATGCATAGCGATTCTTTGGTAGAAAATGATATAAATTAATGGTTTTTCTTTCCTGAAGTTGACAAATTAATTCAGAATATATCTGAAATGCTTCTGTTGCCGTGATAGAACTAGCTTACAATTTCAGAATTACATTATTAATTAACTGTACAGTGCCATGTAAAAATTAAAAAAAAAAAAACAGTTCACTTTCTAGATTATCAAAAAATAAATAAATAAATAATAATAATTTTGGACATTTTTCACAAGATGATTTTAGGCCATCAAAAATGGAAAGAATTCTTTCTATTGCAAATAACAAACGAAGTAATTTTGTCCTGCTATAAGATAATACTTTTTTGTAATCTGTTTCCACAAATTCACAGAACTCTTTAAGTTTCTCTACTCTTACTTATATATGTAAAACGTCTATAAAATTTATAATAATAACTTCAATGTCCAGGTAAAGATAATTGCATGCTGTTTGTACTGGATTGTGTACAATGTGGGCTGAACAGCCAACTCCTAAAATAGGTCTATCTAAATCACATTGAACTTTTCTGGACACATTTTCATTCCTCTTTCTCTTCACACCACCAAAATTACTGTTCGAGTGATCAACAGTATAATAAACCAACTTTTCTTCAATTTTGTATTTTTTCACACACTGCAAAGGATACTGAGTCAAAATTTGAGCAGTGTTACTTCACACTTCCTAGAAATTTAAAAGTTTAACTAGAATTTCCTCCTCTAGACTGAAATATCTTACAGCAATTAAAACAATTTTTACTTCACTTCTGTGTGAGCTATCCATTGTTACTGTTACATAATTAATTTTTTCCAAAGAACGCAACACATTATCAAATATAAACGGCGAAAAAACGTTTACAATAATTGCCTCGGTTTTGGTTCTAGCAAATGAAAAGTTTGGATCATATAACTTTTTAACCAGTTTAGATGTGCAGTCTGATGTTTTGAAACTGAGTTCATGTCTGGCAGTGTGGTATGAAAATGTAGCTTCTTTGGCAGCACACTTCAAATTATGTTATCGTTATTCCCCCTTTTGGCATTAAAATTTGTCTAATGTTTGCTGATGCACTAGCATTAATAGTACTCCTATAATTACCTGATTTTACGTTGTCCTCAATATCACCCCTTCCTTTATGTATAGCAGAAAATTCTCTAGTACATAGTGTGCAATAAACATGTTCATTGTTGCTGGCATTACCCAGTTTCGAAATGTATTCCTGATGCAGGTTAACATTAAACGCACATTTTCTTTTGCCCAATGCTATATGATGAGACAAAAAACGAATAGAGATAAAATTATCAAAAAAGTGTAGACAAGTTACTTCACACACGAAAACAACATAAACACATTGCCTCTTTTGTGTTGCCAAATGACTAAGTAAAAAGTCGTGGCGAGACCGGTAGCCACGCCTCCGTCAAAATCGACGTCAGTGCTTGTTCCAAGATCGGCTGAGAGATGCATGGCCGTAAGAGAATGTTTAAAAACGCGATGCCGAACATATAGGTCTATAATTATATTAAAGAAAATACTCGCCACTCGTAATATTCTCAAACCCCGGACAGCGCTAAAAAAACTAGCACTGTCCGGGCTAAGCCCGGACGAATGGTAAGCTTATACCTATCCTCTGCCCAAAGGGATAATTTATTTGCATTTGTAGCTATGGTGTTTCTGAACGCTGTATAGAGGCGCCAGATTTTAAAGCAGTGCATTGTTGCTATGGCAACTTTGAATATGAAACAACTGGTTGTACTCAATGTTGTAGATTATGTTTTCATAAAATATATCTGTATATTAATAGTATATTTTTTATAATAACGGGTTCATATCTGTGAATTTATTTGTGACTTCAGCAATTGTACCTATCTGAACATTAATTGCTGCACATAGCAACCATTCAGCTTAAGAAATTGGATAGACATGAGTATTTCTGAAATGGATGAGCATATTTCTAAAAAATATGACATCAAAAAGCGGCTTGGCAAAGGTGTAAGTGTAGACAATTTGTAATACTAATAATAGAAAAATAAAGCACATTAGGTATATCTCACATTGTTCCAAATACTTAAAAAGAAGAAACCATCAAATAAATGTGGATGCACTTAATGCAAGTTTGACACCTATAAGTTTCATTTAATTTTGAATCATAAACCCAATTTACTCACAGTTATAGTTTTAAAAACAATTTTTTCCTTTAAAATGTAATGGGTTTCTTATCTATTGTGCACAATTTGTCAAATAATGAAGCACTATAACTGTCAATTATAATATTTTTTATTATATAGAATTAGTATTTTTATATAAATGAACCATGATCAGTTTCAATACATTTTAGGAGGTTTATTTATATTGAAAAAGTACAAAAATAAACATTCAACTTTTGAATGTGCTGTTATTTAACTTTATATATATATATTTTTTAGGCTTACGGTATTGTATGGAGAGCTGTAGACAGAAGGAGCAACAGAATAGTAGCTGTCAAGAAAATATTTGATGCCTTTCGGAATCCCACAGATGCTCAGCGAACCTTCAGAGAAATTATGTACCTACAAGAATTTAGTAACCATCCAAATATTATAAAGCTTTTGTGCACTCATCGAGCTGCAAACAACAGGGATATTTACTTAATATTTGAACACATGGGTACATAAGAAATATTTTGTATAGTGTGGTGCTTTAGGGTAGTTTACGATCAAACTAATAACTTTATTGACATAGATTCTGAAACCCTGTGAACCTTGCCTTGCTATTTTGTTCTGTGTTCCAGCTCTCTACCTTTTTGTCAAGTTTAATTCTGTCAGATTCTGTGCAATGAAATATACAGCAGAAAGATTTAGTTTGGAGTAACAAGCAAATAATATCAGTTTTTCATTTAATTGATAATGCATTTGTGTCTCATAAATTCAGAAACATGCCAGTTTACTTCTAATCTATAATTACGAAGTATATATATTTTAAGAGTAAGATTCACTCAGCAAATAAGGAAACATTCTGTATGCATAAATTTATGGATAAAATTTTTGCTTTATCTTAGATAAACAGTCTATCTTTTTCGGCCTGGAATGTTTCCTTCCTAAAATTAAAAAAATCCTTTCCCAATATATCTTTTCATTTCATGTATCATTAGTGTCCACCGCCTGTGGTGCCTCAGCAGTAAAAATGGGCATTAAACACTATTTAAAAAAAAACACTACAGTTCTTAAAGGTTCACAGGGTTTAACAGTCTATGTCAATAAAGTAATTAATGTTAGTTAGTTTTATGGTTTTTGTACAGACAAGTAAGTTTTGGAAGCCTCAAAGATTGTGCTACATTCTTAATTTTATTGATAAATAAATATTTTTTCCCTCACTCCTATTTTCAAGGAATTCTTTGCATGTTTCAGTATCACTGTCAATACTTTTTGACCAGAAAAGCTTGGCTGCAATTGTTGATTTCCCTATTTCATAATGAATATTTCTTAACCATTCTTTTGTACAGGTTTTTATGTTCCTTTTATTTAATTTTTTTGTCATATATTTTGTCACAATCTTTACAATTAGGTAATGTGTTAAATGTCTAACTTTTTTACATATGCTTTGAATTTTTATGATAGGATTTTAATAAATTTTTAATGCTCTAAATATTTAGAGGAATCTAGGTTAAGTTATGTTTTTTTATACTAGTTGAATGCTTTTGGATGGTAAGTAAAATTTTTGCATTTGTGTTAGTGAGGCTTTGATAACTTTATTTCTTTTAATTTTTTATGCTTTTTTTTCATTAATAATAATTTTTTTTAATAATGTTTAACGCCTGTTTTTACTACTGAGACATCACAGGCGGCGAACACTGATGACTACATGAGATGAAATGATATATTGGTAAAGGATATATATATATATATATTTTTTTTTAAGGAAGGAAACATTCCAGGCCTAAGTTTAGGGTACCTCCCTGGCCTTTGCCATTTATGAGGACTGAGGAAAACCTGGAAAAAAACCTCAGTCAAGGAGGATGGTCCTGGCTGGATTCGAACCCCATGCACCTTAACAACCTCAGCCATCTGTGACAGTAATAATTGCTTATTGAAACCATTATAGAGTGCAGTACTAATGATGTATTGATATTCTTTGTTGTGTTCTTCTATATTGAATGTAAAGTTATAATTTGTACATAAGACATTATAATCACCTATTGATGTAGTTTGGATTGTGGCTATCATTCTTAATGTAATAATAAACCAAGTAAACATTTTATCTCTTTTGGAATGGTTTAGTATATTTAGGGTTAAGTTCATGTCAGATGAAACAATGAAGAATATATTTTTGTTATTATTATTATTATTATTATTATTATTATTATTATTATTATTATTGTTGTTGTTGTTGTTGTTGTTGTTGTCTTTGAGGTTGCTATTATTACTATTATTATTATTATTATTATTATTATTATTATTATTATTATTATTATTATTATTATATCCTGAATTTTGTTATTTTTTTGTATATTTGCACCTTAAGGTTAGTAAAAATGTATTGTATTAATTTCAACCATTCATTTCTATGATATGGGTTTTTTTAAAATGCCAAAAATACCCATAATTTGCTAAGCTCTACATATTTAAATGTTTGATTATAAGATAAAATATAATAGGTACTGATTTGGAACAGGTGTCATTTTAAAGCATATAAATATAGCTTTCATTTGATATATAGCATAACTTCGTTGGATTTTTTCAAAATTCCTGTTTCTGAAACTTTTTAATTTTTAGTTTTCACAGAAAAAACATTTTAAAATATGAAATAAAGTTATACATAAAGGTAGATTTATTCTAGCTACTCAGTCCAAACATCAATGTGGTATCTCAATGGTATCATACAATACTTAAATTTTCTTCTTTGCAGGAACAAGGAATTAAATACTTCATATATGTTTTTCTACCATTTCTGTACATAAAAGCATGTGATGAACTTTAAATGAACTCACTAAAAGCTATAACTCAATTTATAACAGAGTGAGAGTGGATTAAGATAAAAGTGGTTATGGGGATATCTTGACCTTGGACTGTCAAAAAGCTCTGATATTTCAATATTAATTCAATTTGGAATCAAACACAGTGAAACATGCATTGATAATCTCACATGTAACTGAAACCATAAAGAGTGTTCTAAATATTACGACTCAGAAAGATTATTAAGCTCTGATATGTTTCTACTTACTTCTGCTCTTCCTTTAATATCTTCCTTTACAGCTCAATTAAGACGTATTTCTTTTTGTGTGTACTTCAATTTGTATGAACAGTATGTATTTAATAAGCTCTGTGTGTTTATCTTTCAAGTTTCTGTGACATTTGGGAACACTGAGGGTCAGTATAATACATAAGCAATTTTTTCTTAAATGAAACTTTATTAATCTTTGTTAAGTTTAGCTAATCAGTTTAATTGAAATATGGAGGGAGATAAGTGGTAAAAAAAAGCTGTTGTAATCCCTTTAAAAAGGGTAGGCCATTGAATTAATAAATACTTAGGAAAAATATCTAATTGACTGGTTTCACAAAATTATGAAATCAAATCACAAATGAAAATATGCATTTCTTGCAGATTGCAGTTAGGAAAGGACAATTCCCACCTGGATAACAGTATATTTAAAAAGGAATTAATGTTGAGGAGTTAAATATTTCTGGTCCTAGTTATATTAAGGAGTTGGAGTATGTGGATCCAGATGCAGCACTAAGGTGCTTAAAAGTCTCCTAGACCTCCCTTGGTGAAGCTTCACTTAGTAAGAAAAAACAGAGTTCTAGGCAATATTGCATACGGAAGTTGTAAAAAAAACAATAAATGAAAAGAAATATATATATATTTGAGACATAGGCTACTTGGAATTCTCACACTTGCACAATTAGTTAATTTGATATGGGCTTATCCTTAGCTAATTTATTATTTTCGTTGATAATGTTTAAATCTAAAAAGGGGATATAAGAATGGTTTTTGTCTCCTTTTTAGATTTAACATTATCAAAAAAGGTAAAAAACTAATCTTTGGAATATATAGGAAATGCACTCACAGTGACAGAATCATTATTTAACAAACTGTTCATTAATATGGTATGCAAATTTGTATATTTCTGTTAGCAGATACTGTGTTGTAGTCCCACTCTTCCAAGGTGTCTTCCAACCCAAACCTTTGGAACTGCACATGTTTTATTGACTACTATACTAAAAATGCTACAACAAACTTAAAAATTCATACTAATTTTAAGATACTTTTATTTCAGATACTGACTTGCATAATGTAATTAGGAAAGGGGACATCCTTCAGATTATCCACATAAAATATATAATGTATCAGCTACTGAAAGCTACCAAATTTATCCATTCAGGAAATGTGATTCACCGTGACCAAAAGGTAAATATGTTCATTTCAATATCAAAAATGTTCTTATTTATATCCAAGAAGGAGACAGAAAGAAGCAGGCTACTTGCTGGAATTTTCTTATTAGACTTTAGATTTTAGAATAAATTCCTATTTTTTTCCATGTAGAGATAAACTAAAACTAGCTAAATATTTTGTTATTTTATTGCTAGAGGGTTTATTAAGACTTTATTATTTATTTATTGACCATTGTAATCTATTTTAAGGTTTTGGAGTCTAAAATTTTTTATTTTTTATTTTTAAATGTGTGTTTTTAATATTTTTCATGCAGCAATGAAATAGAAAGCATCATATATGATAGGGGGAGATTGGTTCAAAGACCTTGTAATAGTCTGATTTTAGGAATCAAAAAATTCCTGGAAAGATACTGGTTTAGTTGGTTTAGTTGGGTAGATGGTAGGAAAAATAATAGTAGTGTTTCTGTGAGACCTTGGATTTTCTGATACATATGGTAAGAGGATTAGGGGGAAAGAAAACACAAGAGCTGAACAGTTTGATATATATATATATATATATATCATATATCATGTAAAAGAAAAATAAAAATAAAGTAAAACTATTAACAAAGTAGCAAATTAACAGTAATACTAAAAATAGAATAGGATAAACACTTAGATAAAGTCACACTTGAAATTGCTATATTTCGAACTGGTTGAGTTCTTCAATGGCAAGAAGCTTGACTTGTCTACAAGTCAAGCTTCTTTATCTAAGTGTTTATCCCATTCTACTTTTATTATATACATATATATAATATAAAATAAAAATAAAAATAAAGTAACACTATTAACAATGTAACAAATTAACAGTAATTATAACAGCAGAAAAGGATAAAACACTAAGAAATAGTCATACTTGAAATCGCTATATTTCGGACTCGTGGAGTCCTTCTATGGCAAGAAGACAAGTGACGCGATCTCAAGTGTGACTTTTTCTTAGTGTTTTATCCTTTTCTGCTGTTATAAATACTGTTAATTTATATATATAAATTGAGGGAATGTTGCTGTTATTTCAACTGGTGCTAATTTATATTTTAAGTCAAAAGAAAAATAAACCAACCAGAACCACACTTATTCAGTAGTGCATCTGGTATGTTTTGGAATTAACATATGGTATTGCCAGTATTGTTGTAAAGAATTAAATAAAAAAATATAAGGAATCCTAAATAATTATTAATTTATGATACAGATGTCACCATACAAAAACCTCATATAAATCAGCATAATTTGAATGTGGACATGTTCATGAGCCCTTGCATCTGCAAACATTTCATGGAAGGCTGTGCAGATTAGTGTGTTCAATTTCTTACAAAAATACTGTAATCAGCCCATTTTCCCTTCACCTTAAGAAAGATTTTGCTAAAAATCAAATGTTGACATTTATTCAATAGGACATATGCAATTCTTGCATGTGGTTGTGTAAGGACAAAATCTCTGATGTGATACAGAAGATGTAAATACATAGCAAATTTGATCCATAAAAAGTATTGCCACGAGCCTCATTCTGATCTCTTGTGCTCCAAACCATAGAGAAAATAAACCATAAAGGGATTGTGTATTTCATTATTAATGGTCTACATTTGTTATATCCTGGTGAAGATGATGATTCAAGAGTTCTTCTTCTGTGTAGCAATGCTGCATCTTAAATGGTTGTTGCTTCTAATCTACTGCAAACTTTCTTTATGAATTTAATTGATATTGCCAGTTTAGCCCATGCTGTACTCAGAATCACTGAAACATCAATTCCATAAAGTTAACAGCCTTATTTGAAACATGAAAAAGGTTTTCTGCAAATTAGTACTATTATGACAAATATTAGATCCAGTGATTTAGAGAAGGAGCATTGTTGTGTATTATGCAGCATATTATAAGAGGTTATTTCTGTTTTGAATGAAATATCAGCAGACAGTGCAGTATTTATGACAACTTTAATAGAATGCTGCAAAATAGTCATGTAGATAGGGATTTAGTCTATATCAGGTCTAATTTTTTATTTTTGTATTATCATATAACTAACTTAATCAAATGGGAAATCCCTTAGTGAACAATTTTATGTTATTAAAGAAGGTAGAAGTGAAAATTCAAAGTGCAATAGGAAAGGTTGGAAATATGGATAGGGATTTATGGATAAATGTGTTGAAAAGAAATCTTTGATTTCGAGTACCATGTTTAATGCACTGAATGGAGAGGATATACTCTCCATAAAGAAAACAGCATGGCAAATGTGCTAGCTATGCACATATTACTTTAGTATATCTATAGAAAGATTTTTTTTCTTATAAAATAATTTTCTCTAATAAAGGACAAAGTTCCATAACATTAAATGTACAAGAAGTCATTGTTGTAGAGCCAATTATGAATAATATATTTTTATAAACTCATTAGTAAATTAATTAATTTAATTGCAAATGCTAAAATTATCTATCAGCAGCCATAGAGCAACATATCTCGTGATTTCATTATAATTATTCGTAATAAAAATAAAGTTTCTAAATACAATAGCTTTTTACTGTTTTTTGACTGTTTTATCCAATGCACAGTATTCACTAATTGATTGCATTTTATAATCAATATAGTTTGAGTAAGTAGAAATACATTTTAGACACGTAAAAATAAATTTTTTGCAATCTGAAACTTTGTTTTAGTGCTTATTTTCATAATTTCGGAGCCTATTTTAGCATCTAAAAGTTGGTTTATAAGGACCTAAAAATCTGGTTTTATTTATTGCACAACATTAAGTACTAATAATTTAAAATTTGTTTCTTTTTTTTAAATGTTTATTTTGTCACTTGTGCTGTTATAAAATATTATTAATGTCTCAAATTAGAAACATTCAGGGATATTCTAAAAGATTTGCAAATGATTTCCAAAATCCAAATTATGAGCCCACTCACAAAGTACCAAAGTACTCTACTCTCTCTCTCTCTCTCTCCCTCTCTCCAAGAAATCTTACAAGCACTAATCATAGGTGCTGATCTGTAGCATCTCCAATATTCTTGGAAAAAAATATTCTAAATTTGCAAAGATCTTAGCTGGGAAGTCTGTAGTTATTGACTCAGGTTAAAGGATCTCTTTCTCCAGGAACCCACTCTCACATTTCACTCCACTAAGATGGTTAACTCTAGAATCATCATTGTATCAGATGATATTGTATCCTAAACGTAGGTATTTATTTTTTTACACTAAATTCCATTTACTTATATGTAAGTAAATGGAGTTTAGTGTAAAAAAATGAATACCTAAGTTTAGGATATATTACCACTCCATTGTCAACAGCTTTGTAAGTACAATATTTAGATGATATTGTATTTCAAGATGGCATATCACCAGAAAACCATTGTTCTATATCCCAAATGGAAAGAGAAAATTTTAAAAAGGTATAATTTTATCAAAGTCAATGATAATGGTCTTATAGAAATGTTCTGCATTAGCTTGGAATGCCCAATATTTGATAATTTGGGATTTCACAGATTATAATTACTAAGTCTTAAAATTCCTGCTATGGCCTCCATCTGAACAAATAATTGCAGTGGATAAAGCCCTTGAAGGATTTCTAAAGAAGCAGTGGGAATTGATTTCAATGTTAATTCAATTTAGAATAGAACACAGTGAAACATGCATTAATAATCTCTTCTGAGTCAAAATATTTATAATGCTCTTTATGTTTTCACTTATATGAGATTTGCTTAGGACAATTATTCCACAAAACATGTCCTGAGTAAATATCATGTAAGTGAAACCATAAAAAGTGTTCTAAATATTTCATTTCAGAAGAGATTATTAGCAGGAATTGAATTCACAGCTCTCATAATAATTAAAAGACCAGTCTCTGAATCTTTACCAAAGAAGTCTGACAAATTTGATATATGTCCTATTCCCATCAAGTCAGGCCAGTACATGAAATTATGGGTATGATCACTTGTATATATCCAACTTTGCTCATTGTCTCCACAATTTTCTTAAATTATCTTTTACAGTTCCAAAAGGCCCTGAGTGATATTAAAATCACATTATCTACATGTTTTTTGAGTTAACAAATATCATTGGATGTGCAGAGATCTCAAAGATCCCCAATGCGCTTCCGACTGGTAAATGATATAATAGTTTGTTTTGCAGGGATTGATTGGTAATGGAAATTTGTCATACCAATTCAGCATATAATTAAGGGTTATTTTTAGCAACTCAGAAACAGTAAATGCAAATTTAATCACAATAAGAATCGCAATGTCACATGCAAATTGTTAATAATATCCTTTCTCATTCAGCTTTTCTATCAACTCATCAATGATAAGGCTCCACAAAAGGGCCAATGAAATGCCTCCTTGAGAACAACTTTGGCCAATAACAATTTCAAAGTTTCTCCACAAAGAGTCAATATTAAGCTTCTGACTTCTTAACATGAAATTAGCTACCTGATTAATGGAGCCTCAACTCCATTCCTAGAAGCTGCATTATTAATACACTAAAAAGATGTTTTATTGAATCCACCTTCTATGTCTAGAAATTCTCCAAGAGTATTTCTTTATTATGTAGTGCATATTCTACTCTTGATATTGGCCCAAGCAATGCTGCTTTAATGTTTGCCTGTTGATAAGCAAACTGTATCAGTGCAAAGGAAATTCTAAAATTGCACAGTCTCTAATATATCTGTCAACCAGTCTTTCTAATGTCTTTAAATGAAAGATATCAAACTTATGAGTCTGAAATCCTTTGCCTGCATATGAAATTTTTGACCTGACTTTGAAATAAAATTTGATCCTGTAGTCTAGTGTAACCATACTTGCCTCATAGACCAAGACCGTGGGTTCAATCCTAGACAGGGTTTTTCAGACATAAAAATCCTAAGTATGGCTTCCCTCAGAAGGAAGTAAACCACGGATCCCATGTTGTCAATTTATGGCATATAAAAGAACTTCAAGCCTGAAAGATGAAGCCTCTGAGCAAAATTTATTAACCATTTCACATCATGAATTGAATGGAATGCTGATGACCAGATATGTTAAAGGGTATCTGTATATAAACCAAATAAATAAATAAATTGGAAATAAAAGCATCCATAATTAGCCTCCAGAATGAAAACATATATCTCAGAGCTAGTGAAGCTCTAAATAGTCTGTATAGAGAGGATGCTAGAACTTTAGCTCCCTCTATCAGTCCTGGTGGTGTGGTTGCTTCCTAAAGTCAAGATTGCAGGTTCAATCCCAGCCAGGATCAATGGACTTTTTCGAGCATAAAAATCCTAAGTATGGCTTCCTTTAGAAGGGGAGTAAAGAATTGGGTCTCATGTCATAGATTTGTAGCATATAAAAGAAACTCAAGCCTGAAAGAAGAGACCTCTAAGCAAAATTTATTGGTTGTTTCAGGCCCTGAATTGAATGGGATGCTGATGACCTGAGATGTTAAAGAGTTTCCATAAATAAACCAAATCAACAAATCAGCTCCTTGTTTCTGGAAAACAGGAAGAATAACATCTGTTCCAGGAGATTTATAAGGACTGAAATATCCATTGCCCATTTTATTTATGATTGATCAACTGTTCTGGAGGCCAGCTCTTAATGCCCTTCAGAAGTTCTTTTTAAAGTTCTGTATGTCTTTCATAGATTCCGTTGGTTCAACCAATTATGAATCTAGAAGAAGGAATTTACAAAAGATGCTGTAAGGTCTCCTTAACAATGTATATTTCCAATTAGGTGATTTAAGTGAGCCAATTTGTATAGTTTAGTCATTTTTAAGGCCTAAGGAGTCTAGGCATGATAGGTATATGTAAATTCTATCTAATCTGGCATCTAACACACTCTTATAATAATAATAATAATAATAATAATAATAATAATAATAATAATAATAATAATAATAATAATAATAATAATAATAATAATAATATATTTGCTGTCAATAGACTTGTGTACACAAGTTTCTGACATTGTCAAAAAATCTATAATTTACAAGGTATTCAGTGATACTTTCATAAAATTATATAGCAAATACATATCATCATACAAATTTAAGCCATCTTCAACTCATATTGTGTTCTATACCAGTATGTTCTATACCATGAAGTCAGCACTCAGATTAATAATAATAACAATAATAGTAATAATAAATTACACATACTATATACAATGTTACCAAAAAAACTAAGACAGTGAAATTACCTTGGGGCTTAATCCATATGGATATTTAATAATAATAATAATAATAATAATAATAATAATAATAATAATAATAATAATAATAATAATAATAATAATAATTTATTGCCTGTCAATAGACCTGCATTTACAAGTACTGTCTTAGTCAAAAGGGAAACTAGCATATTTACAAGTAATATTACATTTTGATTACCACATTCTGTATATAATCTTCTACATTCTAGACTAAAATTAATAACAGAATTAGATCATTTGGACTATTTCATAATGAAATAACCTTACAGTTTTATCCATTTAATATTTATTAAGGATATGAACAAATCATATTAGAGATTAGTGATTACATTGCCCAGTTATAACTCATCTCATCTAATCTAATGCCATGGTGGTGTTTTTTTATAACCTTGAAATTTGTATTACATTCTCCTGTAATGCTGAAATTCATAAGATGATCACACCCTATCACTGAAGGCCCATGGCAACAGGCTTAGCTGTGTTCATCTAGTGAAAAAAAGTATCAGTTTCCTGTCCCTCTCTCTCATCAAGTGCTACAAGCTCCTATCTAATCTTACCAAATACCTTAAAGAAGACCTTGTCACCTCCATTTGTTAAGTATACTTTTTTGTGCAATGTTTTGTGTATTTTAATGCACAATTTGTTAATTTCAATGAAATAATAGGTTTGAAGCCTTAATCATATTTGCCTAAAATGCCTAGTTTTACTGAAATAGGGCCTAATTTATAAATAATGAGCTTATTCTAGATACCTAAAACTGAAATTTTTAGTGCCTAAATACTAGATCTGATATCTAGTAATGAGTGACTCCAGTCAGACATGTTGCATACTGTAAGTTTGTAAGAAACAGAGTGCCTCCCCTAAAAAAGTATCCTTGGAATCAGGGTTTAATGTTCTCCAATTGAAATATCAATTCCCACCTGTACTAATGATGCTCAACTGTTAGATATTTGAATAGAAAATCCTTATGTACTCTGCTTATTTTCGTAGCACTCCATGTCTGGGCAAAAAAGTATTTTTCTGATTTCTTATTTTCTAGTAGATTGTTTATGGAGGAGATATAGTACTACCAGAGAGGAGGCATTTATACCTTGGTTCTTTAGAAAATTGAAGAGCAGACAGACCTGGCATAGAACCTATCTCACCAGCCATCCCATCAGGTTCAGTGCTTTCTTCGTCTTCTTTTGCATTGAACCCAGGCTTTTAGGACATGTGATTTAAGGTGAAAGCCATTGCTTGTGGTGTGCTAAAATGCTAGCTCCTCAATGCTTACTTCAGAGAAATTTCTCTCAGCTGAGAGTTCCTGATTCATAGTATTCATTCTTGGCTCCACAAGTACTGAGGAAAATGAAGTCATCAATAGCAGAGCCCCTATTCTGTTGGAAGGCTACTTGTGACAGAGTTTCACTGGTTCTCTGAAGGAATCATTTGTGGCATTATTATGCCCCAATGCCATTCAGTCATCACCACAATATCTTTCAGCTTGATTTGGGTGATCAAGGCCTTTATATATTTGGTGCTCCAACTGGGATCCTAAGGTTCTCAATCTGAGAGCCACTAGGGTAGATTTTAAATTAATAAGCTGCCTCTTTGTTTGGCATCTCCCTTGTGACCTGCCTGGCATGAGTGATTATCCGTGCTAGACACTTCCAGTATAGCTCACAAGATTTTCAATGCACACATGCCCGAACACCAACATTAAGGTCTTGCAGCCTCTAGGTGAGACATTGAATCAGCAATAGGAAGTTACTACTACCTAAACAGAAATGTAACTAGTAGTATTTAAGCAGTGATTTGTCAATGTTAAAACTACAGATGGAAAACTATTCATTGAGCAATTGTTAGCTATTAATACTTTTTATTCTCATACTAATTAGTTTTTTGAGTCACTATCAATAGTTTATGATAGCTTTAAAATATTGAGGTATAGGTTGTTGATTATGTTTGTTTTGGACTGTATATGAGTCAACATTTGAGTAGTGTGCAGTTATTTCTGCAAACCATTTATCAGGCTTCAAGTGATTGCATTTCCTCACATTCATGCACATTAAGCTGATGAATAGACAATAGTTCCAATTATGAATTAGGTGTACTGTTTGTGAGACTATTCAATGAACAGTGAAGCACCAGAATTTATATAATATTTTAGTATATTTTTAATTGTTATTTATTTGTTTAAATATGGATACTCTTTAACATCTCAGGTCATCAGCACTCCATTCAATTCAGGCATGAAATGGCCAATAAATCTGCTCAAAGGCCTCTTCTTTCAGGCTGGAGGTTGTTTTACATGCCATAAATCTACGACACAGGACCCATTTCCCTTCTGAAGGAACCCTTCTGAAGGAAAAAGTAATATGAGAATATAACTGTGATATTAATATCATTTTCAGCCATCAAATATACTACTGAATGCTAATTGCTTATGCAAGATAGCAGATTTTGGTTTGGCACGCTCCATGTCACATCTGGGAGTATCTCCTGATGGCTCAGGTGAAAGGATAGTAGATCCTACACTGACAGATTACGTAGCTACTCGCTGGTATCGTGCACCTGAAATCCTGGTAGCATCAAAAAGGCAAGTAGATCAGCAGGTACTTTATTTGAATAGTGAAAATACAAAGTGTGTTGGTATTATTATTATTATTATTATTATTATTATTATTATTATTATTATTATTATTGCTGTTGTTATTTCTTTTGTACTTTTTTTCAAAAGAAAGTTAAAACACATTTAAAACTTTGCAGATATGTACATAAGTTTATTAGAAACAAAATTAGTTGATGCTTTCTCACATATATATAAATGCTGGTACTGATATGTAGATAATTTCTTTGTAATGGTAAATGAAAAATGGAAAATTTAAGCAATAAAATTACTTAACCTACAAGACAATCCATTAAATTCATAATGAAAATAGAAAACGAAAATGTTCTTCCCTCTTGGATATAAATAAATTTGGCAAATTCAGATACACATACAGATAGTTACATAACACCCATAACCCAACACAAACTCACAATAATCAAGTCTCACATTCAAATTAACAAACCTACCAATAAGTAAGACAGAATATAAATCCAGATACCAAAAATTGTAAATAAAGTGCACAAAAATGGCTACACAATAAATATGGTCAATAAGAAAAGAGAAACATTTTATAATAAGAATAGTTTATACAATTAAAAAACCTGTATCATTCAGGTTAGATAATAACTCAATTAAAACATATCTTTTAAAAAATAAATTATTATAAAAAATATATATGGAACTAACACAGTCAGGCCAAGTCATATGAATAAATGCATGTGATATATGTCATACTAAACACTCTTATGTACTCTTGTGTACACAAGTAAGTGAAGCAATAAGAGTGTTTAGTATGACATATATCACATGAATTTATTCATATTTATAATAACTGTTAATGAGCTCAAATAATGGTTTTCAAGCAATATTGCTTTTTACCACTAGCCCTGATATCTGTAACCAGGTATTTATATCTAGATTAACTATTTTAGATATTCAAATGATGAACCCAAAAATACTATGTTGTTATATAGGTAACACTTAAAAAGAGCAACTGCTTATCTATATTATAATCCTACCAAGCTTAACCAGAACTTAAAGCAACTAGTGGAAATGAACTCATTTATTTTGGAACAGTTTGCATGGAAGGGCTTTCCCATTATTTTTTTTATCCTGAAAAATAAATGCAGATAATTTTATGGGTCAATAGACACTTCATTTCTACCATTATACAGGCCTGCCTTGGGAAATTTTTCAAAAAATGTCAGCTCACCCTTATGTGGGTTCATGTGCTGAAGTCCAAATTGACATTAAAATGGCACATCATATATCATTTTACATGTTTTATTTTGAATTTCAATACATTTAATATACTGGTGATTGTGCTGCACCCATAACCCAGTGCTCTAAAGCCAAACTTTTTATACTAACATGTTAATGAACATCAGAAACATAATCTAGAAGGCTGTGATTATTAATGGTGTAGGCCATGGTCGATTTAGAAGGATGTGATTATGATCATACTGGTATCGAGTAGGCTATGGTTTCATCATCCCTTAATCTTATTGTTAGACTGTTAGTGAGTTGTGCAATGTGGCCAATCATAGTTGTGTTAATTCCCCTGATAAATTTTGCTATATTTGTGGCAAATTCATGATTTAAAACTTGAAACGAACATTACAGATTTAATTAAAAAGGTTTAGAGTGCCTATTTTGTAGTGAATATGGGAGATGAAAAGAAAATATGAACACGAAGTAAAGTATATTATGGTAGAGGATCTTAGAAAGTGGTTTAAAGGGAAAAAGAAAGCATTCTGATTTGGAGTTCCAATGATAAGGAGATGCAGAGAAATCATAGTGATGATCTCTTCTTGCTGTTGTGGTGTTAAGGACTACAACTTTAAAATAAGAAAGGTATTTTATATTCAACTAATATTTTATCTAGTTCCTCATGGCTCACAGGTTCCTGTCCTTTGTTCACTAATAAAATTAGAAGATATTTCTACTGGTGCATCAAAGTCCGATTATGATGATGAAGAATTTCAGTGCAATGTAAACAGTGGAAGTTCTCTCAAGTGTTTACAAGAGATTTAGGATTACTCAAGGAAAAACCTGAGGTCTTAGAGTCTGGATTAAATAAAAAGAATTTGCTGGTATAAGGAATATCTATTCATTGGTTTAGGAGCCAAGAGCAGGAATTTGCTTTCTAATTTTTGTAAGGGTACCTTAGTACATTGCAGTGATATTCCTGGTTTGACACAAAGTTTAATTTCAGTATGAAGTTTTTTTTTTTTTTGATTGATTTATTTATGGATGCTCTTTAACAGCTCAGGTCATCAGCATCCCATTCAACTGAGGGCATGAAATGGCCGACAAATTTTGCTCAGAGGCCTTTCTTTCAGGCTTGAGGTTCTTTTTCGTGCCACAAATGTACGACACGGGACCCACAGCTTTATTTCCCTTCTGAGGGAAACCATACTTAGGCTTTTTACGCCCGAAAAAATCCATCGGTCCTGGCCGGGTTCGAACCCGTGTTTTGGGTTTAGGAGGCAAGTCAGTATGAAGTTGAGGAATGGAGACTTTTTATTCATTCCTACAAAAGAAGTCTGAAGGCTGCTGTTGCACAATGGCAACAAGTATGCTTCGATGCCTGGTAGTCAGCACATCTTAAAGAAACTTATCAGAATGTTGAACTCATTCTTACAAAGATAAATTATAAAGATCATAACTGGATTATCTGTGAAGATCTAATAGTTTTGTGCATACTTCTTGGTCAGCAGGCAAGGTATATTAATAATCTCTGTCAGTGGGAATATTAGAACATTCTTTCTGGTTTCACTTATATGAGATTTTACTCAGGACATATGTTTTGTGGACATTTTTTCCACATCATCAGATGTTCACGACTAATGGATCATTTGTAGAAGTTGGGAAGGTAGGAGTCTGGGTGGACTCTTGTGGTCTTGTGATGAACTTAAATAAAGTGTTGTCTGCTTCTGGGATATCAAAATTCATAAGGTTACACTCATGTTTTTTATATAAATCCTTTCCTATATATTTAGTTCTTTTGGTTGTTGAACAGTTTTTAATAATTTGATGCCTTTTCTGGAATGGAAACCATGAAATAGAAAAAGGCATCAAGTTATTAAAAACTGTTAAACAACCAAAAGAACTAAATATATGGGAAAGGATTTATATAAAAAAACATGAGCGTAACCTTATGAATTTTGATATCCCAGAAGCAGACAACACTTTATTTAAGTTCATCACAAGTCCACCCAGACTCCTACCTTCCCAACTTCTACAAATGATCCATTAGTCGTGAACAGCTGATGATGTGGAAAAAATGTCCACAAAACATATGTCCTGAGTAAAATCTCATATAAGTGAAACCAAAAAGTGTTCTAATATTCCAACTCACAGAGATTATTAGTGCGTGTTTCACTGTGTTTGATTCCAAATTGAATTAATATTGAAGGTATATTAAGTTTCCATGTTTCCTCTGTGAATGGGATAGCATAGCAAGAAGCAAGCATTGGGAACAGAAACATGGCCATAAATAACATCTGTTGAACCAGGGAGGAAAAACATTTCTGTCATCTCTCCACATAAATTAAGCATCATGAAACAGTTAAAGCTTTGCCAAAATATGCAGATTGCTTCAAGTACCTCTGTAGTAAGTTCCTTCAGCTTTCAGAAGTTAAAGAAAGCCATTTTTGTTGGCCCAGGCATAAGAAGACTAGCGTTTGATGAAAACTTCTACCCTACAATAACTGAAATTGAAACAGAAGCATTAACTGCCTTCAAAAATGGTGTTACTAAGTTTCTAGGAAACAACAAGATCACAACTATGTAATGATCTTTCAAAATATACTGGAGAGATTCAAAGCCTTGTGATGCTGAACAAGTTTAAAGCTTAATTTTCTGCTTACCCACTGGAAATTTTTCCCTTATAATCTTTATGCAGTGAGTGAGGGTAAGGAGAATGGTATCTCCAAGACCTTAAGCATATGGAAAGAAGATGCCAAGGCAGATAGAACATTAACATGATGAGAGATTACTGCTGGATGCTACACCATGACTTTCCACAAACCTCACATAAGAGCAACATGCCCAGCTTCACTATGAAGAGAAAAAGGCATTATAAAGCATTTGGCTAAATGTGAGTTATTAATTATGACAATCCAATAACTGGTGTAGAATATACCTCTAAATATATTTCCCTGGGACATCTCTCACTTACTTCATCACTTTTCTTTATTAAATTCAATAACCTACATATTGCTAAAAGTGTTAGGGTATGTTTTGAAAAAATGATAAGTGATAGAGGAAATTTGAACTCAGTTCTGGATTCAGCACCCAAAGAAACTATAAATGATAGCATAAATTGTGGGAAAAGCATTTATGATCATTAATTTTTCAGGCCTGTATTATTAATAATTTTATTTTATTCAGTGTCTTCCTGAAGATTATAGCAATTATCTATCATTTAGGGCTTAAACACTTATAAGTGGAAGAAAGAGGAGAAAAAGAAGGAAAATGAAATTAGGAGAAGATTAATAAGAGTAAAAGATGACTAGAATAAGGAATAGGAGGAGGAAAATGAAGAGAAGGAAAAGGATTGTAACTATTAGCCCTGTTGTTATCATTCATTTCATTAAGTCTGGCCAAAAAATTGGCACACTGAAATTAGTTTGTTTCTTCAGTATAAATAACATTTATCTGTGCAATTTTTTGTGGATTTAATTGTGTATGTATTTCTTTCTACTGTTAGTTAAATCAATAGTGACTAGTTTTTAGTTCTCTTTGTTGGCTGCATGTCTTAAGTACAAATAAAAAAAAATTGAGATGGTTTAAAATTATCCTGTGTTTCCTTTTATTTTATTATTTATATCTTTATGTGCAAAGAACAAAGTTCTTTGACATGTTTAACTCGTGAATGTTGTTTCAGATATACTCAAGGGATTGACATGTGGAGTCTTGGCTGTATTCTTGCTGAAATGTTGCTTGGAAAACCCTTGTTTCCAGGAACATCCACCATCAATCAAATTGAACTAATTATGGCAACAGTTCCACCTCTGTCACAAGAAGGTGTGTGGGATATAAAGTGTGAAGTTGATATTTTAGTTTTTACTTTTTATATACCTGAGCTTGTGGTGTTGATTAGAAACCCATGACTCAGACTTAATTTATGTAGATGGTGATTTTACAATATGACTATTTAAATTACCAGCATTCAATTCAGGCATCTGCCAGTAGATCAATAACAGCAGGATTTGTTAGGTAAGTAGCTGGTTGGTCAAATGTTGATGGTTGACTGGAACGCATACTTCTGGATTTAAAATATCAATATTTGTGGATACATGAATATTAAACAATAGCATTTTGAAATTAATCCATAGTGATATGTAAATTATAATTTCATAAAAACTTTGGATGTAGTAGATGAGAAAAACTTTTATAGAGATTAGAAAATTTAAGCATAAGAGTATTATTCAACCAATTGATAAACTGACATCTTTCCAACAGAATCTTTCCAACTTGTAGAAGTTAATCACATTAACATACATATCATTAAGAAGTGTTTTTCAGATGCCAAGGAGATAAAATGTTTTGTGTCCTAAAGCTCTGTAATTGGTCCATTTTGTTCTTATAATTTATAAAATATTTACAAATCAGAGACCTTATTTTAAAGAAAATATTTATTTGCTGCTGATACAAATATCCTGATTAAAATTTTTGATTAAGAAACTTTTCTAAACTTTTTTGGGAGAACTCACTAGATAATGAAAAATGCTTCATCCTGCAAAGAAGAAGAAGAAGGAGGAGAAGGAGGAGGAGGAGGAGGAGGAGGAGGAGGAGAAGAACTTTAAAATATTCTGCAAACCTTTTAAAAATATTAAAATTCCTCCCGTTATCTTTCTTGTACATATGATAATATAGTTAAAAAGCAGTTAGTAATAAAAACTCTCCCTTCATAAAAATTTATAAATTCATATATACACATGAAATTAGAAATAAATTTGATTTACATGTATCTCTGTGCCTCAAAGGAGCAATTCATGCAGGTGTAAAACTATGTAATCATTTGTTTGGGTATTTAAAAAATATCAAGCATATGAACCTGTTCAAAATATCAGTTACAGCATTTTTAACGGTAACTGCTTCTATTCCATTACTAGTATGCATTGAAGACCAATATATAAACCACTATATTCATTGTAATTAAGTGTGAAGAAAGAAAGAGAGAGAGAGAGAGAGAGAGAGAGAGAGAGAGAATAAAGAATGTCAGAATGAGACTAAGATCTCATTAAATTTAAATTTAATTTCATGTTGGAACTAATACAGTGAAGCAATTAATATATTCTTAATTAAATAGTGAGTTGATTTAATACTCTTATGCTCATCATTATAAAAATTTATGAAGATATGGTTATGAACTTCCAGATCCCAACAGAAGACAAATTAATCCAAAAGTTCATAAAATGTCTATGAAAGCTACTCCAATTCTATTAAACCAATAACAAATCTGACAGTTGACACACAGTGGTTGATGCAGGCAAAGGCCTGTGAAACATGTTCTGTATAATTCAATATAAGTGGAGCATAAGAGTATTAAATTGACTCACTGCCTAATTAAGAATATAACAAATTTCTTCATTGTTAGTTACCATATTTACCAATAAATTTAAATAAATTGCAACTTAGCATTCATGTTTTTGGAAACAGACCAAAAAAAAAATATGAACATAGGCTAGTGATTCACTGGAATACATGATGGTATTTTAAATTTAACTGTCATATTTATTAATTATTACACAATGCCTACATATATAGCCTAATAAAGCAAAAAGTGTTAAATTATAACATCCAGGTTCTTTGTGCAGTATATTTTCAATAAGGTCTAAGGGAATTAAGGAAATACCTGTGTAAAATTTGGTTTAGATCAGTCAAACGGCAAGTAGTTAATATAAACATGGATATTAACACACACACACACACAAGAGTATGCTGTGTTACTATCCTGCTTTTCCAACAGGCAACCCAAAATACACCATAAGAGATCAGCAGCTGATTTATCAATCTTCAATGCTACAAATACTTTGTACAGTTATGTTTTAAATTGGTTTTCCTTAATTCAATTGACATTAAGCAAAGACAACTGTTTTACTATTATAACATTTTTTTTTATTCTTTCCTTCATTGTTTCAGTATTAAACACTATAATAGTACTGGTAGTAGTAATGTTGTTTGATGAATGCCTGAATACATGAAAGTTTATTTTATTTATTATTTTATTTATTTGTTGTTTATTTAACTTGCATTACAAACATCAATCATTGTTAGAAGCTACTTTTATAGAAAAACAAATAAATGATATACCAGCTTAATTATAATATAATGAGAATATATGTCCATTTTATTATTAAATGAATAAATCTTCTATCTGTAAGGGCATTTATTAATTAAATAGTTTTCCAATTCTATCTTGAAAGAATTATTTCCAGTGTTATCTTATATAATTTTTGGTAATATATTATGAAGGATCATTCCTATGATAAAAGGATTTTTTTTTGTTGTTGACATATTTAATTGCGCTCTATGGTAATTTTCATTTCTTACAGTGTTGCAAATATATAGTTTCTTATTTTCTGAAAATTAATATCCTGAATCAATATAGTTACCATAAATGCATATATAACCATTAAAGTTAAAATTTTGTTTTTTTTAAAAATAATTGCATATTTCATATATTTTAAGTAGTACATAATGCACATGCGTTATTTCTATAAAATAAGTATTCTATTTAATTTAGTATATTGTACTTGCCCCACATTTCAATACCATATTTCAAATTAGTATATCAGTACATATTATTCCATATTATATGAATGTTTTGACTTATTTTTTGCAGACCTCATTTACATGATTTTCATATTTTAATTGTTTATGTAAATATATTCCTCCAAAATTTATGAGCTCATAATCATACTGTTTTTATATTATTTAGTATTATATCATATAATGACTGCTATTAAAATGAATAATTTTGGTTTTGTTAATATTTAGTTTAAGCAAATCATTTGATAAAAATTTTTAGATTTTGGGTACAGTTTTAATTATTTGTACCTCTAATATTTTAAAATACTTACCTTTACAAATAAGAGATGTGTCATCTGCATATGATGCGAATTTTAATTCAATTGATTCTGAGAGATCATTTACATATATTAAGAATAATAGTGGGCCCTAGTACAGAGCCTTGTGGAACCCCTGATTTGACATTTTGATATTCACTTTGTATGAGTTTTATATAGTTTCTATACTGCCAATAAATTTCACATTGTTTTCAATTTTAAAGCTAAGTTTGTAATATTCCTTATTAAATTGCACTTATTATGCTGTAGAAAATGGAGTGGTAATATATCCTAAAAGATGTATTGCAATATTCTGTTTATTTTGCCTCTTAAACTATAATTTGCAAGTTTTTTTCAAAAGAAGTTCATACAGTACAGAATCAAAGGCTTTAGATAAATCTAGAAATAAGACTACACTATTTTCCCATTGGTCCATATTAGTTGACCTTCCTCTATAGCTGTCCTTCATGTATAAAGTGTTAATGCTGCAGATTTCAATCTATGAGCTCCAAAGTTTGATTCTCGCTCCAACCAACACATTTTACAATATCAAACAGATATCCACAATTGTGCATTTAATACAAAAGTGAGAGGTTGCTATTCTAATATTAAAATTGTTGTATGTCTAATTTATAGTGTGGATATTGAATTGTGTAAACATGTCATATCATTTGACATCATGTTTTACCATTGTCTCTCTCTGTTTTCAGATTGTCATATTCTTTAATTGAAGGTAGGTTTGTCATAACTACATTTGTCTCAGGTCCTCAGGTTCTTTATATTACTGCAGAGGCAATAAATATTATTTTCTCTAATACACCAGGAATCTATCTCTTCCATCCTCAGTACAGCTTAAAAATCTCTTTTTAAAGCTCTGTTTTAAATGTATATTGTGTTGTGAAATTTTTAAGTGGAAAAAGTGGTAGTTTCAGTGGTAAATTTAGAAAAAGCTAAGTGAACTTTCAGAACAGTTGTTGTTATATGAGAGTCATAATGAAAATTGTAAGCAGCCTATTGTTAAAATTCAAATTCCAACAATATAACAAAAAGGACTGCAGGATTGTAACCTACAGACTTTACATCACATGTTGCCTTATTGTGACATCATTAGCTTCTATCATATAAACATAGGCAGTATTCCCAAAATGACAGACAGCATTGTTAGATTTCCGCAGTGTATTGTCATTGAATTCCTTGTTAAAGAGGGAAAATCTTCTGTTGAAATTCACCTCAGACTTCAACATGTCTATGGAAATGTCTGCATGGGGGCTAGCAGTGTTTGGAGATGGGTGAAACATTTCAAAGATGGGATGCCTCCACAGAACACAACAAGGAAAGTTGATGAGCTCATTAGAGAAGATAGGTGCATAACTGTGGATGAAATCACTGCAAAACTTGCAGTAGTACATAGTGCAATGCAAGAAATGATAAAAAGCTTAGGAAAAGATTATGCCTTCAGAGATTTCAAAATGAAATTGATGATTTTTGGATGAGTATTGTGACAGGCAATGAAAACTGGTTCTATCATTATGAGCCTGAAACAAAACACCAGAGTATGGAATGGCACCATTTGAATTTGCCATTGAAGATGGAAGCAAAGACAGTGTGATCTGCTGGGAAGGTTATGGGTAGCATCTTCTGAGATGCACATGGTTGCATTTTGGTTGATTTTCTTGAACCTGGCTAAACCATAAATGTTGCCCACTATACCCAGACACTTTGGAAGCTCCATCATGCATTGAGCACTAAGCACCCTGGAAAGAAGTTCATCCTGCAAAGGATAATGCGTGTCCTCACACTGCCCAAGATGGATTGGAGAACATCAGAACATTTGGGTGGGAAAGTCTTCCACATCCCCCCTACAGTCCCAACTTGGCACCCTCCAACTACCGTCTTTTTGGTTCTGTTGAGGAACAGATGTGAGGCCAACATTACGAGATGGTGGAGGATATTTGAAAAGCAGTGCATCTGTGTCTTTGTGCAGTTGGAACAGAGTTCTAATGTAAGGGTACTTTCAAACTTGCAGAATGATGGGAAAAATGTGTGCAAAGAAATGGAGATTAAGTTGAAAAGTGAGAGAAAAGTCTATATATTACTCTGATGTACTTGGTTTGTCTAAAAAATAAATATTAAGAGGTTTAAAAATTGTTGCTCATTACTTTCAGTATGATCCTCTTATTTGTGTGTGAATGTGAAAAAGTAGCAGAAAAGAAGCATTACTCCATTGATCAAGAGTTTGTATCTGTTTAGTTTAAAATAAAATTAGGAGGTCAGGGCAAACATTTTATTTCACTCCAGAAGATCTAAAACAATGACTAAATGAGCTTCAGTTGCCTATGCCTTTTATTATTCCTATAGCCTTGGCATGAGCAACAAGATCATTATGATGACTGTTATTTAGTCTGTGTAAAATATTTGGGTTCAATAAGAAAAATAAGGTGGCTATTACACATTTAAACTACATCAGCAGTATTACCTGTGCCACATTGGCCAAATTTTCCAATTCACACGTTTATAGCTCTGCCAGTGAATAGTGCCAATACGTCATATACTTTGAATGCAGAAAAAAAAATCTAAGTTTATCCTCAAACTTAGAAGATAATAGTCAACAATTTTTTGAGTCAGTCTCATTTAAATGGTTTGATATTCTATTTGGGTCTCACCAAGAAGATAATTAATTTTAAGTTCAAGAATAATAGAAAACATTATTTTTAGATCTTCGAAAAACTTTTTATTAGCATAGGCATTGTGAAAGAGTTAAAAATATTTTTTAAAAGATGGGATCACATATACTTGTGATATTCTGCACTTGATTTATCATCTAGGAAGAGCTTATAAACTATAAGATTGGTGTCTATTTATTGACTTGGCCAAAAGAAGTATAAAAGACAATCAGAATATATTTGCTTCAGTTCAAATAGCTGATTCAGTGTCCTTTAAGGAAAAACATCAAAATGAGTTGGAGGCTTGAAAGTAATTATTAAATATTGCTTATTAAAATGGATGGCAAAATAAATTTGAATTAAAGCAATGTTTCACTTGAGAGCATGCCACTGGCAAATTTGTTAATAAAAGGATTTTAGGGTTCTTTTCAATTCGCTTCATATTCAAAGTTAATATTTTTCTATATCTGCTTTAAATATATACACTTGCAGTATTAATAAAGGTATTTGAAAAGGGTAATTGGGCTCAATTACAATGCATAATTTAATTAATTAGATTTAAGTAAAAATTACTTTTGTATATTGAAGTTACTATTGTTAAGCTTAGCTATTTTTTTGTAAAAGTACTTTTATAGATACACTAAGAAGCCTTTCTAGAAGTACACTTGATGGAAATCCCACTTTAATTTATAAAAACAATTACTTCAGTGTACGATATTGTAATATTAATCTAATATCTTTATAGGTGCTAATAAATAAGCAACCCATCATTCTGATACCAAGGTGGAGCCTCTAAAGAATCATAGGGGGGAATAAATAAATAAAAAAATAAATAAAAGTTTTCATCACTGCTTTTATTCTCTAACCTTTCCTCAGCAATTCCTAACAGTTATTTCCAGGTTAAGAAAAGCCTTTGAATCTTTCTTTTCCTGCCTATTCAATTATTAATTTTTCAAGGCAGAAATCAGACCTGTTCCTATCACGAGCTTTTTATCCCACATTATTAAGGCAAACATCTTCTTAACTCCCTCCCTCCAAAATCAAACATTTTAAAGTAGGAAAGTTATCTATGTACATATTTTTTTCTGCTTGTAATATATTTAGGCCAACTGTAACAGATTACTTAATGTAAAATAAAAATTGTAATAATTAAAACCAATTTGATAGAGTAAGTTGGCTATATGTTTAGCTCATTTTAATCGATTCTTACCATGTCTTTTATGTATGTTGCATGAAAATAGGTTGCAGCAATGGTTCTGGGGCCTTATAAACTATTAATTAAGTTGATAGATTACTTAAATATACAAATTATTCCAGTAAGATACGTTTTAAACTTACCATGCATAATTCATTTAGGAATGTCATTCTCACCGGCCTAGAGCAAGATAGTCTGATGCTGTTCACCAGATCATCCAGCACATCTTGGCCAGCTTTCCTCCATAATAGTTTGCTGATACCAAAGAGAAACATGACTTTAAGTTATTTCACTATCTTTATAGACAGGATTTAAGATTACTCCAATTGTAATGATTACAACTAAGTATGTAATAATTGCAGGCTCATTCTAATGAGTAAATTGCAAGTAAAATATTCCTTCATCAAAAATTAGCAATTACAAGCAAAAATTCCACAAAAGTAATTGTTACAGGAATTACATGTCATTACAGTAAATTTAATATATATATGGCAAATAAATAAATAAATTAGACATGTTTCTACAGATGCATGATTATAAGAAAAATGCTTTCTGTTCTTAGACAAGTCCAGCATCTGTTCAAACTTTGGGAGCTCACTGCTGCAGAAAACTCCATCATTACCACGACAGTCATTGCAAAAAGTTCTGGGCCATGCCCCTGCAGATGCTGTGGATCTCATTAGCAAGTTACTTATTTTCAATCCTAACAAGAGGTTGACTGCAACACAGGCCTTGCAGCACCCTTTTGTCAGCAGGTAAAATCAGCCATTTCTCTGCTGTGCTTGTGGCTATTACTGCTTTATTCCAATTTATACTTGTCTGAATCTAATCCATCTCAATCTCACCTGATTTAAAGAAGATTAAGTTTGGTTCATTTTCTGTGCAAATCAAACAAGAGTATCATTAAATGGGGTGATGTGAGATAGAATCAGCAATTTTCCATAAAGTTTGTAATGCTTCAAAAAATGTGAGTGTTTTATTTATATATAAAATTACATAATTTTCATTATATTTTAAGAAGAATATATATTTTCTGTTTGAGAGATATTTTGCCTTTTTTATCAAATATTTTTAAACAAATTACAAAAATATACAGAATTCCTCCATTATGTTATGGTAATTTCAGACAAATGACTGATCATTACAGTTGTCTGGTATCATACATTCTATGGGGTAATTTTGGATCATCAAGTTTATAAACTCTATCACTGATTATTTCTGAAATTTTGAACATTTGAAAGCATTTTTTTCAATTGCATCTGATAAAATTCAGACTTTCTTGTGAAATCTGTCTTCATTGTCATTTGAGGAAATAAAAAAAGCCTTCCCATAAGACCTAAGGACCTTGACAATAACTATTCTGTCTTCTGTCTGCACTATGCTAACCACATTGTTGTATATATTTTATGTGCAACATTTATTAAAGCTATCCCCTTATAATTTCCACAAACACTTTGATCTCCAATTTTAATCATTTTAGTAACAAAGGCTGCTTTCCATTCATCTGGAATGCTGCCCATATTCCACATTTCATTCATTATCTGAGATAGCTGATTTTTCAATTTCTGGTTTCCATATTTAAATAATTTTACATTTAATATAATATTTGTTATGTTTTATTTTCTCATTCTGTGGATACTGAATCCCACATTTATATTTTCCACTATTCATATGCTGCATTGCAATAAACTTCTTCTTAGCAGTTACTCTAATTATAAATTATAATATAAAAGTTTTTCATTGGTACTAAAAAGCACAAAGTTTTTTGATTTGTATGCAGCAGGTAATTTCCTTAACTTTAGATATATTGAAAACGTTAATTGAAAATACAACTGCCAATATTTAAGCTTGCACATTAAATGAATTTTGAGGTTTTTCCACTAACAGACATGGATGTACAACAACTTTCTGGGTATTATTGCCTCAATGAGAGATAATTGGGGTGCTTTGGTATAAGAGTAAAGAAAGCCAAAAGATAAAGGCCAGGCAGGTTGATTGATCAAAAACAAGCAATAATATTACTGATGTACATAAGGTTGCAAATAATTATATTTATGAAACAACTCAGTAAAAGAAATAAAGAAAACTCAAGGAACAGAATTTGGGGTACAAATGAATTGAAAAATTTGTGGTAACCATACAATTCTAAAATGTGAATAAAAACTTTGAAATATGGTTCATAAAATTTATTTATTATGAAAAAATCATGAAACTGCAAAAAAATATTGCACCAATTATATGTGCAATGGTTCAGTTTTTCACAAAACATTTTTATATCCAACTAAGCAACATCTATGGCTCACTAAAAGAAGCAGAAAAATCCTACCACTAATAAAATGTTTATATGTTTTTGTACATAAAATGTTTTAAAAAAATTATTTTGGTATAATAAAAGAAATTCTTACATATAGGTAGACAGAAAAATGCAAATTCCTCTGAGTATCTTTGATTTGTTATTTTATCACTAACTTTTTTCTTGTATTTTTTTTTTTTTTTGAGTAGTGTTTAACGCCCATTTTTACTACTGAGGCATCATAGGTGGTGGACACTGATGATGCATGAAATCAAAAGATATATTGGGAAAGGATTTTTTTTAAGGAAGGAAGCGTTCCAGGCCTAAGTTTAGGGTACCTCCCCGGCATTTGCCAGTTAGGACTGAGGAAAACCTGGGAAAAAAAAAACCCAGTCAGGGAGGACGGTCCTGGTGGAATTCAAACCCCAGATCTCCTGCTCACGAGTTTGCACCTTAACAACCTCAGCCACCCATGGCAGTTTTTTGTTTATTAAAAGTACTTGATGTTAGATGATTATAATCCATAGAAAAAGGTTTACTATATTTAAATAGATAAATATTTTATTCTTAATTATCTAGCGAGTCGATTTGATACTCTTATGCTCCACTTACTATTGAATTATGCAAAACTAGTTTTGCAGGCTTTTGCCTGCATCCTCAGTTGCGAGTCGACTGTCAGGTTCGTTGTTGATTGACTGGACTTGGTATAACTCTGGTGGAAATTTTATGAACTTCTGTATTAATTTGTCTTCTGTTGGGATCTCAAAGTACTTAACTTTATTTTCATATTTTTTATATAAATTTTTTCTCATATTCCCCGCTCCATGAGCCAATCTACAAATTTCAATAATTTCACTCCCATTTCTATATCATGTTTATCTCTCCAAAAGTGATGTGCAACTGCTGATTTATCTATCTGATGAATAATCTGACTGGTACAATATAGCATATAATAATAAAATATGTTTTTTATGGTGTGTAATCATACATTAAAACTGCTGACAAATTTTTCATCAGAATATAAAAATAAAATGTATATATTCATTTCCAGTTTTCATAAAGATGAGGAGCCAGTGATGAGCCATATGGTCTTTCCCCCTCTACGAGATGATGTACAGTTAACAGTTGATGAATATCGCAACAAGCTCTATGAGCTAGTTTTAAAACCTCACTTCAGAAACATCAAACCAAAGAATCACATCAGGTATGTACTCAAAAAAAAAAAAAAAAAAAGTAAGCTATATTAATTATTCCCATGGATGAAGACAGCAATGATAATGACATATTTGTAATGTGCCATTTAAAGCAAACCATTTAGGGTAATGGAAGAGAAGTTTATGCCACTGCTACAGATACAAAAACAGTTATCTGAACATATCAGTTTTCCCTCAGTACAGATCATCAAATTTATAAATGATTTATTATTGCAAGAAAAAAATAGGTGATTTTACTGTTTTTTACCTTTAAAGTAACTGAATGAAAGCAATTGCTGAAAGTAGATAATTTATTAACATTAGTATAAAATGTTACAGTATTACAGTATTTCAAACAGATTTAGCTCATCTTTGAATCTGTTTTGCTCCTTGAATGTTCCATCTTAATGTGCTGGTGAGGAAATTAAACTCAAAATGCAATTGCTGGGTCAATTAAAATATTATCATTGATGATAGTGTGTCAGGAAGGGCATCATCATCATCATCATCATCATCATCATCATCATCATCATCATCACCATCATCATCATCGTCGTCGTCGTCGTCGTCGTCATCATCATCATCACTATCATCATCATCATAATCATCATCATCTCTATCATCATCATCATCATCATTAAAATATTCCTTTCTATGATAGATTATTTAATTATCATGTTAATTTAATTTTGTTGTTTTGTATTTTACTCATTATGTAGAACAGCATTTTAATATGTTTGGTCATGCAAACTGTGAAAAATAAAGTATATTCATACATAATGTTTATAGTATAAACATGACGTATTATATTCTACATTTAGTCTAAAATTTGTAATCATATTTTAGCTGGCTTTTCATCGTTCATTTTTATTAAATACTTGGATAGTAAAATGTTGCAATGACAGGCATAAAGTTATTAATAAAGTAAGAAAAGACATAAAAAAAATCTGATGTGAAATTTATGTTGAAGATCTGAAGGGAAAATTGATAAAAATAAAGCTTCTTTTTATAAAACCTATTTAAAACCAGTTAAAACTTCTTTACCATAGGAAAGTTTAAAATTATAAAATGCTTAAAACGGTTAAAATATTCAACACTCTTAAATGTTGCACTCTTTAAATTATTAAAATTAAGGACATGTTTCATGGTCTGTCGATCACATTGTCAACTGATATGAATAATGAGTCATGCTGGAGTTGAAGAGACAGGTAACTGTAAGGGGCTCTGGTAGTCTGTAAAAGAACTTATACAGAATGTTATCCACTGCCAGAACTTCGAAGTTCATAAGTTCATTTTCCTTAATAAAAATAAAGTTACTGCTATAATTAAATAAATTGTACTTATGAAGCTGTAGACAATGGAGTGATAATATATCCTATACTAAAGTATTCAACTTGTTCACACTTACTTACATAACACTAGGACATGTTTCAGAAGCAATAGCTTGCATCATCAGTTGTTGACCAACCACTCGAATTTGTGACTGGGTCCCAAGGTGCTTCTGTGACGATCTCTAATGGTTGCATATAAAGTAACCAATATTTAGGAAGTAAGCAGGCATTAAATGGTTTTCAACCAATTTACTACACTGGATTATGCATAGCATTTCTATATTTTCGAACATAAGTAACTAGTGCTTTAAGGAAATACTTATATTCAGAGAAACTCCATTCAACATCTACTGAAATTAATGGAGCATGTTTTGTAAATATATCTAAAGGATATCCTAAACTTAGGTATTAATTTTTTTTACACTAAACTCCACTTACTTACATAAAAGTAAGATGCATTTCTGGAGAATCTCTCCCATCTTCAGTTGCTTACCAAACTGCCATTATTTGAAACAATGGCTGGACACCCGGATGTTTCTGTGGTGGCCTCTGTTGATTGAAGTAGGAAATTGCTGAGTTCATCCATAGGAGGAAACTCGAAATTCATTAGGTTTTCCCTATTTTTTAATATAAATTTTTTTTCCCAAGTGGATAAAGTGGATAACTCTAATGGGTTGTGAAAATGTTTCAGCAGTTTAATTTCTGGTTTTATTTAATGGTTTTTGGTCCAAAAGTGAGCTGTTACTGCTGATTTATCCACCTGCTTAAACCAAATATTTCTAAAATGTTCTTTGCTCTGAATTTCCAAATTTCTCTTTGTTTTGCCTATGTAGCTCTGCTTACAATCTGCACATTTTATTTTGTAAATTCCTGATTTCTGTTCTGTTGATATGGAGTCTTTTACTGCACAACCTAATAAATTCTTGATATTGTATCTGTTATTTGGGCATAACATTATCCCATGTTCTTTGAAAATTTTCTTGAACTTGTTGTGGTAAATTGGATGATAGGTGAAACTTTTCAATTTGTATTCTTCTTTTGTACTTTTCAGTGTGGAAACTTCCCTTATTCCTTTTTGTCTTTAGATTTATTGATAATTTTTATCACTGTGTCTTTGTTGAAACCATTGATTATAGCTGTCTTTATTATTTGTTTGTATTCTATTTTGTACTCTGTTTCTATGAGTGGAATATTCATCAATCTTTGTGCCAAACTGTGAAATACTGCATACTTATGTAGAATGGGGTTATAACTCTCATTTTTTATGTAGTTTTCTGTATGTGTTTCTTTTCTGTATATTCCATTCAAACAATCTCCATTTCTTATAATTTTTAAATCTAGAAATGGTAGCCAACCATTTCTATAAAATTTACCATAGAAGAAGAAAGAAATGGTTGGCTACAGACAGCTATAACCAATGGTTTCAACTAAGACACAGTGATAAAAATTATCAATAAATCGAAAAAACAAAAAGAGATAAGGAAAGTTTCCACACTGAAAAACACAAAAGAGGAATATAAATTCAAAAGTTTCACCTACCATTCATTTACCACAAGAAGTTCAACAAAATTTTCAAAGAACGTGGGATAATATTAGCCCCAAAGAACAGATATAATATCAAGAATTTATTAGGTTGCACAGTAAAAGACTGCATACCAACAGAACAGAAACCAGGAATTTACAAAATAAAATGTGCAGATTGTGAGCAGAGCTACATAGACAAAACAAAGAGAAACTTAGAAATTCGGAAGAAAGAACATTTTAGGAATATTTGGTTTAAGCAGGTGAATAAATCAGCAATAGCAGCTCACTTTTGGACCAAAAACCATGAAATAAAACTGGGAATTAAACTGCTGAAACATCTTCACAACCCATTGGAGTTATCCACTTGGGAAAAAATTTTCATATTAAAAAATAGAGAAAACCTAATGAATTTCGAGTTTCCTCCTATGGATGAACTCAGCAATTTCCTACTTCAATCAACAGAGGCCACCACAGAAACATCCGGGTTTCCAGTCATTGTTTCGAGTAACGGCGGTTTGGTGGGCAACTGAAGATGGGAGAGATTCTCCAGAAACGTGTCTTACTTTTATGTAAGTGGAGTTTAGTGTAAAGAAATGAATACCTAAGTTTAGGATATATTAGCACTCCATTGTCAAACGCTTTGTAAGTACAATATTTACATCTAAAGGAGTTCAGTGGAAGTTACAAAGACTTCTACATCCATATTACTTCTCAAAATGAATTCAAATTTGGCTTTGGCAAATCTGTGAAGGTTGAACCTCACAGTTTTTTCAACTTCCCCCATTCTTCTTCCTTCTCTATACCTCCTTTTTTTAAACTCTGAATTACATCAGACAAGTACCTGTAGCCATGCACTGTGAAAAGTTCCAACTCTTTGTAATTGAGCAATTATTTGGCATACTTGAAGACTGTTGCTCCATTGAATCTAGAACGCATGTGAACCTTGAATTTTTTTTAAGTTTTCACACAAAAAACTGTGCATCTTATCCAAGCACCTCACCTGGTTATAACAGGAAATGATGGTGGAGCCCAGTAACTTCTACATATGAAAACTGATGATTTAGTACCTTTACAAGAATCTTCTTCAGAGCAGTAATGAAATCATTCACCCCATTATATTCTTTCCTGACTCTTTCATAAACTCATTGTAGTTCATGTGCAATGCTGTTACGTGTTTGGGGTTGAGATACATAGCCTTCAGTTGTTGGAAAGCCAAAAGCATATTGCATGCTTGATCAGTTCATACAAGCCTGTCTTTTTTGTATTATATGCCCTTCCACCACAGCTTCATGAATCATTTAATGACTGCATTACTATGTTTTGGAGCAATGAGAATTCAAAAGAAATTGAAGAATGGCCACTTTATCCCAGAAGGGTTACTGTCAGGAGTGGATTTTGATGCAGCAGAACATTGTTCCATATTTTTGCCAAGATGAATGAGGAGAGGCTCTGACTGTCAATACAGAAAGATACCAGGCTATGAAAAAGGATTATTTTTGATCTCTTTTTTTTTTGAGTAGTGTTTAACGCCCGTTTTTACTACTGTGGCACCACAGGCGATCTTTTTGATCTCAGTTGAAAGGTACAGGTCATAGAAATGTCTGATTTCAGTAAGATGGGGGCCATGTGTCATACTGCTTATGAAACAGTTCACCTTTTGAAGGAGTTGTTCAGAGGCTTCATCATTTTGCAAGGTTTTGATGTTAACGGACCCCCCAAGAGCATATGATTTAACTCTGCTGGATTACTTATGGGTTTATGCCAAGCCAGAAACAGTTAGTGACCTAAGGAACAATACCAAATGCATTATTCCTAAAATTGAACCTGGTTTATGCTTGTCTGTCATTAAAAATTGGAAGATCTGTATTCACACAACCTAATGAAGCAGGTGTGGCCATTTAAATGACATTCTCTTGTATATGATGACTACACCTCAATATTTTAGCCATGAAAAATTTATGTTTTAGGCAGCTAAAATAGGTTAAAATATTATTTAATTAGGCACTTTTTTTTTAAATTTTATGCAAAAAAAATTTTTTGGCATCTAAAATGGGCTACAAAATGACTTAATTAGGTACTACATTTTTTAATTATGCAAGAAAGTAAGTATTTTTACATTTTTATGATATGATTTTAAGCATAACAAGTTTTTTGTTTTCATAATTTGCAGCACAATACATTATCAAGATTTTATCCAAATTTTCAACAATTATAATATATCTTTTGTCTGTTAAAATCATTTTAAACACTGAAAATGACATTTATGCTGAAACAATATAATAGGAGCAAACTTATATTTTGTTACATTTTTCATGCCCACTTCTTATGGAATTTCACCACCTTCTCCAACTAAAACATTTACCACATTACATCATATTCAGGATTTCAAAATTTAATAATTTAATATCCAAAATTTAATAATTTTGTTTTATTGTATTATAATGTGTTAAACTAAATAAAGTAATTAACGTTGTTCTAAAATTCCAATTTTACATTCATTTTGTATACAGAACAAGAAAGTTACTGGATCACAGCCAGAGTCAGATGATTCAGCCTGTAGTACATGAAAACAACCTGAGGAAGATGAGACATGTATCTGTGGAAACCTTAACACCACCTCACTGTAATACAGTTAATGCTCATACAACATTGAACATCAACTTGCTTCCAGGTTTGTATTATATAATTGTTTATGATGAATAATAAGATTTTTGTTAAAATGCCGACCACCTTTTAACAGTGTTTGAACTATTTTTCTTAGGTTTGCTCAACTCTCATTAAGTGATTTTAGAAGGGAATAAAAATAATTATTTAGAATGTTGATGGACAAGGAATGTTAGCATTTAAGGTAAGATGTTCAATTAGTAAATTAAATATCCTAAACTTAGGTATTCATTTTTTTTTACGCTAAACTCCATTTACTTACATAAAAAGTAAGATGCATTTCAGGAGAATCTCTCCCATCTTCAGTTGCTCACCGAACTGCTATTACTAGAAATGATGGCTGGACACCGGGATGTTTCTGTGTCGGCCTTTGTTGGTTGAATGCCTCTGTTCGGTGAGCAACTGAAGATGGGAGAGATTCTCCCGAAACGCATCTTACTTTTATGTAAGTAAATGGAGTTTAGTATAAAAAAAAATGAATACCTAAGTTCAGGATATATTACCACTCCATTGTCAACAGCTTCCTTCATAAGTACAATATTTATAGTAAATTAAAATTGTAAAACTTTAAAAATGAAAATTATTTTATTTGTCTGTTCTCATAATATAGTAAATGATAAGTTTAATAACATTTTAAATATTGTATTATTATTATCATCATAATTTAAGGATAATTTTCCTAAGAAAAAGGTAGCTAAATCTCCCAGTATAAAGAGTAAAACATAGTTAACCTTCGGTATTAGAAAGTTTTGTGCTAATAAAAGAAAATTATATTTGCAAAATATACTAGCAACAAAAGAGTTACTGATGATTGGCAGTCGGAGAGACAGTTGTGCCATACATGAGCTTGTGTAGAGATAAAAATGGGGATCCATTCCTGGAAGTGTACAGGGCCCGAATTGGCATTTTTGATAGATCCAGATTCATTTTGAGGGATAGTGAAAGATTGCATAAGTAGATAAGCATGATGTTATGTATGTTAATGGTGCCATTAGTAATCAGAGGATTAGAACTGAACTCTGGTCTGTTAATGGAACAAATTTTGGGTCTGTTGAAGTGCATTACTGAGGACATGGCAAATTTATAAGGAATGTAGTGGAGAGTTGAGGTAAAAATAAGAGGCAAATTTGAAGAAATTAAATCCACCCCGGGAGAATTCAAAGGAAAAATCAGTAGGTATGTGGCAGAATGCAGTCAAAGAGTATCTATTTGGAGAGAACTGAAGAAAAGCAAAGGAAGAATAATATATGGAGTCAAGGAAATGAAAGCAAAATTACTATGGGAAAAAATTGAAGAGATCTTTCAAGATAAATTAGGTTTATAACTGGGCAGAGAGGAATTAATTGATGTCTTTAGAATTGGTAGATAAGGTTCAAACCTAAGACCAGTAATAGTTAAGTTACATTGAAAATGAAATGCATAATCCTATCAAAAATGAAAAAGTTAAAAGGGACAAAAATATTTGTTGAACAAGATTATGGGAAGAAATAAACAGAAACAAGAAGCTTTTTAAGATGGGAAATGAAGAAAGCAAGAGCCAGAGGAGAAAAAGTTTTTGTTCAAGATTTAGATTTGTGGTTAAATGACAGAAAACAGAATATTGGTCAGCTAAAAATTAGAAGCATGATGGAGTTGGAAGAAAGGATAGATATGTCATTGGAGATGAAGAACAAAGAGCAATCCCAAGAGCAGTTAGGGAGGAAGAGAAGATGAGCATGGTGTTAGCCATATATCACCAACCAAGCAGATTGTGCTGGATAAACAGCTGACTGAAGATAAACGTAGAATGACCTTGGGTGCAACTGCGGGAATTGATGTATGGATGAATGAAGGGCTCAGAACTATATCATAATTTGGAGGAAGCATTATGCAAGTGGAGCACGCTGGGGGGGGAGAGATCAATTGCTAATAGAATGACAAGAACCAGTGCCAAATTGGAGGAGTTTAGGATAGAAAGGGATCGGTTTAGAGAAAAACATTATATTTTGGTATATATAAGAGCTGCTTGAAAAATTGAAAAATGAAGAAATCATGCAAGTCTTGAAGTTAGCAGAATCGGTAGATGTGGTTGAATAGCCTTGTTTGTTAGAAAAGTTTTGAAAATCAATGTGGAATATAATGAATTAAATGAAAGCTCAGTGTTGTGTGTTTTAACTGGTCTATGGGAAAGTCAAAGGGGGTATATAACTCATCAAGATCATCAGAATTTTATAATTCAAATTTATTTAAGAAACTAAGGCAAGATTTGGAGGAATTACAAAATAGGTACATGTATAAAGGTTTGTTATAGTGGGCGTTTTTAATGCAAGAGTCTGGGAAAGGCAAATTAGGATAGACCTTGAATGTGAGATAACAGAGGAAGTAAAGGATATGGAAAGAAGGGTCAATAAAGACAAAATCTGTAATAATGAAGGCATGAAGCTAGTAAAATTTTGTGAGGAGATGAATGGGAGGTATAGAGTGAGCTAATGTTTAAATGCTTCAAACTATTCATAAAAATATGTAATGAATTTCATGTTAAGCAGTTTGTTCTTTACTCTATATTAATCTTCTTGCTAAGTTGAAAAATGATCATGACATATTTTTTTCATTCCTTTGATTTAGAGTAAACTACAAATGAGCACTCAGTTAATTATTTTTTGTATAATAATAATTGCAGAGATTATATCCAAAATTAAATACACAATGAACTATCCTAATTTGCATCTATACTTAGACCTGCCTCAGGCAGTGAATATTTTCAGACATTAGAGATACCAGAATTTCAATCTTGAGCAATGACAACTCTACCTCAAATTATCTCATGATGAAACAGATAATTGGAGAAATGTTCAAATATTTGAAGAAAATTGTTCATCATAATATAACTGAAAGTGTACATGTCCAAACAACAATCCAAACTTTTCAGCTCCAGGCTTAAAAAATTAAATCTACTTCATAAAGAAACAAAATGATACATCATAAGCTGCCAAGGGAGTGTGGGAAAATGGTATACATACATGCACACACATTATTACGGGTATAATTCCAGTAACGATAGATAGCACTTAAAGAAATTGCCAAATTATACAACTTTACAAGAGGAATCAAGAGAAGATCAATCATAAATGCAGGATAAGTGGTAGACAGTGAAACACCATGCAGGGAATGGACTCATCCTGCTGATATACTTAAAATAGTGGAGAAACAAAATGACAAAGAGTATACACTGAAGATATATACTAATGGCAGCAAAAGCTTGGCAGGTGTGGGGGCAGTAATAATAATGTATATTAATAATATTCCAATTAATCAAGTACAGTATAAGCTGCACCAAAAATGCTCAAATAATCAAGCCGAGCAGTTAGCTATATTCAGAGCCCTGGAATAGTTGCAAAATATAGACAGTGTAACCTTCAACAAATGAACAGCAGCAATCCACACAGATAGTCAAATTACATTGGATTTAATTAACAACCATACAAAACATGGTAACCTCTATGAAAGAATAAGGGAGAAGGAATCACTCAAACAAGAGCCCTGGGAAATACATTTTACTTGGGTTAAAGCACACATCAGCAATGAAGGGAATGAAATAGCAGACCGACTTGCGAAAGAAGCAGAAAAAAGCAAGGTCCTGCCAGTGGATTATCAACTCATGCCAAAATGTGAGGAATGAATTAAGAGAAGAAAGTCAGCAGCTATGGGAAACAGAGTGGCAAATAACAATGAATAGAGCGATTACAAAATCGTATTTTCCAACTGTAACTAAAAGGCTGAAAACTAACATCCTTCTAAGCCCCAATATTACAGCGATTCTCTCAAGACATGGGAAACTTGGAGCCTACTTTCATCACTTCAAAATAGCAGAGAACCCATTATGTATATGTCAGGAAGATATACAAATGGGGAACACATCTTGTGGGACTGCTAAATCTTGAAGAAAGAGTGAGAAATATTTCAGAAAGATGTAGCAAAAGTAACTAGGGGATGGCCAATAGACAATAGTAAATTTGTTTTAAAATATAATAAACAGTTTAAAAATTTTGTAAACAGTATACATTTTGACAGTTTTCAAATTAACACAAATTGACTAATAGGATAGAAAATGTGGTGACTGAGAATGATAATGTAAATAATGTAAAAGCATACATAAATAACCAATTTTGGCAATCTTGAAAATATGATTAGGTTTGAATAAGAATGAAACAGTGTTCAAAAATAGTATTAAGGATAACATGTAATAATGAAATGATAGCAATGCATGTAGTATTACTAATTATTATAGCAATGGAGCACACAGTAAATAAAGAAGATTAAAAAACACACACACACACACATATTTTTAATGTTTTATTTAATGTTGCTTGACTGCATTGATCTTCTCATGACATCTGTAGATTAAACATGAATACTGTAGGTGTAAATCTGTAGTAGTAAATGGAATGCAATTAAATGAATTAATGATGTGTTTGGAATCCTTGGTGCCTCAAAACTATCTGGCATTCACCTTCTCAGGGTAAGGAAAAAACTGTGAAAAAATATTACCCAGACAGCTTTGCCTGATCAATAATAAAATCCATGACCTTCAGAATCCTAGTCCAGATGTTACCACTAGACGACAGAGGCAGTCCAGATGATATTGTTTCATCAATGGGGAAGCTTATTTACACAAACTGATATTTTTATATCAATTTACATTTATGGTGTTCATAGTGGTGGTTTTAGACCTAATTTTGATGAACAATTGTCCCATCTTAATTTTTTAAAATATTTATTTTCTACTATAATAATTTTGGTCATTATGTTTTTAATCCAAGATTATTTTTAAGTTTTATGAGTTAAATATTGGTTCAGTCTTAATCTATGGTGTGATTTTCAAATTATCATGCCAAACTGGTCCTGAAATTTATGATTATTTTCTAAATTTTGCTATCTTTGTGTTGACACCAATTTGAGATACCCACAATGTCCAATTGGGTTGGTATATATAATATATAATAAAAATATATGCCAATTACAGGTAATTCTATACCACGGCCTAAGGGTTATAAACCATGCCAAATTCCAAGGCCTATGGAAATGACTAAAAAAATTCCAAATGAAGCTCCTGTGCAGCAGCAACTGCAACAGAAACCAAGACTGGTAAGTTGTTTTTGAAGACAGTTGATATTTTTTTATCTTGAGAGATAAACCCTTTTATTTGATTTTAGTGTTATAATAACAATAAGTCATCATTCAGTATTGTGTTGTGTTTAGCTTTAACATTACAAACAATGACAATTTATTTGTGTTTTAAAATGTAGATAAGTGAAATAAACACAAATTAAGTCTTAAAAAGTATTTAAGTCCATGGATTTTAAACTCCTTATATGGGCATTTACTTAAATCTTTTGCATTTTAAAGATTAAGCATAAAAATTAGTAGGTATAATACTTATTGATCTTATATCAATAAACTAGAAGATAAATTATAATGTGCTTATGTCATTTTACATTCATGATTAAATTATATGAATTTTGTAACATATTAGTACATTGAAATTTCTTAGCTCATTGATATTCTCCTCATTTCTAATCACAGGTTATATGCAAAATGGGATTTATTTAAGTTTCAAACACATCAGGTACTTAGTCTTAATTATTTACACAGGCACAACACAGCTGAGCATGTGAATAGTATGTAGATAATGTAGAGTGGTTAAAGTAGATAATGGTTAAAGTGCCTAAATCATGGAGAATTTGTCTTTTTTTCTGTTAAATATGGGTTCATGTCACCATCTGCATGTCATCTTTAATTCAAATTTTAAAGAAAAGTTCCAATATAGTATTTTATAATAACCTGTTTTATGAATTGCATGTTGAATTATTGTGAATGGGAATGCATAGCTGAAAGTGCCTATATGATTAAAGGAATCCAGAATGCAATTACAAACTGGGGAGAATGTTACATAAATAAAAATGAAATGCAGTTAATTGTGAAAACACTGGTAAACATGAGCCTTGAATATGCAATGAAACTGATAGATAGTTCTAAAATAGTATCATTACTGGGAACTCTAAGCCAAACTGATTTTTCAGATTTACATTTTTGACTACCAAGTGTAAAAATAGAAAATATAACCCCATAGATTGGATTTTCTCCCCCCTCCTTCTCCTTGGCTGATTACATCTCTGTTGATAGTTGGCCTATTCTTTTTTGCTATTGTTTCCCACATGTTAAGTAGTGGTCAATATGGCTAACAGTTCCTGTCATCTTAAATCTGGCCATGAAAAGTGAAAATAATGTAGCTTAAGCAAATTAACAAAAGCAATAAGCATCATGTTCTGAAATCTGGGAACCAGCATTAGCATCATTTTCCTCCACAAACTAACATCTAACTTGAAGCCATGTTATCACACTCGCTTGTTGCTACAGGTCTTTCTTAGATATGCCTCCTATTTGTACCATGGAATTCTAATAATGATTTAAATGAGATATCTGAATGCAAATTATATTAAGGTCATTAGTAACCAAAATCAATTTATTTCTGCCTTTGTGAGATCAGACAAAAACAAAACTACTTAATATACAACTTAATAGTTGTGAAGGGTTTGCACAGAACCAACAATATCATAGAGGGGTAGTATTTATGCTTTCAGAAATTGATACTAACACATGCATCTCTTTGGAAATTTATTTAACATATACAGTAGAACCACCATGCCAACAAATGATCACAGTTAAGAGCTAGGAATAGAAATGTACGAGTGCTAAATAAAAATATATATTTTGAATCAGGAATGAGTTGAAGAAATTGTCAGCAAGTACAAAAAGTACAAAGACCAGGATAACATCTAACAATATTTATGGGCGATAAGTAACTACTTAAAAATTTATTCTGAGGAAGAGGAAGAGAATGATTATTACTTATTCTTATTTAGTGCTCTACAAACCAAAGTTAGGATATAAGATATTTCTGTATAAAGGCTGAAGAGCTGAATTTTTTTTAAATATATAATTATGCCTTCGTAATGCCCAGTATAATTCAATTGCCAAACTTTTAGTGCTTTCTTATGCATAATTTGCAAATAGCATTATTTAAAGTACAGTGATTTAGTGAAATATAAACAATATCATGTGCCCAATATTTTAAATACAATAAAGGCTAACATTTTGGAAAATTCTATGCTCTGCCACTGACAGAAATATGTAAATGATATTCACCCAGTTTTTTCTAGTTGCATTACTTTCCCTTCAAATAGCTCTAAAATGTGAAATATAAAATATTTCTTCTATTTATGACTTAGTAAAAGCATTGTTTGAGAAGTAGACTGACAAGTCATGCAAAAAAATTAGACACGAAGCTAATAATGTATCAGCCCCCCTTTGCCCAAATAACAGAAGCACTTTAATATTTAATGTTAAGCTTGTTATTATTACTTATTTATATGTATGAGTTCATGGCTGCATGGAATCAACATTGTGTTGGGAATAATTGCATAAACATAGATTTGTTCTGTGACTGTCAATAAAATTACCAGATTGCTAAGAGGTGGAAAACAGGGTTTAGATGGATACTGCCAGAACTTAGAGAATAAAGAGCAATGCAAACAAAGAATAATAATTTGTCAAAAGGTACCTTAGTTTTGATATTGTAAATTTTTGGGTGTTTTGTTGGTATATGTGAATTAATTGTAATGATGTTTGTGGAAATAAAATTCATTCATTCAATAAAGGGGTTAAGCTTGATGAATTTTTCTGTAATGAATTCAGTATGGTCCCATAAATGTTCAATTGGATATAAATCTAGGGAGTACAGGGGCCATTGGTGTGTCTACTGTAGGGTGCACATTTTTTTTTTTTTTTTAATTTATTGTCAATAGACTTGTATACACAAGTTTCTGACTTTGTCAAACTACAATTTACAAGGTATACAGTGATACTTTCATAAATTTATATAGCAATCTTCAACTCAATATTGTTTTCTATACCAGTAATATACACATGAAGTCAACACTCAGATTACAATGAAATTACCTTGGGGCTTAATCCATATGGATATTTTGATGATGATGATGATGATGATGATGATGATGATGATGATGATGATGATGATTTGTTGGCTGTCAATAGATCTGCATTTACAAGCACTGTCTTAGTCATAAAGGAAACTAACATGTTTACAAGTAACATTACATTTAGGATTAACACATTCTGTATATAATCTTCTACATTCTAGACTAAATTAGATCATCAGGACTAACTCATAATGAAGTAACCTTACTGTTTTAGCCATTTAATATTTATTAAGGATTTGAACAAATCATATTAGAGGTTAGTGATAACATTGCCCAGATCTAATGTGTATAGACATTTGTCAATAAGATACTTTTTCAACACATTCTTAAAAGAATTACCTTGCTCAGTTTTAATGAAAGTGGGAAGTTTATTATACAGGATGATACCTATACTATATGGATCTTTATTTCTCGATGTTTTTGTCTTATACTCCCTATGATAATTATTAATTCCCCTCGTGTTGTATTCATAATGGTCACTATTTTATGATTTGTATTGCATTTTAGATTTTATTAATAAAAGAACTTTGTAGACATGCAACGATATAACTGTTAGTATATGATGTTTTCTAAATGTTTCTTTCACAGATTGGTGACTAGATAAATTGAATATGCATCTCATACTTCTTTTTTGTAATATAAATACTCTATTTAAATTAGAAAGACTTGTTCCACCCCAGATTTCTATACCATATGTTATATGAGAGTGCACCAGTCCATAGTAAACCATTTTAAGTGTGTCTCCTTTTAGCTGATAGGATAATTTTCTTAATAAATATAAGTTGACACAGAATTTTTTACAAAGCATAGTTACATTTTGGTTGTAGTTTAAATTTTTATCAATATAGATTCCAAGCAATTTGGTGTAACCAGTTTTGTGAATTGTGTAATAATTGCATGGTGTACAGTTGCTTTGTTCTGCTGGTACACTCATCTTCATGAGCACAAGGCTAATAAAGGGGTCCAAATAGTCTGCAGTGACATCAAGGTTTCACATCTCAAGATAGACTCCAGTTGTGAGCTCCAGCAGAGCATGCCCCACATTAGAGAGCCAAGATCAGTTTATACAACACTTGCTGACAGAGCAGGGGGGTGGGAGTTTCATCCACTGCAGCCTTAATTCATCATATATTGTTAATAAACAACGTTGTTGGTTATTAATAAACATTATTAATAGTATCATAATTAGTTTATAGTTACTAGATTTATTTTAGTGTTTTTATTGTATTTTCTTATTTTTAATAGAAGATTATCATATTTTCTTATATTTGAGTTTATGTGAAAAGTATTTAGCCCAAGTCTTCTGGATATATCAGTGGAAAACTGCTGATGAGCCAAAGACAAAGGTTTTTGAAGATAATTAGATAAAGTTAAAGAAGTTACAATTTATTTATGTAAAGATATTAGGGGACCAATAAATTTATTCTTATTCTATTTCATCAAATCTTACAATATGATGCAAATCACTTGTGATACAATATTTTATGGTTCAGGTGAAGCACTTTACCACTGTGTCTTAGTTGATGATTATCAAACTCTATGGAATGCAATCTTCACTATACACTGCAGTGACTGTTAGGTTGAGAGATGCCAGTATGAAAATGGGATGTGATTATATATTCTCTAGCACTGGGCAACACTATTGTTTTCAGTCACAGATGGTTCCTTCTTGCAAGAACTGTGATCACCCACATTTTTTTTCTACCAATGCCCATCTGAAATTCAAATATTCTTAATATGCCTATCCTTGCCACTGTGGCCAATTGAAATCAAAGAGTGTTGGCCCCTTGAAAGATGAATTACTCCAGTTTGATCCTATAATCTCTCTACATTACCATTGAATGCTCATAATATTCTCCCTTGTGTTAATGTGCATTGCATCTGTATTCTTTACAGGAAGGCCATGAGCTTGAAACATTTGTCTACTGCTATCTGTTTTTGGCATAACAATTTAAAGCATATCTTTGCTAATTTTCCAGAGGTTCTACCAGTTTACTTCTATTTTTGCTCTAGCGTTACAATAGCACCAGCATAAAGATCCTTTCCAATTTTGAAGAAAACTATAAGTTACCAGCAGAGTTTCTTAGGGCAATAGAAACTCAGTCACCCGGCATTAGTAGCATTAAATTATTAAATTCTGCATTTAATTAAAATGCTTGATGAGTTAAATTTAAAAAATAAATTTTATATCCAAACAACTACGGTAGAGGAGGGCAGGATGAAGGGTAGGCAAGAGGGAAATTTATTACTTCTCTTTTTACAATTCACAGAGAATAATATTTTCAGAAAGGAAATGTTGGAGAAATTACTTTAGTGGGAACAGTGACTCCTCAGCAAGGAGGTGTTGCCTTATGCTCTACTGTAAATTCATGGTAAGTATATTTTGGCATATAATAACTAATTAGACCTCATATTTAATTTGCATAAGAAGGTTTTAGTTATCGTTACATATGGTTATGGCTGTAGTGATTCCAAACATTAAATTAACAGACTTTCTGAAGTATGTGCTGTTTAAAGTTATGAGGGTAAAATGCAAAAATGTGTTGAGGGTAGCATGGTAAGCTTTCCATCTTACCCTCACATTCTAAGATAAAATTAAAAAATAATTAAAACTATTTAATTTGTTAATTAAACTAATTTTAAAATTTAATATGTAGTGAATATTTTCAAATGCACTTTTAGCAAAATAAGGATTATGAACTTTTTATAAATGCTTGTAATTTATTTTTTCAGAGGGTAGATAAATACTAAAGACTACCAATCATGCACGGTAACTGGACATAGAGTGAGATGGAAGAAGAAATTAAAGCAGCTAGAGAAACTTCTCTAGCTGAAGCATTAAGAAGATACAATATTCCACACGCAGATTTATGAAGACAGGGTATTTCAAAAATGTACTTGGATGATTCTCTAAAATATTTTCTCCTGCTATGGAACTGGAAGTTGTATGCCATGCACAAGAACTGTATAATATATTTTATGACTTGACCAAAGAATCATGCAAAAATTAGCTACTTGCTAGCAGTAAAAAATAACATTGAAAATCCATTTAAAAATGGAAAAGCTGGCAGAACTTTGGTGGAAGCTTCCATGGCAAGACACCTAGAAATGGTTTTCAGAACATCAGAGTTAACTAGTCTAGGGTTAATAAAACTGTGATCCTGCAATTTTTTAATAATTTGGTTGAGGTATATGAAAAGCTTGGCTTTACCACTCCTTTACACATATATAATAACGATGAAACTGGTATAAAATTTTCATCAAGTAGACCTCCTAGAGTAATTTCTACAAAAGGGAAGAAGCAAGTGTGAGTTATAAGAAGTTCTGGAAAAGGAAAATTGGTCACTATTATTGTCTACTGTAATGTTGTTGGAAATTTTTTACCTCCAAGCTTCATATTTGGGAAAATAAAATGAGTAGCAGACAGAATGCTTGACAATGGTCCAACTGGAAATGTTTGCATGGTCCAGTGATTCAGGATGGATAAATTCATATATTTTTCATGCATGGTTTACTTATTTAAATTGTACTTTTGAAGCTATAGACAATGGAGTGGTAATATATGCAACAAGAATATATTGAATATGTTCATCCTAACTCTACTTACTTATATAACATTAGGACATGTTTTGGGGGCAATTGCTTCTATTATCAGTTGTTGTCACAGTCAGTCAACCGCTGATGATGAGGGCGATTACTTGTCCTAATATTGTGTGTAAGTGGAGTTAGCGTGAACATATTTAATAAATTCTAATAGAATATGGTCTACCTTTTTTGTTGAATGTGTCCATTTTTTTCATAAACATCCTTACTTTCTAATCTTGATAAATATGATGCTCATATCAATTTGCGGTCTATTAATATGGCTCATCATAAGCAGTAATCATTTTTTTTTTTTGAGTAGTGTTTAACGCCCGTTTTCACTACTGAGGCACCACAGGCGGTGGACACTGATGATACATGAGATGAAATGATAAACTCGGAAACGATTTTTTTTTTTTTTTTTTTTTTTTTTTTTTTTTTTTTTTTTAAGGAAGGAAGCGTTCCAGGCCTAAGTTTAGGGTACCTCCCTGGCATTTGCCAGTTATGAAGACTGAGGAAAACCTGGAAAAAACCCCAGTCAGGGAGGACGGTCCTGGCGGGATTCGAACCGCAGACCTCCTGCTCACGAGTCCGTGCCTTAACGACCTCGGCCACCCGTGGCGGTAGCAGTAATCATGGTATCAGTGCCACTTCATATGATACTTAATTGCAATTGTCAGATTTGCCCATTTAAACCTTTCAAAAACATGTTTGAATGAGCTGTGGACACATTCCAAAAGCAGCATTCAGGTACAGTATGATGTAAATTATAATTAATCTGTCATCTAACACACTCTTATGCTTCACTTACTTTTAAATACCGTGGGACCGGTTTCAAAGAGACATCCTCTCCATCTTCAACCAACTTGACAACAGTATGATGTGCCTAGCCTTGTTAAAGTAGCATTTGAAAGTAGTGCAACTATAATTTCGGTAATATCAGGCTTTAAGAAATGTGGCATATGGCCATTAGATAATAATATTTTTACTGAATATGAATTTGCTCCATCCGTTGTCCATTTAGTACCCAATGATTCATCATTGACCTCTGCTATGGTTGTAGGGCCTTCAAATGCTACTACCAATTTTTCTGATGACCATACTTCTATGTTCCTACTGTTCCTTCTACTATTTCAAATTCTGAACACTGTAGTAGCTCCAAAAACAATTTATGAAATGTTGAATATGAAAAATGATTTATGAAGGGTACAGCTCCTATGACTGCTAAGACTACAGTTTCTTCTATTGTTGATAATGATCCTTATGACCATGGACCTGACCATCCCTACACATTTTGTTCATCTTGTTTCTTCAGTTACTTTGAACCTTAAGATGTATAGTAATGCAAGACTATCATCCAGTGGAACTGAGGCTTTATTCAGTCCATCTGGTAGTACGAAACATCCAACTAGGCCATTGATCGAATATTCATTAGTGTTTCGCCAAAAGATATTTTACATCTAGCCAAAGGGAATTAAAAGTTGGTATAATAAAAAATCAGAAATACTAACAAATTTTCCTTTCAAGTCAAGCATCAGTTACAAAACAAGCCACCAAAGAACACAAAAAGAATATAATATCTGAGTTTAATTCAGCATCTCATACTAAGAAGAGGAACCATAAAGCAGATATGGGTCATCATGGGCTTATTAAGTTTGAAATTTGCAAGACATCCTGTTGACAGTCCTGTAGCAGAAGAAGGTGTGTTATGCCTTATTTTTAGTGAGCCATTTGCTAATAATAAAGAAAGAGAAATGTGGTTTCAATGCAATTTTTGTAATAAATGGGGCTATGAAAAGTGTACAGACAACTCAACTAGTAAAGCATTCTATGTTTGTGACTTCAGTAGACAAGCTTCATGAAAACTAATATGATAAAGATTCTATTCTGCTTTCAAGCACTTCCTATATGTGCCACTATTGTAAACTTAAATGTTCAGTTTATGTTTTTAAATTTTATTTTATGCAGTTTTCATCTTGCCCTCTGTACTTTCCACCTTGTCTTCAAACTGGGGACCAGATGGAAATGGTGAAATTAATGACATTATTTTTTAATATATTAAAATATTTTGTTTATTTCGTTTAACAATTGACAATGTGAGCAAAGGTCTCAGGAAACATGTGCTGAATTTTTTAATTTTGAAAGTGAAACGGTAAGAGTGCTTTATCATTGTACCAATATTTTAAATGTTTTTAACTCAGACTGCATCCATGTTCATTGGAAGTGAAGCCACAGAAATGTTTTTAGTATTTTAATATATTTTATCTACTGGAGTTCTTAATGAAATCAATGCATATTTAAAAGATATATACTTGTAAGCCAGTTTAAGCTGTGTGATAAGATACAAGTGTATTTGTATATTATGAAAATATGAGTTTTGTTGGTATAACATCAATGTAGTGGTATTATTTAATTATGAACCCTTAAGCTTCCCATCCTGCTGTCCTCTCCCCTAAAGGGTACAATGTATATTCTAGCATAAGAGTACAAAATTGACTCACCAGCCTAATCTAGAATACTTGATAAGTTATTTTTTAAGAGCTAGGAAAAATACATTGTAAATGAAAACTAGATGAAATACAATTTGTTGATGATGTATACAATAGTTTTCTGTTTGTGGAACTAAGTATCATTATACACATTTATGTATATCAGCTATTACATTACTGACAAGGATAGTGGTAATATAGTTAAATGATTACATAATTAAAAGATAAATTAAAATCTTAGCTTCTGGATGTTGCTGTGTCTTGAAAAGTTAAATTGAGCACGACGTTTCATGCAGACTTAGCTGCAGTTTATTGAGTAAATTGTCTGCTTTCTTGATAAAGTGCAGCTAAGCCTAGGCAAAACATCACTCCCATTCAATTTTTCAAGATATGGCAAAGCCTGGAAACTAAGATTTTAACTTATCTTTTAATGGTAATGTAATTTTTAAGGTTGTAATGAGGTTGTAAGACATGGACTTGTGAGAGGGAGATCTAAAGCCAGGAATGTCCTCCCTGACTGAACTTTTTCCCAGATTTTCCTCAGTCCTTATAAATGGTATAATGTCAGGTAGGTATCTTAAAGCTAAATCTAGCACTCTTACTTTCTTAAGAAAAGTACTTTCCCCAACTTTTATTTCATATTATGTTACTTCAGTTTCTATTGCCTATAATGCCTCAATAGCAAAAGCTGACATTAAACACTATTACAAAAAAATCTCACAATGCAAGATTGGCAAACACTACTTTTGTTATGTTGATATAGAGTTGGTTTGGTGACACATACTCACCATTGCCGACCCCTTTGCTGTGAAAATATATAAACAGTTCTGAAAAATCTGTATATTGAGTATAAAAATCGGTAGATTTTGCATAACATGTCAACATTTTTTAACTTTAGTTTAAGAGAGTTGATGTAGGGATGGAAAATGAGACACATAAAAATCATATACTGTTGGCAGATAGGTATCAAGAACAGGAGTAACATGTTAGAAGCTAATTCAGGCTAATTGGTATGTGACCCCATTGGCAATGCACCATTGCACCCAAATTTCATTAATATGTAATATTATGTTAATCACATTTTGAACATTTTAAAATGAGTACTCAGAGCTACAAATATTAAAAAATAAACTTTAAAAATATAACTGAAACCCAATTCTACAAAAACATTATTATTATTATTATTATATTATCAAAATAGTTAAACAAGTGCCATTACATGAGCTGCATATCTATTCATCCCCACTTTCATCACTGCTACCTTCTCGTTTGTTATCATAAATTTTCCCTGCTTTCATCAGTGTTAACATATCATCTTGAACAGGAAAATGTAACAATTTGTTGATTTGTTGACTTACTAAACATTCTTTTTTCTGTTAAACTCCCATAAGACTGCTAGATGACAACCTGTTTCTAATTTTACTTTCCTTTAAATTAATGATAGAAAATACTCTTCCTACTGTAACACTGCTAAATATTTACATAATCCACAAGTTTAAGTGTTGAAGGAAACAATGGTTCTCCAAGGCCATTTTTCAACTGCTTAACTGAATTCCAATAATCCTCAAAATTAGATTTTGAACCTACATCTAAATCAGTATCATTAAGAGCCTCCATTCTGTGTCAATGCTGCTATAATATTTTTTTTCTATAACATTAGGAAAGCTAATTGCTACCTGAACAATTGACTGATGTTTTCATTTACAAATAATTTTAGGGCTTAGAATTGCCATATTTTTCAATTCTGTTCTCACAAACTGAAATTTTATACCTATTTGACCTAAGCAATTCAATTAGAAATTCCAAGCATATAATTCTGAACTTTCTTAGCTCATTTTGTGGGATATTTTTGTAAGCTTCAAGAAATGCTGTCACACACCACCCAAATACAAATCTTCCAAAGGAAACATATTCTTAGGATCTTTGTGATTCATCTTCTCAATTGAATTTTTTTCCAAATAGGAAGATTTGATAAACATTTGCTAAAAAAGTAAGTGGAACAAAACTAGTGAAATTTGAGTGAATTCCTCACAATTAATTTTTTGCAAAACAATTTTATAAACTGCTTCTACTTTTTGATACAACAAAAAAGTTTAGATTGTTCTGACTGCATCTCCTGATTCAAGTCTGTTACATAAGGTAGCATGAAGTCCAAAAATAACAATTACATTTTGTTGAACATGCGTTTCATTTTAGACAAAATGAGGCAGCATTTTCAAAATTACTTTCATTCACCTATGAGGTGAAAAATTAAGTCTTCTAACTCTCTTCACTACAAATATTAAAGATAACCATTTGGGTTTGACGGGGATATAAATGTTTATGGAGTTCAACATTACAAATACTTAAAATTCTTTCAGTTCATCATATTTTTTAGAACTAAACCCAAAAAATTTATATATTTCTCTCACTAGTGATTCAATACTTTCAGATAATTTCTCACATGTATAGGAAGCACAAAGTGTGAAAGAGTGTCAGGCACATTTAAATGCAAAAAATGTGGAATTTCAAACTTAAGTAAGGTGTTCAATGAATTGTTACTGCATATCACTACATTTGCACTATCTGGTGTAAATCCTACTAAATTTTCTGGGATCTTATGTTGTATAAATGCATTTTTAATTAACTGAATAATTTTTTCTGCCTTCCCATCCGTAATGGGTATTACAGTTAAGAAATAATCTTTAACAAAATCATTTTCTTTCAGTCTTAACTACCAAAGATAAATTTTTTGTGATTCCTTTGTCAGTTAATTGGCCAACGATAGGAGAAAATTTTGCTTTTCTTAGAATTTATCATAATTGTTTATTATTAACATGCCCAATTAAATTTTTCACAATGCCTGCACACTTAGTTCTACCATATGTTAACCTTCAGCATTCATATCTTTATTTACAGTTTGTATAAGTTCTGTGAAGTGCCCTGCTATATTAAATGACAAATTATCTTCAACAATGAAAAATGCTATTCTTATTGCCCCCTCCTTAATTTGTTCATCAATGTCATTTTTGGCAATACTTTGAATAATATTTTCTGCTCTACTACTGACAAATAACACTTATCAAGTTTTTTACTCTGTTCATGCCACTTTATTTTGTTGAACTACCTAAATAGCCACACTGATAAGCTTTACAAAAAAAGTAATAACTGCCTTTCTTAGAAAGCCAAATATGATTGTTCCCAGCATGAATTAAATTTCTGTATATATTTCTTTTGTGGGGCCCTCCAGATAATTTAGTTCTTTTATCCTCTTTTGCATCATAGGAATCAAAATCCTCATTATTGGACATTACAGCTTTACCTAACAGTAAAATTTATTTTATAATGAAATGAAAGAAATCATTTTGTAAAGGGCTAAGACCTCCTCTTAGGTGGAAAAAGCTCATTTTGTGACTCACATGGTGAGCTATTCCACATTAGTTAGGGAATCTGCTGAAAAAATTTATACTGTCTTGTAGTTTTTTGTCTTTTTTGAGTCCTTGCCACTTCTCCTCCACTCACTTCTATTGTGGGTGATGCATGAACTCTGAGATCTTCCTTAAATGTGTCTGACTATCTTCTTGGTTGTCCTGAGGTCCTCTGTCCTGTATAGGGTTTCCACATGGTGTTTATTTGCGCCCACCTGTCCTGCTGTTGCCTTGCCATGTGTCCACCCCATTTCCATTTTATCACTGCAGATACTATAATACTACAAGTAAATTAAATGTGGTACTAAAAATCAGCATTGAATGATCTTTGTTATTCAATTGTATTTCATGTATTCTGGGTATGTTCTTGATAAAAAAAAATTAAGTGTACAATTTTAATAATGAAAATATAAGAAGCTAAGAAAGCAAAAACACTATGTTCCATACTTTACATCCAACAAATACAAGTCACAAGTTCACAACTAAACTGAGAGTGATGACAATGAACTGAAAACCTTCCCATACCTGTAATAATCAATTTTAAATTGCTCCAAGTTGAATGCAACAATCAGTCTGGCTCCCCATTAATCCAACATAGGCAGGTTCAGGCAGACAAATGCAATACACCCAATTTGTGATTTCTTATTTAAATATGGAATCTTATTTCCATTGTTGTTATGGCTGATTAATATGAAACAGATTATGTTAATTATGTCTGGTAGTCTGCTAAAAATACTAAAATGAAATAGTAAAAGGGCAGATTGATTGATTTATCATTTACATATTAGAATAATACTGTCTGGTCTAAAAAAATCTGTAGATTCAGTTTTAAAATCTGTATAACAATAGATAACGACAAAAATCCTTAGATCTATAAATCCATGGAGTTGGCAATGCTTTTTATATTTCACTTACTTGGTTTTTAATTGGACATATTTCAGGAACATTCACTCTCATCATTTGCTAGAAGCATTTATCATATATATCAAATATATCCAGCATTAATCAATAATTTATCAATATTTATCAAATATATCCAACAATGGTGTCTTGAAGGTCATATGCAGCTCTTATTTTTGATTATGCGAATTTTTTCTACTTCATTAGTTCCGAGATAAATTTCTCCAACCTCCTACAGAGTAGATACCAGTTGGTCTTCTGCCGATGGTAGGGAGTGAATGTTCCCAAAATGAGTTCAATTCAAAAACCAAGTAAGTGAAGTATGTAACCAAATCAACTATTTATCAACATTATTTTACTATTTCACTGTTAATAGCTTCAAAGAGTAGAAGTTCATACTGCTTTTGTTATTACCATCCACTATTAGTATTGCTATTATTGGAGAGCTTTGAACCTTCTCCCTGCACATATATTCTTCCATCTGAGAATGACTATAGAGATGACTCAATTGTTGCAATTGGCACACACCATATTTATGCTTTACTATTTTTTCTGGCAACCTTCTGCATGATAATAAACTCTCTGTGCTCATACTTTGTTGTTAATCAAATGAATAAATTAACATTTAAAAAAGAGAGTCGACCAGGAACTGATTGTAGTGGCGATGACTCCAGAAACTAGTCTTCCTTTTTATTAAAATCTTAGTGATATATATGTCACAATTTCAACTCAACTTTTTTAAATGTTAATATTTGATATCACTGTTACAAAAGTTCACCATATTATATTTAAATGAATAAATGTCTAGATTTATTCATACTAAACATATTTTTTTGCATAATGCTCATCCATTTTACTTTCTGGCAATACTCAACAAAATGCAACAAGTCAACTAATCGAAAGGTTTATTAAATGAAATTCCTGTAAGTCTTGGGTGCAGACCTATCTTGTTATATTTCAATAACAATAATTTTTTTGCATGCCCATTGAAGAGAATTGCTGTAAGATATTGCTTTTCTTAACGGTATAGCATATATATAGGTATATTAAAGAAGTTTGTAAACTATTGTTTGTATGTAAATTATAATTAATCTGTCGTCTAACACACTCTAATGCATCACTTACTTTTAAATATGATGGTACCAGTTTTGAAGAGACATCCTCTCCATCTTCAACCAACTTGACAACTGGTATGAGAAACTAACATCTCTGAGGACCTGTAACTCCGTCCTGGTGGTGTTTTTTTTCTTTATAAACTGGAAATTGCTATTACATTCTCCTATAATGTCAAAATTCATAAGATGATCCCTATGTTTATGAATATAAATCTTCTCCCATGTGTCCAATTCTGTACGTCCATGTGCTTCTTTTAGTAATTTTATTTCTCTTTTTATGTCGTGATTATCTTTCCAAAAATGGTGTACCACTGCTGACCCATCAATCTGTTTGTACTTAACTTTCCTGAGATGTTCCTTTAACCGTGTTCCTATGTTCCTTTTAGTTTTTCCAAAGTATATCTTATCACATTCTTTACATGTTATTTTGTAGATGCCTGACTTTTTCTCCTGTGGAATGTTATTAAAACTGTTGTCCACTAAAGCATTTTTCAGAGTGTATCTGTTAACAGGTGCCAATTTAATGTTAATATCTTTAGGATTGCTGTGCTTTAAACTACGTTTTCCTAATATAGCCAGAATATATGTGTTACCTGAAATCCATAAACAGGGGAAGAGCATGAGACCCATCATTAATAATATAAATACCCCTACATCATTTCTAGCAAAATGGCTTACAGACAGATTTACAGTTCTACCAAGGTTTCAAAGCATAAGCATAAAAAAACTCATTCCAGTTAATAGAAAAAAATAAAAGATTTTAATGTTATACCCTCTGATATTTTAGTGTCTTTCAACATAGTGTCTTTGCTCTCGAGTATTCCAACTGACAAGCTTTTATAGTTTTTGAATGATTGGTTAAAGGAGGTAGGAATTAATGAAACTCACAGGAAAGAATATGTCCACCTTACTAACCCTTGTATAAACCAGTCATATTTTACATTTGCAGGAGAGTTCTATAAACAGAAAACAGGACTCACAATGGAAAATCCTTTGTCCCCCTTTCTGGCAGATTTATTTATGAGTACATTTGAAACTCATATAATTTCCGCCTTTCCACATTATTTCAAATGCTGGTACAGATATGTTGATGGCATTTTTTAGTATAGTGAAAAAAGAATTTGTTGAAGATGATTTGAAGGTTTTAAATATACAAGATAGGAATATATCCTTCACAATGGAAACAGAAACTAAGGGAATGTTGCCGTTTTTAGATATAAAAATTAATAATAATCATGGAAATTTAGAATTTGGAATCTATAGAAAGGATACACACACAGATAATTATATAAAATCAAATGGGTTTAACCCCATAGCTCACAAGCACTCAATTTTCAACAGTTTAACACATAGACTGGTGAATTTACCAATCAGTAAAGAGGAGTAGAAAAAAGAATTTGAGAAGATATAGGAGATTGCCATTATAAATGGTTGTAACAAAAATTTAGTAAACAAAAAACTTTATAGATTCCTAAAGAAGAAATTGATCAAGAATACCACCACACTATTAACTGAAAAAGAGAGACTGATTTTTAAAAAATTCACCTACCATCCAGTATCTATGAATAAATTCCAAAAATTTTTTAAAGTATTAACATTAAATTGGCACCTGTTAACAGATACACTCTGAAAAATGCTTTAGTGGACAACAGTTTTAATAACATTCCACAGGAGAAAAAGTCAGGCATCTACAAAATAACATGTAAAGAATGTGATAAGATATACATTGGAAAAACTAAAAGGAACATAGGAACACGGTTAAAGGAACATCTCAGGAACGTTAAGTACAAACAGATTGATAGGTCAGCAGTGGCACACCATTTTTGGAAAGATAATCACGACATAAAAAGAGAAATAAAGTTACTAAAAGAAGCACATGGACATACAGAATTGGACACATGGGAGAAGATTTATATTCATAAACATAGGGATCATCTTATGAATTTTGACATTATAGGAGAATGTAATAGCAATTTCCAGTTTATAAAGAAAAAAAACACCACCAGGACGGAGTCATAGGTCCTCATAGATGTTAATTTCTCATACCAGTTGTCAAGTTGGTTGAAGATGGAGAGGATGTCTCTTCGAAACCGGTCCCACCGTATTTAAAAGTAAGTGATGCATAAGAGTGTGTTAGACGACAGATTAATAATAATTTACATTTAACAGGCTTCACTGTGTAAATTCCAACAGCATTTTTCAAAAATGTCTTATTTTTTGAAGTTCTTAAATGAATTGTGTTGTTTATATGTATTAGCAAGTAATTGTGATTGATTGTTGTGGGCCTTCACAATGGCCAAGGTAGATGTAATGTAGTAAATGCCAGTAGAACAAAGAGCTATTACTAGAACACAATTGCATACTATCTTCCTCAAAAGTATAGCTTTCATTTATTTCAATGGTAATACCACATTGTTTACAGATTCGACAAAAATTCCCTCAGAGGCCAGCTCACATAAATCACCAATGTTCAGCCCCTACAATTAAAGGTATTGGAAGTCAACAAATAAGCTATTTAAGATCAGAGAGCACAGTTCTTCCAGCTGCAGTTAGAGTTTTCAAGAAAAATAACCACTTTCAAAAGCTGCAGGAGTACAAACAAAAAGTCAGCATTACCAACATGCCATTATATAGCTCACAGTACTCCAATAATGTCAGGGTGTACTCTTGGTAATATGTATGCATCAAATTCAACTACAGGGTAATTTAAACATAAAATTTAAAGTTATGTGCTATCAGCATGCATGCTCTACTGTGCTGAAAAATGTATACCCAATTTCTAATATTTATCTTCAAGGTTTATCCGCATAGTTTGAAACAATTTTTATTACTTATCTAAAACTGCTTCCAAATTTGTGTGTAAAGGATAACTTAAATACTTATATAAATGTTTTTACACTGGATTGATTGAGTAAACAATATGTGTTTAATAGGTATTTGTGCTTTATTGATTTAACTGTTATATTACAAAATGATGAAAACAAAACCTACATCAAATGGTATAATCAAGTGTATAAACTCAATGAGGGTTATGAAAATGTGTACCCTCAAACATGTTCCACAGTAGTTTTGATATATTACTGAAGTTTCAGTAACTTTGACATTGTTTTTGAAAGAAACAATTTAATTTTTATAGTAGTTTTTATTTGTGTAAAGTTTTAGAATGTTAGTTTTACTTTTTATATTTAAAACTGATAACTAAAATTTATTAATTTATTCTAGCAACTAAAAAATGTGTACTAGTTACTAGTTTACCACAAAAGGAGTATATCCTGAATTTCTTACATTTCAAATGATTTCTGAAGAGTTGGCAAAGGAGGAGATGCTTTTATATATTGTAGGGGAAGGGTATATAAGTATAATATTTTGTCTATGATACTAACTTTTGTTATACAGTCACTTCTTATGCTGAAATAAGAAATATTATCCACATAGAGTCAGCATTATTACAGCATCCAGGTTTCAGGTCAGGCAATGTATATTACATTTTCCCTTATAAGATATATTAGAGTTTTTGTACAGGTAATGAAGTACTTAATAAAAAATTGTTAACCAAGGCAATTATTTATTTTTAACAAGCATAATACAGTTTAAAATAAATGTTGAAAAAGTATACAAAATTTGTATTCTCCTTTCTAAGAAAAATTTAATTATAATATATGCATTGTATTATCTGTCAGGGAATATGGGAAAATTGGAAAAAAAAACCTGTAAGTTTGACTTAGGTAAAAATCTGTAAAAAAAAAAAATATATAAGGTAAAATCTGTGTGTATATATATATATATATATATATATATATATATAAACACACACAAAAGAACCAAGAATGTTGAATTTACCTACCAAAACAAAGGAACAGCAGTTTATGCTCAATGTCTTTAATTTACTGTTCCTTCAGTCATACTTGCTACAACTTAGAAGCAGTATTAATGAATATCATTGTATGATTCAGTTGAACTACACACTCTTAAAGCTTCACTTACTTTTCATAAATGTATGGAACCGGTTTCGAGAACATTTTGTTCCCATCTTCAGCCATGCTAAAGTTCAACTGTCGGATCATTCGTTGAGCTGTTGGAATGTATATTCTGCTCTGGTGGCGGTGTGATAAACTTGTAGTTTATGTTCAACTGAATCATACAATGATATCCATTAAAATGATTGGCTTCACTGTGTAAGTTCCAATTTACATTTTAGAAGCAGTAGTTTATACTATGATTTATTTCAAAAGACAGTCTTCAACATATTGCCCAGTTTGGCATACTTCTTGATGGGACCCTTACTAAAGAACTGACAAAGAAAAGGTTTCAGCTCAAACAGGAATTGTGGTTAAAATTTTGTGCAGAGACAATGGTGAGGAAGACCAGAAAAACATTTATTTGTTTGACTGATACTTACAGACCTCTAGACATGTTAAAAAATGTACATAGGTATTTTCTATAAAATATATGAAACAGCATGTAGTAGAACAAGGCAAAACATGCAAAAGCAATATCTGAACAATCTTCTGTTCCCCATCCCATACATGAAGAATCAAATACCACAATAAATTGTTTAAGTTGGGAACTTGTACAGGACCTCTATAACTGATTCACTGCTAGGAATATTGAAGCATAGTGCAATATGCTTCTACAAAAATACATATGAAGATTCTCAATAAAATGTAATATTTCCAACCTTTGAATGTGTATTTCATTAAACAACACAATATATATATATATATATATATATGTGAGAGGAATAAGAACTCTGGTTGATAATCCTGAACTTAAATTGCAGAAATTCAAGTGTTAAAAATGAATAAACTCCATATATTCTACACTATGCATTCAAAATGTTCACACCATCTCCACTCACTTACATAACAGTAAAACATGTTTCAGAAGCACTTGCTTGCATCATCAGCTGTTGACCAACAACTCCAATTGGTGACTGGATTCCAAGGTGCTTTCGTGGTGGTCTATGGTGGTTCTAGCAAGAACTTGCTGAGTTCATCCATGAGTGGAATATCAAAATACATTAAGTTTTTTTTTTTTAAGATAAAAATATTTTCTGAAGGGAATACCTTCAATAGGCTGTGAAGTTCTTTCAGGAGCTGATGATGGAAGTTAGTGCTTCAGAAACATATCCAAATGTTATGTAAGCAAGTGGAGTTGGTGTCAACATTTTGCACGCATTAATGTAGGATATATTACCACTCTATTGTCTACAGCTTCATAAGTACAATTTATTACATAACCACTGTGTTAGCTTCAATATTCCTGAGAGTTGGCCAGTTATGTGAGTCCTCAACTTCTAAAATGTAATTGATGGCATTTAGTTTTTTAATTTAGAAATGTGACTCAGAAAATTGTTCAAATGTTGCTTTTGCAAATTGTGCTTGTTACTTTATCCGAAAACTCTAACCATGTAAAAAAAAGCCAATGGTGTGCCCAAGAATATGAAGGGTGTGTGGTAGGTAACGCAGTATATTAATTTTTTTCTTTTAGATTTCATTTTGTTTCATCTTTATACACTTTTATTTCTCAATATAATTTTCTTGCAAATTCTTTATGTCAGAGCCTGTATTTAATTATGGTGCCATTCTGCACCTCTTATGCTATGATTTCCTTGCCATTATCAATTTCTTTTCCATAGATTGCATCTTTTACAGGAAGGATAGTCCATTAAATATTAATGATTATGTGGCTTTGTGCTGTCATGATGAACAAGAACTTTGGTGACATCTGAATGAAAATGGATATGCTGAAAGGAGCTCAACTTCTGAAGAGCTTTTGCAGTTACTTTTCAGTTAACATTTCATCTTGAGGCAATACATCTAATAAAATAATATCTTACATCTAATAAAATAATATCTTCAGATAACTATAAAAATGAGGACTTGACCTTACTAGCCGAGAGTACTATCATTAACTTTCTTCAGGGATCCATCTAGCATAAATCTTTGAATTTTCTAAGTATGGATAAATTTCAACTTATGTATTCACTTTTTTACACTTTACTCCATTCACTTACCCAAAAGTAAGACGCGTTTCGGGAGAATCTCTCCCATCTTCAGTTCCTTACTGAACTACCGTTGCTCGAAACTATGGCTGGACAAACGGATGTTCCTGTGGTGGCCTCTGTTGGTTGAAGTAGGAATTTGCTGAACTCGTCCATGGGAGGAAACTTGAAATTCATAAGGTTTTTTTCTATTTTTTAATATGAAAACTAACTACATCACTCAGATAGTGGAAAAAAATAAAATTATATGTAATAGTTTGTGAAGATTTAAAGATACTAACATAAAATGTTGTCATTTTCCAAGATAAAGGTTTGAGCAAAAAAAAAGTGTGGATTACTTATTGAACATCCTTTTTAGATTTCAAAGATACTATAGGTAGATGAATATACAATAAAACAACTATTAAAAAAGCCTTTAGCATAAGCTTAGCTTATAGAAGTAAACATCTTCAAACATCCAAAATCATTCCAAATAGCAAAAGGAGCAAGCGACCCCGTTTCTAAATATTTATAGGTTATTCTTATATTTTCAGTTAAAAGGTAATTAAAATTGGAGATTTAACAAACTGATTCTCCGGCAGCAGTATAATGACTTAATTATCACTTTGTCACATTCGTACCTTGTGCAATGTTTCAGTCAAAAGTTTTTAATTTAACTCTTCCTGATAAAATATATAGGATGTTTTAAGTACAAATCATAATTAAATAAGTTTTGCAAAGTACTTACTGCTGTGATTTATATATCATTTATTTAATTTGAAAGCTTAATGATTGTAGAGTTCTGAGAGAACAAAGTTTAATGGAAAGAGTGTTAGGCATGCTTAAGCATGTTAACAGAACACATAAGATTCAGCAATTTTCAGTTACAATTGTTCTAAGCTAATGACTCTATCTTTACGTCAGAGGTAGCTATCTCTTTCAGATTTGTGACTGCAGTCACCATCATGGAATCTCTTTCTACAAATGCAGTATGCAGTTCATTCATACGGCTTTTTCTGTACATCTGTACAGGATGTTCAGCTTAGAGGTATCAGAAAATAAACATTCACAATTTAAAAACAGAGGAAAGTATTGTTATGATTTCCATCTTACAAAATGCAAAAACTAAGTTTAATACAACAGGAATGATATGAAGGATGTCATGCTGATGTACATGTACACCAATGTTTAATGTGAGCACAAGCCAGGTGCTGCACATTCAGTACAGGAACAAACATTAACCATATGGATGCCACAACAAAAAAGGTATAGTGTATGCAAATTTATACTCTGGTTTGGGGAAAAAAAATTGCTATATACATGTATAATGCCCTGTTCACTATGAGTAACTGTGTGGAGTCTAGACATCTGCTGGAGGTATACACATCAAGTTGCTGACCATTCTCTTGGATTGGTGGGTTTATACATCAAGTTATATAAAGAAGTATGTTAATATTTTTTTTTTTTTTTTGAATGATTTATTTATGGATGCTCTTTAACATCTCAGGTCATCAGCATCCCATTCAAATCAGGGCATGAAATGGCGAACAAATTTTGCTCAGAGGCCTCTCTTTCAGGCTTGAGGTTCTTTTTCGTGCCATAAATGTACAACACGGGACCCACGGCTTTACTTCCCTTCTGAAGGAAGCCATATTTAGGATTTTTACGCCCCGAAAAAATCCATCGGTCCTGGCCAGGTTCGAACCCGCGATCTTGGGTTTAGGAGGCAAGTATGGTAACCATCGCACCACCAGGACCGACTTAATACTACCATTTGCCCTTCAAGTTATAACTGGTTTCTCAATAATTCTAAGCAGAATATCCTATATTTTATTATTTGCTACATATACAGTTTTTTTTTTCAGAAGAAATAACAAAGAAATTAAATTAAGTAAGATTAATAGTTATGTGAAAATGTTCTGTAAATAATTCATTTAATTTGAATATAACCATAGGTAGTCAAAAACTATAATAGAACTTTATTTGTAATTTTTTTTTATTTGATTTATTTATGGATGCTCTTTAACATCTCAGGTCATCAGCGTCCCATTCAATTCAGGGCGTGAAACGGCCAAAAAATTTTGCTCAGAGGCCTCTTCTTTCAGGCTTGAGGTTCTTTATCATGCCATAAATGTACAACATGGGACCCATGGCTTTACTTCCCTTCCAAAGGAAGCCATACTTAAGAGTTTTACACCCCCAAAAAAATCCATCAATCCAGGCCGGGTTTGAACCCGCAATCTTGGGTTTAGAAGGCAAGTATGGTTACCACTACACCACCAGGACCGACAATTTATTTGTAATGATGAAGTAGTACTACTTCCATCTCATCAGAACATAATTTAAAAAGTATTTTTATGACTATTTATGAAGCTTGTTATTACCAAACTAACATAGCCATATGGTCTATATATCCCATTCCTGAGAAATTTAATAATAATAATAATAATAATAATAATAATAATAATATAATTTATGTTGATCGATAGGATATGTAATAAATAAATAAATAAATAAAAATAAAATAGATGCATTGCATAGGATTAAACATTTTTATTTGAAGAAGTGAATGTCAAAGCAAAGTTTATGCAATTTTGCACCAGAGCTGAAGACTGTTTATTTCTGAATGAAGGGTGTTAAAACATGGCTGTAAATGCACTGAAGATGAAGCACATTCTGGATATCCAATTGAGGTCATCATTGAAAAGAAATCCATGGTATCATAATGGAAGACTGTTGAGTAAAACTACATGAAGTTAACTTAGACCATAGGCATCTCAACTGAATGAGTGCTCAATATCCTATACAAAAATATTGCACATGAAAATACTGTGTGCACCATGGATGCAATGATCATTGACTGTGAACCAAAAAAGTGCAGAAAGCACATTTCAATGCCATGTTTGATAATGTTCAATTGAAATCCCAGGTGTTTTGGCATCAGTGCATGATCATGAACAAAATTTTTATCTATCATTATACACCTGAATCAAAATAGCAGTCAAAGCAATGGAAAATGACTGGTGAAAGTGTGCTAAAGAAGAAAAAATTGATTTGTTAGCTAGTAAGGTACTGGGTACTTGTTTGTTTGATTTCATTCTTAAGGAATAATTCTGGCAGAATATTTGGCAAAGTAGCAATAACAGGAGCCTGTTACAATTATTGTACCATTTCTACAATGACAGATATAAATTGAAAGCAGGCAAACAGAAAAAGGAAAAATTCCAATGTGTGTTAAGTTTTTTCCAAATTTTTTAATATAAATTTTTCTAGACTTTCAATAATTGCAAGTATTCTGCAGAAAGAACTGGTGTTTAAAGAACAAAGAGGGGGAGATTGAGGGGGAAGAGAGAGACAGAAAGAAAATATCTCATTATAAAAGGAAGGCTATAAAGAAATTTATATCTAATCTAATTGTAAAGGAGAGTCATTAATCACAAAAAAATTATAAACAGCAGAACTAAGTATCAGATTATTTACAATGTATAATGCCTTAATAATAGAAAAACTGAAGCTTAATGTTACAAATATTTCAACTTGGATGTACTAAGCCATGGTATTAGAACTATGAACTTGAAATATTTTCATTACTAATTGAAATTTAAAAACCTAAAATATATCCTTGTGTGTTTCAAAAGATGTTTTATGCAGTTCATTGGATCAAAAAGTGGTTTCTCCAATACATTTTTCGAAATTATGATAAAAGATATACAATTTCAAATTTATCATTTAAAGGTTTAAAATACCCTATGTGGGGTAAATTATTTTCAGCATAATTATTTTCCTAATCCCAAGATCATGGGTTCAATCCCGGTCAGGACCAATGGATTTTTTTCAGGTATAAAAATCCTAAGTATGGCTTCCTTCGGAAGGGAAGTAAAGCCGTGGGTCCTGTGTCGTACATTTATGGCACAATAAAGAACCATATGCCTGGAAAAAGAGGCCTCTGAGCAAAATTTGCCAGCCATTTCATGTTCTGATTAGAATGGGACGCTAATGACTTTAGATGTTAAAGAGCATCCATAAATAAACCAAAAAAAGAAAAAAAATATATAGTTATTTCTCATTTGTGAAATGCTTTTGTTAAATATTTATATTAGTTTGTCAGTGAGCAATCTTTTTTGCATCTTGAAAAAATATATGAGATCTTTGTTAAATATTTATATTAGTTCTAAGCCCTTTGATAAAATAGCTCACAAAAAGTCAATAAAGTAAACATATTTTTTTAATTTGATCATCTCCCATTCTATTTTCTGGTAAAGTGTTTGATTGAAAAAAATTATATATATATTTCCCCATTTGCACTGATTTTTTGAGACTTTTTATCCATATAGTTTCATTGGTAATACTGTTTGTCATGTTTCGAGCTTGCATTATTAAATTGTTGCCAGCATAACACTGGCTAATGACATTAATGATTAATCCCATTATGCCCAAAATACAATTCTCTAACACACTTTCCTTCTAAGTTACTGCTCTCTGATTTTTTTTTTTTTTCTCCCCCATGTGGCTGAGCATTAAAGATAAACTTCATTGAGATCAGATTCAAGTACAACCAACCAAGAAGACTATATTTACAACTTCAACCAATCTATTCTAATGTATCAATAATGTGCTATCTAAATAGCTTAAGATTATCATTATTGTGAAAGATAATTTTGCGTAGGTATGTATATGTAATATTTTATAATAATTTTTAAGATTAAAACTTATTTTTTATAAATGTTTGTTGAGTCCCACGTCTCTTTGTAAATTCAAACAGAGATAAATATATAGTTCCAAAACATCTTTAAAAAATCAAGTTCTCTGATAAATGAGTCTTTGTAACTTCGGTTAATGTTTAATGTAATTTTCTTGTGATAGAATTAAATTTAATTTTTAGTAAGCATATTTGCTAATTATGATGTTTATTTAATTTTATACCATTTTCCAGTTTTTTTTTCTTTGTCCTACCATTTTTAGAGCTCCTTGTCCTTTTTTCATTATAGTGCATCTGGCCTCCACTCAAGGCTTAGGATGTAGTGTGGAACATAAATGACCCTGTTTACCCTATTTTGACAGGAGGAAAGTACTGCTCACAGTCGATGAGATTAAAAAAAAACCCACCCGTCACGTGGGATAGTTTTTAAGTGAAAGCTCTGTACTTTGAAACTGAGCACACAATGTTTATACATTGTGTTTTTCAGGTATTCTTGTTCCATGAAAGATTAACTGGAAAATGTCAGGGATGGGGTGTAGGTATTAACACTTATATCACCATCTAATTTCCTCTTAAAGTTGCTTATTTCTGGAAAATGCAACTTATTTGCAATTAGCAAGAAATACCAAAACTAAGATTATCTCATGCCTCAACCACATTACAGACATTATAAATGTTAAGAATGTTTCTAGAGTGCTTATTATTTTGGGATCTTATATAATTAACACCCTGGTTGTATATTTATTAGATCCTATTGAAATTGAAATACTGTCTTTTAATTATGCATTTTTTATACTCTTTTCAGCATTTCTTCAGTTCCTACATTATCCCCATAAATATGTTCTTCTTTAACTTTATACACTTTCTTCTACATTACTCTCTTACCTTCCCTATAAAATTAGCATATTTTCTGAAAAACTCTTTATTGCCAGTTCCAAAAAGCTTTATTGTCAAAATTCCTATCTGTTACCCTATTATGAATTTATAATATATTAAATGCCATTTCTTTTTCAATGCCCAACAAATAACCAAAGACACCGCATATGATAGACACTTATGTTATTCTAACACATGATCACATTTATGTGGTGTTGTATTCACTCTCAGCTCTAAATTTTCTCTTATAACTCTCATAAACTCCCACTGACTCATTGACAATTATTTAATTTTGTGGAAATTACATGAAGCCATTGTTGTATTTTGAGTAATGACTGTTAAATCAGAAAGAGATAAATTTACAATTCCTGTACTATATTGTTGGAACCATTGCAACAGCAAATGCCATGAAAATATATGTATTTGTACCAATCAGTTTTGTAAGGAGAAGATGGCATAGAGCTTGGATTTTACCCCAATATGAGCTTTGGTAACAAATCACTGGGCCATGCTGCTGATATATACTGCTAGCTGAAAGCATTGCATAACATAAAATTTAGTGCTACTTCAAATTACATATCTACTAAAAATACTGTGAATAAATTGTTCTTATTATACACATCAGAAGAACTAACTCTAATCTAACAAAACCATTATTAACAAACATTAATAATTAATGTATTATATGCTATATGTATAGAGGTATTTATATTCACATACACACACAACTTAAAATGCACAAAGGCATGCCACATTGAAAGTAAGAAACACATAAACACACTATAAAACACTGTTCAAGGCACTGTAAGACAATGTGAAACACTGTTGAGGTCACTTGAGGCACTCAATATATATATGTGTATATATATATATATATATATATATATATTGTTAAATAACATAGGTAGAACTTATTGATATTTCTATTAATGTTTATATGACCTGAAGCATAATGAATAAACTGTTTTAAAACTATCTTAACGTTGTAATTGTTAATATTATAAAAATGGAAGAACTAATCCTAACTGACTGCTGCATCGACATTTATATTAACTATATTCTGTCTGTATTTTATAATGCCCAGTTGGTCCTGGTGGTCTACTGGTAACTATACTTGCCTCATAGACCCAAGACCCCAAGTTCAGCCCTAACCAGAGTTCATGGATTTTTTCAGGTATAAAAATCTTAAATGTGGCTTCCTTTGGAAGAGAAGTAAAGCAGTGGGGTTCTATGTTGTAGATTGTGGCACATAAAAGAACTCAAGCATGAAAGAAGAGGCCTATGATTAAAAATTATCAGTTGTTTCATTCCCTGAATCAAATGGGATGATGACCTGAGATTTTGAAAGAATACTTGTAAATAAAACAAACAAATTCATAAAATCCAAATAGAGGCTTGGAAAGGACCAATAAAGTAAAGATCTGACATTTAGGAGTAAATAACACTTTATAATTTACTAATAAATTTAGATGGCATATTTAACTGAATCATCATTTAAAATTTGTGGGGAAATTTCATACTATTAACATTTCTTTGACATGTAAAACTTTGAAGTAAGACTATATGTTAATGCAACAGTTTTTTTTTATTACATAAAACCATTTAGCATTTTTAGATTACTTCATTTATTAAGTTTAAAACTTAATTATTCAGCAAAGTATTATTTTTTATAATGCATTATCTGCATTTTTGTAGCTATTATTTAATCATTTTATTACTAACAGAACTCCTTAATTTTATTAAAATATACCTATTTGTCATTTGTAAGTCATTTACATATGGCTTCCATTGCTTCATAATGTAGTTCTTTCAATTACATTTTATGTGAGGGCTGTGTGCCCTATATTTGCAATTATCATTTTATGCATTGTTTTATTAAAGGACTTTTGCTGAAAAAATTTATCTGTTCATCTGTTATTCCTTATAGATCTAAGATATTAATTAGCTCTCTGACTCTTATTGTTTCTGTATTGCCACCAAGAATGTGAATGATTTTCTCATCTAGTGCCTTAATTTATTTATTTACAACTTTTTCTTCTCCCATTTGTTTTGTTTATTGATAGGCTCACCAGAATGAATAACTGAAATATTTCTCATTGTTTAAATACAATTTCAAGTAGTATGGGTGCAAAAATGTACCTGTAGGCTTGAACAGGACTCCTTTATTTGCAAAAATTTTATTAATAGTAAAGTATGTCTAAGCTAGTAATGCAGCGTGAGAAAATAAATATTTCTTTTAAAGAGTATTACTTTATTTATAATTATACTGATAAGTATACACTATCCACATTAGGTCCTACAAATAATTCATTTTAGAACAAATGACTTATAATGCAATGAGGAAAACAGCATACTTCGTTATTTTTTTTTAGTATTATATAAATATATGTATATAGTGTCCAACATTTCGACAAAAATTACTATAAATCTGTGTAAATAGTTTCTTTTTAAGCAGGATCATCTCTGCAATGGATTAATGGTATGGCAATAATTTAAATATGGCGCTTAAACTAATTTTCAGGGTAGGAAACATGATGGAAGTTCAAAACTATTTGATAATAAAATTGTGTTAGCTTTCTTCTACTCAGCTATTTATGAAGTGAAGATATTATATATGTTTAAGTGACTGTTAAAATTTGGTCATAAACCTCTTTTATAGGATTTTAATGATGAATGACTCAAGGACATTAGATGACTTGTGGAAGACCTTGGCCAAACTGTTCGCGCTCAATTTTTCCCATGAGCCACCATTTAAAATGTCTACCACATGAATTGTCTGCAGATAACTATTGCGCACTTCTTGATTACTTAATCAGTTTCGCAGTTTATGTAGTGACACCTCTTTGTAATATATTATGGAGCAAAAATAAACAATGATGGCATAGTACTTCTAGATATTTTTGGAAATATCCTTTTGTTATTCTATTTAATGGCGAATACTATTGGACTTCACGTGTAAAGGTTACTGCGGAACAAAAACATTTAAAGGGAAACTGTCCCCCTAAAATAACAAACTAAGGATGTTGACTGTGAGTTTGTAATATATTTGGTTTGTAGCTATCCGTTAGTTTAGCAAATGACTAGTATTAGGAACATATTGGATAATAGAATTATTTGACGTTTGTGCATTTAAAATGCCAAATTGAAGAAACGTCGCCACTTAATTTCACTTGAACGTGTCTTCGTATAGTAAACTAGAGGAGCGTTCAGTTTTGAAAATTGTTGTCATTAGTCTGAAAGGGGCCTTTTAAAGATGAAATTCGAGAATTGTAACTTTGTTCCAGATTCTAAATGATGACCCACATTTGTATGAGATGGCTGCATTTGACATATCAATGACATATTTGCGGATGTTAATTTATGAGGCCGATGTCAATTATAGGTAATATGTTAATTCGTATTTTTTTCATTATGGTAAAAGTGAAGTAATTTAAATATTTTGTTTTTAGTGAATAGTTCTTGACCTTGAGAATGTTGAGCAGAGGATGGGTACCAATTGCCTGTAGTAATCTAGTGTTATGCGAAAGACAGGTAAGTAGTATAATTCTCAATTGAAAGTGAACTCTGCTTTTTATTTTATATATTTTTTAAACATGTAAATTTTTAGTTTCATTAAACTTGTTCAGTTGGAACTATATTATATTTTGCATATGTAAACCTCTTAGTTTTTTGAAACAATAAGAAATGAAAGTAATCTATGAAACATGAAGGATTTGCATTAATGGAAATCAGGAAATTTCCAGCCATTAGGATTACCATTAGGCTGTGAGAAGAAATCAAGCAACAAGAATGTGCTACATAAGCTTTTCCCTTATCCTCTCTATCACATTCATGCAAATTGTGCTAGTCAGCATTGATGCCATATGAAGTAAATGATCTCATGTCAGAACACCTATGGTTAGTACCTAGTAAATTTAGTAGATATGGCAGCAAGGTATCAGCATAGTAGTAAACAAACTGAATATTTGCAGATAAACGGTTCAACTACCCATTCACTTTTCACTCCACTCTTGTATTCTTCTAAGTATGCTTGGGTGTTGAGGGAATTTTAACATACTGACAGGTGGTAGAAGTCATTATAAGCTCATGAACATGTCTCAATCTAAATTCTTGCAAAAAGCATTCTTCCCAACAGGTGTTTTTCCAAGTTTTTCTCAATTCTCATCAATGGCAAATGCTAGGAAGATGCCCTAAACCTGAAAACTTCCCAAATAGAATTCTTTCTCAATTTATTATTTCATCATGTATTGACAGTGTCGACTGTCTGTATGCAAGTGGTGAAAAATGGCATTAAGCACTACTTAGAAAAGAAAAAAGTTGCTTCCAAATATTTGCTAAAATGGAGATAATGGTTTACAGTGATAATTTGGGTACCCATTGTTTTTGTTTGGGTTAATATATGAAAACCTAGGATGTAGTAACTTCAAAGTGCAGGCAATAGAGCAAGGGAAAAAAATTCTCTGTTTTTATTTTTGTTATGATATCAATAGCTCTTTTAGGTACTAGAACTAACACATTATAAATGCTTGATAATGCATTCTGGTTGGTGTAGCACTTAAAAAATAAAATGTTTTATTTTGAAAGTGCATAAGATATTCTTTATATCAAAACAGATGTTAATGCCTGTTAGTATTGTTGAGAAGTTCAAAACTTAAAAAGCTTATTTACAGCTTATTATCTTTTATTACAGAATGTTAATTTGGTTGTTAGTGGATTGTTGGAAAGTTGGTTTTTTGTTATATATGGGTATTTTAGTTAACTGTATTTTACAGTTATTTTGTTGATTGCTTTCATACCCTATTGGTGTTTCCTTAGGACACTGTACAACATAAAAAAAGCATTTTCAAAGAGATGTGAATAGGGATGTTCAGTTTAGGATAAAAATAGATCTGTCATTTAAGAAAGAACAATTTCAGAGGTGGAAGTAACATTTTCTGGAAGTCCTAAACGATTCAGAACTCTTAGAACATAAATATAAACACAGAAGCACACACACAAAAAAGAAATTATAAAGCCATAAAGAAGTTTAAGAATGGTAAACTACAATAGCTTGACAGTATAACAAAGGTCTTAAGAAGAGGATATTGTGCTTTTAGCAGAGCTTTTGAAACTTTTGTTTAAGAAAATTTAGGAAGAGCAGCAAATCCCAACTGATTGGAAAAAGGGCCTTCTTCACAAAAAAGTAATATGTTAGTGTGAGATAATTGGCATGGCATCACATTCTTGTCCATTCCTAGCAAGGTGTTTACAAGGATTTTACTAAATCAGATTGAAGGCCATATGGCTAGGAGCTTAGAAGAGAGCAAGCTGGTTTCCACAAAAATAGGTCTTCTGTAGATCAAATTAACACACTGTGCACCATAGTAGAGCAATGTCTGGTTGTGGGGGGGGGGGGTGCTGTATTTAGTGTTATTAGATTTTATAAAGGCTTTTAACCCTCTGAAAATAAGAATATGTGGAAATCTCGGGAGAAATGTGGCATGCCAGGTAACATAATGCTAATTAAGGAATTTTATGAGGACAATACATGCCAGATAGTTCATAATGGTATACTAAGCAATCTAATAAAGGTCTACTTCTCTAAAGAAAGATTAAATGAATGCTCTGAAAAACTATTACTTCAACCAGATTAGCTTCATTGAGTAAAGCCTGTTCATATATCTTTAGATTGTTTAAGTAAAAATTATCTAATTTCAGCAGCATATCAGCTGCTCTCACCAAGTGTGACATTATTTTAAAAGACAATGACCTTAAGAGGCTGTAATTTTTCAGGAAAAACTCATATATTTATAGAAAATGTGAGATTATATACATAATAACTTAAACTTCTTCCTGGATTGTCTGGCAGAAACATATTTCTTTGGACAGATTTTTATGTTTGCTGATCAAACTCTAAATAAGCTCAGAAAAATACAGTACTTACTCTGTTTATGTAATAGAATCAATTCTCTTTCATTAATCTCCACTGTCAAGAGAAAATAAATTTCATCCTAATGAGAAGCTTCCAACCAATGTTTTTTAGATGAAAAAATGCTTATTTTATAATTAGAAATAGTTCTTTCACATTGTGTAGGACATTAGTTGAAAAGGAAGAATCGCACTTGAAAAATTTGGGTCATGACTGGGATTCATACCATAGATCTTCAGCTTTCCATGCTGACAATCTAACCAACTGATCTACTGTGTCAGTATGGAACTATAAACCCCTCTCATCTGATTCTGTATATCTAGATTTTCTCTACTATTAGAAATGTATTGCTTAAGAGGCGACTTGTAATGCTACAAGTACTGTTAATTTATGCAAAGAAAGAGTTCTTTCCTTTCATACTGGCCATGTGTAGGATGTGTGTACGAAGAATTGGACTTGAAAAATTTGGGTCATGACCAGGATTTGAACCACAGATCTTCAGCCTTTCATGCTGATGCACTAACCACTGAGCTACCTTATTCCTCCAAGCATGGAACCAGCAACCTGTCTCATTCGATTTTATGTTATTTTGCCAATTTATTTCTTGGTCTTTCATATCCGAGTTATGTAATTGCATTCATAGTTCATCCACTGTTTAATATTGGCAAAAAAAAAAATATATATTTTTAAAACAAACAAAAAAGTTGCCTTTGGAGCCATAACATGGTCAAATATCCTATCATTACAACATGTATGTGACTGCCTTCCTGCAGTTGAACTTCTTAACAATTATATACATTTTTATTGTTATTATTGACAGTTATTCTTTGAATCATTAAGGTTATATTAACAATTTCAAGCACCAGCATTCCAGTATAATATTTATATTTGGTGCAAACTGTTCTAACCTAACCTATGAAGTTAGTGATGATAGTGAAATCTATAAACTATTTTTAGAATTAATGAAACTTACAGATCAAAGAGCAGACACAATATGCAGTGTCCTGGAAAGTCTCAAAAAATGGTTATGATGAAAATAAACTTTGAGACTATATGGTTAACTTCACAAATAATGGTGCAGATGCTTTTTGTGGGAAAAAATCTGGCATAGAGCCACAATTATAAAAAATGTTCTAAAATCATGTTAAGGCATTGTATTAATTTGGAACTTGCAGCAAATGTTATGCTACAAACGTTGATGGAGGAGTGAATCATTTTCATATTTGTCAAAAAATTGCATAACTTGTTGATTGTCTCTCCATAAAACTGGAATGAACTTGAGAAATGTGAACAAGTTCTGCCAAGTGAACCTAAAAAGATTGGTCATGTTATAGATGGGAGGTTGGTAGTCTTTTCTTTTTGATGGACTGCCAAACAAAATTTCTTATAATTTTATTAAATTGCTAGAACTTATGTATGATCAACTTGAATGCAGTAAGATTAGTAATTTGATAATATGAAACTACATTGAATAGAATTGAAAGTTTAAAATCTTTATATCAGGTGACTAACAGAAATATCAAAGTGGGGAATTTAGAGGTGTGAAAGCTTTCCGACTCTTTAGAAGAGTCAGTTTAGACAGTGTATTATGGAACAGTATGTAAATGAGGATGAGTGAAAACGTGAATGAACATCATATTCAAAAAGTAGACTCAGTTTTTAGTGTTTATAATGATATTTGGAAGATGAAAAGAATTGCAAAACTTCACTTCTAATTTCGGTTTTATTTCCTACAAAATTTTAAAGATTTTATTCATTACAAGGGAACGGGAGTTGTAAGTCAATTTAAAAAATTGTTTTATTGCTATACACACCATACAAGTAAGCAGTGCTGTTTGTGAATGTGATTTTAGTGAAATGAATTTAATAATGTCTGATCTCTGATATTCACTTAAAAAGTTACTGTTTCTAGTATTATGTTTGTGTCTTTAATTGACCCACCTATCATAATGATTAATTCTAAACCATACAGTTCAAGTTATGGTTGCAAAAAGGAATGTACAGTGCAGATTACACAATGTGTGCAAAAGGAAGAAAGATGGCGCATATGGGAATCTATGGGATCTGTTGTGAATCTCAGATAATTTACCTTTTAAATACATTTACAGGTTTTGTAAAGAATAAATGAGTGACAATATTATACTGCACAACATATCAATGTATATGTAAACATGTATATAATAAAATTTGCGTGATTAAGTGACTTATCTGTTTTTGTTGTTTGGTTGAGTTGTTCTAGGTGTTCTTTTTTATTGTAATTATTTATGTAGATGCAGACAAATTTTTGTAAATATAGATTGAAAGATACTGTGGTAATTGTATATGACAAGTTCTATGATCGTAGGTCTCTGTGGCTGCTCCACAAACTTACTGAATGCTCCAAGAACTAACTAACACAACATAGTTGGAAATAAATAGGTTTCTATTAGTGTAATATGCAAGTTATAACTATGTTGCATGATAAGTGATTACTTATAGTTTAATTTATATTTTTTATACGTTATATTCTGTTCCATTCTGAAATTATTCTTTTGTAATGCTTACAGGTTTTCTCTTAATTGCTATCATATTACTGTCACTTTAAAGCCACAATAAACACTGGTTTCATCATCGTCTGGAAAGTGAGTATTGCAGTTAGCTTTCATAATGGAGACTGTAAGAGATCTGAATTTCTTTTTACAGAAAATGAGACCATCATCAACATTTAGAATTACTTAAAAGTATTTGTGAACAGATATTGATTGATGAAAGTATTCTTGGTCATTGAGTGAAAAGACAGTTTCACTAATCAGCCATGCAACTGCAGCAGTGGAACATACCCAATATCTCTCTTTGAAATAAACGGCAAATAAACAACTTGTTTTCAATTTAATATCTATGTGGGCAGTGTCAACACAATTATCCACCGGTTTGAATATTTGAAAATTTGTGCTAAATGTGTCCATCAAAGTCTTAACAGCTGATCACAAGAAACATAGAACCATCATCTATTCATACCTTTTTGCTCATTACAAGCCTGAAAGTGACAATTTCTTGCTTAGTATTGTAACATAAGAATAAACATGGATTCATCACTTTGAGCTTGAGATCAAAAAATAATTTATGAAGTGATTTTGCAAAACTTATTGGGAAAAAAGTTCAAGATAACACTCTCAGACAATAAAGTTGGCCACATTCATCCCTGTCTCTGAAGGAATTATTTTCAGCAGCGTATTGCTTTGTAATCAAATATATGAAAACTCTTCAGAAGAATTGGTTGAAGAGGTGGTTCCAGCACATCTTTTTCCACAAAGATGTGACCAGAGATCTTCCTTGTGACATGAAAAGACAAGTGTACATACCTACACCAAACTTAAGTTTGGTGTTCTGCTCTTCCTTACCCATCCTATAGCCTCAATCTTACACTTTCAGATGTCTATTTCTTCAAATCTCTAAAAGGTGCAATCCATGGAAGAAGATTCGACAATGACAAGGAAGTCATAGGAACATAGGTTAAGCTAAGGCTGTGTGACAAAAGAATGGCACTTGTTTTAAATACTGTTGAAAGAGAAGATCTTGGCAGCTGAATGATATTAGTGTCATCCTTCATGAACCAGATTGGGCTATAACACAGAAATCAGCACTGGTGACCAATGTTTCTAAAGCATGTACTTGTGAATGGAAAATTTTAATTTGAATCCTCTCAGGACTGTTCTTGATTGACATTTTTTCCAGATTTTTATCATTCCTCATCAATGACAAATGCCAGGGTTGTGAGATACCAAGTGCTTCTTTCCCAGAATTCCTTTTGCAGTTTTTCATTTCATCTGATCTATTGTCATTTTCATTACCTTTGATGGCCCAGTAGTTAAAATGGACATTAAACACCATTAAAAAAAATAAGAAAAATAGTTTAAACACTTGCAGATTGATACTGTAATGGCATTTAAGTTCTGGCATCTACACAAGTAGCACAAAGCCATAGATTTGCAAGCAAATTGAATTGAAATGAAGTACTATATGGCCAAAGAAATGAACAATATAACATATTTTACACTGAAATAAACCAAACCCTGATGAGGGGGAAAAAATGTTTCATTACGTATTGAACACCTCTCATATTTATGTTCCTTAATATGGAATCTGAACATTCCTATCTACTAAATAATGCTAAAGTTACCCTTGCAACTCTGTTATCACAAAATTTATTAGTTCTCATAAGAACTCTTTTGCCGTCATTTAACATGAAGTACTTATTTAGAAAGTTATATCTAATTATTTATTGCTTTGAGTGCATGCTTTAAGGTCATAATTTAATTATAAATTAAGGACATTTATACCATACTTATGTCATTAATTTTAATTTCATGCATGGTCCTACAGAATAATTAGTAACAGGTAATAGAAATTCATTTTTTACACTAAACTCCACATACATACTGGTAAGTAAGTGGAGTTTAGTGTAAAACAAATGAATAAGTTTAGGATATATTACCACTCCATTGTCAATAGCTTCGTAAGTACAATATTCAGTTAACAGAAACATAATTTAGTTAAATAGGAGTTTTGTAATGTAATAACTTGCTACCTCATTGGGTAAGTGCTTGATCCCAAAACATGGGTAATATTGTGTTATTCAGAAAGTGAATGTTTGCTACAGTAGCACTTCATCAAGTCTACATTTAAAAGTCTAGAAAGTTAAAAATGTATATTTATTTTTTACAGGAACTATAACTTATAAGGCAACTGCAAAGTTACCTGTTGATTGTCAGCACGGAGGGAAGAAAGCTAAGATTGCCTGTAAGTGGCAAAAGAATAGCATTTGTTTTAAACACTGCCGAAGGAGATGAAGATCTTGGCAGCTGGATGGTGTTGGTGGCGTCCACCAGGGACCAGAACGAGCTGTTTTATCTTATTGCACATCAAGCGGATATCCTTTACAGTGTATTTAAAGTAAGTATAAGTCTTATATTATTTTGCTGAATTTGTGCATTTGAAAAGCCACTAAGAGCAAAATGTTTCTTTTGCAGGATATAGCACCTAAAGAAGCGTTGATTTGGTGGAATGCCAATGAATATGCTGCTATCATGGGGACAAGGCCTTTGGCTAAACCTGCAGGTAAATTTTGAGTAATCTTTGAAATGTGCAAAATAGAAATACATTGACTGCTTGATCACAATGCATGAGTTTATCTCAGGCCACCAGCTAACTTCATGAGACTCTAATGTTGAATAAACTGAACCAATAAAAATAAATGCAGCCTTGTTTCCAGTGTCTTCACTGTGTTTGGAATGAGCAACAAAAGATTTGCAACCCCCCACCCTATCACCACCACAACTGATTAGGCCTATTGTGACATCAAGAGTTTTGGTCTGTTCATATAGTAATTTGTCTTTCTTGGCTTCTGTGCTCTCTTGGTATATAAAGTAGTCAAAAAGCTTTCTGAGAGGTCTTGACATCTGTTATTCTTAAATGTTCGTAAAAGTTTTCCTTTGTATTTCTATTTCATTATCAGTTTAAAAATATTTAATTTCTTATCTCTTATTGGTCCATAAGCGAACATCCAACTGTTCTCAAGAATCTCATTTTAGGCTACTTTTATTATCCCTTTGGATCAAAGTCCAATTTTCATTGCCATATAAGCTTGGAACTGCCAAAACCTTATAGAATTTCTGTTTTAAGCATGCTGTATTATTCCAAATTCTTCTTGTGGTTTCACACAGTCTTTGAAATTGCTATAAATTTGTATCTTTTTAGTTGTATGATGTATTGAAAACCACCTCCACATATGGCCGAGGTCGTTATGGCACGGACTTACGATGGGAGGTCTGGGGTTCGAATCTGGCCAGGATCGTCCTCTCTGACGGAACTTTTTTCTAGGTTTTCCTCAGTCCTCATAAATGGCAAATGCTGGGGAGGTACCCTAAACTATGCTTGGAATGTTTCCTTCCTTTAAAAAAATCCTTTCTCTATATATTACTTCATTGGGTGTATGATCAACCTCAGTAGTAAAAATGGGCAATAATCATCATTGAAAAAATTGAAAACCAAATAATAAAATTATTTCAGCTGCTCTTTATTGTAATTTATTAAAGTTTTGTATCTGAAATGATTCTTTGCTTGCAATGCCATTGATTTTGTGCCTAAAACTTTTTAATTGTATTTGTTGCTATTTTTTTACTAATTTATATGTAGTTTTTTAGAGATATTCCTCTCACTGGAAACAACCGTGACATCTACAAATAACATTATGCTTAATATTTTATAATTTACTTTAAAATCTTTAATTCAAATATCTTGCCATTTTCTAATACTGTGGTCAACACAAAGAGTAACGAAAAATGTTAATTGGAACTTTTACAGTGAAACTAATCATATAATTAAGATCATTGTATGATTGAGTTGAACTGCACACTCATATTGTGTTCCACTTACTGGTTTGTAATATGTAGTACTAGTTTCACGAACCATTGTTCTCATCCTCAGCTACTTTTGGATAATTTGTATGCTGTGGTAATGTGCATTCTACTCTGGTGGAAGTGTGATGAACTTAAATTTTATGTTTTTATCCCTGGAAGTGTCAAAGCTCATTAAACTGTCACTGAATTTATAAATGAAGATTTCTTCCATGTTGCTAATTCTGTAGTGAAATGGAGAAATTGGCAGTAGCATCTCATTTCTGGACAAAAAGCCACGACATAGTGAATAATGCAAAATTATTAAAATCAATATAAAGACCTAAAGAATTAGCAACATGGGAGAAAATGTGCATTTACAAATACAGTGACAGTTCAATGAACTTTGACCTTCTGGGGATGAAAACATAAACTTTTAGTTCTTCACACCTCCACCAGAGCAGAATATACATAACCACAGCATAACAAGTTATCCAGCAATTGACAACTGAGGATGCAAACAAAGGTCCGTGAAATTAGTACTGCATATTATAAACAAGTAAGTGGAGCAATAAGAGTGTGTAGTTGCACTTGATAATATAATGATCTTAATAACACGAAGGTTGTTAATAAACAACAAAAAATATAAATGATATTATTGTATGATTTAGTTGAACTACACACTGTTAATGCTTCACCAGTTTCGAGAACATTTGGTTCTCAAAACCAGTTTTATACATTATGACAAGTAAGTGAAGCATTAAGAGTGTGTAGTTCAACTAAATCATATAATAATATAAATTATATGATTGACTTCACTGTGTAAGATCCATTTTACATTTTAATTTTAACAAAAAAGTTTTTTCTCTATACAAGGAGATCTTAAATAAGTAAATATAGATAGGAAGCTAGTCATGAACCTAAAATATTGCAGGCATTGAAACATTAAAGTAAATGCAAAAGTTAATAGTATAATGAATTAGGGTTAAATTTTGTATTAGAATGACTTCATGCCATCTTAGTGATCAAAAGAAACTGTTGTTAGTAACACATGAACAGCATAATACCATAATTCAGCATCGTGACAATCTATACATTTTAAGGACTAATTACATGATTGCAGGCAACTGCATTTGAGTAGTATATTTGATGATGAACATTACTAAAAATATCAGCATAGTATTTTATCATTTCAAATGGAATTTGATAGAAGTCAGTGGTATGTATACCCTTTGGAATTAACCATTACAAGATGGCAACATGTAGTATAGTTATGCAAAGATGTGGTCACAATTGTGCGCAGATTAGAATGTAAATGGGGGAAAAGGTGAGCTCCAAATTTGTATTAGTAAGTGATGAAGAGAGAACCACAAATAAAGGTAACACTGGATAGTAAAGGAAAAAATGCAAGCAATTGAAGATACAAGGATTTTGCCAATGGAAGCAAAATCCGCACATGAAGCAGATGTGATAGGATTGCTAATAATAGTTGACACCTTAAATAAGGTCCTACAAAATGCCCAAGCTGATATTCAAGCACTAAAAAATTAGAACTGTGGCCCCAAACAAGATTCACGTGATAAAAAAAAAAAGAAACATGTGCTTCAGTAGTAAAAAATGTCAAATATAAAACTATATAATATGTGACAGAAGACTTTATTATGGTAAAAATGGACATAAACAAAGATGGTTAAGTCTAGATAACATGAAATTAATAAATACCTCAAGGAACATTTACTGCAACTTAAAAAACTGACATGCAGTGTTCCACGTAGGACAGAACAAAACATAACAGTGAAGGAGGCATGAAAACAAACATTGTAAATAAACCTAGATTCAAGATATTAGTGCTATGTTAAAATTTGTAGGGAAAATATGCAAAAACAAAGGACACAATGTTTATTTTTATCCAGGCATCAGATTAAATGAACTTAAACACAAAATGGAGAGTGGGAAATTAAAGCAACAACAACCTGAAATTGTAGTAATACACATGCGTACACTTACCCAAAGAAAGAATGGCCACATACTTGATGACAAAATATGAATGTCCCCTTCAAATCGAGACTTTATAATCCACTTTTCCCTCGTTTTTCCCAAATAATTTACCTATCTTTATATTCTTTTTCCCTTTTACACTCAAGAGTTTAATAACCAACACTTCTAGTAGTAAATTATCCCATTTTTTAAGTCAAATCCATTTCCTCCATTTTTTGGATTCCTCTAGATAGAATATGGTATAATCACTCAGTGGCAGCCAAAAAATGGAGGAAATAGGTTCAACTTAAAAATGGGATAATTTACTACTGGAAGTATTGGTTATTAAAATCTTGAGTGTAAAAGGGAAAAAGAATATAAAGATGGGTAATTATTTGGGCAAAATGAGAGAGAAGTGGATTAGGAAAGTACAAAGCAGAGACAAGAGGGTTAATCTAGTACTGATTAAACTAATTGGATTATATCAGTGTTGGAAATGAATAATTTAGTGGTTAGCAAGGTGACAACTTGAAATTTCATTATGCCAATAATTGGAGTGTTTTGGATATGCTGGAATTGGATTTCTGTGGTAACTTAATTCCATCCATTAGACCAATTAACATGAGGTGGCAGCAGAAAATGCACAGTAGACAGGCCAGGCCATTTTTTCTTCTGGTGGGGGAAGAATGATTAGTTATGCAAGTGATGCATGATTGTTCACATCACATAATCTAACAGTCTCAGAGTTTTAGGCTGGTATCTGTCAGCTTTGTAAACCACAGGCTAGTTGTACTGTTTTAATATATTCTATTATATCACTTAACCTGTGTGATTATATGTGTGTGCATGTGTATGCACGTGTGTGTTTGAACAAATATTGTTCCCTTTTGTTTTTGTTGATAGCTTTGCACTTTAAACATAGAAATTAAAATTAAAGGGAAAGTGGTGCAATTGCAAATCCATGAAGTAGTAAGTAATGTGTATAAAAATATATGAAAAAGCATACAGAGATTGGTGGGTACACATTAATGTGAAAAACATTGGTAGCTGAGACAACAGCATTTCTAAAAGAAACGTAATAAGGAAACCAAAGACATGGACAGAAGTGCTTTCACTTTTTTTCTTGCACCTCGTAAAAAGAGTCCTAAAAATCTTATTGAGCCAGTTTGGATAGTTTCAATGAGGTAGTGCACCAAACAGTGAATGAGTTTTATATCATGCTTAAACAAAAACCTATATCTAAAAAGGTACATGTAAAATTAAGATGCAACTTTGAAGCCAGTGTATCTACACTTAGAAAAATACTGCTGAAGTTAAGCTTTGGTTGGAAAAGAAGGAAGAAGAATGCAAAAGTTTTAATGGAGTGCTATGACATCAGAGCCAAACTGCTTGTAAAGGGCCTAAGCTTATTTTTATTCATGTGGGAGGAGAGCAAGGCTTTATTCCTATTAGCTTATGTCCATTTTAAGTTCCATCAAAGATTGGTGACTTACCATAGTGATATGAAATACTCCAATTATGAGAAGTGGGTAAAAGGAAGACTGGTTCCCAAATTTCCATCAAACTCTGTCCTGATCATTTATTAATGCCTCATATTAAATGTGCTTCTTAATAAGGTGCCTACTGCAAAATCCAGAAGAGATAATGGTATTCTGGCTTAGTGAAAACCTGCCCATAGGACAGTTCAATGCCGACAATTTCTCCTACATTCATAATCCAGATATTATAACATAATAATTCCCCTGAAACCTAAACAGTCCATTTACAAAATAGACACCATTCTTCATGTACATAACCACCATACCTTCCCTACTTACCAACCTGAATTTCAACTCAATAGAGCTCATTTGGATTATGGCAAAAAATGCAGAAAGAAATGTCACACATTTTCAATGGACAGCATAATTACATTAGCAGATGAAATGTTTGCTAATATTTCTGTGGAAGATTGGCAAAAAGGATGTAAGCATATGAAATGTTTTAAAGAAGAGTACATTTGCAGCGAAAGTTTTCCAGAATGCAGGGCAGGAAATTGTCATTCGTTTAGGAGATGGCAGCAGTCATTCAACAGTGGGCTTTTCAAGTGAAGATGAAGGGGAGGACAATGATAAGGAAGAAGAGAAGGAGACACAGCTAAATCTGCAAGTGCAACAGCTGTTGCTTGAAACCAGTCTTGAGGTAAGATTTGTACGTAGATGCTCTCCCTCCAAGACAGTGGTTTCCTCGCATGTTTACTTGCCCATCTTCTAATGTGCATAGAGCTGCAACCTCAAGTTAACTGGACATTAATCTAACGAAATGCTTGTATGGTGGAGCTAGTGTCTTTTGGAATAGCTAAAGGCATTGGTCCCTTTGGTATATCATATGGGATTGTTTATATTTAGTTTATTAGATTTTTATGTATTCTTGCTTTTTTTTTTCTGATAGATTTTCCTTTTTGTTGATGGAAATATTTATATTCTTGCATGAGTCTGTGTGAAATAAATATTCATATTCAATACATTTCGTTTATTGAAAGTGCTAAGAAAAATGCAAACTACAAGGGGTCTCTACATATCTGGCCCAGGCCATTTTAGGTGTACCTCCTTGCAATTACAGAAAGTTTTAATACACTGATGATTTTATACTAATCCTTTATCAGCTAGCTACAGTCTCTACAAACTACTAATTCTTTTATTTCTGAAATGCCAACTGTAATGCTACATGTATTCACTTTCTAGAGGAATTTTCAAAATCCCAAGCTCAATAATTAATGAATTTAATATAATTTCACTTCCAACCATTCCAAGACCAGTGACATAATCATACAGGTATTCTTTATCATTTAAAATTGATCTAAATTACATGTCTATCAAATGACCATTTCCATTTCATTTTTACCTTCCATTATTGCTACACAGTACATAATCCACAACACACTCTCCCCATGCACTTGTAAATGTAAATTCACCAGTTTTGCTTCCCCCAGCACTGTTTAGCATTACAAAGCCATTGTTCTCAGAAAAGTGAATTTGTTTTAGCCCCTCTTCATTCACAACTTTGTCTTTACTATGCCTAATCCGTATTGTGGTAGATTCATCTCTCCCCATATCTTCCCACACACTTAATTCCTTAATCTCCAACTCTCCCACTCTTGCATTCAAATCTCCTATTAACATGAACTCCATTAAGGTAATTTCTGTTTTTATATTTAATAATTCCATTTCTAATTGTTGAAAGAGATCCAGGTTGTGAAATTTGGAATTTAAGGGTAGGATTGTACAATACACCAATGCATAAGTTCAACTCTTGTATTTAACACCTACATAACCTCACTAATTTTTGACTGCCTCTCCTTAGCTTTGCTTGCAAGATTATTCCTCAGCAACAAACCTAAACCTCCAGAAATTCGAACTTTAATATTCTTTCTTAAACCATATTTGCCAATGAAATCATACCCTTGAACCTTAATGCACTCATTGCTCTCTAGCCAGGTTTCAACTAGTGCTAACTTGTGGACCTAATTAAAAATTTCCTTGACAACCCAGCATTGATCCCTCTGTTTATTCCTTTACAGTTCCAAAAATCAAGTTGCACAACCTTCCCTCTATCTTTCTCACCCTATTGTTCACCTGAATGGAACCTAAAAGGAATCTAACTTGCTCTTGCTCCTGTGCATTCTCCCACTATTGGGATGTTGGCTGACAGGCAGTACCTACTGATATTCCACCACCACCCTATGCTCCACTATGTCTTCAAAATAAACTCCCTTTTGGAGTGATATGACGCTAGACGAACTTGACCTAGACTCAGTTGGTACCGTCTTAACTCCATACTCATTCTCCTGACCTACTTTCCCTTACCAGCTGAGCAGCAGAAGCAACTCTCTCTTATCCAGTGATATTCTCATTGTGAATATCATCTCTTCATCTGCACATGGACTCCCATTCACTTCTGACACGCTGATCTGGCTCTGCTTCGACCCTTGGACTTCCTCACTTTCCATTTCCCTTTGTTTTTGTTGCAATTTGTGTACTCATTTCCTCCTCATTCCTTTGCCTGGTGTCTCTCAGATCTTTTTCAAACTCATCAACTGGCCGATCATTGCTCCAAAGCTGTAGGTTACGTATGTATGTGCATTTATCCTCCGATCTTGCCTTCTTCATCTGTTGCACTAGTTCTTTCTTTGGGATTCTCTGCTCCACCGATAAACCTCTATTAATAAACAAATTCATTCCTTTTAATTTATTAGACCTTTTCAACTCCTCATAGACAATTTGCATGATTACAAATCTAACAATTATCATTATTCTTCCCAACTTGAAAAGCCTCAGCAATTTCCCATCCATTCAGAACCATCTCCAATCTCCCTTCCAAAATCTCTTTCACTTCCTGGGCCACACTCCTCTTCTTTCCTCTACACTAATATCAAATTGAATTTCAGATATCTTTCTTCCAAATTTTCTACTCTTCTTTTGATGATTTGGACTTCTGTTTTCTTGTTTTGCATTTCAATTTTATTTCATTTTTAATTTCTCTCCCCACATTGTTCATTTTATTTCCCAACCTTTCTTCCATACCCTGCAATATGTTTCGGATTTCTTCATCTGCTCCGTAATTAGCATTAGACCCAGGATTGATCTCTACTCCTCCAATGATTAGTAGCACACCAATTACTTACATCATAGCAAAAACATTCTCCATCTCCATGCTGAACTTTTTTTTTTAAATAGATTCCTCTTCATACCACTGAACAGACCTATTCTTGCTCTATAACTCTCTATGTTGATTCCCATTGTTACTTATGTCACTTTTCAACTTCTTTCTTTAGCTCCCAAGAAACACAACCTCTATCCTTCACTGCTAACTTAGCACTCCCGTTTTGGTAGGAAGCACTTAAGTCTCTGAACTGATAATGCAAATTGATTCAGTGATCATTAGAATGTGTCTCTCTCCATTCTAGCAATTAGAACTGTATTATCAGCATAACTTATGGTGATAAATCTCCTATTCCCCATTTCATAGCCAGGAAGACAGATTACTTGTATAATTTCATATATTACCAAATTATATAAATAAAGGATTCAAGAAATATTCTTTTTGATTCCTCTGGCATATTTAACTTTTTCTCTGTTAGTTTTCCTTGTAAATATACCTGTATTATTACTTTTGTATACCTATCAGATACCACCAGGAAATTGCTTAATGGGAGAGTAACAAGGCAACAGCTACATCTGTTGTTTATACATTTGCCTCCAGAACTTGTATCACAGGGTGGGAAACCTAGAATCAAGTCATAAAATTTGCAATAACCGCTTCAAAACCATGAAGTCAGTGATAGAAAACTTTTCTTTGATTTTGTAATGTCTGTGAGTGAACCCTTAAAAGCATTCAGCTGCCAAATATTCTGTTGAGTTTTATTCATCCTAAGTAATTTTGGTTGGCTTTCTAATAGTATTAATACTGGAGACATCTGGAAAAAGCAATGGGAATAATGAAAGATGCATTCTACAACTTAAGTGTGCTGTTATGCTACATAACTTAGAGGAATAGTTGCCACTAAATTACAAACTCTAATTTACGATATTAAACACATCTTTTACTGAATGTTTAATGGTGAAACCATTTACACTCCAAAGAATATTAATGTTTCTAGTACAGTTTATTTGTACACATCTGCCAGTGATATAATGTGGTGTGAAAAAGCCTTTATTTGAATATAGAAAGATATTCTCAGACAAAAAAACTATCTATAATAATAGCATATTTAGTACAATTTTGATAGTTAATTGTGCATTCTTAAAATACACTGAAAATTAAAAAGCTTAAATGCAGTAAACAATGTTAAAAACCGTAGAATTCGTTCATAATGTTCTAAAAATTAATTTGAATATATATTTGTTGCAGAATTGGTTATTTACATTTATGTTTTCTAATGTTGATTGAGAGCTGAATTTTAAAAATGGTTACAAAAGAAGCTATTTTTTTCATTTTCAAAGATTTTTCGAGGCTAATGTTAGCTGTAGACTCACAGAATTATAGTTGATAAAATAAATGTGATTTAATTATTATGCATTTTATTTTGTGCTAAATATTACTTTATTTACATTGTTGGCATGCTTTTTCTACATATTTTGACATTTTTACAGCATAAAACCCCAACCTCTGTTCAGTCCATTAACCTGAAAGTCTCTCATTAGCATAAGGGTAATGGTTAATTAATAAAAAATAAATAAATCACACACACTCTCAAGATCACTTGCTGCCCTTCATCCTGTGTAATGCAACAGGCTATGGCATTGCATTACACCAGTAAGTTTCTTGTGAATGAATTTTAAATTATAACTCATTGCTACAATGTTTACTAGGGCTTTATTTAAATGTAATGGATTTATTTTAAGCCATACAAAATATTGTTTGCCTGCTAATTAAATTCTGCTTGCTCTTTTTGTTGTTCTGCATGTACCTAAAAATATAGTCATATGTAAATGATATTAAAAAGTAGCCATCTGTGTATGGCACATTTGAAAGTTTTGTAAATACAGAAGAGAGCTGGTGAAGAAATTATCAAATAATTGTGCAGGATTATAATCAGATAGCTAATAAAGACAAGTTCTAGATAATTTCTGGAAAAAAAAACATTTTAAATATTTTTGTTATTTGAATTTTTTTTAATTGTTTTATATCTCAAACAAAAGTGAAGTTATGTTTGTGTAGATGCGCCTGCTTCATCGGAGGAGACCCCGCCACCAGGTCGGCAGCTGCGCCCCAGAATCTGCCCAAATTGTCAGGAACAGCGATCATCATGTACCTGTGCAACTGTCTCTAGAAAGAAAACTGCTGCACACAGAGGGGCTAAAGCCCAACAGGTTGTGGAGACATCCCGAGAGATAGCAGCAGGCGCCTCTCAGGAGAAGGATGTGATGGTTGTGCCTGGCCCAAGTAATCTCCCAGTAGAGATGCCAACTCCTGAGTCACCTGCACAGCTGCGCCAGCCCACTCTTAGTTCAGGCTTAAGAAGTGCTGCATCACGGAAACAGTACATTTCACAAACAGTTGCAGCATTTGCAAGCATTGGTGACATTTCACAAGAACAACCTCATATTGGTGGTGTTTTAGAACTCTCATCTAGTGGTCATATGCTTGAAACAGATTCTGGTAATCAGAGTGCCTTAACACCAAGTAAAAGCACAACCATAGCCAGCAAGGCTGCTACCCAAGCTGGTATCGCTGGATCATCATCTATAAGCACAGAGGCAGAAACCATAGAGAGACCAAGTTTAGTGCCAATTGCAAAAGGTATAAAACAGGAGTGGGCCAGAAGTATGAGTGAATCTAGTCAACAGAGTAGTTTTGAAGGCTTTGAGAGGCTAACACCTGAAATAGAGGAGAGTGTGCGTGAAAATAAAAGGAACATTTATTCATGTCAAGTTTGTTTGGAATCATTTGATAGTATAATGAAATTAAACCAGCACATTCCTTCCCATTCAGCCACCATTGAAGGGCATATATCATTGGAAACTGGTGGTCGCAGAAAAAAGACTAATAATGTGTGTCGGGTTTGTTCTAAAGTGTTCATTAGTCCAGGGAAGCTAAGTCAGCACATGGAGACCCATGCAAATCCTCCTCCAAGTCTCAGAAATAAAAAAAGGAGTGGCCATACCTGCCGTGTGTGTTCAAAAGTATTTAATACCCCTGCTGGACTCAGTAGCCACATGCATAGTGCTCACCCATCACCAGGTAGCTCTTCTGGTGCTGGTGAGGCAACACCAGGTACTTCTGTTGTGGCTAGTGGAAGTGGGGTTAAGAAGAAGGGTGTTCATATGTGCCCAATATGTTCCAAAGTATTTGGTAGTCCGGGGAAACTAAGTCAGCACATGTACTCACATACTGGCGAGCGTCCATTTGCATGCAAGGAGTGTGATAAGGCATTTTCATCAAAATTCAAGCTTGTACGTCATGCACTAATTCATTCATCAGACTCTGAGAGACGTTATCGTTGCAGTGCTTGTGATCGAAGCTTTCATCGCAAGGACCATCTTCAAAATCATGCAAAGGTAAATCAGATATTAATGTTTTAACTTTGTGCTAAATGACAAGATTCAGGGATTGTGATGCATGCTAATGATAGAAATAGAACTAACACAATTGTCTACATGGATGTTTAATGGAAATTGGAGAGTAAAGAGGTTCCAATACTTTATTCAAGGCACATGAAAATATATGTTAAAATATTAGTGCACCAATTCTAATTTATTGGCTAAAAAGAGTACCAAGTAATGTTTGACAACTGTGAATAATATATGTAGCGTAACAGAAGTACTAGATATTGTACTTATGAAGCTGTTGACAATGGAATGGCAATGTAAAAAATGAATACCTAAGTTGAGAAGTACTAGGAGTCTCTTCTTGCCTGATAAAAGTTTCAGTTATGGGTAAGGTTTCCAATAGCAAAGGGAAAAAAAGTATTATTTGTTTTCAGCAGCTCTTCATATTTTTCTTGAAACCATTGAGTTTATTAATTTTCTCATTTGGTTGAAGTTATCTGGTTGAATTGTTTTCTGAAGTTTTCTTTTCCTGAACACATTATTGAATCAAATATTTTTGTGTACCAAGTGACTTATATCCATTTTGCACAATAATTTATTTCACAATTTGCACAATAATTTATTTCACTCATCAACACAAAGATTTGTGATAGCCAACATGGTACATTGATAATAATTCAAAACACAATTTAATAATAACATATAGATAAAAACGGAAATAAACAATGGAATTCTTTACTGAATACTTGCACAGTAATCAAAGATAATTTTTTTAATGTTGAATTGAGCGTAAACACTTTTATAACATATAATAGTAGAATCTGTTTTGCAGTCATGCCTGCATTGGCAACTATTTGTTGAATATTGCAAAATCAAAGTAAGTAGATGTTCTGTTTGGCTATGGCAAATATCTGATAAAGTTTGTGTTTTCTTCAGCAGGAATTTCAAAGTTCATTAACCAATTTTTAAACTTGAAAATGTAAAATTTTTTCCTGTGAGCTATGGATGGGTTCATTTGCTGGCTTTAACCATGGAACTTTTTTTTTCTATTTCATAAATACCTGTCCCTAAACATGCTGCTATATTTTTCTGTTTCTTTATATTCCTGGTATGCTTCCTTAGCTGGTTAAGTTCGTTATGATTTTTTCTATTGTATCTTTATTGCAATTTATATAATTTATACATTAAATCCCGTAGTTAGAATGATGTTAATTTTTTATAGATTTACTAATATTTATGTTTGCTGTTCTTTTCTTTCTCTTTTTGATAATGTTCTGGACTTTCTTTAGTTATCTTTTAAATTTATATGCTTTTCCACAAAATAATTTCTGAGTGAATTCATTGCAATTTTTTTCTATTTGAGCAAAGTTCTGAAGATATCCTGTTTTGTTCTAAGGTATTTCAACAAGTCTTTATGACCAATGTTTTATTCTAAGGTATTTCAACAAGTCTGTATGACGAACATGGGGACAGAGGCCACTAAGGCACGGATTCATGAACAGGAGGTAAACAAATATAAATATTGTGCTTACGAAGCTGTTGACAATGAAGTGGTAATATATCTTAAACTTAGGTAAAAAAAAAAAAAAGTAGTGTAAAAAAATCAATACCTAAGTTTAGGAGGTAAACAGTTTGAATCCTGCCAGGACTGTCCTCCATTTTAAGTTTTTTCAAGTTTGCTCGGTCCTCATCAATGGCAACTGCAAGGAGGTACCGTAAACTTGGTCGAAATGCTTCCTTTCCCAATTTATTATTTCTTCTTATCTATCATCAGTACCTATCAGAGGTCGCTGAGCAAAATTTATCAGCTGTTTGACTCCCTGAATTGAATGGAATGCTAATGACACCTGAGTTGTTAAAGAGCATCCATTAAAAAAGAAGAAGTCTGTGTGCCAAGCTACTTATTACAGCATGTATATGTGGTTTTGGATTAAAGATGTTTGCTTTTATGTAATTGCCTGTGAGTGTATTCTTGTAAGTTTAATAGTTTTATGACATCATTGATTTATTTTTTGATAACTATTCCAAAGACATCGCCACCATAGTTGTATCTTGTTTTGAATATGATTTTCTAATGGTGGACTTCTAAATTACTGTAAGTAGATTATCTAGGAAGGGGGATAAAGCTCTTTAAATTTGTATAATGAGGTGTAATCTGCCAACATCCCATTTTTTTCATTTTTTATTGCAGCATATGCTGAATTTTTCTCTTTCATTCTTATGGCTTTGTTTAGTTCATTAGCCTCAGTAAAATTTCCATTGGAAATGCCACTACACTGCAGTGAAATCTAATGAGAAGCGTGAAAATGGGAGAGGCAATGCTGACATTGAACAAATTTTCTCTCTATCACTATTGTATTTATCATTAATAAAGAATCAATACACATTATTTCCATCTGCTTCATTCTGTAGGAATTGTAGTTTACTTCAATAAGGTTTGAATGTTATTATTTGTTTCAGTTCTTTGCTTGCATATGTATATTTAAACTGTGCTATACAGTTGTCTTCCAACCGTGACAAAAGTCCTAAGACGAATGTGCTGCTTATGCAATTCTGGCACAACCTGAGATATGATAGAGCTTGGGTTTGGGCATGGCTAGAGTATACACTGCGCACATAGAAATGTTGCCTGCTGTGTTGCTTGGACAAGAGATGTCAATTGTTTTTATGTAGATTCCTCATTGCATATCTTAATAATATTTATGTTACCATTCAGGTTTGTGGACAGTTCTTTCTTACTGCTTACGTATTGCTAGCAAATCAAATCAAATGCTGATGTCATGTATTTTATTAAAATAGCTAGTATATACATTGATTACATCATCTCAACAAGAATGACATCTAGTGCAAGTTATCTTCCCCTTCTTGCACCCCATGATAGTGAACATTCCCTCTGCAAAGCTGCTTTCATTGGTTGGAAGATGGTAGGAGGTAGATTTTTATTCTGCTCCAGAAGAAAAAGTTTTCCTTTGCTAAGAGATGAATCTGAGACTTTTATTCTGTACCAATTTGGGTTGCTCTCTTCAGCCTTTAATTTTCAGCAACTCTTTTAAAATGTTCTATTAATATTGGTATAATTACTTTTGAGTTGCATTATGCTGAGCATTGATGAAAATTAAGTGCTATTTTTCTCTCTAATGTACAGTAAAGGTACTGATTTTAGATAATACTCTGTATTCATAAGAAAGAAAAACTAATTTCTCATTTGGTCTTGCTGCAGGAGGAAAACAATATGAAAGGTTGACTGTATTACACTAGGTTACAAATGAAAACTTTTTTTTTTCTGCGGTATGATTAAAAATAAGTGAATTTTACTAATTTTGGTGCGCAGAATTCAAAAATGCATTCTGATTTTCCATAGCACATCTTGTTTTGCCAGTATGACAATATTCAATGAAAATATAAATGTAAAATTTGCAAAAATATTGCACTTCATCTACAAAATAAAGAAGAATAATAACATGAAAATGTACCTGAATTTGAGAATGTATGTTAGTTATCTTGTGTACCCCTTTTTCTTTTTGCATGGAACTGCAGTGTACTTGATTTTCTCGGGTGTTCTGTGGTAGGTTTGTCCAGTGCAAGACACCAGCAGTAATCAGTCACCATATATATGTCCCAATGTCCCTGATAAAGTTGTTCAACATCTTTCAAGTCCTGATGAAACCTTATAACTTCCTCTTCACTGGCAGCTCTTAAATTCGACAGGAAGTTGTCAAGATGTGACTTGAGGAAATGAAGCTTCAAACTCATATTACAGCCGAGCAGTGTGAAATTTTCCAGCATATTTCTTTTCTAACAACCTCTCTGAATGCATTTCATGCATCTTTCCAATTTCATTCATAGAGCTGGTAAAATTAACATATTTCATGAATTTCCTTATCTGTTGTCCATCAAATACTGCCTGTGACAATGATGGTAACTTTGTGCATAAGTACTGGAAGCAAGGGAAACTTTTGTCAAGTGCTTTCACAAATTGTTTCATCATGGCAAGTTTTATGTGTAATGGAAGGAGTCAAATTTTTTGATGATCAACAAGAGGCATATTAGTAACATTTTTGATCAGGTTCCAGTTGCTGCATCTCAGGCTTGGTCAGTTTCCCAATATTTGTCCCTCGCCCTACTATCCCATTTGCAGATAAAACAAGGGAATTTTGCTTATCCTCCCTGTTGTCCTAGTAACAGACCAATGACCTTCAAATCACCATATATTTGACACTCAAGGTCGCAGTACTTAATTTTCTCAAGAACATGCTTCAAAGTTCCATAAGACTCTCTTAGGTTCATAGAACTTGCAAGCAGTATTGAAGTTAACTTATTGCCATTATGAAGTAATACTGCCTTAAGCTTTCGTTTGGAAGAATCCATAAAAAGATGCCAGTTATTTGGTTCATATGTTTTCCTGCCCAACTGTTGAATAACATTACACATATCCACCAAAACACAAGTTGTTCTTCTGCATATTGCTTGTGGAACTGTATTTCGTGATTCCTATATCATGAAAATGTAATGCCAGGTATTAACAAATTCTTCTCTTGTAGTCTTGAGCTCACTAATTCACTTTTTTTTTTTTTTTTTTTTTTTTTTTTTTTTTTTTTTGTTTCTTTGATTGATTTATTTATGGGTGCTCTTTAACATCTCAGGTCATCAGCGTCCTATTCAACTCAGGGCGTGAAACGGCCGACAAATTTTGCTCAGAGGCCTCTCTTTCAGGCTTGAGGTTCTTTTTCGTGCCGTAAATGTACGACACGGGACCCACGGCTTTACTTCCCTTCCGAAGGAAGCCATACTCAGGATTTTTACGCCCGAAAAAATCCATCGGTCCTGGCCGGGTTCGAACCCGCGTTCTTGGGTGTAGGAGGCAAGTATGGTAACCACTACACCACCACCACAACCGACTTTTGTTTTGTGAGGCCTAAATCCCTCACTAAATCATGTAACTCAAATTGATCAAACTGTTATGAATTATCAAATTCTTTTGGATCAAAAACCAACTCATTGTCGAAAGTCACGGAGCTGCTTTCAGATTCACTAAAATTAGGTCTGCTGGTTGTAAAGGTCGGAGTTGTTTGGGTCCATGAAGAATGGGCTGTGTAGCTGAGTCCAAATTTGGATATTTAATCCTGCCTCCTCCTCCTCCTCCTCCTCCTCCTCCTCCTCCTCCTCCTTCTTCTTCTTCTTCTTCTTCTTCTTCTTCTTCTTCTTCTCCTCCTCCTTCTTCTTGTTCTTCTCCTCCTCCTCCTCCTTCTCCTTCTCCTTCTCCTCTGCCGCCGCCTCCTCCTCCACCTTCTTCTTTTTCTCCTCCGCCTCCTCCTCCTCCCTCTTCTTCTTCTTCTTCTTCTTCTTCTTCTTCTTCTTCTTCTCCTCCTTCTCCTTCTCCTCTGCCGCCGCCTCCTCCTCCTTCTCCTTCTCCTCTGCCGTCGCCTCCTCCTCCTTCTCCTCCTCCTTCTCCTCCTCCCCCTCCTCTTCCCCCTCCTCTTCCCATCCTCCTTCCCCCCTTCTTCCAGTATGGTCTTCATCGTCATGGTGATTCTACTGCTCTCTCTATATCATTGGTTTGGCATACATCATTGCCTTCAGTTTTCCTTCATACCAATAATGTAATCCCTCAACACAACTGTTATGTGAAATATGAGATGTGAACAATTTAGTCTGATCAACTTTGTTTTTGAAATATGAATAATATAGTTTCTTTGTTTGTGAATCTATTTTACATACCTTCCTGTCAAGCACATAACATCCACAAATGTAACAAAACTTTTGAGGACTTTGTAGACACTTGTCTCCTGCTTATAGGAGAAGTCTTGTAGAATTAATATTCAAACTTTTATTTTAGCACTACACATATAGAAGACGAACATGCGTATTAACACAAGTTGAGATCTATGATAGCTGTAAATGTAAACATAAATCTCTCACAAGAGGACAGATCTGACCCATAGAACAAAATTAATAATTGCTGGGAATATAAGGTGATAAGGGAGGATGGAAGTGAGCCAATTAGGAAGAAAATCAACAACAGATTTAGATTAAAACAATTAAATTCTCCCGGGCTGTTTTGCTGTGGTCCATGGTTTAAATTACTACCATGTAATTTAAATTACTATGGCAAAACAGCCCGGGAGAATTTAATTGTTTTAATGACAACACCGGCCGTGAAAGCCTAAGAAGTACTATAACAGATTTAGAATAACATAATGAAACATAGCAGTAAGCTGTATAAGCTGAATGAATTTAACACCATAGACATATATGTACATATCATTAAAACTAGATGGGATAGCCAAAAATGGACTTGTGAAATCAGGGCACTGATTTCCATTAGTCACATAATTTCCTTTATACTGCTGAATCAATGTTGACCACTGTTATTCTTGAAACTTGCCTTTGTGTTATAGAAACCTCATATATTTGTCTATATATCAATAATTTATTTCAATTAAATTAAACCATTGTAGATAAGCTGTTAGTCTTTTGGTATACTATGGAAGAGAAAGTTTACATTGAATGGTCCCGAGATGTTTGTAGGCCATTGACACAATTCTGCTCTATTTCAAAATGTGATTTATGATTTTATGCATATCTGATTATGTGTCTACAAATTCTTGTTATTTATTACATCTTACATTCTAATAAAAGAACTCTCTCTGTCCATAATGACTGTGTTGTTCTCTTTATCAGCTTAAATTTGGAATAAAATTGTTTAGTTATGAACAGTGAAGTTGTTACATATACAAATGAGTCAGTATTAGGTGACACTAAAACTTTTGTAGGCAGGGTTTTCATGTTTCATTCTATTTATTTCTAGTAATAGCATTACAGATTTTTTTCCAAATTATGTCTTTCCTCACACCTCTAATGCCACTTCTATGTCTAATTTGATTGTCTACATGTAAATATTTTTTTGGCCTTTTATTTATAAACTCTTAGCTTCATTTTTAATTTATTTTTGTTTTGTATAGTTTCACCAATCTCAGCGTATGTTTGGAATTTTCACTTCTTTTGGGTTTTTAGTGTCAATTTTTTCATCGTACTTTTTAGAATATTTTTTTGTTTGTATTTAATGTAATTAAACAACTAGCTTTCATACTTATCCCAAACAACATTTTGCATTGTCTATAAATGATTTAAGTGTCTTGCATAAAATTAAAGTTAATTTTAGTTCTGTTTCTACTGATTTGGTACTTTTAGTTATTTATTTAATTTTTTTCTTGGCAGCTATTTAATTCCAGCAGTTATGTTATATATGTTAACTTTCCTTAGGCACCCTTTATGTACAGGATTAAATTTTGTATATCAGACTATATTAATATTCTTTTTTCTTTCGATTTAATAGATATACTTTTATATTTTAATTTTGATCATTGAAAGTGTGTTTGAAGATTCCATAGTTTATATTTCCTATCTATCTATTCCAAAGTTAGATTTCATAAGTTGTTGCTTAAAAAAAAGTAAATTTCTAATAGCTAAGATGAGGAGTCCATATCAAAACCCAAAAGAACTGGTGGAAGGAAAAAAAAAAAGAAGAAGAAAAGAAGAGGAGCTAGAGGTTATGATAAAGGTAAAAAATTGTGTGCACAGTATTTCAAATGTTTTACCTAAATAGTAGACATAAAGTGGCATTTGAAGTGCTAAATCTCTATGAAAAATACATAATTGAGAATAAATCTGTAATGGTAATGCAAGAAATGTATAGAATCAAAACCTTGCCTATAGAAATATAATTAAATCATTTAATACAAAATTAATGCTGATATAGGGAATGAGATTAGTGATAATGGACAGAGAGGATTATATTACTTGAATGCAAGATATAATAAATAATAGAATTTGTAGATATAAAATCAAATCCATTGTGTGGATGTGCAAAATCCATAAATGATACTTTGAAAAGAGCAAAAAATTGTATCAGAATCAAAGTGTACCAAAGGATTAAATGAAGTAAGCAACCTTAAAAAAAGATACATCGCTTACCCAAAATTAATAATAATAAAAAAAAAATCTGGCACACCATTATATTACCTAGCAAAATGAATAGTTACCAAATTTCAAAATGTGCCAAAATTAAATGACATTCATGGCATATGTAGCTTCATTGAATTGGTAGAAAAACAAAAGGTCTAAAATTACTGCCTATTGTGTTGTTCAATATAAACTTTCTCTTCCCTATTATACTCTCTCTTTTTTAAATTTATGGGCACATGTTAATATCTCAGGTCATCAGCGTCCCATCCAAATCAGGGCATGAAATGGCCAATAAATTTTGCTCAGAGCTTCTTTTCTCAGGCTTGAGGTTCTTTATCGTGCCATAAATGTACGACATGGAACCCATGGCTTTACTTTCCTTCCATAGGAAGCAATACTTAGGATTTTTACGCCCGAAAAATTCCATTGGTTTTGGCCAGAATTGAACCCATGATCTTGGGTTTAGGAGGCAGACTACACTGTCAGGACTTACCCCTGTTATACTGAAAGACACATTAACTAATCTATGAGATTGACTGAATCCAGTTAAAATTAAATATTAATACCTAGATGAATGAATAAACTCACAGAATGATGTATGGATAAGTACATTGAAACTCATCAATGAGGAACAAAATCTAGCTATGGGAAGCACCTTATCCTCCTTTACAGTTAATCTATTTGAGCATTTTTCAAACCCATACCGTGTACTCTTTTCCTTAGATATCCTTTATTGGTTTATTCATTGCCTATAAATTGTTGTACAAAACTGCACATATTATTGGAAATGTCACTAATTCATATTAACAATTTCATTACATCAAGTATATAAGGACATTAAATATTGTTATTATTTACAAGAACCTCTAAGAAACTCCTATAAGAATAATAAAATTGATTTAATAGAAAATACTAATCTTTTTTAGAATTATTACTGGGCATTGTTTTATTGTTTTTACCAGTTTAGGGTGATTAATATATATTTTTACTCTGAAATGCATGAATTGCTTTGTGAAGGTGGCTGGGTTTTCTCTCTTAATATGAATGTGATCTTTGACCCTGTTTTATAAATATGTTTTTATTTGTTTTATAAATACTATCATAAATGAAAATATGTATTTAAAATATGTACAGGAAAGGAGGAGGTAAGTATTCAAATCATGGGTCAGCATGATGATGTCTTTGGAATAGTTAACCAAAATATGTGTAATAGAAATAATATGCTACCTGTTTATTTCTTAAACTTCTAGTGAAAAGTAATGCAATGAAATATTGGCAAGTCCATGTGAAATCAGACAGCAAAACTCCTATGTTTATATTTAATTAAAGCGTGAGCTTATAGAGACAGGAGAGAATAAGGTTCATGCAAAATGTGGATAATTTATTAATATATTTTTTATGATAGAAAAATATAAAGTTAAGAGTATTGTTGAAATTTCAAAATAAATAACTTTGAAATTTTTCGAAATATAAGAACCTAATTAATATTAAGTGAAAGCTCCTCATAAGCTGTTTGCTGTAAATAACCTTATATTAAATATTATTTCATCCTAAGGGGTTTCCTTTGGAATTAATTTGTTTCATCATCTTGCAGTAATTTTAAAATCCATTTTGATTCATTACTTATATAGAATATTCAGATTACCGATATGTTTAACAGGAAGTGAGAAAGTAAATTCAAAATGAAACTGAAGTTGTTTCAAATCACTTCTGCTTTTGCACAGTTTTTCCAATGAATGCATATTGCTTGGTCATGCGGCAGGAGCATGCTAAACAGTTAACTACCATGTGAGTTCACATCTCAATAAGAAAAGCTGTGCATATGCTGTATACCAACAACCCTCTACTATGCACAAAATAAATTTTTATAAGTTTTAATTTTTAAAGCTGTTATCTATATCTAATTTTTATTCATTCTATTCATCTGGAAAGATCGTAGCAGTTGGTGCGACATTAAATGCTTACAAAATTGGAGAGAAGCACAAACCAATGAAATTTTCTTTTTGCTGTGAAATGTTATATCTATTTGAATTCATGATCTTTTGCTATTAGAACTTTCGATATCTTCGTATTACTGACTTACAGTATAGATATTAATGAGTATAAATGTAATGGAAGATCAAAAATTTTTAAAATTACAATTTAATATTCCTTATTGGCTAAAATAAACTAAAAATTGAATTTTCTTTATTAACTTATTTTCAAACTGAATGAATCAAAATTCATTAGTGAAAAATCTTTGTTACTTTCAAGATTCTGTTCTACAGATACAGCTGTTAATATATTTTTTTAATTGGTGTAGAATGCTTAGAAGTGTTAATTTTTTGTTGATCATCAGGTGCACAGTGTAGTGCGAGCTAGATGGCGTTGTGAGCGTTGTGGTAGAGAATATGGCTCCCCACTCAGTCACAGACGGCACCTTGCGCTGCATGCTGCTCAGGATGATGGTGCATTGGACTGTGGTGTCTGTGGTCGACACTTCAATTCTACAGATGATATTTTGCACCATCTTAAAGTAAGAATGTACTAGAGCTTGTGTGAGTTTTTGCTTTTAGTGATATTAAATGTTAAAAAAAAAAAAATGTTTAAGCTCACCAGACATTGATATATAATCAAACTGCAAGCATGACAGTCTCTTGCAGCCTAGGATTGCCAAATTAGCTGTTGGTCTGAAGATTGCCACAGATTGGTTACAGGTTCAGTGCAGTAACAGCTCAGGAGCCCTTTCTTCAGCTTTTAAGGTTGTTATTTGCTAGTTCTCCATTTGGCATTTTCCCAGGTTTCTTCACAAGATTGTTTGCAGCCCATCCCAGCTCTAAATCTTTTGAAAAATTCCTTGGGACACCAGGGACTAAACTCACTCCTGTGATTCAGCAACTGAAAACACTGATTAATTATGATTATTGATTTTTTATTGAACTGCTCTTTAACATCTAAGGTCATAAGCGACCCATTCAATTCAAGGCATGAAACAACTGATCAATTTTGCTCAGATGCATCTTCTTTCAAGCTTGAGGTTCTTTTTTTGTACTCTAAATCTACGACACAGGGCTTTTATTCACTTTCGAGGGAAGCCATGCTTAGGATTTTTATGCTCCAAAAAATTCATTGACCCTGGCTGGAATTAAACCCACGATCTTTGTTTTTACCACTAGACCACCAGGATCGACAATTATTTATGGTAAAAGCTTACATGGTGCGCAAGAGATTTATATTACCTGTCAAGGATAATGCTTAACAAATGTTAGCACTAGACTTATGACTGGCCTGTTTGTATAATCTCGTTTTAATTGCCATACTTACATCACATTCCCTTCTGATGCTAAGGCCACTCTGAGAGTCCAGATTTCTTAGCTTGTTATTCCCATCCCTCTTCTGCTGAATAAGAAATTTATTGTAAACTATTTAAGTAGGGTAAAAATTGAGAATCTATTGCCAATATATGCAAAATTTTTCCATATATTTTAAGATTTTCAAATATTTTAAGTTATAGTTAGGCATTTCTATTATCAAAACCTATGACCTGCATATTTAGGTGATATTTCTCTGCTGATCCCTAAGTATGGAGCAGGGATTGTTTTAAATTTTCTCCTTTATACAGAGCTTTCATGTATTCATGCTTTCAGAGTGTATCTGTTAACAGGTGTCAATTTAATGTTAATATCTTATTTTGATTTAAAGTAAACACTAAAAATCATGTCGTCACATTAAAACTCTCTTTAAGTTTCACAAACACACTTATAAAAGTAATTTTAGTATATAGTAACATACATACTTTGCTGAAATTGACTCCTCAGTCGTCGTTTTGGTTGACAATGTGAGGAATGTACCTCACAAAACATGTACCAAAATTACTTTTATAAGTGTGTTTGTGAAACTTAAAGAGAGTTTTAATGTGACGACATGATTTTTAGTGTTTACTTTAAATCAAAATAAGATTAACAAAAGTTTCACTGTGTGGATTCCGACATTCCGTAAACATAATGTTAATATGTTTAAACATTTTTTGGAATTTATTCATAGGTACTGGATGGTAGGTGATTTTTTTTTAAAAAACTTCTCTCTCTTTTTCAGTTAATAGTGTGGTGGTATTCTTGATCTATTTCTTCTTTAGGAATCTATTAAGTTTTTTGTTTACTAAATTTTTGTTTAAACCGTTTATAATGGCAATCTCCTGTTATCTTCTCAAATTCTTTTTTGTACTCCTCTTTACTGATTGGTAAATTCACCAGTCTATGTGTTAAACTGTTGAAAATTGAGTGCTTGTGAGCTATGGGGTTAAACCCATTTGATTTTATATAGTTATCTGTGTGTGTATCCTTTCTATAGATTCCAAATTCTAAATTTCAATGATTATTATTAATTTTTATATCTAAAAATGGCAACATTCCCTTAGTTTCTGTTTTCATTGTGAAGGATATATTCCTATCTTGTACATTTAAAACCTTCAAATCATCTTCAACAAATTCTTTTTTCACTATACTAAAAATGTCATCAACATCTGTACCAGCATTTAAAATAATGTGGAAAGGCAGAAATTATGTGAGTTTCAAATGTACTCATAAATAAATCTGCCAGAAAGGGGGACAAAGGATTTTCCATTGTGAGTCCTGTTTTCTGTTTATAGAACTCTCCTGCAAATGTAAAATATGACTGGTTTATACAAGTGTTAGTAAGGTGGACATATTCTTTCCTGTGAGTTTCATTAATTCCTACCTCCTTTAACCAATCATTCAAAAACTATAAAAGCTTGTCAGTTGGAATACTCAAGAACAAAGACACTATGTCGAAAGACACTAAAATATCAGAGGGTATAGCATTAAAATCTTTTATTTTTTTCTATTAATTGGAATGAGTTTTTTTATGCTTATGCTTTGTAACCTTGGTAGAGCTGTAAATCTGTCTGTAAGCCATTTTGTTATAGTTGTTTAACAAAAAAGAATATGCCCATGTCAAATTTGACCCATTGAAAGAATGCACAAAAACAATGAATGAAGCTATACAGACTTGCACTATAATACCGGATTTAGAAAAATTTAGTTTAAAACAAAACAATTCAAATATAGCCAGAATATATGGGTTACCTAAAATCCATAAACTGGGAAAGGGCATGAGACCCATCATTAATAACATAAATACCCATATTTTCTAGCATTTAACAAGCTTCACTGTGTGAGTTCCAACAGAATTTTATAAAAATGTCTTATTTTTCAAAAGTTGAATTATTTTAATTTGTTTTTTGAGACCTTTTATCATTCATGTATTCTTCCTATATATTGCAGCTGCACTGTCTGTTGCAAGAGACACTAGTCTTTTCCATGGAAGGTCAAAACTCTCCACTTTGAGGCTTGCAAATATGTCCAAACTGGTGCTAGTATCTTTATTGCAATTATATCTAACAGTTCTTACCTCATGGTAACTGTTTATATCTGATGAAAATAGCAAGTTTGAGAGGAGTCCATGCTGTCAACTATCACAAATGAATATGCTATAAAATCCTTTACAATGCAAACTAATTGACTTCCAAAATCATCAGCTAGGTCCTTTATTAGTCGCATAAGTAAAGATAGATAAGCTAAGAGTTTGAAAGTTATCTATTTGTTCTGTACATACTGCCTCAGTTGTTGAAGTAAACACTCTTTTTGCAAACTCATCTCACAGGAATCACAAAATACTTCCTGTCTGCAAAGCAGGTAGCTGGCCCGAGCAGCAGATTCACTGAGATACATATCCTCCAGTTGAAAATAAATAGATATATAAATAAACAAATTGTTAGTCATTATAAAAATTTATAACGACAAATAGTTGAATAGGATAATATGCAATGTATGTACCTCCTCAAACATATTATTTTTTAGTTGTACTAGCAAAGTTATCCTTTTCTAGCCTTCATCTTTACCATCTTTGTCGGCTTGACAATTAGTAGTTTATTTTGTTTAAGGTTGCTCCTTAACATCTGTAGTCATTAGTGTCCCATTCAGGACATGAAATGGCCATAAAATTTTGCTCAGCAACCTCTTATTTCAGGCTTGAGGTTCTTTCATATCTATGACATGGGACCAACTGCTATACTTCCCTTCCAAAAGAAACCATATTTAGGTTTTTATGCCCTAAAAATCTGTTGGAAGTAATGGCACAGCAGGTTAAAGTTTTTAATGTGCTGTAATATTTCTTTTGCAAATTAAACATTTTGTTGTTTTATTTTTTGTAATTAAACATTTTTCCTCCCATTTTTTAACTTTTTGGTGTCAATGGCCTATGCTTTGCTGAACCATCTTCCATGGTGAATGAAAATGCATGTACTGGGCTTGAACATTGCGTGATATGAGAAGACCTGGATTATTACTGAACTGCAGTACAAATGATGTCATGAACTTCCTCTTCATTCCCCATTCAGTTCCTGCCTCTCCAAAGTACTGATTGACTGGCTCCCAAAGCATTTTGCTCCAAGTCTACAATACACTCAAATTATGAAAATAGCTTTAAATTTTCTAGCATTGGTGGAATAAATTTTTGAATTTGCAGATCATATTTTCATCTCTACTATAGTGGCAGTTCTTCTAACAGATAAAAGCCCCTTGGTTTTTTTTTTCCATGTTAATTGTGTTCTGAGTATAATGCTCATTCAAACAATATATATGTAATATAGTGTCTGGCCCCTTGGTGAAAAAAAGTCATGAACTACATTCCTGACCTAACAGACAAGATTGAAAAATGAGAAAATTTTCGAGTATCATATGATTTATGGGATTAGTGAATGGGCAACTCTACATCATTGGTGTAACAAAGACAACATTGTTAGGTAGATATGAGTAGTTAGGTTTGAAGTATTATTGTAAATTTGGCCTTTTATCAGTAACAAACTGTGATTGAGGATTTTGCTTGTATAAAGTACAAACCATTTGTTGACATTCTAATAAAATAATTCCAAGCTTCATATTCACCTGGTCTTGCACATGGCATAGATGAATCTGTAGTGAATCTATGCTTGCTTATAAAGCAATACATACTGAAAAGGCTGACAAATTTAATATAAAACTATTCCAACATTGCTGCAACATATTAAATACATGTACAAATATTATAATGAAGGTATCAAAAAATCTTCTGAACATACGAAGAGCAGAACTACTGTACCAGTTGGGAAACAACAAAGAACACTTATTAGGAATGCTGAGAGCTAATAGGGGATATCCACATATCCACATCAGATGTTAGTAAGAAATTGAAACCATGGGAATTATTTGCAGAGTAAAATGCATCCTAAAATGGATAGATCTCCATGATATTTTGATGTCTACAAAATACTCCAACCAGAAACTGATTGTAAGAGACTTTCTGGGCAAGTTGAGAAAACTCTTGCAATTTTTTAATACAACCATGGAAAAAACTCAGTTGATCAGCTATAATATGGCACTGAATAGGTCATTGAAATGGTACCAAAAGATAGCCATTGAAATAATTCTTAAAACAGATGTTATAAATGCAAACATTAATTTTCGAAAAATCTGACAGTCTTTCATAAAAGTAATGTATTTTCAGTAAAGAATTATAGAACTGATGTTTTCTAAAGGTTTTCCAAACTACACAGCTATCAAGAATATGAAAATTGTGAATTTGCATTCTTTTAGAAATAGATAGAGATATGAACTCCAGATAGAGCCCATAAAATTAGAAAATATTGTATAGGTTGCTATGAAAAGAAAAAGACTGCTGCGATAAAAAATGAGAAAAAAGGTGGAAACTTACTGTGGTCATTGTGAAGGAAAACCCCGTTTTACTTGAAGTAGTTTAATTTTTTAAGAAATAATTTGATTTCAGTTTTTGTGTAGTATTTTGCCATTTAAAAACCTAATGTAATAAATAAAATTTTGTTCATATTTTCTAAAGTATAATTAGAGTAATAGTGTCTGGATTTGTTCAATATATAAGAAATTCAATACAATAAATTGAAATATGATAGTTTAATGATGAAAAAATGTGTGTTTGTTTTTTGTTCCCCTAAAGCTTCCATCTCCACCTCAGGATTAGTAAACTTTCTACAAGTACCATAGCAGGCTGCAGCATGATTCAATTGCATTTTGCAGCAGTCTCCTGGTCTCTAGCAAACACTTTTCTTTTTATCATTAGAATAGTGTCCATACAGCCTCTGTGGGCTTCAACATGCTAAAATGGCTAAAGATGTCCTTAGGTTACTGGGGAGGAAGGAATTAGTTCTGTGCTGTTCATTTGAACTTTATGATTGCTATATAGCATTTTGTAAGTTAGTATTTTATTATGTTCAAAAGCACATGTATGTTTGTATTTTTACCTAAGTGGCTGTTATTGGTTTGAGTATGTTTGACAACACTGTGTCATACACATATAAGCACAGTGTAAAAAGAGCAAATGTAACATAATAGTGTACTAGATTTCATTTTGCAGAAACAAATTCCAGTAAAAGCTATATCCCCCTGAGCCTTTTAACTTGTTTGTGGAAATGCAAATTTGTATAGGAATACTATACATATAACAGGTTACCTGAAGTATTATTCCTGTTGCTTTCAGGTTCATGCTGGATCTAGAACAGTGAAAAGTCCAGCCGACCGCAAATTTCGTTGTGACCATTGTGAACGTAGATTCTTTACAAGAAAGGACGTACGGAGACACTTAGTAGTGCATACTGGAAAACGAGATTTCCTTTGCCAGTTTTGTCCTCAGCGCTTTGGTCGCAAAGATCATCTGGTGAGCAGTAGCATAATCCATTACACCTTTTTCTCAGTTTTACATCATTCATTCTTGGTGAGCTCTTAGCTAATGCAAAAGCAATAGACAAAAAAACTGTTATTGGAAAAACATGTAATTATTCATACTTATCAAGTGATATTATTAAGATAAGTTGACTTTTAGGCTCCCTTTCTTTATATCTCTCCATTATAAGCCTAAACAATGTACATTTTTTTTTTTTGACTTGTTTTGTTTAGTTGAATACTTCGTGCAGGGGAACAAATTAATAAATGCAATATAATAATATCTTGGAATTTGAATTTATTTCCTGTAATTTCCAATTTACATGCAGATATACATATAACTATTATTCTTTTACAAATTCTCCTATCTTCTTCGAAACAATATCAGAACCTAATACCGCCACAGGCGGCTGAGGTCATTAAGGCATGGACTCGTGAGCGAGGGGTCAAGGTTCAAATACCGCCAGGACCATCCTCCCTGATTGAGGTTTTTTCCAGGTTTTCCTCAGTCCTCATAAATGGCAAATGCCGGGGAAGTACCCTAAACTTAGGCCTGGAACGATTCCTTCCTTAAAAATAAAATCTTTTCCCAATTTAGCATTTCATCTCATGTATCATCAGTATCCATCGCCTGTGGTGCCTCTGTAGCAAAAATGGGCGTTAAACACCATTCATTCATTAGAACCTAATATCTTAGAAATAGAATTATATATTATAAAATAGAAATAATTGTTGATTTTCAGAAATTTGGTTATTTAGCATCAGATGTAATCTACCTGCATTGTTTATGTACAGTTATTGATTTGAATGACAGAGAAAATGTGCTTGCAGGTACGCCACATAAAGAAAAGTCACCATCAGGGTAGTTTGCCAACATTATCCCGAACAGCACGTGGAGGTAGAAAGCTGAGGCTTGCTTCTCCAAGTCTTACTGCCACATCATCCAAATCTGTACCTGTTGAGCAGCTGCAAGCTACCACTCCTTTGTATGGTAAGTAGCCTGTCCTTATACTTCTAAAGCTTTCTTTTTCTATCTCTCTTTGTAATGATAATTTGAGCTTTAATTGTATTCTTTCTTGCTTCCCCATAGATAAATGGCAAATTAGGTTTTGTCTTTTTATATGAATATATTGCTTTGCATTGAAGTAAATGGACTTTTTTCGTGATGGTAGTTGGGATGGTACATGCAGGTCAATTTTTATATTTTATGTAGGTGGCCAGTGAAGTGATCATGTTGTATTTTGAGTCTGAACTTTCCTATTATATTGTTTCTTGTTGCTTGCAAGTATTTATTTCAGGTGCTGTTTATCTGTTCCCATGATTTATCTTTCTTTTCTTTCATGCTATTAGGTATAAACTGCCTCTGCATATAATGTATAAGTATGATTTGCTATATTGACTTGGCTTTGACAGAAGGAAGTTTGGAAGAGCCAGCACTCCTGTCCAGTACACCAGTGGGCTATGTGGAGCAGAAAGCAGAGGAAGGTCCAGAATTATCTTCACAGTCAACTCTGCTTGAAGATACATCATTACAAGCTTCTGCAGCTATCCAGACAATGCTACACTCAACACCAGTATATCCAGTTGGAGAGGTGATTCCCAAATCAGAAGAGAGCAGCTTGCTGCCAACAGTGTCTAGCATGGAACAACCAAGTGGATCACAATTGCCTATAGTGTATGCCCATCCACCACCTCCATATCCATCGGGTGACATTCAAAGTCAGCAGTTCAAGGTACACCACAATGCTCTTTTGTCAACTAAGCAGTCGCAAAGAGTAGTTATATACAGAGATAATTCTTCCATGTTTATCATAATCATCATCACCATACAGGTACCGCCACGGGTGGCCGAGGTCGTTAAGTCTCGGACTCGTGAGCGGGAGGTCTGGGTTCGAATACCGCCAGGACCGTCCTCCCTGACTGAGGTTTTTTCCAGGTTTTCCTCAGTCCTCATAAATGGCAAATGCTGGAGAGGTACCCTAAACTTAGGCCTGGAACAATTCCTTCCTTAAAAATAAATCCTTTCCCAATATATCATTTCATCTCATGTATCATCAGTGTCCATCGCCTGTGATGCCTCTGTAGCGAAAACTGGCATGAAATACTATTCATATATATATACCATCACAGCTTACTACCACCACCTTGTTATAATCGTACTTTCACTACCACCATCACAGATTAGGCCTTCAGGCATGTTCTCTAAAAGTTCAAATTCTTGTTTGAACTGTCTAATCTGGCTCAAAGGCATCTTCTTTCAAGCTTGAGGTTCTTTTACATGCCGTAAATCTACAACACGGGACTCACTTCTTTATTTTCGTGAAGTAAGCCATACTTCGGATTTTTATACTCAAAAAATTGATTGACCCTGACCAGGATTAAACCCATGGACCATCAGAACTGACCTTAGTGCCAAGTGTTGAAAAATAAGAATAATTTGTTGTCATTTTGTACTTTATTCTTAGAACTTTTCTAAAAACCCTCTTATTAATTGAAATCATAGTATGATTGAATCAAACTAAACACTGATATTGCTCTACTTACTTGTCTATAAATGTAGAACTGGTTTCACACACACCTTTGTTCGTATTATCAGCTAAAAATCGACTGTTGGATACTTTGTTATGTTGTAGGAATGTGTATTCTGCTCTGGTGGAAATGTGATGAACTTAAAGTATATGTTTTCATCCCCAGAAGTGTTGAAGTTCATTAAACTATCTTTCTATTTGTATATGTAGATTTTTTTCCCAAGTTGCTAATTCTGTAGGTCCTTATACTGATTTCAATAATTTTACTTTATTGAATATGTTGTGGTTTTCTGTCCAGAAATGAAATGCTACTGCTGATATCTACATTTGCTTGTATTTTATGTTCCTGAAATGTTCTTTTAACCGTGTGCCTGTGTTTCTCTTTGTTTTTCCAATGTAGATTTTTTCACATTCTGCACATTTTATTTTGTATATGCCTGCTTTTTTTTGTCATTAACATTGTCTGTCAGGAGATTTTTGACATTTTTTTTTACTGGGGCTAACCTGATATTAAAATCTTTAAGAATATTTTGAAACTTTTTTGTAGCCCATGGATGATAAGTGAATTTTTTAAAAATGACTTATCTTTTCTTGCTGAAAGCCCTGGTAAACAGATTCAATGTCAAAAATCTCCTGATTGATAATGTTAATGACAGTATTCCATAGGAGAAAAAAGCAAGTATTTACAAAGTAAGTTGTGCAGAATGTGAAAAAATCTGTATTGGAAAAACAAAGAGAAACGTAGGCACATGGTTAAAAGAACATTTCAGGAACATAAAATATAAACAAATGGAGAAATCAGCAATAGCATTTCATTTCTGAACAGAAAACCACAAAATTTTGAATAAAGCAAAATTATTGAAATCATTACAAGGACCTACAGAATTAGCAACTTGGGAAAAAAATCTACATTTGCAAATACAAAGACAGTTTAATGAACTTCAACACTTCTGGTGATGAAAACATATACTTCAAGCTCATCACATTTCCACTAGAGCAGAATACACATTCCCACAGCATAACAAGATATTCAAAAGTTAATTTTTAGCTGACAATGCAAATAAAGATTCGTAAAACCGGTTCTACATTTATAGACAAGTAAGTGGAGCAATAAGAGTGTTTAGTTCGGCTCAATCATGCTATGATTTCAATTATATGATTGGCTTCACTGTAAAAGTTCCATTTAGCATCTCTAACCCTATTATTATTCAACTGACTTTCTCTTCTGTTTTTTATATTTTCATCCATACACTATAAATGTCTGTACTATATTTTTTTACAGTGAAATTGTTTGCGTGATATCTTTTTAATCTATAATGTTTTAAAATTTTAAAAACATTCTTTTGGCTTCCATGCATGTGGTCTTCAATTGGGATGCATTCTTCTATAGCACATGAGTTGACATCAACATGCACTGCCTAAAAGCACCTCATAAGAAAATTATGTATAATGGTGTATTTCTTCAGCTCTTCTTCCCCTCCAAATTGTGACATGCAGTGCTCACTACATAACTTACTGTTATTAAATTCATACTTTAAGGTTTGAAGCCATTTAAATTATTTACCTTGCTTGAACTGGCAAGAATTCTAAACATCTTTTTAGATGTTTAGATGTAAACATCTTTTTAGATTTTTACTTAAATGTAAATTGGAACTTGCACAGTGAAGCTAATCATATTAATTGATATCATTGTATGATTCAGTTGAACTACACACTCTTAAAGCTTCACTTACTTTTCATAAATGTATGGAACCGGTTTGGAGAACATTTAGTTCCCATCTTCAGCCAGGCTAAAGTTCAACTGTCGGATCATTCGTTGAGCTGTGGGAATGTATATTCTGCTTTGGTGGCGGCGTGATAAACTTGTAGTTTATGTTTTCATCCCCGGCAATGTTGACGTTCATTATGCTGTCTTTGTATTTGTAGATGTAGATTTTCTGCTTTGAGTTAAAATAAATTCATCAGCATACTGGTAAGTAGACGTACTATGTCTTCTTATTTTGATTTAAAGTAAAACACTAAAAATCATGTCATCACATTAAAACTCTCTTTAAGTTTCACAAACACAATTTAACAAAAGTTTCACTGTGTGGATTCCCAAATTCCGTAAACATAGTACTATGTCTTGTTTGAAAATCTGACATATAAACAAAGAAGGGTATTGGTGATAACATGCTCCTTCTAGTAATTCCATATGCCATTTGTGTGTCCAATCTTTGACCTTCAACTTGATAACAGAATGCTCAGTTTGAGAGAAAATTATTAACTCTATGACTGCACGCGGCAGCCCAGCTCGCATGAGCTTATAAATAAGCCTGGCATACCAGGTGCTTGGAAAGGCTTTCTAAATGTCAAGCAGCACAGCACCAGAGAACATACACTGCCTCAATCCCAATGTGACCTTCTCCACCACTCTCAGTAATTGCTAAGTGGGAGTGCTTCAGTTTGAAGCCAAAATCAGCTGAGTTAACAGCAGCTATCTTCAGGTTCAAATGAACACTATTTGACAATGTTGGGAGCAGCTGATTTGCCAGAGCTGGAAAGGTGTACTGGGTCCTTTCCATTTTTCAAAATGCAAATAATTTCAGCATTTTTCCACGTTTATGGAAAATAGCGGAGATTAATGAATGAATTGAAAAGTTTTGTAAGCTAGGGTTTAGGCTGCCTTGGGAGTCGGCTCTTTATGCAGAGAATGGGTCAGAGTTGCCTTTGCCATCAGTTTTGACACCTATGAGGCAATGGATGAGGACATAGTCATATGTGGCAGTCAAAATGGGAGGAGATGCAAGTGTTTTTGATACTGGTGAGGGGAGTGAGGAAGGGGGGGAGATGCAACAGCTGAATCCATGCTGATGTTTGCCAAAGCTCTGAGAGCATGTGAAGCTGTATGAAGCACATGACAATGGTGGTATGGATGGTAGTGAGCAACAAAATGCGTTGAATATGGAAAATTTGTTTTGCATTAAAAGAAAAGAAGCAAATGTCAGTTAAGGACCTTTTTCAAAGAAACTGACAAGCGTTTTGATTTTTATTCGTTTGTTTTATTTAAGGATGCCCTTTAACTTCTTGGGTCATCAGTGTCCCATTTCAGGGCATGAAATGACAGATAAATTTTGCTTAGAGACCTTACTTTCACGCTTGACGTTCTGTTATGTGCTGTAAATGTTTGACATGGGACTCTCTTCTATACTTCCCTTCCAAAGGAACCATACTTAGGATTTTTACACCCATAAAAAATCCATCAACCCTGACCAGAATTGAACCTGCGATCTTGGGTGTAAGAGGCAAGAATGGTTACCACTAGACCACCAGGACCAACAACAAAGTTTAAAATATGTACACGGTAACATGTAAAATTGTTGCTTATATACTTGCTTGATTTATTTTTGAACATAATTTATGCGCTTCCCATATCTATTGCTTTCCCGCATCCATCATATGTTAAACTGCCATGGGTGGCCGAGGTCGTTATGGTGCAGAATCGTGATGAGCAGGAGGTCTGGGGTTCGATTCCCTCCCTGTCCTCCCTGACTGAGATTTCCCAGGTTTTCCCAGTCCTCATAAATGGCAAATGCCGGGAGGTACCCTAAAATTAGGCCTGAAAAGCTTTCCTTCCTTTAAACAAAAATACTCCTTTTCCAATTTATCATTTCATTTCATGGATCATCAATGTCCACTGCCTGTGGTGCTTCTGTAGAAAAAATGGGCATTAAACTGTTTAAAAACAATGTTTGTTGAACCTGGTTCCTCCAAAAACAGTGAATTAAAGTTCTACTGTATTACTGTTCATATCGGCTGTTTTTTAAATATTTCTGTGACAGTTGGGCAATTATTATATAATAAATGTATCTAAGACTACTTTTCTGTAATATAAGTAATGTATTTAATTTTAGTTATTTGTCCCACCCCACATTTCAATGCCATATATAATATGTGAGTGTACCAACCTACAATAAACCATTTTTAGTATATCTTCTGCTAACTGATATGATAATTTTATTAACAAATATATATTTTAGAAAGCATGTTCACATGATTGTTATACATAGAAGTTAAATTTTTATCAGTGTAAACTACTAGAAATTTGGTGCAGCTAAATTGATCAATTTTCAAATAAGTGAGTATTATTAATTAATGTTCATCACTGTCACAAATTTCTAATAGCATGATTTTGTTTTGTCAACATTGAGCCATAGTTGTGAAGCTGTAAAGTAGGTAATTTGATTATTGTAACAAAGATATTGTGGTTTTTTCTCCCAATTGTTCAGGTTTTTGCCAACATAAAATAAGGTGTTTTGTCAGCACAAATTGATGGTATAATGCTATAATCATGTGAACACTGTGTTTGTTTGATAAAGTATAAATAATAGAGAGCCTGATAAAGAATCTTGAGGGACTCCTATTGTGACCACATCATATTTTCATTTGAAAGACCTTGTATAGTTTCATTGCTTGCTATGAACTTCTTTACACTGTAAACAAGTTTTTAGTTATGATGAGATAAGTTAAGTTCATTTTATCTTTCTCTTCATAGTTCTGCAATTTTAAGAGTAATATTCATGAGACACAAGTAATAAGAATTTTAATAAATGCAGCTAACCTACATTTTTATATGGTGAATACAGTATGGAAACACAGCGGAACACTTTTGAAACCTACAGCAATAGACACTTAATGAACAGCTACTTCTGGTGCTGCTCTCTTCTATTCTGGTTTAGTCTTCTGCAGTAAAATAACAGCAGCTGCTTCAAATAATTTTTGTTTAATTATTTAAGCACATACTTACCAATTTTGTTTTATTCCAATTGAAGGTATATGAGGAAGAAAACAGAGAAGGTATGATAAAACTGGAACCAGCGCCATCATCCTCAAGAACAGTTGATATAATGCATATTCTGAGCTTGATTCCATCTACCTCACAACCTCCTGTTCTCTCGGAGACTTTAAGTGCTCTGGACCAGGACAGTTTATTATTAGCAGCACAGCAGCTCAGAGGAGAAGATATTCAGCGGCTTTTGACAGGTAAAGACCCTCTGTATATGGATACTCCATCTTTTTCTAGTACATGTTGATTATTCACCATATTAATGTTAATTATAACATAAATAAATGTATAGCATTTTCGTCAAATGTTTAATAAGAGAACTTTTCTGTTCATCTAAATTAACATTAACATCAACTGTTTGGTGGTTCATAGTTTCTGAAATTTAATTATATAATTTTTTATACATCTTGCTACAATTATATCAATGGCCAACCAGTAACAGATAATTCCAGTTCAGCAGCCTTGTCATTGCAAAAATAGGTCTTCAATTTTATTGTGCTTGGAGAGATTAGCAATTTGTAAAAGTACTATGCTTTAGAGGTTAGAGACAGTGAGATTCTATTTTTCTAATTAATAGTTTCTGATTTCAGATTCCATTTATTTTTATTAATTTTTTTATTTTTTATTAATTGAGCACTAAGCAAAATACAAAAGAAATAAAATTCTCTAGGTTCTGACCCTAGTCACTTTTCCTATAGACCACTATAGTATTTCATACAAATGCAATTATTAAGCTGATAAATAGTAAAATATAAATCACAAATATCTCTTTAACTTCTTTATTTTAGTGGTCAGTATTTCAGCCTTTAGATAGTCAAAAGGCAGAAACACTGACCACTCATCAATGAGAGAAGCTGTACCTGTGGCATTGCAGAAGCAAACCTTCCCTCCCCATATTCTTATACTATAAGAAATTATTTATAAGTTACAAACTCTATACTAAACTAGTGCTTACACATTTATGATATATGACCTTAACCATACTTTTTAACGAAAACCATACTACCTCCAAAAGCAACAGATATAAATGGTTATTTACACAGCATCATATTGTCTTAATATTCCAGTAAGATACAATTTAGTCATTTTAATTCTATTTCTTAATTCTCTCTACTGACCATCTCAATTTTATCTTTATCTTGCATAAAAACTCTCCTAATTTAAATAGCTATGATTGATCTTCAAAAATCTTTCTTACTAAAACTTTTTTATTCCTGGATAACCATCTTGCTTATCAAACTTACCCTCTATTCATTCATTTATTCATTCATTCACTTACTAACTAAGGTTTCATTCCCTGGTTACATAATTGTTACTAGAACAACCCTTTAGCACTGTGAACCCTTTCATTATTCAAAAAGTTTTGCATAACATCTCTACCAGTAAAATCCTGCATGCACTTACAAAATAGTTCCCTTTTAATGGAAACAATGGGTAGTTCGCAAACTAACACTATACTGAAGTTCATTATTCTCCATGGATATCTATCTGATCCATGTTGAACACGGCACACCCTGAATTCATCCTGAGGAGTCATTACCACCTCTGTCCTCGATGGTATGTGTGATAGTGAAATTCAGGGCTATCTTGCAGATCAAGAGGTTAACTTCTGTCTATAGACAAAGAAAGCTGCAGCATTAGTACCAACTTGTACCCTGTTTCTCACCTTCAACAAGGTTCATCCAAAGCAGATCAAGGCAGGGTATGAGATTATTGAAGTCCCACCTTACATTCCAGTCCTCATGAAAATATATCAGTGTCACCAATTTGACCACACTCATTTTTTTCTTGTAAGAGTGCATTTTCAGTTTATGCCACCTGTGAACAAGAAACACATGAAGGTGCATGTCCATCCACTCTAATTTGCAAGAATTGCTGAGGAGCTCATCCAGCAACATCCCACGACTACTCTTCTTATCGCAAGAGTGTTGCATTCAGGAGCTCTGGGTCAGAGATAAACCAATCTTTCTCTGAGGCTCGGAAAGAGATTCAAGCCCAATAAAATGCAATGCCATAGTCTGGTACCTACAGTTCCATTGCCGCAACTATGATACAGAAGCGAGGCAGTACCATGCAGACATGTGATTTGGTATTTTCTAAAGCTCGTACAGTGCCCATCGGCACAAAGTGCTCTACTGAAGAGGCCAAATCTGTAGTTTTTGATATGGAACCTGTTGAATTTAAGACTACATATAAGAAGACTTAGCTTCTTAAAATTTGTTCACTAGTGAGGGTAAGACTAAGAAGCAGTGAAGTCCCTCACCTCCCTGGAGGTCTAGCTCCCACAATGGATCTGGGAGCAAACCCACTAGGCAGTCACTCTCATATCTCCACTTCTAACCGATCCCAGGTTTGGAATTGGTTGACTCAAAAAAGTAAGAGACTTGATAAGCTTATTCCCTATATATTTACAATGACTATCCTATGTGGAATCCTTAGTCTAAGATCTGAACTGGAATTGCCTTTATGGTTGACTGGCTTTCCTCTTGTGTGTCTCCAGGAGACAAAGATTAGACTACAGGACTCCTTTGTCTTCCCCAATTTTTCTTTAGTGCGATTTGACCTCACACCAGAAGATGGTACTCCCAAGCATGGCAGAGATTTAATCATAGATTTTAATCACAGATTACATGTTAGTTCTCCACAAAGTCAGACTATGTGCAAGAAAAGTTGGCTACTTGTATTAAGTGAAGTAAGATTGTGGCCCGTTTTAATTCGTTAACCTCTTCTTAAGAGGTTTGTTGCGAAGAAGTAGTTTTAGCACTTTTGTGCATTGGGCATTGTCATTTTAGTCACAGTCAATTTTTAAAGGTGAACCAGTTCTAGCATGTCGAAATTGTGACCACCCCTATACATTGCATCACATCTTAATTGAATGTCATTATCTAGCAGCTTTTAGAATTTCCCAAGGTTTGCATTCCTCTATTGAGGAAGTTCTTGCAGATGATATTGTCGCTGTCGAGAGAGTGCTCCGTTTTATGCATATTTCTGGTTTCTGGAGCAAGGTATGGGTTTATATTTTACATTTGATGTCTTTTTAGCGCCTTTTAAGACCATTTTGTTTCTGGCTGTTGCTGGTGTATTTTATTATCTGTACACTTTATATTGTTGAATTTCTTTTCCCCTTGTATTTGTAAATGGGTTTTTATAACTATTGGCTGACTTGTTTATGTTGCTTGTTATATGTCTACACTATTTTAGTGCAGACATATAATTTAATAATATTTTATATTATTGGCACAGTTTTAGTGTGTTTGGACACTAATTACCATAGCAGTTTCATATCCTTAAACGATAATTATCATCATTATTACTGGAGTCAGCTAATGAGGTATTGTGGTGAGAAAAAAAAAAGCCTATGTAAATTTGTGAAATGGATATTAAAGGCTTCAAGGATTTCATTTTACTGACAAAACCATGTAATCACCATTTGTATTCAGAAAGAAAAATGTTGATAGAGAAGACATTCACTTCACAAAGATGGTGCACATCAAGGATGAAAAACAAAACTTAGGAATGAGAAAGTACAAAACTAAATTTAGATGAGGATTTCAAGACAATTGATCTTTTTAGATACCAAAGAAAATCACCTGTCATGCCAGAGAACCCCCTCAACTACAAAATAATTTGTGGCAAATAAGATCTGTGAAGTACAAAGAGTCATGAGCCTCCTCCAATGGATTCCAAGAAGTGTATGGTTTCTTCAACAGAGTTCATAACCATCCAGATGATGATGATTAGGTATAGAATGAATAACATTAAAGAATAACTTTAACTTTACGTTTGCAGTATGTATTGAATAGGATTTACTAAGTGCATTATATCAGAAGTACAAATGTTTTCCAAAATTAATTTGGAAATTTCTGCTATTTAATTGTTAAGTGCAGCAAGTTCTATACTTTTCTACTTGTTTTGCATATATTCTTGTAAAATAATTCAATAAAAGTAAAGAAAACACTTGTGCACCATGGTTGGTTTTTTGCTTCTCCTGATAACCTAACAAACCTGCCACTTATGAACCAAGGTATGGTATTTGTTTTTATATTTAATTACTTATAATGAAAATTCAACAATCTTCATATGTTATTGCAAAGAACAAATATTAAAAATATAAAACCCCATCAATAACCTGACTTGAATTATTTTAAGAATAATCTCAAAACATTTTTAGAGTACACAAGATTTTTAAAAAAATAAGTTTTTAGTTTTTGGGCCTGCTATCTAAAATGCCTGCTTTCTCAAATTAGTGACATTTTATTTCCAATTAAAGCATATTAAAGTTTGAATTAAACAATTTTATTTTGTTTTAATATTTCAGTTATAGCCTGAGAAAACTGCATTTATTTGTAGTCACAAATACCAAAATTTTCAGTTTCTTAAATGTTTCAATTATGATGAAAGAAATATTAAATGAGATATTCTCTTAGAGTATTAAACATGCATAAAAAATCAAACCAGAAGTGATTTACATTGGATCACTTGACATGGAATGACCAATTAATGAAGGTGCAGTGGAACCAGAAGTTCCACAGCATTACAATGTTATATAGCATTTGCCCTTCAGAGTAGGGGAAAACTGCAGAAAAAGTCACATTGAGGAAGTTGATACATTTGGAAATCAAACATGGGCTTTTGAGTTTACAGACATTTATTACTTGAGCCAAGATATTAGAATAAATTCCCAGTTCCATTTCATAAGCTAACATGGATTTAAGAAAGATTCTGCATGAAGAAGATGATTTATAATGCTAACTGACCTGACAGGCATTGTAATGGCACACCAGGCAGTAGAGGTCAAGCATTAATCCAATTATAAGTTATGCATTAGAACTAGTCAGTTACATTATGCTTGGTGATAATGTTGATTGGAGCAATGGCAAAATGAATGTCAGTGGAAACTAGAGAACATAGAAAACCTGCTTTATCTCAAATTCCACTTATAGTCTCTGGAATCAAACCTGGCTATCTACTGGGAGACAAAACCATGACATGACACTTTTCTGTCTGAAAATTTCAGGTAGATGCACTTTTTAATGTTACCACACTGCAGCACATATTATGCACTCACATATGACTGAATTGTCCAAGTAAAAATATTTTATTTAATATGGGGGAAATAAGTATTTTGTATAGCATTATTCTTTATTGAATGTCATGTTATGGAGTTGAATAATCAATAATTTAATGTTAGGTAGAATTCCAGTTATTTTGAATGAAGAATGTAATTGTTTGATCTTATGATAGAGCATTTTTTGTACTGTTAACAAAAAATTTAATATATCAAACTAAGCTAAGTAACTATTACCAGATTATTGCCACAGTATTTGCAAACACATTAATTGCTCATTAAGAGAGACCCAGGAAGATAGATAGGAAAAATTGTGTGCATTGTCAGTATTTTCTGTGTAAACCTTGCCTTATGATTATGTTAAAATTATTCTAGATAGTGTGAATCAAAATCTTAAAGTGAAAGATCTACTAAAGATTGTAATGTTAGATACAGGAGGAGCAGAGCATGTACAACTACTCACAGGCGAAGATCCGAGCCTGTCAGCACAACTTGTACATTTGATTGAGACAGTTCCATCTCCTGTGGTGGAGCTTGCCATTCCATCAGGCACGCATACCACAGAAGCAGATGTAATGGCTGCTTTGCTGACACATAATTCTGGGCAGGCAATCACCATACCACTTCCACGTTTTACACAGGCATTCCAGAGCCAACATCAATCACAGCAACAGTCGCAAGAGCAGCAGCAACAACAGCAACAACCAGAATCATCACAGCAGCAGCAGCAACAACAACAACCACCACCACCTTCTGAAAGAGAGCAGAGGTAGCAAAGGCTTTCTGGGTTCGGACAACAAGCAGAGTATGCAAAGATTAATCAGAGTATCACTGAGCACTTAAAGGTGTATTTGGCATTTGCTATAACAGTGTTCTAGTAAACCATAAGATCTCCAAACTTTTTAAATGAAAGTTTTAGCAACCTTCTGTACTGAATGCACATATACCTAACTCCTACATTTTCACCAAAGTAAAAGAAAAAAATCCAGCAATAAAATAACTAAATTTAGCTTAAACTTGATTTCTTAAAATGGTTTTTATTTCTTTTTTCTTTATTTTTTTATATCATCCAATTGAAGTGAAGATGAAATACATTTCATTTTTAAACTTTAATTCTTTAAATACTGCATACATACAGTGTTTTAAGTAAAGTATTAGCCTATTTTGTATCTGGCTAGCTTTCTACCTTACCCATTAAATCATTGAATTTATTAGCCATTTCATTGGAAACTTCATGACAGTAACAGTGACATTGATGGAATGATGTGGATGATGGTGATATAGAAAACACTATTCATAATTGCTCTAAATAAAAAAAATGCTTAGTTTTAATATAAATCAACAAGTAGGCAAAATTGCTTCAAATTAATGTAAATTTTAGTTGTCATTTTTATGAACAGTACAGCTCATTCATTAAGTTGAGAAGTAAGTAAATAGAAACCCTCAAATAAACTGTGGCATTCAGTTTACTCAGATCATTTAATGTCTGCTTTCCAATCAGAGGTACATATTCAATTCCCCTACTGGAGCAAGCTGCCTTGATTTTTTCAAAGCATTTCTTCTTGCTGAGAAAGCAAACAAAACCTCATAGAATATATATACTGATAAATCCTGGGTTCATTTGTGCTACCATTAGCTAATTCCATTCATCTTGCTAAAATGTTTAAGAGACACTTTACATCAATTTTGCATTAGATTTTGTAAAACCCAGTAGTAGTCTTGAGTTGGTATGATGAACTTTTAATGCATGTAGAATACCACGAGTTATCGGGTTCTGAAGTTGATAGTTTTAAAAATACAAGTCTCTGAATATGTGTCTCTTTTTTCTCTTCCTGTGGTACAGTGTATAATGTGTCTTGGAATGCCTTTCAGTTAAGCTTGAATTAATTTATTGAAAATGTTAAGCAAAATACAAACTACAAGGGGTCTCCACCTATCTGGCTCAAACCATTTAAGATGTACTATCTCACAATTAGAGAAATTTTAATTCAATAATGATTGTATACTAACACATTATCTAAATTCTAAATAATTAAATAAAGTACAAAATTTCCACCTTGATTGCATCAGACTTCAGTCCTTGATTCATCAGCAGTAATTTACTGAAATTCCAGGGAACTAAAATAAAATATTTCAATTACTCTACTTATACCATTATTTTATCAGCCAGCTACACTCTCTACAAACTATTAATTCTTTTATTTCTCAAACATCTACTATAATGAAATTTGATATTTATAAAGTGCTAAGAAAAATTTAAATACACACTACAACGGGGCCTCCACCTATCTTTAGAACATGGATATTAACATGCCCATTTTATTTATCAGTATAATTTCTACTTTTTATAAAGTAAAATTTGCAAAATTTTATGAAAGTAAAAAATGATGATAATAATAATAAAAATTATTAATGTATAATTTGGTGGATATTTAAGAAATGTATAATTCATGATTTTTCTTGATCCTTTCGTAGAATTCTTTGTTACTATTTAATTACCCTTGGTCATCTTGCAATATTTGGTAACTCTTCTCATTAAATATTAGAATTTTTATAGTACAACCAAACTAAAAATAATTAAATGATGGAAGTAAACATGAATTTCAGAAAAAATTTGCAATGCTTACTTACCAGTATATAATAAAAATATATTCAATCTAAAATGCTTAAGAATGAACAGTAACTTAACTCACTGTGGTGAATCTGCGATCAAATCTTTACTTGAGTTCATGATTTGTTTGGCCTACATCCTACCAAGTATTTTATTTCTTGAATTTCTATTTGGTCATAAACTTGTCTTCCTCCTTGCATATATAATGAAAAACTGTGCATTTTTATCTGTGTAATATGGCATATAAGGCATACATGCAAGTTAGGCACACAGCAAGCATATAGGTGTTGGATACACGAGTGGCAGTGGTGAAAGTAATGGTTACTTAGGCAGGATTATGAAGAAGGGGTGTGAAAGACAAGTTGAAATTAACAAATTTAACATTAGCTTATTTATTTTACACATTTCTTACATTTATAATTACATATTTTTTTTAAAAAAAAATCTTGTTTCAAACCAATGGGATATCATCTGAGCCACTTTCATCACATACTATGGCACAGTCTGCATGTGCAATTTTCCCACTCCATTTCTGGATTGCTTTTATAATTTTCTAATACCATGCCCTTGCCAATGACTTATTAATAAATACTGTATCTCTTCTTATGTCTGTTTGACCAGAAGCAGAGAGCTGGGCCCAGATATCTTTAAAAATGACACTTGCTAGATCACAGTGAATTGTGCAGTTTTTCACATATGTCGAGGGTGTGAAAAAATGTATACACACTTTCACAGTGGATGTCTATTTAATATATTTCAAAATTGGACCGAAAAACAACAGTAATGTGTAGTATGATGTTCTGTAAACAGATGCGACTCACATTAGTTATACTAGCATTGCTACATGACAAGTAAATCAATACTGAACAAATGAAGCCAAGATCATCGTATAATGTTCTGTAAACACATGTGACTCACATTACATTGTGCTAGCATTGCGAAGTTCAAAGGCAATAGGATGAAGAGGTTTTCCCCTGCCTTCTCTGGATCTAACTCCATTGGACTTCTACCTATGGAGAACTCTTAAGGATGTTGTATACCATAGAAAACCAGCCACACTGGCAGCACTGTACACTATACTGTAAATCCATACAAATTCTGGCTTATGCAGATGACATAAACATAGTGAGAAGTTCTAGAATGCTGTTGTGGAGATATACATAGAATTGGAGGAGAAAGCAAAGAAGGTAGAGCTTATAATAAATAAAGAAAAAACAAAAGTTATGGTACAAAACAGAAATACTAAGAGTAAAAGAGAAAAATCAATAAACACCATCTGGAAATAGTTAACAGCTTTAAATATCTGGGAACGATCATTAATATTAATAATGGTGAAAGTAAAGAAATTAATGCTAGAATAGTAGCACCTAACAAGGTCTACTTTTCTCTTCAATACATATTTAAAAACAAAATGATATTCCCAAAGATGGAAATAAGATTATACAATATACTGATTAAACACTTCTAATGTATGCAGCAAGACATGGACAATAACTCAAGCCATAGAGAAAAAGGTACCAATATTTGAAAAGGAGAATATTAAGAAGAATTTACGAACTAATTAAAGAAGATGGAATCTGGCAAATCAGATACAATAAATAATTATATTACATATATAGAGAGATCAACATAGCACAAGAGATTAAGCTAAGATGTATAAGATGGGCAGGATGTGTTCAAAGAATAGAGGACAAGTGGATCTCAAAGAAAATGTTACATGGGAACTGTTCAAAACAAGACCAAAAGGCAGACAAAAAAATCGATGAGGGGATTCAGTCAGAAGAGATGCCCAACAAATTCTTGGGATCTGAGTATGAAGATGGAAAGCAGAAGACAGAGAGGAATGGAGACAAAGATTGAGGAATGTTAAGGTCCACATGGGGCTGTAAATGCCATGTAGTAGTATAATGTGGGCTGTTACCAATTTTATTATTTATTATTATACGAATAAAATCAGATTAAATTTACTCTGAATGAACATTTTGTGCACTTGTTACAAGCACTTACTGACAGTACTGTGATTGTTTGGTTCTTTTCAAATCTACCTTTGTCCTTTGTGGGTGCAAAATGTTTTCAGTTCTGTTGAGTTGTACTTTTTTTTTTTTTTTTTTTTGCTAAAAGTTAACTTCACACTTTTTTATGACCTAAAAATTAAATGTAGTTGACATATATGAATAGAGTTTGAAGGAAGGAAGTAGAAATAAGAATGTTTCATATTTCTTGCTGTACTGTACATTTGTAACATGTGAGGAGAAAAATGGCTTGATAATTTGTCATTACTTTAATGGCATTTAATATTCTAGCATAGGGAGTAGGATTTCTAGAAACTAGCTCTCAAAAACAATGGTGTCAATCCACCTGCTGGAGTTTCTGTTGTAGTCATCTCTGTCAGTGTTTTATCCTGTTCAAGATTCATAAATGTATTTACTCTTATTTCAATTAGCAATAGCTAACCTTATGCTGGTCTTTGATATATGTTATCTAAAGCTATTCTCATCATATTGTCAAATTGAAGGGAAGCATGTGTTCTAGAGTGTGCTTTAGGTAATCAAAATACTTTTGGATAACATTTCATATTACTGAAGATTGAACTCTATTTGTATTTTCCCCACACTTAGCAGCTGCTTCCCAATTTCATTAAACAAAAACATAAATGCATTCTGTTTTTGGCAATTTGAGCTTTAAATTCCTTCACTTCCCTTTAGGGGAAATCTGTGCTTTACACAATAGAATACCCCATCTCTTTCATCCCTTTTATTCAGATCTGTCAGTCTGCCATCTTTCAGTTTAATTTGTTGGTTTGTTGTTTAGCGTTGTACCTCTCCCGGGATACTTTGTGCCATATTTTAGGAAATTTGCAAAATTTGCATGCTTAACTACTAACTGAAATATAGAATAATTTTAAAATTTCTATGATCTGTATGTGTGGTGCTGAATCAGTTGAAGTTCCACTTTAATCTTTCATCTGTTTGGAAAATGAAGCATCCAAGGGCAAACAATTTGTCTTATATATTAACAAAATAAAAGACAATATAATGAAATTACCCAATTAGCAGGACATTTTCTGCTATCAAAAATGGAAAAACTTGTTTATTCTACAACAGATGCTTAAATAACTGGTGATTATGTCCAAAAATAAGGGAGTGGTGCAAAAACAGTAATCTCTCTTAAACTTTTCAGCTTACAGTTGAACTTTTTTAAACTTTTAGCTCTAACTGATAACTGATATGACTTTGCCTAAAAACAAAGCCCTTGTAAAACATTTTATTTTGTGTCTGAGGTGGTTTCAGTGCCAAGTTTGGAGATCCTTAATGTCTACTATGTAGCAGTTTCACTCTCAAAACCAAAATTAAAATAGCTTAATATTAGTAAACACGTAAATGCACATAGTGGTTAAAATGACATAATCTTTCACAAATGTTAAAAAACAGTGCTAAATACAAATTGAAATATATATTATTGCAGTAAGCTAAAGGGAAATGCTGGAACTGATTATAGATGTGATATTGTCTTTCAGATTTTTTGAAATTGTGCATTTTTGGATTTTTTTTATAATAATCTGTAAATGTAATGTCAGTTACCAAGTTTCCAAGCTTAAATGATCATAGGAATTTTTATGGTACATCAATGCTCTTTTGTCTGTAATTCCATATAAAAAGATGTAAGAGCCTAAAGGGTCTCTCAGTCGGTCCTGGTGGTGTAGTGGTTACCATACTTGCCTCCTAAACCCAAGATCGCGGGTTCGAACCCGGACAGGATCGATGGATATTTTCGGGCGTAAAAATCCTAGTATGGCTTCCTTCGGAAGGGAAGTAAAGCCATGGGTCCCATGTCGTACATTTATGGCATGAAAAAGAACCTCAAGCCTGAAAGAGAGGCCTCTGAGCAAAATTAGTTGGCCGTTTCATGCTCTGAGTTGAATGGGATTGCTGATGACCTTAGATATTAAAGAGCGTCCGTAAATAAATCAATCAAAAAAGAAAAAATAATTAAAGGGTCTCTGTTTTATAAGCAACGTCCTTAAAAATAAGTAATGTATACATAACTTCATCATTAGATTTCAATTTTATATTTGCTAGGCTTGAAATTGGAAACTGTAGTATTAGAAAATTTGGATTTATTCAAACTTATTACAGGTATGTCGTTCATGAAAATAAAGCAAAACTCCTTTATTCTTGAGTGGTTTAGGGGTTATACTGCAGCTGCCAAAATGAGTTTTTTGACAGTTCGATGTGCAGTTTGTGATGCATTGTTGCCATGTGGTTTATAGCAGACAGTTGTTTTATTGTCCTGAGAGTCTTCTCTCTCGTAACTATGTTTCTTTGAAGGATGTTTTCTCTGTCACTGTTTACCAGTTAATGTTTAAGACAAGGTTAAAGAATATGCTGGGTATTAAGTCTTAAAACAGCTGCATTTTTTTGGCATGCAGCAGTTATTTTGTTACAGCAAAAGAATTGCTTCTGGCTATAGCTGACATGCAATTACAGCATCACTGTTTTGAAGAGTACTTTGTTTGGAAGTAGATGATAAAATAGGAAGATTTTTAACAAATTCACATATCCATGGGCTACAAAAAAAATTAACAATATTCTTAAAGATTTTAATATCAGGTTAGCACCTGTAAACAAGTTTAATGTTAAAATCTCCTGATAGATATGTTAAGGACAGTATTCCACAAGATAAAAAAAGCAGGTATTTATAAAATAAGTTGTACAGAGTGTGAAAAAATCTACATTGGAAAAACAAAGAGAAATAGAGGCACATGGTTAAAAGAACATTTCAGAAATATAAAATACAAGCAGTTGGAGAAATCAAGAGTGACATCGCATTTCTGGACAGAAAACCATGACATATTGAAAAAAACAAAATTATTAATATCAGTGCAAGGACCTAAGAATTAACAACATGGGAGAAAATCTACATTTACATGTACAAAGACAGTTTAATGAATTTCGGCACTTCTGGTGATGAAAACATAAACTTCAAGTTCATCACACCTCCACCAGAGCAGATTACACATCCCTACAGCATAACAATTTATCCTCCAGTTGACAATGGGGCTGACGATGAGAACAAAGTGTTTGTGGAACCAGTTCTAAGTATTTAAACAAGTGGAGCAAAAGAGTGTTAGTTTGACTCAATCACATAATGATCATAATATAGGAAAAACAGTGTCTGCTAAAGGAAGTATGAACTAACATTGCTCCATTTTCTTCTTTTTACTTGCATCAAACCATTAGAGCAGTATTCTCATACATAGTCTTCTGTACTTCATATTATGTATAGGAAGATTATTTTTTTAGAGACTAGTATGTAGAGATTTTCTTTATGAGAGCATTCTAGTATAAAAAGATCTTACTCTGCAAGCATAATACTACAGCTTGTATCTCAGAGAAATTAGTTTATGGCATATATTAATGTGTGCAATTGATCCTCAAGTGATGATCACATTACAGGAGTATAAAATATATGTAAAGATGATGCCAACATTTCAGATGCATTGCACATCCATTTTCAGCCAAACACATTCAACTGAGAAAGCGAGTCCTGAACTGCTGGTTGATTACCACTTGTGGACTTTGGCTTGTTGCCTTTAGATGGTTGATCTTGAATAACTTAGAAATAAGCCCAAATGAGACTTAAATCCAATTTGTTATCACTATTCAATTTTATTTTTCTTTCTCCGATTCCTGTAGTTTGAAAAGTCTTCCTTTCATAGTATTTGCTAGAAGCTGCCAGAACTTTAACTTGTTGAACTCTATGGAAAGTCTAGTTTTGATTGCATGATATCACATTGGTTTGTGCTAATCACCTATCATTTAGGATTGGATCTTCAAGCTTAGTTTTCAAACAGCAATGGTAAATGCCTATATTGTATTTCTGTTAGTGAACTTTGAAATCAGTGTGGGGCTATGTGCACTGTAGGACTTATATGTCAAAGTATAGAACGTTTCCACAACTTGGGTACTGGTGACAAATGTACTGAGAGATTTAAAATTGATATTGCTGAATTAAAAAAAAAATTTTTTTTGTTAAGTGATTTACACCACAGCCAAAATAACATTTTAATACATACAAATGAGTCAGTATTAGGTGACACAAAAACTTCACTGACTGGTTAATCCTTCAGAACACGTTTCAAGAGCATTCGCTCTCATCCTCAACTGGGTACCAACTGATGAGAGCAAATGCTCTTGAAACATGTTCTGAAGAATTAACCAGTTAGTGAAGTTTTGGTGTCACCTAATACTGACTCATTTGTATATTTAACAACTCCACTGTTCCTAACTTCTTTTATTTTTACATTTTAATAATCGATGTGCTATTAAAAGATATTTAAACTTTTTTATCACTTTCATCTTTCCTTAGGTTGTTGATGCATGCATATCTTGGACTGTGAAATGATTAACTAGATTTTTTTAATTAAAATAAATATTAAAAATCTGATATGCAGCATTTTAAGAAAAATATTAAATTATTTAAAGTGTTAATAAACATTAGAGAAAATGTGGGAATGTGAAGGATAATTTTTTAAATTAAATGAGCAAGTAGGCTTTGGTAGAACTGAACCACTATGTGCATTATGTATTTTTAAGAAAATTCACAATTAACATATTGTCACTTTATACAGTACAATGTGAATATAAACAGAGCTCCACTTATTACTGTTTTGTACATCTGCATTCAAGTTTATCAACTATCAATGTGATTAAAATTTGTATTTTAATATAATTTAAAAGAATATAAAGGAAAAGATTATGCTAGACTGTATGTGAAGTTGTACAACATTATTAACTAATTAAAATTCATCAATTTATATTTTGAAAATGTTGCTTTAAGCAACAGTAATGACCTGAAATTAATGGTTGTCCTCAGTTCCTGATTTACATGAAAATAGAACAGGATATCATTCCTCTTCAAAAGTGAACAAATACATTTGTATAAATGAATATGCATACAGAAACTTCAATATTATAAACTGTCCGTTCCCAGTTGTCTTATATACAGCCATATCATGCTGCAGGGACTGCAGGTGAAAACTACTGATGATGTAAAGGGGCCATTTAAAGAATTTTAACTTAAAATGTGAAAATCACAGAATGACTAGGATTGCCACCATTTAAAATTGTTAGTTATTTTTTCAAAATACTATGATATATAGAGGCACAATGAGTTATGCAGTGTGTGGTAGCAATTGTGCAGTACATATAAACATGAATCAGAACCACCACTCTTTAAAGTAGTATTTACCAATGGAGTCATTCATTTTCTTGCATTGCACAAAGTTTATATTTTAAAGAAAAAAGGTACTACACTTATAAGCATTGATGTGCTTGCAAAAGTTTATTGAATTATTTGTTCCTCACTCTAAGCATAGTGTGAGAAAATTGTGGACTATTGGGGCTGAAATGTCTATGTAAAAAAATTAAAAGAATGTCATATCCAAAGTGAAGCTGATGATGTTGCAACATTGTAGATAGCCTAGAAATTACCTTAATGAGTTAAATATTTTGAGTAAACAATTTTTTATTAATAATCTCTTCTGAGTTGAAATGTTTAGAACACACTTTATGTTTTCACTTACATGAGATTTACTTAGCATGTTTCCTTAAACAATTTTCCACATCATCAGCTGTAAATGACTGTTGGATCATTCATAGAAGTTGGGTAGGTAGGTATCTGGGTTGTTTATTAGTTTAAGGATGAACTAAGTCTAAAACCTAACATGAATGCATGCAACAAAAGTTGGATGCAACTTTAGGAAGGGTGGCAACCTGAGACAAACTGTGACTTCAGCTATGTTTACCATTGACAAGCCAGGGGATGTTTTTATCCTAAATTGTTATTGTTTTCAGTAATGTAATTTTAATATTATACTAACATAAGTTACTACATATCTTTAAAAATAATGAAAAAGTACCTTAAATAGTTAACTATTTTTATACCATAGAGATTATTTTTATATGCACAGTTGAGATTTTTTATAATTGTTGTCAGAAAGGTGGAATGCATGAGCAGTACTAATTTCATTTATATTTTACATGAATCATATTCATTTTAACTCCTGCAATTGGTTGCAGGCAAACATATCAAGTCAGTATTTAAAATGTATGTATATTTGACTTGTAAAAAAATATATATATTATACATAGTTAACAATTAGAGTTTAATGTGTTAATATTTGAGATTTTAAGTTATTTTTCATAATTCAGATGGAGCATTTAAACAAAAAAAAAAGTGTACATATGAATAAATATGCATATATATTCATGTTTTATATTGAGAAATTAAAATTTGTATACCAAATGAAACCCCCCCCCCCCAAATTTTTGTAAGCATGTAGCTTTTGTTTGTTGTTTTATTTCAGACACTGAGTGTATTTACTGTCACAATGAATAAGGTGCACAAAACCATATGATGCTCGGCAGATTCTTTGGTATTCAGTAGAGCTTGGCTAAAGGACTTAATAGTGTTTCAAATCATATGTGGTGCAGTAAGTTGACTCCCCTTGCATTGAAATGGTGTGCATAATCCATGACTGGGTTTTTATACTTACATGTTAGTGCCTCAAAGTAAATGATTTCTTTAGCAGCAAAAATAAAACAATTGCAAAAAATAGAAAGAAGCTATTACTAAAGTTCTTGTTTTAGAATATTCGTTTAACCTGCTCCATTAAGGATCTAGCAGGCAGTAACATGATCAGTAGTTTTGTCACTTCTTTTTTAAATTATGCAGCTATCTGTGATCAGCATTGTTTACATGTGACTTTTAAAAATTGTAGGTTTAATATAGAGTAATTCCTGGAGATATAAGTGAAAGAAATTTACAAAATTCAGAACATTTTCAGCTTCATTGCAAGATGGTCAAGTATCAATATAACTGTTTTCATTTTAAACAAAATATATTGAAGAAATTAACTAAAATTTTAAAAAATTAAAGTTATGAAATACTGCAATTTAAAATGTTATAGCTTTGCTGACAGTGAAGCAGGAATCCATTAATTATCCTAAACTTAGGTATTAATTTTTTTACACTAAATTCCATTTACTTACATAAAAGTAAGATGCGTTTTGGGAGAATCTCTCCCATCTTCAGTTGCTTACTGAACTGCCGTTACTTGAAAATGTTACTTGAACCTGCTTCATCTGCCTATCATACATATTGATAATTTTTATTCTACATTACAGCCATATGAAATAAAAGTACATTACTTAATTATTAATGTATTATGGGCATTTTTCAGGAGCATACACAAAATAAAGAATTAAATTACATGCACTACTAGAATATCATGAAAATTAGGAACCAGAAAGTTGAAAATTGTTGTATTATCTTAATTTTATTGTCTAAATTTTAGAAGTTGGTATATAAAGATTAAAAACAGTATTGCAGTTTTGTGATTGGAAAACAGTAGCAGATATTTTATAAAACATGGCAGTGAAAATTTTATTTTCATGGTGGAGATAATGCACCTGCCCATGCACTCTCTCCCCCTTCCCTCCTTCCTCTCTCTTTTATTAAGGCATTGTTAATGTTCATTAAGTAATTTAATTCTCATGAAAGCTGTGCTCTTTAGATATAGATTTTTCACTTTTTCATATTTTCCCCATCAAAAGTTTCAAAAGACCTTGTTTATTTTAATTATTTATTTTGCATGGCACAGTATACCTGCCTTACTGATTGCAATGACAGCAAAACAGCATACTATACTGATTGCATATATGATGTAGACAAGAGAGGGTCTTACTGTGTCAAATTTCACAAACTTTTGTATTGAAACTTACCCTTTATGCTACAATTACTTCCAAGCCAGCTCTAGTATTTAAAAGGAAAAAGATTTGTGCTCTTGTACGTGCACATCAGCATATTGATTGAAATGTTACTGTTTATGATCAATTTTTAATTATTGGAAAGCATTACCTATTAAAAACAAATGAACAGTATGATATATTTCTTTTAGAAGCATATTTAACAATAATTGTATTTTCTTATTTTATATTTTTGAAGGCACATGATGAATGAGGCACCAAAAGAAAAAGAAAGAAAAGTTGATGAATCTCTATATATTTCAGTGTATGTTTTAAGACATTTTGTATAAAATATAATTACTATCATTGGTCAAAGAAACGAGAGCTGTCATTGAATTAAGTGATAAGTACTAGTTTTATAAAATATTTATAATATAATGCAGCATGCCAGGATTCTAAATTTGTTAATGAATTTGCATTCTGTGGAAAATATATTTAATCACCTTGCATTTAAAGCAACAAGAAATAAAGTTACATTTTTGTATGCTTGTTTTTTATTACATGTATATGTTTTTTTTTTTTTTTTTTTTTTTATTTGCTCCTCTATTCATAAACATTTTCAGTTCCTTTAGTTTAACCTGAATCCCATTGAGTACTCATGGTGATTTTAATGAAACTTGCTAATTTATTTTAATTTTCCTAAGACTTGGGTTCTTTAAAAGCATACTTACCATGGGTCTTTTGATTAATGTATGTAGATCATAGCATATTGCATTGATGTTGGCAAGACTCAAAAATTTACACTTGTGATGCCAGTTGAATCCTTAATGTGTTTTGTTACTGTAAGGAAACAATTACCTAAGTGGGTTTAAATGGGGACTCGGTACAAAATGTTTTTAGTGCTCTTGTTGGATTAATGGTGATCATATGAAAATTTTCATATCAACTTGTCGACTGCCAAGTGGAAAACAGTCAATTTATACAGTAGTTTTATGATGAACCTGGTACATGCTGCACAGTGCTATGAAGTAAATTAAGAGTGTTTCTGGTATTCAATATTCGTGAAGACTTCTGTAGAAATGTTTCCATCAGGCAATCTTGAATAAGACAATGAGCATTTATATCCTTTTATATAGGTATGTGCTCAGTTTAATAATTCATCAGGAACAATAATAATAACAATGCTAAAGGCTCAGATATAGGAGTAATGACAATCAAAATCTTATAAGTGTTTCATCAAAATACAAGAAGCATAAAAAATAAAATGAACAGTTGGGAAATGTTGAAAATATAAATCCATTGCATATCTAAACATCAGCCTGGAAAACAGGAATGTTCTTATACGCAGAAGTTCTGTTCTTCTTTCGTTCAAGACTTCATGTTCAATGGAAAAATTTTACCAACATAACTCTGGCTGGGCTATGGGTAATCCACTCTTTCTATTTCTGGCAAATTATTCATGATTACACAGTAGAAGCATACTACATTATCAAGGCATTTTCATTTACCTTTAAAATATGGTTTTGCTATGTAGGTGTAAAATTACTAAATCTGCAGACCAAGCCATTAAGTTCCCTATAGAAATTGAACAGGAAGAATATTTGACCATTTTAATTTTGTTTGGTGTGTATATATATATATATATATATATATATAGAAAATCTGCACAGATAGATAATTACATAACTTGCTTCAGCCTAAATCGCACCAACATGCCACTATAAGTAGCCTTGCATTAGTAAACGCTCAACTCAACAAGGAAGAATACAAAAGGAATGCTAGTACATCATGAATTCTGCCTTCAATAATTGATTCAATCACTCGGTAGATAAAGTCTAGACATTTCAAAAGATTTATAGATATTAAATATAACACCACTCCACAATAAAGGACATAAGTTTTAAAAAATTCACCTACCATCCATGGGCAAACCATTAGTGAAAAATTTTAAAAAAATTGATATATATGTTGACTGCACAAAATAAATTTAATATTGAGAACCTTTTGAACAGAACCGTGAAGAAACAAACAGGCAGGAAGTATCAGATAGATTGAATTGTGATCAGTTATAATAGGCAGAACAATAAGAAATTTGGAGATAGAGATAAAAGAACTCTTAAGAAATGTAAGATATATAAACAGGTAGATAAAGCAGTTGCAGATCATTTTTGGATATAAAATCATAACATCACCAAAGAAACCAAACTTTGAAAGTTAGCAACAATCCAAGGGAATTAGCATTATAGGAAAAATTTTTCATTTTAAAGAATAAGCATCATGTCATAAATTTTGACATTGTGCAAGTGGATTTCCTGTTTTGTATATTGGAACTACCAGAGGTCACATCATCACCTGCCAGCATTAGTCGGCCCCCAGTTAAAGGTGAGCATGAAAGCTTTTGAAACATGTTCTGATAAATTAATCAGTTAGTGAAGTATAATGTCACCTGATACCAACTTCTCTATGTATATGATCAATCAACTTCACTGTTTGTAACTTCTATTAAGTTTACAAGGAATTTTCTTCCTCATCATTACAGGAATATAATATTTTCTTGGAAAAATTTGATGCTGGTGGAGTTTTTTTTTTTTTTTTTATTTTATTTTTTATTTATGGACGCTCTTTAACATCTCAGGTCATCAGCGTCCCATTCAACTCAGGGCGTGAAACGGCCGACAAATTTTGCTCAGAGGCCTCTCTTTCAGGCTTGAGGTTCTTTTTCGTGCCGTAAATGTACGACACGGGACCCATGGCTTTACTTCCCTTCCGAAGGAAGCCACACGTAGGATTTTTACGCCCCGAAAAAATCCATCGGTCCTGGCCGGGTTCGAACCCGCGAATTTGCTCATAAGACTGTATACAGATGTATTTAGAATGCTGGGGTGTAGCCATATTTTGTTTAGTGGGTTTGATCATCTACTGGTTTCATCATTTTGGAAAGAAATCCCAATAAAGTGTTCCAATAAAAATGTTGTTAAGTCTTTATTTCAATTGTAGATTTCATCATGCAAAACTAAGTTAATGACAGAAAGAGAGAAACAATGGCAAAACTATACAATTTTGATATTGTTTAAAGGCCTGTGAACATTTTGCAACTAGGTCTGTCCATACAAATTGTAATACAGACATGCTTTATAGGCCAAAATTTCTCTGTTGCAACTAAAAGCATATGAAACTTTAACTCTTGCTTAACTGTAAGTTAGTTAAACAAAATTTTATTTCAATAAAATTTATATATATAAGGGTCTAGGAGAAAAAAGTCAAATCACATAACATTTTTCAGGTCATTTATTAAAAGTATGTAGTTTTGTAGTATGTATTCTGCATGTATTTTCTTTATTTGATTAATACTTGCAAAGAGGAAATTTTTCTCCGTTTGATATAGTCACCGTTTAATTACACAAAAGTATTAAAATTAGAGAATTTTGAACCATGTGTGTTTTTCTATGCATTTTTAATATGTATATATGGGAATGTTATTTACCATACTTGCCTCCTAAACCCAAGATCGCGGGTTCGAACCTGGGCGGGACCGATGGATTTTTTCGGGGCGTAAAAATTCTAAGTATGGCTTCCTTCGGAAGGGAAATAAAGCCGTGGGTCCCGTGTTGTACATTTACGGCACGAAAAAGAACCTCAAGTCTGAAAGAGAGGCCTCTGAGCAAAATTTGTCGGCCGTTTCACGCCCTGAGTTGAATGGGACGCTGATGACTTGAGCTGTTGAAGAGCATCCATAAATAAATCATTCAAAAAAAAAAAAAATGGGAATGTTATAATGTTAGCGAGGAATTATTTTTTAAATACGTTATACAACATATATTAATGTGAATTTGTATTAGTAGACAAGTACGGTAAATTCATGTTGACGTTAGAAAATATGACTTTTTAAGTCAATAAGACACCACCTCGGCCAATATATGTCATCGCCAATGAGTCTATCATTTTACCTTAACATTATTTCAAAAGGCGAAATGTTGGAGAGAAATGAACGACCCTTATTATGTCTGATTGTCGATTTTTGCATGGGTTAGATACGAGATTCTAAGTACCAAACTGTAATAACGCCGGTTCTCACTGAAGAATAACATTATTTCAGTGTTTTTAAATTAGGACATTTTGAATTAGACGTACTAATTGTGCAACGTAATTATAAAAAAAAATTGGGATCGTATGCATTATAAAAAAGCAGAAAAAATATTCAGGAAACCGTCATAGGCTTCTGCACTTGTGCAATGGAAAATAATCAGGAAAAACTTCAGGGAAATTCTGTTTCTCTATATTAAAATATCGACAATATTGTTATTTATGTTGGTCACTCTGAATAAATAAAGTAAGAGGGGGAACTGTTAAGAAGTTCAAAGTTGTGTGGAAATGGAAATGGAAATATTTGTAGATTAATGTTTGGTTATATAATGTTGTGCTCAAAGGAAACTTTAAAAAAATCGATTAAGTAGTAAAGCTCATTAGGACGTATTCTTTTTCTGCGAATAATGCCCATCTAGTTTTATATAATATAAATGGAATATAATGGATGAAGCTGCCATTAATTACAGTGTGAATCTTACTGATTATTCAGTCCTTCCTACTCAAGAAAAGCAAAATTTGAAATTTTGGGGTTTGCCGGAAAGTATTCTTAAGGTAAAGTGAAGGCTATTCTTACAAAAGCTTAGTTTTTAAACTATTACACAGTTGTAATTTGGGTCTACAAAACCTCCAGTAGCAATAGGAAAATAATAGAATAATTTAGATAACATAAGTAACATACTAAAATCCAAGAGGGAAGAGAAAAAGGAAAATCATTGTATTTGGGATTTGAATAGTGACTTTTTATATACTGTTGTCTATATAGAAACACTATATTAAATTCAAATAGGCTACAAGCTATAATAAAGTGATATTAGAGTGATTTCCTCATAAATCATGTGTTATATCATTTTGTATTTCACTGTGAAAATTCCCACTATTAAAAAAGTGTGTTGTTGTTTGCCATTTGGAATACCTCCTGTTATACAATATATTATATATCTTAATCTTATCAGAAAGGGAATATTTAAGAGTTTTAATTAGGGCAGCATGCTGTAGTTAATACATTTAAGTAACAAATGAAAAAATGTCTACAATATGAGTATCCTAGTATAATAAAATGTTATTTTAATTTCAATAAAAATATTTCTAAGAGTAATTTATGTAAATGCTACTGTAATCAACTAAAACATTATCTGCTCTTTTTAGAAATTATTTAACAGATATATATTTTGAGTGTTCACTGTTCATTTCCATGTGTGAATAGTTTTGCTTCAAAGTTCTGAATCTATTTTTATTTTCCCAATAGCAATATCAGAAACATGGCATAGTGTCAATGTTTCCATGGCAGGTGGAATGTCTTTGCTGTGGAAATGTTCTTAAGGGAGGGAATCTTGTCTATTCTGCACCTACTTCTGCAGGTTTGTTCATTTCAACATTGAGATTGCTTAAATGTGTTTAATTTGCAGTAATTATATTTTTATAAAATTAATAACTTTCAGTCTATGAAATAATAGTCATATTAAAATGGGTGTTCAAATCATTCATATAAATGAATCTTCACCCTCTTTTTATTACTATTGTCTTTGAACTGTGTAATTGCCTCCATGATAAATGTGAATCTATCAATAAATGAATAGGGACTGGAAGGTTATATTCTAAGAAGTTGATAAAAATGCATAATTATTAAATATGCAATGGAATTGTATTTATAAATATAATACACACCTGGTCATTAAAATTTCAATGTATAGTTGATAAATATGCAATGGAATATTATTTAATGGAATATATTTATAAGTATCATACACACATGGCCCTTAAAATTGCAGTATAATTGATAAATATGTAATGGAATACTATTTATAATTATGATATACTGGTGGCTATTAAATTGCAATGCCCATAAGAGATGCTTTAAACCAACACCACATTTTCTCAGAAGGAACGAGTATGACCCGTCAAAAACATGACAGCATCACCAGCAGGTGTCTGAATTTGATTGCTGGAGAATTGTGGCACACCAAGTGGGTATAATGTCATTCCCAGCATGTTGGACAAAATACATCCACAGCAATTCAAATATTAGATCAGTGGATCGAGGTAGAACAAACACACAGATGTGGAGGATCCCAATGGCCCCATCAAACAACTTGAAGACATTTCTTTTATAAACCTGCAACTTTTAAATTGAGTTAAAATTTTAAGGCCAACAGTATATTAGTTCATGACTTAGAAGTACTGTTGGTCATCATTGAATGTTGTTGCAGGAATAGAGCTTGCAACAAGGATAAGTCTTTTGCTTTGGTTTGTCGGTCTTCATTTGTGGCCGTTAGTATAGGAGAGGCATAAATGTCAGCATTCCATTTTTTTTTTTTTAATGTAGCATGCACTATGAATCTTCCTATTTCATTCTCGTGGCTTTATTTGATTCAGTCACCTTGGCAAAGAAAGGGGTTTCTATTAAAACAGTTTGGCCACGTGGTTTAGTTTAGTTCCTGGAGCATTCAGTGAGTTCTCACAGCAATCACAGAGACCTATGAATGTAGAACTTGTCATATACATTTAGCACAATAGTACACAATCTATATTTACAAAAATTTTGTCTACATCTACATAAATAGTTACAATAAAAATGAAAAAGAACACATAGAACACTCAATCAAACAACAAAAACAGACAAGTCACTTAATCATACAAATTTTACTATATACATGTTAACCTATGCATTGATATAAAATCATTGCACTGTTTTTAACTCAGTATAATACTGTCACTCATATATTCCTTTACAGAATAATAGGCCTTTTTACATAGGTATTTTCTAAGAGCAGATTTAAAGGAATTATCATTGTTTATTAAGACTTTTAGGCTAGAGGGAAGAGATTTTGTTCTAAAATGCATTCATAATAAATGCCTTTTTGATGGCAAGAAAGTGCTTAAGCCGGTCTATGTATACTTGCTTTTTGTGTAGTATTTTGTCAAATATATTTTGAACAAATTTTTCTTTATTTCTTATATAAAAGTTCATGAGGGATAATATACTCTTCACAAGGAAGAGTTAAAATTTCAAATTGTCTAAAGAGGTTTCTGCATGAATGTCTGCTATGTGTATCAGTGATTATTCAAGTGACTTTATTCTGTAATAGGAAGACATATTAATTTTTAACTGAATTTCTACAAAATGTTGGACTGTATTTCACTTCTGAGTTGAAATAAGCATAATAAACCAGTTTTAAAGTTTTATTGGCTCCAACATTAGTAATGCACCTATTGCATTGTTTCATCTGCAAACAGAACAGTATTTCCTACATCTTGAATAGATAAAGAGAAATCATTTATTTGTTTCCAAAAAAGAGGGCTCAGAACAGATCCTTGAAGCATTCCATGATTAATCATTCCCCACTCTGATGAATTGTTTTTATTTTTAAAGGGACAAGTTATAACTATTTTTTGTTTCGTTTTGTCAAGGTAGGATATAAACCATTTTAAATTTGGTTTTTTATTGCATAGAAAGCTAATTTATCTATCAAAAATTCATGATTGACACAGTCGAAATTTGCTAAATCACAAAATATTCCTCCTACATGTACTCTTTTATTAAATGCAGTTAAAATTTCATTAGTGAGTTTATAGATTGCATATTCTGTTGAAATTCCTGTTCTAAAGCCAAACTGATCATTAACTAGAATATTGTAACTTACAAGGTAATGGTAAAGCCTATTGTACATTACTTTCTTGAACACCTTAGAAAATGTAGGTGAAGTAGCTATAGGTCTATAATTAAAGATATTTATCTTTTCTTCCTTTTGAGTAGGGGCTTCAAAATTGAATATTTTAGCCTCTCAGGAAATGCCTTTTTCTCTTAACTAAATACTGGCATATATTTCCTTCCTATTCTAAGGACCTGATTTGTTGTTGGTCCCTCATCTCTACAAAGAAACACTTTTAAAAAATATTGTTTTGCCATTATCCATAAGATGCTACTACCAGCATCTCTGAACTCATAGCACTCCAGCACTTCACCATTGTAAATCTTAGGTTTTATCTGTTAAATATCAGAATTTGATACTTATCCTCCTCACACTATGTTCTGGAAGTATTGCCTCATTTTCTGTGTCATTATTCACATCTTATAAAACTATCATTCATATTTATTAGTTTTGCACTAGTGGACCCAATTTCTATTTGAATGTTTTCTTTGTGTGACTATTAGTTTTATATGCTTTATTTTTTTGTATTTTCCAGAGGAAGAAATCTCAAATTGTTAGTCTGGGGACCAAACAGGCTATAAACACTACTAATAATTCTGCAGCCAAATATATGGCATAATTCTGTCATAGTTGAATTAGCATAATAAGCTATGGCATAGTCCTATTGAAAATATGTCAATAAGCAGCCATATTTCACATATTGCATATCATTCTGTAATTCTGAATGAGTGGACATAGTTCAGAATGATAATTCTGACATATATTTTATTTGTCAGTACCAACAGTAATTATGAAATTCTTTGCTCAAACTAAACCATCACTAGTCACTTCATTACAGAATAACTCCTTTCGTTACTCCTTGGAGTGAAGTGCTCAGTAGTGTAAATGTATGAAAAAAAAAAACAGTTTTCTGCCAATTAGTATGGTTTCAAATGAAAGATCTATAATTTAGGGCAAATGTAATTAAAATGCAACAATCATTTTTGGAGATACTTCAAATTAGAGTGTGAGCTATGAGGGCAGATTTAAAAATCTTACTATATCAATAACTATTATAATATACTATTAATATTTTTCAATTATGTTTCAGGTAAAACTCTGGTTGCTGAGATTCTCAGTATAAAAACAGTACTGGAAAGAAAGAAGAAGGTCATTATAATTCTCCCATTTGTTTCGGTTGTACGTGAAAAAATGTTTTACTTTAAGGTAAAGTGGCTTATTTTTTAATACAGTGGAGTCCTGGTAATCTGAAAATCTGATTAATTCAAACTGAAATTTGAAAATGTTGGGGAAAAAAAAATGAAATGAAAGGATACATATAAGGCTAAAGTATAATTGTATTTTATTTTTCATATTGTAAGTCATCACAGAAGATTACCATACATTACAACTTTTGGTCACTGATTGTTTTTCTTTACAAAGTCAGTTATTTTCTTTTGTTGCAATTCTTGGAACCTATTAGATGATCCAATGTTAGACCAGTGTCTCATGATCACATTACTCAGACTATCAGCAGCTGCTGCTCAGTTTAGCATAAGGCAATTTCAAAAGTGGCTGCAGCAACTAAATGTGACAAGCTGTACAATGTGGTCACCTTCCACATCATTCTTACCTTCATTATCTACAAAGTCTTGCTGCACCATAGCCACAATTTCTTCATCTATATGCTCTAGGGACTTCTTCTGTCACTATAATCTACTGGTGTTAGTTATTTTCATTTGCTTCCTCACATCCAAGAATCTGTTGAATGAGCCCAAGAAAATTGATAGTTGATATATTCATCTGTCTGCTCAGGATTTCCAATTAAGGGGAGACTCAGCCATATTTTCTTCCATGACTATCACAAGAACTGCTTGCTCACATTGTCCCATGACTCTGTTGCCAGTAAACCACATCCTAAAATAGTTTTTGAAGCAGAGTGTCAGCATTTTCAATAAGGAACCTAAGAAGCTTTTTTCTATATGAAACTTTTATTTTGCATTCCCATTCATTACTTAATTAAATTTGTTAACATTTTCAGTGGTTAAATGTAATAAGCATTAAAATAAATTGTATGAACTCTCCAAAAGAGTTTTTTGCTTATCTAAATTAGCTCAGCATTTTCAATAAGGAACCTAAGAAGCTTTTTTCTATATGAAACTTTTATTTTGCATTCCCATTCATTACTTAATTAAATTTGTTAACATTTTCAGTGGTTAAATGTAATAAGCATTAAAATAAATTGTATGAACTCTCCAAAAGAGTTTTTTGCTTATCTAAATTAGCTCAGGATATCATTCAAAGGCAGTAATGTATGTTGTGCTGAAATCAGATGTAACGAATTGCATACTACTGTTTTCTGTGGTGATTTTAGGAATTGGAATGAATTTTGACTTACACAGTAACATGCTGTTTGATTAGTCAACAATTTTGGAGTATATGAGAAAGAAAAGGAACGAAAGAGAGAGAGAGAGAGAGAGAGTAGTGATTGTTTCACAACTAGGTACAGGTAGTTGCCATGTGCAACATCTAATAGAGCAATTGAAATTCCAGATCTGAAACTATCTAAATCATTTTTCAGATATAGGGTTTTAATTATATCCTTAATTACTCTCTCTCTCTCTCTCTCTCTCTCTCTTTTAAAGCTGGTTTGTATATGGCTTATTACAAGAGTCCAAATTTTAATAAACTTTTTCTATTTGTAACTTGGAGCAGAGTTGAATGGAACATGAAAATGTTCTTAATGAGCTAAAATCCTACATAACAAGGTTTTTGGATAATGCTGAGTAACATAGAAATAAGCGAGGTAGTTTTCAAAGCTATCTAACAGCTGCATCTGGAACATTTTCCAGGTAAAATTTTCCTGAAACTCAGGTAAACATGTAATATTGACAATTTTCCTGAAACTCAGGTGAATATGTAATATTGACAGTAATGGTGAGCTGTAATGTTTAAATTAATTTCCATGTACTATTGTCATATTTATTGCATGTCTAGTAAGTAAAGGTCATGAGCCATATTTGGGACCCTTCCAGCTAGCTGCGCTGCACACTGCCATTTAAAAGAAAAATAAGTTTAGTAAATCACTTATAATGTTTAGTATTCCTTATTTTTGATCCTTCTTGGAATCTAATTGCTATAGATGCATTATGGCCATTTCTGCAAATGCAGATAACATCTAGCTTTCCTGCCCCTCCCCCACTCCTTTCGTTTTCTATTTTAAATAGTTTGTATTATTAAAGTATCATAAATAATCCTTTCCTATTAAGTGCTATCTGATGAAAATCTGGGCTCAGCATTGTTTCCGAGAAATGTGTATTAACAATAATAAGTATTATTACTGTAATAATTTTAATATATATTTAGTTAATGATTGATCTTTAAACTGTTTTAAGCTATAAATGAATTTTTTATTTATTAATTATTAATTAATTTTTTATTAAGATATTTTTTAGAAAAAAATATCTTCGATATCATTATCACTAGCTTGGTTATTAATGATATACTGTGGTTATAATGGTTTAAAGGTTTTACATTACTTTGGAAATGTGCTGTTTTAATTGCAGCATATCAAAAGCTTCAGGATGTAAACAGCTTCATTTTTAACAGGTTTTATTGTATTAATGTTTTTATATTCTATTTCTTCTCATAATCAAAATTGTCATCAAGTAATTTTGTGTATATAAGGCATATTTGAGGTACTGCATAGATATAAATGTTACAGGATCTTCTCTCAGGATGTGCCATGCAAGTAGCAGGTCTAATGGGAAGCCACAGTCTCCCGGGTGGATTCAAATGCACAGATATAGCAATCTGCACAATAGAGAAGGCAAACAGTCTGATCAACAGGTTGGGTATAAAGTTCATTAAAAGAATGCATAATAACAACAATGTACAAATTGCAATTGAACAAGATTCTTGTTTTATTCATTGTAAATGCATACAGGTCTTATGCTCTTTAACTTTTGCAAGGGTGGATTAAAATAAACAAGATCTGTTTTTAAAAAAAAATTCATTTGTTGTTTCAAAATAACCAACTACATAGCACTTTTTTTTTACATAGTCTCCTGTTTTAGAAATGCATTTACCCCAGCATGTTGGAAGCTTTTTGATGCCCTCTTCATAAAAACAGGGAGATTGTTCCATCAGCCAATTAAGCAAAAATCGTTCTATGCCAGCATCATCCTCAAAACATTTGCCCCCTGGTGCTTTAAGGGCCCAAAGAGATAAAAATTGCAGGGCAATGACTATAGGAAGAGTAGTCCAGTGGAGTCCATCTTATTTCTTCCAAACTTTCACAAGTGGTTTTTTTTTATTTACTTATTTACTGACACTCTTTAACATCTCAAGTCATCAGCATCCCATTCTGTTGAGGGCATGAAACTACTGACAAATTTTTCTCAGAGACCACTTCTTTCAGGCTTGAGGTTCTTTTTCGTGCCGTAAATGTATGACATGGGACCCACTGCTTTACTTCCCTTCCCAAGCAAGCCATATCTAGGATTTTTACGCCCAAAAAATCCATCAATCCCGGCTGGGTTTGAACCTGCAATCTTGGGTTTAGAAGGCAAATATAGTTACCACTACACCAGGACGAACACTTTCACAAGTGAGAACTGCAGTATATGGCTGAGTGTCATTATGGAGGAAAATCATTTCTTGTATTGGTTGGTCATGTCTTTTGTAGCAATAGGCAAGACTAACCTCACTCAAAAGGTAGCAGTAATATGCCACATTGAGATGTGAGACTTGTGCAAAAAATTTATGTGCAAAACACTGCTCAAAAACACTTGTCGCAAGTATCTTGTCAGCTGACAGCTGAGTCTTGGCTTTCACTGTGGCACTCTCAATCTTCCTTCACCACTCCATACTGGCTTGTTTGTCTTTGGCAAGTAATAGTGTACCCAAGTTTTGTCATAAGTGATGATATGATTCAAAAATGCATCCCCTTTTTCTGCAAACCTTCTGAGAGCCTCTCACAGATCTGCAAATACGCCACTGGCAGTACAAAGGAAACCATAGGGCACACAATTTACAGAGACCTAGGTCCTTTGTGATGATGGCTTGCCAGGCCCCATAACTTATTTTGACTTGAAGAGCCATTTCAGAAACCACCAAATGTTGATCATCTTCAAGAATATCATGAATGGTGCAAATGTTTTCCTGTATAATGTTCATCCATGAATAATGATAATGGTTATTATTTTGATCCATTCATGGCCTTCCTTGATCCACTTATACCACGCAAACACAAGATTCCTTGAAAGTTTTGATCACCAAACTGTGCTGTTAGTTTTCATAAATTTTTCACTGGTTTCATGTCTTTACAGATAAGAAATTTGATTATGCTGCATTGTGCAGTCGAAAGGTGAACATGTTACTCAGACATCATGAGTGATACTACCAAATGGGCCTGTAGAGGCCATCTGCCCACTCTCCCCACTCCTGACACTCCCATACAACTATATAGACATGTCCACCGACTCTGTTCAATATAATACCCTCAGGACAAAAAGTCTTTATTTATTAACATTTAAAAAAGTTGAATCGAAATTCTACTATATACATCACTAAGATATTAATAAAAAATTTTGTCTCAACTTTTTTAAATGTTAATATTTGACAACACTGTTACAAAAGTTCACTATATTTTATTTATTCATATTTATACTTATATTTATTCATTTATTAAATATGAAGCTCTTTACTGATAGCTTAATAAGCATAGTAGTAGAATGTTTGAGATAATGCATTTGGTAGACTGAATGGCCCAATAAACCAAAGAATAAATCCTATCCAGATGCCATTTTGCCAAAAATTCCACCAAAATTGAATTCTGATCACTATGATGGAAGGCATATAGTTGATTTAGCCATAGTACAACCTATCATTCTGTTTTACATTTAAAGCTCTAGAACAACTAAGAATGTCAGCTAGATAATTGTTATGGCATATTTGATGTATTTCAGGTTACTGGAAGAAGAGTCCCTCTACAAAGTTGGTGCAGTTATTGTTGATGAGTTGCATTTGTTAGGAGATCCATTCCGAGGATATCTTTTGGAACTGCTGCTTACAAAGATACTCTACATGCAAAAAATGTAACTAGATTTTGTAAATGTTTAATTATAATGTTAAAAAAAGAAAGAAAAAAAGAAGAAAGGGCAGAAATAAAAAGAAAAGAAAGAATGTAGAGCTTAAAGTAGAAACACACTGATGGCTTGACATGGTACATTCATGTACTGTCACATTGCCAAGTTAGTGTGCAACATGCCAATAGAACAAAAGTCAGGTATTTATGAAATAAAATATGCAGAGTGTGATAAAAATAAGTGAATGGAGTTAGTGTGAACAAATTTTATTACTGAATATCATTGTATGATTCAGTTGAACTACACACTCTTAAAGCTTCAACTGAATCATTCAACTGTTCAACTGAATCATACAATGATATTCATTGATATGATTGGCTTCACTGTGTAAGTTCCAATTTACATTTAAGTAAATTTTATTACATTGGTTATATATATATACCACTCCATTGTCAACAGCTTCGTAAGTACATTTAAATGGTATTAGATTGTTAATATTCATGCTAACAGCATATAAGAATTATAGGACTTGAATTATTTAATTTTAAATATCAAATGGCAGGTGAAAGAGGCAATAATATATAATAAATGCAATGATATGAAAATATTTTTTCTTAATGTGAGTGATGCAGTTCCTTATCCATTTCAGTAGAAGAAAAATGTTTTTTCATACGATGTTTAGAATGTACCTCCTTTCTTTTAATAGTCTTTATTTCTATTATTTTAATGAAAATATTCACTTAACAATAGACTATTGATAAAATAAGGTGGATTTTGGAAAAATGTAGCTAACACAATTTTTTTAATATAAATTTGGTTGCAAAGAGAATTAAAAGTTTTGAAAACCTTAAATGAAGTAGATAGACAAAACAAATTCTGGAGAGTTGTGTATGTGTGTTTTTGTGCCTGCTCCCCATGTGCATGTTTATATTGCACAGCAAACATTACTAATGATTTGTCCAAAATAATACACTTAGAAGCAACACATCATAAAGATTTCCACATTAGATGGATATTTATTGTTACAGGAATAGCAACATTCAGATACAGGTGATAGGAATGTCTGCCACATTGCCAAATTTGGATTTGCTGGCATCCTGGCTTGGTGCAGATCTCTATACTACTAACTTCAGGCCAGTTCCTTTACAGGAGTTCCTGAAAATTGAAAGTGCTGTTTACGACAGCCAGCTTAAGAAGCTGTACAACATAAAGGCAATAGAAGATATTCAGGTAAGAGAGATTTTTTGTTTTTCTTTAATAATCAGGATGGTATTCCATCAGCAGAGTAACTGATGCTCTTATATTTAACTGGTTATAACTCCCTTTCTTTACTTAATGAAATGAAAAGCCATTGATTTGGCAAGAGATGTTAAGTGTAATGAATTAATGATAAATGTACCTATTGAAATTAGGCAAGTAAATACTGAACTTATCAACATAATTTTCCAGGCCTATTGGTATGTGTTGAAGTTAAGGTTTTAAAAATACATACAGTTCTATTAATTTATATAATGCAGGTTAATTTCTTACACACTTCACTTACTTTGTTTAAGTTGGGACAATGGTAATAATAATAATAATAATAATAATAATAACAACAACAACAAATATTATAATAATAAATTTATTGCTGTCAATAGACTCATTTACATAAGTTTCAGACATTGCCAAAATACTAGAGTAACAAAGCATAACTTATTCTTAGAACAAGGTTTTAGTACATGTTTGCGAGAGTTAAAAAAAGTTTACTTATAAATACGTTAAGGTTACAATTGATTACAGTTCATCCAATGAATGTAAACTTCTATTTATAAGGTATTTTTCCAACTGATACTTAAATTTGGATTTTTCTACAGATTTATTCTCTGGTGGCAGTTTATTGTACAAAAGGGTACCTCTTACATTTATATCCTTACATACTATTTGTTTATTTTAAGCATATCTATGATAATATTTACTATTTCTAGTGTTATAACTAAGAATCTCATTATTTTAATAAAATTGTTTGATTCACTGCATAAAATAGACTTATACACATAGAGAGAGTAAACAGCATTCCATGCTTTACAAATCCATCCTTACATGACTGTCTATATTCCAATTTAGAAATTAGCCATATATATATATATATATGGCTAATTTCTAAATTGGAATATAGACAGTCATGTAAGGATGGATTTGTAAAGCATGGAATGCTGTTTACTCATATATATGATATATATATATATCAGTAACTGAAGTGTGTAAGAAATTTACCCTAATTTGTTACATTGTTAACAGGTTACTTTATTTTATTTTTCTTTTATATTATATATATATATATATAAATAAATAAATAAATATATAATATAAATATATATATATATAAATAAATATGTATATAATATAAAAGAAAAATAAAATAAAGTAACCTGTTAACAATGTAACAAATTAACAGTAATTATAATAGTAGAAAAGGCTTCTTGCCATAGAAGGACTCCACGAGTTCAAAATGTAGCGATCTCAAGTGTGACTTTTTCTTAGTGTTTTATCCTTTTCTACTATTATGATTACTATATATATATAGTAATTTAATATTTTTCTTTTATATTATATTTATATAATATAAAAGAAAAATAAAAATAAAGTGACACTATTAACAATGTAGCAAATTAACTTGATATCTCAAGTGTGACTTTTTCTTAGTGTTTTATCCTTTTCTACTATTATGAATGAATGAATGAATGAATGAATGTGTTTTTTCAATGCCCGTTTTTGCTACAGAGACACCACAGGCGATGGACACTGGTGATACATGAGATGAAATGATATTTTGGGAAAGGATTTATTTTTAAGGAAGGAATCGTTCCAGGCCTAAGTTTAGGGTACCTCCCCGGCATTTGCCATTTATGAGGACTGAGGAAAACCTGGAAAAAACCTCAGTCAGGGAGGACGATCCTGGCGGTATTCAAACCCAGACCTCCCGCTCACGAGTTCATGTCTTAATGACCTCGGTCATCCATGGTGGTTTCTACTATTATAATTACTGTTAATTTTTATATATATAAATGAAAAATAGAAACAAAGTTACACTATTAACAATGTAACAAATTAACAGTAATAATAAAAGTAGATAAGGATAAAGCACTTAGATAAAGTCACACTTGAAATTGCTATATTTCGAACTGAAGTTCTTCTGTGGCAAGAAGCTAGACAAGTGAAGGTCACCTTTTATCCTTATCTACTTTTATTATTACTTATGTATATAAAAATTAATATATAATACCTTCACTATAAACAACTTCAAAATTAAACAAATACAAATATAATTAATATTATTGTGTGATTTAGTTGAGCTACACACTCTTAATGCTTCACTTAGTTGTCATAATATACAAAACCGGTTTCGAGAACATTTGTTCTCATCATCAGCCAGGCTAAAATTCACCTGTCTGATAATTCGTTAAGCTGTGGGAATGTGTATTCTGCTCTGGTGGCAGTGTGATAAACTTGTAGTTTATGTTTTCATCCCCGGCAGTGTCGAAGTTCATTAGACTGTATTTGTATTTGTAGATATAGATTTTCTCACAAGTTGCTAGTTCTGTAGGTCCTTGTATTGATTTTAATAATTTTGCTTTATTCACTATGCCATGATTTTCTGTCCAAAAATGATATGCTGCTGCTGATATTTATATTTCCTTGTACTTTATGTTCCTGAAATGTTCCTTTAACCGTATTAAAATGAAAATCACATTCCTACAACTAAACAAATAATATGACAGTTGAATTTTAACCTGGCTGATGATGAGAGTGAAATGTTCTCAAAACTGGCTCTATATATTATGACAAGTGAGTGAAGCATTAAGAGTGTGTAGTTCAACTAAATCATACAGTAATATCAATTATATGATTGGCTTCACTGTGCAAGTTCCAATTTACATTTCAGTTGGTAAATACGTAATGTTCTGTTCATTTTGAATTCCTCTTGAGGCTTGAATCTGTTGTATATACAGACTTCTCCAAAGATAGAAATCTTATTAAATTAGGGGACTGAAATATTTGTACATTGCCTCTATCAACTCTTAAAATATTTAATAAATGGATTGTATGAATAATGTACTGCATATACTGTGGCTTAGTTTTGTTTGGAAATGGGAGAAGTAACATTCTCAGTCAGTTATTTCTTTAAAAAGAAAAAGACAGAGGATGCAAAATGATTGTAACAAATCTTGTTGAATTAAAAGGTAAAATTTCTAAAATCATTTCAACATATTAAACTCTCTTGACGTTTTACATTAAAACTTTTTTTATTAAAAAGTAAGTTGGTACTAGTTTCGTGAGTCACTTGCTCACATTGTCAACCAATTGACGACTAACGGATCTCTTCAAGTAGGAGTATACTTGGCTTTGTGAGCTCTGGTGGTCTGTTGATGAACCTGTACAATATATTGTCTGCTTCTGTATATTAAAATTCATGTCTATTTTCATATTTTTTATATAAATCTTTTTCCATATCTAAGTTCCTTTGGGTGCTGAACTGCTCTTAGCATTATTATATCTTTTTCTATTTCATGATTTTCATTTGAATTATACATTTACAAATAATTATATTATTATTATTATATCTTATAATCATTTTGATATACCAGAACCAGACAACATATTGTACAGGTTCATCAACAAACCACCAGAGCACACACAGCCAAGTATACATCCTACTTGAAGAGATCCATTAGTCGTCAATTGGTTGACAATGTGAGCAAATGATTCACGAAACTAGTCCCAAATTAGTTTTTAATAAAAAAGTTTTAATGTGAAACGTCAAGAGAGTTTAATAAATTGACATGATTTTAGAAGTTTTACCTTTTAATTCAACAAGATTTATGATAGTTTCACTATGTGGATTCCTATATTCATTTTTAATTTCATTATAATAAATTTATAGGCATAAACTGTTTCCTGAAAACAAATAGGGTAAAATTTCTTTTGCCAATGATGGTAAGCCGAGCATTAACTTTCTGAATATGAAAGGGCACTAATGTATAAGATTGCATTTTTCTGAGCTCAAGTGCCTGTCATTTTGTAAATTTACATACCCCTTTTGTTTCAGAAAAAATTAGTTTAGGATATGCAGTATGAATTTTTTCTTTATGGCCTCTTTCCTGCAGGATGACAAGTAAATTTCTTATTAATGGTAGTTTCTTTTTTTTTTGCTGTCAATGTTGTAACCTGTTTTAACCTCTTCTCTTGTTTGGATTTTTGATTTTCTTGTCTACAATTTCTTGGCCATACCCATTGACTTTTGCTGTTTGTATTATGTGAGAATACTCTTCACTGTACTCAAATTCATTCATGAGGATGTTAATGAGTATTTGTACTAAGCTACAGGCTATAACATTGACAGCAAAAAATGAAACTACCATTCATAAGAAATTTGCTTATCATCCTTGAACTGCCAAAAACGTCCAGAAAATATTCCGAGAGTTTGGGATTACTTTGTCTCCAGTGAATAAATTCAGCCTAAATAATCTGCTCAACTCTGGTAATAATGATAGAATTCCTGATGAAAAGAAGCTAGGAATATATCAAATGAACTGTTCAGAATGCAACAAAATATATATTGGCAAAACAAAAAGAAGCTAAAGGAACACTGGAGAAACATAAGGTACAATCAGATAGATAAATCAGCAGTTGCACATCACTTTTGGAGAGATAAACATGCTATAGAAATGGAAGTCAAATTATTGAAATTTGTAGATAGATCCTTGGAGCTGTGAATATAGGAAAACATTTTTATATAAAAATATGAAGATAAAGTTATGAACTTTGAGATCCCAACAGAAGACAAATTAGTCTAAAAGTAAATAAAATGTCTGTAAAAACTACACTAAGGTCATCCAACTAACAACAAATCCAGCATTCAACGCACAGTGCAGGTGAAGGCCTGTGAAACATGTTGTTTATAATTCAATGATAAGTGGAGCATAAGAGTATTAAATATACTCACTAGCTAATTAAGAATATATTTATGGCTTTACTATTAATTCTGACACAAAATTAATTTTAAATTTATTTTTAAATTAATGGATATCATTGTATGATTCAGTTGAACTACACACTCTTGAAGCTTCACTTACTTTTCATAAATGTTAATTTTTTAAATGTTAATTTTTATGTAGAATTGGTATAATTCTTGCATACAAGTGGCACTATGCCTTTGTCTTTACCAGGGAAATAGTTTTTGAAAATTGTCGCTCACTGTCTTGCCACATTTGTCTAAGTAAGCTTTTTGTACAACTCTTGATATCAAATTTTGAAAAAGGAAAATTCCAGTCATATAAACTAGCAAATGGTCTGCTATTATTTTCTCTTCATGTTCAGAGAAGACTGGGAGTTTTCCATAACATAACATATGGCCAATTCATAATTTTTATTTATTTTGTATTTTCAAAATCACTTTAGAAAAAATTTAATTTTTTTGTCATGGATTTACAGCTTGTTTTTCTCACAGGAAGCTACTTGACAATAATTATCAAGATATATGCTGTTACAGACTTAGTACCAATGTATCTCAGGTAGTTGACTCTATGTCGTAATTCAGGGTCTTTCTTTAATGCATTAAAATAGTAAAGGATGAGCATGAAATCACTCTAACCATTGTGTAGCCAATATTTCCCTAGATAAGCAAATTTGGGTGAAAACACTGACCATGTGCCAAGCATCTAGTTATTGTGTTTACTTAACCGCCAAGACAAGCACACACTCCAAAGTTCAAACCTTAGCAATGATGAGCTGATTACCTGCTAAACTGTTTCAAAGGAAGGAATGTCAGAAATGTAGAAGTACCAACTTTCTCTTATTTGGTGCACTTCACCTGAGTGCTGAGGAATTTGTTGATAACCCATTATTATGTGCCATTGTAAAAAAATAAGACAATATTTGGCATCCTACATTAATGTATTCAATCTGTTCACACTAACTCCATTTATTTACATACTTACATAACACTAGGACATGTTTTGCAAGCTAATTGCTGCCATCATTAGCTGGTGACTGGCTACTTGAACTGGCAGCTGAATCCCAAGATCCTAGACAAAAACATCTTGGGATCCAGCCGCCAGTTCCAGTAGTAGGTCAACAGATAATGATGGAAATAATTAGGTTCTGAAACATGTTCTAGTGTTATGTAAGTAAATGGAGTTAGTGTGAACAGGTTGAATACATTAATGTAGGATATATTACCACTCCATTGTCTATAACTTGATAAGTACAATTTATGCCTAGTTTTCTTATGTATAGAATTAGTCTAACATAATTACATTATAAAAATTAATACAATTGAGTAACTAATTTCTTTGTCGGCAATATCAAGTTTACCCTTAATTAGATAGTGAGTCGATTTAATACTCTTTAAGTTCCACTTTCCATTGAATTATACAGAACATGTTTCACAGGCCTTTGCTTGGATCATTATTTCTGACATGAAACTAATTTTAAATTTAATATCATGTTATTTTCAGCTGGTGGTAGGGGAATGTATTAAATGTTTTTGGAGAAGATAACTTGGTCACTAAATGATCTTGATTCAAGGAGATATGCTCTCCTTTGCTGCTCGGGTGAATGAATTAATGTTGATTCTGGGATGTATTAAATGGCCAACTCAAAATATCCTGGTTGACTCTAGGCATGTTTATGGTGACTTAATGTGTTTTCAGAGTCTATGCTTTGAGGCAATATCTAAAATTAATGGAATATTAAGTGTGAAGAAAAGTTGTATTTAAATGTTATCATTTACTTAAATGTAAATTGGAACTTACACAGTGAAGCCAATCATATTAATGGATATCATTGTATGATTCAGTTGAACTACACACTCTTAAAGCTTCACTTACTTTTCATAAATGTATGGAACTGGTTTCAAGAACATTTTGTTCCCATCTTCAGCCATGCTAAGGTTCAACTGAACCTTAGTTGAACCTTAGCATGGCTGAAGATGGGAACAAAATGTTCTTGAAACCAGTTCCATACATTTATGAAAAGTAAGTGAAGCTTTAAGAGTGTGTAGTTCAACTGAATCATACAATGATATGCATCAATTATCTCATGCAAGGCTTCAGCTAACACAAACCACTTTTACAAGATGATAGAATCTCACATTTAAAAGCATTTTATGACTTATTGTTTCATTAAAACATTAAGACAAAAAGAAATTGGCAAATTTAAAAAAAAAAGATCATTCTTGAAGTAAAATCATAATAGTAATGTAAATTATTTGACGAAATCAATATAATGATACATTTTATATACATATTCAAATGTACAAAACAAAAATACATACTTTTTATCTTTGTGCAGGGAATAGAATAGGATAGAATAGGAAAGGCAAGGGATGGAGGTGAAGATTTGGCACCTAAATTGGACTTATGGAATTTTTTGACCTGTGTTGGCAATAACTAGCTGTGCACGTTGCCATTCAACGATATGCAAAGTTGCTGATAAGACAGTTGTAATTGTTTGCAGAAATGTGTGGAGTTTCAGAGCAATAAGTCTATTATTACATGCAGAATTGAACTTCATTTCTCTGTTTGTGTCTCTTGCTTTAGTCATGGTTCAGAGATTTAATAATAAATGGAATTTTCAACTTCTTTTGAACTTCATTCTTTGTGAGTGCTGAAGTGTTTGATGAGAGAATAATTAGTGAAGCATTGTGGCCTGTCCAGTTCCCAGGCTTAATACCCAATGATTTATCTTTATGGAGCAGTTTAAAAAACAAAATCAAGAAATCTAATTGTGAATATTGGATAAACTACTACAATGCTTGCCTTACAGCAGTAGGGAAACATTTTCAGCATTTTTGAAAAAGGTAAACACATAATGAGCAGAGTATGTGCAGCTGCGCTGTGTACTGCCACCTCCACTCTACGTTTGCATGTGTGGAGGATAAAATATATGAATTATACATTTACATTCCCATTTCATATTTTAGAATAATGAGATTGTCATGCAAAAACTTCATTTATGATCAGAATTTCATAAACAGTCAGCTTCAGTTGAAAAATCAATCTCAGTGAATGAACAGAAATAGAATCCAAAAAAACCATGCTACAATACTCTCCTCAAAGGAAGAGATCTTTCGGTCATCCTAAAAGAAGCAAAGGGAAAATGTATCAGTGGGATTGTAACAGCATGTGATCTTATGATATTTTTGGAGGATGGTGGTAAGAATGAATAATCATGTATAAAAACGCATATTTAACCAGCTTTAATACATTAAAGCTTAGCCTTGGTTATGAACCACATGTGCCATTTCATTTTCAACTTCTGCGCTACCTTGAGTGTATATTTTTAGTCGTTTGATGGAACAAGCTTGCCATTTTCAGAAAAATGAATTTTTTGTGCTATGCTTATGAAGGAAGGCCATTGCCTTAGGTAAGTACTTGACTAAAAGCTGGCATGATAGATTGCCCTTATCAATAAAAACAGATTTACCTGTGGCAAAATAAAAGTAAGGAATAGACACTGTGAAAAGCAATCATTCAGCTATAAAGCTAATCTCATTGTTTGTTAATGTTTTCTATTCAGAAATGTCATATGGGTTACACCAAGTTTAGCTACAGAAACCTGCAGGAAAGCTGCTTGGCTATGAGGATGCATATGTAATATCAAATGACACATTTTACCATTTGTTAAACAACCTGTTTGTTCATTTTGGAATTTGTGGAGTATAATAAATTCATGGAATGAAAGTAAAAATTTGTGATTAATGCCAAAGTTTTGTACATCTATAAAAGGCCATGCTGAAAGTGTATCATCAGAGAACAAAGCCAAAACTGGCTATATTGTCAGAAAACTGAATAACAAGGATTATTATCTTAGCTGTAGTTGATGAAAATATATACTCATTATGTGAAAAGTGTGTCTGAAGTTACCTTTTACTTAAGGGTCATGGTGTGATTACATATATTTATAGTGTTCTTTTGTGTAGTGCATTAGCCTAGTGTTACCAATATGGGTAGCCAAGATTATTAAGGCAGACTTGTGAACAGGAAGTCTTGGTGTGATCACCAGGGCTATTCTTTGTGACATAGGTTTTTTTCATGTTTTCTTCAGTCATCATTGACAAATTATAGGGAGGTATCCTAAACTTATGCCTGTATTATTTCTTTCCCCCCAAAAGAAATCTTTTCTTAATCATTTTATCTCCTACATCAATCTTCACAGTTAAATGGACATTAAACTATTAAAAAAAAAGCTGATTATTTGCTCATATAAATGGTGTTAGGGTAAAAGTGTAAGAAACAATAAGCTATTATGACATTTTCCAGGAAGATCCAGATCATGTTGTGCAAATGTGTCTAGAGACAGTGATAGGAGGTCATTCTGTGCTCATCTTCTGTGCCACGAAGAGCTGGTGTGAAAAGTTGGCAAAACATATTGCACAGATTTTCAGAACAGTGGGTAAGTATTTATAGTTTAGCACACAGATTAATTAACATCCCACTCTCAGAAACAGAATACAAAATGGAATACCAACAGATCATAAAGATAGCAGAAACTAATGGATGCAGCAAAGACACAATAATAGAAATCATCAATAAATTAAAAAAAAACAAAGCAATAAGAGATGTTTCCACACTGAAAGGCACAAAGGAAAGGTACAAATTCAAAAATTTTATATACCACCTAATTTACCACAAAACATTTAAAAAGATATTCAAAGAACAAGGAATAATGTTAGCCCCAAAGAATAATATTAATATAAAGAACTTATGCGGTTGCAGAGTAAAGGACAACATACACGCAGAACAAATGTCAGGTATTTATGAAATAAAATGTGCAGATTGTGATAAAAAGTGCATTGGAAAAATGAAGAGGAATTTGGAAATCCAAAAAAAAGAACACTTTAGAAATATTTGTTCAAAGCAGGTTGATAAATCAGCAATAGCAGCACACTTATGGAATAATAATCATGAAATTAAACCAGAGATAAAACTATTGAAACAACTCCACAACACAATAGAACTTTCCATTTGGGAAAGAATTTTCACCATAAAAAAACAAGGAAAACTTAATGAATTTCGATTTTCCTCCAATGGATGAACTCGGCAAGTTCCTAATAGAATCAACAGATGCCACCACAAGAACAAAATGGGACCCAGTCACCATTTCTAGCAACTTCATTTGGTCAACAGGCTGAAGATGGGAGGAATCACTCCCGAAAAATATGTTTTATTTTTATGTAAGTGAATGGAGTTATAGTGTAAAATAGTTTATTACATTAGTATATATATATATATATATATATATATATATATATATATATATATACCACTCCATTGTCAACAGCTTCGTAAATACATTTAATTAAGTATTCACATGTTCCTTAAGCTCTAGTTCAGATTCAGATTTACAGCATGTACAGTACAGACCAGTTAAGTAGGCAAATGTATGTAGGAATGACATTTTTAGTGAAAGGGGCTGCATTTTATTAGTTAAAACCAGCAGCAATGCAGCATATGAGTAACACAAGTTATAGAGGAACAATAAGTTTCCTAAGGAATCTCCACAAAAACAAATTAATGTCAATAAAATTTTATCTTAAATTTGAATAGTTTGGGGATTTTCACAGTGAAATGTAGTATCATATAACAAATTATTTATGAGGAAGTCATTCAAAAATCACTAGTTTTGCTCCACTTGGACATATTTCAAAGGCAAATTTCCTTCATCGTCAGCACGGTTCCACTGTCAACTTTCCAGCGTGGTATTAAAATGTTGCTCTTTGGATTTCATAAACTTTTTGATGAGGTTATTATTGTTTGGAAGATCAAAATTAACTAAATTTTCCTTGTTTTCATTCAACAATATATTTTCTCACACCAATAATTCTATGGGCTTTATTTTTCCATACCAATAATTCTATGGGCTTTTTAAGAGCTTTTAAGAGTTTTGGTTCATTTTGGAACTCATTGTTTTTCTTTTCTTTTCTTTCTTCTTTTTTTTGTGCCAGAAATGGTATGCTACTGCTGATTTTTCCTTATATTTTATACTTCTCATGTATTCCTTAAACCATATGGTAGTGTTCCTTTTTGTTTATTATTGCAGTCTTCGTAACTGATTTCGTAAATGCCTGATTGTTTTCCTGATGGGATTTTGTCCTTTGTGTTGGTTTTTAGGAGGTTTTTCAAACTGCACTTACTCACTGGAGCCAAATTAATGTTGGCATCTTTAAAAATCTTTTGGAATTTTCGATGTGCTCATGGATGGAATGTCAATTTTTTATATATTTGCTCTCCTTTGTAACCTTTCAATGTGATGATTTCTTTTATTTGTTTTTGTTTTTTGAATTTTTCTATCTTTTTCTTGACCAGATCTGTTGTGTAGCCATTTTTCTGTGCTATATCCATGATTTTTTGGCACTCCTGTGTCTCATTTATTGGTAGGTTTGCTAATATGAATGTGAGGCTATTGATTATAGCGAGTTTATGTTGTTTTGGATTGTGAAAAATGAGCACTAGCATGCCATTTCTAGCAACAAAAAAAAATCATGAGTTCCAGAATGAACCAAAACTCTTAAAAGCACTTCAAAAGCCCATAGAATTATCGGTGTGGGAAAATATATTCTCAAACAAAAACAAAGAAAATTTACTTAATTTTGATCCTCCAAACCACAGTAACCTCACCAAAAAGCTTATAAAATCCAAAGAGCGACATCTTAATACCATGCTGGAAAGCTGAAAATGGAACCATGCTGACGATGAAGGAAATTTGCCTTTGAAACATGTCAAAGTAAGTGGAACAAAACTAGTGAAATATGAGTGACTTCCTCATAAAATTTTATCTTATTTAAAATTCAAAATTGGCTAATATGAATGCATTTTAAGTAAGATCTAATTGTCACAAACATTGTTACATAATGCTGTGTTTGAAATATATACTCTGAGTAATGCTTTGTAGATGTAATGGAATATGATAAAGAACACATGCTACCAAAATAGAAAATTTAGATAACTTTATTAGACCATAATTTTACAATATATATTGAGTTCTAGAATTAGTCTCATAGAAATATTATTGTTTTTTTCCTCTATCAGTCCTTGAACTAGTGCAGTATGTTTCCAAAATGATGTATGGTATAGAAGATGAGTGCATAATGATCTTAATAACCTATTGTATGGTATGACAACTTTTGTAATTCATCCAGCTACCAGCACAAGAAAGCATGACACCCTTTTGCAAAAAATACCAATGGAACTTATCATATTCTCAATAAACAAACAAGTAATATGAGTGCTGCATCAAATGGAGAGAACATCAAAACAAATAAACAAAAGTTGCTTAAATATGTGTCTCTACTTAGCTTCTGGGTTTTGTCGCATCATTGTGCCTTTGGACATGATGAAACCCAAGAAGAGATACTATTTCAACAGCTACAGAAATCTGAAAAAACATTGCCAAGAGATCTTTACATTACACAGTAAGAGACAATAGAGATCCAGGTTGCCTAATAGCACGTTGGACTCAACAAATATTTGAGGCTAGAATAAGCATAAATAATGCCGAACACCTGATAGTAAATGATGATGAAGAATGTGAAGTGTTGTGTGCAAGATGCTAATGGCAATCATGTAAAACAGACAGTCATGCTTCTCATACATCAAGGTATGAATTACATGCATTAGTTTAGAAGTTACAAGGGAAGAATCAGATGTTGAGAACAAGTGAAACACTTTGTATGTGTTCTAGCAATCAAGTAAAATTTTCCAACACAGTGCAATGTACACTCATAAAATAAAGCACTGGAATGCTAGGTTGCATTAACACACTGAAGCTGTGCAGAGAATATGTGCAATATAGACAGGAAAGATACCAAAGACATAACCTTCTCTTTTAATGCCTATATTTCTATATATTTATTATTTTATGGTCCTTAGGTTTCTCTGGTGGACAACTGGCAGATAAGATACGTCAGCAACTGAACTCAACAGCAATTCTGGAAGCAATACAGCAATTACAGCGATGTCCTGTCGGTATTGATAAAATATTAAGAGGAACTGTAGCATTTGGTGTGGCATTTCATCATGCAGGTATGAGGAAGAGAACAAGAAACATTACGAAAAATATATAAAATAAGGAATAAAAGCAGGGATTATAGCTAATTGTTACTTCAATTAAATTTTTTTCTAAACATTAATTTTTTATTATTTCCTTTTGCTTTGTTTTCTTTCTTTCTTTCTAACTTTCTGTGTTACTGTACTTTGATTTGCATGCTATTAAAGTTGAACAGAAGATGAAAAACAAGCAACTTGCTGATGGAGACTGAATTGAGATAACAGAAGCAATGAGTTAACATGGCTGTTAGCTATAGGTAATTTTCCGAAAGTTAAAATTATGCTGCTCTGACCCCCTTATCTTGTTCCAATCAACAAAAAAAAAGGTCTGTGTAAATTTTCAACTCAATTGGACAAATGCAAAGCAACCCTCATTGACTATGAAGGTTTAAAATTTCACCCGAGAAATAAATTTTTCTCCCTCTACAACCACCACCACCTCCAAAGTAGTAGTAGTGGTGGTGGTGGCGGTGGCAATTATAATAATAATTTTATTTGCTTCATTGTCTTATTTGTAACTAAAGATGATGATGTATTTGATGAATGATTTTTCAATTATTGTTTTGGAACTACTGTGTTTGCTATTGCCCATGCTGGTTTAACGTGATTTTCATGACACATTTTTTCTAGACTTATAAAATGGCATAAACTTCTTCATAATTTATCACGCAAATTAAGAAAGACTTTATGTTCTCTTGTTGGCTAAATCTCCAATCAAATCATCAAAGCCAAACTAGCAAGTTTTAAGCATTTTTTTCTACAATCTTTGTTGTAAATCCATTATTTGGCAAAAAGCATGAATTCTTACTTGAAGAACCTACCACTGCATTGTTGTTATTCAAACTCTTATGATAAATGGAAAGGCTTAAAGAAAAATTTGGCTTGAACTGCAGGAAGGAAAAAGAATAAAAGAGATCTTTTTGGGGAAATAATGAATCTCTTTGACATGTCTTATTCAAATGCTTTCACACAGATGAAAAATGAGGATAAGAATGTTTTAATGCTTCAGCACCAAAAAGGACGACCAGGCTGCATTATTGGTGTAGGTCAAAAACTAAAACGCTAGAAAGAAAGTTGTTAGGAAAAAAAAGAACTTATGAAGAAAATGAACATTTTACTACTATTCAGCTTGCTACATCAAAAACTGTTGATTCAATATCAAGCAGTCAAGGCAGTGATGGTGGTGATAGCAGTGGAAAATTCCTATTGTCATCTGTTCTGAAAGTATCTGAATGAGAATGTCAGAGGGATTGTTTATAATTTACACAAAGAGATATCTTTTTTTTTTTTTCCTTGCCTACAGTTCTAGTCATAAATTATTATCAGGATATTTATCCACAAATCAGTTATGCTGCTGCAAAAATTTTTTTCTAACCAATTCTGATACTTAGTTCCTGAAACTGTGGCTCTTTCCTTATTTGATGACAATATTCCAAAAGCGGATAAGACAAACATGGCTCAAGTTTTATTGGAAGCAGACAGGTGAATAAGAGGAAAAAGAAAAAATCAACTAAAGATGTACATTCTGCACCAAAATGATTTTTCTTCCATTGCAAACATCGTGTTTTCGTATATTGTAACTAACTCTTGATACAAAAGATTTTCTATCAGCATTGATTTCCTTGACAAAGACCCTTCAACTTGGAAGGATGATCGTGATTACAAAAGTGGAAGTGAAAGAAGTGAAAAACTTGCGAAGATAGTTATTATGAATGATGTTGCAGGAAGAGGAAGTCAAACTCATTTAGGATAACAATAACTTTCTTACAAAAGATGCGAGAGACAATTTGTTTTACAGATCATTGCCAGAGACCATAAAAAATACTCAATTGTTGCTAAATCTTCTCTTAGGAAAAAATGTTCAATGTTCGTTCATTCACATAATGTTTTCATTCTATAGAAATTATTGTTTTAAAAAAAAGGTGTTTCTCTTATAGAAGTTGTATGTATTACTAAAAAAACCTATTATTTCTTAAATTTCTCATGTTATTTCAGGAATTTTTCGAATTAAGTTTTCGGAAATTTAAATCAGAATGTTTTTAAACAATTGCTGAGGTTATCTAGATACCCGCATAAATTTCTCTAAGAAGAAAAAATCAAATTGTCGAATGCTTCCATATGGAATTAATCGTTGCATATACTGTGTTCTAACATCAAAGTATTTGAGGGTCACCAGGCAGTTGTCCAATTGAGTTGAAAATTTGCAGAGATTGTTTTGTTGTTCATTGGAACAAGGTAGAGAGTTCGATGCTAATTTTTCAGAAAGTTGAAAATTGAGGCCACACTACAATTACTGCATTAGAATATTTGAAACTGGTCTAATTGTTAAGACACAGACTTGTGAATGGGAAGTATGAGATGCTTAGAAGAGCAGAGGCATTTGCGCCAAAGTATGCTGTTTTTGTTTTTTCTTGTGGAATATAGTTTGAAATGTACACTTTGATGTCTATTAAGTGTGAGTGGTAGATATGCCTTGGTTATGAATGAAATCTCCGTTGGAGTATACCATAGTGTTAAACGTTACATGGTGCAACTAAATCTCGAGAATAGCAAAAGTGTATGAGCCAGCCTGCTGGCCAGTCAACTGCTATCCTGAGACAGCTGGTATAACAGCATGGGGTAAATCACTCAACAGAGGGTGTTGTTTGTTTTTGGTCCAATGATCCTCATAATTTCATTAACCGTTTCAATGGATTTTTCTTGTTATTTGTTTTTATCTGGATCTTTCCTGTGTGGTAGTATTTGTTTGAAAGTTCAGCATTTAATTTAGTCTTATGCTTTAAAGTTTAGTTACCACACACATTCTTAGTATCTTGCAATTCTCGCAGTAATTTTATTTGTGTATTTAATTTAGTTTGTTTAAATGATATCATTCATAAAAGTCAAATTCATGGTGTAGATTTTTATTGTGTACAAACAATGAGTGATACAATAAATCTTCATAAGTCATTCTAGAAAACGCTGCATACAGAAAACACATGGAAAATAAAAGTGGCAAAGAAGAAAAGAAATGCAGGTAAAGAATATGTAAGTGTAAAAACAAAAAAATGTAAGAGCAAATTAAGTAGGTGCCACCTTGTCTATGTTATTTTGAGAAAGTGGGTCGAGATAAATATTTCGATAATTTGGGGAAATAGGGGATTACAACCTACAGAACAGCTATTTAAATTAATGGCAAGTGTGAATGTGAAAATATTGAGTGTAACAGACAGGGTATCTTGCAGATTGCTAACATAGTTTGTAAAGTCATTCCTAATTACAGTTCCAATGTTTGTGCAGTAGCTTTTCGGAACATGCATGGTTTGAGTGAAAAAAAGACTGCATACTACTCATTACAAAGTTAGAGTAACTGGTACAATTGATTGATATCATTGCCTTCCTAAAAATATTAAAGGAATGTTTTAATATTAATTCAATTTGGATTCAAACACAGTGAAACACCCTCTTTATTGAAATATAAAGAGTGTTCTAAACATCTGACTCAGAATAGATTATTAAATGAATATTTTACAACAAAGCATTAGAATGTCTCTCATCTGGAAGCATTTAATTTATTTTTCATTTTCAGTTTTATTTTAGCATATATCACATTTCACTTGTGAAATGCATATTTTATTTAATAATATTATAATATAATAAAATCATATTAAGTATACAATATATTTTCATTATTATTATTATTATTATTATTATTATTATTATTTGCAAAAGTTCAACTTTAATATAGTCAGTGTCTCTATATTTAATCTCATGGAAACAAAATAGGGGATTAATATAGTATCATCATAGAGGTTTATATTTTTTTTCACTTCTCTTTTGAACAGTTATTAATATGATAAATAGCAAATTTATAACCTTGCAGGAATAAGGAATTATTATTTAATATATTATTGATTATTCTCTACTGAACAGTTAATAAACAAGATAAATCCCAAGCATATAATATGGAAAAATTATTATCTAATAAATTGGTGATTTAAAATAAAATATAAACAATAATTAGTGCTGAACATACTGGTAATGTCCAAGATAAAAATAAAAAGAGCACATATTCTACAAATATGCATTTACTGATTTTCTGCTAAATGCAGATAGCTTAAATTTTTCTCTTTTTGCTTTCTTCCTTTCTCCCCCCCCCTTTTCATTTATATATATATATATATATATATATGAAAAATAAAGTAACTATGAACAATGTAACTAAAATAATAATAACTAAAGAAGCAGAAAAAGGATAAAATACCACTTAGTATTCACAGATAATCACTATACTTTGAACTTCTTGAGTTCTTCAAAGGCAAGAAGACAAGTGAAGGTGGTAAAATTATATATTGAATATCAAAAGTAATATAACTGCCATCTCTCTGTCTCTGAGCATACTTTCAGAACTATGATTGGTAATGTATCAATAAATGTTAAATTAAATGTATCATTGAAATCCTTACAGTTAGACACGGCATGTTGGGTAACTGGCAAGGAAGATGTGGTTTTAACGGAACGTCTATGATTGTTCATATAAAGCGAAAAAAACAGTAGAAGTCAAACCAACATAAAATGCTTTACAAAGTTTACAAGATTCTGAATTCTTAGAAGAACAGGCAGCAAATGAAGAAATGTTGAATTCTTGATAAATTCGGGCTGCAGAATGAATGACATGGCATGAGTGCACAGATTTTATATTTAGGGCATTGGCAAGGATATGAGCCTGCAATGGGATGAGGTAAATTGGAAGGAGATAGGTTGAGACAAAATATACTTTTAAGATTAGGGGATGCTCTAAAAGTAGGACGGGGTACAAATTTAGAAAAGTAATCTATAATGAAAGCATTAATAAAGTATGTGACATTCTTTCAAAATAGGTCTGGTGCTTTCAATTCCAGGCACATTAGTATTAAAAGGTTAATGAAGTTCCTATTGGAAGTTGTAGTTTTTCATTGGAAAGTTTTGTGCACTGGGATGATACAGGATTCTAAGAGAGGATGGTCTTGGAGCTTTTCAGCTAGGTTATTAATGTACCTGTCAAGAGATGAAAAGTTGTTACAAAAACAGTGGCCATGGATTAAACGAGTAAAAGGAATAGATCTTTTAGTATGCAGAGGATGACAATTATCAAAATGAAGATACTATTGTAAATTGGTAGGCTTAATGTGTGCAGATGCAAGAAAAGAGCCACTGCATAAAGAAATATCAATATCTAGGAACATAGATGCATTGGGAGTTCACAGAAGTGAACTTAACTGAAAATTTGGAATTAAGATTAGTAAGGAATTGATTGAGAGATGTTAAATGAATTTAATCTTATGTTAATTTGCTTTATAAGGTTTTATTTTATATAACACCCCTTTGAAAATCACATAATTGAAATAATGTTCTTCCAGTTTTAAGTACTTTGAACATGAGAAATATGTTATTACTGTGCCAGAGGAAGGAATGTTTTTTTAATGCTTATGAAACAAAGAGTTCCATTTTTGTATAGTCTATTGCCATATAAAACATAATTAGGAATATGTGAGGCTTTTAATTTAGCACATAAGTACAGAAAATTAGCTGTATATTTGAAATAAACTTTTCTGTATATAAATATTGTACTTACAAAGCTGTTGACAATGGAGTGGTAATAAATCCTAACATTAGGTATTCACTTTTTACACTAAACTCCACTTACTTACATAAAAGTAAGATGTGTTTCGGGAGAATTTCTCCCATCTTCAGTTGCTCACTGAACCACCGTTACTCGAAACAATGGCTAGAGAAACGGATGTTCCTGTGGTGGCCTCTGTTGGTTGAAGTAGGAAGTTGCTGAGTTCATCCATAGGAGAAAACTCAAAATTCATTAGGTTTTCTCTATTTCTCTATATTTATGTGGAATAGGGTTATAACACTCATGATTTAAAAATTAGATTTAAAAATTATAAGAAATGGAGATTGTTTGAATTTTGGAATTTACAGAAAAGAAACACACACAAAAAACTACTTAAAAATGAGAATTATAACCCCATTCCACTTAAATATGCAGTGTTTCACAGTTTGGCACACAGATTGATGAATATTCCACTCACAGAAACAGAGTACAAAATAGAATACAAACAAATAATAAAGACAGCTAATCAATGGCTTCAACAAAGACACAGTGATAAAATTTATCAATAAATCTAAAAGACAAAAAGGGATAAGGGAAATTTCCACACTGAAAAACACAAAAGAAGAATACAAATACAAAAGTTTCACCTACCGTTCAATTAACCACAAGAAGTTCAAGAAAATTTTCAAAGAATATGGGATAATGTTAACCTGAAAGAACAGATACAGCATCAAGAGTTTATTAGGTTGCACAGCAAAAGACTTTATATCAACAGAACACAAATCAGGAATGTACGAAATATAATGTGCACATTGTGAGCAGAGCTATATAGGCAAAACAAAGAAAAATTTGGAAATTCAGAGGAAAGAGCATTTTAGGAATATTTAGTTTAAGCAGATGGATAAATCAGCAGTAGCAGCTCACTTTTGGACCAAAAATAATGAAATAAAACCAGGAATTAAACTGCTAAACATGTTCACAACCCATTGCTGTTATCCACTTGGGAAAAATTTTTCATATTAAAAAATAGAGAAAACCTAATGAATTTCGAGTTTGCTCCTATGGATGAACTCGGCAACTTCCTACTTCAACCAACAGGCTACCACAGGAACATCCGTTTGTCTAGCCATTAAGTGAGCAATTGAAGATGGGAGAGATTCTCCAGAAACGCATCTTACTTTTATGTAAGTAAGTGGAGTTTAGTGTAAAAAATGAATACCTAATTTTAGGATAAACTTTTCTGTGTTAAAATAAATTTGTTGCTTGCTAAGGGAGATTTTTTTCTTGTAACAATATAAAAAGTACAGAGCTTGTTTCATACAATAATGTTGCAGGGCTGACGCTAGATGAGCGTGACATAATTGAAGGATGCTTCAGAGCAGGAATCCTTAAGGTAATTGTAGCAACATCTACATTAAGCTCAGGTGTGAATCTTCCTGCACATCGTGTAATTATTCGCTCTCCTGTCTTCCATGGCAAACCATTGGATGTCCATACCTACAGACAGATGATTGGACGAGCAGGACGTATGGGACATAATACAGCTGGTGAAAGTTTCCTTTTATGCCACAAGTCTGAACAGAAAATTGGGGAAAGTCTCATCAAGGCAGAATTGACATCTGTTGAAAGCTGCCTTGGCCATACTGAACTAACAGCTAGCTTAAAAAGAGCAATCCTGGAAGTAAGTTATTTGCCTATAACTACAATTTTGCAGCACTACCTGGTTATTAAAGTATTTTAATGTTCATAAAAAATATTTTTAAAATATAAGAGTTGTTCAATATATAAATTTCATTGGGATATAAAAGTTGTTTTGATATAATTCTTATACTGATATGCACATGTTTGCCTAGCGCTATGGATAGCTTACATGGAAGGGTAGTCATTCATCCTGCAGATGTAAATGCACAATCATTACAGTGAGGCAGGGAACGAAAGCCCAGTATGAAACAGTGGGCTTGTGTCAGATGCAGTTTTGTAGCATGGCAAATGCATGTGTGTTGTCTGGTTCAGGCAGCAGTGTGTTCAGTGATTTGGTACGTAAGCGTCAATGGCTGTGCACCCACTGACATCCACAGGAAACTTGTTGCTGTGAATGGAGACAGTGTCTGTGCAGTTGATCTGAAGATGGTACGACATGTTTGCTGAAGGATGAGTAAGAGTTTTGGTAAAGTTTGATGCAGTCATTCCTGTATTGTCAGTAAAGTTAGCTGCAAGGCAAGTGGATGCATTGATCTGGTAGAACAGATGAATCTAGGTTCATGAGGTGGTGCATCTAATGGGAATTGCCATCTGAATAGTTCATTGCATCATCCAGGAGGATACTGCCATGGGTGGCTGAGTCATTAAGGCACGGACTGGTGAGCAGGTCTGCAGTTCGAATCCTACCAGGACCGTCCTCCCTGACTGGTTTTTTCCAGATTTTCCTCAGTCCTCATAACTGGCAAATGCTGGGGAGGTATCCTAAACTTAGGCCTGGAACTTTTCCTTCCTTAAAAAAATATCCTTTCCCAATTTATCATTTCATCCCATGTGTCATCAGTGTCGACAGCCTGTGGTGCCTCTGTAGTAAAAACGGGCATTAAACACTACTAAAAAAAAATTCTATGAGAATTTGTCATACAGCAAAGTGTGTGCACATTGGGTTCCTCATCAACTCACTCCTGATCATCATGAAATAAGAGTGGGCTAGGCTTAATGGTTTAATGCAGTACTACCAATGAATGACAGGATGAGAGCTTCATTCATCACTTCACTATCAAATGAAAAAAAAAAAATATTGATGTAATGGAAGCATCCAAATATGAAAGAAATGTAAGACCCCATTGGCAGAATGTGACTATGCTGGGATACAAGAGGTATGCTTCTCATTGACTTTCTGAAATGAGGACACAATTATAGCTGTCTGGTATTGTCAGACTTTAAAGAGCCTGAAATCACCAATTCAACACAACACCCTGGCCTATTATCAGTTAGTGTCATTCTGTTTGATGACAATGCCCATCCCCACACTGCCACACGAACACAGATCAAACATGCAGAATGAGAATGTCAATGGCTGCTGTACCCACATAGAGTCCTGATTTGGAGCTGAGTGACTTTCATCTATTTCCAACAATAAAGGAATGCAGGGGCAGCATTTTCAAATGTATGTGGAGGTTGTGAGTGTAAATGACTTTTGGAATGTTCATGCCTTTTTATTTTCTGAGATGTCTCAAATCATCAAACTCTATTTCAGCTCATGCAGCTTTAGCAGATTCACTTTTAAACAATAAAAAGGAAGAGCAGAAAAACTTCCTGTTTAACATCCATCTACAAATCCATTCATTTTTATTATAAACCTCTTCTTTTAACTTTCTCTTGACAGTTTTATCATATATTCTAGCATGGGAAAAGGTCTCTGTAAGCTTTGACTTCCAATTTACATTCTAGTGTTAACAAAGAAAAATGCATTTTCTGCATACTATATATCAAGTTAATGCTGTTTTTTAACTTCACTATATGGACTGATAATGAAAACTAACACATTTCTTTGGAGCATTTTCTATTATTGCAGCATGTGCATTTTCCACCTTCATGCAGCAAGCCCTCAGGTGATAAGAATAACTAACCATTCTTATTCTTTTTTCCTCTTTCCACATGCTGTACCAGGAGACAGATTTCTTGTGATTTCTATGGAGTTAAATGGAAGCATAGCAACTTGTACTCCCCCTTACCTACAAACGACAAGGTGAAGCAGTGAAACTGGGTATGCAGTTGAAAAAAATAAATTGAATTATTTCAGAAACAACGTAAGTCACTGAATAGTAAGTTTTCAGGAAATTTTGGGGGGGGGGGAAACCTTCTTATAAAGGTATTTTTATTATGAACAAATTGACAAGAATTTTTTTGAGTTTTCTATGTCACATTTAATATAGTTTGGCCATATTTTTAATGAAAATTAAACATTTTAAATAGTTTATTTAATCAATTAAAAGCAATTGATTTGTTTTTTCTGGAATAAATGCATGCTTTGACTAAAAAAATGTTTTTTAGCTTTAGGAATAAATTTTAATGCAAAAAGTTTTAAAATGAATAATTTTAATATTCTATTTATGAAAATAAAAATATGTAAACAAAATAAGTATTTTTTGCAATTGATATTATCTATGATTTAGTTGAACTACACATTCTTAATGCATCACTTACTTATCATAATATATAGAACCGGTTTCGAGAACATTTCGTTCTCATCATCAGCTAAGCTTAAAGTCAACTGTGAATGGTCAGATAATTTGTTAAGTTGTGTAGTTCAACTAAATCATACAATAATATCAGTTATATGATTGACTTCACTACGTAAGTTCCAATTAACATTTTAATTTTTTGCAAACTGATTCAGTCTCTGGAAACACTGTGCAAATTAAACTAATCACACATTGGCCACCTACAATCAGCTTGAGAATGTCATCAACTATTTGCTTCTTTATTGGAAAATGCCCTTCAGGATATGCTGATGTAATAGAAAAATATTACTTTATTATTACTAATGATACAGAATGTATGAAACTATGGTCATCAATAAAATTTAAATTTTTGTTTAATATCTGCACCCTCATTAGTGATAGAATGGTTAAATTTGCATATACTGGCTGATTTAGAATTGTTCTTTCTTCAGCTTTGGAACGTCTCACATTTCTTTTTTAATATCTTGGCCAACAATGCTTATAGTCTTATGTCAGAACAATCTGGAATTACTATTTAAAATCTCCTCTTCTGGCTAAAGTTAACAATTAGTTCAACATACAGCTTTAATGTGTAAATTTAATCACACTTTCTTAATTTTCTTTTCAAAACAGCGAAATCTCTTTCACAGGGGGAAAATGAATGTCCCTTAATTGGAAAATATTGTTCAATTATTTTTTATTTCCCTGTTGAAACCAGAGCTGACAAAACACTCAACACTGTGTGGCTTTCGTTCTGACCTCCACATTCGTCTGAAAAGAAGTGGAGATTTACAACATTTTTTGGCATTGATGTGTCCAGATAGTTAATAATAAATGAGACAGCTTCATTAGGCCCTTTGGATCCCATGCCTTCATGACAGGTAAAAAATGTTGCTGAGTCATCCTTTAACCTATGTATACAAAAAGTACTAACTGTTAACTGTCACAAATAAAATGTCTCTTGCACTGGAATATGGGGAAGATTCTGATTTTGCATAAAATCTATACACACTGAACCTACCATGTCATCATGTTTTGCAAGAACAGATATATCCTTAAGTTTACTATAACATTTCTTAGTTCTGCAAATGTATACCATTTATTCAGCCGCATGTACCCTTTTGACAGCATTATTTAAAAATTTGCTTTTCAGTTTGATGTTCAGCTCCTTATAAGTGCAACATGGTCTATCTGTTTTTGACTAAATTTCATGTTGGAATGCTCCAGAAAAACTTTTCTGTAAAATCTATACTTAACATGAGTAGGATGCTGTACTGATGCATAAGATAAACATTAAATTGTTCATTTAAGAATTTACAATCTGCATTTTTGTAATGGGAGTCCTTAGTTGTGTACTCTTTTACAGTGTGTATCAAGGTCCTTATTTCCAGATTTATCAGAAGGGGACCATGGTTCCCAAAACATGTCCTAACTTGAATACAGTAAGTGAAGTGTGTAAGAAATTTACTTGCATTATATAAATTAATTAGCATATCTACTTGTTCACTGGCAAGTCCCAGCCAGAGAATGTTACCTTTTTCTTCTTCTCCTCCTCCTTCTTTACACACAAATTTGTAGAATAAAAAAAACTGTGGCTGTGTCCTCTGTCTCAAGGATAGCTATCCCAAAGGTAATACTAACTTCACTTTCATGGCTCTTTAATGGTATTTTAGCTCATACTGAATAGCACTGTGACTATTAAGCTTATTGACTCTGTGTTGCCAGGTTATAGCCAGTGGTGTGGCCAGTACCCCAGAACAGGTTTCTCAGTACACTAGCTGCACTTTATTGGCCACATCAAAGACAAAATTGGAGAACCCAGTGTCTGCATGTGTCCATTTCTTGGAGAAAAATGAATTCATAAGGCTGCAAGAAAAACAAAATGGTAATGTGAGAGAGTGTTATGTTCCTACACCACTGGGGCTTGCCTGTCTTGCTGCCTCACTTCCTCCTGATGAAGGACTACAACTGTTTGATGAGCTGACTAGAGCTCGTCAGTGTTTTGTTTTGGATACAGATCTCCATATTGTGTATGAGGTATTACAAATCATTAAAAAATTTTAATTGAGTTACTATGCCAATGGTTGCATTTAGCTAAGATTTGAGTGTTTAAGAATTTTTCTTTAAGGGCTTCCCCTTTCATTTTTGTAGCTTAATTTTTTCCTTTCGGAAAGAGCTTAAACCAGGGGTGATCCAGGTCGTTTAAGGCCCGGACTCATGAATTGGAGGTCTGGGGTTCGATTCCCATCAGGACCATTTTCCATGACTGGGGTTTTTTCCCAGGTTTTCCTTATTCCTCATAAATGGCAAATGTCAGGGAGGTACCCTAAACTTAGACCTGGAACGTTTCCTTCGTTTAAAAAGAAATCCTTTCCCAGTTTATCATTTCATCTCATATGTCATCAGTGTCTCAGTAGTAAAAACAGGTGTTAAACACTATTAAAAAAAAACATTATCTTGTTGGTTGTCATAACCAACTCCCCAGGTTCCTATAGCATATTTATTTATTTTTGTAATTAATTCTCTTTTGGTAATTTATAGCAATTCCCAACCTCTTAGATCAAACAAGATATTTAGGGCACAATTTTATAGGTCATTAGACAAGCACACTGAGGACTTTTTATATAAACCAGATTCATATGAGTTCATTATTAGAGATGCAATAATGTGCGTATTACTAGTGTATTATGATAGAACAGTTTCTTTCTTTTTTTATTTGCTTGTTTGTTACAGTTTAATGTCTATCAAAAGAACATTTTATGAAATAAGTACATATTTGAGCCCAGAGGCTGCAACACCTTGCACTAACCTTATCAGAGTAAGGAGAAACCAGGCAACTGATTTTATAGAATTCAAACCCAGGACCTTTGCATTTGTAGGCAGGCATGCTGATAACACGAGCCCAGAAGCAGTTGCAATGACTTATGATTTACCCTTCTTCAATTTTAAATTGCAGTCCTTTATAAGTGCTAATGGAAAATGTCGCTGTAACTGTCATTCATTTCAAGAACATTTATTTGGAGAAGATATTGTTGAAGTCATCAAAGCATGTGAACATTTCACATAAATAGAAAAAATACTCATCTAAGTCTCCCTTCATGTACAGAAATTCATTGAAGGCCTCTTTAATATTAAATCTTCCATATATGCAGGAAACATGTTGTAAACTGAGAAAGCTATAAAAAAAAGTACCCTTTTATTTTTAAATTTATATTTTATTAACTAAAATGGTTAATTCGAACATTGCACACTGAAGATAATCATATATTAAGATCATTGTGTGATTGAGTTGAACTAACACTCTTTTGCTCCATTTACTTGTTTAAATATATAGAACTGGTTTCACAAACCTTGGTTCGCGTCACCAACTAGAAAGTCGACTTCTGGATACTTTATTATGCTTTGGGAATGTTTATTCTGCTCTGGTGGAGGTGTGATGAACTTCAGTTTATTTTTTCATCCCAGAAAATGTTTATTAAACTGTCTTTATATTTGTATATGTAGATTTTTTTCCCAAGTTGCTAATATTGTAGGTCTTTGTACTGATTTCAATAATTCTGCTTTATTCAATATGCCATGGTTTTCTGTCCAGAAATGAAATGGTACTGCAGATTTCTCCATTTGCTTGTATTTTATGTCCCTGAAATATTCTTTTAACCGTCTGCCTATCTTTCTCTTTGTTTTTCCAATGTAGATTTTTTTCACATTCTGCACAACTTAATTTTTAAATACCTGCTTTTTTCTCCTGTGGAATACTGTCATTAACATTGTCTATCAGGAAATTTTTGACATTAAATCTGTTTACCGGGGCTAATCTGATATTTATATCTGTAAGAATATTCTGAAACTTTTTTTTTTTTTTTTGCCCATGGATGATATGTGAATTTTTTAAAAATTAGTTTATCTTTTCTTGCAAAAGTGTTGTGGTCTCTTTAATAAGTTTTTGTCTCTTGAATTTTTGCACTTTTTTGTGTACTAGTTCTTTCTAAAAACCATTTAAAGGCTGCTCTACTTTCTAATTGTTTGTATTCTTTGAAGTATTCATCTTTGTTAATTTGTAGCTTAACTAGCCCGTGTGTTAAGCTGTTAATAACTGCATGTTTGTGCATTGTGGGGTTAAAACTGTCAGCTTTGATGTGATTGGCTGCTTATGTATTCTTTCTGTATATTTCAAATTCTAGGTTTCCTTGAGGCTTCATAATTTTGATGTTCAAGAATGGTAACATGTTATTTGTTTCGTATGTGAACAATATGTTTCTATCCTCTATATTCAAAAGTTTTAAGGCATCAATGAGTTTTTTGTTAACAATGGCAAATATAGTGTCAACATATCTGTACCATATTTTAAATATGTATGGGAATGCTGAGTTGATTTGTGTTTTAAAACTGCCCATGAAGAGTTTAGCTAAAAATGGAAATAAGGGGCTGCCCATAGTAAGTCCTGATTGTTGTTTATAAACTTTGTCCTTGAAAGAAAAGTATGATTGGTTTCCTTGAGTATAGTAATCACCACATCGCTGCTGGTCTATGGCTTTCGCAGTGGACTGTGGAATTGCAGATGTTGTCGTCAAAGATATACCTAAGGAAATGTATTGATAATCTAAGTAGCGAAGTACTCCATACTGAACATAATGTCAATTACTTCCTGCCTTATGCGATTGGAAAGGTAAGTTTATTACTGACATTAAATATGTGTAAATTACTGGATAGCAAAAATCTAAAAGGTACTAACTCTTTTTGTTGTTATCCTTACTACCTCAGATTTCATGATGGGAATTGTTGTTGCACCCAAAGATGATCTGGTCCCCTTTCTGAGTACAATGTGTGACCAACTTGTCCAGCTCCCTGGTCGGTGGATTACCACCATCAAAGGGAGATAGACTGAGCTCAGCAGTAGACCCTTTTTTCCTCTCGTTATGTTGCAGTCAATTTTCACTGTGGTGATGTCACTGAAACAGAATCTAGAAGAAGTATACTTTGAATTCCATTACAGGCAATGATATAACTTTTAGGTCAATTTCCCTTGCCGTAATGTATTAACTTAACTTTACACTCACCTAGTCCTGTAATTCAGCCCCTGTTAATCTAGGGTTCTTGAATCAGGGCTAGATCTATTTCTTCTTCATTGAATGTTCTACAGAAGGTAGCAGAAGCCATCTTCTTATGTTGGAGGTTGAACTGGAGGATCTTTAGAGCCATCCTTAACTAGAATCTCGATGTGCCTCATGGGGCCCCAAGGTTCTTTGACCCAGATCCCCTCAGAAGCATTAAGGGTTGAAGTTGTAACAGCTGAGGGCTCACATATGTGGTCCTCAGGAGTTAATTGTTAATTTTCTGGGCAGTTTCGTTTAAGAAATGAGGGGAAAAAATAGTCCACCCAGTCAGAGCCCCACATACCAGGGTAAGGTGAGATACTCTGGACATTCAATATACATCTTCTATGTACCATACACTTTGGTACAGATCGCATTACACCTTGAGGTTGGATGAATAATGGATGAAAGGTGAAATTGCATGAAAAATGGATGGTTGAAATGATGAAGTTGAGTTGCTTCTTAGTTTGGCTTCTCCTTACATCTTGCCCGGCATAGGTACCCCTATTAGTAGCAACCCACTGGCAGTATAGCCTGTTGATTTGTAGAGGCTCACCAGCGATAAGGTCCTGCAACTCCTAGGCAGGGTGTGTACCAAATCCCATTTATGGCTGATGGGATTGAATCAGGCTATCTAGGTGGAACATGAGCGATCTAACCATTCAACCACGGTGCCACCATTTGAATATTATATTGTCCAAATTATGTGAAATTAATGCAGTGTAGTTAGAAAAACTTTAGACTTGATATGTGTAGGGATTAAAAAATTGTCAAATCTCATCATTTTTAAATTCTACATTTATTTTATTTCTTTCCTTCAAGCTTTAATTTGAGCTTGTAGAGGTTTTATGTGACATCTATTAGGGAAGCAATAGTAAGGTGCCATTCTTAAACTCTGGTAAATTTAAGAGCACTCTTTAGAACTGTTGGTTAATTCCTTCAAGTGTTAGGAAAAGGCCACTTATATATTTATACTTTATCATTTTTTACAACAGTAAGCTCTTTAGAATTTTTTAGCTACAAAGAAATTCAGGCACAAATATATATACATACACACAGAGCGAACGAGCTTAGAATCTATTAGGAATTGCAGGAAGATATTGTTTTCCTTTTTCATATGCCTTCCATGTTTTGATTGATTTATATGGTAACGTTGAATTAATACTAGGCCATTTTCCTAATTTTTGTTTTATCATTTTTATATCTTTGTTTTAAGATATAAGCAGAACTGTAATATAAAAAATAAAAGCAAAATTTAAATTATGCAGATAAGATGTATCTATTTTATGATAAAACATTCAGCATAAAATAAGACATTTCAAGGAACTATGTCTGCAAACAACTACTAACACAATCATGGCCCATTTTGAAGAAATTGTCTGAATAATCTTTGCAAAATGCAATAGGAACTTAAGCTCATTATTATGTGCTAAATGGTTTTAGGTATTTTTGTTGCTGTGGATATATATGAAAAGTTCATTAACAGCTAGTATACTAATATTAAATAATGTGGTTATATATTTTTATCATATTGGTTCCATATAAAAGTGACTAAGATAATGATCATGGCATAGTGATCTGCTATGTCTGATCAAACTTATTTATTGTCAATTTTATTATTGCCTTTCAGGTGACGCCTTATAGTGTCAGTATGCAGTGGGGAAACCTGGATTGGCTTCAAGTAAGTATATAGTATTTTTGGGGGCCTCAGATATTTTCTTATATAGCCTTTCATATTTTTAACCAAATTTAAAATAAAGTAACACTTTTAGGTATTGTTTCAGTAAGCATTTTGCTGAAGAATTTGCCAGTATAAGCAATCATATTTAAACAAGTTGTTAAGAGTGGAAGCTTCAGGGATTGTTAGATTTTGTTATCAATTTAGACAATTTTACTAGTCAGCCATTAATGCAAATAAAAAACAAATTCTTTTGTAAGCTAGTGTTTATGTCCATGGAAAATGATAATTTTTCACATTACCTGAGGTTATTGATCAACATTGAATAATAACTTCTGCATGCTTTTAAGTGTATTTTGAAAGTGGTTAAATCGGATTTCTATCCCATAACATAAATGACATTGAAGTCTCTGAAATGTTAGTATCATAGGAGAATAAAAGCATAATAATGAAAAGTAATAGGAAAGTGTATTAAATAGGAAATTGATTAATTAGTTGAAAAGATGTTTGGTAACACTAAGTCAAGTACCTACTCAAAACTCATAAGAATAGTAAATGAATTATATCTATCAAGGTACTAAACCTCTGGGAGGAACTACCTGCGGCTATGAAGAAAGTTGGTGAGCTGGTTGGAGTTGATGAGCGCTTCATGATCAGAGCAATGAGGGGCACCCTTTCTCTCAACACTTCTAAACAGGTGAATTTCCTTTAATTTTTGTGCTCTCCTTTAGAGGTCATTTCTAAGTGGAAATGTATTTTTAACATTTGAATTATTATGTGCAACATACCCTGTAACATATACAGTATGTTACAGGGTACTTATGAATATTTAGCATTTAAGTGTACATTGCTGTTAAAAGATTTCATTACATTAAAACATCAATCTTAAATTTTTATTATCCTGGAAGGCCAATATTTGAAAGGTTTGCTCTTCAGATTTAAGGTGCTGACTGAATGCTATAAAACAAAACATTCTGCATTATATTTTATCATTCCAGTGTCTGTTTAGTATTTGGTTCAACAATGATTTTTGCAGGAATGGTCTTTGTGTACATTAAGGAAATAACCCATTTAGCAGTAGGTTTATATCTTATTTTAACAAAGGGTATATTCATCTTCGTAAAGGTTTGAATATTTTTGAATAATATATTGAAAAATGATCTTCCTTTATTATTTTTGGCAAAGCGAAATGAAGATTACAAGAAATTACAGTTTTGTTTAGACATTGTTTGATTTGGAATCAATGGTGGCTACTACAATGATAGCAGGCTTGTATACCTGCAGATTTTTTCCCGCTATATTGTTTTAATTTCATATTTAATGAACAGTTTGTATTTCATGGTTATCTACCTTGTACTGAAACTAGAGACAGCAGTTAAATGGCTGTAGGATGAGCAGGTAGTAGTGATAGCGGTAGCTGTAGCTGTAGTTTATCACCCATAGACTTATGCAAGTTTCAAGTCTTGTCAAAGGAGAAAGAAATATTAGTACTGTAACAGAATAGAAAATATTAGTTAAAGATTTTACTACAATTGATAGGATATCAGATCAAAATTTTGAAGAAAAAAAAGCTTCAGAAATACATGGAATTGCAGGGGAATTTTGGAAAACATTTGGGAAAATGGAATGGAGGTGTTGGTCTACTAACAGAGTAATTAAATATAATTAAGGAGAAGGAGGTAATATCTGAGAGCTGGAAAGCAAGAATGATCATACCATTATATAAAGGAAGAGGTAATATAAATAACCCAAGCAACTACAGAGGAATAGCAGTTAAAATGGTTTTAAAAAAGAACTAGTACACTAAAAAGTACAGAAATTTAAGAGGCAAAAACTTATTAAAGAAACCAAAACACTTTCAGCAGGAAAAGATAAGTTAATTTTTAAAAAATTCACATATCCATGGGCTATGAAAAAATTGCAGAATATTTTAAAGATTTTAATATCAGGTTAGCACCTGTAAAAACAGATTTAATGTTATAAATATCCTGATAGACAATATTAATGACAGTATTCCACAGCAGATATTTACAAAATAAGTTGTGCAGAATATGAAAAAATCTACATTGGAAAAACAAAGAGAAATATAGGCACACAGTTAAAAGAACATTTCAGGAACATGAAATACAAGCAAATGGAAAAATGAGCAGTAGCATCTCATTTCTGGACAGAAAACCATGATGTATTTAATAATGCAAATTTATTAAAATCAGTACAAGGACCCACAGAATTAGCAACATCCTAAAAATCTCCTAAGTATGGTTTCCTTCGAAAGGGAAGTTAAGCCATGGGCATTGTAGATTTACAGCATGATAAAAAATGTCAAGCCTGAAAGAAGAGGCCTCTGAGCAAAATTTGTCAGCTGTTTCACGCCCCTGAATTGTAATAGGACACTGATGACCTGAGATGTTAAAGAGCATCCATAAATAAACCAAATGAACAAATCCCCATTTGATGCTTGCTATTTTTTTATATTGTTCTTCTTACTCACTTTCTTAGTTATATTGTAGATTTGTTCAGAGAAGGAAATTTTAAATCTCATACGAAGATATTTAGTATGTTCTTTCTCTTGTAGTAGTTCATTATTGATTTTAAGTTAATTTATCTGTAGTATGTTGAAGACTGAAAAGCTAGAAAACTCTTTTAGTGCTTATTTCCATATTGTTGGTGGATGCTCATGTTTCCATGCTATTGATAATTTTCTGCATTACATTTTTCTAATTTTTTGTAATATTTTTTTGGGCTAATTCATATGGCAATATCATCTGCAAACAATCCCATATTTTGTTCTTAATTATCAAATCGACTCACTAGATAATTAAGAACATAATAGTTGCTTCACTGTATTGGTTCTGACACAAAATTAAACGTTATATTTAATCTCATATTTGCCTGTAGGAAATTAGTTAATATTTTGTTGATGTTGTCTTTGAAAATATTAAAAAGAATTGGACTGGAGACAGCAACTTGAAGAAGGCCTACTTTAGTTGTTTGTCATTTAGACAGGATATTATTCCATTTTACAGCTATGTACCTTTGTGATAATAGATCCATTACCCATTTCAACAGGTTTCCTCTTATCCCAATATTACTCATTTTATAAACTTTTCTGTCCATATTTGTCAAAGGCGTTTTTGAAGTCAACAAAGAGAGTAAGCACTGTATCTTTTTTGTTGAAGGCATTTTAAAATCTGTGTTAGATGAAAAATGTGACTTTATGGTTGAATATTGCTTTCTGAAACCTGCTGGATGATCTGAAAGGAGATTCTGAGATTCCAGATAGTAGGTTAACCTTGTAGTGACCTTTCTTCTTGTTTTAGCAAGTACTGAGGTGAAAGATACAGGCCTATAACTTGTCTAACTTGCTTGCTGGTTTGTCTTTCTTCTTAAATGGAATATTTATGGCCTTTTTCCATATAATAGGAATGGTATCTTTACAATTCCAGGTTTGTTGAATATGTTCAGTAGTACCTTCTTGGCTCTTCACCTCTGTAGAAGGTAAAGGCCATTGTGTAAAACTTTATATATTTTTACTTTCTATATCTTTTAATTTTAGAGTGCACTTTTTTATTGAATAATGTTTAATGCCTATTTTTACTATTGAGGCACCACTAGTGGTGAACACTGATGATACATGAGATGAAATGATATAATGGGAAAGGATTTTTTTTAAAGGAAGGAAATATTCCTAAGTTAAGGGTAACTCCCCAACATTTGCTATTTATGAGGGTTGAGGAAAACTTGAAAAAAAACCTCAGTCAGGGAGGACAGTCCTGGAGGGATTTAAACCCCAGATCTCCTGCTCACAAGTTTGCGCCTTTATGATCTTGGCCGATCGTGGCAATAGAGTGCACTTATTACTTAGAATTTTTCTTTTTCACTTTCTGCATCTTTGGTTTTGAACTGTGCCTTTTGCTTACATGTGTCTTAGTTTTGGAAATGTAAAGTAACCAAATTAGGCCTTGAGCTATGCAAATTGAAACAGAACATAGTTACTATTTGGAATAGCACATATTTCATGTTTGAGAGCCTCATCTAAGGCACATTAAAAAAAAAAAAAAACTATTAAAGGGAGATCTGTTCATTGTAGTACTTAAGAGTGTTATTGCTTTTAGCTTTCTAAAGCAAGAAGAAAAGAACAGCAGTGTACACTAATGACCTGACAATCACAACTAAAAAGTCCATTGAATCAAATGATAGCATATTTTTTACTACACAGAATTTCCAAAAAGTTGATTCATCCTCACCAAATGATCATTTTTAAATCAGTTTGATTAATTGATGAAATGAATAGTTCTAATAAGGCATTGTTCTGGAAAGACAAATGATGGTAAATTCACGACATTATGCTTGATAGCACCTAATGAAGCAGTTGAAGCTTCAGCACGTGGGCCACTCAAGTTTTGTCAACATTGTATCATGAACCACTAGCCCTAACTTTTAATATATGTCTTTTATTTATGGTGTGCATATTATTTATACATTTTTCTGTACAAATTGTATGATTGAGTTGAACTACATACTCTTATTGGCTACATTTACTTGTGTAAGTAAATAAATAACAAGACAGATGATGCAGATGATTCTCTGTGAAACCTGTACTAAATTTAAACAAGTAAGTGGAGCCAATAAGAGTGTGTTGTTTGACTCATTCATCTTAATTTTTGTAGTTGTTCATTATTGCTATGATAGGTGCATCATTTTGAGCAGTAATAGAACTGAGCAAGTTATAATATGAAATCTGTATTATCAGGTAGCTGCTTCTATGCATGTAACTAGCATACTTCATATGATTTAGCAAATCAATTGTGTAGCATTATTATATCTGATACCTATTTACTTATTTACATATTTGTAATGATGTATTGCTAAAAATATTAAAATGATGGCGAGTATTAGCAGGTAACTAAAAGCTATGACTTTGACTTATTGAGTCATGTTTCTTTGTTTATTCACAATTGACAGAGACCAAGTGTAAGAAAGTTATTTCTAAGTGTAATTTTATTCCATTTTAGATCCGGAAGATGTCAGTTCATCGTCGATTCTATACAGCGCTTGCTTTATATGAACTTGTAAACGAAGTTCCTCTGAATGAAGTTGCCAGGAAGTTTGGCTGTTCACGAGGCATGCTACAATCATTGCAGCAGTCTTCTGCCACTTTCGCAGGTATCTGCTATAAGTGCTTGCCATTTGAGAAAACACCCAAATGTTTTCTATCTAATCTGTCGTCTTACACATGCTCTTATGCTTCACTTACTTTTAAATATGTTGGGATCAGTCGTCAAGTTGTTTGAAAATGGAGAGGATGTCTCTTTGAAACTGGTCCCACTGTATTTAAAAGTAAGTGAAGCATAAGAGCATGTTAGACAACAGATTGGATAGAAGTTACATTTAATAAGCTTCACTGTGTGAGTTCCAACAGAATTTTTTAAAAAGTTATTTTTTGAAAGTTTTTAAATGAACCCAAATGTTTTTTTGAACATACTTTTAAATTATGCAAAGTTGTTAGTTTAATATTTTAACTATTTACTCCTTTCCATTTGTCTTTCCTTACAAATAAATATTTTTTTCTTAGTTTGCCTAGTTATTTATTAGAATTTTTTTTAACTGATGGTATGTGCATACTGTTTTCCTACCATGTATGGCATCTATTACAAAATTATGTTGTTTATTTTTTTTTCAGAAACTATTTTAAATACAGGGTCCATAATAAAAATGCATACACACTTTAACAGATAATGTCTGCATACTGTTTTCAGAGATAAATTGAATTATTTATGAAATATATAGTATGGGTGTTCTTAACAGATGCTGATACTCTAATGATTATAACACATGACACATGATATTGAATAAAAATGGCTGGGGCATGCTTGACATTTTAAAGTGGTATTTCAAGTTTGAAAATGTCGCTGAAGTTTAATATGCAAGGAGATGTGAATTTGAAACACAACTTCCAACACACTTGACAAGTTTGAGATGCATAGTACCATTTATGAAGTGCACAAGGGAAGACCCAAAAGACTTCATAAAGCTACAAGTTCTGCTTCTTTGGCTATGGTTTTGCAAGCATTTGTAAAACCACCCTCCTTAGAAGTTTGCTACTCAATGTACACTACTGAGCTAGGGATTAGCAGTATGAGTGTACAAGTCATTTTGAAAGTTACTAAGTGGAAAGTGTATATCTGAAGGTTATTACACATTTTAAAATGCTGCACGTTCATGTTCAAGGCAATGAATCTATCAGGGATGAATGTCTGGAATCGACTATCATCTAGAGGCTTAATATGATCCTTCTTCTTTGAAAGTAAAGTTACTAGTACAAGGTATTTGGAAATGCTATGCACTTCAATTTTACCAGCTATACATGCAATTTTTTGAAACAGTGCATTCATCCACCAACAAGACAGGACACCCCCAAACTGCCACCAAAGCGTGCAGGCTTTGTGAGATGAGAATCTGCAGGGACACTGAATAGGATGAAAAGATGCATTTGAGTTCCCCATGTTCACCAGATTTAACATCCTTGGACTATATAACATTTGAGGAATCTTGAAGAATGTCCTGTATCACAGGAAAATGTCGAGAAACAATAGCAACATATGAAGCAATTCCTGCAAACACATTGACCGAGATTGCAATCGCTTGTTTTTGCAATATATGTCTGGCCGCTAATGGCAACTGTACAGGAACAGGAAGTTGTATTAAACTTCAATACTAATACACAAAAAGTTTTCTTTCTTTAAAGTATGGATACATTTTTTTGATGGACACTAGTTACTGTAATGTTATATCTTATGAACTCATCGCTGTAAGATATAATAATGTTGCAAGAAAGTCATTGCAGTATCCTTTTGCTCTGCTTTATGCCCATCCATGGTACCCACCTTGCATAGATTTTGTGATATTGCAGTGACAATTTCATGCGTAACTTTATCCTGGGCATTGTGCATGCACTTTATTATTCATAAAGCATTGATTCTCTTAAAGTAAAAAACAAATTAATAAATAAACATCAGGAGCTACCATAGTTGAAGAATACATCACATTGTATTTTCATCGTAAATATAAATATATCTTTTTATAAATATTTCTTTCATTTCAGTTCATCTGTGAACAGAGGAGAGATCTAATCTTTCCATGTCATGACATTTGCTCTAGCATTTTTAAACATTACGCAGCATTTCCTAATGGTCTTGATTTTGGTTCACTTAAGGATGCATTTTAACATAGCTGGTCGTTAGTGTAATGGTTTTGTTCATAATATCTTTGTAGATTTCAATAAATCTCCAGTAAATGTCAAGTTTTCAGCATTCCAAAATAGAATAACTGATCAAACTTTGCAGTTGTCAGAATTATCAATTTGCATTTTCTTTTTCAAAGATTGCTACACTCCACAAATAAACATTTTATTGTATCAACTGCATCAGGCAAATGAACACACCACATTGAAAACGGCTAATGCAATAATGGCTGCAACAGTATAGCTGCATGATCACTATGTACAAAATGTTCTTTATCTTATGAATCACCCTCTTAGTAACATTCTACAATTAGAGCACATATTTCAAATCGCTTCATACATTAAGATAATGTAAATATCTAAAATAATAAAGGTTTATAGGGTAAACATTCTTTTTAAAAGCAGGTGCCTTTAGTGAATTATTTAAGCGTGAGCAACATAGCTAAGGACAGGATAATCAGTTTCATGAAAATAAATGAGTATATTGTATATGGTCAGATATTGATTCAGCCTCTTGTCCATCTTGAACAAAATAGTGGCTTGCCATTAGTGATGAAAAAATGCTTCACTTTAATATCTGATATGTGCAAGACGTACCACATTTTTAAACCTTTAAAATGAGCCATGTAGGCTATAAATGTGCAAATTTATTATTTTTTAGTTATAGTTTTGTTATATATTTCCTTATCAGTTAAATTAAATTGAAGTATTAAAATAAAAATGTATAACAGCTTAAGAGTACACTGAATGATTTTCGTGCATTTTCAAGCTAACTTGAAGTCTCTTCTGTTATTACAGGGGGCTCATATCTAGAGAAATTGTGTTTGATGTCACATGAGATTGTAGGAGCAAAAAAAAAATAATTAATTAAAAAGGAAATTCCAGTTCAAAATCTTCACATTTTGTCTCATGGACAAAAAGAATGCCACTTAGAAAGGGTGAAATAACCTGCATTAGACAGCAACACCCTTTCCAGCTTTGCAATAATGTTTTCATCCAATTTATCCTTTGCTCGCTTTAAATCACTTTCAGTTTCTTTTGCAATTTATAGTGACACCAAACAAAGGAGTGATAAGAGATGGGATACAGGTGTTCAAAGGTTTTTCTTTTAATTTAATAAATAAATACTTAAATGTATTCTTCATTATCTAATGAGTCGATTTGATACTCTCATGCTCCACTTACTGTTGAATTATGCAAAACCAATTTTGCATGCTTTTGCCTGCATCCTCAGTTGCGAAACTGTTAGATCTGTTGTTGGTTAGCTGGACTTGGTATAGCTCTCGTGGACATTTTATGAACTTCTGGATTAATTTGTCTTCTGTTGGGATTTCAAAGTTCATAACTTTATCCTCATATTTTTTTATATAAATTTTTTTCCCATATTCCCAGAAATCTACAAATTTCTATAATTTCACTCCCATTTCTAAATCATGTTTATTTCTCCAAAAGGGATGTGCAACCACTGATTTATCTATCTGATTGTACCTGATGTTTCTCCAGTGTTCCTTCAGCCTAATTTCAATGCTTCTTTTTGTTTTTCCAATATATTCTGTGTTACATTCTGAACAGTTGATTTCATATACTCCTGGCTTCTTCTCCTCAATATTACATCACTATCACCAGAATTGAGCAGATTTTTTAGGCTAAACTTGTTCACTGGGAATAAAGTAATCCCAAACTCTCTGAGTATTTTTTGGAATTTTTTGGTGGGCCAAGGATAATAAGTGAATTTCATGTGGATGGTAGATTCTTTTATTGCTGTCAATGAAAAGGCACACTGAAAATTACATAAAGGCAAGTGGATTCAATCCCACAACACACAAACATGCAGTTCTCAAAAGCTTAGCACATAGACTCATTAACGTACCTATGAATGAGTTTGAATACAGCAAAGATTACTAAACTTGTATGTTGCTTATATTATATTCTGGATGAAGCTCATATCGTGTAAATGATCCAAATGATCAATAAAGTATTATTATTATTATTATTATTATTATTATTATTATTATTATTATTATTATATATCATATTATACAAACAGCAAAGTTTAATGTGTATGACCAAGAAATTCAAACAAGAGAAGAAGGTTACAACATTGACAGAAATAAAAGAATCTACCATCCACATAAATTCACTTATCATCCTTGGGCCACCAAAAAATTCCAAAAAAATACTCAGAGAGTTTGGGATTACTTTGTCCTCAGTGAACAAGTTTATCCTAAAACATCTGCTCAATTCTGGTGATAATGATAGAATACCAGAGGAGAAGAAGCCAGGAATATACAAAATCAACTGTTCAGAATGTAACAAAGTATATTTTGGAAAAACAAAAAGAAACATTGCAATCAGGCTAAAGGAACACTGGAGAAACATAAGGTACAATCAGATAGAGAAATCAGCAGTTGCACATCACTTTTGGAGAGATAAACGTGATTTAGAAATGGAAGTGAAATTATTGAAATTCGTAGATCCACCTGTTGAGCTGGGAATATGGGAAAAAAATTTATATAAAAAGATATGAGGATGAGATTATGAACTTTGAGATCCCAACAGAAGACAAATTAATCCAGAAGTTCATAAAATGTCCATGAGAACTACACCAAGTCCAGCTCACCAACAACAGATCCGACAGTTAGTCTCACAACTGAGGATGCAGACAAAAGCCTGTAAAATTGGTTTTGCATAATTCAACAGTAAGTGGAGCATAAGAGTATCAAATCAACTCACTAGATAATTAAGAATATATTAGTCGCTTCACTGTATTGGTTTCGACATGAAATTAAATTTTATATTCAAATACTTGAATATTCCAATTGTACATTAAAGTAAAGCTGCTTGCTAACATCTGCATTCCACAAAATACAGAGCATCTGTTGAGCACTTATAACAAAATTTTATTTCTAAACTTCAATGCAAAAAATTTTACCATTACATTATACTTGTCATTATAATTTAATTCATTAAAGTGTGGGACAATCCTTAATGAACTCACCCCATCCCACCAACTTCCCAATGTGTAGTGTTATCACTTTCATTAAACAGTAATGCACTGCCATGAGGTACCTGGAAATTTTCCAATGTTGTCACTGTTAATATGTGTAGATGAAAGTTGAGCTGGAAATTTGAATGTTTCCCATTTCTCATATTATTAAGAATGTCTGAGATTGCTTTAATTAATAAATGGTAAGTAAATTAATAAATAAAACTTTCACTTCTGTGCCTAATCTATGGTAGTACTAAACATGTACTGAAAGAGATTCAGGAGACATGACATTATATTTCGAACTCTGGTGCACTGCGTTCCTCATGCTATCAAGTCAATGTAATATAAATAAACACCTGAATGACTGTAATCTCCATTCCAGGAAAAAAGGCCATCAAGCTTGACCCGTATTTTGTGAAAAATCTCTGAAATATGACAAAATTATTATTTTATTACAGAAATATGTCAAATATAATTAACACCTAAAAAAGTAAAAATATGAATTTTAAGACAAAATAAAAACCACTAAATTTTCATCAGAAGGTCTACATATGTTTTATTATTCAAAAGTCAAAATATGGCCTTAGAAAAAATATGACATGTCAAAGGAATAATCCTTTCCTTAGTTATAGCTAATTCACCAACTTTCATTGCTTTCAGTTGGTTCAAATCATCTAAAAGCTCCCTTTTAAAAATGCTTGATTTATTTACTTTAACAATTTAATTAATTATCTAGATTTCATAGCAGTATAATTATTTAGGCAATTCCAGTATAAGGCCATCCAAATTATCACATTTATGCTTTATTTTTTATAGGCATGGTAACAGCATTCTGCCGACGACTTGGCTGGTCCACAATAGAACTACTGGTTTCACAGTTCCAGGACAGGCTGCAGTTTGGTGTTCAGCGTGAATTATGTGAACTCATGAGGCTGGATAATTTGAATGGACAAAGAGCTAGAGCACTTTTTAATGCGGGCATCACTTCTATCAGTGAACTTGCAGCAGCAGATGTAAACGTAGTAGAAAACATTCTTCACAGTGCAGTGCCTTTCCAGAGGTAGGAACTTAGAGACTTAGTAAGGCTAATTCACTTTTGCGTGATTTAACTAGCAGAAATTAGAAGATACAATATGCAATGGGAATAAAAATAAGTAAACACTTTTTCCACATTTTGAGCATTTGATGTAAAATTAGAAAATAAAAACAATTGAATGCTATTGCTAAATAGCATATGTTTGTTGCTCTAGCCATCCTTAAATTATGCAGTATTTGCTTGAAATGAGTGAATAAAATTACACTCTTGCTTCAGTTTGTTAGTAAATGCTTAAAAAATTTCATACTTGCTTCGATCAAATTTAAGTCACTATATAAATAAAACTTAGCTAATATTTTAACTACACTTTTTTTTTTCTATTCTAGTGAATAAAGTTAAAGGAAAGTCTATGCTAAAAAAAAACCAAAGCTAGAGGGTGTCTAGCAAAATTAAGATTCCTTCAAGTAATTTCTTCTGAGTAGGATATTTAGAACACTTTATGGTTTCACTTACATGAGATTTGCTGAGAACACATGTTTTGTGGAACTTTTTCCACATCATCAGCTGTTAAACGACTGTTGGATCATTCATAGAGTTGGGTGGATAGGTAGGTATCTGGGTTGACTCACGTGGTCTAATGTATGTAATTTATACATGTAAATTATAACTTGGAATATCATATATCGATAACTAAGAGTATTTTAGTTACAATGCAGCAATGGAAACAATTGGTACAAAAAAGGAAATAGTTAAAAATCATGATAGTGGAAGTTGGCCAGGATTTGAGATATGAGTGGATATAATGTACTCACTTTTCTTCTTTCCTTGTATCAAGCTTAGAACAAAAGTAGGCATCTCCAGCATCATTTCCACTTACAGAAGAAAAACCATTACTAACCACTTTTATAAATCTTTCAACAGCTTATCTATGGGAATGGAAACTGGGAATATTATTTTTGTTGTGCATTTCCATCATTTAACATTGTCTGAAACTCCTCAGTTTTTATATTGCCAGTAACTGATGGTTCAATGATAGATGTTTGTTCTAGTCAATCAGGTCTACATAGTCTTTAGCTATGTTACAATTTCGACTCAATTTTTTAAAATGTTAATATTTGACACCACTGTTACAAAAGTTCGTTATATTTTATACAATTTAGCTATGAAGTTTATATTTGGCACAAAAATTGTATGAACTCTGGTTGGTTAACTTCTTCACGTATAACTCTCTATACTCATAAGATTTGTTTTAAAGTAGTTTTTCTGATGTCATATCTATCTCCACTAATATGGCAAGGAGAATGTTTCCTGGATGGGCATAGAAAGTTTTCTTGAAATTACTTTATCCACAGTGCCCATCTTTAAATAAATGAGAGAAGCAAATTGCTGTTCTCTCCCTACATTGTTTTTGTTTTTAACCCCATTGGGACATACACTCTGACTACAAAATCTACTATGATTTTCAAATTTATTTGATAGATTCCATAAAGAGGTGCACAAACATAAAAGTTTCTACATGCAACAGTAAGTCATCGTGCATACACTATTTTGCCAGGTTTCTTGTTGCAAGTGTTGACTCACGCTTGACTTTTAGAACAGCCTGAAACATTTCTAGCAGATATTTATGGTTTGAACAAAGTCCTTGTACCTCCATGGGCACAATATCAGAAAAAATTTGCTTTGTTTGAGAACAGGATATCTTCTTGTAATTTAGCAGTAGACTTGAAAATCCATAAGGAACTGTTGACAAAAGATGCCTGAAATATTAGAGACAAATACGCCATTGCAGAGGTCTTCCAACATGATATTTCAGAAGTGATATCACACACTTCTTCTAGGACTGATGTTAGTATTAGTACCATATCACATCCATGGCAATTAAATGTGAAAGGTACACTGTGCTCTCAAAGTTTTAAGATTTGCTGAAAAAGCATTGTGTGTGGTAGTTGACTCAGAAAGTTAAGAATGACCGATATATGTCCTACATTTATGTATTCAAATTGTTTACACTTAACTCCACATACTTACGTTTTATGTGTAGGACATAAAATATAAGTGGAGTTTAGTGTAAACAAGTTCAATACATAAGTGTACGATGTATTACCACTCCATTGTCTATAGCTTCGTCAGTGCAATTTATTTAATTATACAAGACAAACAAGTCTATAGAAGCAAATTCGACCACACATGGTTAAAGGAAAAAATGATGGATAAACACACCAAGTTAACATAAAATTAGCTTTGTGTAAGTAAGTGGAGTTTAGTATAAACAAGTTGAATGCATAAGTGTAGAATATATTTCCACTCCATTGTCTGCAGCTTCGTAAGTATAATTTATTTAATTTATTTAACCTATATATATATTTACTGCCTGGTTCTCAACTAGGATATAGTGCTCTTCCATCTGAATTCATCTGTGAATTTGTGTGCTTTTTTGTCAAAAACAGTTTTATCAATAATTTTGCAAACTGTTGATAGAAGAATTCTCATCAGCATAATAAATGTTCATTTTGCAGGTTCTTATGTAGATTCCAGCAGATATTATTTCCAAATGAATTCGGAATCTGAAAAATTGTTCTCTCCTAATGTGCTGTTTTCCTATTTAACCATTCTATATATGTAGATGGTGACCCTTATTTCATTTCATTTCATTCCCCCTCCTTTTTATAGTATCTTCTATCTTCCTCTGATCAGTAATACTTATTTTTTCTTTTACAAGTAATTTTCTCACTTTTTCCCTTTGCAAGTCACAAAATCAATGCATTTGTAGGTTGTAATATCGAATACTCTTTAAAGTTCAATATTAATTAAATTTGGAATCTAATGTAATTGAGTATACATTAATAAATATCTTGTGAGTCAAAATATTTAAACATGTTCTTTGGCTTCAATAAGCAAATTTTCTCAGAAATGTTTTGTGAGCTTTGCTCATTCTAAGTAAATCTCCAATAAGTTAAGCCAGAAAGAATGTATTTAAATATTTTGATTCAGAAGAGATTATTGATCTTCCACTTTTGCATCTCATATCATCCAGTTTTGGTTCATTTGTTTTTGTGTTTGTTCCTGCTTTTAGTGTATTCTTCATTTTATTACAGTATTTTACTATAAGCCTCTTACTGTTGTCATGGAAACTACAAGAATCAAAGCATTTTACCATGTAAATTATGTTATTTGCAAATTTTTCTGCAATTACATGCACTGTAGGTTGTTTAGTTATCACTTTTAAATTCTATGCAATTGAAGAGATAATTTCTCATTACATCTTGATAGGTAAGAAAAGATCTATTATCAAATTGTTTTGGAGTTACAAACCTTTTTTCACTCTCACTGATATCTTCTTTCCCTTTTTTGATATATATTTCTCCTTGAAGAATACAACATACACAGTCACAATTCAATTCAAACTACAGCTCAAGTGCAACTGACAAACAGAAAGCAGGCGACTTAGTGACAGGAACTAGAACTCCAGAGAGATAAAAGCTCCTCTCACTTGCTCCAACACCCATCCCAACATTATACTGTATTGCCAGTTTGAAAGTATCTGTTCAGTCACCTATGTATATATGTATTATGTAATGTGAACATTTTTAGTTGTTGTAATAATATAATACCATTTAATCAAGTACTAATAATTTGTAAAACTTCAAGGCCATTGTAACATGGTGAAACTTTAAACTAGAGCTCTGCTTTTATTTTAATTTTTTTATTGTATTTTTTTTTTATTTAATTACCATGTGAAGTGGATACTTTTCCACACTGCATGCTTTCTAATTTATTTTTTTTTTCCCAATATATCCTACTGAACACTATAAAATCATTAAGGAAAAATAAACAATTCATCAAATTCCTTCTCAGTAGCTAACACATCCCAGAAAGAAATCACTCATACTTCTGTTAGGATTTGTTATCTCCTCTTAGAAGTATTTTTGATTACTGAAAAACAAGTACTAAGTTTGCGAAGCTATTAGCTGTGAAATATTTATGTAAAGCAAAGCAACAATTTTCTATGAGAGATTCTTTGGCATAGCAGCACTCAGATGAGACAAAAATTAGGTGGGCTTTGTCCAGAAAGAGGTTCAGTAAGTCGGAGCTGTTTATAATTAGTAAATTTCTCAACTTTATAACATCCTATCTTTTTCGTCCATTTGTTTCTCAATCTTGAACAAATTTTCTATCACTGTGAATATTTCTCATTAATTTTGAACACCTTATCATTAGTGTTCCCCTAAGTAAATTAAGCATGACTCCCAGTTTCTAGCTATTTTCTACAGTAATAGGAGACACTTTGAAGGGCTGATAAGAAGAGGCTGATTTATATGGTTTTTCTTATGTGATCATGTTTGCTTATTATCAATTTATAAAATGATCTGAAGGTGATTTTTATGTTTGTCTGAGATGGCTGCATAAAACCAGTGCATATGTGTTTAGGAAAATAGTTAACAAGCAATGTAACAACAATCAACTGCCATTGGTGGCTGAGATCGTTAAGATGTGGACTCATGAACGGGAGATCTGGGGTTGGAATCCTGCCAGGACTGTCCTTCCTGACTGAGGTTTTTCCAGGTTTTCCTCAGTCCTCATAAATGGCAAATGCCAGGGAGGTACCCTAAACTTAAGATCTGGAATGCTTCCTTCCTTAAAAAAATTCTTTCCTAAAATATCATTTCATCCCATGTATCATCAGTGTCCACTGCCTGTGGTGCCTCAGTAGTAAAAACGGACTAAACACTATTCAGAAAGAAAAAAACAACAATCAGCAACTCCATACACATTGCATGGGCAAAAAATATATTAACATTAATAATTCAATGGCATTCTAACTCTTTATTATTTGATATCAGTTGAAAATGTTCGTTAAAGTTAGCACCAAAACTGAAACTAATTACAAGCATAATTTATAATTTATCTTTTGTTTTTAAATAATGAATTGCTAATTCTTTTCTTCTCAGTGCAAAGGAAATAGATGGAGAGACAACATTTGATGCAGAACAAAGAAAAAAGTTTCGTGCTGTATGGATTACCGGTAAACATGGTGTTACAGAAAAGGAAGCAGCTAGCATGTTGATTTCAGATGCTCGCTCATTTCTGCAAAAAGAACTTGGTTTGGCAGATGCAAAATGGGATGCTGATGAATCTGACAGCTCTAAAGATCAGTCAAATGACAGTTCAAATATTTCAACTTTATCTTCTCAAAGTTTAGAACCTGTATTACATTATGACAGTGTTCCTTCCCAAATGAAGCACTTTAAACCAGATGCCAAGAATTTGAAAATAGAGAGTGATGAAGAATGTTTGTCTGCTTCCCCTGCCAGTGATGTTAGTGTTTACTGTAATAAAGGCTTAAAAAAAAGCAAAGAAATACAATCAAGATTGAATTCGACTTGCAAAGCTTTAAAGAAAAACTTGAATAACTCACGCAAAATTGTAAAAAACCCTACCATCTTGAAAACCACTCAAAAAAATCATAAGAATAGTTTTGTTCCTGAGGATGCAATTAGGAATAATAACCACAATGCAACTAGTAAATTAGTTGAGTTAAAGTTAAATTGCAAAACATATGAAAATTTCAAAAGTAGCTTATCATATGCAGATATAAGTCCGAATACTGATGGAATTTGTAGTAATGTTTGTACAAAGCAAAATAAACAAACAGCAACACACGATATGGAAGAGAATTCTATCTCAATTAAAATAACAGAAACTTTCTTGAAAGATATTGATAAGAAAGTAGAAGACATTAAAAAGGAATTTAGTAAAACAGCATTCATCAAGTCACATCCAAAAAGTGAACAAGAAACTGAAGATATATGCAAAAACACTGAAAAACAACAATTAAATGAAGAAATTACATGCAATGATACAAATGAAGAACATGTTTTGACCTCTTTTAAAGCTTCTAAAATACAAAGGAAAGATATGAGCAATTCTCCTGATAAAGTAGCTAAAGAAATGGACTACAAAAGCCCTTCTCTTTTTGGTGATAGCTTCATTCTTGATACACAACTTGATAATGTTCTAGCTAATTGCTCTGCTATTACAGAATGCCACGAGAGTAGTTTTTGCCATGAAAATGATAAATCTTCTAGGGCTGAATATATACTAGCAAATGCTGAAATTATAAAACACAAAGAATTGGAAGCTCTGGAAAATGAAAATGTAAACTATGAAAATAATGAACAGAATGGTACTGTTGATGCCTTAGACAGACACAATTACAGTGAAATTGAACCTTTGAGGAACTTGAATAGTATATTAGACTCCAAAGGTAGAAGGGGCATAGTTTTACAATTGCCAGAATCGCCTTCCATAGAGATTTTACACAGCATTAATTTTGAAGATATAAATTTTGAAACACTGACAAGCAACTCTGAGCAAAATGGCCATATTAGCAGTGAAGATATATTGGACTCTTTAAATTATGAAAAGATGAAATGTTCACCAGTAAGAAAGAGAAAGCTGCAAGGAGATAACACTATAAATACAAAGCAGAAAAAAATGTGCAATGAAAACATTGCAGTGTGCAGAAAAGAAAATGGCTTAAATGGCAATGAAAATAATAATGCTAAAGATTTATTTTGCAAAGGGGAATATCTTTCTGAAAACTCGAAACTGAATTCTAAAACTCATGATGGCATAATTCATTTTAATAAAGAAAAAAGCGCTGGAGTAGAAGAAAAGGAAGAAACTTTGGTTGATAATGGGAAAGATGATGTTATCACAGACTCATTCTTAGAAAAAGCATTTGACACATACATGAATATGAGCCTGCAGTCTACAGATGAAATCAGTTTACAAAGCATTAATTGCAATATTGATTCCCCAACAAAAAGTGATAAAAGTTACGGACAACTTTGTAATCTTTCTGATAAAAAAGCTATTGAGCAGATGCTTATTACCTCTTGGGAATTAGGACAGGATTTTGAAAATGGGGTTACATCCAACTTGGGTGAAGATAAGAACATGGATGCAAATAATTCAAAAACTGTAAAACATAAAATAACGCACATTTCATCAGAGAGAAAGCACAAACTGCACACAACAAATAGCAGAAGGAGGTCCCCTCGCCTAATTGCAGCTGCCAGCAGAAATCAGCATTCCTCTCTGGAGTCCAAGGTAAGTAGTAACATAACAATTATTCAGGTCTTATACAAAGATTTTTGAGATTTCTCTTAGAACTGCAGATCTACTGTTAATTTCATTATGGAAACAAAGTGTTGACTCCCACTAGCTTCTAGATATCTGGATCTCTCTCTCTTTAAATCTAGATCAGACTCATTATATAATTTTTCTGACATACTTCTTCATATTTTATTTACTTTAGATGTTAGTATTTTCCAGCAGCTTATTTTAATGAAACAGTGCATAACAAATCAAAATTTTACTTTTTGTGTCATAAACAAAATAAAATAGACAGGTATTGATGGATAGTATGAACAAAATTAAGTAGATCATAAATATTTTATAAATGATTTTGTACTAATATAATGCATCATTATCATTATTATTAATGATATTGATCTGTTGGCTCAATCCATGTCCTAACTCTCTTGTTACCTAATATTTTTCATAAATAGAGAAATTAGTAGATGTGGCTGGGCATTGCTGAAGGTGACACCTGACTCTTGTTTTTTAAGGTTGCACAGTGGACAGTGTGGTGAACAAATTAGTCTAATCCTATATAAGTGCTTCGCCACAATCATTATTCTTAATTAATCAGCTGCACTTTTCCACGGGTAATCAGAATTTTATTTAGTCTGCTGTTAGACATTCCCATTTTTTATTTTTTGAAAGGTATAATCTGTTAATCCTATTGATTGTCTATAATTCCATTTGGATAGATCACAACAATATACATTGTCAATTGTACTGTATCTCAGCGAAGGTTTGAAGTTTATTATTGAGTTGTGTTAAATAGTGAGAATTTTCACAGTGCAATATAGTATAATACTTTTAAGAGTTTTGGTTCATTTTGGAACACTTCTTCTTCTTCTTCTTCTTCTTCTTCTTCTTCTTCTTCTTCTGCTCCTCCTCCTCCTCCTCCTCCTCCTCTCTTTTGCCATAAATGGTTTGCTATCTCTGATTGTGCAAGTAAGTAAAACAAAATGGTGAAATTTGAGAGATTTCCTTATAAAGGGTTGCAGTATTGTTATTCACTTGTTACATAGGTTTCAGAACACAAAATAAAATGTACATTTCAATGCTAAAGAACTTCATGCTAATTTCTCGCATCCCACCTATTCACTTTCATGTAGGCCTAAGATTGTGGGTACAATCCTGGTCAGGGTCAATGGATTGTTTTTGGGCATAAAAATCCTAAGTCTGGCTTCCTTCAGAAGGGAAGTAAAGGCATGAGCTCCATATCATAGGTTTACTGCACATAAAAGAACCTCAAGCCTGAAAGAAGCAGTCCCTTAGGAAAGTTTATTGGCTGTTTCATGCCCTGAGATGAATAGGACGCTGATGACCTGAGATGTTAAAGAGCGTCCGTAAACCCAATACTAAATACATTATTCCCTTTCATCAGCAGCCCCTAATGTTTCTTGCACATGTGACTTTGAACATAATGGCAACACATGCACATTATTTTTAAATTTCAATCATAATAAATGGTTACAACTATCCAAGCAACAGTTATGGTGTGCAATTTTAAAGTCCTAATTGGTTTGTCTATAAATAAGAGTGGAACCATTATGATGGTCATAATTATGTGATGAAATGTGATAATTATACATATATGTTGGATTTTTATATATGCTAAAAGAATTGTTGGCTTCTTTTTTGAGGATTTCAAGTACAAGAAAGTCTACCTTTTTTAATGATTTATACCTAAACCTCTGTAAGACAAAATTGTATATATGTAACTGTAAATTTATATAAGCAGAATATAAAGTAATCTGGAATCTAGGAACATTAAGCATATGCAAATGGATAAATCAACAGTTGCAGAAAATTTTTGGACAAAAAAAAATTACCACTCACTAGAGAAGCAAAATTATTGATGTTAAAAATCTGTTTAAGTTAGCAATTTGGAAGAAATTTTTCATTTTATAAAATAAAGATCGAGTAATAAATTTCAAAATTCCACCTATAGGCAACCATGTCAACTAATATTTGAACCAGCAGATGTCTCCATATTATATAACGTCATTCAAATCTGCAACTGAGGATTGGGGCAAGTACTCTTGAAACTTATCTTGGCTTTTAAATACAATTATAGTGCTATGACTTTCTAACATTTTGTTTTGTGTTATATTATTTTGTTTCACAGTTACTAACTTCTAATTGTATTACAAAGCTGAAATATGTTTGTTATTAAAATGTTATTTATAAATGAATTGGTAATGTTCAAGAGAAACACTTTCGACACTTTCTATAAAATATTTATATAAAATCAGTAATCACTTATTGATAAAATGTTAATAAGAGCAAATTTTTTAAAAAATAAATCAATTGTAAAATCAAAATTCCAGATCAATCACAGTTTCTGCCAAATCTACACAACACCTAAAGTATATATCAGTCTCTCGCATTGAGTATGAATTAGAAATGTTGCTATCCATTATAAAAACCTAATCTGACTCTTTTTAGCACTGCGAAATTAAGAAAATTTAAAGTTTACTGATTGTCTCAGGAAAGTTTTGCATTTAAAGTTCATGACATTAAGAGAAAGATAAATCTTCCAAACTGCAGTAAAAATGTAATTCCTAATATTAATGCTATACAACAGTAGAGATAGAGCATAATCTGGAATTTATAGAACATATCAAGAAACTGTATTCCCTAACATGTGTTATAATTTTGGAAATGATGCATATTGCATTCCCTATCAATGAATGACTTCATATTTTTCACTGAGATGCCTATTATGCAATTAAAAATGGAGCAGATTGTGGAGATATGTGCCAAATGTTTTCAGTTTATAAATCCGTAGGTTGTGATACTTCAAATTTTGATGGAGAAAATTGAAGTCATCTCTACGGCACTTCAAAATCTTTTATATCAGCTTTGTTACTTCCAATAAGCAGATATACTCTCTGATTCTAGATCAGTTATCGCTATTATAGCATGCAATTTGTCACTTAAAGCCTAAAAATCTTAAAATATTGGAAAAAATCATACATCTTATTAAACTTAACAAAATGACTGCCGTCACATTGTGTTTTGAAAATGAGGCTGCTAATAACCTTGGCCAAAAAGGGAATTAGTATTATACAGATACCTAACATTTCATGTTATTAAAAATTGATTAACTCCAAATTCCAAAAGTGAACTTTAAGAAAATTAAAAAAATAATATTAAAAGATGGTAGGAAATTATATTTAGACAGAAGGCAAAATATAATTCCAGATTATCCACTGAAAAGCACATTTGTGACATTTTTATTAATTATCTAACTGGACTAGAATAAAATTGGATCTATTTCTTGACCATTCAATCCACTGTAATCTTAAAGAAGAACAACTGTTGTCTTGTGGAAACACATTATGAGCATTGGGTGAAGTTCCTACAGCAGATTAGCCTCTAGTTTAATATTGTGATTTTGGGTTGAAAAGTAAACTGTTACTGCTGATTTATCAATTTGTTTGTCTAGACACAGCATTTTTTTAATTTAATAATAATTGCAGGCTGTTGAATTGGGAGACCAAAGAGGCTACATATCCCTACTAATAACTCTTGTCTTGTGGAAACACATTGTGAGCATTGGCAGAGTCCTGTTGAAAAAATGTGTGATCATGCTCCCTGTCAGTTAATTCTCTGTAAATAGGGTTTAGTAAGGTATTGACATAAGTACAGAATCTACTGTATGATTAAAAAATTGGTCTATGATTCTTTCACCAATGAGTTAACACACATGAATTATATTAAAGATATGCTGTTTCGCTGTAAACACATGAGGCAGAGTACACTTTATGTTTACTGTCAAATTGAGAAACTAACAATGCAACACATACTCAGGAAAAGCTGCTCTCTGACTGAGGCAGTCAGCAAGTTTAACAAGTAAGCAAGCAAGCTGGCTACCTGCTCCACAGCACAGCAAATGAGTGAGAGCTTGCTCATAGGAAAAGCCCTTGCCCTGTGGGATGATCACACAGCATAAATAAGTGGACTTACTTGAAAATATTTAATAAGTTATAATAGGATATAATGCAGCATTAGTTAGCAATATTTAACTTTAGCATAGCCATATATTTGTTCACTAAAGAGAAGCACTACTTCATAAGAAAATATTTTGAGAAATAACTATTATTTAGTGGCATCTTCTTTTGATTTATGTAAAATTAACTTTATCTCAGGATTTAAGCCAGCATATGTAGTTGTTTTCCTGGTGTGCAGCGCAGTAATTTTAAAGCTTTGTTTTAATATTTTACTGCTATTTTATTTGTCTGTTTATTTATTTAGTAATATATAAACCCTTGAGCATGTTCTTCATAAGGGCAGTACATATATTTCAGGTAGCTTTTGAACATGTAAAATTACAAAAAAAGAAAATAGATTTGAAGGTGCACAGTATGGGAAAAGCGTGCTTGTTATGTCTGGAAAATTTGGCATATTAGAATGTGAATAGAACTTATAATGAGATTTTCTACCTTTTTATTTTGCCTTTATTTCATTATCATTATATCTACATTGAATGAGCTTTAGAAACTTAAAATTTTGACTATTTGCAATGTTTGAAATCAAGAATTAACTTTCTTCCAATATCTCTCAAGATCTGTTCATATTCTTCAAAGTTAGCATGCATTGTGAATATGACATGAGTTATGTTTGAATTCTGACATACATTATATTCTTTCAGCACTGTTTATTATAATGTTTGATTGTTTCCAGTGAGGTTTGCAATAAAGAAAATAAAGTTGGTATTTGAGCTGAGGTATAGAGAATAAAATGCTAAGTTGGGAAAGAATATGCTTTGTGAGCTGATGGAGATATACAGGACAAGGTTTTAAAGGCTATACAGAAATGAAATTAAGGAATGATTTTAGAAAGTGAACACTGTTACTCAAGAAGAAATGTTTCTAAGATTTTATAAGTAAGTTCTACCATAAACCAGTATCTAAAGAAAGTTAATAAAAAGAAGAAGAATGATTAGTTCAAAAATGTTGTGCCAGTATTTGTGGGAGTATGATCTTTGTAATAAAGGGAAAAAAGTGAAAGTATTATAAACTTTTGGATCTTGTACAGTGAAGCAAATCATATAATTAAATTATTTTATGAACTGAGTTGAAATACACATTTGTGGCTACACTTACATTGTTTATATCTAGAACATGTTTTGCAGACCATTTTCAGCATCCTCAGGTAATTGTCGATGCCTGGATGGTTCAGAGCATTTATTTGAGGAATGCATATTCTGCTCTGGTGGTGGTAACATAAAGTTTATGTTTTCATCCCCGCAAGTGGTGAAAGTTTATTTATCTGTCTCTGTATTTATATAAATAGACTTTCTCCTATGTTGTTAGCTCTATAGGTTCCTGTGCTGACTTGAATAATTTTGCTTTTTTACTCTGTTGTGGTTCTCTGTCCATAAATGAGATGCCACTGCTGATTTTTCCATTTGTTTGTATTTAATGTTCCTGAAGTGTTCTTTTAACTGTGAGTTTTTGCTTCACTTTGTTTTTCTAATATGGATTTTTTTTTTTGCAATCAGCAAAGTTTATTTGTAAAATATATGCTTTTTCTCTGAATTTTGCCATTCAGGAGATTTTTAATATCAAATCCTTGTGTGTGGGTGTGTTCGGGCTAATTTGATATTAAAATCTTTTAGAATATTTAAATTTGTGAGTAGCCCATGGGTGATATGTAAATTTTTAAAAATGATCTCATCTTTTTCTGTTGAAAATATTGAGGTTCCTTTAATAAATTTTTGCTTCTTAAACTTTTGTATTTTTTTGTGAATCAGTTCTCTGATAAATCTATTTTTAATATTATTCTTTCTATCTGCTTACATTCTTCAAAGTATTCTTTCTCGTAAATGGATCGGTCAACAAGTCTGTGCTTTAAGCAGTTGATTACTATACATTTATGCATTCTTGCATTAAATCTGTGAGCTTTGATGTGATTGTCTGCATGCATGTTTTAGATTCCAAATTCCAGGTTGCCTTGATTTATTATTTTAATATCCAAGAATGGTAGCTCATAGGAAGTCCTGATTCTTGTTTATAGAATTTGCTATTGAATGAAAAATAGGATTTATTTATGCAAATTTCAGTAAGTTTTTTGTATTCCTTTATGTGTGCATCATTAATTTCAGTGAGTTTTATGTATTCCTTTATGTGTGCATGGTTATATATAGTGCCTTATCTCCATTTCAAGTGAACTTTTTCCTGAGAAGATTATAAACACACATTAATACAGCATTCCCATACATATTTAAAATTTGGTATAAATATGTTGATGCATTTGCCATAGTTAACAAAAAACATATTAATGATGCCATAAACTTCTAAATATGCAAGATAAAAACATATCATTCCTAAACAAAACAGAAATAGGGAACATACTGCTATTCTTGAACATTAAAATAATAAAACATCAAGGCAACCTGAAATTTGAAATCTACAGAAAAATCACACATGCAGACAATCACATCAAAGCTGATGGTTTTAATCCAAGAATGCATAAACCTACAGTAATCAACAGCTTAACGCACAGACTTAACCTTTCCGTTAACTAGAAAGAATACTCCAAAGAACATACGCAGATAGAAAGAACAGTGATTAAAAGCAGATTAGCAAAGAACTGGTTCACAAAAAAATACAGAAGTTTAAGAAGCAATAATACTTTCAGAAGAAAAAGATAAGATAATTTTTAAAAATTCACATATCACCCATTAGCTTGCACAGATTTCAAAATATTCTAAAAGATTTTAATATCAGATTAGCATAAGAAAAACAAATTTAATGTTAAAAGTGTTTCCTGAGTAGCATAATTAATGAAAGTATTCCATCAGAGAGGAAAAAAAAAGTATTTATCAAATAAACTGTGCAGAATGTGAAAAAATGCCAATTGGAAAAGCAAAAGAGAAACAAAGGCTTTCATTTTGTATGCATGCTTGATGGCTTGTCCATGGTCCATCTTTTCCACATTTGTCTTATTCAGCTATTTAGATAGTCATTTTTTGAAAAATATTGTTCAGCAAGGACTATTCCTTAGTAACTTTGAACAGAACCTATTGTATCATAATTAATATATGAGAGATCAAAGCTAAGCACAGTGAACACAGTTACATTTATATATTGTATGCTTTTAGTGTTTTAATGCAGGAAAAACATCATTCCTGTTCTTTATATACAGTAACCTCATTAATTGTCAGTGAACTCTTCTAAAGATCATATAATGCACTAGTGATAAAATATTCATGCTTTAGTTCAAAAAAAAAAAGTTATAAAAAGTTGTTTCAGAAATGTAGCTTTCTTCTGCAGAAAATCAGGCGATTATTAACAATAAATTCTTTTAAATCCACAGGTCAGAAATTCAAAAAGTTCATCTTTGTTGGACAATACAAAGCAAAATGATTTGCTTCTGAAATGTCCAAGTGTGCAACTTGAGAGTATCTACAAACCCAAAGTACTTTTAAATGAGAGTGAGAATAATTGTGATAAGGAAGAAGATTTGATTGCTTCTTCCCAAGCAGTGAACATGACAATGGATGCAAAGGAAACTAGGTAACCTGTTTAGCTCTTTTAAGGTTTACAATTAAATTAACCTTCATGGAACTGGATGTTGCTAAGCAGTTTTATTATGAACAGTTATTTACACATTAAATAAGAATGCAGTTTTTGCAATTGAAATTAAATGGATGTTCAGCTCAACATTTCTGAAGTGACAAGGGAAGTATGTTGACTCAGTCACATAGGATTAGATGTTCAGTTATCCAGCACCATGAATAGGGTGATGACAAAATTCAGAAAAGGATATGCTTGTGAAAGTGTCAAGGGATGAGAAACCTACGGAAAGTTTCATTGATAATGTCTAGCATAGATATGCTGTAAAAAGGCCTCAATGTATTAGTTTTCTGTAAATATAAGTTATTGCATGCTATATTGTTTTATTTATTCTTGTTTCATTCTTAATTACATATTAGAAATAAAAAAAATTTAAAAATATTAGTACTGGTGTTATTTTGTTAGTACTACCAACATGATACCCCCCCCCCTCCCAAGAGGAAAGTGACTGGATTCAATACTGGCAACAGCCTTTGAAACATTCCAAGTAAGTGAAACAAAAATAGTAAAATTTTGTACATTCTTCCCAAAATGATTAAATTTCCTTATGCACTGTTACAGCTGGACATTTATGCCCATGAACATTAACTAGCACAACTAAATTATATGCTTAACCCATGTAACATCAACTGGCATACCAAAAGATATGAATAGCTCAGTCACCACCAATGTTACCAGAGACTTACCTGAGGAGGGAGTGAGGATAAATCCCCCACCAATATCAAATTAAATAAATTAGTTTAGCTCTTGTTATTGATAACTATCAAGGGAACGATGAAATGTATTATGAATAGGGCTAGGATACGTATGCATTAAAAAGGCAAAATATGTAACTAATTATGCTAATTAAAATAGGGATATATCTACTACAAGTCGGTCCTGGTGGTGTAGTGGTTACCATACTTGCCTCCTACACCCAAGATCGCAGTTTTCCCGTGTCATACATTTACAGCACAATAAAGAACTTCAAGCCTGAAAAAAGATGCCTCTGAGCAAAATTTGTCAGCCGTTTCATGCCCTGAGTTGAATGGGATGCTGATGATGTGAAATGTTAAAGAGCGTCCGTAAATAAACCTAATAAAAAAATCAACCTAATTTCAAGATGAGCATTTGGTATTACTTTATCATCCAGTGGGCTTCAAAATACAATGAACATCAGACTCATCTAGTGATAGTGACTAGTACTGTACAAGAGTGCATTTCATTCACATCTGGCACACCACAAAAAATTTCACAATCTAAGACTCTAACATGATGGATTTAATGTTGATGCATGTGACGTAGTAAAAAGCCTCTGCGACTCCTTGTTCCTATCCCTTAAAATGCTTGGTTTGGTACTGCCTTTCTACTCTTTCTGCACATTATTTTTCTGCACCAAGTATATTTCAAATGCCTACTTGTTGTCATCATTGTCGTCTTCATCAACTTCAGTTCAATTATGCATGTAGAAATTTTGAACATATAATGTTTAGTATTTTCTAGCCAACACCTTAAATGTTATCCATTGCTTTATTAAATGGATTCATTACAATTGTCACTTTTTATATAAAAGAGCAGATAATTAATTTATTTCATTCATAAAGGATATTTTTAATAATTACACATTGGTTCATATATTTTCTTGATTTGTGCATGTCCTTCATGTCATGTCTATTGTCATAATTCAGACATAGTGTGATTGCTTATTAACTGAATGATCCAATTCATAGTTGGGACGTGTTACCTGAGTAGAATTTTTTCTGGAGTTTTCCCTTAATGCCAGAAAGATAAATACAAGGTTTCTTTGGGTGCTGTGAACTCTAGACTCATGCTACCATTCCATTTATTCCTTTCTTTGTTTTGAAAGCCCTTAGCAGTTGGCAGTATATAAAACACCTACAAAAAAAAAGGAATAAATAAATATCTTTCGTGCTGAAAAGTTAAACCTGCAAAATTATGATGGCCAAGTCACATTACTTTTCAGTTACTCTTGTACTCTTTCTGCAGTGTGTAAAATAAACATATAAAATGAGAATAACTTGAAAATTAAACATTTTGACACTAAAAAAATTCATTAATTTTATTTTATCTTTATTATTTTAAGGCATATTTGAAAATTTATTTGCCCTAGCATCAGCAATTGCCAAAGTAAAGGTTTATTTGAAAGTTATTTTTTAAAACATTTCTTAAATATGTTTAATTTAACATATACTCAGAGCAATTATATGTTCTTTGTCGCTACAATTTTTTTTTTTTTTTTACCAGAGATTGGAATACCATCAGCATTGTTGATGTATGTAAGAACAAGCAGGTGTGGACAAGTTTCCAAGCAGAGCTACAGCAAAAAGGAATTGAAACTGCCATGGCAGTTGCCTGTGAACAATATAAACTTAACAGAGATAATGATGGGGGCATTGGAGCAAGAATTATGAGAAAATCATCTCACAGGAAAGCCAAAATATCTACAAAAAAAACTGTTCTATGTCATGGTAACCGTCATTTAGTAGGCTTGGCATTTTGTTTTGGAGGAAAAGATGTATATTACATTGATCTCACAGAAGGTAAAGAGCACTCTTAAGAAATAATATTTTATTATAATTTTCCTGCAAATGGATATATACATGTATCAGTTTAGAGAACCATTTTCTCTATTCTGATCTATTACAAAATGTTATAACTTTTTAATTTAATAATTTAGATGTTTAATTTTAAATTACAAGGGGAAAAAACCTGTGTAACCAAGCAAAACCGATCTTCATACTGCTAGTTGTATTAGTAAAACTTTTTGAGCAAATGCCCTTTGCTCTGAAATTGGAATTTTAACTCCTAAATTAGAAAATTAATTATTCAAAATGCAATGACAGTTAAATTAATCATTCAGATCATAAGGTTATGTGAAGGTTAAATTACAGTATAATTCACATATACAGAGTTATTTAAAAGTCCCACACCACCTAAATAAATTTTGAAACATGTGGTTTAGTGATATGAAATTCGATGTCTAGGGGGATAGCCATATACTAAGAACTCAAAAATGATGTATAAATTTTTTTCTACTTCCAGTTTAACCAGAAGTAGCTTCAACTCACTTATTTTAAATGGAATATCGAATATATTTTTACATTTTCGAATAACGTTCATTAAGAGCTTTTCAAAAAGTACCCCACTGATTATTTCTGTATAAATTTATTATTATTTGCTACAAAAAATGTAGCAAATAATAAAATGCTCCTTCCTTAACAAAACAAAACAAAGCTACCTCAACAACTGTGTTTGAACTGGTAACCCTCAGCTGCTTGACAATGTGCCAGTCGATCATAGAAACCATTTAAGAAGTCACTTAATAGACTTTAGGAATGCCTTTTACCATTATTCAATACTCCAGATCTTCTAAGTTGTTGGATCTTTCTCAATATACTACTGACCTCAAATGGCTCTGTAAAAGGAAGTTTAAAGGTGAAAAATCTGGGGATCTTGCTGGCCACTCTATGTCACCTCTCCTACCAATCCATCATTGTGGAAAAACCTTCTGTCCATAGTGAGCTGGAGCTCCATCTTGTTGAAAATAGATGTCATCTCTGGGTAGACTGGTTGATTGGATGTGGAAAAAAAGTTTGCAATAGCTGGTAGTTCATGATTTCAAAACAAATCCAAATATCTTATTAGCATAAATTAATGATGAATATTGGAATCCACATAGTGGAACGATCATAAAATTAGGTAGATTAAAAATAAAACCACTTAAAATCATGTTAACACATTAAAAACACTCTTGAAGTTCTACTCTTAAAACTTTTAAAATTAAAACTGGAACATGTTTCGTGAGATCTTGCTCACATTGTCAACCATAGAATGACTGACGGTTCAAACTATGATGGAAGTATAAGTGACTGTGGGTGCTCTGGTGGTCATTTAATGAACTTAAACAAAATGTCAGCCTCTGGGATATCGAAATTCATGAGTCTATGCTCATACTTCTGTATAAAAATTTTTTCCCATATATTGAGTTTCTTTGAGTGTTGAACTGCTTTTAACAATGTGATGTCCTTCTCTATATTGTGGTGTTCATTCCAAAAATGTGCTGCTACAACTGATTTTTCTATCTGTTTGTGTTTAATATTTCTCCAGTGTTCTTTCAATCTGATACCCAAATTTCTTTTTGTCATGCCTATATACACTTTATTACAGTCTCTGCAATTAATCTTATATATGCCAGAATTTTCTTCTTTAGGTTGGGTGTCTGTTTTATTTAGTTTCAACAATTTGCCAACACTACCTATTCCTAGGTGCTAAGGTGGTGATGTATTGTAATCTTACAAGAAGTTAAGAACAGTGAAGTTGTTAAATATACAAATGAGTCAATAGTATTAGGTAACACTAAAACTGACTCATTTGTATATGGTGATGCTTTGTTCAAATTTTTTTTCAAATTTATTATTGAGGTATGGGTGGTAAGTGAACTTATGGTAAGTTTTTTCTTTAGATAAAGTGCTAAATGTAGTAATTTGTTTAATTTTCTTTTTTTCCTATGAATCTTTTTATTTTTTGATTAATATTTTTTTTTGATAAATCCATTGAATTTGACTGTTTCCATTATGTATAAGTATTCTTTTTTTATTCCTTTTTATTGAGAGGTACATTGACCAATCTATTAACCACACTGTTAAAGGCTGCTTCTTTATGGTGTCTAGGGTTGAAACCGTGAGCTTGTATATAATTATCAGTGTGTGTCCTTTCTGTAAATACCTAATTCCAGCTTGTTATTGCTTTTTATAATCTTCAAATCCAAAAAAGGTTAAGTGTTGTTGATTTCAGTTTCTATAGTGAATGTGATCCTGGGTTCCTGTAAATTTAATAGTCATTCATAATAAAAATTAGAATTCTTTCCCTTTTGCTGATAATCATACAGAATTATTTTTCATCATAGATGTCAGATTTAATCCCTTAAAAATGTTTCTGTATCACTAAACATGATTCCATAGATATAACCAAAGGGCAGTATTTATGTTATTAATGATGAAACACAGAAAACAAAAAAAGTGTAATAAACTAAAAAAGTGATTTGTTATTTGCTACACTGTTTTGTTTTCTTGATTTATCAACATTAAACTTGTACAAAAGTATCTAGTGTGGGTACTTTTTGAAAAGCTGTTAATGAGCACCAATTAAAAATGTAAAAATATGTTGGGTATTATATTTAAAGTAAGAGAGTTAATTTGGAACGCTAATTGCAGCTTGTGCATTAAAGCTAATCACGTAATTAAGATTATTGTATGATTGAGTCAAACTACAACTCTTATTGACTCCACTTGTTTAAATGTGGAACATGTTTCACAGAAATCAGCAGTAGCATCTCATTTCTGTACAGAAAACTAGAACAACATGGGAGAAAATCAACTTTTATAAATACAGACAGATTAATGAATTTTGGCACTTTTGAGGATGAAAACTTCAACTTTAAATTCATCACACCTCCACCAGAGCAGAATATACACCCCTAAAGCAACACAAATTATCCAGCAGTGGATGGTTAGTTGAGGATGTAGATAATGGTCTACGAAGTATGTTTTGCATTCATACAAGTAAGGGAACCAATAAGAGTGTGTACTTCAACTCAAGCATACTTAATTATAAGTCAGTTATAACGATATAGAAAAAGGTTGATAATATCATTTTTGAGCTCTCAGTATATGGCTATCCCTACACACTTCACTTTCATGTCATTAAACAACATGCTTCAAAAATTATTTAGGTCGTGTCAGACTAAAGTTCAACTGTCGGATCATTCATTGAGCTGTGGGAATGTGTATTCTGCTCTGCTGATGGTGTGATAAACTTGTAGTTTATGTTTTCATCTCCGGCAATGTCGAAATTCATTAGACTGCCATTGTATTTGTAGATGTAGATTTTTTCCCAGGTTGTTACTTCTGTAGGTCCTTGTACTGATTTTATTAATTTTGCTTTATTTATTATGTCATGATTTTGTGTCCAAAAGTGATATGCTACTGCTGATTTCTCTATTTGTTTGTACTTTATGTTCCTGAAATGTTCCTTTAACTATGTCCCTATGTTTATCTTTGTTTGTCCAATGTAGATTTTTTTCACATTCTGCACAATTTATTTTGTAAATACCTGCTTTTTCCTTTTGTGGAATACTGTCATTAACATTACCTGTCAGTAAGTTTTTAACATTAAATCTATTAATCTGTGCCAACCTGATATTAAAATCTTTAAGAATATTCTGAAATGTTCACACTTCATTGATATGTGAACTTTTTAAAAATTAGCTCATCTTTTCTTGCTGAAAGTGTTCTGGTTTCTTTTATATGTTTTTGTCTCTTGAATTTCTGCACCTTTTTGTGTACTAGTTGTTTTTTAAAACCATTTTTAACTGCTGTTTCTTCTATTTGTTTGTATTCATTAAAATATTCTTCTTTGCTAATTTGTAGGTTAACTAGCCAGTGTGTTAAACTGTTAATTACTGCATGTTTGTGCGCTGTGGGGTTAAAACTGTCAGCTTTGATGAGGTTATCTGCATGTGTATTCTTTCTGTATATTCCAAATTCAAGATTTCCTTTACGTTTCATTATTTTAATATCTAGGAATGGCAACATGTTATCTGTTTCTATTTCGTATGTAAATGATATGTTTATACCTTGTATATTCAAAAGTTTTAAGGCATCATCAATGAGTTTTTTGTTAACTATGGCAAATATATCGTCTCCTTATCTGTACTATACCTTAAATAAGTATGGAAAAGCTGTGTTGATGTGTGTTTCAAATCTACATCAAATCTACTCATGAAGAGGTTAGCTAGTAATGAAGATAAGGGGCTGCCCATTGTAAGTCCTGTTCGTTGTTTATAAAATTTTTCTTTGAAAGTAAAATACATATTAACCCTATATATTCTTTTTGCACATCCATTTTCACTCTTTCTTTCATCTGCAAATTGTAATTTAATAACATATTCAGTACACAGAAATAAATTTATATTACAGGTGAAACTAGCTGTATAAGTAAAAGACTGTCTGTCCTGGAGAATATGATGTCATTTGGATGGGAACTGCGTACCTTTGATCTCAAGGAACAAACAAAGGCTTTATATCACTGCTGCAACTTGAAATTGAAACTTTCTGCTGGCCATGATCCTAAAATAGCTGATTGGTTGCTGGAACCAGAGAGTAAGGAGAAGACTCTGCACACAATGGTATTTGAATTAATTTATTTCCAAATAATTATTACACTACAGGTTTAATTACAGTTACAAATGTTTGGTATGCATATGTAAGGAATATATCAAAAGATAAATATATGTAACATATAAGTGCATCCAAATGCATGCAATTAAAATCCTATAATTAAAATAAACAAATAAGTTACACATATAGTCTACTAAAATTAGCTGATGCTTTGGTGCTTTGGTGCTTCCAGAAGGCAATAGCCTAACTAAGGATGACAGAGCAATTTTCTTTTGAACCTATTTCTAACTCCATTATTCTTAAGAGTTATATTTTTCTATCCACCTTAACCAGTATTATTAGCATTAATATTTATTGATATGCTAAGAAACATTACAAAATGGCAGCAACCTAATTCTAGTCCTGGTCAATTTCTACCCTCGTGTACTTCCTTGAAGAGTTCCATATGGGATGGTGTGCGTTAAAATCTCCCAATAGAAAAGGAGGAGTTAGCTGAGAGAAAAGATGATCAATATCAGTCCTTGACATGTCAACAGATGGTGGTAAGTAAACATTGAAGACAGAAAAGCAATCAACTGCTGCAGCCTGTAAAGGAGAATATAAAGATAATGGTAACATCATCATGAACCAAAATTAAAATTCCACTATTGGCAGGAGTATCATCTTCCATGAAAGGTCAAAATGCACGGAAGAGAAACTGCAGAGAACAAATGAGTCCCGAGGGCAAATTTTTGTCTCCTGCAGACACACAAGCAGAGAATCAGTCACCCACAATAATACCTCCTGTTCAGGTGTTTGAGTACATATTCCTTGTACATTCCAAGAGGAGATAGCCAATGTAATAGTAATAGTAAGAAACTTCATTGCTTACCCTGTGCAACCCAACCTGCTGTATTTTAGATGCGTGGTGCTGGAAGGTTTCTGAGGAGCTGGTACATTCTGCTCCACGACTTCCTCAGAGGGAGAGCTCTCCTGCTCGGCAAGGTCAAGCAATTCCAATGCCTGGAATGGTTGAAAACAGAGAAGGCGACCATCTTGCTCATTTACTTCCAGACCCCACATGGAAACTTGACCTCTGAGGAGATGAAGAACTCCTGATCTTCTTATCCTTACCTTTATCAGAGAACGATTTCAAGAAATCGATCCTAATGTATGCTGTCTTAATATACGGAGCTTTGAAAGCTACAGATTTAGTCTCTGCAGTACAGCGCTTAGTGGAAGCAGTCTTAGTAAAAACTTAAGTGAATACCATGTCACAGGTTTGCATGCTAAAGTCACACATAAGTATCACAGTGACGACCATGGAACTGTAGATGCCTGTCTTTGGTACTAAGGGCTGCTGAGCTTGAATGTGTTTCCGGGCCTCAGAGAAAGAGCTTTACTTTGACCAGAACTCCTGAATGCAGTGCTCTTCACAATCTAGCACAGTCACAGAATGAACTCCATGGCAGTTCACACAGAATAGGAGCTGATGTCTTTATAGTGCACAGGTGGCACAAACTAAAACAGCACTCTTGCAAGATAAATGAGTGTGGCCAGATGAGTGACATAAGCATTGCATGAAGTTTGGAATGTACTGTTGGACTTCAATATCCTCATACCCAGCCTTGATCTAATTTGGGAGATTAATCTTGTTAAAAGTGAGAAATATTGTACGAGTCAGCACTACCACTCCATCTTTCTTTGCCTGAGCGTGATTAAAGTTACTCCTTGGTCGACCAGATAGCTCTAAACTTCCTGAGCAAAGAAGGGGTAATGACTCCTCAAGATAAATTCAGGGGGCAAAGCTACTCAATACATGACGAATCATGGCCTTGAGCAAGGTGTTTTCTGAGAAACTCCCAGTATATCCATGAACCATTTTGCAAGTGCATACAGAATTCCAATGGGCCAGAGATGTTACTCAAACCCTGAATAATAAGGATTCACATGGTTCAAGTAACCTGTCCTAGTAATAACTAGTAACGATAGAACGACAATCTCAGTTACCTCTTTTATGTCCATTCTTTTTCTTTTTGTATTATGAAAATTATCATGCACAAGTGAAATTGTCTCCAATGGCAGGCTTTCCCTGGATGGCATCCTGGTTTAGATGAGGTGACCTGGCCTGGACAGACTTTACCTCAGGATCACAACTCCCAGTGTTTAGACAGAGGAATCCAATTGCCTTTACGAAGTTAACAATTCATGCAATGGTCCCACCCTGGGTCTGGCCTTTACTGGGGGATACACTGAGGGGACCACTTAAAAATGAAACACTATAATAACATCAAAATCCAAGCTTACAAAAAACTCTACTTTTGACTTTAGGCAGCTATTATGTTACTTGTTAACATCTGAGCTCTTTTATTTTTTTTTAGCAAATCAGATATAGGTCGTAATGCTCCTGTTGATCCTCTTGCTTCTTCAAGCGATGTTCAATAATGTAATTTTTTTTTCCAATCAGTTTGTTTTGGAAAAATATAATATTTTATGTACAGTATATTTGAATCTTTTGCATACTATCTGGTGTAGTTTTGCATTCTGCGAAAAGTGATGCAGTTAGTTTTCAAAATGCAGTTTATAAGTAAAGTGCATTATAAACAAAGCAGTAATTGAATTTCTTTTGTTGGAAAATGAGGCCATCTTCATCAATATTCAGAGACATTTTAGAAATGTGTATGGAGGGATGGTCATGAATAAAAGCCCTGTCAGCCTTAGGATAAAAAGACTACCTTCACTGAAAGAAGGTTAAATGTAATCACTGCAGTCACACCTGCAATGTTGTTCATTTTGGCCATAGCTATCAACCTATTAGAATATTTATAGAATTTTACTAAATGGTCCCTCAAAACCTAACTCCAATCATAAGAAAAAGAGAACGTTTATACAGAGTTGCTAGCTATTACAAAACTGAAGGTGGCACTTTCTTATCCAGCATTATGATAGGATCATTTCCAGCTTGAGACTCAAACACAAACTATAAAGAAAAGGGGAAGAAGGAGTTCCAAAACTTCCTCTCATATGTTAGTCATAGCCACATTATTTTGATCAACATATTCGCTCATGAAGAAATTGTTAACTCCAAAGTGTATTTAAAATGTCTTTGTTAGTTGAAGAAGCAATTCTGATGCATCCTCATTGGGATGTGCCCAGAATTCTTCTTTTTGACATCAAGCCACACAGGAGACTATGCATCCAAGAATAGATCACTAAACTTTGTTAGAGTGTCCTTCCTCATTAACTATACAGCCTAGATGTTCCACTTTCTGATTTATGTCTTTTTGATGCTCTATAAAGGGCAGTCTAAAGGAAAAGATTTGGCATTGGGGAGGGAATCATAGCTGCATGAAAAAGATAACTGAGAAACAGACCTGCAGAGTACAACAGTAGTGTACTGACTATAACATCTAAATAATGCAAAACAATGGATTAGCACTAGTGAAACTCTGAAGGAAGCAGCAGCTTATGTGTTATGATCAAATATGACACTAATTTATGTTTCCTTAAAGTGTTTCTAACACAATCCAAACCAACATTTTTGCATGTGTAGCTGCATTTTCACTTTGTCTTGCTCTTTCCTATCAGCTTTTTATTATTACATGTTATTTATATAATATTACTATGTATTTTTAACTATAGCATTTCTTTTTTTTAGGCTTCAAAATACTGTACTAATGAAATATCCAAATTGCTAACCTTGATTGGCAGTAGCTCGGGTGTTGGTAGTCCTGCACTGGATTTTCATAGTAGCATATCAGGTCGTTTGCGATCATGTGTTGAAGCATTACTGGTTTGGAAAATTGTGGAGGCCCAGCATCTTATCTTGGATGAACTTGGTTTAAAGACCATATACTCAGGTACTGCTATGACTTTTATAATACTGGAGATTATGAAACATTGTATGTCTTTTGCTAGATCACAAGCTAGTGTTGTTTAAGAATTTTGCTTCACAATCAACTGCTAAAACTCTCTTCCCCTATTAGCAAGCAAACTGATTGAGTCCAACTAATGGTTAATCTTCTCTGTATATCATTTGATTTGATGGCAAATAGGATACTCAAGTTTCAACTTATCACTGCTTCATTGCAAAGGCTCTAAACAGCAGTATAAGATGCATATATCCTGGTAGACCATTCATTGACTCTACATTTTAGGAAAATGGGTTAAATTGTTACTGTTTTGGTGGGTATCACATAGCTAAGTGGTTTGATGATTATTTTTCGTGATACATGATTGTATGCTTTTGTGTTCAGTATTACATTGTTAATGCTGTTGCCTTGAAGATTGATACTTCTAAATTAATTTTTAGATAATACATATCTAAGCAGTGCTTTAGCTTCACACTAGCTAGTGCTTGAGGTGATGAAGAGACTACCTGTTTGTGCTGTAATATCTGCAAATGCTAAGTGTAGCTAAATAATAATAATTCATATGTTCTCTTAAGACTGAGAACAGGTCTTCAACTTATCCTTGGGAATTCTTGCATACAGTGATGGTGATACATTTTTACTCTGCTTATAAATATTTCTCATTTATTAGATCAGAATGCTAATATTCATTGTTTGTTTAAATGGAACTTATTAATGAAAAGTTATGCTTGGTTATTGTTAGAAAGTCAATGATCTAGACCAGTGTATCTCAACATTCTTAAGTTTGAGACCCATGTTAAAGGATATTAAACATCACGAGATTCATAAATTAAATTAATACAGTATAAAACAAAAAGAAAAAATTACTCCCATTAAGCAATAGTAAACTTTTATTAAAACCTTAGTGTTTCTGTGGGTTCCTTACTCCATTGGGAGATTTTATGACCTACCAAAAGCCTCCTGAGGACCCTCCAGTGGATCTGGACCCATAGGTTGAGAAAAGCTGATCTTGACAGTTGAATGCCATAAGTTATCTCTTAAAAATCTGCAATAAAAACACATACAATAGCACAAGCTCACTTATGATGAAAATTATTTATGCCACGGTGAATGTGAACAAGTAAAGTAGTTTAATGGTGAAGAAACTAGGCAAGGAACCCAGTACATAGTTGTGGATGGTTCATATGGTTGATTTTAAATGCAAAATATGGCAAACAAATTCAAGTACTGTATATTTAATGTATTAATTGGAATTTAACAATTCACAAAGTTTATAACAATTTAATTGAATATTATGTATTGATCTTCAGCTTCAAGGTAAAAAATTTGTGTATGAATCAAATGTTGATTATTCCAACATATCACTTAATAATATATTCATGATCTGATTTGAATGAATGAAACAATTTAATTTTACATATAATACACCTGTCATAACCAGTTCAAAACAAAACATTGCCTTAACAATCAGCATTTAATAGTAATAAAATAAGCTAAAAGCTTAGCACAATTCCACAAAACCTTATTGCAAGACAGTGAAAATATAAATTTAAAGAAAATTATACTTTAATAGTTAATTAATTACCCAGGTCACTGCTCTTGTTACAGAAAATGAGTTGGGCTCTAAATTTACCCTTTTGAAACAAGAATTATGTGGATAAGCTTTGCTGAATGAAGTTATTGCAGAACAACAGAATATGATTTCCCACCCAGACAGAAAATAGACTCCTCTTTTTGGAGTCCAAAAAGAGTTAACTGTACCAGAGACAAAACCTGAATAAGACTGTTGGCAAGTGGATGGATAAGGAAGGAATGGAAAAATCATGTTTCCCGATGGAAAGAGAAGGGAAAAATATCTCGGAGGTTTCAGAGAACACAAGGTTTCTAACAGAGCATGAATAACAATAGGCTTAGCCATGCAACAAATACCTGTGTACCACTACAGTTAACATGAACAAAAATTTAATCCTGGCAAGAATTGTTTTTTCTCATGCAAGTACTGCACCTTTCGAGGTTTTGTTGCCTGTTTCACAGCAGCTGGCAGCTGGTTAGTCAGAGCAGTCAGTAACTGCTGGTAATATCCAACAACTGATCCCAAGTTCTTGCAATTAAAACTATAATTAATGAAATTAGTATGTACTTTATGACAGGAGATATTGGAAAAAATTGACCTGCTATATCCATACATTTCTGGCATCTTTTTATAAAAATATCATTCATATATTAACTTATGCTGTTTGCCTAATATCTTGGCATAAGCTTCAAAATCACTATTTTCTTGACATTGAGAAATTGATGTTAGTTTTTGAAGGTAAGTTACTTGTTACAGCTTTTTTTTTATATAGAGTTTAGTGTTCATTTTTACAACTGAATAGTAAGCATGTGATATATATAATAAATTGGGAAAATAATTTTTTTGTGAAGGCAAGCTTTCCAGACTTTTGTTTGTGCATCTGATATTGATTAGGACTAAGGAAATCCAAGGAAAAAAAAAACTTAGTCAGGAATGAAGGTCCTGGTGGGAATCAAACTGCAGACTATCATTCACAAGTTCATGCCTTAGCAACCTCAGTCACCATTTTCAACAATGAAATCATGATAAAACCTTAAAAGTTAACACAGAAGATATTAACAGATTCATAAATGAAGTTTTTGTGATATTTTCAAGTTGCATCAGTCTGTTGAGACCCATAGGTTAAAAGTTATAATTTTAATTAATTTATTTTCAAATCCATTATCAATATATTTCCTTATTTCATGAAATTTAGGACAATAATAATTTGAAAAGTAATAAGCAATGCATGCAGGAGTACATGACAGTTTTAAAAGACAACCCTTGTAGTTTTGAATCAGCCCATTTTCGATTATTACTTATGTTTTGATAGAGGCTACAAACACAGACCAAATGCTTATCACTCTTGCAAGCTAGTATACAGATTTTAGTTCAACCAATTTGAAAAATCCAGCCTTAAATATTTAATAAAGTTTTCTTGGAAGAGCTTGTATGTTTCTTAATTGCATGGCATTAATCTTTAGGAACTTTCATTTCCACTGGCCTTTATTAAAACACATTCCTTGCTGGTCTACTTACTTCTTCACTATTATAAAATTGCTTAATAAAATGATATTGCAGTGCAAGTTGGTAGGTTTTTTCTTGGCATTTGACCAGGTCTGGACAAGTTTCCTGTGTTGTAAGAGCTTCTTGATTTGTTTAAACAGAATTTGAAGTGGTAATGGGAATGGCAGTAATGGTGGCAGGACAAACCATAATATCCAAAGAAAATGTGCGAGAAATTGTTTATCTGAAAAAAACATCACACCTGAGTGGTATAATATCAAATCTGGAACAGTGAACACACAGTTAACAATAATTCCTGATCTTCCAAGTCAGGCATATGCACATAGCACAATAAGCACAACATAACAATTCAAAATCTTTGCATTAACTACAGGGCAACTAATGAAATGTTGATATATAACATCATGTGAATTCAGATCTAAGATGTTTATTAGAGGAGGTTACAAAACATTGGTTGTGCAGTAATAATCTTGGTGGTGGGAGGTGGTCAAAATGCTCATGACATGGTTGGCATGTTCCACAAAATAATTGATGGATTGAGTAAAGTTTAGCTTAGCATTACAATTTGACTGTGGAAGATGAACAGTTTGCTTGGAGCTTTAAGAACATTATTATAAAGTGTTGCAACAACTGCTTTTTATGTTTATGGAATGTCGGAATCCACACAGTGAAACTTTTGTTAATCTTATTTTGATTTAAAGTAAAACACTAAAAATCATGTCGTCACATTAAAACTCTCTTTAAGTTTCACAAACACACTTATAAAAGTAATTTTGGTACATGTTTCGTGAGGTACATTCCTCACATTGTCAACCAAAAACGATGACTGAGGAGTCAATTTCAGCAAGGTATGTATGTTGCTATGTTAGCTCTGGTGGTCTGTTAATGAACTTAAACAATATGTTGTCTGCTTCTGGTATATCAAAATTCATAAGTTTGTATTCATATTTTTTTATGTAAATTTTTTCCCATATATTAAGTTCTTTCGGATGTTGAATTGTTTTTAGTAATGTTATGTCCTTCTCTATTTCATGATTTTCATTCCAAAAATGTGCAACCACTGCTGATTTTTCTACTTGTTTGTGTCTAATATTTCTCCAGTGTTTCTTTAATCTTTTTACATTGTATATAGAGTGCAGCTTTCCTGCCAGTTTCTTCCCTCCCTACCTTACCTCTGTCCTAGTTTTGCTCATATCTTACTGCTTTGGGGCACAATGATCTCTGAAAGACCTAGGTCTAGGGTCCATATATTACTACTTCTGTTTACTAACACATTAAAACCATTGATGAAGGCATTTGGGTGATAGCTTTGTTCATCATTCCTTTACCCATGGCAAGCATATATTCTCACTCAATCCGACCATGGATTAAGTATATTATTCATAAAATAACTTCTCACTCACTTTCCATTTTATAACTGCCATAATTTAATGTTAAATATTTCAAATAATATAATGGTATTTTTTTTTTCATTTTTTTAAAATTAAGTAGCTGTTGCATCTTATTTTAAAACCATGTATTCCAGAAGGAATCTTTTAAATATTGATTGAACTTTAAAGTATATGTAGAAGTCCAGTTTTTCCATTCTAAAATGCCAAAGATACAAAAAGTTTATGATTTACAGAATTTTCAAAATAACGTCATATGCTTGCATGCAAATTTGGGGAAAATATTTAATAAATAACTCAATAATTGTGTCCTCCCAAAAAAAATATATATATTTGTTATTTAATTAATTCTGGGGATTATGTAACAAATATTGCAGCAAAATTAAGTTTTCATTTAGCCAGTAGAGTTAGGCACTAATTTAGCACGGCCAGAGTACAGCTTAAGGACTGCTGTGAACAACACAAGTTACATTGCCATCTTTACCAATAGAATCTGCGAGAAATACCTAAAGCTCCTAGATATTACTAACCAGATATGGTGAATTAATAAACTCACAAACCCATTGGAATACCAAAAAGCAAGACATCTTACCACAAATGCTACAACAGATTACTCTGGAAACTTTAGATAAAAAAGAGGAGGGGAATCTATTAAAGATCTGTGTAAAAATTCATTTGTATAAAGAGAACTTTATTCAGCTTGATCCCAGGTGGATGAGACAAAATCAGTTGGGTCAAGTGTACTCTTTTCCCACTATAAAGCAACAGGAAGAAACAAGACCAATTTCAGTGGAGAGATAGAAGCCATCCATATAACTCTTCAACAACTACGATACAGAATTCAGCATTTCTGAAAAGCAATCAAACTAATGGACTATCAAACTGCAAAACAGGTCATAATTTCCAACAAGAGAATGCAAAAACAAATAGAGTAAATGATCAAGAAAGTGTCTCAAATATCTAAATTCTATGAATAAAAGATTAGTATTATAATGGGTTCCTTAATATGATTCATACATTCAACTTGAAGGAATGAAAGGCAGACAGTGTAATAAAATAGGGAGCTAAACTACCTGCTATAACAACTCCATTAGCATTAAGTACAATTAGAAGAACAATCACCAAAAATGTACCAAAGTGAATACACAAGCATAGATTCAAAATCAATACTTTCATAAGATTTTCCTATAAATCAGTGGAAAAATTGTCTACATTTAGATTATAAATTCATAGAATCTTAGTTAAGACATTTTTGGCTTTTATTAAATTTCAGAGCTGGAAATGCCAACTTTGTTCTGCCTGACACAAATGGAACTCACTGGAATTGGGTTGAACAGGGAGGAAGCTGAAAGGTTAAGGAACATACTTGAAAAGCAAATGGCAGTCTTGGAAATGGAGGCTTACAGACTTGCTGGGCATACTTTTTCCTTAACATCATCTTCTGATGTTGCTAAGGTTTGTTACAATACATCACTTCATAGAGAACTAGCATTTGGAATTTAGGATTGCATCTCTCTAATGTTAATCTCATCCTGAAAAGGTTAATGCCAGTTAATTTTAGGTGCTAAGAGAGTCTAGAATATTAATTCATCTTTCGAAACCAATGATACTTAACATGGGACTAAACAAACAAAACTTTAGGGCTCATGGAAAAAAGTTGCTAAGCTATTGTTATATATAATCTCTTCTGAGGTCGATCCTAGTGGTGTAGTGGTTACCATACTTGCTTCCTAAACCCAAAATTGTGGATTTGCCAGGACTGATGGATTTTTTTCAGGCATAATAATCCTAAGTATGGCTTCCTTTGGAAGGGAAGTAAAACCGTGGGTCCCATGTTGTACATTTACTGCACGAAAAAGAACCTCAAGCCTGAAAGAGAGGCCTCTGAGCAAAATTTGTCGGCCGTTTCACGCCCTGAGTTGAATGGAATGCTGATGACCTGAGATGTTAAAGAGCGTTCATAAATAAATAAATAAAAAAAATCTCTTCTGAGTAGGATATTTAGAACACTCTTTATGGTTTCACTTACATGAGATATACTCAGAACATATGTTTCGTGGAACTTTTTTACACATCATCAGCTGTTAAACAACTGTTGAATCATTTATAGAAACTTTGTTCATGGGTATATTAATGAGTCTGTAAGCTAAGCTACTGAGAACTGTATGTTTGTGTGCTGTGGGATTGAAGTCGCTGTCCTTTAAGTAATTTTCAGTCTGCGTATCCTTTCTGTATATTCCAAATTTCAAATTATTGCCTGTTTTTATAATCTTTAAGTCAAGGAAAGGAATCATGTTATCTTGTTTTGTTTCAGAAGTGAATTTAATTTCCCTAACTTGTAGGTTTAGCAATTTCAAAGCATCATCCAAGTGTTTCTTATTAACCATTACAAAGACATCATCCAAGTATCTGTGCCAGATTTGAAAAATAAATGGAAATGATTTGATGATGTGCATTTCTAAACTACCCATACTACCCTTTTCTGCCAGAAAAGGTGATAATGGATTCCCATAACTAAACCTGCTTCTTGTTTGTGAAATTCAGACTAACCATTTCTGAAGGGATGTTGGGAGTTTGCATTTTGGTATACTGGGAAAGAGTAAATTTACATCAAAGGACACTAGAATATTTAATACTATTAAATTGACTCACTAGCTAATTAAGAATAAATTAATTGCTTCACTATATTAGTTCCGACAAAAAATTAATTTTAAATTTAATTAAATATACCTATTCAAAAAGCATCATCAGTTTTGGTTATGCAAAAAGTACATTATTTTGTAATGTGATTGTCTCAGGCTATTAGAATGGAAAAAAAAAATATTTACAGCATTGTAGAAATAAACAAATCAATGATGTTACTGAGAACAACAAAATTAACACATTTTATAACAGCAAACAGTTAAAGTACACTAATGTAAATGGATGAATGGATGGACAGGCTAGTGGGCACTTTATTGATCCTGTGGCTACACAAATATGTGCATGCCACCTGTCAATGACAAAAATGAACTGAAGCTATTTACATATATATACACACACACACACACATGCGCGTGCTCATACCATAATTTCTCTCAATCCCATTTCAAGTATTCATCTACATTGTAGACAAGCACTATAGAATTTGCCATAAAAATATCAGTACTTTTCAACCATTCATTATGTAACCTCTTTTTTGAGTATTTTATATTTATTTAAATAGCTTAAGTTTGCAAATATTACAATATGACCTGGTTCTAACCCAGAATCTATTCCAGGTCAATATTTAATGAATGAATGCTTTATTTCTACATAATTCTCTTGCATTAACTTTTACAAATTGTACAACTATTCATAGAGTCCAATAAAATGAAGTTTCCGGGCTTTTTGGCCATGGTTCAGAAGATGTTAAAACACCTGACGTTTCTCCTGTCACCTGGACCACAGCCAAAAATCTTAGAAACCTCATTTTATTGGATTAATCTGGGCATGAAAGCCTAATTATGTATATTCATGGAGTGTTTGTTATTTTAGGATGTATACATTTAACATCCTGGTTGTATATGTAATGGATCCTATTCTCCACTTTTTACCTTATTATCTCCTAACTATCCTCTTCCTTTACTTTAATCATTTTCATCCACCACTTCTCTCTTACCTTCCCTACACATTACAAATTTTTCTGAAAAATTTCTTACTGCCCTTTAATTATACAATATAAATCCTTATCTATTTTCCACAAAGTGGGCACTTTTTCACCTTTAATCCAATTAGTCTATTGTTCTTGATCTACCCTAAACAAAACCCTCTCTTCCCCTTTTATTGGGATTGTCATCCAACTGACCCTGCTCTTCTGCTCTAACATCAAAATCTTGTACAATCACAAAAATCACCCTCCAAATGCTTATTTTCTATTTTTTCCATGTGAAGTGCTCTAATTTTGATTGTGCCAATATTTTAAATCATTTGATACAACAATTTTCGTTAACTAATTTTCACCATTCAACTAACTATATGAACAGTGTTTGCTAAGCCCCAATCCTTGATTAATCAGTAGTCTCCTACTGGTATATCCAGAGGACTTTGGCACAGCTCCTTCTACTAAACAAAGAAACAGTATAATAACATAAACTAAAACATTTTATATAATTCAACAATCACCCAAAATTATCAATAAATCTGTTTTCATTTGTAGAATCCCTGCCCTTAACTAGCTTGCCCATACACATTAAACCATTTAATGTACTATATTACCCACCCTCCCCATTTCCAACATTGCCCCTGCAACTTTGAGTAAGGTTAACTTCAGTGAAAGTTCCACATTCTTACAATTGCAGAGAAATCTAAATTACTTTGGTGTCTGTAGATTACTTTTTAATAGTGTTTAATGCCTGTTTTTACTACTGTGTCATCACAGGATCCTCATAGAATTGAAACCTTGTTGTCTAGCTAAGTATTTTGGATATTGCACATTATTAATTACAAAATAAATATTATTTGCAGCGACTTGAACAAATGCATTATAGTAACAAAATATAACATTTATTGACATCTTTTTGAATTAAAGTTTTGCGTGAGAGAAATATATTATCTCTATAATTACATTTTTTTTCATTCTATGCTCATAAAAGAAAAGAAACAGTTTTTAAAAAATTGTTTTGCAGGTGCTATACAGAGAATTAAAATTGACATCAGGCAAATCCAGTAGCAATCAAAGATGTCCAGGGACATCAAAAGAAGCATTGACAAGAATAAAGGCTGATCATCCTTTACCAGGGCTGATCCTACAGTGGAGGAAACTCAATGCAATGATTACAAAGGTACTGCCTTTAAGTTATCTGCATGATGCTTTCAGCACTATATCTTACAACAAGAAAGAGGGCACAATGTGCAGATCTTGATTTTCTTGCACTTTCACAAGATGAAATTTGATTGAAAATAGGGAACAGATTTCAATGGGCCTTTAATGGGATCATTCCTCATTTTAGAGATCTCTCTTTTCTAATGCCCAACAATCTTCTTTATACTGACTCTATTAAGAGGTATATTAATTTCTTTATCATCTAATCCATGAATAGGATTAGCAATACTTTATAAAGAGTGGTTCAAAAAGCATGCCATTTTGAATTACTAGCTATTTTTTTGTATTTTGGTTATCAACATTGCTTTTTCTCATATTGGCATCTATTAACATTGCAATTGTTGCTTCAATCTGCATTTCTCCATCGTATGTGTTACCATGGAGCATTTTACAACTGAGCAAAATGTGAAGAACAAGATAGTTGATGGAGACTGATACCGTATGATGATAAGATATTTTTTGTGGCCTTATTTCAATGGAATGGACATTCAAGAGTTATGGTTCCAGCAGGATGATGCCATGTGTCACACTTTTGGTGAAGCAATTGCATTGCTCCATGAGAGGGTCCTGGATCGGCTTATCTTCCGTAATGGCAACCAGCAATGGCCATCATGTGATTTAATCTCTTGTAATCTTTTTCTTTGGTTTACCTCAATAAATCCCAAAACATCTGTGAGTTAAAGGAGAAAATATGACGAGTATTCAGCAAAATATAAATGAAAGTTTGTGAGACCAGTCATAGTGAATTTCACAGACAACTTGTATACCAGCACAGTAAAAGGGGTCAAATGCCATATATCGTTTTTCATATTTGAAATGGGAAGGTGTGATGAACATGTTTATGTTCTTGTTTAATGTGTTTTGAAAAAATATACTTCATAATTTGATATGCTATAACCGGCATGCCTTTTGAACCACCCTATATTATAAAGATGTATCCAGTGGCTGCTGATGCCTTGGTTGGTTGAGTGTTCACAAAATAGGAATAAGCTTTTAAAAATACTGATTGTGATATAACAATGTTAAATATGAAATGTTTTTATGACTTAAAATAAGTACATTCCAATTAAATAAGTAAAATATATTTACAATATTTAATATTTATATTTATATGTAAATATTAAATATACTAAAGTAAAAAGAAATAAACAAAATTAATTTATATGACTCACATTTATTGTTGATTTCAAAGTTGAAGCTCTGGACTCATTTATACAAAAAGTCTATGTGCCTGGTTTTGAGTCTTATAAGGACTGTGTAATCTATTTAACATTTTTGCATAACTAACCTTAATATCATATATATTCACATTCAGAGGCAATATTTATACCCAAAAGAAGGATTTAGCAATGGGAAATGCACTCTCACCATTTATGGCAGATATATACATGAGTTTGGCAATATTTATACACAAAAGAAGGATTTAGCAATGGGAAATGCACTCTCACCATTTATGGCAGATATGTACATGAGTTTCTTGGAAATAAAATTAATTCAGGCTTTCCCACATATATACAATATTGGTACCATTATGTTGATGATGCCTTTCCAATAGTAAATGAAAAATGGAAAGAGGATGCAATAAAACTACTCAACCTTTAAGATAGCACTGTTAAATAGAAAACAACAAGGCTCTTCCATTCCTGGATGTAAAAATTATAAAAAAAAATGGCAATATACTGGAATTTGGCATATTCAGAAATGATTTCCATTCAGATAGTTATATGATAAACAACAGCCACAGTTCAAAACCACATAAACTCGCCACAGTCAATAGCCTCACACTCAGATTAACAAATTTACCAATAAGCAAGACAGAATACAAATCAGAGTAGCATAAAATCATGGATATAGCACAGAAAAATGACTAAACCATAGATATGGTCAACAAGAATAGAAAAATTCAAAAAGTAAAAACAAATAAAAGACATCATCAAACTAAAGGGCTACAAAGGAGATCATATATATAAGAAATTCACATTCTACCCATGGGGGCACCAAAATTTCCAGAAGATTTTGGCTCCAGTAAACAAATATAGTTTAAAAAACTTCCTAAAATCTAACACAAAAAACAAAATTCTGCTAGGAAAACAATCGGGCAATTATAAAATTAGTTCCAAAGACTGCAATATGAAATACATAGGCAAAACAAAAGAAACATTACCATGCGGTTTAAAGAACACATGAAAAATGTAAAATATAAACATATGGAAAAATCAGGAATAGTAAACCATTTCTGGCAAAAGAGCCATTACTTCCAAAAGTAACCAAAACTCTTAAAAGTTCTTAAAAAACTCATAGAATGAACAGTGAGAAAATATATTCATAAACAAAAACAAAGAAAATTTGCATAATTTTAATCTCCCAAATAATAGTAACTTCATCACAAAGTTCGTAAAATACACAGAGCAACATCTTAGTACCATGCTGGGAAGCTGGCAGTGGAATCATGTTAATAATGAAGGCAACAGCCTTTGAAACATGTCCAAAGTAAATGGAAACATTTTAATGAAATGTTAATGATTTCCTAATAAAAATTTGCTATATTATATTTCACTGTGAATATTTCTGTTTCAAAACTACTTATGAGAAATAAACATAATTCCTATTCAGTTTTTGATACAAAATGCTATATAATCATGTGTATCATCATATCAGTAGTATAAATATGAAATATCATTTGAGTAAAACTGGATTTTTATTTTTCTGTATGCAGTTTAGCATAATATGAATAAATTCAGTGAATAGGGACACATATACATACAACATTTAATATTAATTAAAATGTAAATTGGATCTTGCACAGTGAAGAATATACAAGATATGTTGTGTGAAATGTTCTCAAAACCAGTTCTATATTATAACAAGTAAGTGAAGCATTAAGAGTGTGTAGTTCAACTAAATCTTACACAATATCAATTATATGATTGGTTTCACTGTGAAAGTTCCAATTTATATTTTAATTAGAAACATATCGTTTACATATAAAACAGAAACAGATAACATATTGCCCTTCTTGGATTTTAAAATAATGAAACGTCAAGGAAATCTGCAATTTGGAATATACAGAAAGAATACATGTGCAGATAATCACATCAAAGCTGACAGTTTTAATCCCACAGTGCCCAAACAAGCAGTTATCAACAGTTTAATACACCAGCTAGTTAACCTACAAATTAGCAAATAATAATATTTTAATGATCACAAACAAATTGAAGAAACAGCTGTTAAAAATGATTTTAAAAAAGAACTAGTACACAAAAAGTTACAGAAATTCAAGAGATAAAAGCATATCAAAGAAACCAGAACATTTTCAGCAAGAAAAGATAAACTAATTTTTAAAAAATTCACATATCATCCATGGGCTACAAAAAATTTCAGAATATTCTTAAAGATTTTAATATCAGATTGACACTAGTTAACAGATTTAATGTTAAAAACCTACTGATAGACATGTTAATGGCAGTATTCCACAAGAGAAAAAAGCAGGTATTTACAAAATAAATTGTACAGAATGTGAAAAAAGCTACATTGGAAAAACAAAGAGAAACATAGGCACACAGTTAAAGGAACATTTCAGGAACATAAAGTACAACAAATCAGCAGTAGCATATCATTTTTGGACACAAAATCACAACATGGTGAATAAAACAAAATTATTAAAATCAGTACAAGGATCTACAGAACTAGCAACTTGAGAGAAAATCTGCTTCTACAAATACAAAGATAGTCAAATGAACTTCAACACTGTGGGGAATGAAAACATAAACTACAATATGTAGTAACATAAACTATAATAGGAATGTATTGGAACTACAATAGGTCCAATTTTACATTTAAGTAATAAACTACAAGTTTATCACACTGCCACCAGAGCAGAATGTATATTCCTGCAGCTTAACAAATTATCCGACAGTTGAATTTTAGCTTAACTGATGTTGAGAACGAAATGTTCTGCAAACCAGTTCTGTATATTATGACAAGTAAGTGAAGCATTAAGAGTGTTTAGTTTAACTAAATCGTACAATAATATAAGCATTTAATATGTTCATATTTATTTATTATTGTACTGCTATATTCAATATATTGTAATAATCAGGAAGATAAGTAAATGGAAATATTTATGTATATAATCAACTACTTGTCGTCTAAACACTCTTATGCTTCTTACGCTTGAGTCGTCGAGTTGGTCGAGAATGGAATGGATGTCGCTCTGAAACCGGTCCCGTCGTTTTCAAAAATAGTGTGAAGCATAAGAGTGTTTAGACAACAAGTAGTTGATTATATACATTTCAAAAGCTTCACTGTGTTTAGTTCCAATTAGATTTTTCGAATTTGTGTAATTTTGATAGTTCTTAAAAATTTTAAACAGGAAGTATTTATGCTAAAATTAAAGCACAATTCTTGGAAAAGGGTGATCCAGAACTAGTTAAAGCCCTAACTTAAGGAAAACTATGAAAGTACATCAATCACTGAATGTAAGTTAAATAAATGGGTGAATAATGCATATATAAATTGCTCCATGGGTTTAAAACTTTTTTGCAGGTTCATAGATTAAAATATATTCTTAATTTTGATAATTGTATATTATTTGCAATGTATAAATTTAAAATGCAAGCAAACCTTGAGATAGTATACTGTTTTGTTCTATATTTTGAGATTTAATAACAATATAACCTAATCTTAATTTTAATATTGGTTCTTTTTGAAGAAGTAAAATCACTATGCATAAAATGCTTATTAAAATGTTTAAAAAATAAGCAACTGCATTTATTTAATTTAGTGGAAATATTAAAACATTTGCAAAGCATAGTAAAATCTTACAACATGTAATTATATTGTGAATGTGTTTAATACTCCTGTAAAAGTGATTGCAACTTTAGTCTCTCCATTCTACCACTTATTTAAAAGCACTTGACTTATGAAACAGTTTGGATATTCAATAATTTGGAAGTTGCAACAGTTTTACAAAAAGAACAGCCATTCCATACTGAGGATTTCTGCTTTCTCCGTCGCTGTTCAAGACTTAGGACTAAGTACTCTATAACATTTAAGTGCTTCATTGTATACATTTCTAGCAATATAGTGCCTTAAAATAGAGCCTTACTGATCCTAATCATGATAGGTGTCATTGGTAAACAGCATATTATTTGCCACAATGGACTGTAATGGGATTTCTGTTCTGTGACTGACAGCTGAGTTGCATGGAGGCATTAATTGTTTAGTTCTCCATATTGGGAGATTTTCAAAAGATTTCATCTCTTTAAGGAAATTTTTTCTTGGAAGCTTTAAATATTTCTTTGTAGTTTAGGGGATTGCTAATTATGTATACATAAATTGGTTTTGTATTGCAGACAGTATTCCCTTTACTACGTGCAGTGCAACATGACAATAAAATATTTGGTTGTTCTGTAATGCATACAGCTACAGGAAGAATTTCTATGCATGAACCAAATCTTCAGAACATACCACGTGATTTTGAAGTTGTAATTGATTCACAACAGGAAGCGGCTACTGGCATCAGCATGAGAACAGCTTTTGTCCCTGAATCAGGTAGGGATATTCTTTAGCTCACATTACTTAATTTTTACTTAATCTTACTAAATTTTTCATTTATTTGCAATCTTGCTTGTTTCTATACATTAATTCCTTTTTATGTATTAAGAAGTAACTATTGCAGTTAGCATTTATGTGCTGTTTTTTTCAGGATTCTAGCATGAAGTTGAGAGGTCTTACATGCAATAATATAATTAATGGTTTTACTTTCAGGTAAAGTGTTTGTATCAGCAGACTATTGTCAGCTGGAACTGAGATTATTGGCTCATCTTGCAAAAGATGATATTTTATGTTCTATACTCAATTCTGGTGAAGATGTATTTTGCAACATAGCTTCTTCATGGAGAAAAGTTCCTACAAAACAGGTATGACCAAGACTATAAACAAAAATATATTTCAATATTAATTAAATGTGTAATCTAACAGAGTAAAGCACACATCTCTTCTGAATCAAATTATTTAAACACACACTTTTTGGCTTCATTTACTGGAGATTTACTCGGGGCATGTTTCATGGTCTCTAGTCCATATCCTCAGCTGTTAAATGACCATTGGATCATTTGTTGAAGTTGGGTTGATAGGTGTCTGGGAGGTTGACTCCGGTGGTTAAGATAAACTTGAATAAAGAGCTGTCTGCTTCTGGGATATCAAATTTCATTAAGTTTTGTTCATATTTGACACTTGCTTAGGAAATTACATTCTGCGGCTCCCTCTGAGAAATGGCAGCAAATTCTTGATGAATGTTAGTTTTATGTTCATCTAAAGTGTATGGATTTGTTTTGTACACTTTCTCTTTTAATGCCCCCCTGAGATAAAAATTGCAGGGGGTTAAATTGGGGGAATCAGGAAATATCTCTTGAATCAATCTTCTTACAGCACATGCATACATATGTGAGTAATACATGAATACTCTTTGGGGAATAGAATACTTGTATTGCGCCATTTTACTTGATACTATTTCACTCAGTACACTGCATTGTAATCACCTAACAAACACCAGCTACTTGTGCAACATTTCAACTCAGATTGAAGCCTTGAGCAGCTGAGGAGAAATATATTCCCTGCCTCTGCTGCTGCCGGCCGGTCCCGTGATTGCGTCAAACATTGCTCACCCAGTATTTTGCATTCATGATCTTAAAACCAACCAATGTATGCTCTATGTATATCATAAAGAACAAACTCAAAAAGGTGGTGTTTGTTCATTTTTAAAATATTATTTTGAAGAGTTTGTACTCAAAAACATAGAAAGGATTTATATTGGAAACTTAAATAGAAGTTAGTAACAGTGAGGTAGAATAATCATAATAATAAAAGATGTCGATATTAAGTTTGTTTGTTTTTCTATACTTTCGGAATGCTGTTTAATGTCTCAGGTCATCAGCATCCCATTCAATTCAGGCTGTGAAGTGTCATAAATTAATGACCTTTGGGGGTTACTTTCCTTCCAGAGGAAGCCATACTTAGAAGTTTTATACTAAAAAAAAATCCATTAATCCTGGCCAGGATTGAATCGTGATCTTGGATATATGAGTCTGAATATTAAGTGTCACAGCACCTCACTTAGTTCATTTATTGGAGCTATTACTATGAGTGCAATAGCTCAAATGAACTATTGTAAATAAATAGACTAATTAAATATTTTGCCATTGATGTTCTTTATTGTTATAAACGTACACATGTTTTCAGATGACTACCCAATTCAAACAAGAATCGCATAATGGTTAGACTCTGTCTTGGTCTCACAGCTTCCAGAAGATTCAGAATTATAATACATTACTTTCATGAGCTAGGCCACTCCTCCCTCCCTTGTATAGGGGAGGGGGGTTAGGGTTTTCAAAAAGAAAAAGTATACATAAATAATATTTAGGAATAATCATTGAAAACAATCAGATATAGTTCTTAACACTAGAACTGCAGAAGGGGTCAAAATGAACACCACAGTAAATGGGGAGTACTAGCTGGCCTAATGCACAGACTACATGCTTCCATCAAAGAGAAAAGGCAAGGAAAGCTGAGTGGTGATGTGCACTTTCTTCGCGACAACGTGCCTGTGCATACATCTCTTGTTGCAAAGGAAGCTGTGAAGAAATGTGGCTTCAAGGAGATTGACCATCCACCCTATAGCCCAGATGTAGCTCCCAGTGAATATTTCCTCTTCTCAAAACTCAAGAAGTACCTTCGAGGAAGGAAATTTAAGTGTGACGAAGAAGTGATGGATGCTGTTTATGCCCATTTTGCAGACAAGACTTCTGACTATTTTGGGGGGGGCAGGATTAAAATGTTAATTCAAAGATGTGAGAAGTGTATTGCAATAAAGAATAACTATATTGAAATGTGAAATATAGTTTTTGTCTTTATCACGCCTAGAAAATGGTTAGGCCGGAAACTTATGAACTTACCTTCATAAATGAAGTGTTTTCAATACATTCTCCATATACATCATATGACTTTTTGATAGTCTTTTTTCACAGTCTTGTATTATGTGATACCTCTGTACTAAAAATGTGATCTGCTGTCCTCCTGTCTTTGATCTTGAAAAAAATCTGTAAGCAAAGAAGTGCTCTTCATGATCATAAATACCAACAGATTCTTGTCCATCTGACATACTCAACATCTTTCATTCACTTTAATGTTTGGAAGACTCCAATAGAATTATTGTTAGAGAAGAACAGTTTAAATTGCTAATGAAGCAGTACCTACCTACAAAACCTTCTAAGAAAGGGGATGTAATAAGTCTATCCATTTTTGGGTGAAGGACAATTATGGTATGATACAGTATTTGAACAAAAGACAGTAACAGCAGAAGATACATCTTATTAATTTAATGGTATTTTTAGTATTTTCATTAGGGTATGTTGTTATTCACGTATATAATAATCGCAAAGAATAGTGATTATTTAAGAAGCTTATATAACTGATATAAAAATAATATGCTCTTCAATAAATCACAATAGAAAACCATGAACATTATTTCTAAAGGAAAACAAATATCCCTTTTAATAAAGTGAATTTATAAGAGCATAGGTATCATTAGTTCTGTTTGGCAAGGTGCATACAAGTTACATCACTGTGTTTCTGCAAGGATGATCAGCTAGCAATTCAGAGCTGCAGAATATCATACTTCTTCCCTAGAGCTAATTCTGGTGACATCTGAACTAGACCTAGCCTGGAGTTATTCAATTTGATATAGCTTTTAATCTACTTTGTAATCCAATAGTGTTATAGTGCTTTCAAAATAAGTAAAATGAAGTGATGATAGTTAAGAGAATGATGGACCTAACTGGATCACACTTTTTGTAAAGAAACTGATGAGGAACATGTCAATACACTCATATCAAAACATACCTCAACAGTTTTCCTGTATCACCTATGCGCTATAAGAAGTTCATGTTCCAAAAAATGAGTTGCTGTTATCAACTGGAAGTATAACGTATTTGTTAAAATATTGAAGCTATTTACAGTGAAGGTCTTGTATATTGATTGATACACTGTGGGTAATTTTTATACACTTCACTTCACTTACATGTAACATCATGCAAGTGAAGTGTATAAAAATTACCCACAGTGTATCAATCAATAAACTGGAAGTATACTCAAAATTAGTTGACAAATTCTTGGAACTTAAAGGGAATATAACATGGTATTGTAGAGAGGGAAATAGACAACTCTGAGGAGCGACAGTCTTTTGTCTGCATGTTATAACAGGTTTATCTGCTGTTAATTCCATGCTGTTATTGACTGAAATTAAAGTATTATTGGTGTGGCAAGACAGAGAAACTCAACTCAGTACAATTGATCTGAAAGGCTCTGAGGAAAATTGGCGACTTTAGGCTGCCAGTTAACATCACTCCATATGGAGTATGTATGTCCATTGTTAAATCCTAGACTACATTGGCTCAAGCTAAAATATTATTGGTGCAGCAAAATAGAAAATTTTTATCTCTTAATTATTAATAGCTCTGAAAAAAATGCAGTGATGCAGTTGTTACCTACTCAAAGTAAGTCAGTTGGATACAGGATGAACGCGACAAAGGATAGCACAGGCTTTGTTTTATGGGCTCTACCTGCCATGGATACATGTGCTATTAACCTAAATTCTGTTGCCATATGTTTCTTTAAAGAATTATAAATTATCCCCCTTCCTGAATGTATAATATTGTATGATAAATTATTTTCTTGCTTTGTAGAAGCAAGAAGAGCAAAGAAAAACATAACTGATGAAAATTTGAAGCTGTGGACCTTGGAAGTACTATTTAATTCTTTTCAAGGACATTCGTGAAGGAAGAAGAAGAAAAAACAAGTGGCAGAAAGTTTTTTTGGAAACAGCTATAGAGGGACTGTCAAATTATCCCCCTTCCTGTATTTATAACACTAATCATAGTGGTTTCTGCAGTTTTTTCATTCAATATGCTTTGTTTTCAGGTAACCCCATGCCAGAGACAGTGGGCCAAACAAATATGCTATGGAATGATATACGGAATAGGAGCAAGAGCTCTAAGTGAGCAGTTGGATGTTGAAGAAGAAGAGGCTGCAGTTTATATGGATACTTTCAAGAACTCTTATCCAGGTATCCTGCTAAAATATGTGATGAGACTTACATAGCTACCACCCATGCACAATTGCCTTTGGACACATGAAAATGAATTGCATTAATTTACATATCATATATATTTTTAGTTTTTGACAGAAAAGCCAATCAGCTTGCTACAGGACTGTACTCATTAAGATAGCCAAGTGATACAATATAATTTATGATTGCAAGGCTTTGTTTCAGTGCTAAAAGTGGTTCATAATACATATATGTAAAGTTAATAGAAACCTATGTTTTTACAAATAAAAGAATGTAGTAGTTCTGGGTCTTTCATGGTTTTGCTGCCTATTTCACTGCAGTTGACAGTCAGAATGGTAACTCCCAACAAAATAGGTGTAATATTTATGCAAATTATTCAAGTTCTCACAGTTACAACTACAGTTGCAGTGAAAATAAATATATTCCTTGTGACAAAAGATGTTAGAAATGTTGTCCTGCTACATCCACACATTTTTGGCATCTTTTTAGAAAATTGTCCTTTACATGCTTCAGAACTGAATAATTGTTTGCCTAATATATTCTTTTAGTTCTCCTAACGTGTAAGTTTTTGTAAATATAAATTGCATACTGTCAATATGTCATTCCTCTATATTTCATATTTATGGTATTCTCAAAATAGATAAGAATCTATTATTCTGTATGCATTTACTGCTCTCATGCCAATTTTCTCATCATTCAAAGGGTGCAAACTGCACATGTGAATTAAAACCTTGAACCCTTCAGTATAAACTGCAGTGTGTCTGTACTCTACTACCTTTATTTTGAGTCACAACATGACTATGCAAATGGAACCATGCTTGATCAGTAATGAATGTCAGATCAATTAAATACTCTTTAATATCCAATTACAGAAATTTACCCAAATACCAGAACCACCTGCCTGCAATTTGTAGAATACATTGACATAATATGCCTTATTTTTTTGAACATAAATGTGAATGGCAATTTTATAAAAAGAGGCCAGAAATGTATGGCTTTAGCATGACATCTCCTGTCATAGAGTTATTTTCATAGTAATTCTAGTTGTAATTGCTAGAACTTGAATCAGTTGTGCAGATATTACATCTACTTTGTCAGGAGTTACTGCTCTGACTGCCGGCCTGCTCGCAATAATGAAAAATCTATTATTTGCTTTATGCTAAAATGTTTGTGTGCAAAAAATGCATAATTTAAAAGTAAACCACACTTTTATAAATTCAGCCTTCTTTGCCAGCTGCTGCAGTTGAACTCATGAGCTTTTAGCAGTTTTCATCTGTTCAGTTTAATACATATATTCATGTACCTGTTTTTCAAAATCAAAACAAAACAGATATCCTCATTCCCATTGTTGTTGTAGGAACATTCAATTATAAATTGAATGTTTTTCAGGTCTATAATGCAGCAACAACTGTTTACAGTTGATAGTGAAAATTGGACAGAATAGTGTACCTCTATGTAAGATTGCCAAGTTTTACTTAGAAAGTTGATATCTTTTAATTAATAAATACATTTTAAAGACTTTAAGTGAGAGCTCATTAAGTTTGGTTGTACATGCTGAAATGTTTAATCATGTTGTGTGTATGCATGCAGGCTCTCTCTCTCTCTGTCTTTTATTATATGGCTCTGTTGTAGCAGAGGAGTGCATTCTTATTATCAGGTGTTTGATGGTTTGTGAATTCTGTTTGCAAGGACAGGTAGGTAATCTTAAATCAAATCTATAAAAGATGCCCTTGGTTTGCCATTGAATGTTATGTACTGTGACAACATTATAGATTTCTTGGTTCTGATGGTGATGCTTGGAATGAAAGATGTGAAACTTCTCCCTTTATTGGCTTGGCTCTTTGTCTGTCACTGTTGAATATTTTGTTCTACCCATTCTTGCAGATATGCAATAAATAAAATTCTGTTGTAGCATACGTGAGCTGCCTGTTTGCCAATTGTATGTCTGTTCATTTCTGCAGTTCTCCAAACATGCTTTCATCTAGTTGAATGACATATTCTAATTGTTTTGACTTGTTGATTTTTTCTGTCAAATTATTATGGATATAATTATGTTTGCATAAAACAATATTTCTCTTGGGATCACATTCTTGTTAATATTAACCAAGTTTTTGTTCATATTAATGAGGTTAGTATTTAGGTAAGTGTGAATCACGCATTAATCTGCCAGAGTGCTCTGAGTTTCTTGCTTGATACTCACATTAATAAGAGAGAGATGTTCAGTTCCAGTTACCATAGTTTTTAAGGTTTTAATTATTAATGATTTTAGAAATGAGTGCAAAGCCCATTGGTACCTAAAAGTACAAGCATTTATTTTTTTCAGGGCAAGATAAGATTCCAGAAAAAAAAATTCACCCTGGCAACTACCCTACCAGAAATTAGGCATGCCATTTGACAAATAAACTCTTAGTGCCTTGATCATGACTAGCTCTCAGAAAAAATGGTAACTTAGAACAGTAAATAGTCTTTACTTGTATGCTTGGCACTGACATCTTTCTGAGCATCTGAAACATAAATAAAGAATAACTACAGAATTAGCAAATTAGTTCTGTTTCATTTTTATTTGGATGCTATTATGATCACCCTGAGTCTAGCTTCAACTTATAGACTACAACATCTGATTGTTTTTTACAGGCGTGAAATACTTTCTAACAGAGATTGTGTCACGCTGTCGCAAGGAAGGATACATTGAGACACTGATGAGTAGACGCAGGTATCTCCCATCGATATGTGCCTCCCATGCTGCAGCTAGAGGTAGCCAATATAATTTTTTATATTTCATTTAAGAAGCTAGTGATACCTCCATTCATTCTAGTAATGCATATTAGCACATTGTTCTTTCTGGTTAGATTGCCATATAATTTTCTTATGTATTCAGCAAATATTAACTTTTATCTATTTTAATAAAATGTTTTATTGGTCTTATAATGAATGATCATTAATTTATGAGTATTTTATTGTTGACTGCTGTATGGGGAGGGACTGATAAGCTGTCTTATTTGTATGGTTTATATGTTATGTGACTTGGAAAACTGTAGCTGTTTGCATTCTATTTTGTAAAATCATGTAAATAAAGTTTAGTGTAAAAAAAATGAATACCTAAGTGTAGTTATTCAGTAATTTATAAAATATTCATAAGCAATGAACTGGATGTAGTTCCTTGAGATAGGCCACCTTTTATATTATCTTAACACAATAATTTTTCACCTTACAGCTAAATATTAATTGTCAACAACCTTTAATTATGATTTTCAGTCAGGTTTTAAATAAGGATAGAGTATAACCTAAACTTAGGTATTCATTTTTTGTATTGCCACTCCATTGTCAACAGCTTCGTAAGTGCAATATTTATAGGACAGAGTATGATTACAACACTTTTAAAAACCAATGAGGATACACTCTAAGCCTCTAATGAATGGAAGTTTATAGATTCAAATTGATTTTAATACGGTGTTTAACACTTTAGACTTAACTAAAATTATTAATCAGAACTGCACAGTGAAACTAATCATATTAAGATCATTGTGTGATTGAGTTAAACTAACACTCTTTTAATTGATATCATTGTATGATTCAGTTGAACTACACACTCTTAAAACTTCACTTACTTTTCATAAATGTATGGAACTGGTTTTGAGAACATTTAGTTCCCATCTTCAGCCAGGCTAAAGTTCAACTCAACACTCTTTTGCTCCACTTACTTGTTAAAATATGTAGAACCGGTTTCATGAACCCTTCATTCGCATCGTCAGTCCACTGTCAACTGGAGGATAAACATCTAATCTGCTCTGGTGGAGGTGTGATGAACTTGAAGTATGTTTTCATCACTGGAAGTATCAAAGTTCATTAAACTGTCTTTGTACTTGTAAATGTAGATTTTCTCCCATGTTGCTAATTTTGCAGGTCCTTGCACTGATTTTAGTAATTTTGTTTTATTCAATATATGGTTTTCTGTCCAGAAATGAGATGCCACTGCTAATTTATCCAACTGCTTGTATTTATGTTTCTGAAATGTTCTTTTAACTGCATGCCTATGTTTCTCTTTGTTTTTCCAATGTAGATTTTTTCACATTCTGTGCAACTTATTTTATAAATGTCTGCTTTTTTTCTCTTGTGGAATAGTGTCATTAACATTATCAATCAGGAGATTTTTAACATTAAATCTGTTTACAGGTGCTAACCTGATATTAAAATCTTTAAGACTATTTTGAATTTTTTCTGTAGCTCATGGATGCTATGTAAATTTTTATTGACATATTGAATAAAAGAAAATTATTAAAATCAGTGTAAGAACCTACAGAATTAGCAATATGAGAGAAAATCTACATTTACAAGTACAAAGACAGTTTAATGAACTTTGACACTTCTGGTGATTAAAACATAAACTTCAAGCTAACCACACCTCCACCAGAGCAGATTACGCATCCCTACAGCATAACGGTTTATCCTCCACTCGACAGTGGGCTGAGGATGCAAATAAAGGGTTCGTGAAACCGGTCCTACATATTTAAACAAGTAAGTAAAGCAAAAGAGTGTTAGTTTGACTCAATCACACAATGATCTCAACTTTAGACTTAGTTTGTCTTAGGCAAATTAAGGCATATTTTGGTTCAGCTTCTGTCTTCATATTGCTCGCAAGAGGTTTTCTTTCCAACTGGCAAGCTGGAAAAACCATTACTTACTGAAGGATGATAATGAATAGAGTTGGGAAGCTTATACAACCTTCTAGATCTGAAATAGGCATGCATATATACTAACAAAAATTATGCAACTATGCAAAAGAATCTTTATGTGCTATAGATAGAAATAGGTATCTAGAATAACATGTTTTATCACAAAAAACAGGAGTTGGACAATTTTAAAAAAAGACAAAAGTAAGATCTTTCATTAGCATATTTTACTATGTATTAAGTGCAAAGATATCACAGGCGTTATTTAGTTTATCAGGTGTCAAGGAATGCTTCCAGTCAGCCATATTTCATATTTTGAAAATGACATTTCTGCACCATGTGATATGATTAGGTGCATATTTATATTGGGAGATATTAGTTCTCTGGAAGAGGAACATTCCTTCCAAAGGCTTTCTAATTGTACATAAGAATCAGTTCTGCATTTCTGTGGGCCTCAATGTCAATGAGTTCCTGCTGCAGTTCTTGTCTATTCAGTACATCCTGTGCTTTCTTTGTGGAAAGCCTGAATGAAGAGGCCACTGATCAAAATTTATCAGTCTTTTCAAGCCCTGAATTGAATGGGAAGCTGATAACCTAAGATATTAAAGAGCATCCATAAATAAACCAAATAAAAAACACATCCCAGTATTTTTATTACACCCTGTAGTAAACCAGATAGTCTTTTGATTATTGGAAGTGGACAGATGCAAAATAGGTTGAGCATCTAGTGGGAGGCTTTTGATTCTGGGCATGATAGAGAAACTCATGAAATGCATATCAAGATGTATTCCAAAAGCCATTGAGATGCTAACACTGTGCTTAGGCCTATTAGGAAGCATGTTGGTGAACGCTACAATCTATTTGCTGGAGAGACTGAGCATACATATAATGCTCAGTTACAGCCTTATTTTGGTGATCCTATATCAGAGTCAAGCAGGCACCTCTTTTATTGTCTTGCAAAGAGACTCATGAAAATATGGGAAAGCATCTCTGCAAGTACCTGTGGTATCCTTTGCTACCCTAAAAAACAATGCACCTCAATATTCAGAAGGTGTTGTATAAATGCTTTTGCCTCATCTCAGTGTCCTGTTCCATTAAGCACTTACTGTCTATCTTGGAAACAGTTATTCTACTTCTTCTTCCTCTGCGTCACTTAGCAGTTTTAATGCTTTTATGTTGGCAACAGGCAAGTGTGCATTTACATTGCTCCCATTTATATTCCACTACCACTAGTTAGTGAGGGACATGCTTATGATTTGCTATATGTGGATTATTGCAGCACAGGCAGAGAGGCAAGCAATAAATTCAACAGTACAAGGATCAGCAGCAGATGTAGTCAAGAAGGGCATGATTCTGGTAGAGAAATGTCTGCTAGAGGCAGGACATAGCCCTACAGTTTGTCTTGTTCTCCATCTTCATGATGAACTGCTTTATGAAGTAAGTCATTTTAGTTTGCTTTCTGCTCTTAATTGTTTTTCATCACTGCCTATCTCTCATATACTCATTTAAAATCCTTGCCCAACTTTCTAATTATATAATTAAATAAATTTATATATATTTTTTTCTTAGTGTTTTACCCTTTTCTGATATAATTACTGTTAATGTGTTACATTGTTAATAGTGTTACTTTATTTTTATTTTTCTTTTATATTATATATATTTGACCAGACTAATGTAAACTAATTATTTTAGTGGGCAATACTTTAGACCCTTTTTTTTGTAGATTACTAATCCAATCAGTCATTGAGATAAAAAATTAAAGCGTTTTCCCATAATGATGAGTTACATATGTAACTCATCATTAGCAAGAAGATGGAATTCATTTTGTCAGAAAACTAATTGCTTTAGTAGATAATACTTTCAGGTACTTTTTTCATAGTTCACTAACCTAATTGGTCATAAAGAAAAAAAATGAAAGAGCATTCCCATAATAGAAAGATTTGCAGGAGCAACTAATCTGAAGCAAGAATAATGTATATATATATATATCTTCACTGTAAACAGCCTCAAGCCTGAAAGAAGAGGCCTCTGAGCAAAATTTGTCAGCCGTTTCACGCCCTAAATAGAATGGGACGCTGATGACCTGCGATGTTAAACAGCGTCCTTAAATAAACAAATCAAAAAAAAACTAAACAGCTTCAAATAAACAAATAAGAAAAATGTACTTGCACAGCTGCATATTTGGAACTTTCCTTGATGTGATCATATTAAATCTGCATTTCAGCTGCAAATCTGCCTCCTCTTTGGGTCCTACACCCAGTATTTTTCACTAGTATAACTTGATGTATAAAAAAAAATTATAACTAAATTATTTTAAAATTAAATTATTATCCCAAAAACAGCAGGGATAGCCAATGTTGACTGTGATCTAGGTGAATCGTGCTTAAGCCAAAAGAGGCTGTGTGAGGCACATTTCCTCAAACATTTGAGAACAGACTAAACTCTCTCCTGTCAGCACAGTGGAGCTATCCCATTGTTGACTATCTGATCAAAGGTTAAATACCTAAACTTCCTAAACCAACAACTAGCATATGTCACACAATTATCAGCTATGAGTGTTGTTTCATGAACTGTGGAATTTTAGTTCATTAAACTGGAAACTATAGATTTTTTGTACATTATTGAACCAATTATATGAAAATTACTGCTTCAAAATAACAACAACAAACAAGTATCATTTTCATCACAAAGGAAAATTAGATTGTTTCATTATTTTTGCTGCATGGGTTTGTAACACTCCCATTACAATATCAGAGAAGAGGAATTTGGAATGTACTTTGAAGCTTGTCTATTATTAGCTTTCATTTTACACCAGATTTTTTGTGGATCTTAGGAAGACTCAAACTTCACACTAATTTAACAAAAACAAAAATGTACTTAACACTTAAAATTTTTTTAACTTTTACGTGTATCCAATTAAATATAAAATTATTACTCTCTAACCTTCACATAGTTAAGGCTGTGTGTGAAAAATTATGAATTTGTGAATGAGATCGCAGGAGTAAAGATAAAAAATATTATATCTCACTTCTAAACAAACTGATCATCTTGATAATATCTAAATAATGACTATAAACTAAATAAAAGATCAAAACTGAAAGGACTAAAAACAAAAAATGTCTTTTTTGACTTAGAAACCACAAGCATGACACTGAATATGTTAATGATTCTCATAAACAGTATATAAACAAATATATGGGCCCTAGATATTAGCAAATTCATCAATAATAAAACAAAACAAACTACAAAAAATGAAAACCACCATAGGTTGAAGTAGATCATTGTTTGATTTTAAGGAAGTAAGTTTTCATGTAGCAAAGCTACTTAAATGGAAAAATATGCTGAGTCTTCTTCTTCTTCTTCTTCTTCTTCTTCTTCTTCTTCTTCTTCTTCTTCTTCTTCTTCTTCTTCTTCTTCTTCTCCTCCTCCTCCTCCTCCTTCTTCTTCTTCTTCTTCTTCTTCTTCATCTTCTTCTTCTTGTATTTTGAAATCTGTGAAATCATGCTGCACAAAAAAAAAAGAACTTAAATGCTTATCAAGGCATCATCTACCATAATGGGAAGATTAGGAAGTGAAACAGACAGAGGTTCAAAGAAATATTCAATAATGTGAAACATCTCTGCCTCATTTAGTTAACAAATCCATTTATCTCCTTTTGTAATAGGCAAACACAAAGATTGAACCTCATGGTGAGAAATCCCATAGAATTATGATTTGTTTTATTCATCTTTTAATATTATAGCTACAATATCACCTTTGTTGTAGTATGCAGTATTGAAGAGCTGATCACCAACAACTATTTTAGGCTATGCATTGGCAAAACTTGACTACAGCAAAAAATTGTGGGGATATTTCTTTCACAGGGATATTTCTTTCACATATACAGAACTTAAGGTTGGAATATTACTGTTAAGAATTACTTTGGTCACAGAGAGAAGCAAAGCAAAATCAGGAAAATTACATCAACATGTAAATCCCTACAGTGAACAATTTTACATTTTGTGACTCTCCTAGCCACAAGATTAAATAGAAAGCCCTCTTTATTTAAATAAATTTATAATGCACAAATTTCTGTTTAAATGTTAGGTACTCCCTAACCTCTTTCCCAAATATTTAGAGCACAGTCACAGTGCATTTTATAGAAGTAAGATCATTCATAAAAATATTCATGATAAGCATTGCTTCATTTAATAAAGGAGGAAAATATTAGATAGATTTAAATTATATTATTCATCCAATGACAGAGAATATTAAACATGTCAAACATGCCATTTGATAGGCTACTGCTACACAGTACTGGCATTCTTAATGAACACACAGTATGAGAAAATTATAAAAAGATTTTAACTGTTCTAAAAAACACATTGGAACTGAAAAATACTTTCACAGTTTTAAATTTTTTTTTAATGGGGACTGAGGCTGCTTTAATGCAATTAATTGGTGACAGCCAAGGTCTATTTCTCCTCCCACCTGCAGTTGCTAACTATCATGCAGTCATGGGTCCAGTCTTACTAAATACTCTGTTAGTAAGCGCTAGTAATTGCATGCAAGCCATGTGCATTGTTTCAAAGCGATAACTAATATGAAAAAGAATGTGCATGCCAATCAAGAGTTCATTGATACTTTTGAAGGGCTATGAAGTGTTATTTTGCATCATTCAACCATTTACCAGGATTTGTTTGATTGGCAGTCAGCCAACTGTTAGCAAAACATTTCATTATCTGATCTCAAAGGAAACTTTAAATCTTTTAAACCAGGTTTTACTGTATTAATAGTTCAATGAGATTCCACCAGTACCATAATTTTGTGACATCAAATAATCTTAGGGTTGTATTTCTATTGGGCAAGATATAAATAAGTATATCTACATTTGCATCTCTTTGCATGAACACTGCAGAGAACTTCCAACTATATTTAATGATTGAGGATATTGGATAAGAGAGAAATATTCTTCCTCCATTTCCAAACCTTCTATTCTATAATAGTACAAATTCATGTGACTACAATGGTACTTAAATGCAAATTTATAATGCATAAGAACCTTCACTTAAGGTTTACAATATTAAACACTCAAAAATATATCACCTGCTGCTGAGCCCATATCTCTGGGCATAATTATCACTTACCCTGTTACTATGAGATGTGTATTTATGAAATTATTGTGTAAAAATTGTCTATGCAATGTTCTCTTGCACTCCATTACTTCTTACAACTACAATTATTTCTCATTATTTCTGTTTGTTAAATGGTTGCTTAGAAAGTAAAAGTCAATCAATGTATTTCAAACCTTTGAAAATATTGTGATATACTTTTTTATTTTTTATTTCTTTTCTCATTTTTTCAATGTTTATTTTTGTTTGTTTGTTTGTTTGTTTTCCCTTCATGTTAAGTTAATTACCTGATTTTTTTAAAATATGTCAGTAAGTTTTACAATTTCACATAAGAATTTATTTATTTATTTGTAGCCTCCTAGTTCAGCATATTTAATAACTGGTATGAAATAATCTCTTCCACACAGGTTCCACAGGAGAAATCACTGGAAGTAGCAAGATTAATAAAAAATGCTTTAGAGAATGCTGTTAAACTTTCAGTAAAACTGCCAGTGAAACTAAAAGTTGGAAATTCTTGGGGATCATTAACAGAGATAATATTACCTGTAGGCCACTCTTAATCTTTGAATCACAATGAAAGGTATATGGTTACACTAACAATAAAATTGTAGATACCAACTGAGTGAAGCTTTGAATTTTTTTTTATATGGAGTTAGACTTTTACAAACATGCATTTTCCTCTTTATTAAACCTCTTTGTAATTTCTAATTACGATAAGCACAAATGAAATATTTTTGTGACTTTTGTAAAAAATGTATACTATTGCTTAATTGTACATTTGGAAATTGATTACATTGATAGTGTATCTTAGCCTCAAAGTTGCAGAATGTGCTGAACACAGTGGGCAAAAGTATGCTGTATGAATGGTTAGAAAAGAGTAATATGAATAAATAAAGAACAGAACATTAAATGTCTTTCTTTCATAACTGTTGTACTTTGCTTAGAATTTTTTCATTCCACTATGCAAGAACAATTTTAGAGGTTACTTTCTTGATCTTGGCCACAGATGTGAAAATATAGTCTTCATTATCCAAATAAATTTGCTGTGTAAAGAATGAAATAATTCTTGCCTACCTTTATGACTGAACTTTATAATCACCTATGACATGCCATAGTTTGCAATACTTTTTACAAACATAACCAAATTTATGGATGTACCACTTGCAGCCATTGTTTGCTAATTTTTATTTCATTCCAATGCTTGCCCAAAAAATTGCACCTTCCATACCTTCCCTCTACTACCTCCCAAGAGAAATAGTTTAGTCCTTAAAGAATATTTAATGTTAAATTTTATCTGTGCTCTCTCTCAGATTTGCATTTTCAGCATGTTGCTGAGAAGTTCTAATAATGAAATGGGAAACTGGAAAAGAACTCAATTTAAAGTATTTATTAAGGAAAATTACACTCCAGAAACTGCATCTTACCAAACTGCTGATCTTGTCTTCTTAGGACATTGGGTTAGGTTAGAACATTGCTGCCAACAGTGAAGCATTGTTTCAGTTATTTGTTTGATAATTACATCGCTTTATCTTTATTTTCTGCATATGGAAGTTAGTATAAAAACTTCTGTAGTACAAAGAGGTCATTGGAAGAGATTAAAAAAATTGAAATAATTTAATTTAATTTTGTTGCAGGGTGGTTTGTATGTTTTTTTTTAAGTTGTAAACTTTAGTATTCAATATATATAGTAATACATTTTTGCAAAATTGATGTAACACAGTATAAATATATACAAGACACATGAGTTGAGCTTGCAGCTCTTTCCTCATTACAATGTAATAAACGTTAATCTTACAATAAATCTGAATGCAGTTTTCATTTCAATCTTCAAAGTTGTTATGGTGGTGGTAGATGGGTTGGAATGTTGTGCAGAAGCTCATTGCTGTGGTTTAAAAAGGTGCAATGAAGTTGATTGTAGCAGGAGGGGAGGACAATGTTTACTATTTGAATGTGTAAATCTTTTTGTAGAGTTTCATTGCAGAGTACTGCTGTGAATCCGTGATCAGCCAGGCTAAATTTTGGAGGAAAAGGAAAAGTTAGGCAAAGGTAGGCTATATTTTGGAGAAAAAGGTAAAGATAAACTAATTTTGTCGAAATAAAGCAAATTCTGTCGAAATAAGGCAAAGGTAGCCTAAATTCTGTCGAAATACGGCAAAGATAGGCTAACTTTTGTCGAAAAAAAGATACTTAATTTTTTCGATATACGGCAAAGATAGACTAAATTGGGCAAAGATAGGCTAAATTTGGTTGATATAAGGCAAACATAGGTAACAATTTGGAGAAAAAGGCTAAGTTAGGCAATGATAGGCTAAATTTTGGAGGGAAGGAAAAGTTACGCAAAGATGGGTTAAATTTTGAAGTAAATATCAAAATTAGGCAAAGATAGGCTGAATTTTGGAGGAAAATGGCAAAGATGGGTTAATTTTGTTGAAATAAGGCAAATGTAGCCTAAATTTTGTCGAAATACGGCAAAGATAGCCTAAATTGTGTCGAAATACGGCAAAGATAGGCTAACTTTTGTCGAAAAAAGAAAAGATAGCCTAAATTTTTCGATATAAGGCAAAGATAGACCAAATAATGCAGAAATATGCTAAATTTTGGAGAAAAAGGCAATCATGGGCAATGATAGGCTAAATTTTAGAGAAAAAGGTAAAGATAGGCTAAATTTTAGAGAAAAAGGCAAAGATAGGCTAAATTTTGAAGGAAATATCAAAATTAGGCAAAGATAGGCTAAATTTTAGAGAAAAAGGCAAAGATAGGCTAAATTTTAGAGAAAAAGGCAAAGATAGGCTAAATTTTGAAAGAAATATCAAAGTTAGGCAAAAATAGGCTAAATTTTAGAGGAAAAGACTAAGTTAGGCAATGATAGGCTAAATTTTGAAGGAAATATAAAAATTATGCAAAGATAGGCTAAATTTTAGAGAAAAAGGCAAAGATAGGCTAAATTTTGAAGGAAATATCAAAATTAGGTAAAGATAGGCTAAATTTTGGAGAAAAAGGAAAAGTTAGGCAAAGATAGGCTAAGATAGGCAAAGATAGGCTAAATTTTCCTCCAAAATTTAGCCTATCTTTGATATTTCCTTCAAAAATTTAGCCTATCTTTGCCTAAAATTTAGCCTATCTTTAGCTTTTTCTCCAAAATTTAGCCTATCTTTGCCTAACTTTTGCTTTTTCTCCAAAATTTAGCCTATCTTTTGCTTTTTCTCCAAAATTTAGCCTATCTTTGCCTAACTTTGATATTTCCTTCAAAATTTAGCCTATCTTTGCCTAACTTTTCCTTTTTCTCCAAAATTTAGCCTATCTTTGATATTTCCTTCAAAATTTAGCCTATCTTTGCCTAACATTTCCTTTTTCTCCAAAATTTAGCCTATCATTGCCTAACTTAGCCTTTTTCTCCAAAATGTAGCATATTTTTGCCTTATTTCGACGAAATTTAGCCTATCTTTGGCTTATTTAAAAAAAAATGTAGCCTATCTTTGCCTTATTTCGACAAAAATTAACCTAACTTTGCCTTATTTCGACAATATTTAGCCATTCTCTGCCTTATTTCGAAAAAAATTAGGCTATACTTACCTTTTTTCGACAAAATTAACCCATCTTTGCGTTTTCCTCCAAAATTTAGCCTATCCTTGCCTATCTTTGATATTTCCTTCAAAATTTAGCCTATCTTTGCCTAATTTTTCCTTTTCCTCCAAAATTTGACCTATCATAGCCTAATTTAGTCTTTGTCTCCAAAATGTAGCATATTTTTGCCTTATTTAGACGAAATTTAGCCTATCTTTAGCTTATTTCGAAAAAAGTAGACTGTTTTAGCCTTTTTTTAACAAAAATTAATGCAACTTTGCCTTATTTCTACAATATTTAGTCATTCTCTGCCTTATTTCGAAAAAAAATTAACTTATCTTTGCCCGTTTTCGACAAAATTAGCCCATCTTTGCCTTCTCCTCCAATATTTATCCTAACTTTGATATTTCCTTCAAAATTTAGCCATCTTTGCCTAATTTGTCCTTTTCCTCCAAAAGTTAGCCTACTAGACTTACTTTATCGAAATAAGGCAAAGTAATACTGTCTAAATAAAGCAAAGATAGGCTAAATTTTCTGGAAAACGGGCAAAGATAGGCTAACTTTTGTCGAAAAAAGAAAAGATAGACTAAATGTTTTTCAATATAAGGCAAAGATAGACTAAATTCTGTCAAAATAAGGCAAAGGTAGGCTAACTTTTGTTGAAATAAAGCAAAGGTGGGCAACTTTTGTCGAAATAAATCATAAATACGCTAAATTTTGTCGAAATAAGGCAAAGATAGCCAATGATAGACTACATTTTATCAAAATAAGGCAACAATAGGCTAAATTTTGGAGAAAAAGCAAATTTAGGCAATGATAGGTCAAAGTTTGGAGGAAAAGGTAAAGTTAGGCAAAGATAGTAGAACCCGGTTCTGCAAGGTTTGGATTCTTTCAGTTGTCAATCAGGAGCCGAACTCCATACTGCACAGCCATATATCTTATCATTGAGAAGCAGGAAATGAATGGGGTATTAAGCCAGGCACTGCTTAATAAAGACATCAAAAGCAACTCTTGTGGTACTAACACTTTTAATTAAACAAGTTACAGGTGCGATTTCATTAAATGAATTTTGCTTAATAAAAAGCGAAAGAATTAACAAATTACTGTTGATTTGCTTCCAACTACAAACCAGTGCAATAAATGTGGTAACTACAAATTAACAAAGATAGGTAATTAAAACACGGACAACATTTTCAACCATTATATCTCCAATTGATACCTACATTGGAGTCTGGTAAATATAGTCATCTTATTTAAACACAAGTGTTTTAAGTACAGTGAAAATTGTGTAAAATTGTAACAATGATGACGTGATGTTATTTTTTTATATACCAACAAATTTCTGGCTTAGCTATGGGTAACCCCCTTTCTCCATTTCTGGCAAATTTATTCATGAGTGCTGTAGAAACACACATTACTAAGGCATTCCGTTTAACCTTCAAAGCATGGTTTCATTATGTGGACGACATTCTGGCAATAGTACCAAAAAAACAAACAGAAGATGCCCTAAAATTACTAAATTTGCAGGACCAAAATATTAAATTCACTATGGAATTGGAGGAAAATGGTCTTTTAGTGTTTTTGGACCTAAAAATATACAGGAGAAATGACATAATTTCATTTGGCATATATAGGAAACCTACACATACAGATAACCACATAAAGAATAACAGTTTCAATCCTAAACCACACCAACATGCCATTATAAACAGCCTTGTCCATAGATTGGTAAACATCCCACTCAATAAAGAAAAATATTCAGCAGAATACCGTTTTATCATCAAAACAGCTCTCAACAATGGATTCAGCAGCTCTTTAGTTCATAAGAAGATCAAACATTTCAAAAGACAGAAAGATATTAAAAATACTACAACTCTCTCCACGATAAAAAAGGACATGGTTTTTAAAAGATTCACATATCATCCGTGGACAAACAGGGCATTCATGAAAATCTTTAAAAATTATGATATACATTTGTATGCACAAAATAAATTTATTATTGGAAAGCTTCTGAACAGCAACAAAAAGGACGATATTCCACCCAGCAAGAAGTCAGGAGTTTATCGGATAGACTGTTTGGAGTGTGATCATATATATATATATATAGGCAAAACAATACGAAATTTGGAGACAAGGACCAAAGAACACTTCAGAAATTTAAGATATAAACAAGTGGATAAATCGGCGGTTGCAGATCACTTTTGGACTTACAATTATAACATTGCAGGAGAAGCCAAACTGTTAAAATCTACCACCAATCCCAAGGATTTGGCAATATGGGAAAAGATTTATATTTTAAAAAATAAACATAGAGTGATGAATTTTGACATTCCATCAATGGACTTCCTCTTCCGTTATCTAATGGAACCACCAAATGCCACTACGTCACCTGCTAGAGCTAGTCAGTCCCCAGCTGAAGATGAGAGCGAATGCTCTTGAAACATGTTCTGAAGAATTAACCAGTTAGTGAAGTTTTAGTGTCACCTAATACTGACTCAATTGTATATGTAACAACTTCACTGCTCCTAACTTCTTTTAAGATTACAAGGCAAATGATGTTACAATTTACAAACTTTTATCACATATATGCATAGTTTTCAAATGTGTAGTCACGTCATATGATAGGTATTGGTGTCTCAGTAGAGAAACAAAATATAGATTAATATCTTTACTAAGAACTATTGACTTTAAAACTAATTTAATATTTAAAACTTTAGTTGCAAATATTTACTGATACAGAACAGCAGATGAATTAGCAGAATTTGTTTTACTGATTTTTTTATATTCTTTATTGCACAATTGTTTCATGTGGTGGTTTCAACATTAGTTGATTAAGTATGATGATGATACAGCTACCACCACACATTGGATTTAAGATATTTTTATTTGATAGGTTCAATATTGAACTGAATTAAACTGGATTGTATTGTTTTCCATAAAATTAATACAAGTTACACATTTAACTATAGTTACAATTTTATATACATAATTAAGGAATGTAACATAAGGAAATGATATGCACCAGATAAATGCACCTAATTCTGCAATTAGAACTTTTTAAACAATGATTTACATGTATAGTCCTTTACAACAGATTAGATATAATTTACAGCTTTTTTATGTTCATCTACTGGCATTCCTTGTGTGATATAGGAAAAAGTTCACTAACAAATAGGTACTTCCTTTACGTTTCCCTTGAAAACTGAAAACACCGTTATTTTAGATGTAGTATCTCTTTCTCCACCTCTCTCACAGCAACTGTCAGTTAAAAATGCAGAATTTGTCACTGTCATGTTAATAATAAAGACATTTCTAATGGAATGCAGCACTACAGGAGTTTTTTTTTAAATAGTGGTATCACAGGCAGTGAACAGAAATAAAATGATAAAATGGTAAAGATTTTTTTTTATAAAGGAAAGAAGCGTTCCAGGCCTAAGTTAAGGGTACTTCCCTACCCGGCATTTGCCATTTTGTGATAGGTAATGCACATTACTGTACCCTAGTTTTTAAAAGATCAGTTAAAGAAATTTGGTGGCATAATTGAATAAACAAGAATAACATTTCCTATTAGAATTTATTAAATATGTTCACACTAACTTCACTTATTTATAGAATATTAGGACTGCCACGGGTGGCTGAGGTCATTAAGGCACGGACTCGTGAGTGGGAAGTCTGGGGTTCGAATCCCACCAGGACCATCCTCCCCGACTGGGGTTTCTTCCAGGTTTTCCTCAGTCCTCAAACTGGCAAATGCTGGGGAGGTACCTAAACTTAGGCCTGGAATGCTTCCTTCCTTAAAAATAATCTTTTCACAATATATCATTTCATTTCATGTATCATCAGTGTCGATTGCCTGTGGTGCCTCAGTAGTAAAAATAGGCATTAAATGAAAAAAAAAAAAACAATATTAGGACATGTTTTAGGGATAATTGCTCCCATCATCAGCTGTTAACCAACTACTTGTACTTGATGTTATGGCTGGATCCCAAGGTGCTTTTGTGCTTCTGGCAGTCTGTGATGACACGAATAGCAATTTGCTAAGTTCATCCATCATGGAACATAAAAATTCATTAAATTTGTCCTCTTTTTCAGGATGAAGATTTTTTCTCAAATAAATAGTTCTTTGGGTTATGATGTTCTTTCAGCAGTTAAGCCTCTGATTAAATTTTATGATTTTGGTTCCAAAAGTGAGCTGCCATTGGTGATTTATCAATTTGTTTAAAACAAAAATTTCTAAAGTGTTTCTTTCTCCAAATTTCTCTTTGTTTTTTCAATGTATTTTTAATTACATTGTGCACATTTAATTCCATAAATTTCCAATTTCTGTTCTATTGTTATTGTGTCTTTTACTGTGAAACCTAGTAAACTTTTGATATTACATTTGTTCTTTAGGGCAAACTCTATGCCATTTTCTTTGAATATCCTATTGAATGTGTTGTGGTAAATTGGATGATTGTGAAACTTTTGAATTTGTATCTTTCCTTGATGTTCTTGAGTGTGGAAACCTCAGATTTTTGTCTTTTAAATTTATTGGTAATTTTTATTATTGTGTCTTTGTTAAAACCATTGATTATTGCTGTATTAATGATCTGTTGATATTCTATTTTTTACTCTTGTTTCTTACCATCTATGGTGCCTCAGTAGTAAAAACGGGCAATAAACACTATTAAAAAATAAATAAAAAAATAAAAAAGTACTCTGTTTCTATGAGTAGGATGTTAATTATTAAAAAAGCCAAGCTGTAGAATAACACACATTTTTGTAGTATGGGGTTATGACTGTTGTTTTTTTAACAAATTTTCTGTGTGTCTTTTTTCTATGGATTCCGGAGTTCAGTCTGTTTGCATTTCTTATAATTTTTAAATTTAGAAATACAAGCCACTCATTTTTCTCCCCCTCCATGGTAAAATGCATAGATTTATGTTGTAAATTAACAAGTTTTAGAGCATCTATTGATTTCTTTTTTTAATATTACAAATATGTTGCCCACATACTATACCATGTCTTTAAAGTTAATGGGAAGGCTTTGGTGATGTGTATTATAAAGGAACTCAAGAATAAGTTTGCTAGAAATGAAGACAGGGGTTTTCCCATTGCTAGGACCAGACATTTTTTTGGTAAAATTTTTGGTTAAAACTGATGAAACTTTGCTGAATACATATGTTAGTAAGTTTTAGTAAGTATTCTATTTCTTCTGTTTGTAAATTTAAGGTTATTAATCATTTCCTTAACACTTTCATATGATTTTTATTGGGATACTGGGGAATCATCAAAAGACACCATTACCTCTCTTACAACAATTCTGATATTTTGAAATTTTTCAACTAAATCAAATGAATTTTTGATGTCTAAGTATTGAAATTTAAAGAGTTGAAGTTTTAATTTAATGCATTTGCTATTTTGTATGGAGGTGAATTATTTAGTCTCATGCTGTTATCATTTTTATGGATTTTAGGTAGTATTGGATTGCTTTGTGTGATTCTCTGTTTTTCAATGATGGAAAATATTTTAACTGCCATTGATGAAATTACTATGTTTTATGCAGAATGGAGTCTAAGGATAAATAGTAAAAAAATCAAAGATAACAGTATTTCAAAAAGGATCATAATTAAGGAAAGGTGAGCGATGGTTTATAAACAGTACCCAATAGAGGTAATGAAAGAATTTTATTATTTGAGGAAGAAATTAATGAGTAATGGAAAATGGGAGGTACAGTCTAAATGTGCACAAGCCAAAGGTAAATTGGCTATGAAAGCTGTCAGAATAAGTTTGTATTAAGTTCCGACATTGCCAATGAAATGACTAGAACGAGTATATGAGGCTGTGGTTGAGTTAATGATGGTGTATGCAGTGGAAATTTGGGGAGAACAAAGGTTGATGTATTATACAGAATGTTTTGTAGAGAAGGAAAGAATCTGAAAATATTGGCATAGATGTCTAAAATTAGATAATAACAATATGCTAAAAGAATGTCTCATGTACCAAAGAGATGTACTGAGAAGGTTAGCTTGGGGAAATGGAGGAAACTATTAGTAGAAATTGGAATGGGAGATGTGTGGTGACTGAGTGAAAGTAACAGGAGTGAATTTTGTAAAGAAGTGAGATAGAGAATAGAAGATATAGAGAAGCAAGAGATTTGGGTTAGCTTAGAGATAAAAGCTCCTTAGATTTATATAGAATAGTTAAAAGAAATTAGGGATAGGAGAAATATATAGTTAATTGTGATTAATTCAGAAGAATAATCTTGGATGAATACGTGCAGGAATATTATTTCTAAAAGGATTAAGAAAACATTTTAAAGAAGGATTTATTATGTGTGGGAAAGTGAATAGTGCATTCCATTGTCTAATAGAATGTGAAATGGTAATAAGGTAGACGGATAGTACCTGGAATGAAAAATGGGATAAACTACAAAATGTATTGGAAATTAAAATGTTGTCAGAAATGAGGACAGAGAAAATAAAGAAGATCGGGGAATTCTTAGGAAAAGTAAGGGATAAGTTTAAGGAAGTAGTTTGAGGGCACACACAGTTTTTTTGTGTATAACATTAGTTTTTACTACTGAGGCGCTGCAAGCAGACACACAGTTGTGAAAAAAGTGATTTATTATAAGGGTTCTTTACTATACGTATAACCAGATGGTTTAGGTATGGAAGAGCCTTAGTTTAGATATTGTTAAATTCTTACATATCTTGTTTTTTTTATGTAAATTTAATTGTAATGTTGTTTGCTGAAATAAAATTCATTCACTGTAGCAAAATACTCGATCCAGACCAAACACCATGTGCAATTTGACAAGACTTTACTTTTAGCATTAGTCAACCATTTTAATAATTTGGAGGCCATTGAAATATATAAAAACAAAAATAATATTAACAGGAATGCCAGTTTCTCATTAAATAACATGGGAAGTCTCTCTTGGAAAGATGCTGTATTGGCTAACGTGCAACCAATCAGATGGAAGTAAGGGGAGGGTTGCATTATTAAAATACATATAATGCAGGAAAATTTATTTTCTCATATAAGAATAAGCTCTGAGGAAGCACATTTTAGGATGTGTAAAATGTTATCTAGAACTTTCATTCATAAGATGCTGTGAAACCTAGAAACTGAGATAGATTATAATCTGTAAGAATTGTTTATCACTGTCTATCTCATTAAGCATTGGCACAATAAAAACAAATCTTTTGTGCTTGAGTTGCCCATACTGCACTTTGTAACACATAAATGGAGGTGTTTCTTCAAATATCCTTATATGAGGTACATTCTTCTTAAAATCTAGACTCTGAGTCCAGGTGCTCACTAATTTTTGTTAGGAAGCTTTCATATATATCTTTAATAGTCCTGTCATTAACAATAGCATGCTGGAAAGCTTGTGTCCTAATGCTGGTAATATCATTGACTAATGTTATTTTCAGTAATAGATATTCATTAATCTCATAATAATATTCAAATGAACACTCATCTCCAGTTCATGTTTAATGTGTTAAAGGATGCATTGAATCTTCCTCTGTGAACTTACAAAATCGTTTCATGCTTCCAAAACTGTGAAATGCTCTTGAATACAGTATAATTATCATTGCTTTATTTTCTTTTCATTTGGATATTGCAGTAGATTGAAACTCCACAATCATGACTTTATAAACACACTGCATTTTCTTATTACCTGCATCCATAGAATTCAACAAGTTACCAATTACCCAGTTAAAAAAAATATCAAACCACAGTTTACAATAATTTTATGCAATCCAAATGAGAAACTACTAGCAGATTACTAACCTGTTGAATGAGAAATTGGCGCATGAGTATTTAATTGATGATGCATGTTCACTGTTTCAAAACTAAATTAACAGAAGAAGAAAGAAAGGATAATTTATTATTATTACTATTATGTAATACCCAAACAATGTGCATAGGATGCCACTGAAACACTGAAAAATATCCTATAATGCTGCAATGTGTAAAAAGTTGCTTTATACACAAACCTCTCAAAACAATCTTTAAATTTCTGAGAAGCAGGACCGATAATTAAAATTCTGGCCAATTCTGAAGCATGGCAACCCTAGAAACAGAATAATAATTTAATGGCTCCATCTCTTGATTTACAGTGAGAACAGTTTAAAGTCCCAATACTACTGGTATTTTCTTGCATAGACTCATGGCACTTGAAGTCCTTCACCATTTTAATACAATATATTATATATCAGAATTTGTTATGCACCCTCCTTAAATGCTGGAAATGTTGGCCATTTTTCTAAACACAAAATCCACATCTTCTTAGAAATTATCACTGACAAGCATCGGTTCCTCATCTCTAATGACTTAACTTCATTTTGAATGTTTGTTTCAAGTTCTTCCACTGTGCGAGGGTTAATAGAATATACTCAATTTTTCAAGGTCCCCCAAATATAAAAATCACAAACCATAAGATCTGGGGAATGAGGAGGTCATAAACCAGGGCCAATAATTCTGGGACCATTATATGCTGCAATTTCTTCATGGATTGATGAGCAATCTTTGATTTTCTTTCTGGTCAGTCATAGAAACTGTTTGATTAAACTTCAATACTAATTTTAATATTGTTTTTCATGTAGGAATTTGCTGCCAGGAAATTTGCACCTCAAATGCCCATTTTATTCTGTTATACCACTTTCTGCATCGATGCATGACTTGAAAATTAATATATGACAGTGTTGTACTATTGCACAACACTACTGCTTTCTTTGATAAAATCATACTCGACTGCACAACATAAATGCCTGACTGGATTAGACTGGACTGGAAGAGAGAATGGCATTGAACATGACACATAGGGAAGGGAAGGAAGTTAATCTGCTGGTTGACCAATCTAAGTTGTGGGACTTTTAAATTGCTCTCACTGTATAAATAATACAAGGTACATGAATTCAAATGCTCTCAGATAATGTACTAGTATCCATTAAGTCAAAATTTATAAAATTTGCTTTATAATTAGTCTGATAACATCTTACCTTTAACTACATCTAAAACACAACTGTGTACCTGTGTAGAAAAAAGACAAGTCAAAGGTTGAAAAACAATATTAAAGAACATGCTCCAAGAAACAGTTTACATATTTTATTATAAAATTCTCATTATTAAGAAACCATACATTCTGTATTTTTAAAGTACTCTTTGACAACATTTTTGTACATTATTTAGTAATATTACTATTAAATATACACATTTTCTCCTACTTGCCCATCCTCAAGTTAAAAAATATTTTTCATTAACATTTATGAACAACAGTGACTGCAACATGGGGATGAACAAATGAAAGATTTGTGCATTTTGTGTATCAGTGACAAAAAGAAAGACATGCAGTGCTGGTTAAAAATGCTATAGCTTAAATTATAGCATACCAACTTTTATCAAGGCCATCAAATAAACTATATGCTTGTAACAAATACAAAATTGTGACCAAGTTGAACCATATAAATTTATACAAAAAAACTTTTTTCTGAAATACATAATAAATGTTTGCCATAGACAAACTTCAAGTTCTTATGTAAATAAACTGATACATTATTCTAAAAGAGCATGTCTTTATTCTTAAGCATAAAGATGGCCTTTTCCTCAAGATTACAATATAGGCTACTAATTAATTCGAGGGAGATGATAGGAAAGAGAATGGGTTCAAAGGTATGTTAAGGATAGTGCATAAAATTTTATTATGATTCTATATCACCTCATAGATTCTAGAATCACAATTTATTGCCATCGGAGATGAAGAATAAATAAAAAAATCTATCATTTTCATAGTAGGAAAAGCTCTATGAGGTAATTATTTTTATAATTTTAAAATGGAATATGTTCAAGATGAAGCAGTGCTGTAATAATGGTTTTGGAGCTTAGACAACATGTATTTTAGTTCCAAGCTGCTTTAGCATGTATTTTTATGAAAATATATTCTTGTTCTATCAACAAATAAATATATCTAAGCCTTTAAAGAGCAGTCCCAAACTCTTTATATGATAAAAGTTAATATTCAGTATAAAATGACACACTTTACTTTGACTCTCTCTTTCAATTTTGTTGGTCTGCATTTGAAATGCTTCCTTTCTATGCATACAGGTTGATGGTAACCTTGTGTAGTTTTTCCATGTACAGAAAGGTAAGTAAGATTATCACCAAATTAAAAGTTCAATCTCTTAGACTAATTGTCTGTCCTCCCCCACTTGCTTATTAAGGTTGTTCTCCAACTCTAAATCCAATGAACCTATGATGTTTTCAACATTACCAAAGAGAAAATGTATTGAATATAGAATGAAGAATTGAACAACATCAGCATCATGCAAAATAGCTTTTGTTAACCCTAGACAGATAATGTTCAAAGAAAATGCTAGGCATCAATATTCTTTTATACAGATAGACTTCTGGCATTTTGTACAACTTTATCTTTGGTGTCTTTGAGTTTTCTTCTTTAACATGTCATTTGATTTGATTTGATTAACATGAGATTTTTGTTTTGCATCCCATTTATATAAATGTGTACCTTTGGTGGTTTTCAAATTGAAAATTTCTGCAATAACACAAGGTAAGATATTTTTTTTTAATTTTTAACCTCCTTCATTGTTCCGTTTAAGACTGAAGTAATGTATATTTATTAAGTACATTTTGATCACTCATACCTTGTTTCGTTTGATTATGATAATCTATATATAAAAGTTTAAATAATACAACCCTGCAGAATATTTTGTGTAAGGCTTACAGCTTATTAATCAAAGCAGGATTATTTTCCAATATTTTAGTTGTTACAGCATGGAGATGATTTAAATTTTTCAGAAAAGTTTGCCAATGTTCTTGAATTGGAAATTAATGGACATAACTTAATTTTGAAGATGCTGAAAGTCAATGTTCAGAAACTGAAGACAAATTAAAAATAGAAGATGAAAGTAGTAATAACAAAGTCATAGATCTAGATCATTTTCCATCAAAATCAATATCTTCTAACAGCGGTTCTTTAAACAAAAATGAAAAATGACACTATCATTACTTGTATGATCACAATACCTGACAAAGTCAGGATTTCCCATGCTTTTTCAAGGAATATAATTCATTTTGTAGCTTGTACAGATGCAGCAAAGAGAGCTAAAATCCTATTGATTTTTTTCTGTATTGCATTTCATACAAATGCATTAAAAAGCATAGAGCAGTATAAAACAAAGTCCACAACATTTGCAAATGAAGTAAAAGTATTGCTTGCAATGTACCCAACACAGTAGAAAAGGTTTGATTCTGCACTTTGTGGCAGCAAATTTGGTGGCAGTTTAGATTCCATGTTAAATTTCTGCAGTAGTAAAAATACTTAAATGGAATAAGAAATGAAAGAAAAAAAATAGGATAACTTTGTATCTATAAGATATATTTTAGATTAGTTTATCAAGAACTGCAAGAACAATTACAAACCAGACAGTTAACTAACAATTGATGAACAATTAAAGTAAATGTACATTCAAAAAAGAAATTTCTTCAAAATCTGATAAATATGGGATAAAAGTGATCAGATTATGTAATATAAAAACTATGTATATGTGCTGCTGTTCTCTATCTTAGGAAATGTACAAAAATAATGAATTCCACTCTCTGAATACTATATGGAACTTCTTTCTGAACTATTTTGCAGAAACCCAGAAATATCACTATTAGCAAGTGTTTTACATCTTGAAGTTCGTAACCTAACTGCTAAGACCCAAATATCAATTGATAATTATTGGAACTCTACGGCAAAACAAGTCTGAAATCCTACCACCTATAATAGAGGTAAAATAAAAAAAAAAATGGGGGAAGGGGGAGAAAAGGAAGTTTGTTAGAATTTATTATAGCTTTAAGACCTTCCAGGGTGGCACTATTTATTAAACTTACAGCTTCTCAGGCTAGTATGCCATGGTTTGTGATGCAGTTTAGAATAAAAGCTTTTCATTAACAACAGGGCTTCTAGAATAAGTCTTTACTGCTGATACGAGGTTTTGCATTTTGGCAGCTGGATATGGCACATCCTTTGCTTCTGAAAATTGTATATAAAAGGTTACCTTATATCCAATGCTAGAAATATCATCCTCTGCCAGTTAAACAGGCATTGTACAACACATTCCAATTGACATAATTTAGTTCAAGCATTGTAATATTTCTGATTTCATTTTGTATTATGTTTTCCTTGTGTTCTTCCAATGTGTGCAGATTTGTTTTGTACACTTTGCCGTTTGGGCTACTCTACCAAAAAAAACAAAAAACAAAAACAAAAACAAAAAATAAAAAAAAAAATAATAAAGACTGCTAAATCTGGGGAATGAGGGCCATACACCAGGACTAATTCATTTATCTTCAAGCACTTCCCTAATTTTATCTATGGATTTCTCTGCTGCATGAACAGTGGTGAAATCTTGTTGAAACTGTCCATATGCTTTCTCTTCTTCAGCAGCTGATTAAAATATGGGGTCTCAATGTCATTTGGCTACCATTCTCCACTGACTGTCTGCTCGTAAAAAATTGGACCAATTATGCTTCTTGTGCTAATCACAATCAAACTCAAATTTTCCATCATAAAGAGAGCTTCTTGTATACAATTTGGATCTTCAGAACACCAATAGCAAGTGTTGCAAGTGTTCATACAACTATTTTGGTGGAACTACGTCTCATTTGAAAGGAACACAAGTTGTGGGTTTATTAATCCTTCATTGCTGATGGAAGAAACCACTCACATTAATGCACAGGACACTTTGCTATAGAAATGGACATGTGCACACTTGTAAAATTGGAAGTTTTAACAAGTTTTTTTGCTGTATGTGTTTGAAGACATTGAAACCCCAACTTCTTTGCTAATTTCTGTATTGATTTTGTTGGCAAATGTTCCAGATTTGCATCAGTTTCATCTAATTTGTCTTCTGTTACAAATATACATCTTCTGCGTTTCTTGTTTTCCACTTAACTAATAGTATCAAATTTATTCATAAGACCATGCTTTGCAGTTCTAGAAGGAGGCAATTGTTCACGGAACTTCTGAATAAATTCCTCAAGCTGATTCATATTTATAATATCGTTTACACACAACGTTTTGTTGCTCTATGGTCACTGTCTTGGAAATCTTTGCAAACAAAGACTGTTTGGAAGTTCAATGATAGGCAGACAGGCTGGCAGTCATGAATGGGGAAGGTGGTCAGTTTTGGCTGAGATGAAACACCCATGCAAGCAGTAAGCTTAATAATATTTTAGAAATTCACTCTTTTGTTTTGATACATAAGTATTAAAAATATTTTATAAACCTAAGGAGAACAGATTGTGACTCTGCTATCTCCATTCCAAGAAAAGCCTAAGGTGAATATAGATTCAAAGAAGCCAAACATAGTGAAAGCTAAAAAGGAAGTGTACATTTATTTACTGGATTGAATGTGCCACAATTTATCATGCAAAAGAAAAACAAATGTTAACCACTGACAACAATAATTTTTAGTAGCACATATTCTTGGATGGTTTTTTCTGAAAATATGGCCAGAAAAATGAAAAAGTGATATTTAGAAAATATTTTTTGCAATTAGTTGAAGAATTAGAACAGCCTGAATCAGTGCCTTATAATTCCTGGAATGTAGTGCTATTTAAAAAGAAAAATCATCAAGAGGCAGAATCTTCAGCAATGTTCCAGCAGATTCAGAAGAGAGCTGTGTGTTCAACTGTCCTTCAAAAAGAGAACAATGACTAAAACTTACTGCATTTGGTGTAGACATCCATTTCACAAACAATACAGAGCCTTGTTGTATTTTAACTCCAATAATTTCTTGCATATGTTTTCTGTGTTATATATCAAGGTTTCAATAATCCTAGGAAACAACAACCACTTTTCAACTATTAATTTAGCAATATGATATTTATAAACATAGTAAAACTCTGAGGATTTATTTCCTTTGTATCTTAACATAACCACCATCTGTCTATGGTTAAAAAGAGCTGTTATGTATTCTGATGCTGTAATAAAATCTTATAAGCAAGTCTGAAGGAATGTAAAAAGAAATGGAATCTGTTACATTGATGTCATATTATATCTTCTTTTTGCCAAATCCAGTAGATCTTGTAAAAAAATTGTTTATAGACAACAACACTGCTCGTAACATTACTCAAAGCGTGATTTCTATGCCAGTGAAGAGATGTAAGAATTAAAAAAAATTAGTGAAGAATTGAAATGATAATTCAAGACCTTAACTAATGTAAGTTCAAAAAGCATTATTTCCCACCTTTAGTTATTGTTAATGTATACATTTAGGTTTGCATAAATTTTATAGGTACCTTATTCTTAACTTTAATTACTCTTAATTGCACTAATCCTTCTTTTTAACACAAGATGAAGTATTTTTTATTTGAAATGTTTTAAGATTTACAAAACTGTAGATGTACTGATTGTGTAAATTGCCAATTAACAGCTTAAAGAATGATCTACACACTAAATAATCATGAAACAACATTATAGACCATTTAATTTAAAATTAATTTCTTGTTGGAACTAATACAGTGAAGTAATTAATTATTCTTTATTAGCACTTGAGTCAATGTAATACTCATATGCTCCACTTACCATTGAATTACACAGAACAGGTTTCACAGGCTTTTGCCCTTAATAATTATAGGCCATGATTATTTGTGCTAATTTAATTTTTAAAAAATTAAGAGAAACTACACTATGCAGTTTAATATTTATTTGCAGGATAAAAACAAGTACAAGCATAGCAATCTAAAAGTATTGGCAACAATAATTTCAAATAAACTATCAAATATGGTTGACCATAAAAATGAACCAGACTTCATTAAAATGTCTGTCTGCAGTGAATATTACAAACAAGAATCTAAAAGAGAAACCTGGTACTAGTATGTAAATGCATACAGGAGAGGAAATATTTTGTTGAACAATCAATGCTTGGGCTTCTGAAGATTGTGAAACAGTTATCTTAACCAATGGGAAAACACACATACAATGTGTCAATGATAATGGAGTGAAACTGTGAAAAGAGGATGGGAAAGAAAGCAGAGGTCTGATCATGTCGATGCTTCAAAAAGTAATGGTTCTGAAAAAATATTACTGAAAAATTTATAAAATTACATCACAGTTATGCAGGTTATATTTGTTTATACTTTAAATAAATAGCAATTGAATAATTAATTTTAGTGGTACACATTTCAGCACATTTATCACAGAAACTTTGCTGGTAATTTATTCTGTATCTCAATCCCACTAAAATATTTAAAGCCTTGCTCCTTGCTATCACCTAGCATGGCATCTAGCTCATCACTATGCTGCACTATTGCAAATATGTTTCATCCATTTCCACACATTTTCCTCCAGCAATTGGGGGAGGGGCACTCATATGGGCACTCTGTTCATAAAATTGTCTTGTGTTGCAATGTTTCCACTTTCAACAACTTGTCCCAGATTACAAATTTGCAATGCAACTATTCCAACCACATTACCAACTGTTTCAAAGTCTTATACAACAAATTGCCCCAAACAACTGATCGCTTATGATAAAAAATATTTTATCATCAGGGTTGTTTCTATGGTAAGTATTCTCTAGTAATAGCAGTGACTTATTATTGCAATAATGGACACTGAAGAGTGTAGTTGATGATGAGTCCTACATCAACCATATAGCAATGTGAGGTAATAACTATGCTTTTGGAAATGGTTAGAAGTGCCAAATATGGCTGTTTAAATTATCAAATTCAAACTAGAAGGAAATCATTTTATAGGTTTCCCAGAAGCAAAGAACTGTAAGTAGATATACTGATAATGAGGTTATGGCTTATTTTGATATTATAAATTAGTTTTTCTTTAAAAATAATATTATAAATATCATTAATAGTCCATACTTATTTGTTTTCAGGTGCATCCAATGAATAGTTAAGAGCAAAAGGCTGATATCTACATGATATTTTGATAGAAAAAACTTCAGAAATAAAAATTTATTAGGCCATGGCATATGCAAAAGTTTTACTTAATTGCCTTAAACGATGAACCTTATAAAAGGCCAATGATGGTGCCTGTATTAGAAATGATGCATTGTAACTTATTTATAATATAAAGCCTATATTACTATATTACAGAATCTGTCCTGGTGCAGTGTCTTTGCAGTTAATTTACAACACCTTCAGAATATCTCAAGAAAAAGCTCCAAAAAAAAAAAAAAAAAATGGGCAGAAAAACCAATGAGCACATATCCTATTCCAGCATAATAGAATTTCCATCTCAAACTGTAAAAATGCTAAAGAAAACATTGAGGACTTGTATTAAATGTTGTTTTTCTTAAACATGTTGTGTATGTGTGTATGTCTTAATTGTAAATCATATGACAATGTTTAGGAAAGGCTAAAGAAGAAGATTGAGAAATGACATAATGAGGGGAAATTTGGCTTAAAACAGTCGAGAGTCCACAGTATTTATATTTTCAAAATTTTTCTGTACAAAACTGCAATAAGTTGATATTTTACATTGCTTTACAACATTTTGAGTCAGCTATGTCTGAAATGTGAGAGAACATTGACAAATATAAAGTAGATGTAGATCAAATCATACATTTCTTGCCCTTTAAAATGGTGAAAACATGATCCAAAAGTAAAGCTGACTGCAAATGCCAAAAGATATGTATATCATTACTAACCAGCTCAAAGAACATTTCCTATAGTCACACATAATTGATAGGTTTGATAATTGATCCACAGAATCTTTTTTGAAATAGGTATATTTTGTGATTGACTTAACAAGAAATTTTCATTCAGCTACAGTTCATTTGCTGATCAATGAATTTTCAATGTGTACTTTGTTCAGTTTCCTTTGAAGATTAATTTTCTAAGGTGTGATAATAAGCATTTCAGAACAAAAAAACTGCCCAGAAACTACATGGGCCAAGATAGGCTGAGTTCTCTTAATTTGTGTTATATTCAGAAGGAATAAGTTGCTAAACTTACAAACTTTACTATAGAGACATCAATAAATTGCCAGTTAGGAAAAGAAAGTTCTTTGGGAGATCACGTGGGTGAGCAAAGGAATTATCTGCAAGCTTTCAAATTGACTGGCAAACTAATCATGAAGGTCTACATGCTGCTCACTGATCTGCCCATTATCAGCATTTTGTATATAAAGGACAATCTGATATACCCTAGCACATGGTCCCTGATGATGAGGGCAATGTACATCCTCAAAAGCTTCTATCAGTAACCTGAATGATCTCCCAAGATGATTGCTGCTACCAGGAAAGCTATTATTCTTGAACAGATGTACCCCACTTTTGCACAAATAAAAGCATTGCATAGTTAGAGCTGTTTTATAGTTATAATGATTTTTAAAATCAGAACTCTTATATGACTTCCAGATCACAAAATTTTCTTAATATTGAGTGATCCCACGTGTTGCACGTACCCATAAAGATCAAGTACATGTTTGCTTTCCTTGACAATAATGTGACAAATCTGACTTTGCTGCTGAAAAGGACTGTCAACAATTGTTGTGCCCTTGTGTTATGTGCAATACAGCATGGTGCAGAGTGGAATAATACATGCTTATTGTCTGCACATGCAGGAAAACCAAGTGCTAAGACAGTTTATTGTGCAGTTTGGGGATAACAAAATATTGGCAAAATCCTTCATTCAGCATATGGTGAAAAAACTGGAAGTTGAACCATGATGGAAGGTTCCAACATGAAGGGGATGTCTGAAATTGCCAGCATCAATGGTGCAAAGGATGTAAAATAGACTATAGAACTTTCCACAGAAGTCCTTGCATAAACTAGTGCAGGAAAATAAATAAATAAATATATATATATTTAAAAATAAAGTAACTCTTGGAACAATGTGTCTAAAATAAACAGTACTAAAGAAACAGATAGAGATAAAACCCTTAAATAGTAACATAAATATAACAAATGTCAAACTGTTTTATGTTCTTTTTCAAAGGCAGATATTTATGGTGCTATTTAAGTGATTTATCTGTTTCTGCTTCTCTATTACTTGTTACTATATGTAAATAGTTGGTCAACAGCTGAAGATGGGAGATATTGCCCCTGAAACATGTCCTAATGTTATATAAGTGGAGTTAGTGTGAATATATTTAATAAATTTTAATAGGAGCACTTACTATGTTTATTAAACTATTTATATGTGTGTTTGTTTGAAGGAAGTTAATATAGTAAATTATACATAATTAAGTCCATTTAGGTGGGAAATTGGAATACCAAGTTACCCCTGCACACCGTAATTAACATTCAATGTAATGTTATATGGTTTATAGCCAAGTGGAGATAAACATATTTTGGAACATGTAGCATCTGTACAACAATAAGATCAAAGTATCCATAATGCAGATTAAAAAATCTGAAATACCAGTTATTACTGAATGTCCTGTGTTGCCTTATTAAGTTTTCAAATAATTTAGCACATTTTCTTAGGACCTTATAAAAACATTTAAAAAATAACTACACATAGCTGTTTGAAAATATGGGTAAGCTCTGTTCATTTCTAAATGCTTGTATATTTGAAGTATTTTTTTCCCTTCTCCCTTTCCAGCAAGTTTGAAGGCATTTCTTAATTACTGGCTATAGAAACTTCAAAATAAAGTACTTCAAATTCAAAGTACTAGCACCAGCATCAAAATAAAATTTAAAAAAAATAGCAGCAGATGAATATAATATCCTCCCATTTGAAAAGAATATATGCAAATGAAGTTTAGGTAAATAAAGCCCAACTTACAAACATTAAAAAAAGAAAAATGTGAAAGATTTCAACATTTTTCTCAAGAGCACCAACTTGATAACATTATACAATATATAATTGCATCCCTATTGACTTTACAATTATGAGTTACTTTCTGCATCACCTAAATAAACTCGTATGATTCTTGCTAAGGTTTACTGCATTTAAAATGCTTGGAATGATTTGAAACATATACTAAGCACCAGAACCATTAATGCATGCAAAATTGGGAAGGAAAAAAGAATAGGGATGCAGAGGTATTTTATTATTAAATTTCCAACAGAATGTTAGGACAAGTAGAAGAGGCAGGCAACATTATAAGCTACACTAAATTAATGGCACTAACGGTGTACAGTTATTTGCTTATTAAAATATGATGAAGCAATGATTAAATATAATTTAATGAAATCTCACTGTGCGTTTTAACTTGAAAAATAATCCTCATTGGTTCTATAATGCTTTCATATCTGTGCATTATATTGGAATCCACCAAAGAGTGCACATGAAATGTTTGTGGATTAGAAGACTGAATTTAAAATTGAATATTTCTAAAACATGGCACCTTAATGAGGTTCATAAATGAATCAAACAAGCAGTACTTTATTTAGCTTCTTTCCTGCAAATACAACTGAATTTTAGTGTTTAAAAAGCTCTAGCAGATGTATCTGCTATTTAAAATCTGTATAAAATAGCTTCTTAATGGGTATGTTTCCTTTCCCTATGTCCTATAATATTTAAACTTATTGGAGAAGATGAGAAGGATCCAAAGAACAAAATGTGTAGCCTCTACAAGTTCCTTAATAATCTGTAATGGGTCAATACAACTGACCCAACAAGTACCATCTTTTCTCCTGTTCCAATTTCCACAACAAAAGGCTTTATATCACAAACATTTCATATTAACAATAGCATTCTCAATATTCACATGCCAAAGTGTTATGTGGAAAACCTGGAACAGGAGGAAAAAATTCTGAAGATTCTGAGCTCCTTAAACTCTGCAGATAAAAAAAAAAAAAAAAAAAAAAACTATACATCCCCCTTCCCCCAAGTGTACAAACACACTTGCCTAAGTAATGAAACTTCTTCCTTCTTGTTTCTTTTTCACATCATAGATATGTTTTGAATATATAGCCTCTGGCATGTATTTCTTTCTTTTCTTTTCTTTTTTTTGTTTTGTTTAGTTTTTCTAAATAAAACGTTATGTACACTTTTCCTCTCAGTTCATATATATCTTCATTACATTTACAGACTTTTAATGGTAGTTTTGAAATATTCTAGTAAATTTGATTTATCTTTTTTGGCAGAAAATAACAATTCTTGTTTTCTTTTCTCTCTGTTTTCTGCTTACCAGTTAAGAAAACTAATTTTAAATACCAAGTTGTTTAACACTGTGACACTAAATTTTGAATTCAATAAATTTTAAAGCTTGCAGACCTCACTAAATTGTCTTTATTTTCTTCATGTCCCATCTTATTGGAAAGAACCCAATGTATTGCTTTAAAGTAATGGCATTCTTTCATTCTTTTATGTGATTTTCATATCAATATAGTTCTTGTAAAGTGTTTATTTCTAATTTAACAAACATTTCTCACTAAACAGAAGAATGTTAAATAATTTAGTACTAAGTTATGTTATCCAGCTGTACACTATGAATTATTGTTCCTATTATTTTCTCCAAAATAACATTGCAGTGCGGAGACCTAGAAAAATCATAAATACAATGAATTATTACATAAGAAAGAACCAGTGGAATGGATGTGCCTGTTAATGAATTTATGAAATATTTAACAGGCTTCTTAAAATTAACAAAAATACTAAAGCATGAAATTATCTCACTGCTTAATAATAAAATTCATTCAACTTTGAAAGTCAAAACTAACAACCATAAAAAAATTATAATTATCATAATGGTTATAGTTGATAGCTACAGCACTTATTGAGAATCATCATTGCATTTGAAACATCACAATCTTTTGCTTTAACTTCAAATGGCCAATAAATAAATATCCTCTTCATTCCAGAATTGGAAGGGTTATCTACCTATATTGTGTACTGTAAAATATTGAGGGAATGATAGTGAATTTTAAAAGCATCATAGAGAAAAAGAATTTGATTAATGATATTTAATTAAAAAAGGATGAAAGATAATGCATTGTTGTTATTATTAAGGCACTGAGGTAAAAACAGAACTTCACAATGATCAATAAGCGAGTCCTTCAAAGAACATAAAAATTTAATTATATATAATAAGAATTCATGCGGATGAATGGGATAAGCTCTAAATTATAGAAACACTGTAAATATTATTTTGCTACACACAGTGCAGCATCTCATAAATTATTCTATCTCAGAAGATGAATCTCCTGAATGCCTTAAATACAAAATGATTTTATCTCTGTACAAGAAGAGTTGTAAAAAGTATATAAATAATTACTGTTTAGTATCGATGATATTGGATATAGATAAACTATGAGGTGGTTTTATTAATTAGAATAATTATTTGTCTATAATGTAATACTTTTAACCACCACAGGTGGCCAAGGTATTTAGACATGAACTTGTGAGCGGGAGGTCTGGGGTTCGAATCCTGCCAGGACTGTTCTCCCTGACTAAGATTTTTTCCAGGTTTTCCTTCAGTCCTCATAAATAACAAATGCCAGAAAGGTACCCTAAAATACGTTTCCTTCCTTAAAAAAAATCCTTTCCCAATATTTCATTTCATCCCATGTATCATCAATGTCCACCACTTGTGGTGCCTCAGTAGTATAAATGGGCATTAAATACCATTAAAAAAAAATTATACTTTTACAAAATTTCCATAGATGCTAAGAAAAGGGAATTTAACTCTTTATTTTTTGACTTGCCTAAAGCTTATGACTTTGTCAAACAGGATATTTATAGCAAAATTAGAATGATATGACATTAGAGATTTGCCACATTATCATTTTACCTGATAAAAGAAAGGTTACTCAAATTTATATTAAAATACCTTTACTTCCTTTCCAAAGGAAGCCATTTTTACACCCTAAAAAATCCATCAACCTTGGCCAAGTTTGAACCTGCTACCTTGGTCTACGAGGCAAGTATGGTTACCGCTAGACTACCAGGACTGACTGGGATATCTTATTGTTTTTATTTATATTAATGATATAGCTAGTCCAGAAAATGTAATTTCTTTGCTGATGATACAGATCACAGATACTGTTGAGGAAGTAATGATGAATTACTTACTCAAAACATGTGCATGGCATCTGAATAATTATTAAGCTATTTTGAAAGCAACAACCTTAAATGTAACATGAATAAAACTGATATAATAAAAGTTGAAGTAATCAAAAGATATGATTGTGACAAAATTAATCTTAAAACTAATTGTGTTGAAAAAATAAACTTTTTTGAAATAAGATGGATAAATATGTAAAATGATCTTCACATATATGATCTTCTATATATTAAATAAATAAAAATACATGCTTTTTGAGATACTTTAAACATTTAAAAAATATGAATGTTTTATAACTGTTACATTACAATGTAATCAAACATAGGTATGTTGTGTCATATAGAAATTTGGTGTTGACATCAACATACTATATTATATATGAATAGACTATTTGTACTGCAGAAGAAATTCATAAGAGTATAAAATGGAATTTGGGGCATCTTAGAGAAATTACTTTGTAAAACAAAATATTCAGTGTTCTCACTCTTGTTTATATAGGGAATTCTATTTGTTGTAGGAAAGATGAATTAACAAATATAGATAGAATTATAATACAAGATATAAGAAATACTTTCTTATGCATAGATCTATAAACCTATGTCAAATAAGGATGTAAATATAATGGGAAGTGTATTGTATAATGAACTGGCAAATAAGATAAAATATCATAATGGAAGAATATGCAAAAATTAGCTAAAAAGTACCTAATCAAAAATGCCCTATTTTTTAAATAAGAAATGTGGCAGTGTTTGAAGCTTGTACATACTCCATAAGCATTAACAGAAATATCTCAAGTGGCAATAAGTGCAAATATTGCATTTCAATTGAATTTGTCACTTCAGTTTAAGTCAACTGCTTGGTACATATAAAAGAAGCTTACACCATGGCTATTCAATCAGACATTTTTCTTGAAAGGTATTAATTATCTGAGCAAGCACATCCAAACAGAGAAGAAGGTTAAAAAACAGTTTATTGCCCCTTAAGGTACTATTTTTTAAAATAATCTTTATTGTTTCCATTATTTTGAACCACTTTATCTTATTTTGTGCAATACTTCCCAAATATTTCTTACTAGGCCCTATACACAGTATCCCATTACATACATACATGGTCAGTCTGAAAAAATTGGTGAATGGTGCCATATCTGAGTGCATGAGCATGGTTCTTCATGGGGAGAAGTGACACCTAGCATGACCATATGTGACTGGCAGTATAAACTCACAGTGGCAGAAGTATAGTATAGTAAGTATGAGAAGTATTGTCACAACTCAATGGAGAAGGATGGTGTGCGCCGTGTCCAATTCCTCCTCTATCAATCTTAGAGTCAGGTGCTCATCTTGTGCCAGTATTTGTTGCAATTTCTTGATCATGTCTGGGGTTCTGCTTTCATCCTCAGTCATTTCCTTCCCATTGCAAAAGCATTTGAACCACTCATTATCTGCCCACAACTTCCTCCCTTTTACATGTGTCACCATCGTCATTTTCCACAATTTATAGCAGAACTTGGTGTTTATGTATTGCTCCATTCAGGCGTGACCCTATGCACTGATTACGTTCTAATGGCTGCACCATGTTGCTGTTCAGATATGGTACCATTCACTTTTTCAGACACACCACATGCATACATCCATACATATGTACTGTAAACTATAGTTTATCTACTCAACTATAATTCATCTGAATTTTAAGTGCAGTCTATTGTAGTTATATTTCAGAGGACATATCTACTTGTGATTTTACAAAGAAGCTGGCAGGTCTGAAACTTTATTTTATCATTAAAAGGAATGGGAAAAAGTTCAAAGGACATTCACAAGATGAATGCCATTTAATGTTGAAGATACACCTTCACACTATAGAGTAACGCTTTAGCCAAAGCAATACAGTTGGTTGAGATTCAATTGAAGATGATCTCCAAATAATGTGTCCTCTGGAAATATCATCACAGGAGATGCGACAAAAGATAGAAGCCATGGTTGTGGAAAATTATGTGAAAGTTAATGTAGTAACTGACCCAATTTTCTTGACCATTCATATTAATTTGATGCCAAAGATGGGCCCCCTAACTTTAATAGCATATCAGAAAATAATATTAGGATTTCATCCAGGACAATCTGGATCTCTCAGAAAATCTTTCTTTCATGGGTTATAACTGGGGTTAAAATATGAACTACCAATTAAGTGAAACCAGAAAGCTCTGGAAAACAGTTTTCTGGATTATATAGGACATTCAACTATTGAAATTCAAGTCACTTGAATTACTAAAGAATGCTTTCAAAACAAAGTTTATCTACGAAGCCAATGAACACAGGAAACTATCAGCAAGCTTGTGGGTTATGTACCATTTGTAAGTACCACAAACCAGAGGCTGCATTGTAGACATTGTTCTATATGATGCGAACAAAGGTTTGCGAAAATAGTTCTACATTTACAGACAAGTAGGTGGAGCAATAAGAGTGTTTAGTTCAATTCAATCATACAATAATTTCAATTATATGATTTGCTTTGCTGTACAAGTTCCAATTAGCATCTCTAGCTAATTGTTCTATATGTTTTCTTTCAAGAAATTACTTTGTGAACAACAATTTTCTAACAATAATATCACTTAAGGAATCAACAGATTGGCTGAAGGATCAAGTGATATTCATCTATTCCAAAGAGCTTAAATCACTGAAGCCAAAAAAATAAACAGAGTGTATTGAAGTCAAGCAGGTTTGTTTTATAAAAAAACATGATCAATTTAGCCACCAGATTTAATTTCTTAATTGATTAATCAATTTTTGCATGTCTAATGCTTCTGATTCAAAGTGGCTATAATTTTATCTGTACAACATTCACTTTAAGAAACACTGCTTTTGTGTATCTGGTTATGACACATTAAACTTTTTCCTTACATGTATAATAAAATATGTAGCACTGTCAGCTTATTTAGTCAGTTAAGTTTGGGAGATTAATTTAAGGATGTTAGCAATTTTTTGTTGTCCATGTTGCACATTGTTCATGAACGGTGATGGTGGTGGTGGCATTGTGGGTAATAAAAAGACAAGAGCTCGTCACTAAGGCTGATATGATGGTATCTTTTTATCAGCATTTAAGGTGTCCTTGTCATCTTCAAAGGCACTTATAGATCTGACTGTAGGAAAATGGATTTTCCAACATTATGTACCTATTGCAAGTTGGAAGCATAGAAACATTTGGCAAAGGTAGCTCCTCAATCTAGCTTATTAAGACGAGTAACTCGTCTGTATTGTGATCATTCCTCTCACATTTTTAGATGAGACATTTTTTCCTTGAGGCTTATTCTGCCACCATAAGATAGTGCAATGTTAGTCACTTGCTTGAATGTCAAGAATTAGCATTAATAAGGGCACAAATAAAAGATTTTCCAATCTCATATCAAGTCATCAAAATCTATTGGTTGATTTTGTGTTAAATGGCAGAATTTGCAAGGTCAAACTTTGGCTAACTACAAGAATCTTACAACAATACTCAATATTCCAGCAAACATCATATATCTGTTACAAAATGGGAAATTCTATTAATGTAATGATGTAAAAATCATTCAAGATTTACCAAAACCTCTGGATCTGCTTTGGAGACAACAATGTTTCTGGATTGTATGTTTGATTTTAAGTACTAAGAAGAATAAGAGGCAGCAAGAAGGAAGTAGAGGAAAAGAAGAAGGGACACACAGAGAAAAGAAAAGAAGAAGAAAATCTTGCATTGCAAGAGAAATGAACTATAAACTGGAAAATCTATCTATACTACCTATAGAGTACTGATTTAAATGGTTCCAAGTGCAGAAAACATTGCTGAAGGCTGTATTCAATTTTTTTTCCTCAACCCAAAAGATGAAGTCGAACCCTTCTGACACCAAAGCTTGCACATCATTATAATTTTTCATTCCACTAGCTTAAATATCTAAATAGCTGATACAGAATGTTAATAGCAAGCAAATAAATAAAACGTTAAATTTACCTATTATTTTAAATTTTTCTGTTAAGGGGCTCACTTGCATATTAATGTCATGCTTTCATTTATTGCAGGTGGTTTATGCAGCATTTAAAACTAAAGTAAAAATTATCATCAGCAAAGGAAAAAAGTATTGATAAAGGTTTTTTTTGCACAATTAGGTACACACCAGAGGTTGTACAGTAATGAAAAAAAAATTGTAAATCTTTTGACAATTTTCCTTAGTGTTCAATTAAAAGTAAAATGGCACAACATACAGATAAATACAGATACTTTAATAAAGCAATACTATGGATTGGCGGTCAACAGCATCCCATTCAATTCAGGGTATGAAATGGTCAATAAATTTTGTTCATGGGCCTCTTCTTTCAGGCTTGAGGTTTCTTTTACATGCCATAAATCTGTGACATGGGACACATGGCTTTACCTCCCTTCCAAAGGAAGCCATACTTAGGATTTTTAAAACCAAAAAAATCTTTCGATCCTAGCCAGGGTTGAACCCACAATTTTGGATCTATGAGTCAAGTATGATTACCTCTAGACAACAGAACCGATAGATTGGTGATTGTAAAACTATAATTCATTAAACTTATTTAAAAGCAATATTGTTGTTAAACAAAGTGAAGTATAATGTTTCACAATACTGCTTTATTATTACTACTTTACAGTTAACTTCTATTAAAAATAAATATGGCTACTGTTATTTATTTATAAGAGGCAGTCAAATGAAAATAGGTCAAATGTCAAAAAATATTATTATACTTTTATTGTCTTTAATAACCTCTATAATCATTAATATATTTACCCACTAGGAGAAAAGAGATAAATGTCATTCTTAGAAAAGATTTTAGACTGCTACAGAACATTGTGTTATCCAGCCATGCAAGTCCTTGTCTATTTCAAATTGATGTCCACAAATGTTTTATTTCGGGTCACATAGTGGATGAACCTCTGTCTTCTAGAATTCCATTAGATGACTACTGACAAACCAAAGTTAGTACCTCAAAGACAGAGGTTAGTAAGGTTTGTAGATGATAGATGCAAATATTTCAATTATGTTCAATTTATAATTTAGTGAAGAAATTTATTATATTGCATTGTATTGTAATTTTAATAAATTTAAATTTCTGGTCCCCAAAAATGTGAAAATGCATGGGGGAAAATCTGGGCTGCAGGGAGAATGTTGATGTGTTTCCCAGCTAAATCTCTGAAATGTACTCCTCTCTATTTTGGCAGTGTGGGGGTTAACATTATCACATCTGATTCGATAACATTTCACTTTAAGGCATGTCCCAGTTTTTTCAAAGTATCTTAATAGCATTTTACATTGATTGTAGCCTAGGGCTCAAGAAAATTGACCAACAGCTAGCCCTTGAAGTCATTGAAGAATGTCAATGTAACCTTCCCAGAACTTAGATGCAGACTTTGGACTGTTTTTGGGAGAATCCACATGTTGGCTTAATGGCTTTCTCTTGGATCCAAAATGTTGGCACCACATCTCATCCCTAGTGATGCATACTTTTCTTCTTAGTACTCCTACAGATGATGCAGAAATGCAGTCATTCTGTGAATCTTTTGTTTTTCTGTCAGTTGATGTGAAATCACTATGCACAACAAATTTTTCAGTACTGCAGGTGTCCTGTGAGAAGGTATATATGAATTCATGACTTATTCCTACCAAAAAAGGAATTTTTTCCACCGTGATCCTTTGATTTTCCCAAATAAGACCATGCATAACAACATCAGATGAACCTATCCTGGATATGAATGACCTTGCAATGATATGAATGCCTTTCAGAATTTCTTATACCAACTCTGGCATATGTTAATGTGACAAGCAGTATTTGCTGTTCACAACAGACATGTGATGATGAATTTCTTGTCCTACCACACCCCCAACAGTAAAAAAAAAACAAACCACACCTCTCTGCTCTTCTTTACTTACCTCAATTTCTGCTTTTGATGAATAAACACACATAGTTTTGAGAATATGTGTGATAGTTTTGTGCAAAATATCAGCAATATGAATTCCAAGATGTGGCACCAACTGGTAAATTAAATCTAACCTACTTATGGCACAATAAACAAATAACAGTGCAATAGCAGACAACAATTTTCAATAAACAAACAACAAACATGCTGCCACTTTGCTATCGATGGCAGTATCACTAATAAACAGGAGTGTTACTACTTATGTGCACCTTGAGTAATCCACTTTCATTTGACTGTCCCTCTTATGAAAATAAGCATTTACCAAAATGGATGATGTAATTAAGCATGTTGAACTCCAACATTCAAGCACTTTCCACTGTCTTAGGAAATTATACTTAATGTTTTCTATCATATAATAATAAGAAAGCATCAGAATTCTTACGCATTTAACAACAGTTAGATACACTCAAACACAAACTATGAGCCACCACATGGTAGGTAAACAAGAACTGATGTGTTTGATTTGATTATTTATGGATGCTCTTTAACATCTCAGGTCATCAGCATCTGATTCTATTCAGGGCATGAAATGGCTGACAAATTTTGCTTAGAGGACTCTTCTTTCAGGCTTGATGTTCTTTTTCGTGCCATAAATGTACGACATGGGACCTGGGGCTTTACTTCCCTTCCGAAAGAAACCATATTTAGGATTTTTATGCCTGAAAAAATCCATCGATTCTGGCCAGGTTCAAACCTGCGATCTTGGGTTTCAAGGGCAAGTATGGTTACCACTACACCACCAGAACTGATGAAGAACTAATGAGTGGCAGGTATAAAGGGAGAGAGTGGTTTGTAGCTTGTGATTGATTATAAGCCCACTCTTTTAGTGGTCTTGCTCCAAACTGCCAGAAATATTCAATGGTTGTATGGGCAGTAGCTAAACGTATTGAAAATAAAGCATACTACTTACATTACTCAAAACAGGATATCTAAGATAGAATTTTTCCGTCACTATTAAAAATACAGAGCCAATCATTTTATCTCCTTTAGGAGCATATCAACCATTACCTTCGCATCAAATAATTCCTATTTCTTCAAAGTTTAGTACATACTAATTAATTTTGGAGAATCAACATTCATTGTGGAAGCTCAGTCTTCTAGTGGCACTTGATCTATGGTTACAATAAGAGTATAAGTTATACAAAGTTTTATGGTTGTACAAGGAGCATTCAATAAGAAATGTAACATATTCTTTTTTCTGCCAGTTTATCTTGAAAAATAAAACATTTTATGTGTGGTATTTTTTAAACTTTGTACACTCGTTCATGTAGTTATATGTTATTGTGTTAGGTGGCAATAGTGCAGTCAACTTTCAAAATGTAGTCTCTAAGTAATCTGCATTATAAACAAGAAATTAAAAATGAATTTTGGTGGAAAGTTAAACCATCACCACCATTCACAGATATATGAAAATGTGTATAGAGAGATGGTGATGGATATTGTCTGTTGAGCAAAAAGGATATTATCATCAGAAGCAGTCTCAGCAATCATCCCATGCTCTGGATGACTACACACTATAGTAACATTTGCAATGATAGAATTTGCTAATATTCTCATTCAGGACAACCAGAAAATAGGAACCAAATAACTTGCCTGTTCAACTTGATTTCTCTGTTGGCAGCATCAACACAATTATCCACAAGTTATAATATTCAAAGATTCAGGAGTCCTCAAAACTTAACAATTCTAAAGAACAGAGAATCATAATCTGTTCAGAGGTGCTACTACTTAAAAGGCTAAAAGTGACAATTTCTTATCTAACACTGTAATAGGAGGTGAAAAACAGATTTACCACCCTCAGCCTGAAATCAAAAAACAATCCATAGAGTGGCATCAAAAAATTTCCCCTTAATTGGTAAAGTCATGACTACATTCTTTTTGGATTCTGAAGGGTTATTTTGATCAATATATTTCCTTGTGGTGAAATGTTTAACTTTGAAATATGTGACAAAACTCTTAAAAAGTTGAAGAAGCTTTTCTGACACATTAATCTTCACAAAAAATGTGACCAAATTCATGACAGTGTGAAGCCACATACAAGTTCATGCACTCAGAATAGGTAACTTCAGTAGACAGCTCTTCCTCATCCACCCTACAGCCTGGATTTTCTATTTTCATTTTCATCTTTTTGGTACTCTAAAAAGTGCAATCTGCAGGAAAAGATTTTAAGATAATGAGGAAGTTGTAGCTGCAATACAAAGATGGCAGAGAGATAGATAAGAGTAGTACTGCAATGGCTTTACAAGTTCTGACATTTAGGGGCTCAAAGTCATAGATTTATAAGTATGTTAAAAATAGTGCTATTTAGCCAAAAAGATGATAAAAAATCCAGTGTATTGAAAACTTAAATAAAACAAATGCAAAAACAGAACAACTTTAATGCATTACTTATTGAATGCACCTCATGTTAGTGGGTGTCTCTGAAATAACAACATGCAATTTTTGCTTTCTTCTTCATTTCTATATAACTCTAATTATATAGACTTCTATAAAATACATTCATCTTATGTCTTAACATTAGCAGTTTCTCTAAATTTCTGCAAAAATATGTTTACTGCATAGCAGTTGCAATTTTTGCACCAGAAAACTTCTTAGAGAACTGAGTGCATTGCTCTTTAAATGTCAGTCAAGCTACTAAATTACTATGCAGCTGCACATAAATGGGATGCCATTATACTTATAGGTTAAGTATACTGTATTTTAGCCCTTGCCATGAGAGATTCTTTAGTTCCTTCAATGAGTGCCCAGTGTGCATTGCCTACAGCTGCAGGAAAAACATTGTTGGAGAATGACTCCAAAAAGAATATGTAAATAGCACAGATACTTAGTGCACATAAAGTGGTTTAATGCAAAAGGAAATAAAATGAGAGCAACTCAATCAAAAGAGTTAAGAACTATACTGCATAAAAATTTTAAAATATAAAGCAAGTATAAATACCTTGTTGATTGATCTTCCTATTATATTTAGGCTCGTTGGACCAAGGCAGGCAAGGCAGTTTATCACAATGCACATTTTTGTTTTTTGTTCATTCTTTTTGCATATTTAGACTGTGGCCCTGCGAGCACTATATTAATCCAAGTGCACTTCACAGCCACAGAGGAAATCTTGTTGTTTCATATAATGGAAGTCACTCAAAGCTCTGAAAGATAATTGATTATGAAACACATAGTAAAAATATAATATTTACAATCAATACTTTCTGAACTGAAAATCTTAACAAGAAAATGAACTAGACTAATAAAAACATACAAAGCAGAATGTAACAGGGACTGGAGCTCTGCTAACACTTTTAAATACAGCAATTGGTAAATAATATAATTTAGACATCTTTATCTAGAACAATACTTGTTTCAGGGTTGCATACCACTTAGCAGTAAATTGTTTCAAAGTTAGTGGTATTGCCAGTTTCTGAAATACTTACATAGGTAATACATTAATCAGTGTTTAGTAGCATAAGGAAAAATTAAGGGGAAAAGGGAACTTTGTTAAATAAAATCCAAAATATCCTACAAGAAGCGGGCATAGGACTAGTATGGTACAAGGAAGAAAGATTGGGTACAGGATTTTGGAAAGAGATAACAACAAGAATTAAGGATATCGAAAAACAGGAAATATGAGCAAATCTTAACACCAAAAAATCTCTGAAATTATATAGTACACTAAAAATGTGTGGGGAAGAAAATGATATATTGAAATTTGTGATAAGGTAGGAAGGGAAGGATTGGCATGGTATAGAACAGGAGTAAAATATTTAGGTAGATTAAAAAATGGATATACTAAGGGGAAATGTCCTATGTGTGCAGAACCAGATAGTACTTGGCATTGTATACTAGAATGTAAGCAAACCAAGTTTTGGAGGTAACAGTTCCTATTATGAAAGTGGGAAAACCTACCAGATGAAATAAGAGGTAGAAGAATTTTAAACTTAAAATCAGATGAAAACATTAAGGAAATGGGGAAATACATAATAGGCAAGGTAAGACAAAAATGGTTATGGGTATAAAGTGCTTAGGAAATGTGCTTGAGAATAATATTGTCAGTGAGAGGAGGATGAAATGAGTAGGGAAGGGAATGGGACTTGTAGATTCTTATACACCAATAACCAGGGTGTTAGTGTGTATAAGGTCCTAAGGAATAAGCAGCTCTCAAGGATAGAAATTGGGCTGAATGGGTTTAATTAAAAAAGAAGAAGGAAGGTTTATAATTGTAAGAAATATAACTTAATATTGTATTGAATGTATAAATTACTTTTAATGTTATATTTTTGGTTGGATCAGAGTTCTGTCCCCTGGATATTCCAGTAGGTAGCTGCTGATGAATGGGGACTGGAGGACTGAGCCAATCAAATTGAAATAAATTTTGATTGGAGTTAGTGCCTTCTGGAATTACCGAAGACACTGTTACTAATTGTTATATTTAAGGTTTTTTATGTGTTTATTTTGTTAAAAAAAATCTGTATGTTGATGCATGAGAAATAAATACTACTACTCATAGGTAATATTGATTGGAAGTGAGTTTATGGTTGACCTATTAAATTGGCCTTTTGAAATTAAAATAACACTTTTAAAATACAATAATTAAAAAAAAAGCAATAACCAAACTATTCTTCAGTATATATAAAACAATAGTGATAAAATATACGTTTATATACTAGAAATTGCTGGAATACCAGAGATGCACAGTTGTGTTGATGTAAGAACAATTGTTAACTTTCTAATGAGAGAAATACATGATAAGCTGAAAGAAAAAGTGAAAAAGTGACATATTCTGAAAAATTGTCATGACTGTATGCTTATATACATTAGTTCAAAAATTGCTTTGCAGATGTTTGAGAACACTTGGGAATGAAGAATGTGTATACAAACCATTAAAAATAAATCACAAGTAGCCCAAAAAAGTATTTAATGAAATAGCTATTTGTTAGATGCAGTTTGTGGTTTAGCTGAACCATTTCAGAACTATAATATAAATAGTGAAGAGAGACAGTGACTCAGCTGTTACATCTGAGAGCCAAGTTTAATGAGATGCCCCATAATTATATGGAAACTTTCTCACCATTTATTGGAGCATTTTATGGTATTAAAATTAAATATGGTATGTGGAGATACCAAAAACCTGGCATCCTTGAAAACCTTTGATACTTTCCACTATTTTGTGATTAAAAGCTTTGAAAATCTGAAGTGAACACAACGTAATGTGCACAGGAAATTCAAGTAGTTTTAGTCCAACCAACCAATGTTTGCCAGAAGCATAGTTCAGATCGTTAAAGGAGGAGCAGTCCTTTGTAATTCATATATAGGTTCTATAAAGTGAAACAGTCAACATTTCTTTTGATGTTCTAGGTATTTGAGCTTAACATATTTACAATAAAAGTATTATATTGTATTGTATTGTATTATTGTAAATATGTTAAGCACATTGAAATGACTGCAATGTTGTACAGTACAAGTACATTAGTAAATGTTGTTTACCTGCAAAGTAATCTATTTTCAATTTCATAATGACTAATTCTGGTGAAATAAGTGCCTTCTTTTTGTTCTATTAAAAAATGTTTCTTGCTTTCAGGCTTGAGTGAAATAATGCAAAATCATTTTCTGATATTTAGAATTACAAACTTTTTTCAAAGTGTCAGTTTGTAATTCAATCAGTTAGTAGTATTGCCCCCATATAACCACCAGCTTCTCCTTCATGAGCTTATGGCACTCCATTACTTCATAATTTTAAAACGTAGGTACTACATGTTAAATAAAAATGTCACATTATCCTCCTCACAGTAGATACTAGAAGACTGCACATTTTTGGTCACATACAACAAAACTATCATTCACATTTATCAGTTCCTCTGTACTAATGGGCCTAATTCCTGCTAAAATATTTTCTTTTATGTTCCTTTAGTGTTTGAGAATCAGATGCATATACTTTATTTTTTAATGTTCCCCATAGGTGAACTCAGAAACTACTAGGAAGGAAGAATGAGCAGGCCATATACCACTGGCAATTATATGGACAAATGACAGTGTAATTTTGTCATGAATGAATTAGCAATATGAGTTGTGGCATTATACTCCTGATAATTCAACTCTTAGTCTAGCACAAATATCTGAGAGGTACCTATTGCACTTTTTTCAATATATTGATGTAACTGTTAATGTGAAATGGTTCCAACCAATAATATCTTAAAAACCATTATGGTTTTTATGGAATTAATCTGAGAGAGTTAAATTTTAATAAATATTACTAAAATGTTAAGAATAAAAAAATCTTTTGTAGATACATTTCATAAAAACAATTATCTGAAATAGAACAGTATACATTTTAGTGGAGTAAGTAAAGAAAGAAAGTAAGTAGAGTAAAGGTAAAAAGATAATTAAAACAAAATTGGAATAAAATAAAACAGCATAAAAACAAAAGCAGGTGAGCTATATCTGAAGTACTTTGTTGCCAGCTTGGAATTGAAAATGTAAAGATGTGCTCTTACCATACTACTTTAGGTATTGTTTCCCAGATAACAGAGATGAGGCACATTACTCAAACTAGCACTTCCATTTTGTTCCCTTTCCTCAGGATTCTTATCTGGCCTGGTTGTACTTCAGGAAGACCCATACATTTGAATGTGAACAAGACTGTCTGCTGGCCAAAATTTGCCTCAAATCTGCAACAGAAAAGCTTAACTATAATGACCGTTTTTAAAGAAAATAATACTTATTTCTTGTTATGTGACAATTAAATGAGATTTATTGTTGATCACTTGAAAGTTAATGAAAATATCAAAAAGTTCACTTTCTACAGAGTTGTTCCAATGCATATTAATTTGAATATTAATTAAAATTGCATTATAAATTATTCAACATTAATCTATTTAAACTTAAATACAAATGAACATATCAAAAAAGAACTAATTGGCACTCATAGAAGAGAAATAAAACCAATACATATTAGTACTCATGAAAACTACACCACCTTACTCTCCATAGTTCTCTGCATAATGCTGCAATTACTATAAAAAATACACATTTGTGAAAACATTAGGGAACTTGGGTACATATGATGTCACTTCAGACTGTACTATGGGGGAAATGTTTTTTGTTAATACTGGCTACAGTCATGAGTTAGAAATAAAGTTTTAAAGAAACTAGGGTTAAAAATAATTTAAAAAAAGTAAAAAATAATGGTATGCAAGAAAGAAAGTAAACTTAAAAGAGATGAAAAATGGTGGTAATGAAACTGAAATGAAATAGTTAAGAAATTGGATTATTTAGAGGTTTGGTTAAATAACAAAGGGAGATGGACAAAGCAGGGAAGGAATGTATTAAGCAAGGAAAAATTAACTATTAATATTATAAGAACCTGCAAAGAAAATTCCACGTATGAGTGTAACATGGCTTGAGAGAATTTATTCAACAATCGTTGAATCCAAAATGTTGTATGGGGTTGAAGTATGGGGTACAGAGAGGTGGTTGGGGTGGGTGGGAGTATATTGAAAATATTCACATAGCATTTTGTAAAATGATGTTGGAATTACTGACTTTAAATGGGGTGGCATTGGTGGAATTAGGAAATGTTGATATAAAAGGCATGGTAGTTAAACGTATTATGAAATAGATTTTTGTACCAGGGATTTTCATAGTGAAATATAGCATAATATGTCATATTGTATTATGAAATATCGGTATAAGATATCATCAGAGAAGATGGAGACATAGCCAAAGATTGTTTACAGGTATTAGAAAAAGATAAAGGAGGAAAATGTTGGTTAGCTCAATTAAAGGGAATAATTCAAGGGGTTAGAATAGGTGAGGTGGAGAAAGGACATGAAATAAAGTGAAGAAAAGGAGGACATGGAATAAAGTGAAGAAACGGATGGGTGATATTGGGAAGCAAGAAATATGGAGTAGTTTACAAGATAAGAGTACCTTGAAACATTATAGTAAATTTAAAAAAGAATGGGGGCAGGAAAAATATGTAGGTTTTTGTAATAAAAGGGGAAGGGAAGGACTTGCCTGAGCAGGTATATTAGGGTTAAGTGGATTAAAAGGAGAAAAGGAAGAGTGTCCATTATTGGAGAAATGGAGAAAGATTTTCTTTGAATAGTTTAATGTTTACAAACTAAAGATTGGAGAGTTTATGATTAGGAAATGGGATAATTTACAGACAGAATTGTTGATGATAAAAACTTTTGGATGAGGAAACAAGGAGTTTTTGAAAAAATGTACAAGTATTGTTTAACTTGTGAACTGTAGTGGTAAAATGTAAAATGTTGATGCATATATTTTTCTTCTTGTATATTAAAATTGTTAATTATAGTTAAATTTGTAATTTGAATTAATTATGTGGGAATAAATATTTTATTTCATTACAGCAAAATCCTAAAAATAAGGGGAAGGTCAGTGCAAACTTAATCCTGAGTTCTCATTGACTAAGTCATTTATGTTTGCATTAACCTCTAGCTCAATTCCATTGAATATTAATTTAATGAAAGCCATTTTTCTCCTTGAGATTTAGCTGTACTACTGAATGGAGGAAACAGAATGCAATCACTGTATTTAAATTATATGAAAAAGTTTCAACTGATTCTCTGAAGTAGAGGGGAAAAAGAAAAATAATCTTATTTTAATAGTATCCATCTTGGATTCTTGGCAAATCTTTCTACAGCTTCCATTCTCTGTCCCCTTTTCTAAATCATTATTCATTTAAAGCTTTGCATAATCACTATTACAATCATCTTTCAACATAACTTATGGTGCTATAAGCTTTTTCAATAGTATTCATGGAGTAAGGCTGCACTGTTCAGACAGTTATCAGTGCTATTTTTACAGCTAGAACAAATTTGTGGGGCTTTTTAATCATTTTGACTATTTCCCAGTTATTTAACACCAAGCAATCAAGTGTTTCTTTTTTTCCCCTTTCCTTTTCTTTCCTTCATTTCACACATTATCATTTTTCTTGGCCCATCTGCCTTCTTGCTGTGCCTAGGACAATGCTGCTTGAAGTTTCCATGCAATTGTTGCATGTCTGTCAGTAGCACCAAGTTTGTGCATTTTAGGAGGATAGCACTGATAATTTGGTTAAAAATTAAAACTTATTAAAATGTAAGTGAAAATTAATATTATTCTGTAAAAACATTATAAACTGATTCAGTTTCAGATCAAGTTTGCATGTACACTGGTATAATTATCAATCATGTGCTATATTCTTCAGTAACAGCATGTAGCATTACTGTTGGCTCTGGCTATATCTTTTTCATCATTCTGCAATTTTCAAGTCTGTTACATGTGTGCTATTTTGGGCAGGAGCTTTTGGTAGGTGACTGCATCATCTTGCTTGAGTGGTACTTGACTTATTGTTGGATGCATGTTTATTTTACTAATATTTTATAGTGTTATTTTGGGAGCTGAAGAATAAATTCATTGCAAAGTATATTTATTAATCCATTCTCTAGAAGTATGAAAAGAAATATTGAAGTGAAATGATTAAAAAGACCTGCATTTTTTTATTGTAAATAAAAAACAAAAGATGGGAAAAGACATGTATACAAGTGAAAAATTCAGAAGATCCATAAGGGAACAATTAAGTATGTGGTTGTGAAATAAGGAATGCTCCACCTTTCTTCCCTTTGGTAACAGTGATGCAGCAGAATGATTGATTTAAGTTCTAAACAAGGCATAAAAAGCATGAATATAATATGAAACATATAATGTTTGAATTGGCAGTATAAATGTAACAACAGTGTCAAGCTGTACATGTTAAGATGCAAAATTGAAAGGAGGAGGGGTGAAATAGGTATGAACTTTACAAAATTATTGTTTATATGAATTTTTGTATGGCTTTTGAGCTTACTTTGGAAGGCAATGACAAGACTAATAATTTTATTAATTCTGGTGTCTTCTTAGGACTAACAGATTTTGTGATAAGTATAGATAATATTGTACAGGATCATATGAAATAGAACCAAGTGAATTAAAGATTTTGGAGATCTTTTGAATGGGAGTTGCAGGAGAGATGCAATTTCTGAAAGTATCTTAAATTATGTAAATAATCTCACTATATAGTCACGCAAGCTTTTGCCATTATCAGTGGTGCAATAGGAAGATATAAAATTTAGTACTATTTCAATGTGCTATGCTCAGCAACTGAATTAATTATGGGACAAGGTACTACACAAAATAATGTATTTTCTTTTTTTTTATTAGCTTCCTCCCTATATTTTCAAGGTCATTAAAACATGTCTTGTTCCCAAGATTCAGTGGTGGCTGACATTGGTATGAGCTATCTAGTAACCAGGCAAAACTTTAAACCAAGAAATGTTAATGTAAATTTTTAGAACAAGAGAGTTTAAAATAGTGTTTTCTGGAACTGCAGAAAATGCCATAAGGTATATCTTGTCGTAGAGATGGTTTGGTAAATTGTTTGGAGGATGAAGAATTCCTTTACTGGTTAATATTTTTCTGCAAAATAATGTCATGTGTAAACATTTTAAACAAAAAGTTATGACTAAGGTCAATTGATACAATTAAAACAAGAAATAGAATGTCTCATTTCATGGGGTTGTTTGGTAGCTCATAGAATGTGCAAACTACTAAAACTGATTCTTCAAAATGTTGCCAGCTTCAGAGATTTCTCTGAGACTTTTCCAGAAAAGGGAACTTTAAGGTGTTGTTCAATGTTATTCCATTCTGGATAAGAATAGGTTAAAGAATAGCTCCACATTCACTAAATTATTTTTAAAAATATAACATTACAATGCATTTAGACAAAGCCTTAAACCTTACATAATTTTAATCACAAGTCATAACTTTAAGGGTACTAATTTTATTGTACATAAAAGAGTTCTAGGAGTATGTAAACACCATTGTTCTACAAATGCATCAAACATGTGCTCAGTTTTATGGAAAAAAAATATTGTTTCTTAGAGGATATGGGGTTATTTACACTTAGGAACTAAAGAACAAACTTAGCAACATTTTTTTCAAGAGTGTGATTTTCAGTCAGATAACTGAATACACTATAAGCCATAAAGTGTGCATATGAAAACTAGATTAACTTCAGTATATCCTTAAAATGTAAATAGTTGAACAATAGCTCAGAGAGGAATATAAGAATTTTCTTTATAAAATTGAGCTGAAAATCTAATGACTGCATTATTCAGCATGTTTACATTTAAAATTGTGTGTCAGCTATGCAAAAACACCTAAGAAGATGCAAGTTTCTTTGTCTTTAAAATATTTATATGAATTATTAATAAAAATGTTTTTTTTCCCTTCTCTTGAAAAATTTGGAAATTTAGATGTATGAGATTTTCATTCCTAGGTGTTTTAGATATTATTTTTCCAATTTTATAATTTTCTACGCATTAAAACTTTGTGGAAATATTAATGGAATGTAAATTAAAACTATACTTAAAATTTTATACATATTTCTATCTTTTAATACACTTACTCTGTGCTGATGTTTACTTCAGGTGGCTTCCCCATTGCATTTTGCACCACAAGAAAGAGTTTTGTGACAATTTCAATGACATGGCCAGTCTGGAAGACAAAGTCGCCTTTCTTCTTTCCCAAATCACTCTGAAACAGGCAGCCAGGTATGTTCTGGTGGCTCGTCACATCCGAGCTAGGACTGGGCTAAAATCACACACAACCAATAGCTACTACACTAGCAACTACTGCAGTACCACACAAAGCCTACAACAGGATCTCAAAGAGTCTTCAAACATTTACGCAGATTAAAACAAACTATAGTCACAACAAAATTATTAAAAATAAGAAAATGAAAATATATACAAGGCAGCTAGAAGGATACCAAACTGAATTTGTTAACAAAAGCAATACTCTAATGCTGTTTTGCTATGTTAGGGTAAAATGCATTATATGAAATAAATAGAAATTATTTTAAACATCAAAGCATAAAACAAGAAGTTTAAATTTCATAGGTGTAAAAATGAGCTTTAAATCTAAGATTTTTTTTAATGGTTTTTAACGCCCGTTTTTACTACTGAGGCATCACAGATGGTGAACACTGATGATACATGAGATGAAATGATAAATTGGAAAGGAATTTTTAAGAAAGGAAACATTCCAGGCCTAAGTTTAGGGTACCTCCCCAGCATTCGCCATTTATGAGGACTAAGGAAAACCTGGAAAAAACCTCAGTCAGGGAGGATGGTCCTGGTGGGATTCGAACCCCAGACGTCCTACTCACAATCCACACCTTAATGATCTAGGCCACCCATGGCGGTAATTCTAAGATTAAAAGGTATTTGGATATAAGGAAAGATAAGTTTAAGGAAGTTATGGTTAATGTTCAGAAAAAAGGCATATTTCTAGCTATACTATGTACATTTTAAAATGAATGAAAAGAAAAGTATATGGAAATTAAAAAACAAGTGTAGTTAAGCAATATATTCCTTTCAATTAAACAAGATAGAGCTACTGAGAAATTTGAAAGTTATACAATGTGCAGTCAAAACTACTATTACAGTCACCATGAAATAAGTTCTGGAGTACAACATTGTATGATAAAGTGTAAACAGGATAATACAATTTGAAGAGAAAGAAGAACTGTACTAAGAAAAACAAAAGTTATAGAGTCACAAAACAAAAGTTATATTAAGCAGATCCTTCACATAGTAACAGGTGGTATTAGCAGCTATAGCTTTAGCAACCAAATTGAATGATAATTATGTTTGTTTATGCTAAGCACCAAGAAAAGAAATACACCTTAAGAACATGGGATGATCATTGAAATAACTCTGGATATAGATTTAAATAGCAGGAATTTTCACAGTAAAATAACATTAACAGCTTATTTATGAGGAATTCACTTAAATTTCACTAGTTTTGTTCCAATTACTTGGATATGTTTTGAAAGCTGTCCAAGTAAGTGAAATAAAACTAGTGAAATTTGAGTGAATTCCTCATAAATTATTTAATTTTTATACTACATTTCACTGTGAAAAGCCCTGCTATTTAAAGCAATGAACATGTTTAGAATGTCTAGATAAAATACTTATCTTAAATATTGTTCTAATTGCAGCCACAAAGCAAAAATAAAATACTATAAAATCATAATATGGAAAAACCTAATCATAGTTTTAAAGGACATTCTAAGACATTATTTATGAGAGGGAGAAAAGAAGAAAGGAGGGAAAGGGAGGAAGCTACAGAGAAAAGACAATGAAAAAGAAAGGTATCTAGGGTAAAGAGGAAAGAAAGAAAGGAGGATGGAGTATGAGGAAGGAAGCTGCAAAGATAAAGGAAATGAAAAAGAAAGGTGTGTAGTGTAAGAAGGGAGAATAGAGTACGAGGAAGGAACCTGAAAAGATAAAGGAAATGAAAAAGAAAGGTGTGTAGTGTGAGGAAAGAAAGAAGAAAGAAAGAAAAATAGGAAGGGAGAAAGGAAGGATGGGAGGGAGGGAGGTAGGTAGGGAGGTAGGTAGGAAGGAAGGAAGGAAGGAAGGAAGGAAGGAAGGAAGGAAGGAAGGAAGGAAGGAAGGAAGGAAGGAAGGAAAGGGAAGGGAAGTAATAAAGCACAAATAATACATGAATGATAAAGATGGAAAATATAAAATAATACAAATTAAGCCTTGACCCATCAGAGCACACTATAAAAAATACATTTTGTTTTTTTTCTCAACTGGTTTATCTTGGAAAATGCAATGTAATTTCTTAAAACCTTTGCATATTAACTAGTTCATAAACTTCTGCTTGGCTACAGCATTACAGTTAGCTTTCAAAATAGAGTCTAAGTCATATGCAAAGAGCAGTAATTAAATTTATTTTGGTGGGAAATGACACCATACCAAAATGTAGAGGAATTTGTGAAATGTGTTTGCAATATTGAGCTAGATAAAAGCACTGTTAGGCATTGAGCGAAAAGGCTATCATCATTGGAAGATGGTCAAGGCAATTTTAGTAAATATACACGCTCCAGGCTGCTGTGCACTGCAGTCAAGTCTGGAATGATGAAACTAATGACATTCTAATTTGGGACAATTGGCAAATAACACCATACACAAACTGTCGGAGTTTGGCACGAGCAGTAGTAGCAAGAAGACATGTGTGCACAATGCTCCAAATGGTATAGAGCTTGGAAAGATGGATGATTATTTGGAAATATATCAAGCCAGAATTGAAAGATATGCAAGCAGAAGAAAGAAATGAAGGGAAAAGTACACTAATGAACAACAAGCAGCTGTGGGTGTTAGATATATTAACTGTAATATTGACAATTGGGGACATCAAATTGAATCCATGCCCTGAAGATATGAGCCAGATAATGGCTATGTTGAAAATTATCTTAGAAAATATATACCTGATCTGGAAAAAATAGAAAAGAGGATCAAAATGAAGTTTGATAGTAAGATAAAAGAGGTCCAAGGGCATGCCACATATTATGGAAAAAAAGTGCATGAAGAACTTCAAGTATGTAAAGAAAAATTGGAGAATTTGGAGAGAAAAATTGAAGCAGAGTTAATAAGGCACAATTCGATACTGTTTGGAGTAGATGAGAACAGAAAGAAGCAAATGCTGAACATTTAAAGAGATATTTGAGAAAGATTTGGAGATTTAAATTGGCTGAGTGGGAAGTGATGACTTACTTTAGAATTGGAAGAAGAGGAAACAAACCCAGACCAATAGTAGTTAGATTAGCAACAAATGAATTTAAATGATCAATTTCAAGCAATGCAAGGAAACTGAATTTTCATAGAACAAGTCTATGGAAAAGAAGAGAGGAATGTTAGGAAATCATTACTAAATAAAATTAAACAAGCCAGGGAAGAAGGCAAAAAACCCTTTGTAAAAGGTATGAAACTATGGATTGATGGGTAGAAACAGGATGCAAGTTAGCAGCAAAATGCGAAAGAGCAGATAACCATAAATGGCAATTTAGCAGCATATTTAGCAATAGAAGTTGTGATGTCTGAACATGAGGAAAGAGGAGAAGATACACTGACAAGATGCATGTGGCAGGTGGAGAGAGGAGAGGAAGAAGAAGAAACCTGTGTGATGTAACCAAGGGGGTGTGTAACTTCAAACAATAGGAAAAGAGCAGAAGCAAAGGTCTTGTCAAACAGCCCAGAGCAGATTATGTGGTAGTGATAGTGGACTTAAAGTGATGTAAACGCTCGAGGATAGCATAATAGAAATAGCTGATAATGAGAATGTGGCTTCAGGAAAAAGAAGAATGAAGCATAAAGCGAAATAGGAGAAATTCAGAGGAGAATGAAGTGGTTCAAGATAAGAATTGGACTGGAAGGTGGTGTTATGTAATGCAGAGAGTTTAAGGTTGAAAATAATAGGTGGTGAAGTGATAATGAGGTTTTTAAATAAGGGCAATGGAGTAAATGTGAGTAAAGTGTATATTTACAGAAGAAGGGCAAGTAATGTGGTTAAAGATATATAAGATGAAGGAAGGAAGAAAGAATATCTAGATTAGATTAGTGTATGACCCACCTGAGTCTTTATAGTTTTACAATGAAAATTTGTATTTAAAACTAAATATAGGCATGGTCAAATTAAGCAGACAGCATCCTAGTATCAAGTTTATTGTAGTTGGTGATTTTAATGCCAGAGTAGGTGAATATAACATAAGATTTATGAGTTTAGAAAATGAATGTGTATGGGTGAAAAATGATGAGCAGGCAAGGAAAGTAGAGATAAGATGCTGAATAAGGAAGGCGGAAAATTGATTGAGTTCAATGAATTGCATCATCTAATTAAGTGCTATGGTTTAAGGGGAGAGGGAAGAATTCATATTTATGAATGTAACTGGGCAAAGTGTGATTGATTATATGCTATGCAGTGAAGGAGTCAATCAGGTGCCAGTAGATTTTAAAGTCCTGGATGCAATAACAAGTACTGGGCACTTCCCACTAAAAATGAGGATGAGCTATGAATGCCATAGCGAAGAGGAAGCAATGTAATTGAAATATGTAAGATGTTTTAAATGGAAAGAGGAATATGCAGAGTATTTCTAGGATAATTTGATATCCAAAATAGGGGATATAAGAAAGTATGGAATTTTAGAGGTACTGAAAACAGGAAAGTTAAAGGCAGCACTAGAAAGCATGGAATGAATGGTAAGGTGGGCAGGAAGTAAGATGGAGAGTGTGTAAAAGCAAAGAAAGAAGTGTTTAAGGATTTATTAAGGTGAATGAGGTTAGAAGTGGAAGATGATGGGCATATATTTTTGTTTAAATAGGGGAGGGGATATAAGTGTCTAGCTCATGATAAAAAGAAAGAGTGACAGCAGAGAATAGGTGAAAAAATTAAGGAAGCTGTGATAACTACAAATAGTAAATATATATGGTCAATTGTTAAGGATATCTTAAGAAAGAAAAGGGTAAGAAATAAGATAACACCAATGGAATAGAAATATCAATTTAGAATTCTCTTAGGGGGTGGAAAGGTTTAGAGTTATGAATTAAATATAAACAGTACTGTAAACAGTATAGGATGTTTAGATAAAGAATTATTATGAGTGAGATAGGATATCAAAACAAAATTTTAAAAGAAAAAGGCTTCAGGAATAAATGGAATTCCAAGAGAATTTTGTTAAATGTTTTGGAAAATGAAAGGAGGTATGAGGCTGCGAACAGAGTTATTAAGTAGGATTAAGGGGATGAAAGTAATACCTGAGAGCTGAAAAATGAGCATGATTGTGCCAGTATATAAAGTGAAAGATGAATATAAATAACCTAATCAACTACAGAGGAATTAGTTTGTTATCCATTTTAGGTAGAATACACACAGCATATAAGTTGATTTGATTTGATTTATTTACGGACGCTCTTTAACATCACAGGTCATGAGCGTCCCATTCTATTCAGGGTGTGAATTAGCCAACAAGTTTTGCTCAGAGGCCTCTTCTTTCAGGCTTAAGGTTCTTTTTTGTGCCATAAATGTACGACATGGGACCACAGCTTTACTTCCCTTCTGAAGGAAGCCATACTTAGGATTTTGACGCCCAAAAAAATCCATCGATCCTGGCTGAGTTTGAACCTGCAATCTTGGGTTTAGAAGACAAGTATGGTTACCACTACACTACCAGGACCAATACATATAAGCTGGGAAGTAGTATGAGTGGGCAGAAATAAAAGGTAAATTACCAGAATTTCAAGCAGTTTTGAGAAAAGGAAAAAGAACAATTGATACAATTGATCATACTTAATGATAATTCATACTATAGTAGATAAATGTTTAAGAAACAAAAGGGGTAAGGTATATATTTCCTTTGCAGATTTTGAGAAAGCAATCAATACAATAAACAGGGATACATTGGCATACAAATTGAGGAGCAAGGGAGTCAGTACTGAATTTATCTAGAACTGCAAAAATTACATGAAGGAATCAGATTTTGTGGCAGATGTGAAGATAATAGAAACACAGATTATATGAGATAAAATCTATGTTTGAGACAAGGATGTAAATTGAGCCCAATATTATTTAATTTAATGTGAAAAACTCTGCATTGGTAAAACAAAGATAACATTGGCAAACAGTTAAAAGAACATTTCAGAAACATAAAATACAAGCAGTTAGAGAAATCAGCAGTGGCATCTCATTTCTGGACAAAAACCACAATATACTGAATAAAACAAAATTATTAAAATCAGTGCAAGGACCTACACAATTACCAACATGGGAGAAACTCTACATTTATAAGTAGAAAGACAGTTTATTGAACTTCGACACTTCCGGTGATGAAAACATAAACTTTAAGTTCATCACACCTTCAACAGAGCAGATTACACATTGCCACAGGATAACAGTTTATCCTCCAGTCACCCAAGGGCTGGCAATGCAAACAAAGGGTTTGTAAAACCGGTCCTACATATTTAAGCAAGTGGAGCAAAAGAGCGTTAGTTCAACTCATTCACACAATGATCTAAACATTTCCATTTATTTGCTAATTAATAAATAAATAACCAAATAAAAGAAAATAAAAGCCAAAAAAGTAGAAAACAAAAAACAATAAAGACAAAAATAATATAGATGCACTATTAAAAATATTTATTCTGTTTTTTGTTATCATTACAGACAATAAGCAAAAACAACAGAAACTGCAACAGGCAAATATAAACAAATCATTACATATGCATGCACACATATGTGACACCATCTTTGCATGACCTAAGAAAACATGACACATTTAAAGGATATATCTTTTTGAGATTGTACACTAATTTAAAATAAACATTTGCATTCTTGATATACAGAGTATATCAGAATAGCTATTCCTAATTTTCTGATGTGATAGAGGACATAAAATAAACCTTTTTCCTTAATAAAGTAATGCTCAAAAATGCTTTGTTTTCAAGTTATAGTGGTAGGAACGAAAAAATGAACTAATATCAATTTGGAAAGATACTTTATTTACTTACTATTGTTACATAGTAACTCTATATATAAAATACCAAATATTAAGAAAATGGTATTGACAAACTATAGGAGCTGTTCAAAATTGCGACCTCAATTGTTGGCATACAAAGTATAACACTGTATGATTGAACAATGAATTTTTTTAAATATCTGTGGTTGATTATGAAGATCATCAAAAGCAACAATAATTCTGGCAACTGATTTTTCTGCTGTGTTGATTAATGTTTCATAAATAATTGATTTAATATTACCCCAAACACAAAAATCAATTGGAGTCATGTCTGGGGAATGTGCTGGCCAGGCAACTGGGCCTGCTCTCTGTGTCCAATGATTCAGAAAATGTGCATTTAAATAATTTCAATAATTTAAGCCAAAATGCACAGATGCAATGTCGTGTTGAAAGATAATTTTTTTCCGAATATTATTAATCAGGATATCTTCAAGTAGCTCCAAAAACATTACTGCAAGAAGAACGCCATAAACATGTTTATTCAATAGTACAAGCATAACATATAGAACAACTCCAACTGAAATATTTACAGAAAACTTCCATTGATTGCAGAGATTCTCCACATCTTTAGGATTAGAATTACTTCAAATGTAACCGTTGTGTATACTGGTAAACCATCTCTTGAAAAACATGCCTCATCTATCCATAATATGCATCTAGCAAAATAGGCTCATTGTTAAATACCATTCAGCAAATTGTTGTCTTTTAGAATTATCATCTGGGATTAATGTTTGTACTTTTTGAATATGAAATGGACACATTTCATACTCACTTAAGACTCTTCATACAGACATGTGACTGCTATTCATGAAATGGGCAATAGCTCAAGTATTCATGGATTATTTTCAAACCTCAACTAAACCTCATCTTCAAAGTATAATGTTCTCACAGTTCAATTCACTCCTGGATTTATTTTCTTTACCTTGGAACTGGCTACCATCTTGAAGACATTGATCCAGTCTTTAAAATGTTGATAGCAAGGAATATGGGTGCCGAGGGTGCTCACTTTGCCAAATTAGCTTTGCTATAAGCTGCTCCAAATGCCTTATGCATTTCTGCAAATTCAATATTAATATATGAATGCATTTTAATACCATGAAATTAAATAAACAGATCTCATAGAAGATATTTTGTGACCTAAAACAACAAACTAACTTCATATAATTGATATCATTGTACGATTCAGTTGAACTATACTCTCTTAATGCTTCACTTACTGTCATAATGTATGGAACCTGTTTTAAGTTGGAATTCTGGCTGAAGATGGGAACTAAATGTTCTGGAAACCGGTTCCATACATTATGACAAGTAAGTGAAGCATTAAGAGTGTGTAGTTCAACTGAATCATACAATGATATCAATTATATGAATAGCTTCACTCTGCAAATTTCAATTTACATTTAATTTAGTTTAAACTAACTTCAGTTGTTTATTATTTCCATGGTAACAAGAAGCTGAAACATAAATACATGATCTCCGTCTTTTATATTGAAAACTAAGTATTTCTGGACACTATTTTTTATGAAAAAATTTTTATTTTGATGTCCTCTGTCACATCAGAAAATTGAGAATAGTTATTTTGATACATCCTGTATATTAAAACTGTTTCATAAAGTGAAGATAAAGTTTTTTTCTGTATTAAAATTCCATAAAATAAGAGACAAAATAAAAATTATTAATAAATAATAACACATTTGCTTCATTTTGTATACTGAAGTACAGTGTTACTATTTACCAATAAATTATTTATATCATTTTTTATTTCACAATTATTAACTTACATGTAAATTACATATTGATGCAAAATACTTTCTGCAAAATGAATATACTTGTGAATTAATGTTTTCTTGGGAACCTTTTACTGGTAGGGTATATTTAGACACTTTTTTAATAATAAAAAATTAATGCTGTTAAAACTAAGTTGTTATCTATGGAATTAAATAAAACATTTAAAGAGGACATATGTACTACATGTATTCTCATTAATATGTTATTAAATGAGATTATTTGTTGTTTTGAATGCAATGCTATTATTTTTCATAATGTACTTACAGCACGAACATGGAAGACAGCAACATCATCCAAATATGGACTGAGGGATAACCTATATATTTCTGCTGCTGGCACACGGTACTTTATTTGTAGTGTGCGCTGATCTAAAATCAGCATTGAGCTCGTAGACAGTACAAACAGGATTGGAACAAACTGTGCACATAAACACAAATAAAGTTAACTAAGTATATTTTGCCAATATAAGTAAAAAGTACATATCATATAGAACTTAACCCAGAGAAAGAAATAATAATCTGGTGCATAATGAATATTTTATGCTCTTTATTATTTTCTCTCATTTCTTTTTTATTGGACCTTTATTTTGTTTTCCCCTTGCACATGGCCAGCTGCACACACCAAGGGTCATGGGCATTTACCACTGATAAGCTTGGTTGGGCACATTTAAGTTCAAAATGTGTATTGGATTAAAGATAAGATTAGGTTTTACTTCCTTTGAAGTTTTGAAATTTGAAATTGCTCTATTATCATATTTCATTTCTCTGTTTGCTATGGTTTGAAGATTTAATATAGAACAAAACTTTTTTATTTGCTGTAGCTTTTTAAGAAATGAATCAGTGATATAAAGAATTTGAAGAATATTTTCCACGGGTTCATCCACCTGACATATCTACAACTGATAAAATAATACTTAAATTCAAAACAACAGGATCAATAAATTAAGATTATTGTATGAGTGAGTCAAACTATATACTCTCATTGTCTCTACTTTGTTGAAATATTTCACAGACCATCATCTGCATCCTCAGCTAACCATCTACGATGATCTGTGAAACTGTTCTATATTTAAACAAGTAAGTAGAGCCAATAAGAGTGTGTAGTTTGACTCCATCATATGATAATCATAATTATATGATTAGCTTTACTCTAAAAGTTCGAATTAGCATTTCTAGTTAGCAGGATCAGGATTGGACAAAAATACACAGGCAGCATGTTTTATAGAGGAAAATCTGAATGATACCTCTACTTGATTAGCAGAATCACCACAGTAATTTCCTGCAAAGTGAGCACAACAAGCAGGAGCCAGCCATACATCAGCAGTACAATTTTTCTGAAATTCATCCCTATGAGATTTTGAAGATGCCTGCCTAACAGTAGACTAAAGGAGAAATTTCATCTTTTGTGAAAAAGGTAAGAATTTTTTCATACTTTGCCCATCATACAATGGGCTGGGTATTCCCAGTGGCTAGCTCATTCTACATGCTGAGAAAAACAAAACACAGACTCAATACCTACAAACACACTAAAAATATTTTTCATACATTCTCAGTTTAACTTGTTCATCAATTGTAAATCTTTTTAATTAATCATGAATTTTAATTTCATGATTTTTAATAAAAATTATAACAAAACCAATATTGGTTATTTTTGTAAGTAAAATAATAAGAAACAATAGAAGAAAAATTCTATTTCATAAATACATTATATGTTCTTTCATACATTCAACTAAATACACAAAATATTTAGAAATAAAACAGAAGATAAAACTTAAATATGGCAATATATAGACAAATGCTAGAAATCTATAAGAACAAGAATTAGAATATAATGTACAGTCCCTTTCAAATCTTTTGTACAATTATAGTAAAATGTTTTCTCCTTTATTAAGTTGGCGTTAATTCCCTGCTTAACCCTTCCTGAAATAGAAACTAAGACTACCTCAGCCTGCAGTGGCAAGAGCAAACTAGAGTTAGGCCACGAGTAATAATCTTTAATTTGGTTGGTTTCATAATAGTTATTTATATAAATAAAATGCAAGATGACATTGTTATAAAAACAGATTTAATATTATAACAAATAGCACAAAGTTGTAATTAAATGGTCACACTTCCTGCTTAATGAACATGAAGTTTTGAAATGAAGATATGACAGGATAAAAATTTATTATTTCCATTTTTTTTTAATTTGATTAATCAGTAATTCAATCAGCATATTATCTTAGAATTTTGTCCAATCTTGCTTTCATGGAAGTCAATAACTTTTATAATGCACAATGAAAGTGCATCACCCTAAGCAGCTTGTATTATTTCCATTAACTAATGTAACATGGGAAGCCTTCTGACATTCATATTCATCATATATTGCACTTCAGCCCAAGCATTTTCCATTGGATTGAGTTTAGAATTCTAGGAACTTAAGGGATAAGCAAAATATCATCTTCATTAGTTTGAAACTACCTCTACAGTAACAGAAAGATATAAATGCAGGAAAGGTCCCGCATTAAAAAAATGTCAGTAGTGCACATCAACTTATTTATACACATTTTTCAAATTTAAAATGCGTATGTAGTAACAAAGTTTATTAATTTCTTAAATGTAAAATTGGAACTTAAACACAGTGAAGCCAATCATATTAATGGATATCATTGTATGATTAGTTGAACTACACACTCTTAAAGCTTCACTTACTTTTTATAAATGTATGGAACCGGTTTCGAGAACATTTGTTCCCATCTTCAGCCATGCTAAGGTTCAACTCATTTATAAAAAGTAAGTGAAGCTTTAAGAGTGTGTAGTTCAACTAATCATACAATGATATCCATTAAGTTTATTAATGTTTTTGATGTAATGAACATGTGGACAAGTGCAATTTACACATTCTATATAAATGAGAAAGATGTCTCTCCATTGTAGGTACCTATAAAGAATGACCTATATAACTGTCATCTGCAGCTTTTATCTAAAATGCTTGTATACAATTATTACTTTTACTTAAAATGATAGTATTTACCTTCTGGAGATGCATCAGCTGCAGCATGCATGTGATTTATAACATTGTATTTTTCAGTATGTGGATATATTGGTGGGAAGTCATGTCTTTCAATATCCCAATATAGCTCTCATTTATATTTGCCAACTCATTAAGACAATCCCCCCTTAAGGCACAAATAACACACTGAAGTTACTTAAGTTTTAATGCTTATAAAAGCTTTTATTGAAGCTTACATATGTCTCCACATTCTTTTGTGTTTCATCATCTCAGGGTTAAAAATGCTGCATTTGCACTGATTCTGCATCAAGATATGAAGAATTCTTTTCAAATGTATTACAAAATAATTTCTGGCCAGCCTTCATCAATGTGTTTTTAAAGTTTATTAATCAGCTTTAAAATGGAAGAAACAATGACTTGGGTACAATTTGTAAGGAACAGTTTACACACTTGTATAATATTACGATTACTTTTCTCTTAATATGCCAAATGGAAAATATAGTTAAATCACCTCAGGATATTATTGTGATATTAATCGTCATGTAATTTGTGCATCATGGCTGTTTTCTTTGAACTGTTGAAAATGTAAGTAATGCAATCACTAATTTGTAGCATGTTGCTTCCACATGTTCTTCATCAATGTCTGTCTTGGTAATAATGTTACAAGCAAGTGATATGATGCAATCAGTTTCACAATTTTGTTTGCCAAGATTCTTGGTTATTTATTGGTTTAGGCTTACCCTCTTGGGCTTTAGCAAAAGTATAGTATGCCACGTGTTATGGAAGAAATGTACTAAAAGACATAATAATGTCCTCCATTTTAGTTCTGAAGCACATTAGTGATGTGTAATTCAAAAAGGAAATTGGTTTGAAAGCAGTACATACAGTTTTGTTACAGTTTCCAGATCTTTTTACTGCTGGTACAGAGAACAGAATTCGGTGGAATTCTGAACAACTTTATAATAATGAAAAAAATGATGGGTTAGATTAGGTATTGGTTATTTATGTTAATTATAAGCCTTGTGATTATGAATGTACATGTTCCTTAATAATGTCATATCAATATTTATACCAGGCACTTCTATAAAATTCATATGATGCAATATTGATATTACAAGCAGTGGTAGGTTTTTGCATGCATACCTTTCATTCAGCATATTAATATAAAAATAGCCCTACAAGATATACAGGATATTAAATAAATTGTGTAAATGATTTTAAGAATCCATGCTTTCTACTCAAGGTTAAGTTGAGTATCCATAGTTATTAAATTGTTATAGTAATGATTTAGAACTGTTACCAACATCAAATTTAATGATTTTTAGTCTGTCTTCATCTATCGTGGTTTTATGTTGAAGCTTTAAGTTAACTTAGGCCACTGTTTTGCTTAAATTTAAAAATAAATAAATACTTTTATTTTATCTTTAAACTATAATCTCATATTAATTAAACCTTTTTAACAAGCATTAACCTAACATATTTCATTTTCACTAGCTATGGATGGTGATTATATGGGCAATTCCATGGAAATGCCGAACAAAAATGTTTGCTGCAGATAAATTAAATGCTGCACGAATATCTTAAATGTCCGCATTGTCTAGAATGACTAACAATTTCATTGTTAGGCACATGTTTTTATTGCATAGCAACACTATAAACAAAGGCCTTGTCAATTTAATTATTGTGCCATGTGTTTCTCTTTGAATGGCATACTTAAAATATACCATGTAAATAATAAAAAGTTATGATATTTATTGTGTCCCAGTATCTTCTGCTAGAGGCTTTGCTGGTGGAGGCTGAGTGGGAGCCAAGGAACATTTGGAGAGCCAAGCAATAAGCTGAAGGATATGTGAATAGTGAAACACAATGTGGAATTTCTTCTAGTAAGAGTTTATTTATAAAAGAGTGATGAATTTTTTTTTGATTTGTTTTATTTAAGGATACACTTTTACATCTCAGGTCATCAGCATCCCATTCAATGCTGGGCATGAAACAATCGACAAATTTTGCTCAGAGGCCTCTTCTTTCAAGCTTGAGGTTCTTTTTCATGCCGTAAATGTACGACATGGGACCCATGGCTTTACTTCCCTTCCAAAGGAAGCCATACTTAGGATATTTTACGCCTGAAAAAATCCATCGATCCTGGCCTGGTTTGAACCTGCAACCTTGGGTTTAGAAGGCAAGTATGGTTACCACCACACCACCAGGACTGACTAAAGAGTGATGTAGGAAATTACAAATAAATAGTAAGGCAAATGAGAGACTTTGCTGAAAACTTTCTAAGTTCCAAGGAAAGGATTCAGTTGTTGATATTTAATTATCAGAATGACAAGGAGTATCGCAGCAAGGAAGAGCCAGAGCAAGGCTGATATATAGAGTCTGGTTTACTCTATTGTGTTGTGCCCCTGAGAGATAATTTATGAAGTCCTATACAGTCCTTTGTGTAACTAGGGTGGCAGAGAATGGACATATAATTAATTAAGAGCATCTGGCTAAATTTAGCTAAATGCTTGTAAATTGGAAGGTAGCATTGGGTCCAGACATTAATGTGAAGTTATAAGAAAATGACCCAAGTCTCCAGATAAATATGTCAACCAACTTTATGGTTTATCTCTATTTCTACTTATTGTGTGAGATCTACAACAAGGATAGCAAGGTCAGGATTTGTCTCTGTTCCCTGCCAGAATACATGAGGTAATAAACATATCTACAGAGCAATAAAGTATAACACTGGGTTCATAAACTTATCCTAAGTTTCAAGAGAAACTGGGGAGAATACATGTACCAAATGTATAGGGATCAAAGGGTGAGGGTAATAAACATGTCTTATTAAGTAAAATTGTTAACTGGAACATTGCACAGTGCAACTAATCATATATTAAGATCATTGTGTAATTGAGTTGAACTAACACTCTTTTGCTCCACTTACTTGTTTAAATATGTAGAACCAGTTTCACGAACCCTTCGTTCGCATCGTCAGCCCATTGTCAACTGAAGGATAAACCGTTATATTGTGGGGATGTGTAATCTGCTCTAGTGGAGGTATGGTGAACTTGAAGTTTATGTTTGCATCACAATAAGTGTCGAAGTTCATTAAACTGTCTTTTGTAAATGTAGATTTTCTCCCATGTTGCTAATTCTGTAGGTCCTTGCACAAATTTTAATAATTTTGTTTTATTCATTATGTCATGGTTTTCTGTCCAGAAATGAGATGCCACTGCTGATTTCTTCACATGCTTGTATTTTAGCTTCTGAAACATTCTTTTAACCATGTGCCTACGTTTCTCTTTGTTTTTCCAATGTAGATTTTTTCACATGCTGCACAACTTATTTTATGAATATTGCTTTTTTCTCTTATGGAATACTGTCATTAACATTATCAAGCAGGAGATTTTTAACATTAAATCTGTTTACAGATGCTAACCTGATATTAAAATCTTCAAGAATATTCTGAAATCTTTTGTAGCCCATGGATGATATGTGATTTTTTTAAAAATTAGCTTATCTTTTTTTAGCTGAAAGTGTTGTGGTTTCTTTAATAAGATTTTGCCTCTTGAATTTCTGTATTTTTTTGTGTTCTAATTCTTTGTTATAACCATTTTTAACCACTGTTCCTTCTATTTGTTTGCATTCTTTAAGGTATTCTTCTTTTCTATTTTAAGGTTAACTAGCCAATGTGTTAAGCTGTTGATAACTGCATGTTTGTGCATTGTGGGCTTAAAACCATCAGTTTTTATGTGATTTTCTGCATGTGTATTCTTTCTGTATAATCCAAATTTCAGCTTTTCTTGACATTTTAGAATACCTTAAAGAATACAAACAAATAGAAAGAACAGAAGTTAGAAATGTTATAGCAAAGAACTAGTACATAAAAAGTACAGAAATTCAAGAGGCAAAAGGAAAAAACATATTAAAGAAACCACAACACTTTCAGCTAAAAAAAGACATGCTAATTTTTAAAAAATTCACATATCATCCATGAGCTACAAAAAATTTCAGAATATTCTAAAAAAGTATAATATCAGGTTAGCATCTGTAAAACTTTCCTGCTTGATAATGTTAATGACAGTATTCCACAAGAGAAAAAAAGCAGACCTTTACAAAATAAGTTGTGCAGAATGTAAAAAAATCAACATTGGAAAAACAAAGAGAAACATAGGCACATGGTTAAAAGAATATTTCAGAAACTAAAATACAAGCATGTGAAGAAATCAGCAGTGGCATCTTATTTCTGGACAGAAAACCATGACATAATGAATAAACAAAATTTTAAAATCTGTGCAAGAACCTACAGAATTAGCAACATGGGAGAAAATCTACATTTACAAAAGACAGTTTAATGAACTTTGACACTTATAGTTTATAAACTTCAAGTTCATCATACCTCCACCAGAACAGATTACACATCCCCACAGCATAACCGCTTATCCTTCAGTTGACAATGGGCTGACGTTGAGAATGAAGGGTTTGTGAAACTGGTCCTACATATTTAAACAAGTAAGTGGAGCAAAAGAGTGTTAGTTTGACTCAATCACATAATGATCTTAACATATCTTATGTTTCAAGAAGGATTGGAGAGAAAACGTGCATGAATTGTGGAGAAGTCCAAGGGTTTCTTATATTTCCTTGGGAAAATACAGATGCTTGGGTAAAACATGGTGCATTGGCATATATTGTGACACATTTTAGTACACTATAGTCCAGACATAACTGAATTGGTATATATAAAAAAAATTATTAAATTGAAATAATTTCAAGTATTAAATATGCTATATTACAAGCCTGCTACTGTAACATTTTTGTTTATATCAGCTAACAAAGCTGAGATAAAGCCTTAAAATAGATAACATATTAATGAAGTGAAATATTTTACTTAAGAGTAGTCTGACAATAAAGTGTGATTTGTCTAAATTTTGCTGCTGAGACCCAGCTATGTAAAATGCATTTCTGAAGTACCACATAAAATCTGTATCTATTTCTATCATGAAAATGTGTGAATGATCCTTAAGGCTGTGGGAACAGTATGTCATATGCTGATAGTATTCCATTGGAATTCTGAGCATTTATTAGTCAGATGATATGTGACCAAGAGAATGAAGATTATATGTTCAGTAGATACAACTATTGCAAGCGTTATTTGCACAAAACTTCCCTTCAATTGAAGCAATACTTAACAGGTGCAATGGAAACAGGCAATTCAAAATTATTGTTGATAGAACTATCCAGAATTGCTTGAATATCAGGAAATACAATTAGAAAACTTCACAAAGTTTATATTTATTAAAAGACAGCAGAATACAGCATATAAGGAAGCAAAGACAGTGATATAAAAACAGCCTTAATTCAGATTGATTTTGCTGGGAATTTTACAACTGTCAATCAGCACAAAATTCAGTCAGCTCATTGGATTCATACAAAAGTAACAGTAATAGTTTGGGGTAACCACCTATGGCAAACAAAATGGAATACATGGATTCAATGCCCCATTCAAAATGAAAATATTATAACTAGTATTAATGTTAATATTGCAGTTGTTGTTTCTTGTAAACTTTCCTCTACTTATACTATAATAATATAAGCTTTTCACAACCAAAAATGAGTAAAGATACTCTCATTTAGCTTATTGTGAACAGATGTTGGGCTGCACAGATAAACTTTCCTTTGGTGTTTTCAAATAATATTATCTTAAGAGAAATAAGAATATCATACCTTTCCACTTGATCTTGTGATTTTATTAATGATGTCTGCAAACACCACATACTGGTCATTTGTTTCTATACATGCCTTTTTCCATTGCACATTCTGTCTCAGACGTACATAATCTCCAAGGAACGGATGTGATACACTGAGAAAATATAACAGAGATTAATTCTTATATTCCTGTACATCACAATAAATTAAAATCTTGATAATACAACAAATTATTGTTGTAAAAATTATTAAGTCAAAAAACTTAAAAATAGCACAATTATTGCTAGAGATATAATGATTTCATTTTATGTAAAAGCTTTATTCCCAAGCATATCTACAGAGAAACTTATGCTTGTGCTAAAAAAATGGTTAACATCAATAAATTTAAAAACAGAAGAAATAGAAGATTTATTAAAACTTACTAATATTTGCATTAAACAAAATTACTTCAGCTTCAACAAAAAATATTACCAGGAAGTTTCAGGCCTAACTATGGGAAACCCTTTGTCACCTTTTCTAGCAGAGTTATTCATGAGTTCATTTGAAACACATATCACAAAAGTCTTCCCTTTAATTTTTAAGTAGTGGTGTAGGGATGTGGATGACATTTTTGCAATATTACCAAAGAAACAGTCAAAAGATGCCCTGAAACTTCTTAATTTGCAATATGAATCTATACAATTTACCATAGAAGAAGAAAGAAATGATTGGCTACCATTTCTAGATTTAAAAATTATAAGAAATGGAGATTGTTTGAATTTTGGAATTTATAGAAAAGAAACACATTAGAAAACTACATAAAAAATGAGAGTTATTACCCCATTTCACATAAGTATGCAGTACTTCACAATTTGGCACACCGATTGATGAATATTCTACTCACAGAAGCAGAGTACAAAATAAAATACAAACAAATAATAAAGACAGCTATAATCAATGGTTTCAACAAAGACAAAGAAGCAACAGCTGCAAGCAGATTTTTTCAGCTATACCTGGAATAGTTCAAAAGATGTGTTTAGACTCAGCTGTTTCAATGAAAAACTCAGAGATGATATGGTAATAACAAGAATCTTGAGTTTTTTGCCTGGACAATTTAAACAGTTTTGAAGTATTTAGGATTCATCACCAGCATCAGACAGAACCATGGAAAATCTTATAGCAAGACTGTCAAAAGAAGAACAGCTGTCCACAGAGAACATCAAAGAAGAAAGCAATGCATTTAAAACTTACAGCCAAACGGGTAAAAACGAAAGTGTTACAACTGTCAACAATTTGGACATTTTAAGAGTGAATGCAAGAACTGGAAGCAGAGCAGGTTCTGCAATAGGAAAATTATTCTGAAGAGAAATGCTTCTTTATGAACAAAGAAAAGGAAGAGTACCATCCCTGCAGATCTGTAAGAAGACCATCCACACGGAAGAAAAATGTTACTTCAAAAATAAAAGTCAAGAAACAACAGTGATGACAAGTCAACTTTTCTGTCAGAAGTCTGCATGAATGAGAGGAAAATGAGTAAAAGTGTGAGAGAGTTTGTTGTGGATAGTGGATGTAATTCTCACATGACAAATAAAGAACATAGTTTAACTGAAGTAACACGAAGATCCAATTGTTATTAAAATGGCCATACAAGGCAATACAATGTTTGGGAACTTACTTGGAAATGTGGAGATTGACAAAATAGTATTAACTGATGTAACTTAGGTATCAGAGTTAGGCATAAATCTTCTTTCAGTTAATGCTGTTACTCAATTTGCATTCATACATTTCAATCAATCCGGAACTTTTGACCTTTATAGAATCACTATTTTTGGCGATGGTGATCTTGGCATTAGATGGCATCTGAGATTTTTTAAAGTGCTTAAGTTTGATGCTAAGCCTTTTGATTAGCCGAACTTATAAGCCAAAAAAAAAAAAAATGTTATTAAGACGTCATTTTTGGTGCCCGTTATCTCGTTCGAAAATACCGCAGAGCTTTCATTTACTGTTGTGCACAAAGAATGTGAGTGCGATGTTTTTTTTGTTGTTTCCCCCCCCCCCCAAGAGAACCAACAATTGCTTGTCGAGCATGTGCGTCTTTTCTTTTCTTTGTCCTTAGTTTAGATTTTCCATTCATGAGAGATCTATTAATGCTCTAGATTCTAAGAGGATCTCAATTTCAAATTTCCAAAGCATAAAAAATGCAAAACCAGTAAGTTTTCAATGACGTTTATCAGTTCTGCAATTGAGTGTAGCATTTCGAAGGTTTCACAATTTTTAGAATAGTTAATGGCTTACCTTCAATATGTTGTATCTGGGCCCATAACCTAAAGAGGTTTTTAGATAGGTCATGCATGAGTAAAACATTACACAGTTTGCATTCACAATGTTTAAACTGTTTATCTTAAGAGTTTATCTATAGGCTGAAGATGGGAGGGATCACTCCTGAAACATATGTCCAGATTTTTATGTAAGTGAAAGGAGTTAGTGTGAAAAAAAACTATATTACATTGTTTATAGAATGATTAGAACTCTAGTAAACAAAGTGAAAGCCAGATCCAAATGTTGAAAATGATATGTAGATGAAACACTATATACAGCAACCTACATCCAAAACAGAAGCCCTATGACGGCAACAAAAGTCACTCCAACAGAACTATGGTATGGAAGAAAACTAGATTTGTCACAAAATATTTGGATCAACTGTTTACACTAAAGTTCTGGGACATCTTAAGAAGTTGGACCCAAGATCTATAAAAGATGTCTTCATTGCAATGCAGAGAATGGATAGAATCTAGGATATAACAATTGGGTAAATATTTGTATCTCAAGATACTGTATCCTACATTAATGTGTCAAATTGTTAACACTAACTCCACTTACTTTTTTAAAACTTTGGACTAGTTTTGGGAGAGGTTCCTCCCATCATTGGCTGCTGTTGACTGAATGCCGTTGATCGAAACGCGGGATGGATGCCCGTTCGCTCCTGTGGTGGTATCTTGTGGTTCTAGTAGGAACTTGCCGAGTTCATCCAGCGGCATAAAATCAAAATTCATTAAGTTCTTCTTATTTTTTAAAATGAAAATTCTCTTTCATGTGGATAGTTCTATTGGGTTTTCATTTTTCATTTTTCATTTTAAAAAATAAGAAGAACTGAATGAATTTTGATTTTCCGCCGCTGGATGAACTCAGCAAGTTTCTACTAGAACCACAAGATATTACCACAGGAGCGAACGGGCATCCATCCCCCGTTTCGAACAACGGCATTCAGTCAACAGCAGCCAATGATGGGAGGAACCTTCTCCGAAACTAGTCCAAAGTTTTAAAAAAGTAAGTGGAATTAGTGTTAACAATTTGACACATTAATGTAGGATATATTACCACTCCATTGTCTACAGCTTCGTAAGTACATTTTTTACTTAATTATTCAAGAGTGTTTCTCAGAGTGCAAAGGAAAGAAAATTGTGAAAAATAAACCAAAAACTACAATGATTGAGAACCTAAAAGATGGTGAAGAAATCATTATAACAGAAAATAATAATGAAAATACAAAAGAGAAGAAAACAATGAAAATAAAGAAAGAGCAGAAAATGAGAATGAGAAGATGAAAACATTCAAAATGAGGAAAGACACTTAACATTCAGGGGAAAGAAAATGTACATCTAGATTAAGAAGAGAGACAAAAATGCCAAACAATTTTAAAGAATTTATTGTGTATAATAAACAATGCAAGTAATGATGATATACTGTTAACCTACAATGATTGCATGAGAAGTAAAAATAAAGAAGAATGAATGGATCAAAGCCATTAATGATGAAAAGGAATCATTTAAAAAGAATAGCACATGGAGATTTGTAAATGAAGAATGTGCAAAAGAAAAAGAGATAATGACAGGAAAATGGAATTTTAAGATCAAGGAAGATGGAAGGCTTTAAAGCCAGATTGGTAGCAAGAGGCTGTCAGCAAAATCAATAAAATTTGGATTTCAAGGGCATTTTCAGTTCTGTAGTTCAATCAAGTATTTTAAGATTGCTGTTTGCTGCACAGAAAAATCTGAAAATAATGGCATTTGATATTAAGACTGCATTTCTAAACGGAGAACTAGAAGAAGAAATTACATGAGGGTACCTGAAGGAGCAATATGCTTATAATTTAAAATTATTGAGTCGACTTTGTAACACTTACATCACTAATATTTTAAAAAAGAAAAATTAAGTTTCTGGAGCTAATTGCTCCCATCATCAGTTCCAGATCAACTGCAGGCATTGTTTTTTGTGGTGATGATGAGAGTGATTAGCTCCTGAAACTTAGTTTTCCTTTTTTAAAATATTAGTGATGTAAATATTACAAATTCGATTCAATCATTTTAAATTCTTAGTATTAAACACCACTGTTACAAAAGTCCAGCATATTTAACTGAACAATATGCTTGTTAAAAAAAAGCACTGTATGGCACAAAACAAGCTCCATTAAAGTGGTATAAATGTCCCACAGGTTTCTTGAAGAAATAGAGACTTGTGTAACTAAAATCTGATCAATGGATTTTCAAAACTCAAAATACAGAAAAGACAATGCTTCTTGCAATTCATATTGATGATGGAATGTTAATTGGAGAAGATGTATAACAAATGAAAATGATGTTTAAAAGGCTGAAGAAGAATTATCACAGTAACAGAAAATCCAACCCACTACCTCGGTTTAGAGATCAAAAGAAATGAAGATGGTAAACACATAAATCAAGCAAAATTTAGTTCTCAAGTTTAGAACAGATACAGAATGGAAACTGTAAAACAGTTAATACTCCTATTGAGAAAAATAACATATCGGAAAAAAATAAAAACAACAACTTTCCATATCACAAAGTCATTAGGAGTTTAACTTTATTTGACATTTAAGACAAGATCGAACATGATATGCAGTGAACTATGAAAGCAGATTTATGAGTAATCCTATCAATCAAGATATAAGTAATGTGAAAAGAACATTAAGATACCTTAGTGGAACCCAAGATAGTGGTCTTAAATACTCATCCGAGAAAGAAGACAATCATGTGGAAGCATTCTATGATGCTGATTATGCTGCTGATTTTATTGATGGTAAAAATACTACTGGCTATATAATACTGTATACTGTGGGCCAATAACTTGGCCAATAAATTGTAGTAGCACAATCTATGGCAGAAGCAGAGTATATTTCCACAGCTCATTGTTGTCAAGAAGTGAAATATATTAAAACATATATGGAAGAGCTATTGAACAAATCAGTAAACAGAACACTTTATGTTGATAATCAGAGTGCAATCAAGATGATCAAGTCAGGACAAATGTGAAGTCGAAGCAAACATATTGATGTCAAATACCATTTCATAAGTGATGAATTAAATGAATTAAATAACGGCTGGTTCAAAAGTAAGTACTGTCCACCAGAAGATCAAATAGCTGACATACTGACTAAACCACTTATAAGACCAACATTTGACAGACTTAAAACAAAACTAATGAATGACTGACATCAAATGTTAATATCAGTAATAATCTATTGTTTTACATGCACTACTAAATAATTAAATGTTACATGCAAGTTACTACACCAAACTATTTCTTGTAATTAAAAGCATTTGAAATGTAATAATGTCTAGAGCTCAGTACTTCAATTGTTAAATCTTTAAGGGAGTACAGTAATTATATGTATATACATATAATATTTATTTATATATATATATATATTTGTGTGAATTCATTAATTGTTTTATTTAAGGGAGTGCTTAAAAATGTTATAAATAAAAAAATAATATTTGTAAGGTTGATACTCATTAGTTCATTAATAAAGCTCGACCATGCTTTGTTCAGTTATTAACAAAACAGAAACTTGTGCTGTTCATTACTAATTAAAAGCCTAGTGCACTAATATCTAAATACATAAGTAATAACAATGAATTAAAAATAACATGAAAGATTAAATGTATTTTAAAAATAATAAACAAAACTTATGGTCACAGTTAAGCGCAGTGTGATGATAAAAGTGATAATTATAGTCCCCCACCCCATATTGTGCAATAAAACAGTCTGAAGGTATGGCTGTAGATTGATTATAAGAAAAAACAAACTCACCTCCTAGGATACGAAGCTTTCCTCTCCTTGAATATTATGCTTGCAGTTACTTTCTCTCTCATTCTGTTTCTTGCTGTTTGGTCAAATTTTAACCGATATTTGTGACACTGAAATAAGTAAGATATAGAAGATGGGGATATAGCAAAATTTCAACAAATATGAAGAAATATGCATTTGTTTACATGTGCCCATTTATCTATAATATTAAGTCAAATTACAAAGAAGTTAAATAATAATTAGCCTTGAGGAAAAGTCATTCTAATACTAAGATATCTGTCTTAAATAATACTAATGATAATCTCTTCTGAGTCGAAATATTTAGAACACTTTATGGTTTCACTTATTAGATTTACTCATGATATGTTCCTGATGTTCCGGAACATGTCCTGAGTAAATCTCATAAGTGAAACCATAAAGAGTGCTCTAAATATTTCAACTCAGATGAGGTTATTGATATGTGTTTCATTGTGCTTGATTCCAAATTGAATTAATATTGAAAATACAAATGATTTCTCTACACTTCTTCTTAAATATCTCTTCTTATATTTCAGCATTCTACTTGAAATATTTCATATTGCTTTATCTAATACATGTCAAAAATATATATTGATTATGAATACTTGGTGCAATATTGTAACATATTACAGTATATAATCTGAAATTTTAATGACCTTCCCTGCCAAGAACACCTTTATCTCTTTTCATTAATTACTATCTACAGATATTTTACAAATTACTTGTTACAAGATTTTTCTACATTAGCTTTATTGCAAAACAAGATACATATATGAAATAAGGTTCTGCTTTTAAATACCTCATATATATGTTTTGTCTTCTGTCTTTGAAAAAGAACACAAGTATTCAAAACAATATTTGTGTTACTGTTTTATCTATTTATGCTTTTCTAGTTTTTTTTTTATTTTATCTATATATATATATATATGTATATATATGAGTATATATGGGATATATATTATGTATATACTACATAACCATATTTTAAATAAAGGCAGACTCACTGAAATTATAAGGTTTTTTAAACAAACAAAGAATGAAATTTAGATATCTAAGGATATATATATATTGGTTCGCATCAATGTACTACAGGAAAATCTATCTTTAATTAAAGTATGTCATAGACCAGCCTAAACTCTCCATAGTTCAGACTCTGACAGTTTGCAATTCTGCACAACTCAACGCTCCAATATGTATCATAAGAGGGTAAATGATGATGTGTCATTGAATAAGACTGCTGACTGTAGAGCAATTATTTCCTCTTGACACTCGGATTTTCCTGAAGAGATGTGAAAATTCTTTGCAGTCATATACTAGCTTATAGTCAATGAGCGGTCATGTAAGTTTTAGTAGAGTTTGTAATGCAAGACCTATTAGAAAAATAATAAAAATTGAATTGGAATAAAATTCAGATAGAGGTCTTTTTGGTGGAGGCATTCTGGATAATCCAGAAAAAATCAGTATGGCTAGCAACCCTAGCCATAGAAGTAATAGCACTTGAAAGGCTGGGCAAAATTATGGGAGAAGAACAGAAACATTTCACATGAACAATGAAAGATGGATGATAAGGAGTACACTGCAGCACTTAAAGCTGCTGGTAATATATGAAGAAGTAGAGTGAACCAATCCCTTCATATGTTGATAAGAATTTGCAGCCAGATTCAGAAACCAACTAATATTATTTAATTTCATTTTATATAATAATAATAATAATAATAATAATAATAATAATAATAATAATAATAATAATAATAATAATAACAACAATAATAATAACAATAATAATACAAAAGTAAAGAGAAAAAAAGATGATAATGATTAAAATCTGTTAAATAAACTTTAAAATATCACCTTCCTTCCTATATAGCTCAAATTTGCCTGTTCATCTTACTACTGAGAATCTATTTTGTTTTACATTAATTAATATTTATCAAATAAGTTTAATTACAGATTATAAGTGAAACACAAAACCATATTACTATTTATTATCTTATGATAAGCATTTTTCTGTAAGAGTATATTGAATTTATAAAAGTTTTCAAGCAACTTTGTTTTATATATATTTAACAAAACTTTTTTTGTTCAATAAAAAATGCTATCAATGAAAAAAACATAAGTCTGCTATTACTTAAAAAAAATGAAAAAAGAAAAGAGAAACACAGCATATGCAAGATTATTTATAACAATATTCAAATGTTAGAAAAGATCATTACCAGTGAAACCAATTGGCATTCGCAGTATATTATTTAATATATAACATTTTCAAAGCTAAAGTTTCACAGTTTTCAAATTCATGAACTCCTTTAAGAGGATGCAGGGGGTTGTTGCTGTAAGTCAATGGCCCTCCTTGAACTATGATGAGCCATAGGGATAGATTTTTTTTTATTTAGTTTATTTATGGACGCTCTGTAACATCTCAAGTCATCAGTGTCCCATTCAATCAGGGTGTGAAATGGCCGATGAATTTTGCTCAGAGGCCTCTTCTTTCAGGCTTGAGGTTCTTTTTCGTGCTGTAAATGTAAGACATGGGACCCATGGCTTTACTTCCCTTCCAAAGGAAGCCATACTTAGGATTTTTACCCACGAAAAAATCCATCGATTCTGGCTAGGTTTGAACCCACGACCTTGGGTTTAGAAGGCAAGTATGGATACCACTACACCACCAGGACCAACATAGAGATAGATCAATGGATATAATCAATAAATTTCTTGATCACCTACAGAATATTCTTCAACAAGTTGATCTTCTGCTGATAATGGAAGCAAATATTCCCAAAACATGTTCAATTAAAAATTTAAGTAAGTGAAATATAACTGTCCCAAACAAACTCAATGTAAACATTATTTCAATTTATTTATTGTACTATTTTTCTTTCATATATAAGTAGTTGGCATATTTTGGTTAGTTAGAACTCTTGAGTAGAAAATGAATAGAATCTATATTTGGTCTTCCAATTGATTGAACATCCCTAACTACATCTGTTTTTTATTCATACTAATTAAAACATATTAATTTTATTAAATGTATTATAGTCCAGAGATCAATGTTCTTTTGTGAATTTCTTTGTGCTGAAATTATGTAATCATCACTAAAAATCATTCATGTTTGCAAAATCACATCTTCTTACCTTTTCTATTTGTCTTATCGTAAATTGCTTGCTTACCAACAATGCCCTGACAATCACTCGTTTTTCCTAATTTATCATTTAAATCATGTAATATGTTGGAGATATCACCTCTTGGAATGCTATTCACTAAGTTTTATAGTTTTTCAAAAGAATTTATGGTTTTTCTCCTGTAAGTGCTTAAGTACTATTAATTTAATATTATTAGGTTTCACATTATTTCTTAATTTGACAATAATTTATTTTATGGAACCAATCCAGTTAGATGTCATGATGTTTTCATTTTGATAAAAAAAATCCAGTTCCAGCCTGCCTATCTTAGTACATGTAATACTGCAATAAATGAATTAATACTTCTTGACTTTGTCCATTTCAATGCTGCTATACCTGCTCTAGAGCCAAGATATATATACACTAAGGTCTTGGATTGCTATGGCAAACAATTTTGGAGAATTTAAACTTCCCTTCAGGATGAAATTAGTCAAGGACAGCCACTGCCCATTGCATAAGGACACAATTACTACCCTAAACAAAGAACATCTATGAAATGCATCCAACTTGATAGCAACAAACAAATGAAAAATAATTTGGAAGCTCTTTGTTGGGAAGTTGGGAAAAATCATAAATATCAGCATCCTCAAAGCCTGCTAGCAGCCAATCAATCAACCCACCAACATTTTTGGGGAAATGAAGTGTAAACACTGATAAGTTGAAATTTGTATTGCATAATCAGATCAAATCAGAGTGTATTTGGATGTTATCATCAGAATTTGTTCATTTGGTTTATTTATTGATGCTCTTTAACATTTCTGGTTATCAGCATCCTATTCAATTCAGAGCCTGAAACTGTCAATAAATTTTCCTCAGATACCTCTTGTTTTGGGCTTGAGGTTCTTTTTTGTGCTGTAAATCTATGATGCAGCTTTACTTCCCTTCCAAAGGAAGTCATATTTACAATTTTTACACACGAAAAATGTATTAACCCTGGCCAGGATTGAACCCATGTTCTTGGGTCTACATGGCAAGTAGTAGACCATTAAACCCTCAAAAGAATCACTGAGGGGCAACTATCATCATCATCATCAATCACGGTTTAAGCCTTTAAGCTTGTTCCAGTCCCACAATTTAGAACTGCTCTGTCCATCTTCTTTTAGGTCGGCCAACATTTCTTTGGCCTATTGGTGTATATCTTAAAACCAGTTTACTATAGCGGTTTTCCTCCATCCTCTCCACATGTTGTTTCCAGTTCTTTTGATTTTCTTTAATTCTTTCTATTAGATTAAAGATTCTTAGTTCTTCTCGTATATCTACACTTCTTCTTCTGTCTTTTAATGTATATCCTGCTACATGTCTTAAGAAGTGCATCTCTGCTGATTCTAACCTTTTCTCTATTTGTTTGGTCATTGTCCAACATTCAGACCCATATGTTAAAACTGGAACAGCCATCACTTTATAAAATTTTATTTTTGTCTCTTTCCTCGTGGTTTTTAAGTTTTGTTTGATGGTGCTGCATATTTGGTTAAATTTATTTATTTTGTTTATTATATCATCATTTTTTGTGTATGAGACGCTGCAGCCTAGATAATTGAAACAGTTTATTTGTTCTAATATTGTCTCTTGTATTATTATTTTTGCTCTTATTGTTTCTGGTCCTCTAAAAGCCATTACTTTGCTTTTATTTGGTGATATTTTTATTTTATATCTTTGGCTTATTTTATTTAGTTGAAATAGAGCTTTTTGCATATTTAATTCTGAGCCACTTATTAAAATTAGATCGTCTGCAAATAACATTACATCTAAAATTGTATTGTTTATTTTAAAATGTACATTTAAATTATTCTGCCATTCTCTGACAATGTCATCTATATATAAATTAAATAATGTGGGTGATAATGGGCACCCTTGTCTAACTCGCTTATTTATTGTCGCTGTTCTATTTTGATTTGAATCGATCATTATCAAGTTGTCCTTATATAGCTCTTTAATTATTGTTATCAAATGTTTTGGTATGCCTTTGTTTTCCATTATTTGCCATAGTATATTTCTATGTACATTGTCAAAAGCTTTTTCAAAATCTAAAAACACCATACATGTGGGAATATTATATTCTCTGTGTTTTTCAATTATTTGATTTAGGACAAATACACAGTCGATACAGGATCTTCCTTTTCTAAACCCATTCTGAGCTTCTAGTACTATATTTTCCATTTGGATATTTAATCTATTTTTTATTATTGCTGCATATAGTTTATAGCAAGTATTCAATATACTTATTCCTCTATAATTACTGCAGTTATTTCTATCCCCTTTTTTGAATATTGGGCATATTGATGCTATTTTCCATTGTTCTGGGACATAGCCAAATTTCCAGCATATATTAAACAATGCCAGTAATCTATATTTTAGCTTTTCTGAGGCATGTTTGATTAGTTCATTGTTAATATTGTCTATTCCTGGCGTTTTTTTGTTCCTGCAGTTCTTACCTAAGGTAAACTGTAGCTCTTCGTATGTGATAGGGTCCACTTCTTCATTTATTTCCATTGTAAATTCTTCGTTTTCTTCTTCTGTTTCTTTTTTTGTCCACAAATTCTGAAAATATTGTAACTATTCTTCACTTGTTATTCTATTTAATTTTATATCATCTTTTTCTTCTTTATTTAGGTGCTTTAGAATTTTGTAGGCTCTCTGTTGGTTACCATGTACATCATTTTCTAAGTCTGCTATATATTTATCCCACGATTCCCTTTTAATTTTTCTTACTTCTTTTCTTGCAATAGCTGTTTTTCTTTTGTATTCTATTAGGGTTTCTTCTGTTTTTTGACTCAAGTGTTTTATGTAGGCTTCTTTCTTTTCTTTTATTATTTGCGCAATATTTTCGTTCCAAATTTTTAAGCCTTTCTTTCTTTTATTTATTTTTCTTGTACCTAATGCTTCTATTGCTGCTTGTATTATCGTTTGTTTTATCTCTTCCCATTCTTGGTTTATATTTTTACTTATTGGTTTGTGTTGTATGAGTATATCTAGTCTTTTCTTATATAGGCCTCTTATTGATTCCTCACTCAGTAGTTGAGTCTTAAATGTATATTTATCTTTTTCTTGATTAGTTTTGTAATTCTTTACTCGTTGCTTTCTCCATCTAGCTGGTATTGCTAATTTTGAAATTAAAAGGAAATGGTCTGAGGTGATATCACTTCCTCTATATACCCTTGTATCTAGAACTATCTCAGCTCCTTTTTGATTTGCTATTGTATAATCTATTATACTTTTGTGACCTCTGGTGCTCCACGTGTATTTGTGTATATCTTTGTGTGGATAAAAGGTATTTGTTATTTTCAGATTATTGAAATTTGCAAAATCTATTAGTCTTTTTCCATTAGTGTTTAGTGTATCCTCTCCATATTTGCCCATTATCTTTGGTATTGGTTTATTTCCTATTCTGGCATTCATATCTCCTGCTATTATTAAATAGTCATTTGGATTACTTTTGTTTATTTCTTTTTGTAGCAACTATGTTGAACAAATTTAAATAATTAAATATAAAAATTCCATGGTTTATAGGTATTAATAATAGCAAGAGGCCACTTCACTTTATAGTTAATTAGGAATAAACATATTATTATTAATATTTTACACATTTTATTCAATAATTTCCTTAGCAAAAATTTTGTGATGAATGCATATTGGGCACTAAGTTGCATTAAGACAAATTTGAACATAATTATTTAATGTTCAGGATTCTACTAAGTTGAAGGTCATAACTCAACCAACTCTGCCTATTACTTTCAAAGAAGTCTATCCTTGTTTTGAAACATCCCAGAACAAATCTTGGAAGCAACAATGCTATGTTTCTTTAAACAATGGCACCAACCTCCTATCCGTAGGTTGCAACAACTTCTTTCAGACTCCCAAACTGATGACCACTCAATGTTTTCTCAGCAATTGCAAATAGGAAGGAGTCAAATTTGGATCATATTTCCCCATCTCACTCTTAATTCTAGCAGAAGTATCATTATTTTTAAAGTGGTGTGCATTGAGCCATTGTCATGGTGAAGCACCAATCCTTACAGTCCAGTCTTTGGTCTTCCTTCTGTCAGTATTCTGAAGACCCTGGGGAGGCACGCTGCAATGTGTCAGTTGGAAGTAATTGCTTTTTGTTCCTGGAGTGGAATGTCATCACTTGCTAAGAAAAACCTGATATTGTTTTCTGGCCTATACTTTAACATTGCTTAACCCTCACTAGAAGCCATAATTTCGGAAGATACAGATTGCCAACTGCCTCTTTGATTGTGGATCATATTAGTAAATTCAGCTTTTTGTTACCTATAAAGCTATCATGGACATGTTGGAAGCTGTTATGCCCAAAATGATGAACAATTTCCTGGCTGCCTTTTGTTTTTCTTTGAGTAAAGAAGCTTCCTACACAAAAATATTTTTGTAGGATTTCTGACACTTGCAGCAAATGCATATTGAGAGATTCTGCAATTTCCCTGTAAGTCACTAGCAAATCGTTCTTCCCTATGGCATCTACACGAGTGATGTTTTCATCAGCGACTAGTATTGCTGGACATTCTCTGTCTTTCAAAACTGTCCTTTATTACCTAAACTTGACAAACCAGTCACTTGAAGGAGAAGAATCTGGAGAAGCTCTCTGTAAGTTTTCCAAGCATTATTATCATCTCAGGCACATTTATAATCATAAACATCAACAAAAATTCCATTGAATCACCTTCATTTTAAAACACCAGACAGTGATATGTGCACCTCCAATTTATATTTTGCTGCAGCTGAAACAATGGGTACTGCACACTAACTTCTGCTCTGGTTACTAATTATGATAGGCTCTTTCCAGTGCTTCTCTCATAGTTTCTTCAACTTCAAAAATTTAAATAGCAACCCTCACAAACAAAAGAAAAAATAATGGTTTTTACATATTTCTACACGAGTCAGAAGAAAAATGATGTAGAGTCATTTTCTTGCTACTCAAAGATAAAAAAACCTTCAGAATCTTAAGATATATTTTAGAATATGGTATTTAAATTATGACAATTTTAAGCACAATATTTTAGTTTAACATAGCATTTGTGAAAAGCACATATTATTCTATAGACAGTAACTAAACACTATGGAGAGTGCACATAAACACTTACTCTCCATTTGTGATGTATCCTGCGAAGCATTAGACTGGTTTCTCCCAATTTTCTATGACATGGCGGCCAATCTCTATTTATTGGTGATTCTGACTCAGGAGGAAGCTGATGGGCAAGACGAAGAAGGAACTGCTGTCGCTTGAAAATACAATGGTATAAATCAAATAAATTTATGGGCATTGCACAATAAGAATGTATAAAAAGTGTAGAATGAAAATGTCTAAAAGAAGATTCTTTTAGGTTGTGTTACAGTAAATCTTATTGAGTTATAGGTCCAAGTTCATTTAAAATATTAATTACAAAAATAAGGTAGGGATCCCAGATATCCTGTTTTATCTGAGACAATCCCATTTTAGAAATATTTGTCTCTGTGTCTCAAAAAAGTGTGACTGGGACATAAAATGTCTCATTTTCCACTAGGGACTGAAATACCTTGTGTACAATTTTTAAATTCCCGCCTTTTCAAAGCATTATCCAGTTTTAGGTTCCAATTTTAATTATGGAGTCACTGGTAATTAACACATGTACATTGCTGACTTTTTCCATATTTCTGCATCCCCCTCCAGCTGGCAGAGTGAGAGGTTGTGTTACTAAACACATATGTTTGTATGCACTGTTATCCTTTGAATTCTTGTGTACTGTTTTATGAAATATTTTTTTTAGTGCGTGGTAAGCTTTCTTATTTAATACAAAACTACTTCTATCATGCCAAAAAGAAAGTGCTCTTTCTCAAATAATATGCAAGGTCAATATCTGTACATTCATGAGTTTAATTCCATGAATTTGAGGTTGAGTGCATGTTTTGTGTAGCAGTATTTACTATTAGCCATGGTGGAAGAATTGACATTGAAAATCACACAAAGAATCAAACATAAACAGACAGTCAATTCAAAAGCCACAAGTCAGAAATGATTGTCCTTCTTTAAATAACAAACGTTTGACCAGGAATGTGAAAGTGGAGAGCTGGGAGTCCAAGAAGTTACATTTCTTTTCCATACAGTAAAACATAATCACAGCTTTTAATGCATAGACTGCATGTCTAGCCTTTTAAGACAATTGTAAACAACAAAATGCCATTTACTCAAACAAAATGTACAGTAATAGCTGTTATTTTTTAAGTGCTCATGTTGAGAACAAGATTAAAGAAGAGTTAGAGAGTCCATATTTCTGTGTTTCCTCTGTGGATGCCAGCAGCCACACTGATATGAAAATGGTGCCAAAGTTTGTGAAATATTGTACTTTGCCTAATTTAAGTATTAGAACAGAAATATGACTTTTCCAACTTGCTAAGTGAATGTTTGTCAGCATGTTATGTAAACTGCTGAGAACTATGAAGTTACTGATAAAATCATTGGGATATCAATCAACAATACAAATACAAACTTTGGTGGCAAGAAATGACTTGTGAAAAATAACCTTTACTCTAAACTGAAAAAGCACTTTGGAAGGGACATTGTAGGAGTGGGATGTGCTGCCCATATTCTTAACAATGCAGTATAAACAGTAGTATGTAATTTTCCAGTTAATATTCAAAATGTGATTCCAAAAATCATCTTTTATTTCCATAAGTACACTATAAGGTTGGAAAGTTTGAGGTCATTTTGTCAATTTATAGAAGTTTATTTAAAAAAAAATCTTGAAACATAGTAAGACAAGGCAGTTGTCTTTGGGACTAATTGTTAATGGGTTAATTGAGATGTTTGAGCCCTTTTTGCTCCATTTTATAAGTATTGAAAATGTTTGCTGTCATAAAAGGATTCTTTGAGGAGAGAGAAAATTTTGCCTATGTCAGATTTGTACAACTTGAGATTTTATTATTTTTAGAAGCTATGCTGAACATTGAAAGATATGAAGCAAATATTTCTGAGGTGCTGAAGACAGTAAAAACTTCTGTTGAAATTGAAATCTAGAAAAGAAATAAGTTTCATGAACAATGATCATCTTAAGAGGCAAGAAATCTAGAAGATGAAAATATTTTCAGGAAGAATTTCTACTGAACTACAGCTGGCTACATATCAGACTGAGCAGCACCAGTGGACTGGTTCTGAAAAATTAACTGCAGCTCTTCTAAATGCCTTAGCAATTTGAATTGTGAGAGATGCCTACAATGCATTAAAGAATATACTTACTGCAGTCAAGCCACTCATCAATGAAGACCATCTTTTTGATGATTTTACCCTTGTGAAAATGTTTGTTAGAGAAAAAAGAATCAAAGAGTTGAACAGTCCATCTAAAAGTGTCACAACAACATAGCAGGAAACTTTTAAATGTAATGAGGATATTCAAGTGTTGTTATCCTGCTTGAGTCTGCCTACTAAAATGCTCATTGAATGAATTTCCTTGCAAATGAACACTTTGAGGACCATACTTCAGGTAGAGACAGTCAAGCTAATGCTGTAGTTAAAACATTTTACATTAGATATAATTTACATTTTACAAAGAGTTTACTTGCCAAAAGTTCTTTGAAATGATATTTTCTGATGTCAAGCTCTTGAAAGCTGTTCACTCTTCTGAAAAACATTCTACCCCCTCAACCTCCAAATCAAATTCATTTGAAGCTGAGGACTGTAGCTGGATTATGGATAGCTGATGTTTGGGACAAAGATAACACCAGCTTTACTTCAGCTCATATGGCACTGCTGTGGTATTAAACACTTTGCATACATGCAAAGAAGTGTACCAGATTTACATTTTGAAAATCTGGGATCCTTAACTAGGATTATAGTTATCTGCATTTAAATATGAGTTCCAGCTATTAGTGCACAAAATTGGTAGAATTACAGTAAGAAGCACCAATATAAAGTAAATAATAGAATAATTTGGAGTGTACTATACCATTATTTTAGCAAGGTACATCAAACAAAAAGAAAACTGAAAATGCAAATTACTTAATTGATATTATTGTATGGTTGGCCTCCCTGTGCAAGTTCCAATTTACATTTTAATTACAGATTACTTATTTCGTAATGTACAATCATGGATTTAGAGTAATAAAAACTGCAACTAAATGAAAAATTTCAAACAACATTTTTTCACCCTTTAGTTGAAAACTTTTAGCATTAAGCATAAGTATGGTGTAAATCAAATCATCTGTCATTAAAACAAATAAGAAAAACAAACTTGTAATTCTTTATAACTATAAAACATTGCATTAGAGCCTTAATCAAAGCCTGAACAATCCAGACAATCCAGACTCTTTGCTTGACATGGACAAGGAGAAGGGAAAAAAATAATGGCTTGCAAAAAAAGTGAGAAGCTGGAAGTTAGCATCTGTATAACAATGCAGAGACCACATCTCTACAACATCCATTACATACACCATCATTCAGTTATTGTGTCAAACACATATCATTCTTTCATTATACAATGTATATTTATCAATTTTTTAATAATATTCATCAATAATAGCATTAAAGTATTTTTGACATGTTATCATTATGTCATTGAGATGCATCAAGTTATCATAAACATGGCCAAGGGAATCTTTTAATAAAGTTCTCAAGTTTTGAAAAAAAAGATGACAACAAACAGCTATAAACGATGTGCAGTTCATAATCATAAATTTTGCTGATGCTATAAAAATACTAGGAACTTCATGTTAGCAATTCAGGGAGAAACTTTAAATGGATTAAGTTTTGGGACGTAGCTTTGCATCAAAGAAATGAAAGCCTGGAATGCTTGCCTAAAAAAACCCTTTATGAATTTATCATTTCATTTTATCATCAGTGTTCAGCTGTGATGCCCCAGTACTGAAAATGGGCATTAAACACTATTAAAAAAAACAACTCATATAATCGAGAATCCAATTTTAGCTCCAATTTCTCTATTGTCATCTGAAAATGCATGTAACAAAAGGTATAGACACTTATACCAATTAGTTTGAGGCCTAAAATAGTATACGAAGCATAGTAAACAGGTAATGAAAGAGAAATAAGCCTATGAAATATACATACCCTTCAAATTCAATAATTCTATGAGAGAGTTTTGTAGAGTCTTGGTGCATTGTAGGCTTTTATATTTGCCAGTTTTTTTTTAATATACATAATGCTGCATGCTATCATCCTTATGTATCAAGAAATAATCATCTTCCCATGCTTTTTAAACTTTTTAAGTTTTCAGTTACAAGAAACATCCTTATCCAATGCTTAATGCCATTACCTAATTGCAAATGTTCAGCAAGTAAACAACTAAATACTGAATTATATGTAACTGGGGATTCAGATACCTGTGACTTAGTGCTTAGCCTGCAGGGCCATGAATGCCCATGACTGATGTATTGCATGTGTTTCTTCATATAACATATACAAAGGTGGGTCCATAAGTTTCCGGCCTAACCATTTTATAGGTATGATAAAGACAAAAACTATATTTCACTTTTCAAAATAGTTACCCTTTATTGCAATTCACTTCTCACATCTTTGAATTAATATTTCAATTCCCCCCCAAAAATAGTCAGAAGTCTTGTCTGCAAAATTGGAACAAACAGCATTCATCACTTCATCACACTTAAATTTCCTTCCTTGAAGGTCCTTCTTGAGTTTTGAGTTGAAATAATAGTTACTGGGAGCTAGAGTTGGGCTGTAGAGTGGATGATCGATCTCCTTGAAGCCACATTTCTTCACAGCTTCCTTTGCAACAAGTGCTGTGTACACAGGCGCGTTGTCATGAAGAAGGCACATACCACCTCTCAGCTTTCCTCACCTTTTCTCTTTGATGGAAGCACGTAGCCTATGCAGTAGGCCAGCATAGTTACTCCCCATTTAATGTGGTGCTCCTCTACTTGAAGTCAATGAGCAGTATTCCTTCAAAGTCCCAAAAGATATGCTCTTCTTGGTTGACTGAGTGACCTTAGCCTTTAGAGGCAGTGCTTACCCAAGTTTATGCCACTGCATTGATTCCCTTTTGGACAAAGGATCATAGTAGAGGACCATAGTTTCATCTCCTGTAACAATGGTTTGCAGGACTTCTCTCTCTTTGCCACGGCAGAGCTGCAAAAATGCCTGACAACAGATGACTTGTTGCTGCTTTCGAGCTGAAGAAAGAAGTCTAGGTACCCATCTTGCACTAACCTTATTTATATTTAAATGTTCATGAATAATTTGAAGGAATGTTGTTTTAGAAATGCCTAACCTTGCTGCTATTTCTGTAAATTTGAGCCATAGGTCTCCCATAATTTCTCCTTCCACAAGAGTGAGCGATGTTTTCAGGAGTGAGCATCTTCAAGGGTTGACCTGCGCACTCTTTGTCTTCAATGCTTTCTTGGCCCATTATTTTATGGTATATTATAAGGGGGATGCTTCCCCACATACACTGTCCAATCCCTGTTTAATTTCATTTGGAGTAAGCCCTTCTTTTGTGAATAACTTAAGAACAGCTTGATATTCCATTTTGAACATCACAATCTTCTATACATAGCCTTCTTTATGAACAGCTGAACACAGCAGAGCAGAAGTTACAGCTGCAACTATTTACTTAACAGATAAGGCATGAAACCAGATAAGGAGTTTGTGAAGGTGATAATCCTTATTGGCTAGGCTGGATATTTATGGACCTACCCTCGTATGTCATCCTAAGAGATTTTAATATTTAGATAGAGGATTCATACATTTATACAATACTCTGTATCACAATTATTAGCAGAAGTGGTACTACCACTTATGTACATTTTGTTTTCTGTGTTAAGAAGGAAATAGAGCTTATGAATACTGAGAATCATTGCTATTCCTATTTATATTAGCATATAAAGACACATACCTTCCAACGAATATAATGCCTCTGTATTATATTGACTGCCCATTCAACCTGCTTCCGACGTTTAAGGATGCGGTATTCTTCTCTTGCCTGAAAAAAAAAAGTTCAATCCAATAAGCTACCAATTAAGCTTTATTCTTTTTCTAGTTCTTCTATGGAGCACTGTAATTTAGAGTTACAGCTGCTCAGAGTGCATCACAATACCATTTGTATATAGCATTTGATTCCAGGCAGGAGTTATAAAAAGGATTAAGAAGAATGTGCAACAATAAGTAAAGGAGTATCATATGGGCATGGAAACCATTTATCATTACATCACCCAGTATATTTAATTAACAGTGATGCATACAAAGCCTGTTCAATAAACAATGACCTTAATTTTTTTCACAAACTGCCTTTACTCATGATCCTTCTCATAATAGTCCCTACGGGATGCAATGTATCTGTCCCAAAGTTTCTACCAATGTTCAAAGATATGTTATAAAACATTTTTGAAAGGTCCTTCATCAACCTTCATCACTGCTTCTGCTGACAATAAATGCCTCCCATGAAGGTATTTCTTAAATTTTGAGAAAAGAAAAAAGTCACACAGGGTTAAATTTGAACTATGGAGAAGATAAGGGACACAACACATTGATTTTTATGAGATTTCCAGCAACAATATTTGCAATGTGCAGCCATTCATTATTGCGGTGCAGTATCCAGCTCACAGCATGGAAAGGTTGCATTTTGCATGTGATATAGTCTTGCACAGTTTTCATGACATCTCTGTAGTATTGCCCAGTTACAATAATATGTATATATACGACATGCCATTCCTTGAATATCAAAAGATTAGATGACCACAACTTTCCCAGCAGAAGAAACCACTTTTGCTTTTATGGATGTTGATGATGGAGATTTCAACATTGAATTTTGCTGTTTGCTCTCAGGATCAAAATGATGTAGTAAAAAATCATCAGCAGTAATTTACCTTTGTAAGAAACTTTGCATCTTCCCAATACATCATCTTCAGCTGCAAGCAAACCTGAACATCCTTTTGTTTGGGAAATAATAGTCTTGGAACCCATCATGCACAAACACATCTCATGTTTAACTTTCCAGTTACCAAAGTCTGGATGGCACCCAGTGGAATCTTCAGAATATCTGAAAATGCTCTTAATGTTATTTGACTGCCCTCTCAGCAATGGTGTTATGTTTTCTCATATTATAGCACAAATTGGAGTGCTAGATTCACCTTCCATTTAAATTGACGGCTTTCCTGCTTTGAACTTTTTAAACCATCTTTGAGCTATGCTATAAGGAAAATCAAACTCTCCATAGGCCTCCTGTAACATTGCATAGATGTGTGTTGAAGGTTTGTTGGGACGAAAGCAGAATTTCAGAAATTCATGCTGTAGGCAAGACTGAACATGTCTCAACTTGCACAACTGTCAAAGGTGGGAACCAAAAGTGACAACAATGTAACTAGTACTATGAGTACATTATGCATTAGGCTGACAAAATATTGTAAAGTTAAATTTTAGTACAAGAAATTATGACCATATAAAATTATAATTCTTTATTGAACAGTCCTTGTATACATATATTCCGTTGCTCTGTTCCATATTTCATATTCTCATCTAAAGGATCAAGTGTGTATGAAGCTTTGATTACTAAGCAACTGCCATAATACTGAAAACTACAATCCTGAAGCATGTTATTGAAGTAAAAATAAAAATTATATGGATATAAATACATTAAATGTGCCAAAATAGACAAGGTATATGCATCCTACACTTATGTATTCAACCTATTTACACTAAAATGCACTTAACTTACATGAAACTAAGACATGTTTCAGGAGTTCCTATCTTCAGGAGAATTCAGGAGAATTCCTATCTTCATTTGTTGTCTGACTGAGAGTTGGATATATTACAACATCATTGTCTACAGCTTTGTAAGTACATTCATTTAAGGTATATGCACTTTAGTAAGTCAAAGTGAGAACAAACATTGAATGACCAGGCATTTCTGTCCATGATTTTTAGTGGAAAAGGTATAATAGCATATCTACACTAGTCAAAGTTTTAGGTTCTTTCATTTGCTTAAAGAAAATGTTTGATGCTAAATAATTAGAGCTCCTATTCTTTTCTTTCAGGATACAAATTATACTTATTTTTATTGACTCACATAATTTTTAGTCACTGTCATTCTCACAAATTTTATAAGTCAGTTAGGCTGACCAGATATAGGCTTTATCATGCTGGAAGGTTCATATAGTTAAATGAGGACAAAGACAAAATAGATAGATAAACCAAAACAGTCTTTATTTCTAATGTTGGTTAAGATAGATTTTATGGCTCAGTTGTTTCAGTTTGGAAATTTTAATAAATATTTAAAATAATGCACAAATCTACCTCAATATATGCACTTACTACTATGGTTCAGCTATTATCAATTATCTTCCAATTGGTAGAATAGGAAAAATCATACAAGTGATCTGAATATCTTTGATGAATTGACAATTGTTTCAGAATGATGACAAATCTGCTGGAAGGGTTGAAGATATTTTTAGGCCTGAATGCAAGATAAATGTTTTGGAAAAAAAAGAGAAGGGAATAAAAAAACACTTTAACTGATGAAAAACATCAGTATATGATATATGAATTACTAGTTATCATAGCATGTAAATCAATGAATGGCGAAGGTGCATGAACAATGCACTCTCCTAACTTGAGCCCAATTTTTATTAGCAGGATAATTTAAACCAAACATTTTAGATATTTAATTCCTTTTGCAATAGCCAGACTGAAAAATGAAATAGATTATAAAGGGTCATCATTTACACAGTACTGTTTATTGTAATCCAATGTACAATCTTCTGTAATTTCTAACTTTTAAATATATTTAATTTGCTAGTAATATATCTTTTTTCTTAATTTTTGTTCTGCTTGCAATTTTAATATTTTTAACCAGATAAATGCTATCACATAGTATAACGGAAATTAACCTTATAATGACATGATATTTGTATAATTTGGGAAATGTCAAAATTTTGTTGAAGTTACAAAAAGCTTTATGCTGTATATTTGTCTTCATAGCATAACCCAATGAAAACTGACATCTGCAAAATTGTATTATCTTCAATTGAATTTACACAATATGGTTTATTTTTCAAAATCCTAATTTGGTAATATCACTGCAATTTAATTATATTCTACTATTTGACACTCCAGCTGGAATAATCATAGAGGATGAGTTAAATGGTATAAGGATATTTCATTATTTAAATTCATGGACAACCATAAACATTTCAAACATTTAGGACAGACAAAAAGAACAAAGGAAAAAATACAGAAAAGAAAGAACATCAGAAAAAAATAAATTAGGTACTATATTAAGGACGGGAGACTAAAATTAAATTAAAATCTTATAAAATTTCAGGTTATTTGAGTTTCATTGCTTAGGTTTTTTGAAAATATTTCATTATACTTTTAAAATTTGGTGCTTATTTAATAGGCCTTGACCAATTTATTAGTGAATGAACTCCCATTTTTCTATTATTTATTTATTTATTTATTTATTTGAATGCTAAGAAAATACAACTACAACGGATCTCCATCTATCTAGCCCAGGCCATTTTAGATGTACCCCTCACAATTACAATTTTTACAATAATTAATGATATACTAATACCTTCTAAATATCTAAATTCCAAATGAATAGGATACAAATTAGTTAAATATGGTGGACTTTTGTAACAGTAATGTTTAATACTAAGAATTTCAAATGATTAAGTCAAATTTGTAACACTTACATCACTAATATTTTAAAAAAGGAAAACTAAGTTTCTGGAGCTAATCGCTCCCATCTTCAGTTCTGGATCGACTGCCAACCTTGTTCTTTGTAGTGGTTCAGTTTGTCTCTGGTGGTGGTTGGATAAACTTCTGTATTAAGATGTCACTTGGTGGGATTTCAAGGTTGAAAATGTGATTTTTGTTCTCCTAGATACAAATGTTTTCCCAGACTGTAAGTTCTGTTTTTCCTATATTACTTTTAAGTAGTATGGGATTTCTGTTAATATTACATTATGTTGTTCCTTACAAAAATGCCAAGCTACTGCTGAATTTTCTTCCTGTCTTTGATTTATGTTCCTGATGTGTTCCTTTTAGTCTTTCCAATATAAATTTTTTCACAATTGTTACAATTCATCGGATATATTCCTGATTTGTTCTCTTGTGGAATATCATCTTTTAGTTTAGAATTTAGTATATTTTTTATGGATTAGCTGTTTTCTGGAGCTAAAATAATGTTATGTTTTTTGAAAATCTTTTGGAATTCATAAAAGTCTGATGGATGGTACGTGAATTTTTCATACATTCTATTTTCTTCCTTGTTAGGAATAAGTGTACCGATGTCTTTGATTCTCTTTTGTTCCTTGCTCTGTTTACTTTCTTATATTCCACTTCTTGTTTGAAACCATTTTCTATAGTTATATTTATTATATTACTCAGTTCTTGATTATATTCTTCTTTGTTCATGGGGATATTTATCAACCTGCGTACAAGATTATTTAGTACTGCATGTTTATGGGGAACTGGGTTACAACTATTATATTTAATGTAGCTATTAGTTTGAGTACATTTTCTATATATGCCAAATGTTAAGTGATTTTCTTTCTAAATTATTTTAAGATCCAAGAAGGGTAGCTGTTCGTTACATTCTCTCTCCATAGTGAATTTTAATGATTTTTCTTGTAGATTAAGTAACTTAAGTGCATCTTCTAGGTGTTTCTCTGGAACTATTATAAAGATGTCATCAACATAGCAATACCATGCTTTAAACAACCAAGGGAAATCCTTCATAATTCTGACTTCTAATGCACTCATAAAGAGATCTGCTAATAATGGTGATAATGGGCTACCCATTGTTAAACCAAAATTTATAATATTTTCCATTGAAGGTAAAGTAATTTTGCTCTATGCACAGGTTAGTTAGTGTAATGTGTTCTTGAGTTTCTTCTATTGTTTTCTCCCTTTTTAGCAACCAATTTTTTTATGAGTGTGTAGATTTTGCATAGGGATGCTTGAAAAAAGAGCTATGATGTCAAAAGAAACCAAGGTGTCTGTTTTTTCTATATCTTTAATTTTTTGAATTAGTTCTAAGGAGTTTTTTATGCTTCGGGTTTCAAATTTTGGAAAGGAAGAAAATCTGTATGTTTCCATTTGGCTAATTTGTATGTTGGGACATCTATGTCGTTTATAATGGGTTTCATTGTTTTCCCTGATTTGTGCACTTTTGGGAGACCATAACTTCTAGGTAGTGCAGGGTTATTTACTTTAATTTTGTATTGTTCATTTTTATCTATTAGTTTACAATCATTAATTGTTTTATATAATGAATTTTTGCACAAATTTGGGGGATTTTTTGTTATTGTTGAATATTCTTTGTTTTCTAATAGTTGTTCCATTCTAGGTAGTTGGTTTTATCTAAAATTACAAATCATATTAAATTCTTAAAACCTAAATGTTTAATCACAAAGATTTAATGTGTGCACATTTCATTATAAATTAAAATAGATGAAACACATTTAAAAACACATTTTGCCAAAATTACAATCTCTGCTAATCACATACCACTCTGCAGAACTGCCCTCCATCAATAATGCTGAATGATGGACGCTGAGAATTCAGCAGTCACTATGGCCAGCCTTGCCCCTTTCAGGATTGTCACACTAAGGAAGGAAGGGTCAAATATTGTGGGTGCTATGGCAGAACTCCATAAATCAACAAAAAGTTGTTTTTTTTCAAATCATCATGTCACTGTAACCTTAAGATCTATTGTACCAGATGAAGCATAATAGATGATAATATGCCAAATAAGTTCAGGGGACTTTGTAGCCTAAGTTTTCCAGGCATTTACTGAAAGCACTGAGGAAAAACTCCTAAAAACACTTGTCAGGAAACCAACCCAATTGGCAATCAAATACAGGCCCACCTCATGAGAAGCACAAACAATAACCACTAGACTATGGTGGAAAGTAGGTATTTGGTTTATTTGTTGATACTGTTTGACATTGGATCATCAGCGTCCCTTCAATTCAGGGCATGAAACAGCCCATAAAGTTTTCTCACAAGTCTGTTCTTTTAGGATTGAGGTATGTCTTCTAAATCTACAACATGGGACCCACAGCTTTAATTTCCTTCTGAAGGAACCCATATTTAGGATCCATTGACCCTGCTCAGGATTCAACCTGCAATCTGAGGTCTACAAGGCAACCAGGACTGACACTACAGTGGTGACCAACACCAAAATCATATTGGCATAGAGCTACTTGTAAAGTAATAATTTCATAGTATGTTAAAAGTAAATTAAAAGCCTTATCTAAAATAAAGCTCCAAAAACTTAAGAGTGAAAACAGGTCTCCTCCTCCTCCTCCTCCTCCTCCTCCTCCTCCTCCTCCTCCTCCTCCTTTCTCTATCCCTTATGCCTCTAGGCATCAGGTTTCTTTAGCCACTTCTATAATTTTCATCTATTTAAAATGCAAAATGCTGATAGGCTTAAAAGTTTTTTCTTATCATGGATAGTATGCTATTATCACTAGTAGTGTTACAAACTCAAAAATGCAAATTTTGAACTTTAGTGGGCTCTTTTAGTAATGATATGTACTTGTTATGCAAAATGAAAAAACACTCTCATAGATTGTTCAATTAGTCAACAAGTATAAGATTTTAAAATGTAGTAAAAACAAATCACTGAAAAATGATACACAAAACATGCAATATTTTTGGTGCATATTTTCTATAGGCAAACAAAGAGAGTTAAATTTGTTAAAGTAAAGTTTAAACAAATGTTCATTCAAATGATAATAATTATTCAAAATTAAAAGTAAAATAGCTCATATTGGTACATCCATTTTTAATGCTTATGTATTGAATTCCCTGTACTCCTAGGCCATTATATATTATTGTATATATATTGTATTTTATACTGTGATGTACACTGTTATCTTTGTTTTACTGGTTAATCTAAATATGTTGTTTTTATATGAATGTAGACAATGCTGATATTTTAAATTGATAGTTTGATGATTTATGAACACTTATTCACTAGTCCTATTATAAGATCTGTGGATTTAATAAATAAAAATTTAAAAATGAATAAAAATCATTATATAGCCAAAATAATAAACTAGAGCTGTAGATATTAATATGATGAACAATTCACATAAATAGCAAAATATTTTTAATCATTTATATTCTTCTTCAAAGGCAGAAGACAGTAATTTATATATCAAAATCTTACTGTTCATTACATTATCTTCCTTATCTGTGAAGGAAAACATGCAAGAAAATCTTAATCAGCCATGATTAAACAAAAGTTGCAAAAGTGCGGTGAGAATCCTAAATGTCTGGCCAAGAAACATCTAAATCTGTATGGTATTAGTTTTAGGTATAAAAAATAATGATTTATTCTTCCAGTTATTCAATTCCATATTTCTTAAATCTGATATAAGTTCCACCAGTTTCATTCATTCACTAATTATATAATTTATATATATATATATTTTTATATATATATATATATACACACACACACATATGTATCTAGTGCACGATGCTGAGTAATACATTTACTTAACACAAAAGAATCAAAAAAGTGGAAAGTTCATGCAAACACTAACGAAATCTTATTTTCATTTTTAAAGGTGCATAACAATCAAATGTTTTTAAAAATCAACTCAAATTGTTCCTGGGATGAATCAGAAAAAGATTATACTATAATTAGTAAATATATTTTAAACATTATAAATACTAAAATGTGTATGTGTGTTCATGCATGTGCACATGTGTGCACATTCATACCAAGCAGGGTATATTTGATATACCTAAATGTTCTCTGAAATCTTTGCTCAAAGTGTTTCATTTCAGTCAAATCTGTTTTGTACTTCTGAAAATCTGATGAAGATCAAGCATTTGCATACAGTTTAAAAAATAATCTATATATTTTACATTATCAAGATTTTAAAACATCTTAATTCTCATTTACAAACCAGTTAAAGAAATTAACAATAGAAATATTTTAAATAATAAAAATATCTACTTTTATTGCATTTGATCCATAATCATAGAGTCTGAAAAATAATATACATGTGTTCTTATGATTTTCTTGACAGGGTTAGACAGACCCATGAGAAAAGGCATCTTTATGTCTAAGACCAAAATAAAATCAACACTGAATGAGTTAGTGCAGTAACCATAGTTACTACAGCTTTATGTCCAACTTCCTGGTCAACTGCAGTTTAAGTCCCAGCTTGGACATGGGTGTATCAACTAAGAATCAAAACATTCAGATAGGGGGTTATGTAGACTTATGTCTCACTAAAATTAATGTATGTCCATGCATGTACCCCTCAAACTCTGAAATATCTAAAAATCCACAGCTTTGAGGGGCTCACTATTAAAGACTTGGATGAGAAGATTATCAGTAAATGCTTTTAATGTGGAAAGCAATGAAACTTATTAGGTATTGAGCTATTATAGATTTAGGGGCATAACTAACAAGCCCACAAGGCCAGCAATGCAGAGCAGGGAAAGGGGGCAGAAAACCATTCTATAATATAGCCCTACATAAAGACATTTTTATTTTGAATAGCACATTTCATTCATGCATTCCTAAAGTATATGTTTATAGTAGTCTCATAGAGCTTTTTTCTTTCAATAACTACTTTTCAAGTAACATTAAAGTTAATTCCCACTCCACTTCTCCAACATGTGTACAGCTCTTTCATCCTTGTCTTACACAAACTATGAACTTGCATATGAATCACTGATGTATATGTCTGGATTATAAATTTTAAAAAATAAGATTATTGTCTCAGAATTAAATTTAACGATTATAATGATACACAGTCATGTTCTTTTTATTGATGTGTAAATGCAAGAATGAGAGTGCACAACTGGCATGCATAGAAATTATGTCACAGAAAATCAGTTTCTTCTTGAGTGGCATGATAGATGCCAGTGTATGAGTGCACCCATTAATTAGGTAAACATGAGTTTAAACAAATCTAAATATTTAAGCAGTGCTCAAAAGCAGAAGTTGGGCCATTAAAGAGGAGAATTTATCAAGAAGTTGAAAAAACTGTGTGTGTTTTTTAAAAGTATACTAGTGAGTCCATTCCTAGTGCTAGTAGTAGCAGGTCTGGCAGTGAATGTATTTTAGATGATGGTGTAAGTTGCAATATAATAAATGAATCTGAGAGTATTCTTAATTATCTAGTGAGTCCATTTGATAATCTTATGTTTCACTTACTGTTGAAATCCTCAGTCCACTTGCAACTGAGGATGCAGGCTAAAGCCTGCGAAACTAGTTTTGCATAATTCAACAGTAAGTGGAGCATAAGATTATCAAATTGACTCACTAGATAATTAAGAATATATTAATCGCTTCACTGTGTTGGTTCTGATATGAAATTAAATTTTATATTTAAGCATCTGAGAATGTTTCTCACATAATGTTTTGACAGATAGGTATTCCCAAACTGATGATATGATACATTTAATTAGCACTGACGCTTTACTGAAGAAATAAGTGATGATGAAAATTGATAATTAACAGTACAATCAACCTGAAGGTACTTTTCTGAAAGACTCACTAACAAATAAACTTTTCAGTTCTTATTATTATAAAATTAAAACAAAATATTGGATAAGCAATACATAGGTTTTGGTTATGCTAGTCACTAATTCTAAATGCAGTGTATTGTCATGTTGGTTCTTTGCCAACTGAAGCAATAAGAATTTTGCAGATGCAGGTGTAATGGTTCAATTAAAGATTGGCAGGCAATAAGAAAAAAAATAGACAGCATGAAACCTCAGTCATTAATTTTACATCCAGTTTAACATGTGAGAGATGGAAGAAAAATAAATCTATTGTGTCAAAGTTTTTCAAGGAAAAAAACATTAAAGTAATTCATTTAAGAGCTTTCGAAAAATATGACATTTTTAAAAAAATTCTGTTGGAACTCATACGGTGAAGCTTGTTAATTGAAACAATTATAATTTACATTAAAGTAATTGTTTCATAATATAGGACATTTTTAAGCCTTATTGAGGCCCATTACTAAAAGCCCACATTGACAATGAGAAAAGTAGGACCAAATATTTAAGCCCCCAAATAAAAAATGACCTGATTTCACTCTCGTCTCTGTCAGTATTTAAATATATTATAATGATCATTAAACAAATTCCATTTTTTTACACCTTATTAGATACAACGCAGGACATAAACAAAGACAACCATTAAGGGTAATCATTTGATATGTTATTATAAAGACATTAAAGCCAAAATGCAGCTCTGGTGTTGGTGGAATACTAGATTTCATCATCAAAACTTGAGTTCCATTGATAGTTAACCATTGACTTTCATGTACACATCCCTGTTTAGTGGAACTTTCCCATTTTGCTTAAAAACTGTAATAATAAAACCATCTGTAAGAAAGGTGATAAACACATGCAACTAACTATAGATCAATAACGCTAACTTCAGTATTTTCAAAAGTTTTAGAAAAACTGTTTTATATCAGACTGCTAAGTTTCTTAGTAAAGCATATGGTGGTCAGACCACAATATGGTTTTAGGAAGTAACTCTCTGTAGAATCTGCACTCTTCTCTTAGTAATTTCTTTCAGTCTATAGATCATAAAGAATATAACACTGCATTATTTTTGGATTCAACAAAAGTGTTTGACATCATTGATCATGAAAAGCTCCTAGGCAAAGTAGAAAATTTGGGCATAAGAGGGATACCAACTAATATATCAGCTCATTTCTTCATGGTATTAAGTGTTAGTAGAACAGATTACTAGGGTAAATATAGAATTAAGCCATTTTAATCAGGGCTAGTACATATTAAATATGGCATGCCTAAGACTCAGTTGTGGTCCCCTACTATTTTTGTTATTCACTAATGACTTTCAGATTCCAGATAACAGAACATCTATGATTGTTCATATGGAACAAAACATAGTCGTTCAGTTAAAATCAATCTCCCTTGCCGATTGCCCAACATGCCCTGTCTATGCCCTGTCTGACTGTAAGGATTTGATGATACATTTGATTTAACACTTTTTGATGCATTACCTACACATAGCTCTGAAAATTTACTCAGAGATAGAGAAATGGCAGCTATGTTTTGCATAAAACTCATATACCACCAAGTTTAAATCTTATGTATTAATATATTTTTATATTCTCTCTCACCCTTTTGTTGCTTGTTTAATCTGCTTCCATGCATTACATTACCTTCATATTCAATATTTATTTTCACTACTTTTACTTGTCTTCTTGCCTTTGAAGGACACAAGCTGTTTGAAATATTGCAAACAGTAAATCTGTGAATTTCCATGTGCTTTATCCTTTTTCTTCTTATCTAGTTATTACTAATCTTATTTTGATTTAAAGTAAAACACTAAAAATCATGAAGTCACATTAAAACTCTCTTTAAGTTTCACAAACACACTTATAAAAGTAATTTTGGTACATGTTTCGTGAGGTACATTCCTCACATTGTCAACTAAAACGACGACTGAGGAGTCAATTTCAGCAAAGTATGTATGTTACTATGCTTGCTCTGGTGGTCTGTTAATGAACTTAAACAATATGTTGTCTGCTTCCGGTATATCAAAATTCATAAGTTTGTATTCATATTTTTTTATGTAAATTTTTTCCCATATATTAAGTTCTTTGGGATGTTGAATTGTTTTTAGTAATGTTATGTCCTTCTCTATTTCATGATTCTCATTCCAAAAATGTGCAGTGGCTGCAAAATGTGAAGTGGCTGCACATTTTTGGAATGAGAATCATGAAATAGAGAAGGACATAACATTACTAAAAACAATTCAACATCCCAAAGAACTTAATATATGGGAAAAAATTTACATAAAAAAATATGAATACAAACTTATGAATTTTGATATACCGGAAGCAGACAACATATTGTTTAAGTTCATTAACAGACCACCAGAGCAAGCATAGTAACATACATACTTTGCTGAAAGTGATTCCTCAGTCATCGTTTTGGTTGACAATGTGAGGAATGTACCTCACGAAACATGTACCAAAATTACTTTTATAAGTGTGTTTGTGAAACTTAAAGAGAGTTTTAATGTGACTTCATGATTTTTAGTGTTTTACTTTAAATCAAAATAAGATTAACAAAAGTTTCACTGTGTGGATTCCCAAATTCTGTAAACATAGTTATTACTATTTTAGTTATAATTCATTGTATTATTTTATTTTTTATTTATATACACATACATGAGTATATATGAGACAGAATTTACCTTATCAAAGGAGAATGAATAATGAGGCATTGTTTTCATCAGAAGTGACAATTTGTATACACATTAAACTAGAAATAAAATAAATCTGCAGATGAAACAGGTTTTTTTATTAATGATCAGGCACTGCAACCTGAAAATCTATTGTGCCAGATGAAGAATGATAGATTATAACTTGACCAAATGAGTTCAGGGAATTTTGCAGCCTAAGTTTCTCAGGCATTCAGCTAAAGATCTGAGGAAAAACCTGAGTTAGGAAATTAACCCAAATGGGAATCAAATGCTGACCTGCTATATGGGAAGTACAAATGCTACCACTAGACTATGGCAATGGTCATGAAACAGGTTAGTACATCTTTATGCCAAAAAGGAACATCTCACAGATATAAAATGTTATAGCCACTTTCCAAAGTACATTAAAAACATCGAGCAAAAAAATTTAAATTGCCACTTAATGGAGCAGTACTTCTATGCTATAACAGAATATTTGAAATCTAGAACATAAATATGTAATAGAGGAGTATTGTGATAGATTTATTGTATCATTTTGGCATGGGTGTGCAAAATTTGTTAGGGCAAGGGCAAACTTTATTTTTATTCATTCAGTTACCCAACCACTTAGTAATTTAGGTGTATAGTTAGGAAGGTAATGCTTTAAACTGTGTAACTGGAGAATCCTAAATGAGATACTCTCATTCATCATTTAGCAACTAAACTTAGTTCTATATGTTACATGCTCAGATGTCTAAAATGTAAACTGAATTTATTAAGACTGAAAAATGTATATTTTGCTCATTTTCATTGTTGATTAAAATATATGGTATAAAATTATGGGGAGAAAAAAGAGAATATTTAAAATTCAGAAGAGAGCTATAAGAATAATAAGTGAAATAGACAGAATGAAGTCCTGCAGACCTTATTTTAAAAAAAAAAACATAATATACTATCATTAGCCTGTCTCTTTATAGCAGAAGTCATAAATCATATTAAGAGATATCAAGGAGAACTATGTACAAATACAGATATCCATTCTCATAAAACAAGAAGAAAAAATGGTCTTCATGTTCAAATATGCAAAACAAATATTCTAAAAAATAATCTCACAAAGTAGACATTAAATTATATAATAAACTACCAACAAATATTAAAGAAATAACCAACATAAATCAACTGAATAAAGAAGTTAAAGCCTTTCTACTACAACATACCTTTTATTCACTAAGTGAATCTATGAAATTTTAAGTGTAAATAAGGTGAATTGTAAATCCAGTATAATTGTTCTCGTATATTGTATTATGTTATAATTCTGGACAAAGTCCACATCATGTATTATGATCCAAAAGGTGAATAGTCGGTCCTGGTGGTGTAGTGGTAACCATACTTGCCTTCTAAACCCAAGATCGCGGGTTCGAACCCGGCCAGGATTGATGGATTTTTTCGGCCGTAAAAATCCTAAGTATGACTTCCTTTGGAAGGGAAGTAAAGCCGTGGATCCCATGTCGTACATTTATGGCATGAAAAAGAACTTCAAGCCTGAAAGAAGAGGCCTCTGAGCAAAATTTGTTGGCCGTTTCACATCCTGAATTGAATGGGATGCTGATGACCCGAGATGTTAAAGAGCATCCGTAAATAAACAAATCAAAAACAAAAAAATCAAAGGGTGAATATATTATTAGTATTAGTATTATTATTTTAATGTATGTGTTAATTTATTTGTTGCCTTTTGTAAATTAGGTTACACGGCAAGGACATCAGCAAGGGGGGCACATTATGGCAGTTGTAAGATTTTTAAAACCATACATTTCCATTTAATAGCCAAAACACTCATATTTTAAAATAAAGCATTTAAGGTGAACATAACTGATTAACCTATAATTTCTTTGTTATATAAATTTTAAAAATTAGGTTGTTTAATTGATTTTTCAAACTTGGTAAATTTTAATTAAAAATGAATATAGGAATCCACAAGTGAAACTATCATAAATCTTGTTGAATTAGAAGTTTTACCTTATTGTAATACTTATTATGTATTAAATGTGAAAGTAAATAATGAATTAATTCTTTCTTTATTTTTCATCCTTTTCTAAATTTAATTTTTATGATCATTATTTTTCCTAAACTTAGGTATTAATTTTTTTATATTAAACGCCATTTACTTACATAAAAGTAAGATGCATTTCGGGAGAATCTCTCCCATCTTCAGTTGCTCACCGAACTGCCATTACTCGAAATGATGGCTGGACACCCAGATGTTTCTGTGGTGGCCTCTGTTGGTTGAAGTAGGAAATTGCTGAGTTCATCCATAGCAGGAAACTCAAAATTCATCAGGTTTTCTCTGTTTTTTAATATATTTTTTTTTTCCCAAGTGGATAACTCCAATGGGTTGTGAAGATGTTTCAGCAGTTTAATTTCTGGTTATATTTCATGGTTTTTGGTTCAAAAGTGAGCTGCTATTGCTGATTTATCCACCTGCTTAAACCAAATATTCATAAAATGTTCTTTCCTCTGAATTTCCAAACTTCCTATGTAGCTCTGCTCACAATCTGCACATTTTATTTTGTAAATTCCTGATTTCTGTTCTGTTGATATGGAGTCTTTAACTGTGCAATCTAATAAATTTCTGATGTTTTATCTGTTCTGTAGAGCTAACATTATCGCATGTTCTTTGAAAATTTTCTTGAACTTGTTGAGGTAAATTGGATGGTAGGTGAAACTTTTGAATTTGTATTCTTCTTTTGTGTTTTCAATGTGGAAACTTCCCTTATCCCTTTTCGTCTTTTAGATTTGATGATAATTTTTATCCCTGTGCCTTTGTTGAAACCATTGATTATAGCTGTCTTTATTATTTGTTTGTATTCTATTTTGTACTCTGCTTCTGTGAGTAGAATATTCATCAATCTGTGTGCCAAACTGTGAAATACTGCATACTTATGTGGAATGGGGTTATAACTCATTTTTTAAATTTTTTTTATTTTCTCTTCTTCAATTGCTCATCCTACCCTTTATGATTGTTGAAAACAGTAAATATGTAAAAATATAGAAATGAAATTGTGCAGAATGAATATTGTATAAATAAATTTGGGGAAATTAAAGGGAATAATATTAACTGTAGAAGGGCTTGTTTTCCAATTTTTTTTTAAACAATGTGTAATTCCTTCTTTTTTTTTCTTCTTTTTTTCTGAGACATTACAGGTTGTACACTGATGATATATTGAGGAAGGAGGAAAACATTCCAAACCCAAAGTTTAGGGTACCTTCCCCGCATTTGTCATGGATGAGGTCTGAGGAAAACCTGGAAAAAAAAACTCAGAAACCGATGACAGCCATGGCAGGATTTGAACCAGAGACCTCCTACACATGGTCCAAGCCTTAACAACCTCAGCCAACCAAACGAGCATTATTTATAAATTACGATAATGCAGTGCTATCCACTAGCCTACAAACCACCCTTCCATCCTTGGCTTACAAAGCATATACTAGTTAGTACCATTGTTCCGTGAGGGAGGTTTCTAATTATTAAGGAAATTTTAGTTATGCATATTTTCCAACAGAGGGAGAGCGACAGGTAGTAAGTCCATTGTCTCTAATGCCATTTGATGGGAAACTAAAGTATTGTGTATTTTTGTCCAACAACCACTTTTTTCAGGTGTGAAGTTTTTTAATGTACCAAAAATCTATGATACAGAACCAACAGCTTTAAATACCATTCAGATGATTTATGCTCCATATTTTTACATCCTGAAAAATCTCCCAGCCTAATCCAGATTTGAACCTTGGGACCAAAGGAGAGCATGCTATCCCTAGGCCACCAACATACCTATAAACACCCTTGGCTTAACAATGCATGAATAAAACCATTTAACTAAAAGCTAAAATCTTTATGCAGTTATTGTCCACTTTTACTACTGAGACCCCACAGGTGGTGAACACTGATGATACATGAGATGAAATGATATATTGAGAAAGATTTTTTTTTTAAGGAAAGAAACATTCCAGGCCTAAGTTTAGGATACTTCCCCAGCATTTGCAATTTATGAGGACTGAGGAAAACATAGAAAAAATCTTAATTAGCGAGGATGGTCCTTGTGGGGAATCTAACCCCAGACCTCCAGCTCATGAGTCCATGCCTTAATGACCAAGACCATGTGTCTTCTAATGTTTTGTGCACTGAGGAAATGATATACACTTGCTGGCATTGGAGTTTCACACTCGAGAGTTTCAGAAGCAGAAGCATAGTCCATTTACAAAGCTTGCACCAAGAACCAGCAGACTACATTTAGTGATAAAGATGTGGATGAGGGTATTGATAAAGTAACAGTGAATGGCCAGAAAAGCTAGAGGAACAGGGAAAACCTGCCCTAATGCTACTTAGTTCATCACAAATAACACCTAAAGCTGGTGTTATTGAATCCAGGCCAGCTTGAAGGAGGAAAGCAGTCAACTATTCATCCATGGAGTCACAATTTTATATGTATTTTCACCCTGTGAAAATGCAGAAGATATTGACAATTCCATCACTGTACCCTTTCTTAGTGAATAGGCATTAAACAATATTAATGAACACAGAGAATATGAGAATAAATAGATTATATAATCTATATAGAATATAGAACCTGTAAACTGTAAATCTTATGTATTAAAGACACAATAAATATGCCTAAGAGAATAATGGAATGATTAGATTATGTCATTCATTTCACTTGTTACCAGAAATTCCCCCCGACAAATACAGAAAGTAAGTAAAATTGCATTAATTTTCTGGCTTAAAATGCTGAATGTAGAACCCATTGTCACCAATCTGTTCAATAAGACATGTATAGTTAGAAGAAAAAATGAACAAACCAAAAAGAAAACATATGCAAATCAAAGACAACTATAAATTACACAACTAATTAACATACTTCTACATTAGTGCTTATACAGAGTAGTATGTTTAAAACCTTACTGCCCAGTTTTGGTGCATAGTGTTACTATGATAAAAAACTGTCATACAAAGGAACAACTGTTACAAATAAGATTGGTTATATAATGAAGAAGGAAGGTAAAGCTTGCAAAAAGAAGCTATTTTATTTACAGCAGTCAAAATGGTCATTGCCTATAGATGGGAAGGAAGCAAGCAGTACTGGTTCTATGTTCTGTTGTACGTACCACTCTATACAAACACCATAAATGACGCCTGCCTTCGAAGTTGATGCCAAAGCGACATTCCTGAATAATCAAAGATCATTAAAGAAAGTTCAGTATTCTATCATAGGTATAGAAGAATTTCAAACTAAATATGAAGTATTTAATCTAAAGAACATGGTGATTTTTTTCTTTCAATTTGGGCAGAAATACACTGTTTTATGAGAAATACTATAAAATAATTAGGTATTTTTAATGCATAGAAATCAGAAGTAATGGAAAACATTCCAAACTTGAGATGCTAATTGGAACTTGTATAGTGAAGCTAATCATATAATTAAGACCATTATATGTTTAAGTTGAACAACATATCCTTATTGGCTCCACTTACTTATTTAAATTTTGCACATGTTTCACAGACCATTGTTTGCATCATCAGCTAACTGGGCTAGAGTGTCTAGTTCAAATCAATCATACAATGATCTTGATTATAAACATTCCAAATTTACTTTTCAAAGAATTTGTTCTTGGCTTTTAACTATAGCATATGCATGGACATTCTGTCTATAGATTTCTGAAAATATTCACCTTGTAGCCTAGTCCAGGTATTTTGGATAATTTTCCAGACGTAATTTGTAGATAATTTGCTTGATATCTTCCATTAATCTCATCTTGCCACATTTCAACTGATTAAAGACAAGAGTTTTAGAGCAGCTACACCAAGTTTTAATAGACTTTCTACTTATCTTTGACCTCCAAATATTTCTTATAAATTAGAAACATATTGTTTTTGCAGATCAAAGCCTTTTTGGGAGGTAGGAGCTACAAAATAGAATTAAAAAGATTGAAGAGGGTTATGGTATTTCTTTATGGTCAAGAATTTCTTCAGTCTTCAAAAGATTTTCTACAAAATTGCCAGCGAATTAATTCCACTCTGCAATGGAACCTGTGTGTTTCACTGTTACTTAATGTGCTGTTTCAGGAAGCATGCAAACATAAACTTATCACCTAGATCTATAAAACTGAAATTTTCATTCATAAGTGAACATGTATTCATTGTTAAAATAGTGTCACTCATAATTTCTTAATTTTATTTATCAAACATTTTGTTGTTTTCTAACTACTATTCTCCATGAATAACTATTGACAAAGTGACAGAATTCATTCAATCTCACTTCAATAATCCCATTGTAACAGTACACCAGCTTCTCTTGCTAGAGAGACCCTTAAAGACATCTTACTTTTCAAGGCTTCTTTGGTACAATTTGTCTGTGGCAATCCAAATGCACTGAGTTCAAGTTCATCCAATGGAAATAATGCATTGGTCAAGTTGGAATTATTCATTAATTATTTCAGATGCTTTAATGCTCCTATTACTGTTTCCTGATAATAAATGTATTCAGGATAAATTACCTGATTGATTGATAAATTTCTTTCATTTTATAAACATTTAGTTACTCTTATATTAAATAAATATATCTTTGCATATATAAACAATGTATACAGTTTTTTTCACACTAACTCCATTCACTTACATAAATTTTAACGACAGTTTGTCAACAGGCTGAAGATGGGAGGGATCGCTCCCGAAACATATGTTCCAAATTTATGTAAGTGAATGGAGTTAGTGTGAAAAAAACTGTATACATTGTTTATATATATATACCACTCCATTGTCAACAGCTTCGTAAGTACACTTATTTGAGATATCTTTGCATGCTTTTAAATACAAAATGAATATTTCTGCAACTACAAGAAAGTTTACTCAGTAACAGACAAAAGCTATCATATAAAATAAATTTTTCCAGTAATGTTATAGGCAACTTATTGAAATTAAATCAGTGACATTCTTCTTTCAGCACCTTCCCACCAGGGATTATTACAAACAGCTTTATAAAAATAAAGTCAAAATAACTATTTTTAGTTATTCTAACAAATAAAATCTCTTTGTTTTTGCAGCTTCATATGTTCAATATATATTTCTGTCATATGTCTCTGTAATGTATGTGTTAACAGGGAGCATTTCTATTTAGCAAAACTGAATCAAACAGAGCTTCTCTAATTTGAATGGGAGTTATCAAAAGAGACAAGCTGAATGAAAATGAACAAAATCAAATAGTAGGAATTTTCTAGAGAAGAATATTCTGTGTTGGAATGGAACTTTTGTTTCATATACAATCAAAAGTAATTGAATTTTTTATGTTTGATGTGTAATATAAAAACAGCACAAAATTTGCTTGTTGAAGGGTAGACAGCAATATTGCACACTGAATAAGAAAGATTAAAGAATTAATTAAGAATAATTAATAGCTGTGCATAAGAACTATCAACATCTAAATGATAAATGTCATAAATGCTACTGCAATAATTACCCAATCATAATGGTTGGGGTGAAATAAACTAACTAAGAACACGCAAAATTTACTAAGCACATATCTTGTCAATAAAAATGTCATAAATTCAATATTTTTAATTTCTTTTAGCTATTATTTGTTTCTTCTTTCAACACTTCTTCATAAAAATGACTAGTGCCGTTATGTGATCCATTTTCTGATGCCACATTTCCAAACTTCCATTGTTTAATTTGGTTTGGTTTGATTTGATTCTATTAAATGGGAGCAGCAGAAGGCATTTTACATTACTTTGTTTTGCTTTGATTCAATTCAATTCGGTTCTATTTAGTAGGAATGGAAGAGAAAAAACAGGGTGACCAGATTCACTTCAATAAAAAATAGGACAAAAAGCTTCAAAAACAAGAACATTATTCAAAAAAAGAGGATTATATGCTTATATTATATTTAAAATTATGTCTGTAACTATTTTATACAAACTATTTATAATAAAAATATTACTAATGATTTTACTGTTATCTACATATGAAAACCTAGGAAAATGTAATGCTAAATAAAATAATTTTCAAAAGACAAAAAGCCAGAATGAAATGTACATTTAATATTACATTGTAATGTGTTTCAAAGTTATTTTACATTCAGCTTCAATTTCTTTTCTTCCTTTTTCTGAATATGGGTATTTGTTGTCTGGGACTCATCGAACTTACCCTTTTTTTCTCTTTGAATGCCTAAATGGAAAATAAATGGAACTAATTGTAGAATCATGTGATTGAGAAAAATAATACAAAAGAACACTCATGCAAAGCAGAGTGGGCAGACTGCAAAGAAACTATCTTCATATGAACTTTGATCTGCTTCAATTTTTCTATTTACTAGCTACCTATGAGCAAAGAGTATATTTCATTGATAATCTATCACCTTATTTTAAAATGGCATCAAAACAAATAATTTAAAAAAATTCCAGGTAGTTATGAAAAGAAGAACATGGTTTTTAAAAACCCCACTCAGACTCTGGAAGAAGTTATGAAAAGCAGGACATGTCCAGACAAAAGAGGACATCTAAGCATCCTACTCACAAACAATATAAACCTCATATTCAATCTGTTAAAAGATATACTTTTAGTCATTTAATATCTACTGAAATGCATTCAGCTTGATGGCAACAAGCAAATGAAAAATAAATAGAAGGAAACTAGGGAAAAAATTATAAATATCAGCACTCCAATGGCCACTAGCAATTAACCATTTATCTTCTTGTACAGAACTAATTAATATTGCATTACATTGAATGTTAATAAATGAAATGTTTTTGTCTGTACAAAATAAGTAATCTGTCAGATTTCACCAATGTGTGCTACTTGTATCATATGTACTACTGCTTAATAGATGTATAAACTGATGAAAGTGTCATTATATCATTGATATTAGTTTTTATGAAATTTAAAGCTTTAAAAATTATTTAATTACCCAATTGTGAATGCATTTACTTTACAACACACTTTGTAAAAAGTAAAGTACCAAACTTTTTTTTTAAATTTAGATAATTGTTGGATGAAATTTTTGGATCTTGTATGCTGGAATAATGGAATGCGCAATAGACCATCCTGATAACTAATGTCAATCATGACTCAAACAAGTAGTTCAGATAAAAGGAATTTCCAGATAAATTCTTAAAATCATTATTATTTCACTACAGAAATAGAAACTTATTAATTGAGATTGTACACAGTGAAGATTGGGATAAATATAAAAATCAATAATGATGAGCAATGTCTTACAGAATGGACATAAAATTAATTTTAGGGATACTTACAAATTTTCAACTCCATTTCAAATCATCATGTCTGATTTTACTATGAGGAAAAAGAAACAATTTTGTTTGTGTTTGTGTGCTAACTTGCTTGCCTGATTAGGGCATTAAGAGTGCTGCACAAGAGCACAACAGCATTGTCCATTTGTAACATATACACCGATAACTTGGCAGACTGCTCTTATTGATGATGATGAACATAGGGTAGATGATGATGGAGCAATGATGGAATGAATGGCAAGGGAGACCTAAGCACCCAGAGAAAACCAACTTACAGCTGCTGTGATCGAACCTAGGCTGCCTCAGTGTACTCAGCCTGGTGCAACCATAATAGAAATACTTAAAACACAAACAGATTTTAATAGAATAGAAGAAAACAGAATATTGCACAAAACATACATACTGGAGTTATATACATACTGGAGTTACTCAACAATGAGAAATATGTTTTCCAGAATCAAAACAGAAGGTTCAAGGGAAATTTTGTTCAATATGAAGCAAGTTTCATCTCAGGAGAAGGAACATGCCATCATTCAACTAGCAATAAAATCTGCTAAGAGAAGGAGGTATAAAAGGGGCAAGTAATATAAACATAGATAAGCAACCTCTGAAGATGCCTGATGCAATTTCAGGTAAATAGAGAGAAACAAAAAAGGAAAATAAATCTTAATTAGACCAGGAGCTATAGCCCAAAGATAGACATAGTCCAATCAAGATAGAGAGACTTGAAACAATTATAAGGACAGGTTAAACCTTAATAAGAATTAATGCTTTTATGAAAAATGGAATTGTAAGAATATATTTATTTATGATGATCTTCAAGTGTAGTTATACAACCACTAGAATATATGTACCATTTAATTACTGGCTATTTTACATATGACCATTACCAAAAGAAGAATATAAACCATGATTCATACATGCACAAGAATCAGATTACATACCATGTTCCTCTATAGAATATTATTCATGAATCTATTGTGTTAAATAAGAATTAATTATATGCAAGAGAAAACATAGAGGCAACTGTGCAATTAAATTAAAAGAGAGATTTTGTCATTTTCATATATGTTTCAGTTTTAACAAACTGCATTGTTAATGTATAACAGCCAAGACTTATAACATCAGTAACTTAACTTACTCTCCAGCTCCTCCAAGCAGATGCAATAATAATTTGGCTTTTCTTCTTAAGGAGAAATTCTTTCCTTTGTTTATAGCCTCGCCATAATTTTTGTATTAACACTGCCAAATCTTCCAGCCTTTCACGACGAAATTCTTCCAGTTCAAAAACCTGTGTAATCAAATATTCCAATGTTATATATCTGTTAATAATTTCATTTCATTTCATTTATTTCAGTTTAATATGGTGTTGTATACATTAAGCCATGTCAATGTGCAAATTAACAAAATTTATAATAAAAATGGCAACTTGTAAACCAAACAATTTCCCCACATATATATACATTGCTGAGAGAAGGGAGAACTGTAAAACTAATTAAAATTCTATAATTGACTCATTTTCTTAAAGTGTTTAATTGCAAACATAAACACACAATCATAATGGATAGTGTTGTATCAAGCATAAAAGGTAGAACATTCAAGCAACACCAAAATTAATATTATACTCCTTTTAAGGGTTTTATACACATAACTCAATAATGTTACTTGGCTATGTATCAAATGAATGCAATGAATTGAAACAATGAGTTGTCTAGGCATAGAACTGCAAATGAGTACCTGGGGAGTTTTCTTTCATATTAAATTTCCAGATTTACAGAGGAAGTAAAATGTTATTATAAAGCTTCATAATAGCTTAAAATTACAAAGCTTGATGATTGGGTAAATAAACTTGGAGTATTATAAGAGGTAGGATACATCTGAGCAACTAAAACAAAAAAAAGGGGGAAGTGCTGGAGTATGTAAAAGAAAAATGAGTAAACATTCTATTTGCTTAAAAGCACATTCCAAAGTTGAAGAAACACAAGATTCATAACATATTCGTGAATGGAGACAAAGCATTGCAATACTGCAAAGAAAAAGTAATATGGCAAAGCTTGAAGTTTTTAACACTGTTATTGGTATTATTGATTATAGAAAAGATAGTGGAAATGTTTATAGATTTATTAAAAAAGTGAAACTTTTCAAGACCGGCTAAAGAGCCAACCAACATTGCAGGGAAGAATTTATATTATGATAAATATAGCAAATGCGTTCATGAAATTTTATTCAAATAATCAATGGTTAGATGTAGATAATAAGAGAAAACAGACAAAAATGAGAAGGGAGATGGTAGACAGTAGGGGGTAGATTCTAATGTACAGGAACTTTTCGTCAGGAATTTTGAACTACTAGAACCATAAGAGGCAATTAAATGTCTCAAGAATGGCTAAAGCCCTGGCCCTGATAATATCCATCCAGAATTTGTGAAACACTTCGGCAACAACAATCTTCTGGCCTTATTAGGTATTTTAAATCTAAGCTGGTATACCGTGGTCCTGTAGTATGGAAGAAAGCTAAAAGCTTGTGGTACTATATTTGAAATGGCTTTCCATTAATAGGGGTGCCTGTGTACAGATTTTGTGGTATTCAATAAGCCTTCTTCAAATACCACTGGAGGTTTCTCTTAATTAGAGCTATTCTCAACATTTCAAAGTGGCGCAGCCTACAAATTAAGGTGCTATTACAGGTAACTATAACAAATAGGATCCAGTGTTCATTGTTCATCTTTCAAAACATTTCCATCCCTTAATACTCTGAAACTGGCTGGTACTTCAGAAACAGTATGCTATTGTTTACCAGGCACCATTGCATTGCAGTACAGCTATCTTTAGTTGCTGATGCTATCCATTGTTTTCTGATGCTTTCTTTAAAATGAATAGATACCTTCTGGAACAAATGGCTGCCACTTGCTGGTGCACTTGGTTCGGAAAAGTGCATTTTTATTACTCAAGTAAGAAAAGTAACAGGAGTATGCAATGAATACTTTTATAACAATAGCCTCCTCTGCTTGGAGGGTTTACATTTGATATTTGGTCACACAAAAACTTTGCTAAGTTTTATAACGTTCAATGCTCTTAACATTATCATTTGTTTGCATGGCATAGCAATGATGTGTTTAAAACACATTGGCTTTAAAGCTTCTATAGTAACAAAGTTGTGTGGCTTCTAGTTCCACCTGGACTTAAATGTAGCAAAAGAGCCTATTCTTGCTCTTCTTACCTTCTTCTATGTTTTGCGGGAAATCTGCCTAATAAGTGCTGTAAATGTATTTGTTGCACTGAAAGCATTTGACTGTTGCCTAAGAAAAACTCATATTTTAAAAAGGAATATTGTAACCACCTTTAAACCTTAAACCAAAAATTATATACTTTATATTCTTTAGTATCCAAACATGGAGAAATTTTCATCATATTTAGCATCAAAACATAGTAATTCACTGGCACATCTTTAGTATACACCTACAGGAACCATCTGAACAAAATTGTCTTAAAATACTGTTTCAATCCAGCCTCTATATATATATAATGCTTTATATATGCTGTCCATTGTGATTATGTCATTCTTTTTTTTTTTGATACACAATCAGTCATACAAGAAAATACAATCATAGTCACTCTAGTAAATCTTCCTGAGTTGGTGTAACCAAGTGGCCCAAATAGTTTCAACATTGTGGTTACTTAACTATCAAGCAAAATTACAAAATTAACTCAATCAAAAACCAACTTAAATTCTTTTTCTGCCCATTTTGGTCTCTCATTTCTTATTTATTTTCTTCAACCATTTTCTTTTAACCTTACCTAAATAACTCCCAATTTCCAAGATTTTCTGCCTTGTTTTCATATTAACCAACTTTTTTTTTTTTTTTTGATTGATTTATTCATGGATGCTCTTTCATATCTCAGGTTATAAGCATCCCATTCAACTCAGGGTGTGAAACGGCTGACAAATTTTGCTCAGAGGCCTCTCTTTCAGGCTTGAGGTTCTTTTTCATGCCGTAAATGTATGACATGGGACCCATGGCTTTACTTCCCTTCTGAAGGAAGCCATAATTAGGATTTTTATGCCCGAAAAAATCCATCGGTCCTGGCAGGGTTCGAACCCACGTTCTTGGGTGTAGGAGGCAAGTATGGTAACCACTACACCACCAGGACTGACTGATGAACTTGTTTCCCCTTATCTCTATTGGTAAGTTATCCTACTTCTCAACTCTAAGTTTAGCTCTGATTTCTTTAGTTTCTCTGCAGTCCACTATTGCATGCCAGTAACTATCTTGTATTCTACACATCGGACATTCCTCTATATTTAAACCTCCTCTTATTCCTTTCAGATTCACTACCCCTGTCTGGGCCAATGCAATTACCTCCCTCATCCACCTGTCACCTTCATCCACATAATTCTCTCCACCCCATATTTCCTTTAACCCCCTATAAACCCTCAACGACGTTTTACTATTAAAACTATCTGTTATCTCCTGTCTTTCCATATCATTAATTCTTTGTTTAATTTCTCTCCAAAAATCTCTTTTTTTACTTTCTGTATCATGCCATACCATACCCAAGCAACTTTTTCCATAATCTCATTGATTCTACTAAACCAAGTATTTCCTCCCCTCACTTTCTCTTGTATCATTAGGCAGTGTTTCAAAATACAATTTTCCTCTAAATTCTTAATCCTAAACCAATATTTCAAAGTACTTGTCATTATTTTTTCTTTACTCCCTACTCTGCTTAATTCAGCTTGTGCGACCCAGTTTGGTGAGCTTTTGGTAGGTCCATAATTTGTTTGCAGAAATTCCTGTGAATCAAGTCCACATTTAGCCATCCCTCATCACTACCCCAAATTTCTACTCCAAACATCATTTTGGTCTCTACTCTAACCATATATATTTTCTCCAACCATTTTATATGCATGTCATTCTTTATATTTTTCTTCATCAACATAATGAAGCTAAATGAAGAAGGCAAAATACTTAATATTTACAATTTTGGTGCAATGCATGTGACTTTTGCATTTATTTTAGCATTATGGATTATTTATCTTAGTTCTTGTTAAATGATTTATTTTCCTCTTAGCATTACTGCCTTCTTCTGATTTGAAACATCTATAAGATATTGTGACCGCAGTACAATTCAAACATGTGTCTTCTTCTTTTATATGGTGTGGATAGATTATCCATGAAACATTGGTGCAGCAGGTCCATGAGCTGCAGAGCATATGCTCCCAAATGGCCAGCAACAAGAGGTCATGAAATTTGCAACATTATGGTGATTGTTAAATAATGTACTATTAATTTATACTTATAAAATCGTGTACTTATCCATCCATGCCATGCAAGAAGAGGCTGGAACTAGTGGCTTCATTTTTCTACAAATTTCTGGCATTTACTTAGTAAATTACTCATTACCCTTCTTAGTTCTCTTTGAGAAGTTAAATTACTCTTCAGGGTTTTTTATTCTGCAGTTGATCTAAGGTGTATGGATTTGTGCTGCACAATTTATCTTTTAATGTTCCCCAGATATAATAATCACAGGGTTAGAGTGCAGTATCAAGAAAAGCATGTTTTCTAACTGATAACTCTTATCATTCAACATTTTGTGAATTGCCTGCATAGAAACATTGGCTGTAGGTGATGTTGCAGTATCCTGCTGGAAAATACAAAATTATGCTTCTCCATAGCTAATTCAGGAAAAGAAGTAAAAAACAGGCACATGTCTATGGTTATTAATTTTTTCTTATAAAAATTCCCAAAATTTTAATATTGGTAGTTTTTCAAATTAACATAATTGTCCATGTAAAAACCGAACTAAGCTTAGTCAGAAAACAGGAGGTTAGGATAAATTTCTCCAACATGCATTTGAATAAAAAATACACTTGTAAAATATAATCCTGGCTACAGGATCATTCAGTTTAAGTTCTTGCACCATGGTAATTTTATAGGGTTTGAATTTAAACAATTTCCATTTATACAGAAGATTAGAACATTCTTCTTTGTTGGGAAATATTGAAGAGATTCTTTAGGGAACCTCTGCAGGTGGTAGTCAGTGTCATTTAGAGCTTCTTATTTAAGCATTGCCTTCTTTACCTCTTTCTATTTCAATATTATAATTAAGGTAAAACTATAACCTGAAACTCAAAAAACCTGAGAACTTTTCTTGAAGTAATCTTCTGATACCACTATTACTATACAAACAATTTACCATAAATAGCTCACTGAGGTAGAGAATAATTAGGTACCTCTATTATTTTCCATGAAACTTTTCCTAGTAGACTGTAATCAAATCACCAACAAACCTTACATTTATAATATCACTCTTTTAAGAGATTGAATACCTCACCAACTGTGTTATCCCATTTAGGGTTGCCAGATCTCTACTTGGGAAAAGAGAACACAGTCATAGTTCAATGAAAAATTTATGTACACAAAAAATTCCAATATGTAAATTAATATCATAAACTCAGCATGAACTATGTATATAGAAAGCATTTAATACTCCTTTCTCTTCTACATCTTTAATGTCTATGTCTCAACTTGTAAAACAGAGGGTACATAGATATGGTAGTATGAAAAATTTTATATTGAAACCATGTAATGCATTTAATATAATATGTTCTATAGATTACGGACATTTTAATATTTCTTCCTTCACATTTATACAATTATTGCTTGTCATTACAGGTATATTTCATTAGAACTAATTTTCTTGAGAAATCTTGCTTAGAAATTAAGTAATCATGAAAAGCTCCACTTAAATGTTTTAGGCTATGTTTTATAATCAGAATTGATTGATCGGTATTGATGCCATAAATAATCTCATATATTTAAATTGGATTATTGTGAGATGAAAATATAATGATAGGTTTTATTTCTTAGAAAAAGAGTATTTTAGAGGACTTGGTCAAAAAATGAATCTGAAAAAAGCACTGAGCCTAAAAAAAGACCATGTATGGGAAAAAGAGGATGTCTGGCAGCCCAATCCCATTAAGCTATTATAGCAGGTTGCCTTCCACCCAAAATGTCTGCCTTTGCCATGCTTACATTTCATAGGTAATCTGCCCATCTAGTAGCTTGCATCAACAATAAACACATTGACAACTGGACCACTAAGGGCAAGGTATTGCAGTGAAATACTTACAGTGATGACTGCTGCTATGAAAAAAGCCTGAAATGCAAAGTCTTAAGATCAGCAAAGAAATTTCTTTATCAGTTTTACCATACATCATACATCTAATATGAAATGAGCATTCTTTCCTGCAATTTTAAAAGAGGCACCTTAAGCTTCATCCACAAAATTATACCTTAATTAATTTCTTAGCTTTCGTATTCTGATGCCCTCAGATTTAGTACAGCAAGGTGAGCAATTTATAGTGATTATGTTTGTCTATCTTAATATGTACTTAGTGCATTATTGAGTTTTGTATAAATGTCAACTACAAGTATGATCAGTATATGACAGTATGTAAAATTGGTATGGTTACATAGTACCTTATCACTGTTTCATAAAAAAGAGGGGAAGATTTTGTAAATGATGTAAATGTATTGATACACAATATTTAGTAAAATTTTGGCCATTCTTCACAACATACAATTAAGATTATGCCGAGGAAGGGGGCCTGTAGATCACAAATTTATAACAATATACAAAGAAACATGCAAGAAATCCTAAGAAAGGAAAATTAACAAAAATATGAATTAACTGATGTATTAAAACTATTAATTATTAATAGTTAAAATTGATGGTGATGGTGATGGTGGTGATGGTGGTGGTGGTGGTGGTGGTGGTGGTGGTGGTGGTGGTGGTGGTGGTGGTGGTGGTGGTGGTGGTGGTGATGATGATGATGATGATGATGATGATGATGATGATGATGATGATGATACATTTAAGTAGTTGCAATAATATTATAATATTTCCATCATTGCACATGTTTTTTTTCAAGTCATTAATTTATAATTTTTTGTGAAAATAAATTCTAAAACCTTCTAAATACAAATTGTACAGCTTTATAATAAGGTGTAATAGAAGTAGTCTATATAATTAAATTAATTATAAATGCTGTATAAACATGCACACCTAAATAAAAGCATCTTCTAATTTTATAGTAAGTTATTTATGAGGAAATCACTAATTTTTCACTAAAAATTTTCCAGTGAATTTTGTGATTTTGTCATAAATAACTTACTATATTATACTATATTTCACTGCAAACATTCTGCTATTCAAAACTTCTAATTTTATTTATTTTTACATTTATTACACACGGTGTACTTATTCCTCCATCATTTAATGATACATAATTGTATAACAGGCACCCATAACTAAATTTCTTTTTTATGAATAAATGTTGACACACATTCCCTATGCATTGCCATGTAGCTTGAATCTTTTTCCCAGAACATAGTGAGTATGAAGTGATTTAATTTTGCTATCTCTTCAGTATTACTTATGAGCATGGATAGTATTAATTTCATACCTTTGTTTTTACATTAGAGAAAACAAATACTTGGCTCAGAACACTAAACTTTTGAAAAATTGGGAATATTATACCATGAAGTAAAAGTAACAGTTTTTTTTTAACTTTCATATTTATTTATTCTGCTTGGGATGGGGAAAAAAATGAAAAATGCAATATTGTAATTTATAGGTATATTGTAAATGTTTCTGACCTGTCTTAAAAATGTGCAACAATTTTAAAACAATAAAGGTACTGATGGCATTCCAGTTTTAACTCTCTACACACCATTTAGCTGGAGGCATCTGTTTGAGCATGCTAAATTACTGTAATGCTAAAAATTACTGCCTTATGATAAAGTTCTTCACCAAGGAAAGGCTTTCTCGAAATGCTATCAAATACTATTGGATGATTGAATGGTCTTTATGGAGAAGTTTCTTTCATACTCCAACTTAAGCAATAGACAGTATAACTTCATTTAGGAAGAAAGAGAGCATCAAAGATGATCCTAATGATGATTAACCTATGGAAATGATGACTAATTAATGTCTCTCTTGCTGAGAAGAAATACTCAATGACAGAGAGAAATATGAGGGAAAGTAAAATATTATCTGCACTTTTGCCATAATACATCTTTAGGTTTGTCACACACAGCTTTTTCCACATGCTTGAGTTGGTACTACTGTAATCACATGACCAAAGTTTGACCTTGATCATGTCATTTTCCTTGCTGCTGTAACATGTAAACATGGGTACTTGTCTAGCAGTATGCACCAGAAGGAACAAAGAGCAGTGATCTAGTTTCTCTGGTTGGAAGGCATGTCAGGGGTTGAAATTCATTGGAAGTATTTAACACAATTACGGACAGTGCTCTATCACATAAAGTGTATATGAGTGGATTGACAAGTTTAAAAGAGCTGAATAGACATGATGCAAGAAGGAGCAGAATACCTGCCAATCCCCACTATTGACAAGAAGATTCAGCAAGCTTGAAAAATGGTATCAGCAAACTGGCAAACTGCTATCAATGAGGTAGAGTGTTCTCTGCTGATGAATCATTGTTCTGCCTATCAAATCTACAGAATAGTCATTGTTCTCCCTACCAAATGATGAGCTCGATTTCCATAAAGTTTGTGCAAGATGGAGAATAATAGAGCTTATAAAAAACACAGGCACAAATGTGTTCAGATCTGCCAACATTTACTCAATCACTACAACAATGAATGCATAGAATTTTCAAACAGAATAGTCACAGGAGATGAAACATGGGTCTATCACTATGGACCAGAATCCAAATACCAGAGTATGAAATAGAAATATCCAGGATCACTAATAAAGAAGGAATGCAAGATTCAAACTTCCATGAGAAAGGTGTACTAACCTGTTTTTTGGGACTTAAAAGGGCCTATACTGAAAAACTATCTGAAAAAGGGATGTACAATCAACAGTGCAAGACACAGTAACTTTCTGGCCAACAATCTGAAGCCAACAATTCACACCAAACAATAAGGCCTATTGTCAAAGAAAGTGGTGTTGTTGCATAACAATGCAATGCCACATATAGCTGACCAGATTGTTAAAATCATTTAGGTTTTTAGGAGCTTAAACAGTCTGCCTACAGCCCAGATCGCACTTCTTCTATTAAATCTTTGGGCTGCTCAAAGATGCTTTATGAGATCATAAATTTTCTACAGACAAAGAAATGAGGCAAGTAGTACATAAATGGTTCCACAATCAACCAAAAACCTTCTTCTTGGAGGGAATATGCAAGTTTGTGCACCTTTGGACTAACTGCATTGAAAAGGAAGGAGAAAAATGACATATGCAAAAGGGTAAATAAATTGGAAAAACAAGGATGCAAATAATTTTCTACTTTCCCTTATATCAATAAAGTTTAGGCTTTCTATTGCAACTGTCTTTCAAATCATTCATATGAAACTTAAACATGATGAAAGTCAGTGCAAGATGGGTTGTCCCAATTTCTTTCTGCAGTTCAGAAGGAGCCTGTTTTTGTAAGTTTTATAGCTTTGCCAAGTTAAATAAAAATAAGTAATGAAATCCATTATCATAGAGGGTAAAACTGTGCTTCTTTATTATGGTTCTCTTTCATAATAGGAATCCAGGAATTTAAAAAGCAGACCAAAAAAATAATGAATAAATTTAAGATTATTCAGTCTACTCAGAATAGGAATCCATGGAGTGCAAAATGCAGACCAAAAAAATTACTGAATAAATTTAAGATAATTCATTCTACCAAGAATAGCATGGCAAAATTTTTAGGGATCAATGAGACATTCACTTGTTAACTTCAAGAAAAGGAATGCCACTTTGAATGTAAAGTTTCTGCTTCACTAAAATATGTAACACATAAAGGAGAACATGAGAAATGCTGGGTCATTGTATTTGCTTGCTTCATGACAATGCTCCAATTCATATAATTATTGTTATGAAAGCTGCAGTGAAAAACTGTAACTTCAATGAGATTAAACACCAACTCAAACCTAGTATCCAATGGATACTGCCTCTTCTTTATGAAAAAGAAAAATCTTTTGGAGGAAAGAAATTCTAAAAAGATATGAGATGAAAGGGCCATAATTGCAAACAAAACTCCTGAGTGCTTTTCGAAAAGCATTGAATTCTTAATTTATAGATGTGAAAACTAAAGTGAAGTAAATAAGAAGTATACAGAAAATTATAATAATTTTATTTTTTTGCTTTGAAAATTTAACTAGAATAGACATTTTTGGAGTTTACCTTGTATCTCCAGAGAGAGAGAGAGAAAGACAGGTGTTGAAAAAATGAGGCAATATGTTCTTAAATCTTCAAAATATTAAAATGATATTGTATGGCACCTCTAAATGCCAGATTTCACTTGAGTAAGTGTAATGCAGATAAATTTAAACATGTTTTTTAGCCATTTTTATGTGAACTGAAATTTTCCAGTTAGAAAGATTACCTTCCATATTATAAATGTACTATTTCTAATTACTGGAACATTATAACATTTTATGCTTTTGCTTATCAAAATTATCATACAATAAGGTACTTACCTTTTTTATCAATTATTTAAATGTTAAGGATATTTCAAAACTGTTAAAGTATTTGAACCAATAATGCTCCACAAACAAGATAAATGACATAACAACCTATAAGTAATAATCTTACTGTTCTTGGACTTCGGACAAAAACTTTGGTCCTTCCAAAGGCAAATTCTCCACTAGGAATTGGCAGGTCTCTGATGAGGTAGGAAACACCCTCTACTGGTGGTCCAGACCAGTTGGGCCATGTATGTAGTGACAGCATTTTGTAGCGTGAAAGAAACTGTGAGTAGGGCAACCGGTAACAAAAACCAGATCTTCTCACTCTCACTGTTTCAACCAGCCTGCACACACAAGCCCAAATTAATCATCTAACACACTACCCCTTTACTCACATCTATTTATAATAGTTTTAATATGATATTAATTTCAACCTATAAGCCAATTTTTAACACAGAGGACAAACATTTCTTATCAGACTGGCATTTAAAGACTATACACTTTTAGAAAGAAATAATATAGGTGGCAGGGAAGTAGTGAAAGAGGACAAAGACAGCGAGTAAGGAATGCGGGGAAAAAAAGGGAAGAAGTAAGGAATGTACATGCATTTGTGCATAATGCAAGCTATTGTTGTATTCACCATTCCACCAGCACACTATTATTCTAGTCAGGGGTAATTTTTATTATGAACCAATGGAACAAAGGAACTGGTCTATCTTTAGTGTATCAATATGCTTGATAATGTGACAATTATTGTGGTAAAATCAAATAAACTGCTAGTTAATGAGGAAATTGTACAGAATATATCATTTTTATTGTCACCATAATTTGCAATAATTATAATAATCAGTAGTTGAAAGAGTGCATATATCAGTAATCTTTATGACAGAGTTGTTAAATGAACAAATAAATAAATAAATGGCAAATAATTTTTAATTGAATTGTGCATGTATATGGAGGGGAGGAGGCAGCGATAGAGCTACTGAGTTATTTTGAATCTCTCATATATATTTTTCTGTAGCTAAAATTGTAAAATGGTGGCATATGTAGATATGGCTAAAACTTTAGTTTTTACCTAACCCAATTAAGCAGTTTCAAGGAATATGCAACCTATTTCATATTTTTTACCAGCAAGGCTTATGTTTTGCTGCAAAACATTGGATTAGAACATATTTGGAATAGTAAAGCATATACTGAGGATCTTCCTTAGTAAGGAAGTAAATTTTCCTGGTGAATATATGTTTATACTGGGTGATCAAATTTATTCAGACATTACTACAAATCAGTTTGAATGACATAATTGCCAGTCGATGCACTTTGCTTTCAGCTTCAACAGTTCTGTGCATCCTAGCAAGAACTAACATGATCGCATTTTATAAACATACTGACATAACTACAAGCTGGCAAGAGACGTCCTCTTTCTCTCCCTTTCCCTCTCCAAGGTGCACTCCTGTTCTCCAAAGCAAATTTTCAGAACTAGATCAACGGATTATACTATAGAAACTTATTTTGCAACAGTGATGGCATTCATTTCAAATACATTTCTGCACACTTCAGGGGAAGGATATTTAGCTATTTAAAATATTGTGGGAATTGTGTGCCTACTTACACTGTTTCTGATTTATTTATACTAATATTTTATTTAAGGGCTTTACATGTACTCTTTTAAGAGTATTTTCATTTTTTCTTACTTAGCTATATATATATAAATTAACATAATTATAATAGTACAAAAGGATAAAACACCAAGGAAAAATCACACTTGAGATCGCTATATTTCGGACTCGTGGAGTCCTTCCTTCTATGGCAAGAAGACAATTTCTGTTAATCTGTTACATTGTTAATAGTGTTACTTTATTTTTATTTTTATTTTATATTATATATATGTAAAAGTCACTTGTCACTTTAATATCTTATAAAAAAGTCACCACATTATTATTTCTTGAAATGAATCAAATAAGAAGCATAACATTAGATCAAGTTATTTGATTTCTATCTGGATTTCAGTATAGGACTATCATGCTTATATTAAATTACTGATAGTTTAATTGGACCACACATATTTCAATATCTTTCTTGGAACAAAACTTAAGGAAATATATATATAAAGTTGCCTTATGTGTATGAAGAAGAACACAAATTGTTCAAAATAATGTTCTATTTGTGTATTTTATTTATTTCTACCTCTTTAGATCTTATTTTATTTGTTTAAATATAATAAGACCTATATTTACATATTATACACCAGCAACATGAATATTGTTAATACCTGAAATTATCCATCAGTACTACAGATGGCATATTAATAAATAGAACAATTATTAAAGTATGATTCAGTATCCAAGAGAATGTAAGTGTAAAGGATTATGGTATTTCAAAGGGCAAGTAGGTTTGGGAAACTTATGGATAAACAGGGAATACCAAAACAGAGGATTCTGGAAAGAAATAAACCTAAGATTTGAAGATATTGCACGACAAGAAATATTTGGTAATATGGGAGAAAAGATTTCATTGAGACTTTATAGGGAAATAAAATAGTATGGGGTAGAGAAAAATATATAGAACAATATGATAAGGCAGGACAGGAAGGATTTGCATGAGCTAGAGCTGGAGTTATGAATTTAAAAAGATTAGCATATGATAAAGAGGTAGAAAAATGTCCAATGTGTGGAGAAACCAATATGAATTTTCATTATTTATTATACTGCAAGCAAAAAAATTATGGAGAGAACAGGCATGGTAACCAAAATGGAAGAATTTAGATGGGGAAATATTAATTAGAAAGATTTTAATTCTAAAAGGAGAGAAGAATATTTGGGCAAAGTTAGAAAGGAATGGATAAGACTGGTTAAGAGGAAGATAGAGGGAAACATAACCTTAGAAGTACAATTGGTCAGATAAGCATAAACAAGTATAGGATAATACAGCAATAGGCTGATCACCAATACACTAATAACCTGGAGTTGTGTATATTGGGATCAGAATACAAACAAGCAAGTCTTGAAAGAAATGATCTAATAATTAAGATTAGTATTATTTTTGTGTAGTTTTACATCTCATTTTGCAATCGGTTGAGAAAGTATGTCTATTTTAATGTAGTATATTATGTAGTTTATTTGTGTATTTTCAATAAAATTTTATTTTCAAACTGAGCAAAGTGTTAAGCTCCAGGAACCTTCAATCTAAAAATGTTAACTAGAATTAATTGCCAGAATTTAGCAATCAAAATTTTATTCTTAAATGAATGTGTTATAAACATAAAGTATGCACCAAAATTTTTTTCATTCACCCATAAGGAGACAGAATATATGGTACATTTCTGTGATTTACACTACAGACCATTTACTGTATTATCAAATATTTTTAATTCATGGAAAATAGCATCAATGATGCAAAAATGCAACATTTATCCAAAGTATCCTTTTTGAGACTGCATGTCTTTCAGACCACTTAACTAAACATAGATAATAAGTTCAAAATTTTATCATTCACATATGGGTGCAATATCTATGAAACATGCACATGGCAAATTCCAGCAGGAGATTAACTTGTCCTTGGCTGATATTTCAGGTATAGGAAAGCCCTGCTATAAGAGCCTAACAAGATATACAATGCAATGAGATCTCTGGATTCTTGTGACAGTTAATACTAAACATATGCCTATTAGTGATTTGTATATAATCTGCAAGGAAAGGTCAAAAGAAGAAAAATAGATCTAATTCTATATTTCTGAATGAGTATTTGTTTATGATTCATATATTTGTACAGAATCTGCTCATGCTGCCAGATTATTTCATGAGAAATTTCCAGGTGTTCCAGTTCAAGGTGTTATTGTATTACTTACTATACTATTTATAACTTGGTCAACACATTTTGTGAAATGGGACATTTTGGAAATATGAAAAAAAGATAATGACCTACTGTGCTTTGGTTTACATTTAATACAATATGGGGAAGTTCTCTAAAATCATTTTCCATCTTTACCAGAAAACAAGAATTTCCTATACTTCCATAAGAATGGCTACAAATTTACTAAAGTTAAAGCTCTATAAAATAATATGGGGCAAGAACTTAAACTGCATAATTCTGCAACCAGGAGCAGATTTTATGAAAGAACATTGGTTCATTCTCTTTTTCGATAAAATTGGTTCCAACATGGATAAGCTAATTTGCAAAATTTCTGATATTGGAGTTCCAAAAATCTTACTTTTCTCCATGAGAAATCTCTTCATGAACAAAAAATAGCAGTTAGCAGTGACAAAATGATAGGCCCAATTTTTTTAGGAAACAATTAATAGTCACAGACATATGCCATTCATTTTGCATATTTATTACTATTTTACTAAATTAGCTGTGAGTGAATTTAATTTGTGTTTTTGCAGCAGGACTCTGTGACAGAACATACCCAAAGTTTCTTGTCTGCAGCTTCGCAAGTACAATTTAATTAATTAGTTCATGAAAAGTTTAATAAAATGGGTATCAGTAAAAAACATATAGCTCACTCAAGCTGTTATTTTAAACCTGTGTGATTATCATCTCTGGTACATAAAAAGATAAAATGTATAAAATAAATCTATACATATCTGAAGAGCAGAATAATAATGCACATCAAGAAGTTAATTGAATTTTTCAAAGAGAACTAGGTAAGAAAGATAGAGAATAATTTCCTAAGGAGAAATGTGTAGAAAATGAAGGAAGGCAATTCTAGCCTTTTGTTGCATGATAGTGTTTTTGGTTGGCTGGGAATATAATGCAATAACATTATTCTTACATTTCATAGACAATAGTCTGTCCATCCAGTATAGAGCAAATAGCATTGCTCCAAGAATAAATTAACTGTTGTTGATTTGGTTTATTTATGGGCACTCTTCAACATCTCAGGTCATCAGCATCCCATTAAATTCGTGGCATGAAACGGCCGACAAATTTTGCTCAGAGGCCTCTTCTTTCAGGCTTGAGGTTCTTTTTCATGTCATAAATCTATGACATGGAACCTTCTGAAGGAAGTCATACTTAGGATTTTTAAGCCCGAAAAAATCCTGGCCGGGATTGAACTCCCAATTTTGGGTTTATGAGACAAATATAGTTACCACTAGACAACCAGGACTGACAATAAGTTAACTGTGATTATACCTGATGGAGATATTGGTACTTAAAACAGAAACTAGAAAAAGTTTAACTGATTGGCAAGGAGGGATTGGAGAGTACAGAATTTCAAAATTTTGCAATGACTATAGAAATAAACTGGCTAATTTACTTTTAAAAAGCCTATTAAGTGAATTTTTTTATTCTTCTCTTTTATTTCATTTGCCTCAGATACATATTGCAACATTAAGCAGAATCTTCAGATGAAGATAGGATAATACTAAAATAGTGTGAAAGATGTTCCTAGAGCAACTAACAATAGTTGATGTTCAGTCCATTATTAACTGAAAGTGAAAAAAATATACCTATAAAAGTATTTTTTCTGATAAAAAAAATTAAGTAACCTATTGGCTGAAAAATGAGAAACAGCATTTTTCTGATAATTTCTAGAGTGAAAAGTAAAATATATTAAATTTAAAAAGTTTAATCAAAATGAAAAAAATGCAAGAGCTGGAATAAGAGATCTTCAGCTTACTGTACCAATGTCATTAAGATGTGTGTCTAAAACCTGTTAATAAAGTGTTTCAATTCATTACATTTACATCACTAAATAGTTTATATTTTAACTACAATGAATTATGAATGTAGGAATCCACACAGTGAAACAATCATAAAATCTTAGGTAGATTAAAAATAAACTCTTAAAATCATGAGTGTGTAGTTCAACTGAATCATACAATGATATCAATTAATCTTAAAATCTTGTTACACATTAAAAACACTCTTGATGTTCCACTCTTAAAAGTTTTAAAATTAAAATTGGTATATGTTTTGTGAGACCTTGCTCACATTGTCAACCATAGAATGAATGACTCTCATGAAACATGTCCAGTTTTAAAAGTTTTAAGGGTGGAATGTCAAGAGTATTTTAATATGTTAACATGATTTTAAGTAGTTTTACTTTTAATCTACTTAGGAATTTACATTTTACTTGTTTTCCCAAAATTGAACTAATTATTAACTAACATTTATTGCCTTATTTAGTTAACCTAGATATTTCTAGAGCAGTAAAAGAGTTGGATAGGGGAAATACAGGCTGTATCCTGATGGAAGACACAGAAAATTGGCATAAATTCAACATGGCATAACTTCAGTATGCATAACTTCAGCATGATAAACCAGAGATCTATGAATTTCAGTCCTTGTCTTAGCTTTGGATTTTTCTTTACTGATTCACCTTTTTTTTTTATTTAGTGAAAATGTTCAGTTTTATTGCAACTAGGATGTTTTTAACAGCTTTTATTCTGCTTTGGATCCAATTTCCATATCAGCATTTCACAAAGTTTTAGTACTCTCCGTGCACTTTAATTTTACTAAAACAGCTCTAGTCACATTTTGTTAAATCTGTTTCCTAGAATTTTTCAATGATATAATATGCCTCACCTGACTTACCCTAGGTACCTGACCTGATGTTGAACTAGAGCCATCTCAAATATTCTGGGTTGCTTCAGTTCGTTTGGCTTAATGCATCGCACATAATGAGGATGCTTGCAACTCAAGTTGCGGACTAATGCACTGATGGAAATCTTGAACTGTGTACCAGTTGTAGCAGGCCTTTTAAGGCTAGATCTTTTAGGGTTACCTACAGAAGACAAAATGTGTAATTATTTCATAGATACCTGGCTTCTAATTACTAATGTTTATAAATTTTTTGATAGTCAGCAAATGAGTTCAAAGTTCTAAGCAATTATTCTCCAATATAAGCAAAATCAAAATGTATAAATGAGTGAAAAAACAACATCTCCTAAAAGATTATTAATTGGAAGATACAGATAATGTGCATTTATTTATTAATTCATTTATTTTTTAAAAAAACTTAAATTTTATCAAAGTAAAACATAAAAACAGCGTATACAAAGGTGAAAGACAGGAAAACAAAAAAGCAGGAATGCTTAACAACTTCATACTAATTGGAGTCAGATAGGAAGAATTCAAGTTCACTGCAAGGAACTGAACTTGCTGAATGGGTGCTTTAACCATTTGAGCTAGCCCTATCAGTCACATTTGCAAATTTTCTGTTTCACAAAATCTCTTACTTGAAAATTACGGTTCAGAAGAAGCCGAGGCCAAAAGTAGGTACTCAAATGTTTCCACTTGCCTCTTGGGGATAAAATCTCTTTTATGAGATAACCTTTGAGGCCTCCAGGATATGTAAACTCAGATAAACATTCATGGTTGTGGCTGACAGGGCACAATAAGCAAAAAATCTATAATTAGAATCTTGACCATGGCCTTAAATTTTTCAAACTTAATGAGAACTTCAAATACATTTGTGCATTATATGAAAACCATATATAAATTACTGGATAGCAGACAACTTAACTTTCATAACTTATATTTGCCATTTAAACATGACATTTTAGAGATAATGTGCTACTCCATGAACTTAATGTATATATGTACCTCAAGTTGAAACTGAGCATTTTCAGCTTTCTCAAAACAATGTTATACCTTAGATGTGAATTATGCACCATTTTTAAAAATGAATGACATTTTGCTGTAGTTTAAATGCTTTTGAGCTAGATTTTAAAGTAATTTTTAACTCATTTTAACTACATTCTATCTAGATAATTTCTATGCATGTGCCCTTGCAAATATATTCACATGTACTTCTTTTTCCTGCTAGCTTTTTCTAAAAAAAAAAGTGTTCATAGATTTATTCACATTTTTCATTCTGAACTTGCATAATTAAGACAGCTATACTTCTGAAAAAACATAAAAATTATTGATATTTTTATATATTTTCAGAGGTATAGCTGACATATTATGCAAGTTCAGAATGAAAGATGTTAGTAAATCTGTACATACTGCAGCAAATATACTATTTACTCTTCATAAATAATTTCAAGAAGGAAAATATCTTATTTACTTCTCAAGTGATGGTGCTTACTTGACATTTTTACAAAACTTCTATTTATCACATTATATAACACTTTCGCAGTAAATTTTGGATGAAAATAGAATGATGAAACATTATAATTAGAATTTTTATATTTTTTTAGTTCCTTTATTAATTCTATATTAAATTAAGTGTTGGCTTTTGTTAATTTATGTGCTTTAGGATAATGCTTATTGATGATTTCTGCCATATTCTCATCCTGCATGAGCATTTAATTATTGTGTATTTAAGTTTGTTAACAATGTCTTTAATGTTTTTTGGTATTATTAAAGATTTATGAGTTCTTTTGCCATTTTTTTTGTAATCTTATTTCTATAAAAAGTTATAAAAAGTGATTTTTCTTTACAGCATTAATTTCTCTTTTGAGTACTACACATTTTCTACATCAGTTCTTGGCATAAGACATATTTTTCATATGTTCATTACATGTTTTTATAATTGTTAGTGGTGCGATGGTTTATTGATTCAGTTGATCGCTTTAGTACACAGTTATACAACTGATGTTGGACACGTTTTAATAAAATACTGAATTATATACAAGAATGTCAAAAGTAAAGGTAAAAAAATAATACAATTAGGTGTATACAATAATATCGTTGTAAGTACATAGACGAAGTACACGGTCATTCTCACACTACCGTGCAGTTATTAGTTATTAATTATTATTTACAAGGAAATCTTGAATGGAGTATAAGCAGTGGTTAATTAGATGTGCCTTTAGGAATAGTTTGAAAAGTTAATCTTGTTGAATTTTCTTTAAGTAGTTCAGAAGGTTATTGTATACCTTTATGCAAGACTGGAATATGCTCCTTTGGTATAAGGAAGTATTATGCGTATATACATGGAGATTTGAGTTTTGTCTTGTATTGTATTGATGGACTGCTTCATTCTTAATGAAGGGTGAACCTGTATTATTGATGGTTTTAAAGTAAACATTATTATTTCAAATATGTAGATACACAGAAGAGGAAGAATGCCTAACTTTTTAAAAAGTGATTTACATGTTGTTCTTGGATTTGCTCCCATCACCTATGGTTCTAATTATTTTCTTTTGCATTATGGAGCAGGCCTTAGTTGCTCTCAAAGCAATATGCATGAAGCAATATCAATCACTATCAACACATCATCCTATCATATTCCTTCTTGTCATAGCATATGCTCAGAATTATAAAGCTGCAGTTGTACCATGGCTCATTGATCTTAGTTCTCCAAATCTAGATAAAATGTTGTGCTTGGTCTAGAGCTCCAGTGTATTGATAGCTGTGCAGTAAGTCTTTGCATCAAGTGTCTCACTGATGGATAAAAATATTGTTTTTCTATATACTATTCTTCATATACCTTTTGGGGTGTTATAATAATAACTGTGGAAGTAATTTTCCCTCAAGGTGAATTTTTTTAGAATGATAAAAAAATTTCAAGTAATATATTCCTTAGCTCAAAATTAAATATTTACAGATACTAAAGCTGTTCAATTATGAACAATTACTTTCACTTACTGATGAGCTCTGTAGCAGTAGCAATTGCACTCCTTCAAAACAATATTTGGTAGAATTTATAGAAAATATCTTGTCTCCAAATTTAGTTACAAACTGACTCATGGCATAACCTATGTGGTTTTATTTCCGGCAATGCAATAAAATGAAAAATAATTTAACCACATATCTTTCTCACTGAATACTTTTCAGGAATTGTAAAACCTGTTAAATGATGTTTTTTGGAACATCACAAAGTATGGGATATTCACACTTCACTGTGTTAATATAATCTATTTTTACAAATCTTCCTCTAGACTGGTGATGGAGGGCAAATTCTCATGTTGAGAATTGTTGAATGTTCCTTGTATATTACATGACCTATTCAATCCCAATGAACACTTCTTTCATTTTTAAAAAAATGAATGGATTATGGTTATCCTATACTTTTATACCACAAATATATAAAACATACATTTTTGAAGTCATTGTTATTGATTTGATTTATTTACAGATGCTCTTTAAAATCTCAGGTCCCATTCAATTCAGGGCATGAAATGGCTGATAAATTTTGCTCAGAGGCCTCTCCTTTCAGACTTGAGATTCTATTAAATGCCAAAAATCTACAAATCTGAAAGAAGCTATGTTTAGGATTTTTATGGCCGAAAAAATCTATCGACCCTGGCTGGGATTGAACCCACAATCTTATGTCTACAAGACCACTATGGTTACCAGGATTGACATTTTTGGAGTCAATAGATTATAGATTATAGATATACATATACACCTTGATTTTCTTTGTGGGTCTCAGAATTGCTCGAGTATAAGGGGCAGGGGATCTGTTATGTTGTGTTGGCAGTAGCAGATGCAGTATACATCTAAAAGAATATATACATCTTCTGTGTTTACATTATAATCAATTGTTTTCCTTTAAAATTCTCTTATTTCTTTGTATAAATATATTATTTTCAGGATTTTTACCTTCTGGAAAAAGAGCTTTGAGCAAAGGATGTTCACATCGGTACATGGCTAGTGAAAGATCTCGATGTAGGATATCATTATTCTTGTCCACAAAACCACAGACATTATATGTAACTGTTCCAGCATAGTGCTTTAACCTGCAATAATATAAATTTAAAAAATTAATGTATCATACATTCTTAATATCACAATATCCTTAATTATCAAACATAACATTTGTTCAAAGGAAAAGAACAAATGGAAGAGAAAGGGAAGAGAGGGAATAAAGTAGGGAGGAACAAAAACATTTATCAACAAAAGCCTAGTCTAATTCTCATTCTTTAAATTCTAAAATATTCTGCCTAATTAAAATGCACATGTTTCAGATGTTATGGAAGAGCTGCATAATTTGATTTATTGGACAATTAAAGGTAATTCCCCTTGAAATTCCTACAAAAAACAATGTTATAAATTCCTAATTTCATTCCAATTTTTTAACCCTTTACTTGTATAATTCAAAGGCAGGATTTTATTTATTCAAAAAGTAATGCTTATTCCTGAATTCAAATTTATACTGTGTTAAGAATTTTTAGCAATGGTCAGACAGCTAACAGAATGATCCATTTTCAGTTGGTTTACAGTTATTCAAAGATGGTTGTAGAGATGTAGCTTTTGTTCACTTGGACTGTACTACTTATAATATGGGGTTTCCACCTCTTTTGTATGCAAGTGTTTGTCCTTCAAACTCCCTTTTCCATTAAGATTTGTAAGAACAAAAAATTGTAAAATTCTTCTAAACCATACTGAATTTAGTGACCAAAGAACCCTTAGTTGTCAGCTGTGATTTGTCCATTTACAATATATTATTCATTATCTCAAAGCATGGCATGTTTTGTAGTTTTACATTACAAAAAAAAGTAGAAGCTATAAAAGAAGTTGATAAAGGCGTGACATCAATAAAGATTACAATCAAATAAGTATATACCAGACTGATTGATTTTCTAATCTTTTTATCTGTTGGACTACAAATTATAGGCATTCCAATACTGAAAGTTTACAATGTTCTCTGGAAAAGGCAATGACCAATTTTCCCAATGGAGACCATGTGTCCTTCAATTGAAGAATGGGCACAGAGACTAGGGATTGTGTGAATAGTCACTACAGAAAGTAGCTGGTGCATAACAGATGTTAGCAGCTAATATATAGATAATATTTAAAAAATGTTTTGGCAGTTCATTAAATACTGTAACAGCGTTTATGATATGACTAGGTAGTTACATTAACCTTCTATAGCAAACAGCATTGCTCAACATTTGCTACCTTTCTTTAAATAGTTGCATTATATGTCTAGCATGTTTATAGTCAGAAAGGCTGTACCTAACATTTTAATTTCAACGTTAATAATGCACAATTTGTGATTTAAAACACAGATACAGAGCAAAATGTGTGAACTTGATGGATTGTACTCTGTATTTTCATTCAGTGGTTTCAATTTCCAAAAAAGAATGTTCTTCTACAGACAGAGTTAACTCAGAGATGCAGGATATTTTGTGTCACATTTTTGTTGAGAATCAGAGCCTTTGAGGTTATGATAGAATAAAAATGTACATTTTGAAAGAATTAACACAATACTGCATTTACCTAAAGCAATTGGGTGGTAAACTGTTATCTGAATTCCCTGGTATTGTGACAAAGTTTCTGTGAGACTGTGACATTCCTTTGACTTCACAGTGAGAGCTACCTGCACAGCACTGTGCTAGTTTGCTTAGAAAAACTTCATCTGATAAGATACCAGATTTGAGGCACTCTTCATCTAACATAGATAAAATTCCATGGTTATTCTGTGAAAAGAAGCAAATAGGTTCCATCAAGTAAGTTCTCAATACAACATGTACAAAATATAATATCCTCCAAAGAATTCTGTCAGACTAAATCACTACTACATATGAAATACCTGTACAAACTTTGAGAATTAGTTATGCATAGCTAAATAGGAAGGGGGGAAAAAAGGCAACGTTAATACCTTTTATATGTACAGAAATACCTGGTTGTTGAGCCAGGATTGAAATATTATGTTTTGATATATTGTATGATTGAGTCAAACTACACACTCTTATTGCTCCACTTATATGTTTATAATATGTAGTACTAGTTTCATGAACTATTGTCTGCATCCTCAGCTAACTGTCTACTGATGGATGCTGAGGATGCAGATAATGGTTTGTGAAACTAACACTGTATATTATAAACAAATAAGGGGTCAATAAGAGTGTGTAGTTCCACTCAATTGTACAATGATCTTAATTATATGATTAGCTTCACTGTAAAAGTTCCAGTTAACATTTTTGGTTATTATGCTTTGAACTTGGTTTTAAGATATAATCCTAAAGCTTGTTCACTCATTCAGTTAATCTTATATATAAGATAGCTCATTGTTAATGGCATTGTACCCACACTTGAAGATGTCCATGCTTTGCTAAAAAGTCTGTTACTTTCCAGTTAGAGTGCTTTGAAGTTAAAAGAATTTGCTGGAACTCATGGTCAGCTTGCTTTATACATTAGACTTTTACTTTGTGTAGTTATACATAAGGTGTTTATTTCACAAGGAGACAAAACTTAATTTATATACATGATCACACTAATGCTATAAGGTGCAAAGATGTGCTATATCAGATAGTATTTCTAGACTGGCAGCAGCTGAATCATCAAATATTTTCTATGATGTGCCATCAAGTTGGGAAGACTGGATTAGTAGCACCTCAGAATGTGAACTGAGGCACGCCTACAATTTTTCATGCAAGTTGACAAAGACACAGGCATCAACACAAGACCACTGAAGGCAACATGTCCTGCTGAAATGATTTGCTCTAACAAGCTGCCAGTTTCCTTATAATCCCACTGGCAAAAAGGTATTTTCATGTGGTGAATCTTCACAGCAAAAGATGATATTCATGACACACATACATCACTGACTCAAATTTTGTAAACCAAAAGATGTACTGGTGCTTCCTCTAAAACATCCACATCCATTTGAGTAGTATGGTTTGTATCACTGTCATGCAACTATCTGAACTTGCATTTCCAATCTTCTCTATACTTCTGAAACTTTTTGAAAATCTATTTCAATGCAATTTAAGTATCACTGCTTCTGTTTCTTTGGTTCAGATACTGTAGGAGTCTAAAATCATCTTGACTTTATGGACATCATGAGCATCTATTGTATCCTTTAATCTTATCATTGGAAAGGTTGTGTGTTGTCTTTTCCTGAGGTTCATTCTTCTTATGAATAATCCAATATTTGTCTCTCTAGCACAAGTTGAAAGTACAAAGCAAATTAACCTGAGTGTAAGCTAGATTATTTTTTTTTAATGGTGTTTAACAAGCAAGATTCTTTTGTAACAAAGCAAACTAACCACAAATTTAAATAAGTTTCTTTGGCAATGCATGGCAACTTACATCCAATAAGGCAATTAACTGAGTCAACATGCTAACTTGTAGTCTGAAGCCCAAGTGTTATATTGATTATAACTTATAAAATAAACATATTCAGACATATGTTTACATATCATTGTATGATTAGTTGAACTACACACTCTTAAAGCTTCACTTACTTTTTATAAATGTATGGAACCGGTTTCGAGAACATTTTGTTCCCATCTTCAGCCATGCTAAGGTTCAACCTTAAAGCTTCACTTACTTTTTATAAATGTATGGAACCGGTTTCGAGAACATTTTGTTCCCATCAGTTAACTTGAGTTGAACCTTAGCATGGCTGAAGATGGGAACAAAATGTTCTCGAAACCGGTTCCATACATTTATAAAAAGTAAGTGAAGCTTTAAGAGTGTGTAGTTCAACTAATCATACAATGGTATCCATTAATATGATTGGCTTCACTGTGTTTAAGTTCCAATTTTACATTTAAATATGTTTACATGTCTCTATTTTCTTTTTTAACTTTTCAGAATTCATTCCTGAAGTTTGTACAATTGTTGTAGTACCTCTTGTGTAGTATGAATTTATAAAATATGTCAAGAATTTCTACTGCTATTTAACAATACCAACTACAACATGAGATATGCAATTAAAAAGATGTGTAAGTGACATATGTGACATTGTGTTAATTTTTCACACTAAATTAAACAGCGTAAGGAAAACATACACATAGCATTAGGAAAAAAGTGTTATTTAATTTCAAATAAATATAGTTTCAAAGAAGCCTCCTCTGGGGGGAGGGAATTGGATCTCTTAAGAGTGTTTGAAGATAATAATTAAGTAATAGGTACATGATATCATATGACATACAACTTAAGAGTTTAAGTACAGCCAACAGATAAACTATGCATGTAAGTGAGCAATCTACAGTCATTATGTCATTAGCAGTGTTTATAAATTAACCAGTATCTATATGAACAAAAAGGTATGCACTGCTAGATCCTACTGTTGTTTTATAATTGAAATTACACAGTATAAGAACTAATTGATAATAGGAATTGTATAAAATGTTTATTGCAGAAAAGCAAGTTGGGATTAACAAGATGTGAAATACATACTGGTCCTCATCTTGTGTTATCTAGACAGCCCAAGTCCATCGCTGTGGCTCAGGCACTAATTGTCTGCTTGTCAATTGGCAGGCCCGGGTTCGATTCCTGGTAGGGACTAGTTGCCTGGGTGAGATTTTTTCTGGTGTTATTCCTCACCCTGAAAAGGTGAATGCCAAGTAATTTTAATTGCTGATGGACTCGAGGCTTCTTATAGCATCATTAATTCATTCCATTCATCATCTCAAAGATCAATGGCAGTTGGCATGGGGCATCAAATGCTTATAAAACTGCAGAGGCCAAAATGTCAGCATTAATAAATTGAGGTATCTCTAGATCTTTAATGCTGAAGGATACATAATGCCTAAGATGCAGATTCAGTGGCCAATAAACTTAAAATACTGAGGCATCTTGATTTCTTAATCACAGCATTAGATGAAGGTAATATGTCAGCACCACTATCTGGTCATCTATAACTATCTAAGGGTTCTGCAGTACAATACAATCAGAATTGATATTGTATCAAAGTAGAATGGCATGATGTGGTGCGATTTTTACATGCACAAGACTTAAAACTCACTGAGATTCACCAACAAATGTTTAAAACACATGTCTTAAAGTCAAGTATAGAAGTTAAAAAGCATCATCATTGCTTTGAAGATACTCCCTGGCCTGGCCATCTTGCTACCATTGAGAGTCCTGACACAGTTCAAAGCAATGAGGCTTTGATCTGGGGGAAACAAAACAGGTTACCATCAATAATCAAGCTGTTGCTTGCTAGATGTTCCTGGATCAGTGTGGACATGAACAAGAGGCATTTCTCCAGCAGACAATTGCTACCAATGAAAGTTTGATGAACTATTTCACACTAGCAAGCAAATGAAGCTTACAGGAATGATGTGATACAGTTTCTCCAAGGTTGAAGAAAGCACTATGAAGTCATCTGCAGGAAAAATGATACTGGCAGTCTTTTGGGACAAAAAGGGACTAACTATGAACAGTATCTACCCAAGATCAAAGTATGTACAGCAAAAGCCGCTGTGACCCATTGCAAAACCATCTGAATCATATCATCTGCAGAAAGCTCAGGGTCTCCTGTCCTAAGGCATCTGCATCCAGCCAGATAGAAGCATGAAGTTCAAAGTCCTACCATACTCTCCCCATTCTCTAGTTCTAACATCTTTTAATTTGAAAGAGTCCTTGCAGGGCTGCAAATTAACTCTGATACTGTTGTTCAATCTGCAGTGCATGAGGGCTCAGAGGACAATGAAAAATAGTTCTTTTCTTCTGGCATCAAATGATGGTTTCCCACTGGTACAAGTGCACTAAACTGCAGGAGTTATGTTGAATTATATCCAAGTGCCTTCATTTCCAATAAACCACAATGTAGTGTCACATTTTTGTTTTCTGACTGTACTTTGTATATATGAACTTCTCCAATAAACATTTAAATAGCATACTGAATCAATTTTGGTTAGTCTTCAAAGAGACCAAAGAAAAATTTCAACTACAGAATCCCAGCTGACTAATCTGTAATCAGTGCATACCATCTAAATTACACTAGCATCAAAATATGATCAATAAGGTCAGTTAATCATGTTTGTGAGTATAGAATTGCAACTTTTCTTTTCCTGTTTTTCTTTTCTTTTTTTTCCCCTTATATTAAGCTTAACAAATATCTTTTTCTCATTAAATTCTTAAAATCCTTGAGAAAAATACTTAAAACATACAAAACAAAAAATAAATTTGTAGCTGCATTGAAGACTTAATAAAGAAATATTGAAATTATTGCTCTTTTCAGTGTGCTGGTAATGGGTGGATGGATTATCTGTGAATGGAGTAGAACTGCATCGTGAGGTTGTCTTGGCCTTGGCTGATATTCTTAGTGCAGGTTAGCTCGACTATTATAATGGGGTATAGGTGCAGTTAGCCATTAGGATGACCAAATATCAAGATGTAAAAGATAGGAAGGAAAGCTAAAAATGAGGGACATTGAAAAAATTGAGGGAAACCCTAAAATATATTTAGAAAAAGAGTTATTTTATTAAATTAATAATATTTTTATACCTATAATTCTTTCGCATAATAAATTTTCAGCATATATTTATTGACTGATCTTATACTTCTTGTTGTCCCAGTACATGTTAGAGAATTCTTTTCTTGCAGCACTTTTTCATAATACTGCTTACAATCTAAACTGAAATGTATTTTTACCTGGCCTCCAAGTGTTTCTTTGTGAAGTCTGTTCCTAATGTCAGTCTAAAACATTTTTCCTTGACTGAAGGTTCTTTCTACAAAAACATTTGATGGAAGAATTGAAAACAAAAGTTTGTCAGATTACAAGGATCACTCTGAAAGTTTTAAGAATGGACAACAATGAGTTGTGATAAGCCAGTGCAGTTTTTCTTAGCTTTAGATGGAAGTTTAGATAGCAACATGTGAGCTCCAACAATGTGTGGTGTCAGCACTTCTGTATATGTGTATGTCAGTGTTGCTGTGCAGACAGAAATAGATCTCAAGCAAGAGCATTTCCATGCTATGATTTACTATGACTTTAAAGTCAGTTTATAGACAGAGATTGACTTTAAAGATTGCATCGTGCATTTGGAGATCTTTATCCTTAGCAATCCACTATTTATCAATGGTTTGCAGACTTTAGGAGAAAAATGAACTCCCTCAAAGATGAAAACTGCACAGGATGGCCCACTATAGCAACAACGGATAAAAACATGATGAAAGAAATTAGAGCATATGTTGTGGGAAGATCATCCCTATGCATATTATCAGATTCAAGAAGCACTGAATATTGAATCAGCATCGTGAAAGCAATTCTTAAAGAAACATTCATGTCATGAAGCTCTGCATTCGTGGATCCCTCACCACCTAACAGATGAGCAAAGAAAAAAGCATGTGTGGATTGGTGCCAGAAAATGTTAGGAAAATTTGGTGGAGAAAGATTTAAAAACATATTTAGCATCATAACAGATGATGAAAACTGGGTAATTAATATGATCCAGAAAGAAAGCAACAATCACTGGTCTGGGTCTTCCCAGAAAAAGATCCTCGAATAAAAACAAGGTGAGCAAGAAATGTTGACAAGGAGATGATCTGTTCTTTCTTCTTAGCTAATAACCACATTGTGACATTTGTACTTGAGGGACTACAACATGACACTACCAGATGGCATACTACAAAATGATTATCCCTAGTCTTCAATGTACTGTGAATAAAAGCATCATAAGACTGAAACCCTGTTGCACCATAACAATGCGTTCACTCACATTGCACGGGGAACAATTCAATTCCTGCTGGAGTCAGGAGCAGATTGTTTGAAACATTCTCCCTCCAACCCAGATCTGGTCCTTTGCAACCTTTTTCTATTCCCCAAAATAAAAGAAAAAGGTTGTGGTTAATAATTCAAATCACCTGTAGTTGCAGTGGCTGCATACAAGAATGTATTTGCACCCTATTCAAAGAAGCATGCATTCAGCATTTAAAAAATGATTTGAACATATGTGACATTGAATATAATATAATAGAAAAGATACAATAATCAGATCACATTTTTAAATGTTTATTGCTTTAATTTCAGAGTGACTCTTGCACAAAAGCTATCATTAGTTGTCTTTTCTATAGATAGTCTTATCAACCATTTGTTCAAACAATAATCTTCACTGTCATTTCTTTTAGCTATGTCAACACATTCTTTAATTATCACAAATTCTTCATATAATTCATCTACATTTATAGTTTCCAATTGTAAGTCCTAAATCAATTCCAGCAAAATGTTCAAAATGATTGCTTTTATCAAAGCAAGGATGTTCACCTTGAACAGAATACTCTCTCTTTAAAAATCAAACCTAGAAGTTAGATATTTTAACGCAATTTTACACCACTTAAGCACATGAATTTAAAAAAACACAGGATGCTTTAAAAACAGTGGGATGGTCCCACAAAATGAGGGCATTTGGTCATGCCATGAGTCATGCAGTGTCTTAAAAGAATGAACACTAAATTCATGTCTTTCTTGGTGACTTAAATACATTTGCTAGGAAAGGTCAAACAAAAAAATGGGCCTATATCTCAATTATTATATGCTCATACAGACTCTGCTCCTCCTGCAGGAGATTATTTCAGGATACATGTTCAAATTCTTTCATGACCAATAATTTTATATATGGCATAGAATTAGATGTGATAATAAAGAACAAATTTTTTGAGAAAATGATTATTAATAAGCATGTACAAATCATTTTGCAAGCTTTTATACTGAATTAACTGTAAAGGAATATAATTTTACATTTTTCCAACAGATGTTTCTCTGCAGGCAATTCATGAACTGTTTGATGATATATTGATAACATATCTCACCTGATGTTCAGGTCTAATCTTTTGTGATTATTATTTCAAAGAACATTAAAAAATATAGTGCACAGCTCAATCACACACATTAGATGAACTGAAGAATAACATCTGTCAAGAGATTAATTCAATTTCTAAAAGAAAACTAAGAAAAGTAATGGGTAATTTGCTAAGCATATCCCAGAAATATATGGAAAAGAAAGGTGGGCAGTTGCAGTTGCATGACATGCCAAACTTTATAAGTACAAATAAACAGTGTTTTTCATTAGACACCTACTCTAGATTCTGAGTTTTACTCTGAACTCTTGCCACCAGCAGGCCAGGAGTAACACTGCATAGCTCATGAACTCCCCATCTTACTTTTTTTTTATGGATAATATGCACCAAGTGTTTTACAAATTGGAAAGTAATAATACAATAATGTAGAGTGGTTTATATTATTTAGACATTTTATTTATATGAACTAAAACAGAAGTAAAAATAATGATTAATAAGTATTTTACTCCAACAGCAATAAAATTGGAGAAATGCTGTTTCCAAATTCAGCAACAATTTGAAGAATCTGAATTGATTGCATTGACACCTGCAGTCTGTGCATATGATGCACTCTGTATAATGGTACCACATCCTGAGGTACAACTTTTTTTCAGTTGCATTAGCATTAATACCTTCTCTATCAGATCACAGATGACAGAATTGTTGAAAAACTCTATAGGTGTCCATTCAATTCCTTCCCTTACATACTCTTCTTGCTCCTCCTTTAATGTTGTCTCCATTACCACTTGATGCAGTTTCTCATTACAGAAGTTTATGATGAACTGCTCAAAACCATTTCTCTCAAACATTTCAAAACCATACACATCCAATATTCCAAGCACTTTTCTTTTCCCATAGCGTTTAACCTAAAAGAGAAAATGAATATCATTATTATTTATTTTAAAAATATTAGTTTAATTAGTGTCCATCATATTTCAAAGCATAGGCACCTCCAATGAGGGGTTACCTAGGAGGATATAAATGCACTTATTTCCCTAGAGAGGGCAGAGGTTCAGATGGTAAGCCCATTGTCTCTAAAGCCATCTGACAGGAACTAAGGTATTATTTGGTGTGAAAAAGTTTATAATTTTGTCCAGGGGCCTCTTTTTCATGTATGGAATTTTTTGAACATGCTGTAAATTTCAACATGGGACACATGACTTTAAATCCCTCAAAGAGGACTTGCACTTTGATTTTTACTCCTGAATAATTTATTTACCTTGGTTGTATGTGACCCAAACCTTGGAAACAGAGGGGAACATACTACCCCTAAACCACTGAGGCTCAAATATTGAAAATTATAATATTAATTTGATAGGGAAAACTTAAGACTTCTGAATTGCGCAGAAACATTTTGCCATAATTAATGTAAACAATTGCATTATTCAATGAAAATTAAGAAAAAAGTATTTTTCAATTATTCTAAATGTAATTATATTATTGTTTCATAAAACATATCATTTACATTTTTCTGATGTCCAATTACTGCTAGTCCAAGATGATTGTTTGCATTATGACATCACTAGGTAATCTCCAGGCACATAAACCTGGGTACCCCTGGGTTAAAACTGTTGTGCAGCAGAAATAATTCATTCTTGGATTGTTGCCATAACAGTTGGTAATTGTTTCCATTTGTTATTGTGTGCATAGTTAAGGTCTGGAGGAAAACTAATTTGAAATTTTCCAAAATTGACAGACAGCAATCAACAGATAATAAATATATGACTCAGTCTCATCAAAAAGTTCTGACATTGCACAACAAACATAACACAGACTTGAAAATTTGGATAACAGCCAGGATTCAAATTGTGGACCTATGGTTTTCTGTGCCAAAGATGTAACCAACAAGGTACCATGTTTCTCCAAGGATGAAACCACAAACTTCTATCATTTGATTCTATATATCACACAGACCTCCCTCAGATTCTCTACTATGAAAGATTTATTTAAGAGGCAACTCATAATGCTATCAGTACCTTGACCCCAGGCTTCTAGTTTAACCACTAACTATATAGAGTAACATTTATATTGGAGGAAGATACAGTAGCTCAGAGCATTCACACAGGAAACTGAAGATCCTGGCTGAAATCCTGGCCATGATCTGAATTTTTCAGTCTGGTTCTTCCTTTCCAGCTAATGTTCTACACACAACTAGTGTGAAAGAATTATTTCTACATGTTAACATAAAAAGTTATAAATCATTTATGACAAAGTCACTAAAATTTTTCCACTTATTTGGACATGTTTTGAAGGCTGTTGCCTTCATCATCAGCATGTTTCTACTGTCAGCTTTCCAGCATGGTATTAAGATGTTGCTCCATGGATTTTATGAACTTAGTGAGGAAGTTACTGTTGTTTGGTAGATCAAAATTAACCAAATTTTCCTTATTTTTGATTATAAACATATTTTTCCAAATTGTTAATTCTATGAGTTTTTGAAGAGCTTGGAAGAGTTTGATTCCTTTTCGAATTTGTGGTTCTTTTGCCAGAAATGATATGCTATTTTTAATTTTTATATATGTTTATATGAGAAATATAAAATATTTCTGTACTAAATATTACATTAAACATAATTATTCTTATTCCAAATCCAATTCATGAGACAATATAATATAAAATAATGACAATATAATTACCCCTTTTAACATCTATGATCCTTGCTAACCTCAGTCTTTGGTTTGTCAGTAGTCTCCTACTGAAATTTCGGAATTTAACCACCTCTTCAAGTAAATCTTTCATATCTGAGTGTTCTCTTTCCATTCTTCTTCCTATATATTTTCCTCATTATTGCTTTCTTTAAAACTCCTACTCTGTTCTAACTCTTCTTGAGCTCATTAAGCACTAATTAATAAATGACCTTACATTGCACTCAATTAAAAATGTTTGATGATTAACTATTATAAATCCTAAACATATTATATAAGTACTAACATTTTTAAAAGTAATTTAACAAACCACAAGACAATGTATTTGTTAAAAAAAAAAACCGCACACACGCACACACACACACACCTGCGCGTGCCCGGTAGTTGTACAGGCTAAAATTATGTTTGGGGTAGAAATTTGGAATAAAAATGAGGGATGCTAAATGTAGACTTGATTCACAGGAATTTCTGCAAACAAATTATGGGCCTACCAAAAGCTCAAAAAACGAGGTTATACAAGCTGAATTAGGCAGAGTAGGGAGTAAAGGAAAAATAATGACAAGAACTTTGAAATATTGGTTTAGGATTAAGAATTTAGAGGAGAATTGTATTTTGAAACACTGTCTAATGACACAAGAGAAAGTGAGGAGAGGAAATACTTGGCTTAGTAGAATCAATGAGATTATGGAAAGAATTGGCTTGGGTATGGTGTGGCATGATACAGAAAGTATAGAAAGAGGTTTTTGGAGGGAAATTAAACAAAGAATTAATGATATGGAAAGATAGGAAATATTAAGTAGTTTTAGTAGTAAAATGTCATTGAAGTTTATAGAGGGTTAAAGGAAATATGGGGTGGAGAGAATTATGTGGATGAAGGTGATAGGTGGATGAGAGAGGGAATTGCATGGGCGGGACAGGGGTAGTGAATCTGAAAGGAATAAGAGGAGGTTTAAATATAGAGGAATGTCCGATGTGTAGAATGCAAGATAGTTACTGGCATTAATTGTGGAATGTAGAGAAACTAAAGAAATGAGAGCAAAACTTAGGATTGAGAAGTGGAATAACTTACCAATAGAGATAATGGGAAACAAGGCAGAAAATCTTGGAGTTTGGGAGTTATTTAGGTAAGGTTAAAAGAAAATTGTTGAAGAAAATAAGTAAGAAGTAAGGTACCAAATTGGGCAGAAACATAATTTAAGTTGGTTTTTGATTTAGTTAATTTTGTAGAATGTAAGTTGCCTGATAGTTGCATAACCGCAATGTTGAAACTATTTGGGCACTTGGTTACAGAAACCCGGTAAGATTTACTAGAGTGAACATGATTGTATTTTCTTTATGACTGAGTGTTTGTAGAAGAGTATTGTGGAGCTTGTTGTATTATTAAATGGAAATAAATTCAATTCAATAACCATTCACATCAACTTATTTTTAATTCTGTATAAATATTCCCTTAAATTCCTCATTTGGGATGAATCCCCAAAACTTTTCTTTATTGTCAACTCCTTTCACATTTGCATCTATTTCTCCTTTATAAATTTCTACCTCCACCCCTTTGTTCCCAGGCATTCAAACAATATATGTGCAGTACTTTCCAATCCAATATAAAGCAGACAAACATTCTGCTCAAAATTCCTCCTTATTCTTTAAAATCTCCAAACTCCTAACCTAAAACATGCTAATCCTTCCCCTTCTTTCTTATTACAGTTGTTAATGTATCCCTCTCTGCCTTTAATTCCTTCTTTAATTCCCGATATAGCGCCAAAAATTTTTTCTCTCACTACAGCATACTATATCCTCAAATGTTATCCTACTGGCCTACAAAACCTTATTGTTAATTGTTCTCTCCTACTTCAAATGTCTCTCATTCCATGCCTCAACATTTCTTCATTGAGCTTGTCCATCCAGCTGTTTTGCCTAAAACAGAATCTTGAAGATTCAGACATTGTTTCAAAATATGATCTTGCAGAAGCTATTGAATTCTAAACCAATATTTCAGAGTTCTCTCAATCACCCAACCTTGCACACTTACCTTCCCATTCCCATTCCTAACAAGGCACCCATGTTGGCTGCATTTTGTGTAATATCAAACATAATTAAATGATATCAAGTAGTCGATCAACAGCTGATGATGTGAGCGAGTGCTTTCGAAACATGTCCTAGTGTTATATAAGTAAGTGGAGTTAGCGTGAAAATGTTTAATACATTAGTTTAGGATATATTGCCACTCCATTGCCTACAGCTTCATAAATATAATTATTTTATGATTAAATGACTTAATGTGCTTGTTACTGAAACAATGCTTCATTCACTTCCTCTGAATGCACACCACTGGGGAACTGTTCATTCCTTATTTCACATGTTAAATCTTGTATATTCATGTACCTTATTCTCTAGGGATATTAGATTTAGGGTTTTCAATATTTCTATGCTTAAAGAATGCACCTTTTTATAAATATTAGCATTTTCTTTGGTTATTTTATTATAATTTCTAGTTTCAAAAAAAGTTTTCATGTGTAATTTTTTAACTTAAATGTCTGAATTAAATATTGCATAAATAAATTATTTAAGCAGTTTTAAAATCTAAAAACATTTAATTATCATTAAACTATCTACAAATTCAGTCTTTCTGTCATTTATAGTTTCTTAAGGAAAGTATACCTTTGTAAAGAAAGAGTGATGCTCAAATCTTAAAATCATTCAGCAGTATATTTAACTTTGCTTTGATCTTCATTTGTTCTATTTTTACTTCTGGAATTTTTGTCTTACCTGCTTATTGAAGTTTTTAAATATTTGTCCTTTTTCTAATCTTGCTTTCCACACAAAGTCTCTTTATGTTCACACCTGGTGCTATGCCCAACCAATCCAAAATCTTAATACTTCCTCTAAATTTCCCCCAATAAAAGGCAGAACTGCTTCATACTCATCATATGAATAATATCACATCCAATAACACAGTTTTAGGAATTTTGTTTCAAATGGCACTATTGATGGATCTGCTTGAAATTTGCCTGCATCCATGGATACATTTTTATTCAATAATTCCATATCTGAAGGTTTACTTCATTGTTTGATACAAAGCACATGGAAGAGAGTTCTGGTGACTATACTTCCCTATTAGTGCACTTCTATTGCACTTGCACTATTTAGTACACATTCTCACATTCTATAAGAAGATTTCTAATCAGTAGACTATTTATGGGTAAATATTGTCCAAATGCTTTGTTTTGTATGAATTTAAACAAAACTTCATAGTTTTGTATTTCTTACAGCAGCTTTACAATAATTTTGTACATGGACCACTTCCCTGTCTTATCGGTTTTTCCTTTCCTGTAAGTAGTTTCCCAACCAGGTCCAGTTAAATTAATTTCTTACACACTGCCACTTATGATATTGGATATTGGTGCGTCCATCTGGTTTTTCAGGAGTTTGGTTGTCTCAAGCACTAAATTATCTATTATAATAATTATATTAAAAATGACTCGCCATACTTGACTCCATTCAGTGACATCCATGATCATAGTTATTCTAGTTTACCCCATCCTACTGCATCACATATGTTTTTAAACATTTATATGGGGTTACTTTCAAACTGCACATTAACTTTTAATTCACACTGAAATGTCAAGAGTTTTTCTTTGAATAGACATTTTCATCAAGCAGCAATTAGTTAAAACTACCTTACATACTCATACAAATTTTCCGCACTAGACTTTGCTTTCTGCAAAAGCATTCATCATTTAAGAGAGATCAAGTTTCTGATAGTTTCATTCTCAATTGAGATCTTGCTTAAATTGGTAAATGGTCCTGGCTCATTGTAGAGTGCATATGTGCTTTTTATTATATGAACTTATATTCTGAAAGCTATGAACAGGGAAGCAGTAATGAAGTATAAGTATCATCAAACCAACTAAATATCAATATTATGTTTTTATTAGTTTAAATTTACTGAATTATATTCTCCACTCCAATCAGATAGATGCAATCAGCAAAATTATAAGACAAATTCAAGTGTTTAGAAAAAATCCACTATATTGCATTTGAAGATATAATTCAAAGATTGAATTGGGATTTCTATGCTTTCATTTTTCTATATTATTTGTAAATACAGAGGGTGCCAAAAAATGTATAAACACTTCAAGCAAAGAAAAAAACTGTGTTGACATAACAAAACTGAATTCACTCAAACAGAAAATGATGAGCACTAATCATCTTAGACTTTTAAAGTTACAACAGTTATGCAAAATGCTCACTATCGACATCGATATACTTCTGAGTATGTTGAATAACTGATTGAGCAATGTTTGCGAAAGTGTCCTCAATGATTGCAGCACATACTGTTTCAATTTCTTCCCGAAGTGCTGCCAGTGTATCTGGTTTTCTATGGTATACAACATCCTTAAGAGTTCCCCTTAGGTAGAAGTCAAACAGAGTTAGATCCCAGTCTCATGTGTATATTGCTTTGTAGATTTTTGCAGTGAGTGCTCAAAGTGTTCCAAAACTATAGCCGAGAACGTGGGACTTGTTGCTGTGCCAGGTCTCCCAGATCTGCCCTTGTGAACAAAGCATACAGTACCATGAGTCTCAAATTTGTCTCGAATGCGTGTAATTGTTACTCACATTGGCAGTTCTGTTTTGTACACATGTCTCCATTGCCTTTGAACTTCAACAACATTCTCAGTTTTCCAAACCACTTAAAAATTGCTTTCCACTGTTCAAATGATAATTCTGGCTCCATTTTGTTGTAGCAAAGCTAGCATAATGTAATGTGAGTCATATCTGTTTACAGAACATCATACGATAATCTTGGCTTCATTTGTTCATTGTTGGTTTACCTGTCATGTAGCAACGCTATCATAATGTATGTGAGTCACATCTGTTTACAGAACATCATACTATACATTATTGTTGTTTTAGGCCCAACTGTGAGATATATTAAATAGATATCTAATGTGAAAGTGTGTATATATTTTTGGCATCCTTGGTATATTAGTTCATCATAGAGCTCCAGACTGTTAACGTCACTTTCTCCTAAAGTCTGATTTAGAAGAGTTTCTTGTAGGTTAAGCACTTTGATGTCAGATACTGAGGATTTGGTAATATCTGCATATTGTGCAGGAATCCCCATATTTAACTGTGTGCATTGAGCTGCTTGAATCTCAGTTGCATCCAGAATAATGCTATGTCAATTAAGTAATAAAAAAGTGTGTCATTTAAGAGATTTTCAGGATCAAGAGGGGGCTTCATCCTTTGCCTCTTCCTTTTTCTAAGTGGTATTTTATGAAATACAGAATCAATGTCAAGTGTACTGATACAGGAGACCAAGGTTATTAAGGCACAGACTCATGAGTGGGAGGTCTAGGGTTCTATTCCTGCCAGGACTATCCTATTTGATTGAAGTTTTTTCCAGTTTTTCTCAGTTCTCGAATGGCAAATGTTGGGGAGGTACCTTAAACTTAGACTTGGAATGCTTTCTTCCATGAAAAAAAATATCCTTTTCTAATGTATGATTTCATTTCATTTCATTTGCCATCAGTATCCACCAGCTGTGGTACTTCAGTAGTAAAAATGGGTATTAAATATTATTACAAAAAGTAAAGTGTTTCTGCTATTTCTTTGGCCATAATAATAGCTGTGACATAATCTGAATCGTGATAGTCTTTCAGAAGTTCTTCCCATTTCTTCATTAGAGAAACAACAGCAGATAAACCCACTCTTTGCATGCTCTAACTCACAAGATTTATTTGGTAAAACATGTCATACTAAATTACCAAAGATATTATAAAATCAAAAATGCAAGATGTGAATTTTGAGTTGTTCAGTTCTTCTGGAAAAGAAAGTGTTACATATTTCTGGCAGCTAGTAATGAACTGCTTTTAAACAGTCCATCCTGCATTTCCAGCTTGTTTCACAAACCTCTTTAAGAATTAACTATACACCACTATCTTTAAAAATTTTCCACCAAACTACAGAATAGGACAAATAAAACTTGCAGCACACCAAAAATTCTTGCAGCACACCAAATTTACTATGCACATATTGAAAACACTCTCTTTCGTGTGGCAATGCTTTCATAAACTGTTTCATTAGTCCAAGCTTTATATGAAGCGGTGGAAGGAGAACTTTTCTTCGATCAACCAAACTTTTTTATAATATATTTTTGCTTCCAGGTCCTAAATTTATCCTAGGGCAGCCACTCTCTTTTGATCCATTCCTATCTCTACTGTCTCATAAAGACATGAAACAAGGGAATTTTGTGTAGCCTCCCTGTTGTCCAAGAAGCATGTTAATTATATTCTTATTGAATTTCAGTTTGGAGAGAGTTAATGCTGAATTTTGAAGTGGAAATAATGGGAGTGTGTTGATTGATTCTGGATTAAGTAATTTGGATGTTGAAATGATGGATAATGGGAAAATGTTGATAGCTGAGAGGGAAAAGGAAGAACCCTATCAGTGTTTGGCTTTGAAAATGGGCATGCAAGGCAAGCTGAAGTTGGTGTGTTGCAAAGGAATTCAGCTATTTTATATTTGAAGGTTTACTCCCTGCTTCTTGTTTCTCTCAATTTTCTTCCCACTTTGATGCTGGTATGATGAGTACTCTCTCTTCCCTGCGCCGAGAAGAGAGAAGATACTAGTGTATTTCTGGAATGTAAAATGTTTCCTGGGAGAAGGAATTGGAAAGGGGCCATCCACCATAAAGAAAAATTTCATGAAATTCACTAGATAGTTTTTATTGTCACCAATTCTTACGAAAAAATATATATTTATCATCGTAGACAGGAACCTTGAAAGTCTTATGGCTAAGGAAACTTGGTTCAGATCATGAGTAGGCTGGGACTGGATTTACTGATACTGATATATGCACTTAAGTTCACAACAAGTACTAATCTCTATATTATACACAATAAATCAGCATATACAAATGGTTCAAAGAACATCTGCGATGACACTCCTGATAGTCTCCGAATGCATAGCTTCTATCCAACGCAAACACTCGTAAATGACTAAATAATACTTCCTCATAAATGGACTTTAACTCTTGATAAACTGATGTAAATTTATAACAAATGAGACGAAAGCACTGTTCTACACAGAGATGACAAACCGGTTTAACTAAGACCAATAACAGCCTATAACGGCAATGCAGAAATTATTATCAGACTGAAACTTGAGACTCGAGTATGATTGCTCTCAACTGAGATAAGCAAATTTATTTATGAAACTGTCTACCAAAAATGTTCACCAATTAGTTCATTAGTTACTAGTTACTAGACCCGGGCTTCGACCCTCCACTGGTTTTATTTATTTCCAGTTGGTTGGTCTGCCTGATGCGTCCGGTGTCTTAGATTTTTAGTAATTTGAGCATTGTCATTAACTTTCTGAACATTTCATTGACTAGATAACCAGCATGGGGATTACGAGGCTCTTTTCATTGGTGGATCATTTCACGCCGATCTTGGCTTGAGGACACCAAACATATGAAGCAAGGAGATGAATTTCTAGATCAAATCTTTGACCTATTTGGTAACATCAGATCTCCCCTCGTGTCTTTTGATTTAAGAGAAGATGTACCGTACTTTATTATTTGCTAAAGAAAAAAGATTGCGCGTTCCCTCTTAAAGACATTTCAGCGTCTCCTTGGATAATTATACAATAATTATACAATATGTTTGCAGGGAGAGATGCTTCTTGAGCTCCCCTTCCCTTCATTTATAACTTTGAAGGAAAGGTTCGGCAGCTTTTATGACGGGGTCATCATAAAATTTCCCACTCTAAGTATATGACAATTTCCATCCCTTTGCTGCAGAACAATTTTCAAGTATTTCTAACTTAAGACTATGACAGAGGCCATAAGTACAAACTTGTGATATGTCTGAGCAAAATATATACTACTAATATATGAGACAAGTGCTTCTCTTACGAATTGAATCTACATCGGGAAATTTTGATCACATTGGCAGTTAAATAAAGTAGTTGTGATTGCTTGGGCTTTAGGACCTGGGTAAAAAACCTGTCTCAGTTTCCATAGTATTCTTTCATATGCACAAAATGTCCTACTGGCAATGAGACTTACTTGCTGCAATTGTGAAGAAGTATTGCTTTGAGGCTGCTTTTAGATGAATCAATAAAAAAACCTCCATTCATTGACATCATACTAAATGTTAAATTCTTTAAAGAGTCTAATAACATCATTACAGTAAACCAGGTCACCTTCCTGTGAAAGTTAAGGTATGAAATTTCCTTCTCTATATGAACCATGAGAAAGATTTACCAGGAGCCATTAAATTATTTTCCTTTGACCTAGAACCTGACAGTTCTGATGAATCTGTAGAGATGACCTAAGTCTCTAACCAAGTCATTCAATTCAGGTTATGAAGAAAATTCAGGCTCTCTATTGCCTGTAACCTGTGAATAATTCATCAGATTGCCCAGATTCATTCTCAAAATCATTGGGTATATCTTCTAGATTATCTGGGAGTGAAGGTACAGTATACCCGGTTGATGAGATACAGAGCATCTTGTTGATTGAACATTGGAATAAACAATTTCTTTCTTATTTTTAAGATTATACCCTGCTATATTACTGGAACAGAAGTTACATTCAGTACCGTGATTTGCAGATTCCATCCATAACATTGGATTCCAATAATTGAAAGCTTTTTTCTTACTTTCAGACCATTGCTGCAATTCTTCCACACAAATACAGCATGGAGCCCATGGCTTATCCAAATCACTGTTTTATCCCAAAATATTCATAGTACACTTCCCTTACAAATGCATTAATGTTTCTTTACTACAAAGTCTCCACAAATGTAACAAAAGTTTTAAGGCAATTTAAGACATTTTCTTTAAGTTATCTTGTATTAAGAAATAAATAAATAAATTGACAATTATAGTAATGAAAAAGTTATATTTGGTGAGCTTGGAATATACACAGAAATAAACTGAAGAAAACAACTCACTACTAATGTAATAAAACTTAACTTCTTGCACATCTCATACAGAGTACTATTTAGAACTGAAATGAAAGGGAAGCAACAATGAATTGTGATTATAAAACAATAATTCATCATATACAATCAGAATTCTTTCAATGTTGCACAAAAAATGAAATTTAAGAGATGGCAGTATTACTCTCCAAATAATTTTTCTATCATAGGCCTATGTAATGTGGTGCTTTTGGATTCTACACAATATTCTCAAATCAAAGTCATAATGCAGAAACTCAAGGACACTCTCAATGGCGGCTGATGCACTGCTTGCTATGATTGATAAAAAAGAAATAAAATAAATGCACTGATTATTTTAAAGTCTTGGAAATGGCAACAGTTGGTTCGTTAATGCTCAAACAGATACAGTGTATACAACATGAAATTGCAGAAGTTCAAGGATTTTAAAAAGCTTTATGTTCACCCTAAAACTTCTGAAATAAAACCACAATTAACAACCTCTCTTGCTTTCAACATTATTTATTTACAAATTTGCCAAGAAAATATATTGCACTGTGCTTCAAGACACCTTTGAAAAAAAAAAATCAAAACTTCCAATCAACCTGAAAATGATTAGTGAAATAACTAAGCCAATCTCTAAAGAGAAATACAATGATCTTATGTCACTACTACCATTTATACCACCAGGAGTACCATTCATTTTACAGAAACTTGAAATTTGCTAAGAATACCCAGAACAGGGTATTTCAGATGTAGATTGAATTTATGCTATTGTTTTCGTGTTTATGGAGATTTGATAACTTTCTTCTGCTGTAAAGAATGTTGTAATGATACACATATATTCTTGATATTATGAGACTAGTTAATCTTTTTGAAGTTTCCATAATAATACTTGTGATTTATAATATTATTCTCAATGAATAATAAGTGACATTTTAGTGATAAGTGCATTTCACAATAAATATGGACACATTTAAAGTAAAACAATATCTTATATTTAACAATGTTTATTATTATTATTATTATTATTATTATTATTATTATTATTTAGTGATTTTTTTCTATAAGTGCCGTAAAATTTTCAACTTATAGTTTCTGTTCTGAGATAATTATTATTGTGAACTCTTGATAAACCATTAATTTCTGTACCAATTTTTTTCAGTACTTATGCAGTAATTGTTATTGTAATCGTCATTCCCATTGTCATCATCACTAAAAAAGGGGAAACTATGAAAATAAGAACCAATGAATTATCTGAATGCAGTAAATAAAGACTTTATTTTGGAGGCATTGCACATGAAGCCACTTTTAAGTTACTTTGTTCAGAGGCATAGAATATCAAATCCATTTAAATAGATTTTCAAATATTAACAATATTATATCACTAAATTTTCATATTAGCACATATCAATATCCCAGATTTTAGCCACAAAATAGTTGTTATAAAACTTCAATATTAAGTGCACTTGCAAAGAAAATCTTTATTTGGTTCTCCCTATTAATATCACTTTTGTAACACAATGTACTATGCCTTGGGGTACAAGCACATTTTAGGGTTAATGCATATTTAAGCATTTAGTGTATATGAAAGCATATTTTGTTCTTTTATGTAATCTCAAGATTAATCCAATTTAATAATATGGAAAATCAAAATAATGAAATACAGAAGAATCAGAAATGGTGAAACACATTTACATTGCATTTTCAGCAATTTGGCACAGTGCACTATTGTTAATGAATCATTGTGGAAAGTTCTGCAGCATTCAAAAATGCACTCCCTAATAAAAGCAATTGTTGACTCTCAGCATATATATATACACACGCACACACACACCATGATGGACAGTTGAGATTATAAGAATAAATAATAATCAAGCAAGAAGTGGTCTTATTGTCTGTTTTGCATAATTGCATAAGATTTTGACAATTGTTAGAATAATGCTACAATATGATTGGTGAACATGATAGAAAGTATTTGTAGACTTATGTGAACTGAACTTGAAGTTTGCCACATGTGATTGATAATACAGGCATATGATGTAATGATCTTTCTGAAGTCTTTCATTTTATTTTGGTGATACATTAGTGTGTATAGTGCATTGTATTTTAGAACATCTATGAGCAAGAAAATTAATACTTTTTAATTTCTTTTTAAATGACACCCAAAGAAAAATATGCCAGAAGTATACTGCTTAAGTAAAGGATTGTAGAAGATACAACATTAAAAATTAATGGTAAGTTTATTATCTATCAAGTCTGCAATAAGAACAGGATAGCATTTTATTTATCATTTAAGTAATAAAATGAACATTTAATTTTAAATATATATATATATATATATATATATATATATATATATATATATATATATATATAAAATCCAAGCTTAAAATTTCATCTGAAATCTATGTTTTTCTCAAAAGGGAAGGTGATTAGGCACCATATTTAATATTAGTTTTCTTACCTTGGTGCTCTCATTAATTCTATTAACAAGCCAAGTGAAGAGACGACTATAGAGTGCCTTGCACAGGGAGTCACGTGCGTATGTGGCTTCACTGGCACTCAAGTCAGCAGTTACAAAATCTTGGCCTTCTTCAAGAGTGCGGGAAGTCATAGCTCCCTGTAAAGATCCTTGATCTGTGCCAACCAGTTCACACACATCATATAACTCTGTAAAACAGTTCAGAATTCTAACCTAAGCAATTGCTTTAAATAATTACAAACATTAATGTAAACATAATTTTGAAAAGCTATTTAAAAAAAAAATGTAATAATTACAAAATACAATGTCCCTTTCTCTGTTTGATCATAATAGCAATGAAAAGTTTAGGCCTGATAATCAATTAATATTGTTTACTTAAATGTAAAATTGGAACTTAACACAGTGAAGCCAATCATATTAATGGATATCATTGTATGATTAGTTGAACCTATGAGTTGAACCTATGAGTTGAACCTTAGCATGGCTGAAGATGGGAACAAAATGTTCTCGAAACCGGTTCCATACATTTATGAAAAGTAAGTGAAGCTTTAAGAGTGTGTAGTTCAACTAATCATACAATGATATCCATTAATTAATATTGTCTTTATTTTTGGAACAATACAAGTGAATTTGTGTTATCTTCTATTTGGTATTTTCTGTGTGACTGAACATTTTGGAAAAGTTAGTGTGAGGCAGCTCTTTAAGGATAAATTTGAACTCTAAACAGTCAAATTTAGGAGAATCTCATTTGTTTCTTTATTTTTGACAGTAGCACACACACACACAAAAGAATTGCACTGTTCAAAGAGCATTGGGAAAGCAATAAAGATTACCCTGTACTGGACAACTATCCCTGCTATAAATGAACAAGTGGTTGACAAAATCCACAATATTGTGTTGCATAATTAGAAAGAAAAATTTGCAAGATTAGTAAGGTTATGGGATCTTAATAATAGATGTGTATCAATCTCAACAAAACATTATAAATGTCTAAAGTGGTAGGAGCTGCACATATTGCCTCTGAAACTTAAAACATATTGCTTATTTATTTATATGAATTTATTTATGGCTGCCCTTTAACATCTAAGTCATCAGCATCCCATTCAATTTGGGGCATTAAAAGGCCAATAAATTTTGCTCAGAGGCCTCTTCTTTCAGGTTGAGCTTCTTGACAATATTTATTGCTGAATGTCAAAGCAATACTTGGAGTATTTTGAGAGAAATCCTACATTTTGCAAGATCTCTGAAACTTGCATTGATAACTAGAGTTCTCACAGGTCTCTTATTTTATATGAACATGTCGCATTTTCACTTATTTGTTAGTATCCACACCATACTTATAAAGAATTGTGGAACTAAATTTAAATAGTTAGAGATTTTCACAGTGAAATATATTATCATATAACAAATTATTTATGAAGTTGAACACATCTGAACATATAATATAGAAAATGATTTGCATAGAGAATTTATGATTTAATTATTATTATGTTGCCAACCTGATTCTTTGTAATAAATATAAAGTGATTATTGTTGGCACCAAGTTCTCTTTGCTGCTACAGCTGGTTACTAGTTTTGTTTATTATTAGTAGAGCCTGGATTCTTAAGTTTTAAACTATTTTGTTGCTTGCTAGCTAACTGTAATATTTTAACATAATTATTCATTTCTTTATCATGGGAGTCACATAATTGAATCTTATGAAACCTAAAAATGGCTAAAACTATCATTTAAAAATGTTAAAATTAAATTAAAATATAATTAATTTTAAATTATTACAATAAAATTTAATAATATTCACACTAAAATTAATGTAAAACATTAGCCAACAAATCATTGCATTTAATTTTGTAATATTATCATTGTCATGTGTTAATAGAATTGTCAAAATTAACTTATTTTTACAAGAAAATGAATTTAATTTTATAATACCATTACTGTCAGTCATGTTCAATGCTATTTTTCTCAAATGACTCTCGAACAAATGTCTCCTGTTTCTTTATTGTCAGTCACATTCAGAAAATTGTCAAATATAACTTTTGTAAAGAAGCAAATTGAATACATTATTAAGAAGTCTACACTTTCAGTATATTAACAGCTACAGTAAGATGCCAAAAGGAAAGGTTTCTAAAAGTTGGTTAATTTGACTGTGGATCAGCAATGATCCCAATTTTACCAAAGATGACAGGATGGCAGTACTGTAAGGTCTGGCTTTCAGTAGACGAGACCACCAAATTGTAGTTGCTTCATTGCTAATGTCATGGTGGGCAAGTTAGATCCCACAGAACCATTCATATTATGCAAGATGCTAGGAAAAACAAAGCACAAGCACCATTAGAGATGCTTTGTGCATTCTGTGGTCATCAGAAAACTGTGATGAGAAATTTCTACTGCTTATGATCAACATTGCTGCCTACATGATCAAGGCAAGAAAGACATTGAACATTTTCTATCATAACATACTGCATATCACCTGCCTTGCTCACGGCTTACACCAATAGGCTGAAGAGATTAGGAACAATTTCCAAGGAGTGAAAACATTTTTCATCTGTGAATAAAACCTTTCTGAAAGCTTCCAGTTGCATTCCTATTTTGAAGGAAATGCTACCACAAACACTTGTGCAACCAGAACCCATCATCATCTGCTGGGGTACTTGGCTGCAGGCAAACATCTACTATGCCAACTATTCTGAAGACATCAAGAGTGTTATAGACACATTTGACATCAATGAAGGAGCCTGCATATCAAAGGCTAATTCAGAATAAGAACAATATCACTTCATTTGTTCAGTGATCTTCCTGCAGCTATTCAGTGCCTGGAATCTGCATCTTTACCACTAAAAGATGCAATGGAAATCATTGGCACCATTTCAAAGAAAGAAACACCAGGGCCAGTGGGTGAGCTGTTCTTTGAAGCTCACCAAGAATCTGCAGCAGAACACAGGGTTTGAAACAAGGAAAAATATATCTGCTTTTCCCCAGGGGAACAAGTATCAGACAATTTATTTTGGGGACCTACAGTAGTGGCTTCATTGAAATTTGCACCAATGACTTTATGCTGTGTCAAGAGAACATTTGCTTACTATAAGAATGTTTTAAAAGACAACAGAAAAAGTTTCACCTAGTCATATATTTAATAACACAGTGCAACTATAAGCTAAATAATTGAAAAATGCTCTAGTTGAGTTTGATTAATTGAAAAATGTTCTAAATGAGTTTGATTAATTGAAAAATGTTCCAATTAAGTTTAGTGTTTTACAACTTATTGTCATATCACAATTACATCTGCTTTATTTAGAAAAACATTTCTATATTTCATCAACAGTCATAATGAATATCCAAAAAGGTTTGATTTTCAGAAACATTTCTACAAAAGTTGTATATCAAAATCATTAAATGGCATTATTAATACACTGAATTATAACTAAAAAGTTGGTCTCTTCTGGTTTTAACTAAGGCCTCACTAAGATGTGATTGGAATCTTATTTAAACAGGTTCTTATTATATTAATAGTTAATTTTTTCTTTCCTAATACATTCCTTCCCTGCTCTGTCCATCTTTCATTATTATTTAGCCTAATCCCTAAATAGTCCAATCTCTTTACTACTTCAATTTCATTGCCCTGTAGCCTTCATTTCTCATCTCTTTTGAGTTTATTGCCTCTTTTGCATATCATAATTTTTTTAATTATTTTTATTTATTTTAACCCCCATTCTTTACAATATCTGATATTGCTTCTATTGCTTTATTTAACCCTCTGTTTTTATTGTTACTGCTACTAAATCATCTGCAAACAATAACCCCGGGATATCTTTATTATTAATTATAGGGCAATGTGTAATTTCCTTTCCTATTCCTTCAATATGTCATCTATAAAAATATTAAATGATATTGGTCTTAGTTTTCATCCTTGTCCTAGCTCCATATTATTAGGTAACCACTTCGTTATTTTATTTTCTGCATATCTAAACAATACGTGTTTTCTCTATACAACCTGTATTAACTCTAATAAACTTCCTACTTACCCCCTTTTCCCTCAGCTTAGTCCAGAGTGCCTCCCAGTTAATTGTATTAAATACTTTTTTCTAGATCTACAAAAAATATGTATACCCTTCCTCTTTTATTCGCTAGACATTTATCTTGATTGTTCTAATTATGAAAATTTTATCTAAGGTGGATCTCCTCCTCCTGAATCCATTCTGTAATGCAGATATCTTTCCTCTTTCTCCACTCAATCTTTTTATTTAACATGAACATACCTTAAGTGTATGAGCAGCATGATGGCCTCATAGCAAGTGTTCAAAGTGGTTGCCATTAGCATTATGATATGCCTGTGCATGTTTTTTCATGTTATGGAAGATATTTACTGACATTTTGCAAATCACCCTAAATTTTCCACCAAATATTTGTTTCCTTGAAATCCCACAGAAGATTATGACTCACTGTGATGCATCACTTTCAGTCATTATGAAATTGGAGGTGTGACAGATATCAGCATCCTGCTGAAAAAGTCAATATAGAATTCTTTGTTGTTCAAATAATGATTCACAAATTCATGGAATAATGCAGATTGTGGTATCCACCATTATATAGAAGAAGATGGGTCCAGCAATATGGTGCAATGACAGAGCGTACTATACCTCAATATTTCATCATTAAGGGATATCTCATTCAGTAACTGAGCTTGTTTTATTTGTCAGGAGGCTACAATTATTGCACAGCAGGTATTTTGCTTTCTCTCCCACCTTCTAAACATATGCTTGTAAACAACTCTGAACTTCTGCAACATTGTATGAACTTTTGTAGGGAGGCCTACCATCTGTTTTTAACCTCCTGCATCATTGCTTTTGACAGTTTCAGACATCTTGCTTCATAAATGTCGAACAATGTTGCCATGGTTTTCAATTTCTTACCTGATACTGAATGAAGGATACTAACATTGGTTTCTGAACCCTAAACTGTGCAATAAACAGTTTTGGTACTATTTTATTGATGCAGTTTTCCAATACACGCATACAATAAAACACTAATCACCGTTATAATATGCTTATGGAATGTCTGAATCCATACAGTGAAACTATCATTAATCTTATTTTGATTTAAAGTAAAACCACTAAAATCATGTCATCACATTAAAACTGTCTTGAAGTTTCACAAATACACTTATAAAAGTAATTTTGGGACATGTTTCGTGAGGTATTTAGTGGTTTTACTTTAAATCAAAATATGATTACACTAATTACCATTTACCAATTCATACTATATTGTGTGTATTGTACATATCACAAAGACTGACCACAGTTCATAATCTCTTTAACAACAGATGCATCACATGAACTTTTAGTGAAACTTCACAGGCATATGTGATATATGGGCTAAAGAGTAGCATCATCAAAACTCAGATGGTTCCATAACAATGTTTCTTATACATCAATGTATATTCATATCAAGTTTCATTGACTTGCATATCTTAGTTTTGAACCCTTAAAGCAAAATCAGCACCCGAGACAAAGTAAATAACTTCATACTAAGAACACATTTGCTAGAATGCATACAGCTCTGACACACTGAAAAGCACCTATGGGGTTGAAGGTAAAGTGAAGTATGTGAGAATTATATCCAAGTTAATAATTAACTATATTGTTTCCTAAAGTTCCGGAGCAACATAAACCATTGTAAACTGTGCTGCACTTGTAAAACAGAAGTGCAACAACTCAAGTGATATAATAAGGCAGAGAAAAATCAAAATACACCACAGAAATGAGGAGCAGTAAATATAAAGTACAGAATGAAGCATAAACATTAAAAATTATAAACTAATACTAAGTATAACTAAAAGACAAACTATGTGGTTCATAAAAAAATTAATTAATAAAATTAAGCCTAATAGATGAAATGAAAAAGAAAAATACATAATCATCAATTTAGAAGTTTTATAGTACATCTAAAAATAGTTAGGAAAGAAAAACAGTACATAGATAGATATAATTAGACATATTCCCCACATGTATTGCTAACAATTGAAAGATTAGTGGACTGTACCTAAAAACCATGCATTTCTAGGCATATATTTATGGTATCCTTTTTAACCGGCTTATCACGTAGTGAAAATCCTTTATACAAAAGGCAGTACATGGCAATAAAAGCAGAAATATAAAAATAACAAATGCAAAGAAAGTACTAGCTGTGATAATTACATCCTTTCATGAGAGGTGTTCAATAAGTAATGCAACAATTTTTTCCTTGGCCAGTTTATCTTGAAAATTATAAATATTTTATGTGTAGTGTCTCTAAACCTTCCTACACTATTGTCTGTAGTTTCATCTTCTTCTGAGTGGCAGGAATGCAGACAGCTTTAAAAATGGAGTCTCTTAAGTGATGTACATTATAAACAAAGAGCACTTATTGAATTTCTTTAGGTGGAAAATCAGACTATCACCAACATTCACAGGCATTTAAGAAATACATGTAGAGAGATGACAGTGGAAAAAAAACACTGCTAGGCTTTGAGCAAAAAGGCTGTCATCATCAAAAGAAGATCAAGGCAGCCTTACTAATCATCCTCGTCTCAAGTACTGCAAAGATCAAATGTGTTGACATTATTATTCAGGACAATGGGCAAAACACAAACAATCCACTATCAGCTTGATATCTCTGTTGGCAGTTTCAACACAATTATAAAGCAGTTAGAATATTCAAATATTTATGCTTAAAGATAACATCATAAGAAACAAGAACCATAATCAGTTCAAAGTTACTTGCTCATTATGAGGTTAGCAATGGTTTCTTATCCAGAAATGTAAGAATTGGATCCATTACTTTAAGTCCCAGCAGGCCAAAAGACAATCCATGGAGGGAAACTTAAAAAACTTCTCAGATAAAAAGTCCTTGCCACTTTCTTCTGGGGCTCTGAGGGGATTATTTTTATTGATGTGTTGCCTTCTGGTAGAACAGTTAACTCCAAAGCATACATCAAAACTCTTCAGTAGTTGAAGGAACAGTTCTAACACAATGTCCTCACTCAGATGTGATCACAGTTATTCTTTTTCATGACAACATGTAGACACACACGTCTATACACCCAAGATAAGGTTGCTGAACTTCCACAACCATCCTAAAGATTGCATCTTGCACCTTTTAATTTTCATCTTTTCAGTTCTTTAAAAAATGCCTTTAAAATGTGGGAAAACATTTAATATTAACAAGGAAGACACAGGCTGCAACACAAAATAACATGCTATGATGTAACAAGGGCATATAGGTTCTGATATCATGGTGGCACAAAGGCACAAGATTGTATTTAAAATATCACTTTATAGTCAAAGAATTGAATAATCCAGTGTATTTGAAATTGAAATTCAACAAATCCTGAATGAGAAAAAGAAATGTAATGCATTGCTTATTGAATACTTCTTAGAATACAACATGCTAGATGATATACATGCTATTCACCGGCAGAACATCACACAGCACATTTATGCATGGCTTTCTCTTATGTAATAAAGTTCATTCCATTACTTACCATTGTTATATTTATATCAGATTAAGGAATAATATTAAAAACAATAGAAATACAATAAAAGGGAATAAAATGGGTATTGCAATTGTTAATGTATGTACCTCGAGTCACACATTTTGAAGGTGAACTAAATCTCTGCTGAGGAACTGGTGACGAGCAACATTTAGTGGCACAGACTGCAATTGTGCGTTGTGTGAGGCTTGATCCGAGAGCAGATAATTCTGTACCAAGAAGCTGGCACACATCGAAAAGTTCTGTGAAAATTGCACAGACTGTCAGAAACTATTTACATAAGGTCAGTGGTGGAAATGATTGTCCTTCATTGTTAGAATTCCTAGAGTTTCCAACTCTAGGATTAACAAATATTTCTATTGTTTAACCTCGGGTCCATAAAAATCAATATTACAATATGATCAGTCATAAGGAAATTAAAGACAGATGTTCTTTTAAACTACTGTTCAAACTATCTTCTAAAATAAAACTTGCTTCTTGTTATACTCTGATCAACATGCAAAACAGAGCAAAGCATACCATCAAAATGAGGCACTAATCAACTGGGATGCACCAGAATCAACAGTCTGTATAATGTACTATAATTTGAATGTTTTAAAACCCACATGCAATCACAAAAGTTGTAATATCATTTCCACCACAACCAGGGCACTTCAAAATATAATATTTATATTACTACAAAATAATTACGAGGTGCAGGAATTATTATAGGGAATTTCCATTATTTTGCACATAAATTTTTTCTTGTATTATTAAGCTAATAAACACAAGCATTTCCATAAAAGTAGTATTTTCTTTCTTTTGTAGTGCATCATACATTATTTATGTGCCTATGGAGCTTACAACATCCTTTAATAGGAAATAAATGTGCATAGGCACTTGTACATCAGAGTATGACATTTTCCGCCTCTGTTTCACTTTCTTTCTTTAATATATATCTATGATATTATTATAAAGAAAAAGCAAGCAAGCATAAAAATTTCTATGCTTGCATTTTTGATCATATAAATAAGGATATGTATGCATACATACCATTTATATGAGCATTGCTTGAATATATTCAATCTGTATACTGTTGCCTGTATAAGAGAATAAATGTTATAAATTGTTTTTTATTTTTTCATACACTATCTTCTAGCCAGACATTTCCAAAAATGTTTAAAATATTACTTTAAAATATTATAGATGTTATAGTTTTCATTAAAAATACTTCAAACCTATGTTGCAAACAATGTGACTGTTGACAATGTGTCCACTTTGAGAAATGGGCTGGACTATTATTACAATAAAGTGTTATCTATATAATAAAATTAATGACAATAGTATTTATAATGTATACTCTTGCCTTTTAAAAGATGCTGGCTTATTTAGACTATCTCAGAAAAAATAAATCTGGTTGTAATCTTAAAAGAAGTTAGGAACAGTGAAGTTGTTACATATACAAATGAGTCAGTATTAGGTGACACTAAAACTTACTAACTGGTTAATTCTTCAGAACATGTTTCAGGAGCATTCGCTCTCATCTTCAGCTGGGGACCCACTAACTCTAGCAGGTGACATAGTGGCTCTGGTGGTTCCATTAGATAACGGAACAGGAAGTCCATTGGTGGAATGCCAAAATTCATAATTCTATTTTTATTTTTAAAATATAAATCTTTCCCCATATTGCCAATTCCTTAGGATTGGTTGGTAGCTTTTAATAGTTTGGCTTCTCCTGCAATGTCATGATCATAAGTCCAAAAGTGATCTGCAATCTCTGATTTATCCACTTGTTTATATCTTAAATTTCTGATCATACTCCAAACAATCTATCCGATAAGCTCCTGACTTCTTGCTGGGTGGAATAACGTCTTTTATGGTGCTGTTCAGAAGGTTTCCAATACTAAATTTATTTTGTGCTGCCAAACGTATATAATAATAAGAAGATCAGACATTTCGAAAGACAAAAAGATATTAAAAACACCACAACTCTTTCCACAATAAAAAAGGATGCGGTTTTTAAAAGATTCACATATCATCCGTGGGCAAACTGGGCATTCATGAGGATTTTTAAAAATCATGATATACGTTTGGCAGCACAAAATAAATTTAATATTGGAAAGCTTCTGAACAGCACCATAAAAGACATTATTCCACCCAGCAAGAAGTCAGGAGTTTATCGGATAGATTGTTTGGAGTGTGATCAGATATATATAGGCAAAACAATATGAAATTGGAGACAAGGACCAAAGAACACTTCAGAAATTTAAGATATAAACAAGTGGATAAATTGGTGCTTGCAGATCACTTTTGGACTTACAATCATGACTTTGCAGGAGAAGCCAAACTGTTAAAAGCTACCACCAATTTCAAGGAATTGGCAATATGGGAAAATATTTATATTTTAAAAAATAAACATAGAGTTATGAATTTTGACATTCCTCCAATGGACTTCCTATTCCGTTATTCTAATGGAACCACTAGATGCCTCTACATCACCTGCTAGAGTTAGTCGGTCCCCAGCTGAAGATGAGAGCGAATGCTCTTGAAAATTTTCTGAAGAATTAACCAGTTAGAGAAGTTTTAGTGTCACCTAATACTGACTCATTTGTATATAAATAAATCTGGTGTATTCTCTTTTCAGATATACAGAATCATCTAATAAGCTAAAATCACAGACCAACTCTACTGTTATAAGCAGAGTAGGGCAATGCAACTAGTGAAAGTTTTAATGTTGTGGTTGAAATATAATTGCTTCACTCTTACATGCAAACATGAAATGATTTACTAAATTTTAACTACTAGGCTCATTCAGAAATGAATATGACAGCCTTAATTATTCCAATGGGAATGAAAATCCTTACAACAACAGAAGGCATATTTTTGGTTGTTCATGCAAAAATTAGCATCACTAGTGTGAATACATGGGAAATAGGTTTGGTTTGTGTGTGCCTAAATGCTTAAAGATAGCAAATTATGGAGGAGAATTATCATAACCAAAGCTTGGTTTCTGTGGATCACAGTAAATATATTCACATCTGGTAGTTAGCATGTGTGTGATAGCCCAGTCATGTGCAACTACTTTCAAATATATTTCTAGCTTTGCTGGCAAGGAAAAAGTCAAAAAGTGTGCTAAGCACTGATCAACCAACACTCTCCCACTTACCAGCATCATTAAAGTGTAGGACCTTTACATCAAGAACAAATGAATACCTTTGACAAGCTGGAAGTTGTGACTCATGTCAGATTTGCCACATTGCTTGAAAACATCTATAAAGATCTACAAGTGAAAGCCTGTGCATGTTGGGTATCATGTCATTTGATTCTAGGGCAAAAGGACATCTGCAGAGGTGTTGTTGACTTCTAGCATTAGACCAGCACTGTCACAAAAGCAGCATGGCAGTTTAAGATTTTTAAAGCATTCAAAGGGCCACATGCTTCACTCTAAAATATAAAACACTGCTGCACTACCACTAGAGCCCAGGCAAGGATTAGAAAAGTGTTACATTAAACAAGGGATTGTAGTTCTAGGAAATATCACAATCAAATAAGGTAATTTATTTAAGAATAACTGAGATGCACCATACAAAATAACAACCATTTTCAATATAAAAAATTATATTGTATTTATAAAGCAGCTTACACATAAGACAAACAAATAAGACCAAACATTGATTTATAAATTGCATTAAGTTTCTTCACATTAAATAATATAGTATAGCTCTTCTAAGAGAAAACAGCATGTACTTCAGTTATATTATGTAACAAGATAAACACACAAATAAATAAAAAACAAATATTGATTCATAAATACATTAATAAACTGAACAACAAAAATATTTTTTCTAAGATTTTATTTCACTAACCATAAATTGCAACTGCTATATATAATGTCAAAAACAAATTCTCTTAAATAAGGGGCACCATAGGCAGTGGAAACTGGTGATACGTGAGATGAAATAATATATTGGGAAAGGATATTTTAAGGAAGAAAACATTCCAGGCTTAAGTTTAGGATATCTCCCCAGCATTTGTCATTTATGAGAACTAAGGAAAACCTGGAAAAAGCCTCAATCAGGAAGAACAATCCTGGCAGGATTCATACCCCAGACCTCCTGCTCAAGTTCACACCTTAATGACCTTGGCCACCCGAGGTAGTTTAGTGGAGGGATGGTAGCATACTATTATTGGAATGGGATTTCAGCACAGCAGTAATAGAACCAAAAGATATCTCTGTATTACAGGATATAGACCCTAAGCAATTTTTACATGCTGATGAGTCATGGAACCATCATCACATGCCAGAAACCAAAGACACAACAGGGTTTGAATTAAACATTTTGACAAAGTGGGGAAGTGCAACATACTAACATAATTATATTTAAAAAAATAAAAAATAATAATACCAGTAAGCTGGTGAAAAGTAGAAAAGAACAACTTTTTGAATTCATATCATTTTCTAAATAAAAAGAACATACTCATCGAATTTACAGGAACAGTTTGTTTTGATGTGATGAAAATATCTGGAAGACTCTTTTCTAAGTGGGGTGTCTATTGCAGAATGATGTCCACTCCTTATCCACTCTGCTGCATGGCAGCAAAATGTTTTAGACATGGTCCATTAATGATCACAAAAATCACAGATTCTAATGATTTTGTTTGCATTCAATTCCAGATTTGGTATGAGTTTAATTATGATATTAAAACCCCTTTCACATTCAGAGGAAGACACTGTTACTACTTGTATCCCTTACATCAATTCCCTTAATGCTTCACCAATAAATTCTCTTTTTTTAACTTTCTTGAACTGGCAAAATTCTTTCAAAGTTTTCACAACAATACAAATGCCAGTGTTTGAAGGCACTAATTATTACATAATAACTCAATTTTTTTAATTACCGAATAACATTAATTCATTTTCTTCATGTGGCCACCATATTTTATTTTATTTAAATCTTTACACTCTTTAAAAAATGACCTAGCACCAAAAAAATCTTGCAATCATATTGTCCACTAAACCTTGTAGAAATTCTTTCTTGAAATATGCAGAATTAGGGTGACCCATGATGTTTCTGTAACTGAATATTCAACTTGGGAGGCTTGAAGATTAATACCATATTTGTTTTTATTTGCAGTCAATGCATCCATATACAGTTTTATTTCAGAAGAAGTAGTTATACCATTACAGTTTCTACACTGCAGATACAGGGAAAGTGACTTTATTTGCAGAACACCTCTAATTAGAACCAGCCCCATGAAATAATATTCTGAAGCAATCCTCGAAATATTGCTGTGCTTCATGAATGCAGTGAAACATCATTTTTGTTGGCTTTTACAATTCTGGATAAATGATGTATAAACTTGACAACACAACTGCCATGGTATTGCATGAGAATGTTACCCATGAATGTCAAATATCCTTTATATTTTTTTAAGTTCAAGTTCTAATGCCATAGCAATTTCAGTAAATTTCTGTTGATCTTCATAAAAGTGTGAATACAATGTGTCCATGAAGGACTTAAAATGGAGCAGAACAGATATGGTATCTATTACATCTAGTACTGCAAGTTACAGTTTGTGATTAAAACAATAAATAACTATAACATTAGGACTATATTAATCAAGAATGTATGTAACTGCTCCTTTGTAAATTCCTTGTAAATTTGTGGTTTCATTGGAAGTAAATCTTTTCAACTGCTTAGATAAAATCTTAATAAAACAGAATGTGATACTGAGATTTTTTTTTTGATTTGTTTTATTTACAGACACTCTTTAACATCTCAGGTCATCAGCATCTCATTCAAGGCGTGAAACAGCCGACAAATTTTGCAATGTAATACTGACAGCAACAGCAGTTCCTGTTATTGAATTTAACTCTACTGCATTATAGAAATTGTTTCATGATAAATCATCATAAATGCAATGAACATAGGCAATTAAGCATGATTCATTTGCTTGATTAATTCTTTCATAAACCAAAATGCTGAAAACATAACAGGAATCAATTATGAACTTTGATAGGATAGATTAAATATGTTTGCTAATGAAATGTATTATATTTACACAAATGTGATCTGAATAAAGCATGCTTCCAATATCCAATTTGTTCAATGCTTGCAATTCATATAAACTTTCGAAAAGTAAGAAAGGTCCATTTTCTTTACATGTGAGATTCAGTTCTAAAAAAATGCCGTCACTCGTAATTTCTCTAGATTTTTTTCTTTCCTTTCCTTGAAATATTCAGAAAGGGCTTTATTAATTGCCTCTTTTTTCTTTTCTTTTCATTCAAAATTGATTCATACTTCAGTGAAACTTTCTCCTGTGATCACTTGTGTTATCATTTAATGTTTTATTGTTGTTTGCATTTAACCCTTTGACAAAAGTTATCTCAATGTGTATTTTATTGTCTTTAATAGCATCATGATATTGAATTTCTGAACAGTATAAGCATATAGCCCTTCTGGAACTATTTGCTGAAAACCAGGTGATTTTTTTTCTGTTTTTCAAACCTCACTTCCTCTCTACATTCCCAGATTAAACTACTGCACTTAATCTCATAATTCCTATTATAAGTTTCACTAACACTTTTCCCACCACTGCTGGAATTTTTGTCTGTTGAGTAGAAGACGTAGACTTATTACTTGACATTTGAAACTCTGATAAGCATACCCCATTTTATTCTGTTACTTTATACATTTTTATCATTAAATTATCCATATCAACCAGCTATTAATAACATTCAATCTCCTTAAAAGACATACTCAACTGACTACCACAGAACACCAATAACTATTGCACTCATTGTCATAGTACACATTTAAATTCTGTTACTGTTCCCTTAAAAGAAACTGTTACAATGCAGTAATATAAATCTTACAGAAAATAATATAATATACCATATTCCAAATGCTTGTTAGATGATTTATGCAAAACATCACCATGAAGAAATTAGCAGTAGTATCTCATTTCTGGACAGAAGTCTACGACATAATGAATAAAGCAAAATTATTAAAATTTGTAAAAAAAAACTTACAAATTAGCAACAGGGGAGAAAGTCTACATTTTCAAGTAAAGAGATGGTTTAATGAACTTGAACACTTCTGGGGATGAAAGCATAAACTTTAAGTTCATCATACCTCCACCAGAGCAGAATACTCATTCCCACAGCATAACGAATTATCCAGCAGTCGATGGGTAGCTGATGATGCAAACAAAGGATTCATGAAACTAGTACTACATATTAGAAACAAGTAAGTGGAGCAATAAGAGTGTGTAGTTCGACTCAGTCATATAATGATCATAATTATTATGATTTTACTCCAACAATACTGAAGGCCCTAAGCAAAATTAGGAAATATAAAATAAATGTAAATTAATTCAGAGATTGAGACCTTGCTGGAAGATAGATACCATCAAGTTTATTGCTGTGAGCTCTTCTGAAGCAGAGGGAACACTTAGTCTTGAACTCATCTGCATATCACAAAAAAACAAGCTCAGCATCAGTAGTATCTCACACCTAATGCCAATCAAGTTCTTGTCATTTGCTCAGAATGTTCCTAAAAATATGTGATATCTTGGCTGAGAAAAGGAAAACCAGTGTTCACAACCTGAGGATAAAAAATATGAGGAGCCAGTGTCAGAAAATGAAAAAAAGATTTACGGTTCTGTTTTACCTAATAGTTCAAAAGTTTTTGTCATTGCTTCATTAACATTGGAAATTGCAATATAAATATTATTGTTAAATATATTCACCTTCCCAACAAATAATGCACTTAGATCTCTCTTAACATCTGAGAGAACCATTGTTAAACTGCTAGAATATCATTTGCAGTAAGTCTCAACCATTTTCAAATGAGCATGGTATAAGATAGTAGGTATACTATTAAGGCTCTTCCATTTTGTAGACTAGGTAATCTGCATTACAAATAATTTATTTCCATTTTATTAAAAATTTTACTTAGGCAGCAAGGTAGCCAAAAAGATTGACTTCACATTTGTGGAAAAAGTAAAATTAGAAGTTTAAAAGTTATAGAAAATTCATTTTTATTTTTAGAAAAATAAGTTGCATAATTTTATTTTGGAATGCTCTTAAAAGATAAGCAAATAGTGTAAATACAAAGAGTACCAACATTACCAATGCTGAGATATGTAAATCAAATATGCAATTAAAATACTAAGAAATAACTGAAATAAACTCTGTGCTTGTAGGTTACATTCAAATGTATAATCAATTTGTCCTTCAAGCAATGAATATTAAATATATAATGTGCATAATGACATTCACATGAACTGACCATAATCATTGTTGATGGTGCATCCTTCTGTGCCATCAATGTTGTTTGTGGGAATAAAGCCAATGTTGCCAAGTTTCAACACAGATGCCACAATTTTGAACACATTTACAATATCTTCTTGTGAAAAGCCTAATGTCTCCAAGGCTTTCTGTAAAACAAAGAAAAAAAATGTCAACAATTTAATAAGTATAAAATAAAAATATGTTGCACAATATTTCTTATTCATAAACAATGACCATATATGATGCAGAAATGGCATGCTGGATAGGATATAGGAAGCTAATAAGGCCCTATAGGGGGCTCTTCTTGATTTGTAGCAGGATCACTTTGTTGTATATATTTGGTTTTGTACAGTTTGACATAAACTAGATCCAAATGGTGAAATATGCAATGCTGAAACTAAGATATTAAAAAGTATGAGATAGAAAAAAAATTGAGCTGATGATTTGAAAGCTGTCAAATTTTTAATAATGAGATAAGTATAAATGAACTGAAACTCCAGTCCCTTTAGTACTTAGCTTTTTAAAAGTTAAGACCAAAATTTTTTAAATAAAAACAACTATGGAAATGTGAAAACATCTGATTTATTTAGTTGCTAAATCAAAATCACTTTGGACTTTAAATGCTGAAATTGCAATATGAAACTTTCATTTCCTTCTGGTCATTTTACTCATTCTTAACAAAGAGGTATTTGAAAATTAGTTATAAATGTTGCAAAGGAGGACAAAGACCAGACTGATGTTTCAAATTGAAGATTTCCTTACAGTATTGTACAACATGTTTGGAGCTTCTGATTCCCAGGCCCATATACATCACAAAAATAGTTTATCACTTATAATCACCCAATTAAATGCAGCAGCAATAGAATACATAAGAGGCATTCAAAAAGTTTTGCTCGAACCCGGCCAGGACCAATGGATTTTTTTGGGCGTAAAAATCCTAAGTATGGCTTCCTTCAGAAGGGAAGTAAAGCCGTGGGTCCTGTGTCGTACATTTACAGCACGAAAAAGAACCTCAAGCCTGAAAGAGAGGCCTCTGAGCAAAATTTGTTGGCCGTTTCATGCCCTGAGTTGAATGGGATACTGATGACCTGAGATGTTAACGAGCGTCCATAAATAAACCAATAAAAAAAAAAAACTCATCACCCTCACCAGTCCATATTGCCAAACATCTGAACAGTACTAGTACTGCCACTCCAATAAGCACATGAGTCCAAGGCAACTGACTCACCCTCTCCCATACAGCACTGCCAAGCACAAGATTACACCTGTCACTGCCAAGCAAAAGTTTTTGAATAGGATGAATGAAGAATAAGGAAGGGAAGGAAGTAAGTGAAGAGTATTGGTGGAATTAAACTGGGGAAACAGGAGAAACAAGTAAAACCCTTTCTCCTTCTCACCTTCTCTACTACAAATGCCACTCTGCCTGGCATGAGGATCAAACCTGGGCACAGCTCAGGTTGCTTTACTTTCAGGGTATCCATACATTCTCTAGAAGATGTCATTTTTTAAGTGGTAATGGCTACTATGTTTATATAAGTGCTTTAAGCCACTCAGCTTTTATTATAGCAATCCAGAGGTAAATGATTCTCAGAGTAATGGAAAGTCACTGCTAAATAGTTTACTTAAGCTACATTTTTCCTGCTGAATATTTTATAATTGAAGAGAAATGTTCATAATAAGCTCTTTTGAGAGCAGCTTTGGAACTAATAATAATCAAGATCAAAGCATGTAGACTGCTGTGTTTAGTTTGGGTATAATGTATGCTATAAACCTAAGTGTTTGTCTACTTGAAGATCTGGAAAGTTGGTATCAATATACTGATCTAATAGGTGACTATTGATATTTACACTATAGAGTGATTTATATATTATGAATTTTATATTGGTTTTAGCTGATAAATGATATGAAGTAATTAATAATTTAATTTTCTCCATCACAGTAATGGATTTTTTCAATGCCATTTTTACTACTGAGGCATCACAGGTGGTGAACACTGATGATACATGAGATGAAACGATAAATTGGGAAAGGGTTTTTTAAGGAAGGAAATGTTCCAGGCCCAAGTTTAGGGTACCTCCCAGCAGTTGCCATTTATGAGGACTGAGGAAAACCTGGAAAAAAACCTCAGTCAGGGAGGACGGTCTTGGCTTGATTCGAATGCCAGATTTCCCGCTGAAAAGACCATGTCTTAACGACCACAGCCACCCGTGGCAGTACTATAATGGATAAAGGAGTAAAACTGCTAAATATTTGTTTACCATTAATGTCCTATACCAATGTGCTACAGCTTTGGGATGACGATTTGGGTGATAATGAGTAACAGTCGTGCTATTTAAGGCCAGAGTTAAGAGGGGCTGAATCTAGCTAACATCATTTCCTTGTTTAAAGACTCAGCCAGACAGTCGCCCTCTTGTTCTCTCTTCTTACAACTGGTCATTAGGTACATAATGTGCTTTTCAATTACGATGCAGTCAACTTGAAGACCAATAAATTTAAGCAACTTGAGCAACAGACCATACTGCTATTTGGGTCACTGCTCTAACTATTGAGCTCTTCACCTCATGTATTCACATTTCTTACACTATACTTACACTAATCTCGGGAGAGATTCTCGGGAGAGATTCTCCGAAAAGGCGTCTTACTTTTGTGTAAGTGAATGAAGTATAGTGTAAGAAATGTGAATGCATGAGGTGAGGTTAGATTGCCACTCCAATGTCAATAGCTTCGTTAAGTTGCAATATTTATTGAGCTCTTGTTCAGCCACAGCTGTCTGCATCCAAGTATATATATATTCTGGAGCTTCAGATTCGTTGTTTAAGTTTTGGTCAGAACCTTGAATTTTTCCTGAAAACTACTTGAAATCATGGCCAACACGAGTGTTTTTTGTGAAAACTACATCTTAATATAAAGATCAATATAGTGATTAAAAATCAAAAGCACTTTAAATATTCTACAATGATTAATATATCAGAAAGCAAGCTAAGTTTATTATTTATGTTATACTAATGCAATAGATGAAGAAAATATTGGTCTTATAGGTTATAAACTACTATATTAGATAATTTCAAACGTTTTTGGTAACTTATTGCATAAAAATAAACAAGAGTAAATCTTTATCACATAAAATGGCAGATGTATTCACTATCATGGCTTACATTTCTGCCATCTTGGTACCAGCAGGTACCATCATACTTTATAATTTTGCACTTTTAGTAGCATGCCTTTAATTTACTTTCCTCAGGTTGCAGATGCATTGACAGGAAAGTTAATAGTTTCTTCTGATTCAAAATGCTGAGGTATTCAGCAAGAATAAACACATGGTGCAGAAAGTCATTTTCTTACTTCAAAATCAATGGCTATAGATAAAATACCCTTTATGTTCTCATGGATTGCCTGCAATTTTTTCCATTAGAGTTCTAGAGGCTCTACTGCCAAAATGTTTCATATGAGCCTTCCATTAGTCTTCGTCTTCATCTTCTTCTTTTGTGTGAATTTTATTACCATACCTCACATCACCATTTCCAATTGTCAAATAAGCACTGAATTAAGGATCTTTAGGTATAAAAAGTGTGAGCTGATCATAGAAAAAATGGATGGATTTAATGGGAAGGCAGAACAAGTAAACCATCGAGTAAAGAAGAAAAAGACATCTGAATTGAACAATGTGGCTACTAAACCTTTCCTATATGTGACTTATAAAATTGTCTACTAATATTAGCATTAAAAAATTAAGTGACATGCTATAATGAATGCAAAACTAATAAATAATTGCTCAGCTGATGAATTATAAATATTTAATTATAAAAGCATGACTTCATTCAAATACTATGGATAATAGTTGCAGTTTAAGAGTCACACACTTCCATTTAATTAAGAATTATAGAGAATGTTAATTGTACATGTACTAACAAGAACCAATGCCGCTAAATGTACTCACTTTAGTAACCAGAAAGTCCTGTTTATCATCTAAACTCTCAAGGGTATGAACTCTGCTACTCCTTAAGAAAGCATAATTATCCAGGTTACGCTGAAGTTTCAAGGATTCTGAAAAAAGAAGCAAAATATTTTTAAATATTAGAATTTCTTAATACAGAGTAATCCAATGTACTATGAATCACTTATGGAAGTTTTGATAGGTAAGAGTGACACTCTCCAACAATAATAATAAATCCTATTTTAATATAAAAAATGCCAGAAAAAATATTTTTCTGTTATGAAACTTTTTCTCTGCTATGTATGGCTTTAGCTTTCTATTTAAATATTTTTTTTTTATTATTTCTTCTAGTGTAAGGTGCCTTATTCAATAAGAAAATGCTCACAATTCCCTATGAATGAGTGTATTCAATGCTGCAGATCTTAGCACACTAAAAGCAAAGCAAAAAATGCAGAAACATCTCAAGCGCTTGGTTATGTCACAGCTCTTATAGAAAATGTACTGATTTTAGAGGAAAGAAAAAAAACACACGTGAAACTTTTTTTTGTTTTGTGATGTTATGCTAATGTAAAATCTGGAAGTAAATTTTATCCCCCCCTTTTTATGTGTATGTTACACTTTATTTTTCCATTCTTTTTAGTGACTTTGCTCTACTCTTACATTCACCTACGTTTCTTTAGCTCATACTGTGAGGAATCTGTGAAGAAATGTGATTTCAAGGAGATTGATCATTCACCCTACAGCTTAGATCGAGCTCCCAGTGACTATTTCCTCTTCTCAGAACTCAAGATGGACTTTCGAGGAAGGAAATTTAAATGTGATGAAGAAGTGATGGGTGCTATTTATGCCCTTTTTTCAGACAAGACTTCTGATTATTTTGGGGGAGGGGGAATTAAAATGTTAATTCAAAGATGTGAGAATCTTTGCAATATGTATTGCAATAAAGGGTAACTATATTGAAAAGTGAAATATAGTTTTTATGTTTATCATACCTAGAAAATGGTTAGGCCGGAAACTTATGGACCACTCCTCATTTGCAATTAAAATTGAATGAAATTTCTTTGAATCTTACTACACGATAGGGCGTAGATGGGATTGGAGGGCAAGTGAACAGCTGTTAAATATAGGGCTACCATACAAAATGCTGAAGAATCTGTTCACACTATAAGCAATAAAGTCAAGAACATTTCTGTTCAGGAGGTATTCCAGATTGACACTCACTGATAAGTGAAGAAATGCCTTGAAAATAATTCAACATTTTTTTGTTTATTCTATCTACTCACAGAACTCCTATGTGAGAATAATGGATGAATATGTCCTACAGTATGCACATTTTTCATGTGGACAGCCAGCAAGATTGGTCCACAAGTTCATAAGTGAAAACAAAACAAACAAACAAAATTGATAATGTTTAGTGTATATTTAAAACCGGCTGCATTTTGTGTTCCTGAAGTAATAATGTTATCTTCCTGTATCATTATGAGGAAATAATGTAAGTATGTGAGAATATTTAATTTGCAGCCATGGAATGTATTTATCTCCGCATATAGACTCATAAAGCTCATTGTCCATAATATGAAGCAGAGAAGACTTTCTGTTTTTGTTAGTAAATATTAATAAAAATTGAGTTTCATTTATATTCATCACCTGAATTGAATGAATTTCTACATTCATTATAAAGATGGCTTAAAGTTTCAAATTCAATATTTAATTTTGTGTTTTTGTATGTAATTTTAAGTCCCTAATACAAAAGTGAAATGTAAATGCTCTAATTTGCTAATAAATCCTTATGTTATGTTATATGAAGTCTCATAATATCAAAATTAATATTTATAATTTGAGAAAAATAAATATACTTTAAATATATCATATAGTAACATAATCATGCCCCACTATTTTTATTCTTTCATGTATTAAGAGAGTGAATTAAAAATTATATGCTCTAGTCCTTTTAATATGTATGAATTTTGGAAATGTCAGATAGTCACAAAGTCAGGCTGAAAAGTTATAAGAATATTTTTTGGATCTTAGCCTATTAATATTTAAGTTTTGGTGATTTTTATAACTTCATACTGAAAATTAAATTTAAGACTAACTATGTGTCAGACTAATATGACTCACAGCTGCTGATGCAGGCAATGGTATATGTAACATGTTCTGTATAAATTTAATGGTAAATAAATTGACTCACTAGCTAATTAAGAATATATATTCACTATATTAGTTCCAACACAAAGTTAGTATTAAATTCACTCACCAACTAATTAAGTATTTATAATAAGAGTTGAAACCATCTCTCCAAATTTATTTTTTGAACATTATTTCACAATAAATTTTCAAACAATTTTTAGAAAATATATTTTATGCTTAAAGAGAGTCGACGCAATTCAAATATGTAACAAAATGTCTGTTACTAACTATCTAATACAGTTTCTGCCTGTAAGCTGTGTCTTTCAAGATCATCTCAATCACCTGAATTTTATTCTATAGGGCAGTGGGGTCAAAATTCATTGTTCAAGCTCCTCAAGCTCCTCACACATTTGCAATAAATCTGATTGCAAATTCCAAAAAGTTGGTGATATGGTTACTACCATCAGCATTTCCACAATTATGATATTTGATAGTTTGACTACACTTAACCCAAAGGCATTTGATTTTTATAAAAAATTAAAAATACTTTAATTAGAATTAATTAATATCTTATTTAATGAAATGATATATTTGAAAAAATATGCCTTAGATGCGTAATTTGTTTAATTTTTTCACTCAGTTTATCTTTAAGATTAATATTCTTAGATGTGGACCTACTGAGCTGAGGCAGAGTAATTGTAGAATTTGTTAAAAAAAAACAAAAAACAAAAAAACAAAGAAACGCAGGCAAAGTTTTCTGATCACTTTCTTAAGGGTGAAATATCTCAATACTGCATGGCGCCGTGTACAGGTGACTTGTAGCTAAGTTCCCGGAAAAATAATACTTTTTACGTAAAGTATTGCAACAAAAGAGTTATGAAAAGCATTACTTGTGATAACTGTAGTTTTTGAATACACAGCAAGTGCGCGCTCATCAAGATATCTAATATTAACGTGATTTTGTCACACACACCATATACAAAAGATAGAAGATGACGCGGGTACCATTATAACAAATCAGGAAGAAGTTATGCAGTTGCTAAATCTCGACTTAGCCAGACTTCATCTTTAGGGTTTTTTGATTTGGCTTTTTTTTTTCATTTATTAATACACGGTTTATTTAAAGCTTTATGTAAAAATAAGATTCTATAAAACCCATAACGAAAGACAGAATTTCTAGCTAAAATCATTAACACACAAATTCAAAATCTTAATAAAAAGAAAATGGGGAAATTATTGGAAGAAAATGGAAAGTTAAAACTGCAAATCACGCTACAGAGGGAAGCGAAATTTCATGCGGCAACGTGGAGGAAAGTAAAATCTGTAAGGCAAGGCAGACACCAACTAGGGTTCATGGCAAATCATATCCGTGAGTCAAAATAAACACAGCATGCTGGAAGAAACTTCAGATTGTACTAATCATGAGTACCGCCAATCTCAGGAAGTAATACGAAGGGCAAGGGCTAAATTATTATTATTATTATTATTATTATTATTATTATTATTATTATTATTATTATTATTATAATAATAATAATAATAATAATAATAATAGCTATTTATTTATTTGATAGCCACGTCCCTGAATGAGCTACAGGGATGGTGAAGCCAAATACCAACATCAAAGAAATGGCAAATAAAATGGAAATAAGCAGCTAGAATTTCTCTACTAATGATTTCATAGTTTTAGTTGGTGCGTTAAATGATATTTATAAAACTGAAAGTGTAAGTGTGACAGAACTGTGTAAGAACTGACAAAAACACTCGGAACTCTGACGCTTACAAATGTGATTGTAACATTCCAAACAGGTATGATTTAGATCCAGGTTCATGGGTGAACAAAGAAATTAAATTAGTGAACAAGCAAATATGGCCAGTGTGTAAGCATTATAGAAATGTAAATGCGATTGATATCAGCACTCCAGAAAGAAATATTCATATCCGTGATGTAATTGTCACGGACAAAATTTTGTAACCCGGACAATGATTAGATTCACACTCAAAACGTAGAAAACATAGGCTTAGAGTAAGATTAGCAGAATGTATAGAACTTCGGATGCACTCTTCACATCTTATCTTTACGAATTCCTGCGAAGAAATTCATTCAAGCATATGAATCCCCCCTTCGATTGTCCAAATGTTAGCGCAAGCTCCTCACCGATCCGAAGCAATGATAGTCCCAGGTAGTACGCAAATGCTTGACAAAAAAAATGCAAAGGAAAATGTATCTCGCATTCATTATTTCACAGACCGAGAGGCAGAACAAAGACACCACAAAGTCTTTTCGCTAACTTTCGGAACATTTCGCACCTGTTTTAAATGTCCTGTTGGACGAACACATACTCTCCTTTGACTCCAGTAGTTTTACTCTCACAAATCCCCATGCATCATGGGAAACATAAAACAAATGAGTTTGGTGCACCGTATTCAAAGATTACGATGCAATTTGGTAAATTGTGAAAAATGAGTATTTGCACAAGGTTATATGAATATAACCATAAATAATAATAATAATAATATAAAAACAACGGATTTTTATTCCGGTGGTATAATTTTACTGTTAGTGAGATAAATATTGAATAAAGAAATAAAAATTAATAAAAACAATGATAAAATAAGATGCAGAAATAGCAATTATAATACTGCTGCCTATGAAGCTTCCATTTCATTGGCAACTGACACCTTCGTATAACACAGACTTGCCAATAACAATCTATTAGGTTAAGCTCATAAAACAAATCCTTGTATAGCACTGTTCCTTGTTTTAGTACAATAAAACAATATTCTAATTATTTTAAATTCAAATGTTTCACATAATGTAATTATTACATTTGGTAGTATTTTGTTTTAACTAAAATACTGCTATAATGTTGTGCAACAATACTGTACTGAAATCAGAACACACGTTAGCACAAAGATGATAAAGTCTCAAGCGCTTATAGTTTCAAGCAAATGTATAACAATTTAGTCAACATTATATTTACAAATGCCTTAATTAACTTACTTAGTAGCTGGATATCAGCTCCCGTGAGCAACTGATAGAAAATGTGAAAATTCCTTTCTCCCTGTGCTTGGCAAGTCACTCGTGACTGTAAATAAAGAAAGTAACACTGATTGTAAATAAAATAGAAATGTAATAGTGCTTTTGATGCTACAAAGCATAATGAATAAAACCACAGTTAAAATATTTCTTTATTTTTGATGTTTTTAACTAGAGCAAGAACTTACATGGAAATCAATGCAGAAAAATAAACATTTTCCATTCATTATTACTTCAATTGTTTTTATATAATGTTGTTCTTTAAACTTCCTTTCCTTACAAGCAGGGCTGAAAGCACAAATATCATTGTGCTGCTGTATCCGTACACTTACCTTACCCTTATTCGTGCTGCTAGCGCCCGAGCGACAGCGGGGAAAGTCGAAGGTAGTGGCAAAGTTATAGCTAGGTAAAAAAGCTTCACGAGCAACGGTGCGATAGCTCAGGAATTAGATTGCAATGCTACAGTTGTGAAGATAGTGGGTTCGAATTCTACCATCTGCATGTTTGCTTTTGTTTGTTTGTTTTTCTGTTGGGGTTAAACGAAATTAGTCACAATTACAATGATTTACTCGTTAAACCACTGGAGCCACCAGTTTCTAGGTTAACCGAAGATAAGGTTAGGTTAGGTTAGTCTGTGGAAATGATTTATTGTGAATTCCTATAAGAGGATATTTCCCACCGTTACAATGTTTTACTCGCCTAGCATTTCCCTCATTACGTGATTTATCCGTCTCTGTATATTTATATTTACGAAAAGGAGGCGAGCGTAAGTTTGTGTGTGCATTAGAAAGAGTTGCACCAGGAGGACGGGTATCAGCAGCATGAAGGTACTATAGTCAGCCCTGTTTGTAACGTCAAGTAAAACTTTGGTCTGACAGTTTAATCATAGTGAAATGTACATGTAGTGTACATTTCACTATGCTTTCATTTCTTGTAACTAAGCTGTAAATTAAACCTATACAACAAAAACCTGAAAGCACTTAAAAATGACAAACGATGTGCATACTGCATTTCAGTTACTTAAATTAGACAATTAACATTTTAAAATGGAAAAGCTATACGATATACCTACATTAATAAATAACCTGCATTGCCGTTGTTATTTTCTGTCATGCTCTCATTCAACTGTCCGCCAGTGTAACGATAATGACAAAATGGTTGATTAGAATGTACAGTTTATTGCTCTTTGTTTTTAAGTATTGAAGTCACAATAGCATACTCTGACAGTTTACCTACCATAAATATATTTTTCTCTTCTATACCCACAACCACTTAAGACATGCACAAGGATATGTTTACATGTATGTATAGAATAACTTGTTACATGAAATTAAAAACTTAACAAACAAGGTTCGTATTGATTTGGTTTGTTTATGGGTGCTCTGTAACATTTCAGGTCATTAGTGTCCCATTCAATTCAGGACGTGAAACAGTCGATACATTTTGCTCAGAGGGCTCATTGTTATGTAATTCGGATAATTTTTTTACGTTTGCGAAAAATTCACTCAAAAACTCAAAGAAAGCCAACCACTGATTAGTTAAGAAGTCATATAAATTATATTTTGATTGTTCTTTGGTGAACAAAATAAAAATTTTGCACCTCATGTTGCCTGCATAACCTTACCACTACTCTAACAGAATGGTTGAAAGGAAGGCGCCGAGCTATGTCATTCGCTGTTCCAGTGGTGTGGTGTGAGACAAAAGACCGTTGTTCAATAGTTCAGACTATCCCCTCTGTCTCATAAAAATTGCTGGGTATTCAAGCAAAACTAAACATAAAATAAATTACTCAAATGTATCTGCCTGTGTCCCATGTGAGGGCTTGCCTGTCCTTGTCTGTAAGTTGCAAAATATGTCATCAAACTCAACAACGCCAAGTGAATGAGAAGAGGAACCTGTAGATGAACACCACCCTCAATCTCAGTACACTTCGCCTCCTCTTATAGAACAGAAGGAACTGCGATCTACAACTTTCTAAACAGCAATAGAACTCTTGGGATCCAGATTGTAACAACAGAACCTTCTAGCTCCAGGAACAAAAGTTTCCTGTTTTAGATCAAGAAGTAGCTGTTTCGCTGAATATTTCCACATGCAGAATCAGTTTGTAGTTAATGGTTTGATTTGGTTTATTTAACATCCCGGGTCACCAGCGTCCCATTCAGTTCAGAGCGTGAAAAGGCCGACAAATTTTGTTAATAGGCCTCTTTTTACAGGCTTGAGATTCTTTATCGTGCCGTAAAAACACGAGATCTACGACTTTACTTCCTTTCCGAAGGATTTTTATGCCGGAAAAAAAATCCATCGACCCTAGCCGGGCTTGAACCCGCGATCTTGGGTTTACGAGATGTCAATGGTTGATGATGCAGTTAGGTGTACAACATAATCCACTGGAGTGGCGCCTATTTATTGACTTCAGTAAAACCAGTTAGAAAGCAGTACTAGTACATAATGACAAATTACCGCCTGTGCCCTTGGCTTATGCAGTAGGCATGAGAGAAACTTATGAAAACATGGCTTTGCTGCTAGAGGCAACCATATATAAAGACCACTCTGCTGTGATTTAAAAGTTGTTGCGTTTAAGTTTACAGGTTGGTTCACGAAATACCAATGTCTTTTTGTGACTGTGGCACAGCCGAGATACCAAGAAGCATTATAAAGTCAAGGAAGGGTCGAAGAGAGAAGCATTTGCTACTGGGGGGGGGGGGGGGGTGTGAAAAGCATTCCATTGGTAGAACGAAGTAAAATCATTTTGGCTCCGCTTCATATCAAGATAGGCCTAATGAAAAAGCCCCTGAAAGCTCTGGATAAATAAGGTAGGCCTTCAATGATTTGAAACCAAGATTTCCTAAATTGAGTGAAGCAAAGATGAAAGATGGCATATTTGTTGAACCACAAATCAAGATCCAACCTTTGACTCAAATCTCATAAATCTTGAATTAGCTGCTTGGTTCTCTCTCAAAACAATTGTTACTGACTTTCTAAGCAACAGAAAAGACGTTATGTTTCCTTTGTGAATTATCTATTGGAGAATTATAAGGGCATAGAGTGTATAATGTCGCTATTTTTACATTTACATCTTACCCTCTTCCCGGAAAATTTTGGTTCCGCGGGCGATAAGCAGAGTGAGCGCTTTCACCAAGCCATTCGTTATCAAGGGCACTGGAACTACTCGATGACGAGCAACTACTGTTGGCGTCTTCTTAGGGGGGTGTAATGAAAAACCGTACAAAAGAAGAGGGCTATCGACTCAAATGAGCAAAATTATAATTGTATAGTGACATAAATTTTAGATCTTTCTGCATAGTGTCCACGCACATAATACAGAGGGTGCCAAAAATGTATACACACTTCAAGCAAAGAAAAATCTGTGTTGACATAACAAAACTGAATTCACACAAACAGAAAATGATGAGCACTAATCATCTCAGACTTTTACAGTTACAACAGTTGCTCAAAATGCCCATCATCGGCGTCGATACACTTCGTTGAACTACTGATTGAGCAACGTTTGCGAAAGTGTCCTCAGCGATTGCAGCACAAGCCGTTTCAATTTCTTCCCGAAGTGCTGTCAGTGTAGCTGGTATTATACGGTATACAGTACCACGAGTCTCAACTTTGTCTCGAATGCGTGCAATTGTTACTCGCGTTCTCTTCTGTACACACGTCTCCATTGCCTTTGAACTTCAACAACATTCTCGGTTTTTCAATACAACTTCACAATTGCTTTCCGTATTCAAACGAAATCTTGGCTCCGTTTTGTTGTAGCAACGCTAGCATAACGTAATGTGAGTCACATCTGTTTACAGAACATCATACGATAATCTTGGCTTTATTTGTTCATTGTTGATTCACCTGTCACGTAGCAACGCTATCATAATGTATGTGAGTCACATCTGTTTACAGAACATCATACTACACATTACTGTTGTTTTTCGGTTCAACTTTGAAATAAATTAAATAGATATATTATGTGAAAGTGTGTATACATTTTTTGGCACCCTCCGTATTATGAATCAGAAAACATTACTGCCTGCTGAGTCTGGATTTATTGTTTGTACTTAATTACGTCAATGTACACGAGTAGTTCTTTTTTTTTTAATTGTTTTGATGCATTTAAAGTCATTAACGTGTACTCACATTGGACTGCATGCGTGTGTGTAATATTGTGTGTCTGGAAAATGTTACGTGATAGAGAAAAATGGTGTTTTACACTGAATTCAGCACCCAAATTTAGGGAATCACATTTCAAACCGGACACAGAAAAAAATTGAAATTTGTTGACTAGTGATATCGGCCTGAATGTTGTCCTGAGTGATATATAATTTTTATACCCCTTTTGTGTTTTAAAAATATTTTTTTCTCCTCACTAATGGACAAAAAATGTTCGAAAGGACGTTAGTCAGAGGCTCCTGAATCGGTTTGAGGAAGAAGGTGAGATGTTTTTGACCCGAAATGTGACCTGTGATGAGACGCGAGTACACCACTACGCTCCGAAAACAAGAAACGAGTATGGGGACGCGAGGGGCGGGGGTGCTTCGGTCAAGTCCAAAGCTCGCTTGTCAGGTGGAAAAGTTTTTGCGACCATGGTTTGGGACTCCAAATGCGTGTTGCTCAGAAAATATGTAGAAATGTAGTATAATGTGTTTCGTAATTGTACATGGTAAGAATAATTTTTTTTTAAATGTGGTTTATATTTGAATGGCGCTCATACATATGTTTGTATAAATGTATTTGTATTTTCTGTGTGTATTATTTCTACACTGCGTGCTGTACTAATAAGCATTTTTGCTGACGAATCTACAATATGTAATGGATTCAAAGGGAATAAATAAATTAAATAAAATTACAAATATTAGCGCAACGATGGAGCACTGCAACAGGTGCTTGGTTTCCACAATTCGAGTGCATCCAATTCACAGGGAGATGACTGCCGTTAAGTTCTTAACATAACATTAAATTCTGTTCCAAGCGCTTTGAACCTGTCAAGTTTAGCACTACATAGTGCATTTAAAAATTTTTAATTTTTAAAATTTTAAAAATTTCCTACAATTATTTACAAGATATGAAATATTTGTCACATTTAGTGCACCTCCTCAAAGTACGAGGGTAGGTCCATAAGTTTGCGGCTTCGCCGATAAGGATTATCCCTCTAATAAAATCCTTATCTGCTATCAAACTTATCTGTTAAGTAAACAATTGCAGTTATAACTTTCGCTCCGCTGTGTTCAGTTGTTCAGATATATTTACATAAAAAAGGTTCTGTGTAGAAGATTGTGACATGTTCAACATGGAGTTTCGAGTTGTTATTAAGTTCTTCACAAAAGAAGGACTTTCTCCAAATGAAATTAAATAGCTATTGAACGGTGTGTATGGGGAAGCATCCTGCTTATAATCTACCGTAAAAGAATGGGCTCAACCTTTTCGAATGGGTCGAGAAAGCATGAAGATAAAGAGCGTATAGGTCGGCCCTTGGAGGAACTCACTCCTGAAAACATCGCTCTAGTGGAAGGAGAAATTATGGAAGACCGGCGGTTCAACGTTTTTTTTTTTAAGTAGTGCTTACCGCCCGTTTTTACTACAAAGGCACCTCAGACGGTCGGCTCAAAGTTACAAAAACAGCAGAAAGATTTGCCTTTCTAAAACAACAGTTCTTCCAAATATTCATGATCATTTAAACATGAATAAGGTTAGAGAAGATGGGTGCCTAGACTTCTTTCCTCAGTCCAAAAGCAGCAACGAGTCATCTGTTGTCAGACGTTTTTGGAGCTCTACCGTGGCAACGAGAGATGTTTTGCAAACCATTGTTACAGGAGATGAAATCATAATCCTCTACTATGATCCCTTGACCAAAAGAAAATCTATGGAGTGGCGTAAACCTGGCGAAGCACCGCCTCTAAAGACCAAGGTCACTCAGTCAATCACATATATCATGGCCACAATCTTCTGGGACTGTGAAGGAATACTCTTCATTGACTTTAAGGACAGGAAAACCATAGTAAATGGGAGTATTGTGGTGGCCTACTGAACAGACTACGTGTTTCCACCAAAGAGAAAAGTTGAGAAAAGCTGAGTAGTGGTGTGCGTCTTCTTCACGACAACGCGCCTGTGCACACAGCTCTTGTTGCAAAGGAAGCTGTGAAGAAACGTGACTTCAGGAAATTGACCATCCACCCTACAGCCCAGATCGAGTTACCAGTGGATATTTCCTATTCTCAAAACTCAAAAAGCGCCTTCGAGGAAGGAAATTTAAGTGTGTCGAAGAAGTGATGGATGCTGTTTATGTCCATTTTACAGACAAAACTACTGACTATTTGGAGGGGGGGATTGAAATGTTAATTCAAAGATGTGAGAAGTGTATTGCAATAAAGGGTAACTATACTGAAAAATGAAAATATTTTTTGTCTTTATCATACGTAGAAAATTGTTAGTCCGGAAACTTATGGACCTACCTTCGTATATGAAATATATTTTGAAAAACACGGTTCGTGAGTTATCAAAGAAAAAAAGCGTTATTCTACAGAGTAAAAGTTATTACACAGCTGTTCTGTAAAAGCAGATTTGTATGTTTACAGGATACTAATAATGATATGAAAGTGTTAGGGAAAGCATTAAATACTCTTATGTATTTATAATGGAATCATTTTGATAGCAAGATAAATTATCAACGAGTTTATGACGATGTTTTATTACATTTTATTTTTAATACTAAAAGTAAGAAAATAAGGTGGTATTTGGGAAGGTAGAAAAGGCGAAAGATGATCGCTCTTGAGTGGTAAGTCAGAAACGGCTAAGCATGTTGCTGGTGATTGCCATGACAAGTCCTAACAACTACTTGGACGTATTGATGGCGAGGTTCGGAGAAATAAGAGTGGCATATTCTTTAATCATCTATTTTGATTCGCTGTCCTCGGTGTGGTTCCATGTGATGTTTTAAGCTTGTGTCTCGTAGTATCTGTGGAGTCGATGGCTCTTGCACGAGCCGAAGCTCGACCTCGCACTGGGGACCAGTAGGCGTCATTGGTGGTTACGAGCATTATGTGCGCCTAGCTTGGCGTTAATTTGTATAATTTCAAGACGGTCTTTGCAGGTGGTAGAAGGCATTTTCCATAAATCGCTGTCTTGGTCTGCTTTTTGTTTCTTTGTGTGCTGAATGTGGTTTGGATGGTATGGCGTGTCTTGTATGAAGTTCGGTGAGTTGGAGTGTTCCTCCAGTGTTGTGGCTATAGTTGTAAAGTAATTGTTGTGGTTGGTGAGGATGTTCTGGGTTGATGGTTCCCCGTTAGATGTTATGTCCTGAATGCGGCGCTTCAGACTGTCAGTGGATTTAAGTTCCGTATTTGTCGAATCGTGACGAAATGTTTTCCTGTGCAGATGAGCTTTGGTGCAGTTCATTAGTTTGGTGCCGTGCTGTAAGAAGACCTCTTTCAGTGAGTTGTCTGGATGAGAGTGAGTAGTTTTCAAGGAGATGTAAATCATGTTGTGTTGAGCTAAGCAGGAGATGAGTTTGTGCTGATATGGTTGGAGCTGGTGCCGTTGAAACAGGGGTTGCAGCGGGCAGGAGGCAGGTGGCACAGTATCGGCTGCGGTGGGTCAGGTCGTGCTCTAACTGCAAGAAACTTAGCCCAAGGTACACGAACTTCTCGTTATCTAGTGTTTGTTCTGCATATGTTCATGTCTCTGTTTTGCTGTACACAGTTCTGTTCTTGAAGATCATAATCTTCATTTTACTTGTATTCACCGTAAGTAACCAAGTATTATAGTAAGTCTATAGTCTGTTTAGTCCACGCTATAGGGCGCCTATCGCAGTAGAAACAATTGTTATGTCGTCCGAGTACAACAGTGCTGGTACCGGTATATCTTCCACCGTAGGTTGTAATGCCTGTATTGTGTCTCAATAAAAAGATTAAAGAATACAACCCTGCCTTACACCTCTTCGACTAGAGAAACTTTACTACACTCTGTTCCTGTCGTACTTGACGCAGAACTCCACCTTTCCGTATATCACCTGCATAATGTTTGTTGACATCTCCTTCATTCGTAATTTGTACCAAAGCGCTTCGCGATGAACGGAATCAAATGCTTTTTTGAGATCAACAAAAGCATAGTGTAATTTTCCCTGTTTGTTTGCCGTTTATTTCAACCTTAATGGGTGCAATATTGTAAATGATACTGTACCTAAATCCCGATTGGAATTGTGAAATTCCGTTTCCAAGTTTTTATGCTTTCATAGAAAATTCTGCCATAAATTTTCCCCATAATCGGAAGCAGCGTGGGCTCATACAGCCTGACCTTTTCTAGATTTGAGAAAGATTTCCCCCTCTCTGAAAGGTGTGGCACGACGTTTATATGAAAAAAATGTCCTTTAACTCTCGTTCTATTGCCATGTTAATGTAGTATATGAACACTTCTAAAGATTAAATCCTTATTTTGAACGGAAAAGAGGAAAGTATTTGCTATTAGCAATCGTCTCAATACATAAAGCGATTCCCCCAACTTTTGCTCAGTACAGTACGAGTAAACCGGGATAAACTTTTTTGTAACTCACTCGATTACTTAAAGTGTGCAATTCCAAACGGTTTTAAAAGTTTCCATTAACTCTCGCTTACTCTAAAGCACTTGAGCGACGAAAATATGCTGCTAATTTGTTGGCTCTCTGACAAATTTCTCCAGACCATTGCTGAGACGGCGTTTTATTGGCAGCGCATGTAAGACTTCTTCTGTCGGCGCGCTCAAGTTCATCACGGCGTTGGCGACATTAGAAATATCCGTGACCACTGAGCTTGTTTTCTCCTCACAGTTCCACATTTTAATGTTGTTTCGTTCATTAATTGCAGGATTATCTTTCTTTTCTATCAGTTACATATTGTATTGAGAGATTGCTGGACAAGACACAATCCAGCAGTCTCACAGGAAACCAGCGTATAGAAATATATCCAAGTGCATCACATGTTCTATATTAGCAGACTGAGCGCTTTCATTAGAGTATTGAAAATGTTGGCTATAAACCGCCACGGGTGGCCGAAGTCGTTAAGGCGCGAACTCGCGAGCGGGAGGTCCCGGGGTTCGATTCCCACCAGGACCGTCACCCCTGACTGAGATTATTTCCAGGTTTTCCTCAGTCCTCATAAATGTCAAATGGCCGGGGAGGTAGCCTAAACGCTTCCTTCCTTAAAAAAGAAATACTCCTTTCCCAATATATCATTTCATTTCATGTATCATTAGTATCACCGCCTATGGTGTCTCTGTAGTTAAACACAATTAAAAAAAGTTGGCTATAAATCTGATATTGGAGAAGTTGTATTGATGATGCAAACGAAAGCGGTGGGTGCATCTTGGCAAAGGCTTCGGTGAGAACATGAATGTTCCATTGACTTTGCACAGCGACTTACAGCTGTGGCGGACTATAAAAACTTTTCTACAGAGCTGGGCGACGCTGAAATAGGGGGGTTCAAGGTCGATTGTTTCAGTGGTGTGCCTAAATAAAAGAAGGAAGAGTTGTGACAATGCATATGAAAAGCACAATTCACATAATACACTATTCTGATGTAAGAGTATTTGTTAGGCTAATTGATTATTAGTCTTTTCACAAATTCCCCTCTACTTCCTTAGAAAGATCTTGCTTTCGATTATGAAAAGACAGCCTTTCTTGAATGTAAAAAGATAAGAGCATCCATGATTTTGAACATAATATTACCTAATAATTATCACTATTTTTAATAATAGACCTCAAATATAAGTCATATCAGTTTTGCATGCCATTATGTCGGTCCTAGTGGTGTAGTGGTAACCGCACTTGCCTTCTAAACCCAATATCGCGGGTTCGAACCCGGCCAGGACCGATGGATTTTTTTCGGGCGTAAAAATCCTAAGTATGGCTTCCTTCGGAAGGGAAGTAAAGCCGTGGGTCCCGTGTCGTACATTTACGGCACGTAAAAGAACCTCAAGCCTGAAAGAAGAAGCCTCTGAGCAAAATGTCGGCCGTTTCAAGCCCTGAATTGAATGGGACGCTGATGACCTGAGATGTTATAGAGCGTCCGTAAATAAAAAGAGAAGAAATAATAACAAATAAAGCATCACATTAACTAAGACAATTGATAAGAAAACGTTAATTTCTCCAACAAATATCCTATAAATTCACAAAAGTTAATATATTTCATCATTAACAAGCCATTCTACACGTCATGCTTTTGTAAAGCTATTCCCATTGTTTCAAAAGGAAATATTAATATGCGAATTTTTCTTCTGCTAATTTGACAACAGTTGCTGCGTTCTATGCCATAACTTTTAATAAACTTACAAGAATTTAGACCATGGGAGTACAAGCAGGATGTCTAAGAACTCAATCCAAATATTGCAGCAGAAGAAATACAAGTTAGTTTTTCGGAAAGACTTGTGAACTAATCTCACTGGCGCGTTATACCCTCGGCAATTCTGCAGGATAAAGCATTTCAAGTACCAATGAAAATAGACAATACTCGGGTAGCTGGTTGCAGTAAAAACCTCTGGACAATGGCGTCGATACACTTCTGAGTACGTTGAGCAACGCTTGCGAAAGTGTCCTCAGCGATTGCAGCACATGCCGTTTCAATTTCTTCCCGAAGTGTTGTCAGTGTAGCTGGTTTTCTACGGTATACAACATCCTTAAGAGTTCCCCGTAGGTAGAAGTCCAAAGGAGTTAGATCCGGAGACGCAGTACACACGTTTCTATTGCTTTTGAACTCGGTTTTCCAATACCACTTCAAAATTGCTTTCTGCTGTTCAAACGATAAGCTTGGCTCCATCTTGTTGTAGCAAAGCTTGCATAACGTAATGTAAGTCACATCTGTTTACAGAACATCATACAATAGTCTTGGCTTCATTTGTTCATTGTTGATTTACCTGTCACGTAGCAACGCTAGTATAACGTAATGTGAGATGTCTGTTTACAGAACATCACACTACACATTACTGTTGTTTTTCGGTTCAACTTTGAAATATATTAAATAGATGTCTACTGTGAAAGTATGTATACATTTTTTGGTACCCTGGGTATATAACACAGCTAGAATATGGGTTAAAATGTTTAAATAAGGGAAGCAATTTTAAGGAAGGTGGTCTTGGATCTCCAGGTTGTGTTCTACGGAAGAGAACACTAACATCGCTGTTGTCATTGTGAAAAAGAATTATGGAAAAACATTAAGGACACTCAGAAATTCTGAAAAGTTCCTGGGGCTACTCACACGTGGGTAAATGAAAAGCAGCAAATGAGAAGAGTTTGTGGAGGTGGGTTCCTGCTGATTCCCGAACAAAAGGACGTTTCCTTGGGGGGTTTGCCTGCAGTTGAAGACGGCGTTACAGGAGATGCGAAGTTTTTTTAAAGGTAATCACAAACTACATCATTTCGATCCTGAGAGTAAACAGCACAGTTCTGTGTGGAAATCTCCATCATCAAAACACACAACACAAAAAAGGAAACGAGGAACAATGTAATGATCTCATTTTTAGATATTCAAGGAATGTTTTACTAAAATGTCATACCTGCACGCACAACAGTAACTGGGTAATAGTACAGAGATATCCTGAAAACTCTGACAGACTATATCACATGCAAAAGGCCACGTTTGCATGCAACATAATGCATGCATGGCCACACATCGCAAATGTTGTTGTTGAATATCTCACAAAATGAATGTAAAGTGTGCCCCTCACCCTTTAGTCTATATTTACCCCCGTGTGACTTTTTTCTTTCCCCCAAATTGAAGAGAGACATTCATGGCAGGCATTTTCCATCATCAGAGGCAGTAGTGAAGGTTGCGGAGGCGATTCTGAAGAACCTGTCAAAAATAGTTTATAAATCGGGACAAGTGCATTGCATCCAAAAGGGCATGCGTTGAGAGACATAACATAAATTTTGAAGACGAGTAAAGGTATGTTCTCAATAAAATTTGGTCGATCCTAGAGGAGTAATGGTAACCATACCTTGCCTCCTAAACTCAAGATCGCAGGTTCAAACCCGGCCAGGACCGATGGATTTTTTGGGCGTATAATCCTAAGTATGGCTTCCTTCGGAAGGGAAGTAGAGCCGTGGGTCCCGTGTCGTACATTTACGGCACGTAAAAGAAACTCAAGCTGAAAGAAGAGACCTCTGAGCAAAATTTGTCGGCCGTTTCACTCCCTGAATTGAATGGCGGCGTTGATGACCTGAGATGTTAAAGAGCGTCCGTAAATAAACCAAATAAAAAAATAAATATATAAAAATGGAAGTCTTACAAATTTAACAATAGAATATTATAAGTAGTGGGTTTTATGTTCATTTATCGCACATTCAAACCATACGTTCCGTGGTCAATTAATATATTTCACAATATGTTTAGAAGCAAATGCAATGACTACTTTTTTAATTAGAAAACCTGATTTGTGAGCAAAAGTGTAACAACATTATTAGTGAAAATTTCGTAACTTTCTTCAGAACCGCCTATCTAGTATAATACAGATAATCATGTTTGTGTACTGATTTATTACTGGCAGAAACGATTAATAAAATGTGAATAGCAAGAAGTTCAAAATCAGTTACTAGTTTTCGTGATATAACTGCTTTATAACCCTTATTACCTCTCGTAAAAGTCATAGTAATAGTTTTAAGTCTATAAAACTGCATCTTAATTTTAAAATTAAGTTTCTATGTCAGTATTTTAATTTACAACCGCCACAGTGAGATGTTTTAATGATACAGAACACTCAAAGTCAAATATATCATTATTACTAAATATACTTATTTAAAATAACTGAATACAATAGCTACTTAAAGGTAACACATGTTGCAATGAAACTGAAACAGTGTTTCAACTTTTGCACTTTAGTAGTACACTTTCATTCAATTACTTACTTTTTCCAATAAGTCTGCGGGGAAAGAAAACAACAAGCCACAATTACATGTATATCAAATCTCTAAAGGCAAATCTTGATGTTCCTTTACTGCAGTTAACAGAAGAATGAATACGTGAATGAATGAACCAAACATTGAAACATTACAGAAAGATCGCCTTAATACCAGAAAAGTTTATAATATTTAATAATCAGAGAATTAATTATTCAATCTTATATAAGGGGTTCTTATTCACAATAAAAGTAATAACCAATTTTCTTGGCAATTATGAAAATACAACATTAGGAAATATTTATGAATTAGGAGAAAAACCATATATTGATTCAATATGCCCGCCCAACAGCATTGCGAATTTCAAGGTTACATTTTATTTTGCCTTTTGAGCTGCAAAGCTGCTATTGTCCCCAAAATTATAACATAATTGTCTCTTTGGAAGGAATTATTAGGAAAATGCTATAGTAATTAGACATAACTAACTTTCCACCTGTCCTACTGACACGTTTACAGACATTAATGAAGGATATTCTACGTTACTAAAAAGAGCATGCAAATTTTAAATTCAATCCCTTAGTCTTTCTAAATTTATTTCTGCAGCTACGCATAAATTATAATCCAGAATAGCGATTATTGGTTGTTTCAATTCCTAAATGATTGTAGTGTTGATATAAAGAGGTGAACATGTTTACATGCTATGCAATGTGAACGTAAACAAAAACAAATAACCCAAAATACTTACAGTTTGTAATTGTTCCACCTAAGGGGTCGCCTTTATAATCAAATTCGATATCTAGATATTTTCCCTGAAAAGAAAAATAAATTGCAGAAAATATATAAAAATACAAACTAATTATTTCTTTAGTGTTTATGGATTTATTAATAATATCAGATTGATACTATTCAGAAATATTTTTTAATAGTGTTTAACGCCCGCTTTACTACTGAGGCATCACAGGCGGTGGACACTGAAGACACACGAAATTAATTATATATTAGGAAAGGGCTTTTTTTTTTAAAGAGAGAAACGTTCCAGGCCTAAGTTTAGAGTACCTCCCCGGCATTTCCATTTATGAGGACTGAGGGAAACCTGGAAAAAACCTCAATCAGAGAGGACGGTCCTGGTGGGATTCTAACCCCAGATCTCCCGCTTCACAAGTCCGTGCCTTAACGACCTCGGCCACCTGTGGCAGCATTCAGAAGTTTGAAGGTAATGTTATGAAAATGAGTACATAATTAACAGCTGCAAGGTTAATTAGCTCTATTTAGAAATGTGAAAGCTATATTATGAAAGTGAATACATAATTAACAGCTGCAAGGTTAATTAGCTGTATTTAGAAATGTAAAAGTTATATTATGAAAGTGAATACGTAATTAACAGCTGCAAGGTTAATTAGCTCTATTTAGAAATGTGAAAGTTATATTATGAAAGTGAATACATAATGAACAGCTGCAAGGTTAATTAGCTGTATTTAGAAATGTGAAAGTTATATTATGAAAGTGAATACGTAATTAACAGCTGCAAGGTTAATTAGCTCTATTTAGAAATGTGAAAGTTATATTATGAAAGTGAATACATAATGAACAGCTGCAAGGTTAATTAGCTGTATTTAGAAATGTGAAAGTTATATTATGAAACTAAATATTTAACGAGACATTTCACTATAAAGCTTAGATGCTTAGAACAGACATTTTCAGAATAAAATATATTCATATTTGTTAATAAAGTATGTCTTTTATGTTGATATATGAATTATTTCTGAGGAGGCCTTGCTTTTCATTATTTTGAAGTTAAACATCGCTTCCAGAATATGTCCTACCCAGTCAAACAGGATTTTGCGTCCGGCAGCTGGACATGCCACAGCGGGCCGCGCCTTATACATTGTGCGCTAATCGCACACCAAACTGCGATTTTCCTATCACAAAGAGAGGTTTATTGTATACAATATGGGTTTTCAGAATACCAATGGGGAGTGTTGTGATCATTTTGGTGGATCCACGCTTCGTCCGAAAGGAATACAATATGTGGTCAATTAACTTTTCAGTCATTGATGAAGAACCACTCACATCAACACACATATGCTAAGGAATCACCTTGTAGTACACTAGTACCGCTTGAGTTTTACTTTAACAGTGTTGTTGCTGTATGATGTGCAGAAGATGAAGTGTTTAACGCCCCTTTTTACTACTGAGGCATCACAGGTAGTGAACACTAATGATACAGGAGATGAAATATTGGGAAATGAGGTGTGTGTGTGTATACCTCCTTTCCAAATATATTTCCATATATATATATATATATATATATATATATATATATATATATATATATGTATACATACATGTGTGTGTGTGTGTGTAAGGAAATGTTCCAGGCCTAAGTTTAGGCTTTTGCCATTTATGAGGACTGAGGAAAATCAGGAAAAAAACCTCAGTCAGGGAGGACGGTCCTGGCGGGATTCGAACTCCAGACCTTCCGCTCACGAGTCCATGCCTTAACGACCTCGGCCACCCGTGTAGGTTTCTCTTTTGTTAAAATTATATTTCTTCCCGCGTGTTTCTTGTTTAGCAGTGAACCAGCATTATTAAATTTAGACCGAAAATTGCAGTTCCGATAGGAGGCAATTGCCAAAGAACCTCCGAATAAATTCCTCACGAGTGCGACGAGCTCATTCGTCTTTATAATATTTACAAACAAAAATACTTTGCTCTAAAGTTTTGCCATCTTCGCGAACGAATGTAATCTGGAAGTTCAAGGATAGGCAGGCAGGGAGGCACCCTGTGCGAGGGGTGAAGACAGGTAGCAAAGCTTTCAGTCGCTCGTATCTCAGGGGCTTTACTTGCTCACTCTCGATGCCAAGGAGGGAGGTGTTGCCAACGGTAGCTTACGAGAGCGCGTTTGACTCGAGAATCACCCATTCTCGTATGCACGTAAGTCCGGCAACAAATAAGAGTGTCCGAGACAGGTAATTTTCCTGCACTAAATGTGTAGGCAGCAAGCAAACAATATGAACAGATATTTTATATTTAGTAGAAGTGCTTGCTGTGAAACAATTTTAGCAGGGCGGATTGGTTGAATCGGAGAAGTTGTGTCGTTCTTGATTGTGTAAATGAAATACTCATTTTTCATAATAATAATAATAATAATAATAATAAATAATCTAACTGAATTGACTATAATGCATATTGTTAAAACTGCTTGATTTATATGAGAAAAATAAAGCGTTAATTATTTTCAAAATTAATGCTTTTTTTTTTTTTTTAATTTTTCGTTCCAAACAAACGTTTTTGGAATGCATGTTGCCTTTAGCATATAAGCACGTTACTGTGTAAAGTATGAACTAATTACATAGAAAATACCTATACAAAATCAGTGATTATTTATTAATTTCTGATAATGTTTAACTTGTTAAGATACTATATTTAACATCCCCTTTCAAACTCAGTTAAATGGGGGAAAAGAAAAAGAAAGAAAATCTGCGAGTTTAAACCAAGCTTAGGTATGCCTGATCATATTAAGTACAACAAGCATAGAATGTTAAATATAGTTTTTTTTTTTTTTTCATGCCTAGTTTTCCATAGCCCCATATGGGCCTTCGGCTTACCGTGAAGACCGCTGCGTCTTCTAAGTATGGCTTCCTTCGGAAGGGAAGTAAAGCCGTGGGTCCCGTGTCGTACATTTACGGCACGAAAAAGAACCTCAAGCCTGAAAGAGAGGCCTCTGAGCAAAATTTGTCGGCCGTTTCACGCCCTGAGTTGAATGGGACGCTGATGACCTGAGTTGTTAAAGAGCGTCCTTAAATAAATCAATCAAAAAAAAAAAAGCTGCGTCTTCTACCTCCATCACGTGATATCATTGATAGAGTGCAGTATTGCAGGGGGATATGTGATCAGCACATCGCGTACCACTGATCGCTATATTGCGGCTTACTAGACCTCTCCACCTCTCCATCAGGCAGCTTCCCAATTGTCCTTACAAGGCTGGATGGACCACGTTCCGAACTCCCTAACTTAGAAAAATTCCTAAGTAGGTACCGGGAATCGAACCCGGGCCTCTCGGTCCGCAGTCAGCAACGCTAACCACTAGACTAAGGAGGTGGTCGTCTTAACAAATTACGCATATTCAGAAATTTATAAATAATCACAGATTTTGTATAGGTATTAATGACTTGTTACATGAACAGCAGCACACACAACCGGAACGCTGAGATATGTACGACGCACTATACTGAGATTAGCAGGTTTATATTTCCAAACCAAAACAAAACAATCTGGCGTGCCTGTTCTTAGTATTCAAGAATTACGTAAGCAGTTAGTATTAAATTGATACAGATTATGCAACTGTAGTCATTGACACTAGAGCTATTAATGCAACATTTTCACGTTTCACTGGAGTTAAGTTTCAGTTGACGCAGGCAATTGAGCTTGCTCAGTCCTGTTTATTTGGACTTAATTGCGTGTTTGTCTACTGTGAATTTGTATAATGTGCAGCAGCAGTAGAATGTGTATCTTAATTCCTATAAAATTCTATATAAACATTACAACTATATTTTATGAATGGGTCGTTGACCGTATATGCTTAAGTATGATATACAATCAGAAAGAGGAACAAATAAAACAAATTTAATAATAATTAAATAAAATATAAAAATGGGAAGGCTGGAATTTATAGATATATGAGTGGAAAAACCTTGCATATTATTTACAATTACGTGTTATTGCGTTCTAACCAGATAATAAATTGCTTCTAGTTTCGCGCGCTTTGGCTATGAAAATTCCCTTAGTATGATCCCAAACAGGTCCCAGCATGCCAATTACCGTAATTCAGGTGTTCCCAGTTGGTGCATTCAACCGGAATAAGCACTCATTCCTCACCCCCTCCACAAAATAGGCAGATTCTTCTACCACAACTATCCGTTATTTTTTTATTTTATTTTTTTTAAAGCCTTCCAACCGCCCTGGCCATTCCTGATTGTCTTTTTCCCTATAACGAGATATATACCTCTTTACCCCAGGTCAATTTCATTTCATTGGATAGGCTCAAGGAGACTTTCGTGTTACATTCTGACTCGATTTCCTGCCTGCTGATATCTTTTAGCCTTGTTCTAACCTTCTTCATGGTAGTTTTATTATTTTCATTACCTCTTTGCCACATGAACCCAGGCTAATTCCTATGTGTCCTCTTTCCATCTCTCTAGCACAAAACGTTTGCATATTTTATATCTGTTGTCTGTAGCAATTATTGCGAACTGTGGACTGATTTTCCTGCATAAGTCTAAGCCGACACTACACCGTACTTGTTTTTACTATTTATCGTGTCTCCATAGCGACCCTCCTCCCTCATGACCCAAAGAGTGAGATACACAAAACAGATTTACTTATCACCGCTGTGTGCGTAAAGTATTGTAGAAGGGAATTTCGTGCTAAATTTTCAGGAGTGACATCTCATCTGAAAGTGCAATTTTCAGTTTTATAAACAGAGTTCGAACGCAAGGTGTTTCGTTGACAAGCAGCGAAGATCTAAAAAAAACCGGATTTTAACAGTGGAGAAGCTGGTGAAATAGGCTATCGATTAGAAACTTCTCCCCGAAAGTATTTAACACGATTAGCTCAGCAAGTTGGTACATCTGTGTATAAAGCTTCAAACACACATACTCTCTCTCTTTTGAAATAAAGGTGAAAAACTCCTGTGGAGACCTAAACTCTTTAAAATGCACTAGAGAATGACCCGGTTAAAAACTAAAACACTAATAAAAAAAACTACGGGATTTCGAGCCGCTGCAGCCTCTTGTTCGCGATGCGAGACTATGAAGACTACGGCAGACAGTACACATCTGTAACTAGTATACCGTGAAAGTTACCCACAGGGCTCGCTGGGAATCCAACATACGCGAAGCAAAAACAACTGGTTGCCAGTAAGGGAAAAATTAGAGGGAAATATTTAGCCCTGGAAGGATGCGAACCTTATGTACAACTATGGCCGCCTTCTCTCTATCTCTGAGTGTACTAATGGGGGAAGATGGAGGTATGGCATCTATGAGGACTAACAAAGGAAAAACAACCGGTTTGACTGTGTCATTCTCTGGCGCATTTTAAAGAGCTGAAATAAACCCGTGGGGGTGCTGAAACAAAATATCCGGCTTACAATATTCGGGAGGATGAATTGTGGTGTTTAAAAATCTTTTTAAAGGGATCCAGACTTATCTCACAGAGAAGGGTGAGCACTTCAAGCATCTACCACCATATTAATTATCATATACTATGAATAAATAACGAAAGGATAAAAAATTATGAGTTCTCACCGCCGAACATGATTTTCCTTGGCATGTGGCGAGGCCATTGCACAGTAAATTCTCTTCAGCAAAATCAATTTCAGAATGCATAGAAGAATGAGTGCTATAGAACTACCAGTATAGATAATATAAAGAGGTTATTTGTTGTTGCCTAAACTTTTGTGGGTAGAGTGGAGTATTTGAGTGATTCACTAATTGATTCATCCCCAATAAAAAGAAAGAAAGGAATAATTGCCAGCTATAATACTTAAGAGGTAAATTTCATTTAAGTCTACGGCGTTGAAAAAGATAAATTATGTAATATAGAATCCCTCTATGCAACAAACGGTTTTGTATGTGCAACAAACATTACAAAGAAAACAAGACATAGATAATTTACAACTTTTGCGTCTTTCTCTGCCTGGATTGTTCGAAAATTCTAAAATTTAACACGTCTGTCATTTTAACATTTAGGATATCTAAGTGACATGTTAAAACGGCTATTTTTTTTAACTTTGACAGAAACTTAAAAATTTTTGTTACTCAACAAAGATAATTAAGGTGCTAAAATGTGAAGAAGTCGCGTTATTTGACTCAGTGTACCGGTCACCAACTCACAACTTTGCTTTAACTTACAATTTCTTACACAGGTTTAAGACCACTCGTAAGTTGCACCACTAATAAGATTGCATTCTAAACTGATTAGTTAACGTACAAATTTGCACTTTTTTCTAACTTCAGATGTTTCGACGAAACCCTCCCTTATTATCGGCAACAAGATCCTACAGTTCAATTAGTGGGGTAAACTTCCACATATCTGTAAGTGACGGGAAATCTTGCTGCAAGAGAAAAAGTTTCCCTCTGGAAGTCTAACCTGTCAATAGCACAGATTTCTTGCTGAAGAAAAACAACACTCGCTCAACAGACTTGTTTTTCTCCAGCAAGTGGCTTCCTTTAATAAAGTTTAACATTACAATTATCAGCGAGATCGCCAAGGTTCGACAAGAAAAAAAAATGTAGTTCAGAGTGCAGCATCAGCAAAGACAACTCCTTCCTTACACATTTAATAGTATAATTAAAACACGACAAAGAAAAACATAAAAACAAAGCAAAAATATAAATTTAGTGTTTTTTTAAAAAAAATTCAAACTTAATTCCTTATTCTAGAATCCCCCCCCCCCAGAAATTTGTTTGCGAACAAATTTGACGTTCCACTGAAATTGACTCCAAAATATTTAACCTTCTTTAGCTATGTGCTTGCTGACATGTATTTTTAAAAAAATGTTGCGGACTCATATATCTCTTTATTATTTATTTACGCTTTGACTGCATTGGTCTTCTCGCGATTGTGGATTGTAGATAGCGCCACGGGTGGCCGAGGTCGTTAGGGCTCGGACTCGTGAGCGGGAGGTTCGGGGTTCGAATCCCACCAGGACCGTCCTCCCCGACTGAGGTTTTTTCCAGGTTTTCCTCAGTCCTCATAAATGGCAAATGCCGGGGAGGTATCCTAAACTGAAAATTTTCCTTCCTTTAAAAAAATCCTTTCCCAATATATCATATTCTCTCATTTATCATCCGTGTCCACCGCCTGTAGTGCCTCAGTAGTAAAGACGGGCGTTAAACGCATTTCATTCATTGGATTGTGAACTGAATATTATATATTCAGTCTGTAGGAATGAATGAAATTTATTAAGTTGGCGCCAATGAGCTCGGAGTTCTTGGCACCTTAAAGCCATCTGACATTTGTCTTCTCAGAGTAAGGAAAACTCCGAAAAAATAATAAAATTGCTCACACCCCTTGACCTGACTAGAATTCGAACCCAAGTCCTCTGAATTAGCAGTTAATGGCATCACTAGACCAGGGAAGATTTTTTTTTATTTGAAAAGTATTATAGCTTTCCGAATGTCACTTAATATTGAATGTTTCTTTACGATAGCGGATCGCTATCTATCTACTCAGTTGCATTTTTTCATAACTAAAATCAATTCCTCAATGCAAAGTCAACCTTTTAGATTCTTAGTTCGGATGTTTCTGTATATAATACAATTTCAAAATGGCAAGTTTCACAAACAGTTGACATTTTCGATTAGGAGTCCTACAGATATTTCGGAAACAAGTCTTTGCACTTTTTATAGTCTGTTAAATGATCAGGTATTCTAATGCACCTGTCAAATCGATTAATTTATTTGACCAAATATGTATGTCAGTTATAACCTAAGTTCTTATCATGAAATGGTCTTCATGACAAAAATAAAAAGTCAATACTTACAAAGCGTGATGAATTGTCATTCCTGTAAGTTTTTGCGTTTCCAAAAGCTGCAAAAGAAATATAAATATTTTAGAATTTGTCATATTTATATAAACGCATAACATTTGTGATAATTCAAAGATGTTTACCTTCAAGCAGAGGCCCTGCTTGCACAAGACGTTCCTTCATGATCTTCACTTCTCTGCTGTGACCTGAAGCAAGGGCAACAAACTGCAGCACGATGCGGGCAGCTTCAGTCTTTCCGGCACCGCTTTCTCCTGATACAACAATACACTGGTCTTCGTTTCGATCCCGCAGGAACCTGTATGCGGAACCAGCTACTGCGTATCTGTAACACAAAGATCCACTGTCAGAAATCTTCGTTATTGAGAAAACTGAAGCGTTTTTTATGAAATACACCTGTCCCAGTGGCTCATCTGTTCGAGTTTAACAAATAAATTTTTATTTTATTTTCCATTGAGTATGAACGTATGCTCGTGACCCAGTAACCAAACAGTATTGTAATTTGTCCCTGCGAAAATCTACTTTATATTTGTTTTATAATATCGGAAAGTACAAAATAAAATTTGAAAATCGGCTTTAGTTAAAGAACTATTTAAAGCTGTGGAATAAACTTGAAACCACTCCCCTTTGGCTCAATCACTATGTGTCGAGCCCAGGCTCGATTTCCGATAGGGACAAGGGGACCCTACTAAATCAGCAGGGGCAATTTCCTGGTGGATGTTTCCATTTAGTTTCCAAAACCGGCTCGGTCTTTAAGACTGGGAGCAAATACGTTGCTTACCCGCGCTTCGTCCTCTGGCCAGGCTATCAGGCTGCATTGGTTTAACGTAACCTCACTCTTCAGGTAAGTAACCGAAGCAGGTACGTAGCTCAACACCCACCCTTTTTTTTTTTTATTGATTTATTTAAGGACGCTCTTTAACAGCTCAGGTCATCAGCGTCCCATTTAACTCAGGGCGTGAAACGGCCGACAAATTTTGCTCAGAGGCCTCTCTTTCAGGCTTGAGGTTCTTTTTCGTGCCGCAAATGTACGACACGGGACCCACGGCTTTACTTCCCTTCCGAAGGAAGCCATGCTTAGGATTTTTACGCCCGAAAAAATCCATCGGTCCTGGCCGGGTTCGAACCCGCGTTTTGGGTATAGGAGGCAAGTATGGTAACCACTACACCACCAGGACCGACATCAACACCCATCCCCTCACAAGAAGTAGCACTGAGGATTTAACCACTGCCATATGAGGTACCCTCATATAAGACACCGCCGCCACAAAGTATTCAATCCCCCCCCCCCTCAAGTCGCGGAACCACATATTCCAACAACCTACCTGGACACTCCCTGTGGGGAGGGGCTCGAATAACTTGACGTTAGCCCCTGAACAAATGCAGCAATCTGTGCTCTTGCTGCTAGTCTCAATGCTCGAGTGCCGGCGGAGATAGCCGAAGGTAGTGCAACACAGCTATTAGATAATGCTTCCACAGCGCAAGCGTAGATGGTTAGAGCAATGTGCTACACTTGTCAGGGTTGAATACTGGGTTCAAACACACAGATCTCATGCTTTTTTTCTGCCGGAGTTAAATGAGGTTTGCCACAATTACAACGATTTACTCGCTAAATCACTGGGTTCACCGGTTTCTAGGATTTACCCGAGGTTAGCCGACATATTAGGTTAGTGTGTGTATATATGAATTAGTTGCGAATTGGAATAAGAGTACGCTTCCCACCGTTACAATGTTTCACCTGCTTAATAATGCAGACTAGCAGCAAGAGCGCTGATTGCTGCATTTGTTCAGGGGCTAACGTCAAGTTTCAAATATCCAGCTCGACGTACTTCTACTAACGTCAGAAGTACAACGGGTACTCAGGGTCCGCACAGCTTGCACTGAAGCATCTGAAGAGGTCGAACCGCCCCGCTTTACGGGAAATATTTCATAGGGACAAATTGTTTGGTTTTTTTAAGAAGTTTTTCCTCGCCCAGAAAAAAAAAAAAACATTTTAACCAATTCTTTATTCACTAAGACGCCGAAGGACTTGGGCCAATTTGCGCCATTATTAGCTCATTCCATTAATGGCTGGCAGTCGATTGGAACTTTAACAACTTATTCATCGATAATATCTTATTTTCTCTCGATTAAGAATTTGCTATTGCTTTACATTATAATTTGTTCCTGTAATAAACTTATTTACAATTTAATCACTATGCTCTTAAAATTGATATGTGCGCCAAATTAATGTCCTTTTGCGTTTTTATGTTTACCAATGAGCTAAAATTCAAATTGTAAAACTGAAAAATGCACAAAAATATAATTTAAAAAGGTGTACAATTCCGATACAAAAGACATGTCTAAAATCATCTGGTTAACAATTGAAGACGCATAGCTAGTATGATTTTATATAGGAGGATTGTTCGACATAAACATTAACATAGATCTTTGAACAAACCCATAAAAAACATTTTAACTCTGTTGTGTGCCACTCCTAGAGGGTGTATGAAGAGTGTAATTTAAGAACTCAGGTGACAGAAATTAAATTTTAAGGCGTAAGATAAAAAGAGAAACATGGACGTTCAATAAAACTTACCTGTGAATTATCAATTAGCAAAAATATGTCACATGAACTTGAACTAAACAATAAACTACCAGCAATGGCTATGAGCTACACCCCAAAAGGATTAAGGGATTTGATTAGACGGTTAGGGACGGAAGGGGATATTTCGGTGCTTGCTCAAGAGATGGCTGTTTGTGGCTATGTCCCAAATGAGGGCACCTCCGGGAGGAAGGGTGTCATTGGGCGGGTGAGATTTACGGGCGGTGATGCTGATGCGCAAACATAGACATTATTTCCAGATAGATGACCCCACTCAGAAGAGCCACTTGCATATCAGCCTCCGGGATAAAACCTTTCCGAAGTGCAAGTCACTGTTACACCGCACCATATTCCCTTCGTCCTGGCACATTCGACCTTGCAACAGAACCAACGGAATGAAATGGGAGAGCGGTAAATTCGTAGAAAGCAAAAAGAATTCGCCTAAGCGAACCAGGAGGACCCACGATAAACCACAATGTCAGGATGGTCCTTCCCAAGATTTTTAAACCCGGAATCTCCCGAATGCTAGCCCTAAAGATTACTCCCTAAGACACCGCACTCGGCATGACAGCGGGTTAACCACACAAAAGAATTCTCATTGGCAGTTACAGCTAAATATTTTATTTCATATTCAATCAGTGAGCTCTCGGTGTGGTCTTATTTATCTCCAGGATAAATTTTAAATGTCACCGAAATATTATTTCTCTTTACTATTCTTATTATTTTGCATTTTGTTACTAAAGAGTGAAAAGCAAAAATAAGCTGCCTATAACTGCGGTGAATTTGCTTGCGTTTACTGATAGCTTTAGTTTATAATTTAAGGAGTATGTAGGTATATAAATCTGCACTTAGCCACCACAGCTAGCTTTAACTTTTCATGTTGATTTCCAACAGTAGCGATGAATGAAATTGCTGAATTGCTAACACCTGGGGCCTGTTGATATTGAAGATAGCTGGCGAAAACTCTTTTCATTTGGGCAACGAGTTGGAAAATTAACTGAATTTGCTCCAAGTGGGGTCATAATCTACAGAGTAATTTCTGCGTAATGCTTTATGATTTCGTTTTCAATGTTTAATCAAGGGCATAAAACTCCTTCGCTTTTATGTTCAGTCTTTACGTCTGAATGCTGCACTGTTAAGATTTCAGTGAAAAGGAAAGGAGCGGTAAAGTACAGGGAAGCCTTAAAGAGAATGGCAATAAACACAGTTGACATCTACTTTGAAAAGGGGGAAAGGAAAAGGGGCGACTACAAGACCCTTCTTTAACGATCTGACAAATCTTGTTAGGGGTCAGTCAGCCTATCTGACGGCAGGCGCTAATTAAATTGGTAGACGAAACTATAGGCTGATTTTAATTTATTACATGCAAATAAATATATAAGAGCTCAGTCTCTTACTATGTAGTGACGGAAGAAAACAGCTTGCAAAGAGCATTCTCTAGTTTCTGCAAACGTGTGCATTTTTATAAGTTTGGAACGTAATTTGTAATAATTACCCATGTGCTCTATTTCCTGATTATGCACAGTCCCAGTCATAGCTAAACTCAATGGCCACGAAGAAAGACTCCTTTAAAGCTCTTATTAACACGAAAGGTGAATTGTCCAGTTTCTACAATTCCTAGTCTAATAAAACAATAGGCCGACACTAGTAAGCAGTGTGTAAAAAATTCAACTCTTTATTGCTTAGTTTCTAGGTTGAAGTGTTATGTTAATTATTTTTAAAGTTCCCACATGCTCCACATTAAGTAAGTCATTGCTCACTATGCTGGCGTTCAATGACCCGTGCCACCTCAGCACTCTGATCTGAAGTTAATCACGAACTCGGTGTTAACACACCGGTCATCAAGAGTACTTGGTATGGATGTCACACGCCGTGGTCCGATTGAGTTTACACCCAGCGCGTTCTCCGGATCCAACTCCGTTGGACTTCTACCTATGGGGAACTCTTAAGGATGTTGTATACCGTAGAAAACCAGCTACACTGACAGCACTTCGGAAGAAATTGAAACGGCATGTGCTGCAATCGCTGAGGACACTTTCGCAAACGTTGCTCAATCAGTAGTTCAACGTACTCAGAAGTGTATCGACGTCGATGATGGGCATTTTGAGCAATTGTTGTAACTGTAAAAGTCTAAGATGATCAGTGCTCGTCATTTTCTGTTTGTGTGAATTCAGTTTTGTTATGTTTTTTGTCACAGTTTTTTTGTCAGAAAAGTGCAACTAATGAGAATACTTCATTTGATGATCGCGCGTAAGAAACCCCCAAAAGTTTGACTGTATAACCCCATGATGAGAATCTTCAAAAGAACAATTAACCAGCAACTTTCATCATATTGCCTAGAAGTTTTGTGAATTCATAGCAATATCAATAACAAAACAGATTTTCTCACTCAAAATTCTGATCGCTGGTGAAGATATATTTCCTTTAATGGATTTCTCAAAAGATATTGTCTATTTAAAATCCTAAGTATGGCTTCCTTCCGAAGCGAAGTAAAGCCGTGGGTCCGTGTCGTACATTTACGGCACGAAAAAGAATCTCAAGCCTGAAAGAAGAGACCTCTGAGCAAAATCTGTCGGCCGTTTCACGCCCTGAATCGAATGGGACGCTGATGATCTGAGATGTTAAAGAGTGTCCATAAATAAAACAAATAATAAATAATTTCCTGGAGTAACTCACAATGAATGAACTATGTTTAACGCCCGTTTTACTACTGAGGCATCACAGGCGGTGACACTGATGATACATGAGATGAAATGATATATTGGGAAAGGATAATTTTTTAAGGAAGGAAACGTTCCAGATCTAATTTTAGGGTACCTCCCGAGCATTTGCCAGTTATGAGGACTGAGGAAAACTGAAAAGCTGGAAAAAACCTCAGTCAGAGAGGACGGTCCTGGCGGGATCCGAATTCACGAGTCCGCACCTTAACGACCTCGGCCACCCGTGGCGGTTATATGGATGAACTTCATTCTTCTATCGACTTGCATGGCGAATACGTTTCTATGATGCAGTACGTCTGTTTCATTTTCTAATGGATCACGAGCTTATTTCCCTTTAGTAACGACCTTCTTATCCGTAAGTGGGCGGATTATCATAGAAACAATAGCGCAACTTCAACATGAGCTTAGCTTGGTCTTGGCCGACATTTCGTGTGGACCTTTAAGATACAAGGTAAGGTGAGTATGCATTCTATTATTTGAGTGATTTGTGATTGTATATAATCAGCTACTGGAACAAAATGAATAAATCATTTAATGATATTTGTCACTACTGCGATAAAGAAGGGACCCCGGAACATGCCCTTTTTATTGTGTTAATTATCTGCAACACACCAAGGATGAAAGCAAAATTTTAGGTGGCTTAGAACTATCGTTTATCATAAGAGATACAAGCATTTAGATAATCAGACACAAAGAGTTGGAACAGGAAGAGATGCCAACAGCCACGGTACAAGCTAAAGATGGGATTAGAAGATCAGCCGGACTACAAAGCAAGTCTGACGAAAGAGAGAATGAAAGGAATAGTGAAGACAACGTGGGCAGAGAGTAAGGCGGAGAATAAAAGGAGAACACAGGAGCGAGGAGTAAAAGAAGAATATGGTGATAATTATATCTACGACTGCAAAACAATAACAAATACCATAACAATTAGAGAGAAAGAAAAGTGAGAGAAGGGAAGAAGAAAGAAGAGCGAGTGAAGAGTAAAGACAGAAGAAGGGAGTGATAATCGATCAAATACATATCATTAACACATCAACAACCACTCAACCATTCAACTAATGAAGAAGAAAGAAGACCGAGATTAGACGTGGTGGTTATTATAGTAAACATGCTGCAAAAGGAGGAGATGAATGAAGATGAGGGGAGGTAAGGATCAAGGGGAAGGAGAAGCCACGGGTAAACGGTACAAGAAGAAGAAAATGGTGGTAATTAAAGGGGTTAGTAAAAGAGTTTAAGTGTGCAAGATGAGTAATAAATAGCAGATAAATTATATAAACAATGAAAGTAGCGAACAAATAGTAGAGAATAAGGATTGTATGTACAAATAGTATTAGTGACGGAAAAGCAAGAGTAAAAACATACTTACGATGAATGCTCAATACATTAAGTGAAGTAAATTAGGAAAGGTAAAACCTAAAGAGAAATAATGATTTAATAAGAAATGAGTGCAGAATGTGGAATTAAAAGTGAAATAGGAATTAAATTCTCTTAGATAGCTAGGGTAAGGTTATCAGCTCCCTGACAGTTCGGTTTCCGACGGTTAATTCAGTTCTTGTAGTTAGCTGGTTACCAGTAGCATGTAAATTATTAAATTACTTAAAGTATTGTTTTATTCTGTGTTCTATTTAGTTTATTATTATATTATATTTTCTTTATTATAGATTACGATCTGTAAAATGTACATGTATAGTGAAATTATTTTTTTAATAAATGATAAAATTTGGAATACGTCCCGGTATAGAAGGTGTCTGGATGGAGTATTGCATATCTTATTTTATTTTATTTGTATATAATCTGCTAGGAAGTGTCAAGTGATAGGCCTTATTATTTGATTCCTCAACGAATGTTCATTTATAAGTTCGTAATAAACCCACTCGTGCTATCGGAATATTATCTCACGAGAAGTTTCCAGTTGGTCAATAAATTTCGAGAAATGGGATGTGTTGAGAGAAAGAGCGCACGCGGAGACGACGTACAGCTTTCAGAAGAAATGTTGCAAGGCGCTCGTACCTCCTGGAGAAGTGCTATAGGGGAACTGGAGAGATGGTTAGCGACGTATGCGGGAAGGGGGCTATATCTGCCAAGTAAAACATTGCACACTGTATGTATATCATCAGTTCAAATACTTAAGAGTGGTCTATTTCTTTGCGTTAACAAAAGCAAAATATTAAAAGTGAACAGTTGGACGTTAGCATTTCTCTTTCTCTCCAGCTCTCAGCAGTATAAGAATCCCTTCCGCACACTTTCGTTGCTGTGATTAGGAAGTTACTCATCTATAACAACTGCTGTGATGCAAGCACCTAACTGCTGTAGCCAGGAGTAGACTTTGTGAAGCAGATTTCGGCTCAAGTGCTTGGCGGAGAAATTGATCCTAACCTCATTTTGTTTTCCGGTTCCACTTAAATGGATTTGTAAACTTGCAAAACTGCCATTACTACAGTTCGGAAAAAGCAATCTGCTCAGAGAGAAAGTCCTTCACAATCAAAAATATGTATATACAGCTAACGTTTCTCTGCAGGCAGTTAATGCAGTCCTTGACGATGGAGTTACCAGTAACAACATATTGCCTCCTCGATTCCCCGATCTAAACACCTATGAACATTACAGGACAAATGTACACGCCTTAGACGAACTAAAAAATAACATCCGATGAGCACTCTCTGACAAATAATGGATAATTTCATAATCTGTTAACACAAATATCACTATAGTGTCTCCAATTCAACCGCGACCGGTCGGGAGCATGGGGTTCGCGGCTTATAAACTCCTGCCAAGCTCATGGTTAACAGAAATACGGACTACCTAGTACAAGAAACGTGAGATGCGGTTCTGGAGATACACCCACCATTTAAATCTTGGGTAAAGTTTACGTATGACTAAACATCGTAATTAGGAGCCCCATGTATTAACAAAACAGAAATCTGTAAATTTGACACAAAGTCCCTTAAACATGCATACAAATATACGAGCGTAGGTCCACAAGTTTCCGGACTATCCATTTTCTACATATGATAAAGACAAAAACTATATTTCACCTTTCAATATAGTTACCCTTAATAACATAAACTTTTCACGTCTTTGAGTTAACATTTCAATCCCCCCCCAAAAAATAATTAGAAGTCTTGTCTGTAAAATGGGCATAAACAGCATTCATCACTTCTTCGCCACACTTAAATTTCCTTCCTCGAAGGTCCTTCTTGAGTTTTGAGAAGAGGAAATAGTCACTGGGAGCTAGATCTGGGCTGTAGGGTAGATAGTCCATCTCCTTGAAGTCACATTTCTTCACAGCTTCCTTTGCAACAAGACCTGAGTGCACAGGCACGTTGTCGTGAAGAAGGTGCACACCACCATTCACTTTTCCTTGCCTTTTCTCTTTGATGGAAGCACGTAGTCTGTGCAGTAGGCCAGCATAGTACTCCCCATTTACTGTGGCATTCCTCTCCTTGAAGTCAATGAAGAGTATTCCTTCACAGTCCCACAAGACTGTGGCCTTGATCTTCTTGGGTGACTGAGTGACCTTGGTCTTAAGCAACGGTGTTTCGCCAGGTTTACGCCAGTCCATTGATTCTCTTTTGGACAATGGATCACAGTAGAGGATCATAGTTTCATCTCCCGGAAGAGCTCCAAAAATGTCTAACAACAGATGACTCGTTGCTGCTTTTGGACTGAGGAAAGAAATCTAAGCACCCATTTTGCATTAACCTTATTCATGTTTAAATGTTCATGAATAATTCGAAGGACTGTTGTTTCGAAAGGCCCAGTCTCGCTGTTATTTCTACAACTTTGAACCGCCGGTCTCCCCTAATTTCTGCTTCCACGAGATCGATGTTTTCAGCAGTGAGCACCTTTAAGGGCCGACCTGCACGCTCTTCGTCTTCAATGCTTTCTCGACCCATCCGAAAAAGTTTGGTCCATTCTTTTACTGTAGAATATGAGGGGGATGCTTCCCCATATACACCGTCCAATCACTGTTTAATTTCATTTGGAGTAAGTGCTTCTTTTGTAAAGAACTTAACAAAAGCTCGAGACCCCATTTTGAACATGTCACAATCTTCTACACATAGTCTTCTTTATGCAACTATATCTAAACAACTGAACACAGTTACAGTTGCAATTATTTACTTAACAGATAAGGTATGACACCATATAAGGGTTTTGTGAAGGCGACCATCCTTGCGGCGAGGCCGGAAACTTATGGACCTACCCTCGTACTATCCCACACTTATTATCATTTAGCTTTAGATTTAGGACAGCGAAAACCCACTGCATCACTGAAATTCACACTGCGGCAAGATTACTGTTCCCGATTACAATATGGCTTCCCTTTACACCTACCTTCTGTTTTCAGCTTACATGATTAAACGAGGGGGATACATCACATGGATGATAGAATCCGCATAGTGCTAGTAACGGAAATTTTGCTGAATAATGGATGACAGAAAGAACATTACGTCCTTTCTTTGAGTGGGTCTCAAATGGTGGCAATTTCGCTCGATATTAGGCATTCTGTAATAACGCCAGAATGAATAAGAAATGAATGCGTTCTTATGAATTGCAAGTGAACAAAAAAGGAAGAAATGCAATAGCTCAGAGCGTCCTAATTTACGGCGAAAATAATAAATGGAAGAAGACTTCGTAGAATCCTTTCTGCACAGTGTTCTCTCACATTTAATTAAATTTTTCGATTAAGATCCATCTTTCCTGTAAGAAAAACACAACTTGATAAGAGAGAACACTTCTGATGGCACCGTTTATGTTTTAGGTTATCTCCTAATGTTTTTGCTTGCTCAAGACTTTTACTGTATCTAGTTGCTATAGAATGCTATCGAATATTAAGTTACAAAGTAAAATTAATATATTTAAGTACTTGTCCTCTTGTGAAAGGTCAATACATATACTCGAGTGATGAACAAATCAACATCCATACCGGAAACACCTATTTCCTGTAATGAAACCCGTAACAAGCATGCAAAACGAAGTAGGAAACCGCAAGAGCAGCACGGATATATCAGCCTAAAGTTCGTCTCTTCTTGTAGCGGTGTACAGTGCTAAAATGGATCGTTAACACAGTAAATAATAAACAAAATGTATAAATTGTTGACTGCTCCATGGTCTATTCGTAGCATTTGCGGTTATAATTCAGAGGTCTTGTGTTCGATTTCCGATTAAATAAAGCTGTGTGGGTAGGGTGTTTTCGGAGTTTTTCCATGCCCTAAGAAGGTAAATGCTAGATAACTTTAAGGCGCCAAGGATTTCGAGTTTATTTGCTCCATCATTCATTCATTTCATTCACCCCTATAGACCTCACGTACAGCATAGCGTATAGAAGAGATTGTGTGTGTGTGCGTGTGTGTGTGCTGACATCCGCAGATTTCCTCTGTCGGCGACGATCGTACTGGGCGCTGGAAATGCGACTGGCCACTAGTGTCGTTCTCGGTGGTGAGTAGTTTTATTTTGTTGTTAATTTTGTTTATTTACGGACGCTCTTTAACATCTCAGGTCATCAGCATTCCATTCAATTCAGGGCGTGAAACGGCCGACAAATTTTGCTCAGAGGTCTCTTCTTTCAGGCTTGAGGTTCTTTATCGTGCCGTAAAATTACGACACGGGACCCACGGCTTTACTTCCCTTCCGAAGGTAGCCATACTTAGGAGTTAAACTCTCGAAAAAATCCATCAATCCTGGTCGGGTTTGAACCCGCGATTTTGGGTTTAGGAGGCACCAATGGTTACCAGGACCAACGAATAGTTTTATGATCGATATTTAATTCTTCGGGACGTGCATTACATTGCCGTGAATTAATGGGTACTGTGAAAACTGAATTACTTGAGGAACATAATACCTTCGCAAATTCAAATGTGTAGTATAGTGATAGATTTAAAATATTAAAATAATAGGTAGTCATTTTTCATACAATGTCGAGCCTAAGAACTGTATAGGTCTCGACCATTCCAAAGTGTTTTTCATTTTTTTTTTCTTCGAAACTGAGAGAAATATTCGGGTAATTTATTTTGATAAGAGAGTGGAATTACATTTTTTGAGTGCTTAGACAATATTTGATAACATTTTGTTCGGCCCCCACAAGTTGGATTTTGATTGAAACATATAAAGAACATAAAAATGTATTTAATTATATTAAATGGAACTAAAGGAATGTGTTACATACCAAAGGGTTGGTTTGGGGAGGTGGGGAATCTATTAGAAGAAATTGGAGTAGGGGATATGTGGTGACTGGGTGAAAGTAATACCAGTGGATTTTGAAAAGAGGTGAGACAGAAGTATAAGATGTGATTTGGGCTATAGCTTACAGGATAAAAGTTCTTTAGACTTAGACATAATAGTTAAAAAGATATCAGGGATGGGAGAAATGTGAGCAATTCAGAAGAATAGATCTTGCATGATGCTTTATTTCTAAAAGGATTAAGGAAACGTTTTAAAAAAGGAAGTGTTATGTGTGGGAAAGTGGATAAAGTGTTCAACTGTGTAATAGAACGTGAAATGGTAAAAAGGTGGAGGAATAGTATCTGGTATGAAAAATGGGACAAACAAGGTAAGGTAGCAATTAACATTTGACAGAAATGAGGGAAGAGAAAATAAACAAGACTGCGGAATTTTAAGGAAAAGTAAGGGATAAGTGGATGAGAAGACTAAGGAAGGAGCTTGAGGGCATATAGTTGTGAAAATGGTGATTTATTTTAGAAGTCCTGTGTCATACGTGTGACCAGGTGGTTAAGGTATGGGAGCATCTTAAGTTATAGTACTATTATTCATTTATTTATTTTTGTTAACCTGTTTTTATGAATATAGGGGCAAATAGCTTAAAATCAGGGAAGTATTCGTTTATAGAAATTGTATAGCCAAACCTGAGTCTTCCTGATGACCAAAGACCAAGGTCCAGAAGTTAGCTAATTGATACAAATAATTGTTAATGTAGAGATATTATTGATTAATAACATTCATTCATATTGTGTGCGGAGATTTTTATCGAATAAAAGAAATTCGTAGAGAACTTCAAGCTTCGAAATGTGCAAAGTGAACCCGGAGACTTCATTGACCTGACCTGGTGAGTATACAAATTACAGTAGTTGAGTTGGTCACTTCAGTTTACACTTTGCCATGGACATCGACAGAAGTTACACAAAGCGGAGCAAGATAATTTTTGGAGACCAAATGTTGTAACATTTTTGTTCAGTCAACATTTCATTACAAAGGTACACATATTAGCACATCCAATGTACATGTTAAATTACTATCCATATTAGAATTACATCTAGGTTTTCAATTGAAGTACCAATATACGAGGATAGGTCTATAAGTTTCCACCCGCCGATAAGGATTATCGCCTTCACAAAACCTTTTTCTGGTGTCATACCTTATCTGTTAAGTAAATAACTACAACTGCAACTTCCGCTTCGCTGTGTTCAGATATAGTTGCATTTATAGGGCTATGTGTAGAAGATTGTGACATGTTCAAAATGGGTATCGAGCTGTTATTAAGTTCTTCACAAAAGAAGTACTTACTCCAAATGAAATTAAACAGCGATTGGGCGATGTATATGGGGAAGCACCCTCCTCATATTCTACAGTAAAAGAATGGGCCAAACTTTTCCGAATGGGTCGAGAAAGCATTTAAAACGAAGAGCGTACAGGTCAGCCTTTGGAGGTGCTCACTCCTGAAAACGCTGGACTTGTGGAAGGAGAAATTATGGAAGACCGACGGCTCAAAGTTACAGAAATAGCAGCAAGATTGAGCCTTTCTAAAACAACAGTCCTTCGAATTATTCATGAACATTTAAACATGAATATGTTTAGTGCAAGATGGGTACCTAGACTTCTTTCCTCAGTCCAAAAGAAACAACGAGTCATCTGCTGTCAGACATTGTTGGAGCGCTGCCGTGGCAACGAGAGAAAAGTTCTGCAAATCATTGTTACAGGAGATGAAACTATGGTCCTATACTATGATCCCTTGTCCAAAAGAGAGCCAATGGAGTGGCGTAAACCTCTCTAAAGCCTCTAAAGGCCAATGTCACTCAGTCAACCAAGAAGATCTTGGCCACAATCTTTTGGGGCTGTGAAGGAATACTATTCATTGACTTCAAGGAGAGGAACACCACTGTAAATGGAGAGACCACGTGCTTCTATTAAAGAGAAAATGCGAGAAAAGCTGAGTGGTGGTGTGTGCCTTCTTCACGACAACGCACCTGTGCACACAGCTCTTGTTGCAAAGGAAGCTGTGAAGAAATGTGACTCAAGGAAATCGACCAATCGACCATCCACCATACAGCCCAGATCTAGCTCCCAGTGACTATTTCCTCTTCTCATAACTCAAGAAGGATCTTTTAGGAAGGAAATTTAAATGTGACGAAGAAGTGATAGATGCTCTTTATGCCCATTTTACAAACAAGACTTCTGACTATTGACGGGGGGTGGGGTGGTAATGCTAATTCAAAGATATAAGAAGTGTATTGCAACAGAGGTTAACTATATTGAAAAGTGAAATATATGAGTTGTCTTAATCATACCTAGAAAATGGTTAGGTCGGGAACTTATGAACCTACCCTCGTGTATCAGCAAACTAAGTACAGCTATAGACATCTATAAGCGCCGCAAAGTTAACTAAAGAAACTATGCTTTAAGAAGAAGCAGCTAAACGCCACACCGGAAAACATAAATAAAACAGCTGTATCTCACAGTATAAAAAGCTTCTCTTTTAGATTTGGTTGTTTTTGAATGTGTTTTGTTGTAACAATTATTTAAATTTGTTACATATCTATTGTTGGTTGTTTTACCATTAAAACTGTGAAAATAGAAAAGTATTGTCTAAATACAGTCAAATAGACATTGTCTTATTTCTTCCTTACTTTAAAGAGAATATTTATTTATAATATTCGTTTTCCCTTTATAAGCAATATTGGAAATGTAACATATACACACAATGTGCTGTATTCCCTGCAGTAAACAATCATTAACTACATTCATTTGTCACCGCAGACGCAGATGAAAAGTGACAGGCTGGGTTAGTAACCAGCCTGTACAGTTTCTATGTTCCTACCCACGTGTGGGCTTAACCATAGGGTTGGATGAAGGATGTAGGTTGTTTTTGGGGTTTTGGGGAATAGCATAGCCACTTCTCCTGACAAAAAGAGTGGATCCAGTGTGCACAGATCTTCGCTATTATAGGCATGTTCTAAACGCCTTTGTAGGTTTTTAGCATTGCTGCTGAACTTTTTTCACCCTGAAGTAACTGACTATATGTGCACCTAGTCCAACAAAGTAGAGATGAGCAAAGCGAGTCCATGATATAACAGAAAAGCGCCGGGACCGTACGGATTTCTCTTGCAAACCTCAAGCATTAGAGCCCGGACGGCCCGGTAAAAACGAACTTTGCCAGGATCGAAGGACCGGCACGTTAAACCCCAGACGGCCCTTTAAAAGCGAACTTTGGCAAGACAGCCTTTGAGCCAGTCACTTTATTCTGTACAAATTCAAAGTTTTCACCAAATTCTAATGATGTGCACGTGACAATGATGAAACAAATACATAGTAATTTTAAAAGGATGTGTGTAAGAAAAATAGAATGTATATGTAACATTTATAGATATAAGATCTCCCTGCAATTATTATTGCGTCATTGTTTACTGTTTTCATAACTAACATTATTTTATAAATAATAATTAAAAGTTGATTATAAACTGAGAGTAAAAATAGCAACAATGTAAATAGCTACATATTACGTAATATTATAAGTTTTCTTGCAAATTTCCTATCTTCATATATGAAATTTCCCTGTATTTGGGATATACCGCATTGCGTATGTTATAATTACAATAACAGAACCAAGTTAAAGATATTGTAACTGCATTTATGCGAAACTATGATTACATCACAATAACTGTATGCGAAGTTAATTGAATTAAAAACACACAATACAATATAATGAACATTTCACACACTACAACGTGTAATCTTATCCTATATTGATCTTCAGTTATATTCTTCAATGCACGCCACTGCACGACACCATTGCACAGAATGAAAGTAGAAGAGTGAAGATCGCGACTGCGGCTTACGTCACATATTTGAGCAAGCGAGACCGATGGGGCAGAGCTCTCATCCGGGCCCAGTGGGTGTAAAGTGAAATTCCGTTTATCACTACTATTCTCGTCTTATTCCTACAGATGCATCAGCTGAAGTAAACAGAAAAAAAACACATACACACAAAAACAAAACAAAAAAAAATTCCCTCCAGTTTTCAAATATTAACCGCGTCTTTCAACTACAGACACAGAAAGGAAGTTTGTGGGGGGGGATCCCACTCAAATCCCAGCATATTATATAAGACAGCCACTTAAAGACCATGTAGTTGTGGAAGTATTCAAATATATTCATGAACATGATACTCGTTTTCTGGCAAAGATTTACGCAGTACCTGTTCGCTCTAAAATTTGCATTTACCAAACAACGTACCTATGCACACAACTTGTAGAAAGTCACTGAGAAGCAGTTTCATATATAAAATATGTTTTGTGATATTTGGGTTATGGAGGGGAAAAAACAAACCAATAACAACACTTCTCGAAATTTTAAAAAGGATTTACGGTATAAGTGGCATGAAAAGAACTTATTTTTAAGAAATGGAGAATACGAGATAAAAGTAATGTTTAAATCAATCCTAATTAATTTTGATGATTTTTTTGATTGATTTGTTTATGGACGCTCTTTAACATCTCAGGTCATCAGCGTCCCATTCAACTCAGGGCGTGAAACGGCCGGTAAATTTTGCTCAGAGGTCTCTTCTTTCAGGCTTGAGGTTCTTTTTCGTGCCGTAAATGTACGACACGGGACCCACGGCTTTACTTCCCTTCCGAAGGAAACCATACTTAGGATTTTTACGCCCGAAAAAATCCATCGGTCTTGGCCGGGTTCGAACCCGCGTTCTTGGGTGTAGGAGGCAAGTATGGTAACCACTACACCACCAGGACCGACGAATTTTGATGATTCTCAAATATTTTAGTCTATGCCTAAACGAGAAAAATATACAATAGAAAAAAAACAGTAGCAAACATGAATTACTTAAACATACAAAAGAAGATAAAAAAGTTATTAAAATCGATAGCTGCAATATTTGGAGAAAACTTGGAAACAGCTTGTGTTGCTACACTCAAGGGCATGAGTGACATATAATGTATATATCTCTCATACTTATATTAATTATTTTCCTTGGCTTTCTGTATTGCTGGTCTTCTATCTGGATCAAACGCTGGCAAAATATACAAAAGCCAAACACACATGATCTTTCATTCTAATGATTAATCCATAATTATTCTAACTGTATGAATAAGAACCACACAACAACCTTATACCCTAAAATCAAAATATATCTTACAATTATTTCTATTCGCCCCATTTTTACAGATCTAAAATAATTCCGGTAAAAATGTAATGCCTCTCCAATTTGTATACAGATCTATTTTCTTTGCATTTTTTACTATGGTTATTTTTCCGCAATACTGGGGGAATATTCTCTTGTCCATATTTTCTAAAACACACACAGTACAGTCATTGATTAATCTAAATCGGCATTCGGCATTAATATTAACGATAGTTGGTGATTTGCCATCCTTAATTTCTTTTATTTCTATTTTGATTTCATCTTTAGTAATAGCACAAACGAGGATAGGTCAATAGGTTTCCCGCCTCGCCGATAAGGATTATCGCTCTCACAAAAGTCTTATCTGGTGTCATACCTTATCTGTTAAGTAAATAACTGCAGTGTAACTTCCGCTCCGCTGTGTTCAGTTGTTCAGATATAATTGCACAGAGGCGGCTATGTGTAGAAGATTGTGACATGTTCAGAATGGAGTATCGAGCTGTTATTAAGTTCTTCACAAAAGAAGGACTTACTCAAATTAAATTAAACACCGATAGACGGTGTATATGTGGAAGCAACCCCCTCATATTCTACAGTAAAAGAATGGGCCAAACTTTTTCGAATGTGTCGAGAAAGCATTGAAGACGAAGAGCGTGCAGGTCGGCCCTTGGAGGTGCTCACTTCTGAAAACATCGCTCTTGTGGACCTTCGAGGAAGGAAATTTAAGTGTGAGGAAGAACATCAAGTACTGAGTGAGAGATTACCTATGAAACACGAGCTTGGAGAAACTCTATCGAGAGGCTAGTTAATGTACCCCGACATTGCCGGTGGGGCAAAGTAATTGCTATAATACCTTAATGGATATAGATACGGTGAGGTGGATATCAATGTCATGACAATGAACACTTAGTTTTTTGCTGTTTATGCCCATTTTTCAGACAATACTTCTGGCTATTGGGGGGGGGGGGGGTTGAAATGTTAATTCAAAGATGTGAGAAGTATATTGTAATAATGAAAAGTGAAATACAGTTTTTGTCTTCGTAAGTTCGCTGCAGAGAAATATTGGTTGCGTCGTCGAAGAGTACTACTGGAAAAAACGTAAAATTAGGTTCTCTCACAAATTCGGCAAAAACGCTTTGCAAACTGATCTGAGCATACCTATGGCTATTAATTGTTTCATCAGGAAAAACAAATGCTGTCACCACTAGCTGCTACGCATATTCATGATTCCTCGTGAAGAGAGTAAGTTTTTTGAAATTTTAGTACTCGTATCAACCGTTTCACAAATTAGCATCCATGTAGGTGAAACCAAGATTCGTCGGAAAACAAAAAGAGGTTAGTATCGATTTCCCTGTCATGCATCCATTCACAAAGGTACTCTTGGACACAGGATAAGGCGGTTAAGTTAGATTCTTGCATTACAGCAGCTTTATAGCGTTTTAATCTAAGTAACGTTACAGCCACTCCAACGGAAGTGCAGGAAACTTCCCTTTACTGAGAAAGTCAGCGAATACAGGTTGTAATGCAGAGTTTGTCTGTGGGAACCGTAAACTGTCGCCTTTGTTTTTTATCTTTAACAGGTCCTTTTTCATGAAATTTATTAATCAACTGTGAATTTTTTTTTGATTGATTTATTTAAGGACGCTTTTTAACAGCTTTGGTCATCAGCGTCCTATTCAACTCAGGGCGTGAAACGGCCGACAAATTTTGCTCAGAGGCCTCTCTTTCAGGCTTGAGGTTCTTTTTCGTGCCGTAAATGTACGACACGGGACCCACGGTTTTACTTTCCTTCCGAAGGAAGCCATACTTAGTATTTTTACGCCCGAAAAAATCCATCGGTCCTGGCCAGGTTCGAACCCGCGATCTTGGGTTTAGGAGGCAAGTATGGTAACCACTACACCACCAGGATCGATTTCAGTTGTGTAGATCTTGCCTTTAAGTCCAAGGTTGCAGGTTCAAACCCTAACATGTATCTATGGATTTTTAGGGCCTAAAATCCAAATTATGGCTTCCTTCTAAAGGAAAGTAAGATCCTATTTCGAAGAAAAAAATGCACGTAAAAGAACTCAAACCTGAAAGAAGAGGCCTCTGAGTAAAATTTGTCGGTTGTTTCACGGCCTGAATTGAATGGGAAGATAATGACCTTGATGTTAAATACAGTGCTTTAATAAATCTAATAAATATAGCAAAAATAAGAATTGTTGTAAAACCTGGAACTCGAACACCTGGAGATTTCTCTGGAGATTATTCTTCTACAGACGAGCGAATTCTGTACGGACCTGAGAATCATAAATGAATGCTTACTGCCGAGATAGAGAACAATTAGGCCTGTGAGTTTCAATTCGATCTTTCCTAGCAGATTATATAAAATACCAACAAACAAATTCTTATTAAAACTAATATTCAAGAAACATTTAGCAAAAAAAAAAAAAAAAAAAAAAAAAACTAACAGTGTTCGTTTTCATGACATTAATATCCACCTCGCCGTATCTATATCCATTAAGGTGTTATAGCAATTATTTTGCTCCACCGGCAATGTTCGGTTACATTAAACTAGCCTCCTGATAGAGTTCATCCAAGCTCGTGTTTCATAGGTAATCTCTCACTCAGTGCTTGACGTTACCCGCAGGGCTGAAAACACTCAACTGCTTGCAGCTGTTGCCGCTGGTGCTAAGTGCTCTTGTGCCCGAGCGGATAGCGCCAGAATCGAGCAACAACGGAGAGAGCCAAAGGTAGTGAAGCACAGCTGTTAGCTAGATAATCAACGGTGCAATAGCGCAGGCGGTTAGAGCATCATGCTACACTTGTAAAGACTGAGTAGTGGATTCGAATACTACCATCTCATGCATTTTTTAAAAATCCTGCCGAAGTTAAAGGAGATTTGCTACAATTACAATGGTTTACTCGCTGAATTAGTTGCGAATTGGAATTAGAGCAGTTTGCCACAATTACAATGATTTACTCCCTAAACCATTGGGTCCACCGGTTTCTAGGATTTGCCCGAGGTTAGGCGACAGGTTAGGTTAGTGTGTGTGTGTATATATGAATTAGTTGCGAATTGCAATAAGAGCACATTTCCCACCGTTACAATATTTCACCCACCTAATAATGTCCTCATTAAAGTGATTTACCCGCCCCTATCCATTTATATTTACAAAGTAAAGTGCGTGTGGATACATTCCGCTCTCTCCGCTCGCTCGGGTCTAGCTAGCCGCTCGGGCACAAGAGCACTTGCTACCACCAGCTGCAGCAGTTGAGCATTTTCAGCCCGGCGGGTAACGTCAAGCTGGTTGCAGCACGCAGCGATGGCGTCCTTGTTAGTCATACGGTTGTGTGGACCCGACACTGGAATTTTCGACGACCTTCAGCAGCGAATGGCAACAGTTGTTGTTATTCGGTGACGTATTGCGGTACCTTGAGGAGGTGCATAGTGCACGCGCTCTAGCAATATGTTTTTGAAACTGAAACCACGTTCGTGGATCATCTTTGAAGTTGCCCGAGGTCGTGATGCTCGAGTTTGTTATCAGGGACTACGTGGTGATGCAGTGTTTGTGTTATCGCATAGTGACAAGGTGGGCGAAAGTGTTTCGTGCAGACAGAGAGTTATTCAGGGCAACCCCAAACTGACAACTACACAATTCAGGTTCTTGATTTCCTGTTGGATGTTGACCGCCGATGGACTGCGCGTGAATTAGCGTATGCCACAAAATCGTACTCCAAATTCTGCAGGACATTCTTGGGTTCCACTAAATTGCAGAATGTTGGATACTCCATGTCATCACGAAGGCGCAGCAATGGCACCGTTACGCAATTGCAAAGGACTTGTTGATACCAGAGAGATGGTGACTTCCTTGGAAGAATCCTCACTTTTGACGAAGTCTAGGCTCGTTCCTACACACCACGCTCGAAACGGCAATTAAATGTGTGCAAACTTCCCAGCTCTCCTCGTCCAAAGGTAGTGCGTGTGAAGGTGATGATCATTGTGGCGTATGCCATTCATGGTGTTGTACTGCACCATGCTATACCTAAGAGACAAAGGGTAAATAATGTGTAATGTTGCAATTTCTTGGGAAAACACAGTCGTCCAGCACTAAACAGAAAGCGACGACACTTGCTGGCAGTGAAACCCATTATCCTTCATGACAATGCTGGGTGCCAAACTGTTACCACTGTCACGGACCTCCTAGGTCGATGGAACTGGGAGATACTGTAACATCCACCATGCCCTCCCGATATGAACCCATGTGAATACGATGAAAGTACCACTTCGAAAGAACTATTATCACTGCTATAGGGGATCACTTAAGGACATTAACAAAGATGAACCCGCTGATGGAACCTTCCACATGTATGGCAGAAAGGGGTAAACACGGCAGGAGATTACATTTAAGGAATTGCGTAACTTTCTTCTGATAATAAAGCTCTCTACACATTACGACACTGTTGCACCTACTTGTATTTCGGAAAATATAAACTGCATAATGGTAACTAACTGTATTGTACTCACATGTGCGGTGGCAGTTGATATGGTCCTCTGCAGCGGTATGCCTTTACTAGTTCTGCAGAATAGAGAGCCAGCTTCTTATAAGGATTCACCGACACCAGCACGTTTCCAATGTAAGTCTGTAAAAACAGAAATATTAACAATATAAAAAGAAATCAAATAGGTAAATATTAAGAGATTTCTAGGCGAAATATACGAGGGTAGGTACATAAGTTTCCGGTCTAACCATTTTCTAAAACTATATTTCACTTTTCAATGTGGTTCCCTTTATTACAATATACTTCTCACATATTTGAATTAACATTTCAATCCCCTCCCCCAAATAGTCAGAAATCTTGTCTGCAAAATGGGCATAAACAGCATTCATCACTGTTTCTCACACTTAAATTTCCTTCCACGAAGGTCCTTCCTGAGTTTTGAGAAGAGGAAATAGTCACTGGGAACTAAATCTGGGCTATAGGGTGTATGGTTATCTCCTTGAAGCCACATTTCATCACAGCTTCCTTTTCAACAAAAGCTGTGTGCACAGGCGCGTTGTCGTGAAGAATACGCACACCAAATCTCACCTTTCCTCGCCTTTTCTCTTTGATGGAAGCACGTAATCTGTGCAGTAGACCAGCATAGTACTCCCCATTTACTGTGGTGTTTCTCTCCTTGAAGTCAATGATGAGTATTCCTTCACAGTCACAAAAGATTGTGACCTTGGCCATTAGAGGCGGTGCTTCGCTAGGTTTACGCCATTCCATTGATTCTTTTTTGGACAGGGATCACAATAGAGCACCATAGTTTCATATCCTGTAACAATAGTTTGCAGAACTTTTCTCTCGTTGCCACGGCAGAGCTCCAAAAATGCCTGACTACCGATGACTTGTTGCTGCTTTTGAACTGAGAAAAAAAGTCTAGGCACCAACCTTAATAATGTTTAAATGTTCATGAATAATTCAAAGGTCTGTTGTTTTAGAAAGTTTCTACCTTGCTGGTATTTCTGTAACTTTGAGCCGCCGGTCTTCCATAATTTCTCCTTCCACAAGAGCGATGTTTTCAGTAGTGAGCACCTCCAAGGGCCGAACTGCACGCTCTTAATGCTTTCTCGACCCATTCGAAAAAGTTTGGCCCATTCTTTTACGGTAGAATATGAGGGAGATGCTTCCCCATATACACCGTCCAATCGCTGTTTAATTTCATTTGGAGTAAGTGCTTCTTATGTGAAGAACTTAATAACAGCTTGACACACCATTTTGAACATGTCACAATCTTCTACACATAGCTGCAAATATATCTGAACAACTGAACACAGCGAAGCGGAAGTTACAGCTGAAATTATTTACTTAATAGATAAGACATGACACCAGAACCGCCACGGGTGGCCGAGGTCGTTAAGGCACGGACTCGTGAGCGGGAGGTCTGCGGTTCGAATCCAGCCGGGACCGTCCTCTCTGACTGGGGTTTTTTCCAGGTTTTCCGCAGTCTTCATAATTGGCAAATGCCGGGAAGGTACCTAAACTTAGGCCTGGAACGCTTCCTTCCTTAAAAAAAAATCCTTTCCCAATTTATCATTTCATTTCATGTATCATCAGTGTCTCCGCCTGTGGTGCCTCAGTAGTAAAAACGGGCGTTAAACACTACTGAAAAAAAAATGACACCAGATAAGGATTTTGTAAAGGTGATAATCTTTATCTGGGAGGCTGAAACTTATGAACCTATCCTTGCTTCTATATTTTGTTGTAATAACTAAAGCCAGGAATTTAAAGAGAAAAATGTGAATTAAAATGGCAAAAAATTTAAATGCTTTGCCAGAAAAAGGACCGTAAGGGTAAATTGGAGAGTAAAAAAATGCATAATAACTGCTGCTTTACGTTCGCTACATTAAGTAAGAAAAGTTTACTTAATTACATTCAATATGTTTGAAGAGTAGATTCTCTCTCTATGTACGTAGAATGTCTTTGAACATGGGAAATAGCACTCTAAATCAACGGAAACCAGTGGCGAATACTCTGAACTCATAATCCCTGCACTTTATAGTTTTTTTAAGGTGTGGATTAATTGAGAAGCTTTAAGTTTTGTATTTCGCAAACCCGCCAAGCGTGCTGTCAAGTTTTTTCTATCGCAATTCACTTGGATAACATCTGCTCTTTTAATCGCGCGATGGCTTCTGGGATGAACTTGAATGTACATATGCAATGCGTATAGTTCCATCTTCAAATTTGGGCCCCTTAGTAAGTCCTTGGCTCGTACTGCAGCTGCATCATCCAAAGATAGTAGAAACTGCTTAATGTTTTTAAGAATTGTCACAGAAAAACAGCACAAGAAATCCACGTTTCCCTACCTATTTATACTATTAAACATGGGTATTGGCAATCCTGTGGTTTCCTTGCAGTGAGGTATTCTACTTGGAGGCTTAAGTTCAGAAATGAAGGCATGTGCTTCACACACTCTGTGTAAAGAATAAGCTACAAAGGTTACACAGACTTAAGCTGTGCAAATGTTCAGACATGTATGTTGCCTGGTCCGTAATAACCTGACAAATTTTGTTGTACTTTATTTCTGACGGCCAGAGTTCACAACAGTCATTGGAGCGGTTTATTTGTGCAAAGATTCCTGAATAAATACTGTTTTGAAGCTTTCTCAAGAATTTCTTTATTATTTTGATTTTTGCGTACTTGAGATGCTGAAGTATTCTGTTCTTTATATACTTAACATCAAAATTGATATTAACATCGAATAGTCGTATCCTCTGTTTCAGTGAAATATCCTTGAAAGTGCTTCTCTTCGTAGTTTGTCACTGCTAATGTGCGACTTCGCCATTACTGTCACCCAGAAATATTGTTTACAATTTTACCCTGAACATATTTCTACTGAGCAATATTTACAACTGGAAATAGAGAGAAGACGACAATGAACTGTAAGACCGATTTTTCCGGCTCTGCAGGTACTGCCTCTGTTATACTACGACACGCGGGGAGAGTCCTACACTGGGGTGAGTTTGGTACAGAACAACGCGTGTTATTTCTGCAACATGCATCTACATAGCATACATACATTTGTTTTGTTTTCTATATTTAACTTAATAACATAAATTATCGAAAATTTTGTCATACATTGTAAAAAAAGGGAGGGAGATAATAAGGTTCATTGTTGCTGATAAAAGGAACACACACTGAAAACAGGAAAAGTTGATATCATGCTATTTTGCCTATATTAAACAGTTACAAATCCCTATTCTCGATTATTTTGTGTTCTGTGATAAAATATAAAAAAGGGTATTCTCTTTGCTAATATCCGATCACCAGTAATAATTAAAGTTGGGAAGTCTCTGCAATTCTAGACCTTAAGTATGTAAATGTGCTAAAATGCAGAAATATGCCATGAAAATGACACGTTTTAATCGCTTAAAAATGTCCGTCGGTCATGATGGTATAGTGGTAATCATACTTGCCTTCTAAACCTAAGATCGCGGGTTCGATCTCGGCCTGGACGATGGATTTTTTTCGGGCGGAAATATCCTAAGTATGGCTTCCTTCGGAAGGGAAGTAAAGCCGTGGGTCCCGTGTCGTACATTTACGGCACGATAAAGAACCTCAAGCCTGAAAGAAGAGACCTCTGAGCAAAATTTGTCGGCTGTTTCACGCCCTGAATTGAATGACTTGAGATGTTAAAGAGCGTTCGTAAATAATAATAAAAAAACCTTCTAGACCACCGAAGCAGACAAGTGTCTTTTATAAATATAAATTATTCATTTATATTAAAAATAATATAATACCGCAATAAGACAGGCCGTTTACAATTCCTAGGCAGTAATGACGCTGCTAAACAAATATATGAACATATGGGCACAGAAATAAATAATAAACGCGTTTAGCCATGTTACAAAAGTCAAACCTATTTTTACTTCCTTTTGAATGTGAATAAAATTAAGTAAAATAATGTTAATGGTAAGAAAATTAGAGGAGAGGAAGGGAGTTTTGCTTTTCAAAAAGAATAACGTCAAAGTCTGCTTTAAATACAAGTCAGTATCAAAAGCACTGTCTATTGTGGTATTGCGGGTAATGAATAATTGTGCCTCAAATGAACCGAAAAACAGTCGCTACCCAAGGTTACCCAGCATTCGGCAATGACAACAGCCCAGGAATAAAATCCCAATCAGACAATTAGTATGCATTGGAACCTGAATTAAGATCATTAATTCAAGACATGTGTTCATGATATTCCAGTAAGATGATGGTAAAAAGAGTTACGTAAACTCCGCAATACGTGTTTTGGAAGAAAGAGCGGTTCGCATCCCTGAGGATGCCCCAGATACTTTCCTGCCTATGAGAACAGAAAGTAGCTGTGTAATGCGGCCAGACAGCGAGGTTTCACTCTTATAGGTACATTCTTCCTCACCTAGAAGTTGATGCATGACAGCCCTTCCTGTGCAGTATCAAAGACTTTGCAGTTTGTGTTTTTTCTCCTTCCCGAGAAGTGACTTCGATCTCCTTTAGTCTTTTCCCCTCAAATCCCAACTCCTTAACGATACTTCCGAGACTCTTGAACGTTGTTTTAGTCTTTTGATTTTGCAGGTACCACTCCCCTGTGCATGCAAAAGTTGTGGGTTGTCGTCTCCAATAAACATTTATCAAAGTCCTTTTTTTTTTCTCCTCTCTTTCTTTTTCTTCTTTTTGCTTGAGAGCTTTGTGTTTCTTGCCAATTATTTCAAATTTCTTCAGTGTCTTGTATAGGCACTGAACTTAACGCTGCTTGTTTTTCAGAAATCTATATCAAATGCTTTGCATTTTCAAAAATAGTCTGGTATTTATTGCTTGACTCTACGAGGTGATATCCAGAATATTCCGGAACTGGTGCTGCCATCTGGTCAAAAACTTACTTTGAGACTAATGACCGCCGTTACCCTCGAAGTCGTTCCCTTCCACACGTACACACCGGTCCCAGCGATGCTGCCATTTTCCAAGCGCATTTTGGAAGTCATGTTCTTTGAGGGTGTTTAGCACAGACAGCGTTTCTTCTTGAATCCTCTCAATTGTGTCGAACCGACGTCCTTTCAACTTGATTTTCAGTTTGGGAAATAGAGCAAAGTCGCAGGGTGCCAAATCAAGCGAGTACGGTGGGCGGGGGACAACCTTCGTGTTATTTTTCGTCAAAAAGCTCCCAGTGAACAAGGTATTATGACAGGGCGCATTATTGTGATGCAACAGCCAGTTCTCTTGTCGCCAAAGTTCAGGCCGTCGTCTCCGCACATTTTCACGGAGCCGTTGCAAAACGTGGAATTCACTGTTTGATTTGGTGGGACGCATTCTTTGTGCTCAATCCCCTTGATATCAAAGAAGGTTCCAGGTTTTCCTCAGTCTTCATAAATGGCAAATGCCCCTGAGGTACCCTAAACCTAGGCCTGGATCGTTTCCTTCCTTAAAAATAAAAATCCTTTCCCAATACATCATTTCATCTCATGTATCATCAGTGTCCATCAACTGTGGTACATCAGCAGTAAAACCGGGCGGTAAACATCATTCATTTCGTACATTCCGTAGTTAAGAGGGTTCTAGAAATTGTAATTTAGTGATATAAAGCAAAATAAGATAATTTACATTTGAGTTCTGTATTTCTGTCCCAGTTTCCGGCTCACTGTGCATTGGTGTGTTCAATTCCGTGCCCAGAGAGTTGCGGGTTGCCTGCGGTGGACCTAATACCTCTCCGTCCGAGTGAAATCGTTACACGAGTATTTCACAGGTACTTCAACTTCCCAGGTATGCGAAAGTCACGGGAGTACAAGCCGGTGCGCTATTCTGGAGTACTTCTCACCTAAATTTGAAATTTGCTAACGACTAACAATTTGCAGTACGGGAGAGTGTTCTATACAGCGCTTACAAGCTTTCTAGAGGCAACGTATGCAACTCTTTTGGCTGCTGTTATTTGGATTACCCTAATATGTCAATATAACATGGACTTCACACTCAGGCGCATGCTTGAATGTTCGCTATTTATTCTGTGGAATTAACAATATTTTATTTTCAGTGTTTTATTTGTTTTTTTTAACTAATCACTTTAACAATTATAAAAATTAACAATTATCTGAGTTGCTTGGATATCTCACCACTGGAACCCGGAATTCGTGAGCTGTTATACTCAGAAATATGTGTTTAAATATGTAGCCAATTTTCTTTTTAATGTGTTACGAAGCAATTATATGTAACATAAACAATTTAATTTTATATTACAAAAAGTCTATATAGGTACGTATCTCCATGTAGATTTTAGTTAAATTACAGCTTGTCGAACTGAGAAATTCATTTTGTAATTTCAAAATAATTAGTAGAGTAATGAACTAATCACTTTTGCTACAATTGCAATTAATTTTAAACATAGAAATAAATGCAAAAGTATTTAAAGATACCATTTAGCTTCTCTGGAAGAGGGTGAAAAGTTAATTATCAAATATATGAGTACTTTTACAAATATCCTGAAGTTACAGAAGATTATGGTGAGAAGACGGAGTTCTTGTTCAATACATCCTGCATTACAGTGGAAACTACAGCGCCCACTTCATCTGGTACAACCTGTATATTTCAGTATTTCCATTGCTACTTGATAAAACATGCATAAAGACTCTAGCGTCTTGATCTACTGAAATAACACATGGTGTTCGGGAATTGATTTTGGTTAAAATAGGCACACAAAGAACACTTAAATTACTGAAAATATGCACTAATATATTTAAAATAGGTATTTGAGATACTTAATGAGATACTTAATAACCTATTTATTACATAATTAAATTACTTAAGTTTACCTGTAAGCAACAACAGGATATTTTTTCAAGGCATCAACTGTCATAGTCAGCCGCTTGTCAGAGAGAACATTTTTCATCGTGAAAAAAGAACGTTCTACTTCCACTGAAGTGATTCGAGCCTATTTAAAAACAAGCTATTTCGGAAGAACTCATACCAGTTACAACAGAACAGAACAAAACATCTTTCAGGATTTCGTGGAAATGTTGATTAAGACAAAGTAAAGTAGTTTTGAATAGTTCTGGCGAATGAGCTAAATATGCGCAATGGTTTCTGGTCCAGTTCATTTTCTGTTTATGCATTTATAGGGGTAACAAGTTATCTCTCTTACTTCCCAACTGAACACACTATAGGGACGGTTTACTGTACAGCTGTACCGTTCTCATCTTTCTCGCCTGCAATTGTTTGTTACATTTATGCAGCTGAGAAGTTACCTCCATCACAAATTTCCTAAACTTTCTCGCGCAGAGCGATACAAAGTCATTCGCCAGACTATGCAAAACTACAGCACTTCCCTCATCCTATTTCCTGGTATTTGTATGCCCGAGATAACCGACCGTTCCTTTCACTAATAAAGGTTGTGCTATTTAAAGAGGTTAAGGCAATGGGTTGAGGTGAAAGTTATCGGCTGCTTGAAAAGAAATAAATGCATAACAAGATTCTCAATAGGTATTTTTTTGAGGTGAACTTGCCATTTAATTTTTATAACTTTTTCCACTTCGAATATTGAAATTCTTTATTAAAATGCGTAAACAATCGCAAAAAAATACGTAACGATCCACAACATGCAAAATAAATAAATAAATAAATAAATTAATTAATTAATTAATTAAAAAGTTTTAAACCTCAAAGTAGGCAAAATAAAAACCGGTCCTACCGACCCCAAATGTATGGAAATTCTACCTGACTCTTAAATGTACCCACTCAAATGAAATGGAATCTGCCCAACTTCCGGGCATTGCCACGGATGGCCTATGTCGTTTAGGCGCGGACTCATGAGCGGGAGGTCCGGGGTTCGAATTTCGCCAGGACCTTCCTCCCCGACAGGTTTTTTCCAGGTTTTCCTCAGTCTTCATTAATGGCAAATGCCGGGGAGGCACCGTAAACTTAGGCCTGGAACGTTTCCATCCTTAAAAACATCCTTTCCCAATGTATCAATTTCATGTAGCGTTACTGTCCACCGCCTGTGGTGCCTCAGAAGTGAAAACGGGCGTTAAACACCATTCAAAAAAAAAAAAAAAATTCCAGGCTGTGCATATGACGTTGAAACTGATTCGAGTAAGTTAGAAATGCTGCGCACCGGCTCTGCCACTTGTTGCAACGCTTAGCCAGGCAAGTAAAATGCATTAAGTGATTAAGCTTTTTTTTTTTTTTTTTTTTTTTTTTTTTTTTTTTTTTTTTTTTTTACCACGGTGCGGCTCCATGTTTACAGTAATTATACTTGACATTTCCGGAATATGCCAGTTGCATCATTTCTGCAACAAACATTTAAATCCAGTTAACTCGTGCTGCACGTTGCCCTGTACAATTTTTTGAAACTTTTGCTTCTATATGATGTAGGCTGCCCCTGCAACTGTGTAAAATAGTGCCTGTTTCTTGAAGAATTTCCTCGTTTTGTTTCTAATATGCAAATTGCTTCGTAAATATCGTTCAAGTTGAGATTTAATCGCACGCCCGATATGCATGTCACAACTTTGGCAGAACAGTTTTGCCATCTGTCAATCTATGCTTTCAGCTTGTACGCTAATGTCATGGTTACTAACTGTCACACATTTTGATATTAAGAAAGGTAAATGTTTGAAACGAATCATTGGTGGCGACAATGAATTGTAATTTTGCTCTGAATGTGATAACAAGAAACTTAATAACGTCAAAGCTTGTAAATTATGTAATATGATGTAAAAAATTACAAAATATTTTAAAAAACTTGCAAAACAATTTTAAGGCAAAAATGTTATTTGTGTATATCGCAAACGTTTGTCTTTTTTGTCCATAAATATGTAGCAATAAAATATATAGCTTTACTGATAACCCTCAATAAATTTAGGATAACTAAATTAATACAATTATGTTTGATTGCGGCTTCAGTTAAAGCAACTCAGGAAGTTGCAGACAGAGATAAATGCACATGAAAAATGGATAATAATAATAATAATAATAATAATAATAATAATAATAATAATAATAATAATAATAATAATAACAATAATAATGAAATAGTAATATAGATTGCCTCCATGGTCTAGTGACAGTATTTGCGACTACTAATCCGTAGATCCTGGGTTCGAACCCCGGTCAGGTCAAGCTGCCTGGGTAAGATTTTTTTTTTTTTTTTTTTTTTTTTTTTTGAGTTTTCCCCTACTCTGAGAAGGTAAATGCCAGAGATAGCTTTAAGGCGCCAAGGACTCCGAGCTCATTTGCGCCATCATTAATTCACTTCATTTCATTCAGTCGGTCCTGGTGGTGTAGTGGTAACCATTCCTGTCTTCTAAATCCAAGATTGCGGATTTGATCCCGGCCAGTACTGATGCATTTTTCGGGCGTAAACAACCTAATTATGACTTCCTTCGGAAGGGAAGTAAAGCCGTGGGTACCGTGTCGTACATTTACTGCACGAAAAAGAACCTCAAGCCTGAAAAAAGAGACCTCTGAGCAAAATTTGTCGGCCGTTTCACGCCCTGAATTGAATGGCAAATGATGATCTGAGATTTAAAAGAGCGTCCGTAAATAAACAAAATTAAAAAAAAAATGCTCATTCATCCCCACAGACTTACACCTATTAATATTCTGCCTACACTCTACAGCCGTCGCGAGAAGACCGTGGCAGTCAAAGCGACAATAAATAAAACAGTACAAATATTTAATAATAATAATAATAATAATAATAATAATAATAATAATTGATTTTCTGCCTATTGATTAGGAATAATGAATTATTAACAGTTTTGTAAGGGACATCAGAATAACGTAAGGCTTTTCAATAATCGCTATCACCAATAATGAAATTCGCATTCCAGTATTTGTTATTGTCGATTGTGTACAGCGTAATATGTTAGATGTCATTAAAAATCTGTTGCACCTATAATTACTACAATTTTAAAAAAAAAATATTCTGCCTATCGTGTGCGTCTTCTCGCCCTACAGATTGGAAGTTATACAATCCCGGCGTTTTACTATCTCGTAAACAGTCCCCCGTGTCGTATCGATTTCGGCCGAATTGGCTGCTATGCTCCTCTCGGCGTGCTCTGACTCTGTGTTGCAGGGAAGAGAGAAATAGTGCTTATTTTGTGATATTTATTAAAGTAAAAAGCCTAATTATGTAAAAATCAATTAAATCGTAAATTACTATAACTCCCTTATAGGACGGTCTGGCGATTGAGGCGGATCCCTTGAGACCACCTGCATTTTCCATCGACAGTAAAATACAGATTTGCCTAGTTACCAATCACATATACAGAGTGTTAATGAACTACACCGAAATAATCTCAGAGAGTGTAGAGAGCAATTTGAGATAGGCTGTGTATGGTCCGCAACTAACATAACGCAGTTTTATGGTGTTAAACGTTTTGGCATCAGATGCTGATAATTCAGTGTTAAAACAAAGCCACGTGAAAAAGTAGTTTAGAATGTCTTTAAAATTCATTGTTAGCATTGAAATTCGATTTTCCGCAGCACGTTATCAGCGTTTTCAAGATTTAGTGCCTTAAAAATACCTCAAATCTTGAACTTATCATTTGACAGTGCGACACTGAACATCCATTAACTGCTTTCTTGCATTATGCAACATACTCTAGAGGCAGCTCATTGCTTGTGTTAATACATAACACAAAGCTGATGTTCCGCAGGCCGCGGGTTCATTTCTTGTCATGTCGTTATTTTTGTTTTTTTATTTAATATGAAATGCTCCGATATGCATACTAAAGAATTGTGAATGAAATCTACTTAATACTTTCAAGTTTTATTCTCTTTTTCTTAACAATGAATGTATTACCAACATACAATGGTTAATACGCTTACTACTAACATGATGCCTAAAACTTAATTTACGCGAGACATATTCAGGACACGATTTTCATTGGTAAGTGCAATAACTACAAGGATGTAATTGCATGATTTGTATTTTAAGATTTAATGTACAAACTGAAACATCAACTTAAAACGTAGGCTAAAAGCTGTATTATTAGACCCTAATCAGAAAAAATAAATGATGAACGGGACTGGAACTCGTAAACAAATGACCATCTCTTACTCAATTGATTGATTTAATTTATTTATGAACGCCCTTTAACACCTCAGGTCATCAGCGCCCCATTCAATTCCGGGAGTGAAACGGCCGACAAATTTTGCTCAAGATATCTCTTCTTTCAGGCTTGAGGTTCTTTTACGTGCTGTAAGTCGGTCCTGATGGTGTGGTGGTAACCATACTTGCCTTCTAAACCCAAGGTCGCGGGTTCAAACCCGGTCAAGATCAATGAATTTTTTCGGGAGTAAAAATCCTAAGTAATGGCTTCCTTCGGAAGGGAAGTAAAGCCGTGGGTCCCATGTCGTACATTTGCGGCACGATAAAGAACCTCAAGCCTGAAAGAAGAGGCCTCTGAGCAAAATTTGTCGGCCGTTTCACTCCCTGAATTGAACGGGACACTGATGACCTGAGATGTTAGACAGCGTCCTTAAATAAAACAAATCAACAAGCAACTGTTTAAAGTTAATATTTAAGTTAAATTGAGCAAGTACTTAGCCATTATATGTTTATGGGTACTTGGAATTTATCATTACTATTCTTAATGAATTTGGTAAAGTGCTTGCCAGGTTACTGGATTTTTATGTGGATGTTAAAACAGTTTGCTATTGATTCTGTTATTTAAAACATTATTGTGCGTTAACTTCCCGGTCATGTCCTAGTCGCTTCCTAATTTAAACGTTCATAAATGAGGAGTGTTTAACGCCCGTTTTTACTCCGGAGGAACCACGGGCGGTGACACTAATGATACATGAGATGAAATGATAAATTAGGAAAGAATTAATTTTTAAGGATGGAAACGTTCCGGGCCTAAGTTTAGGGCACCTCTCCTGCATTTGCCTGAAAAAAAAACCCAAATCACGGAGATCGGTCCTGGCGGGATTCGAACCCCAGACCTACCGCTCGAGTCCGCGTCTTAACAACCTCGGCCTCTCGTGGCGGTTTTAAACGCTCTGAAAGCATCATATATGTCTTATAACAAATCATAATTTTTGTAAGAAATCTCAAAGTCGCTTTGCACTGTTCAAACTGAAACCCTTCCTATGTGAGGAAAACAGCCAAGGAGGAAAAAATATTAATAAATGTTCATACTTACTGAACTCCCATAGTTTGACAGAGATGTGCACTAGTTCATCGAGATTTGAGCCGGCGCTGCTAGGACCGTATCTTAAATAGTAAATTGTGCTAGTTGTAGGTCGCATTCAGGAATTAATCTGATCACATGAAGGTCAGTAAGGCAAGCACTGCAACAGTTGCTTAATAGAACATCTTTTTGAATTTTATTTGTAACACACATAACGAATGACGGCTAAAAAGTCTTGGGAGCATCGCAGGTTTAAAGTTTATCGGAATGTAAGACGTAAGCGTGCAGCAGGGGCGTGGAGGGAAAGGAGAAAGCGAAAATTGATGATCGTTATTTGAATTGCAGCATTTTAAGCTAGAAAGCTGTCGAATACATAATGACTAGGTTTAAACTTCCAATATTTACAGGGCGTTAACATCACATATGGCTCTAGCGCGAATCGTTTTACAGCAAAGAAGTACAGAAACTGTACTGTTTATGGGTTTTATTAAGTTCATTAAGTACGCTACTTCTGATTTCATTTTTACTTCACTTAAACTTGGTAACGAAACACAGAAACAGGACACTCAAGTGAGAGCGTCTTATTTTTAAATAATTGTTTACACTGTTCCACTTTCACACTCACTCGCTAAGGTTTCTGAAAGTGTTGGAATTAATAAGTAATTCCAACATCGGAGGTACATAAAGGTTGAGAAATCTCGACTAAAGCTCTCACAAATTGGTCCTAATGCGTTCTCTTTTATTTCTATATACAAAGAGTAAATTTATCGAATTATTCCAAATTAAAGTTAAAAGTACTTACAAAGAAATACTAACTGTAGGATTATGATGACGCTGAGTCACCGCTAGGAGCTGATCTTTCACGACTCACAGGAACTGCACACACATACTTCGTTCTAATGTTAACTGGTGGTGTGTAAATTATTTTGACTTATCTAAACTTTGATTCTAAATTTGTTCCATCGTTTTGTATTTTCTAGATGGTTTCTTTTGGTTAGGAATTATTATTAAATTGGTTCATTAATCTGCGAACTATTGTTATTATGTTACCGTATATAATAACTTATATTTCTCAAGAGTTCTGTATATGGTTAAGTGATTTTTGCAGGAAATGTTAATCATATCCCGTTTAAAGACTCTCGCACTTTAACTTATGTGTCTTGCTTTCCAGATTGTTAGGTTTAATTGGACACAAACTGGTTAGTTATTCTTTTCATGAATTTAGTCAGTATTACTATTTATATTCCGAATAATTTTTACTCTTGTTTAACTTATAACTTATTCCTCAACATTTAGTCACGATTCGCCTTTATCCGTTTTCCTGGTTTTGCCTGTTGACTAAAAAGCATGCACTAACTTGTGAAATGTAATTAACCACTGGTTTAGTAAAATATTTTAAAACGAATATTGTGTTTTTTAAATAACACAATATTCGTTTTAAATGCTTTGTTGAAATCTATAAAGGTCAGACACATTTCTAAATGAATTTTTTTCACTTCGCCGTTATATGGTTAAGTAGTGTCATGTGCTGTAGACATAGACATTGGTAGTAATAAATGAATTTAAATGAAATTGCGTTTTCAAAAATGTAAAACTCAAACATAAAATGCTGCAAATGGAAGTTTACCGGTTTGGCTGTCGTCTTCATTTCAAATGCATCTTTTGAAGAAGGAGGTTGCTTTAATTTGCTGACTTTGTGAATAGCACTGCTGATTTCACGTTCACTTCTTGCTCATCCCTTGATTACTCCTGGGAATAAAAGCGACCCTGTCGTCATCTTTTAGATCTTGGTGTCTTTTAGGTAGCAGCTGAGCTGTAAATGTCTTTGTTCTTTTAAAAGATTAAACGAATGATACCAACTAACTGCCGAAACAGCACGTTTTCCTTTATTGTAATTTCCTCTTTTGTTACCTTAAAGGCAGTCTCTTATCATTCACACGGTATTAATGCTGTCTTTTCGATTTTTGTTCCTGCGAAAATCTCCCATGACTTTAGTATAACTAGCTCGTTTTCCATCACATAACGACCTGATTTTGCATCTTCGTTTTTGTGCAGTTTTATAGGACCTTTGTTCCTTTTTTTTTTTTTTTTTTTTTTTGGGTTAGTTTTATTTCTCCATTGACTTTGTTCGTATAGTACTAGTTCATTTATATATATATATATATTAAGAATTTCCTTTTATCTGGCTAACTTTTCTATCATTTCCAAATATCCACCATTACCCCCTTCCGTAAATAAATGATTGTAGATATTTACTTTCTATTCAGTTTAACTTGAAATTTACTGATATAGTATAATATTAGCATTAGAGGTTTACCAATTAAAAATGGTATCAGGACGCTTCACGAAATCATCATCATTAGTAGTAGTATTGTTATTAGTGTTGTTAACAGAAGCTATTTATATGAATAATATTAATTCAAATACAAATTAAGAAAATAACGGCTGATTTAACGATTGTTGTGGGCACATACCCAGTCTTAACATTTCCATATTTCCCTCTTCCCCCGCTTTCTGTTGTCGATTGGCGTGATCATCTGTGAGCGATGATGTAATATCCATGACCTAACGTAAGATACGGTGTTTCATGTACAAACCGCTGATTTTTATGAACATCACAGAAGAAACATTAGTTACCAATAATTATTTTTATTCCAACTTCTTTGACGATTAGGCTCATAGCACTAAAACGAGATTCTCATTCAATGGTGTTGCAAGGTATGACTTTAATACTTCTTAGGTTATATGGCCGGTGTTATAATTAAAACAGTTAAAATCTTACGGGCTGTTTTGCTGTGGTCCATAGTTTCATATGCTACCATAGCTTTTCACCAAATGTTGCGGTTAGCATCACCAGTGGACGATGAGTAACACCTGACTGCTAAAAGACGACAATAGCGATCAGTCTCTGTCTGGATTTAGAATGTAGATGTTGGGCGAAAGTTAGAGGGGGGAGGAGGAGAGAGGGTTAGATGTTTGTTTTTAAGCACCGTTTCCATGTTACTTAGGTAACACCCGCCGTCTCTGTTAAAGTTGTTCAGATGTTGTATTTCCAAAGCCTCCCTCCTGGCTAGATTGAAAAAGCCTTGTGTTTTTGCAACCATTTCTGTTTTATTAAAGTGTATGCCATGGCACGTTCTGCTACAACGGGCTGATCAAGGCGAAGGTGTCACTGATGTTCCCCCAATCCTTTTTTAATCGATCTTCAGGTCATGCATATGTACACTTTGCCACACTAGCATGGTACTTTATAAATTCTCGTAGTGTCAAGAGGATGGCTAGGGTCTTTTGCATTTACCCGAATTTAACAGTTGGTATGAAGATAGATAGTATGAATTTTTCTTTAATATACTGCGATGCCTACAGTAATATTTTCTATGTAAGAAAAACTTCGGGTTTTTTTTTTTATTTGAGTAGGTGTTAGATATCGTTTGCTTAGGGCAGATGGGTCTGTCATATCTTTGTTACTATATCCATTGGCCTTAAAACTATCGCCAATATACACGCAATTAGGTCATGTTTAAGATTTTCTGGTTCTGTGATGATTTTTATTGCCAGCTTCGCCTAAATAGTCATGGAAACTACTTAGATTTGTTAAGTTCGTTAGCAAGTCGAAATTGTACGAACGCTTTTTATTGTAGTTTAATATTTCTTATAATGAAGTTGAAGAAAATGTATTAGGCCGGTGCCCGATTACATTCCTGGATATCCGACATTAAACTATTATTTATCTTCTTAGGGCCGTTGGTTTATAAAAACTATAGTGCCAGGATAGCTCCACAAGTTTCCAGCCTAACCATTTTCTAGGTATGATAAACACAAACTATATTTCACTTTTCAATATAGTTACCTTTATTGCTATACACTTCTCACATATTTGAATTAACATTTCAACCCCCCCCCCCCAAAAGAGTCAGTAATCTTGTCTATAAAATGGTCATAAATAGCATCCATCATTTCGTCACACTTAAATTTCCTTCCTCCAAGGTCCTTCTCGAGTTTTGATAAGAGGAAGATCTGGGAGCTAGATCTGGGCTGTAGGGTGTATGGTCGATCTCCTTGAAGACATATTTCTTCACAGCTTCCTTTGCAACAAGAGCTGTGTGCACAGGCGTGTTGTCGTGGAAAAGGCGCACCCACCACTCAGCTTTCCTCGCCTTTTCTCTTTGATGGAAGCACGTGGTCTGTGCAGTAGGCCAGCATAATACTCCCCATTTACTGTGTTCCTCTCCTTGAAGTCATTGAAGAGTATTCCTTCACAGACCCAAAAGATTGTGGCCATGATCTTCTTGGATGACCGAGTGACCTTGGCCTTTAGAGGCGGTGCTTCGCCAGGTTTACGAGACTCCGTTGATTTTCTTTTGGACAAGGGATCATAGTAGAAGACCATAGTTCCATCTGCTGTAACAATGATTTACAGAGCTTCTCTCTCGTTGGCACGGCAGAGCTCCAAAAATGCCTGACAACGGATGACTCGTTGATGCTTTTGGACTGAGGAAAGAAGTCTAGGCATCCATTTTGCACTAACCTTATTCATATTTAAACGATCACGAATAACTCGAATGACTGTTGGTTTAGAAAGGTGCAACCTTGCTGCTATTTCTGTAATTTTAAGCCGCCGGTCTTCCATAATGTCTGCTTCCACAAGAGCGATGTTTACAGGAGTGAGCATCTCCAAGGGTCGGCCTGCACGCTGTTCGTCTTCAATACTTTCTCAACCCATTCGAAAAAGTTGGCCCATTCTTTTATGGTAGAATATGAAGGGGATGCTTCCCCATATACACCGTCCAATCGCTGTTTAATTTTATTTGGAGTAAGTCCTTATTTTTTAAGAACTTAATAACAGCTCGAAACTCCATTTTGAATATGTCACAATCGTCTACACACAGCCTTTTTTATGCAACTAAATCTGAACAAGTGAATACAGCGGAGCGGAAGTTAAAGCTGCAGACACCAGATAAGGCTTTTGTTTAGGTGATAATCCTTATCGACGAGACGGAAACTTATGGACATACTCTCATAGGCAAATGGTTTAAAACTAACAGTTACTGCTCATTGGCAGTTCAACTATACACGAAGTGATGTGTGTTCGCAAAGCGGAAAACGCTGCTGAATCTTTATACACAAGTTCTAAATAACATTATTTCTTGTATTCATCTATCTATCATTTTTTAATGCAGAAGCCAAAATTAACTTTAAACGTATAGATGTAGCTCTGTGAAATAGAATAGCAATCTTTGCCCACACTTTGCTTGTAACAACGGACTATAATATTGTAGAGTTATTATAGAGTTTTCCCTGTTAAGTCCGCATTCCTATTATTATCTATTTTCTTTACAAGATTAACAAGTGATTCATAAGTAATTTTAAGGAGATCGCGTGCGGCACAAACAGGAAATAATTATTTGGAAAGGACTAAGTCGCAAGTCTTTGCTCCAGAAACAGGTCAAGTGGTAATTGGTAACTTCGATATGATCGGATCGCCCCTTCGTTTATTAAAGAGTCCTTCTACCTATGGCATGCGTGTCGTAAATTAACGGCACATATAAGAACCTCAAGCATGAAAGAAGAGGCCTCTGAGTGAAATCGGCCGTTTCATGCCGCTAATAACCAGAGGTGTCAAAGAAGTGTTCTAAGCAAAAACCAAATAAAAAAAAAAACTATGGTATAGGAAAATAAAATGTACCTACATTTACATTAAGAAAAACACCTTTTTTTTTTCTGGCTCCGGCAGGGCAGATGTGTATTCTGCAGTATTTCCTCACTTTGTACATTTTCTTCCTGCATTAACAATAGCAATATTTTCATTCTGAACATTATCTAAGATGCTCAAATTTAAACATTAGTATTCTGGTCTCTGGTCTCTGGCAAGCGTAGACTTGAGGAGCACACAGTCTTTATTTGAAATAACAAAAGTGCAACGGAATTTTCTTTACAAAAGATATCATGAACTTATGTTTACAATGCTCACAAAGATTGCAAAGTTATCCATATAAATTAGTTTCGTAAATATAGGTTATTATATTTCTTCTAAAACAGAACTCAGTATCCCAACAGGTACACAGGGCAAAAGAAACATTAAAAGCAGCTTTCAAAACCAGGGGCGAGATATCTAATGCAACTTACGCTCTTAAAATTGCTGACAAGTATGAGAAGCGATTGCACGTTGTACCAACTGATTGTGCAATGCATTTTTAGTTTAGTTTCTGGATCACTGACCAGAGTCCGTCTATATCCTTGTGAGCACTCATGAACCGCAGAAGAGAAAACTATTGTAAGTGCTTGTGAGATTTTCGGAGAGAAAACGGGAGATTTTTTTTTTTTTTTTTTTTTTTTTTTTTTTTTTTTTTTATCTTGCAAATTGTGCGAACTTCTGCATATACCTCTCGTATATTTTGATAATTTGTTTCCTGACTTTCGGACCAACGGATTTTTCTGTGGACAAATATGTCTTTTCTTTTCTTTCTTTCTTTCTTTCTTTCTTTTTTAATATAGATGACCGCTCATTGACATATTTGCATAGCTATGTGTTACAATGAATAGACTAAAGCACTACAGTTGTTGTTATTAGATTATATAGAACCGGGTGTTATTTCATATGTATAAGACAGGATCAGGATTTCAAATACTTGGTACCGCCAGGGGTGGCCGAAGTCGTTAAGGTGCGGACTCGCAAGCAAGAGGTCTGGGGTTCGAATCCCGCCAAGACCGTTCTCCCTGACCGAGGTTTTTTCCAGGTTTTCCTCAGTCATCATAAATTACAAATGTCAGGGAGGTACCCAAAACTGAGGACTGGAACGTTTGCTTCCTTAAAAATAAATCCTTTCCCAATATATCACTTCGTTTTATGTATCATCAGTGTCCACCGCCTGTGATGCCTCAGCAGTAAAAACGGTCGTTAAACAGCATGGTGAATATAATACGTTTATATAATGGGTGATTGTTTTCTTCGTGGGATCGCTTCACCGGTAACGGTCGGTCGGTCGGTTCAAGCTGGTACCGCGGAGAACGGCAGTCAGAAAATCCGCAGCTATGATTGTCGCTTAAGCTATTACTAATGCTTAAGCACTTAAACGGTACATTTAATCACCATTATCAAGCAAGAAGATGCTGGAATTGCCTTCTGTAACTGGTTTATGAAATTAACCATTACCCTCAGTGAGAAATGAACTTCTTTATAGACGTCATTTTTCAATTCATCTAATGTCTAATGCGTGTGGATATGTCCTGTACACTTTTCCTTTAACGTTCTCTAGAGATGAAAATCGCAGGGCGTTAAATCGGGGGACCAAGGGGAGCATATGTGGTTATCGTCGAAATATTTCATGAATTGCTGCGTGTGCCGTTGCAGAGACCTGTTAAAAAGTCGCAAACCTACGTTTCCTCACAGTTTATTCACGCAAAATGAGTTACACAATATTCTTCACATACTATATGCTATGTATTGTTTCTTAAAAAAATGAGCGTCTATTATTCTCTCGCCGCAAAGGGCGCACTATCTTTTGATCATGCTTAGAGTTCCTGGTAAAGCAATAGGTTTGTCTGAACTTCAGCATGGTTGTTTAGTGAATTGACATACAACCTTAGATGGATTCGTCTGTAAAGAAAATTTGATTAATCTTATCCTTCATGCACACTATTCAAACTCCATTCACAAAAATCTACTCCCGGATGCAGGGTCACCCGATTTAAGTTCTTGCACTACAGTAATGTTATAGTTTTAACTTGAGTAGCTTTGTAGCCGTTCGAACACAGGAATGCAACATTCCCATTTACTGAGAAAAAAGTTGAAGTGTTTTTTGGATAAGTTTCAGAGCATGTGCAATATTAGCTAATGTTTCTCCTGTGAGTACTGTAAGTAGCTGTGTACCGGTTTTTTTAATAAAGAACCATCCCGTTTTACAAAATGTTTTGTGAATCGAACTTCAACTTCAAACCTTTTATATCAGAAAAGTTCTCTTGAAACAATCTGCATACATCACGAGACACTGTACGCACGTACGAATCGTTAATAAATAGCTAAATTGAGCCATATTAATGTAATTATTACACTGTGCTACACCTCCCAATGAGTGCTTAATACACAATACACAAGAATAGGCCCATACGTTCCTACAGTTAAACGCATACTGACCTCCCCTCCGGCTCCCCTGCCGGCTTTAACTCATAAGAATGAGACGAGAACTGCAGAACTCTGTCAACTGCGCGTTGAGCGCTCACGCGACGGAAATATTAATCATATGCGGTAAAACATCCTTATATACTTCTTGAATATTTGAAGTAGGTTTTCTGCAATTTGTTAATGCAGGTTTTTCTTGCAAAAGATGACCGCTAATGGACATTCCTATCACCTATTGTATTTCTATATTATGAGTATATTGATTCAGTGCAGTGGTTACTTTTCCGCTTTTAACCTCGGGTACAGCAAGGAAGGCGGAATGGCTAGTCAGTTAGCACAGAACCAGAACAAGATGGATGCCAAGCTGAATTAGTGATTAGCCAGGCTGTGTGCGGTTGTTGCGTATCTACCCTTTATTAGGGTTTAATTGCATCGTTGAGGGGGTTGTTAGAGAGCGTTGATATTGTGTAGCGAACAGATTTGATGGAGGTAGTGGTCAGACCTGGACTGTAATAAATGGATCTGTTGTCCGGGATGTTTCTAAGTATTCGCATGGAACGATTAAGGTCACAGAACTGACTATTGTATTGATAGTTTGAAGAACTTGCTAGCGTAATTTAATGATTGGGCGCCACTTGAAAGACAGGTTATGTTTATACCGTTGAAAGATTGAAAAATATTGTTATGAGGTTCTCGCAGTCCAGGGATGGCACTTTGAACCTTGGTTTAGGTCTGATGCGGCAATCATAATCTCCGAGTCAATGGATGAGGGTCATCTTTTGTTGTGCCTAGCTATTCTAAAAAGGTATAGATTTCATTCTTCATGTATGGAAGAATGAGTTGTGCAGTAGTCTTGAGGGAAAGCAGCGGTTTACAGAATGGAGGACATGCCATCAAAGAAGTAGCAGCCAACAATCTGTAGAAATGCTCCAGATTTCACATGGGGATCATCAGAGCTCTGAAAAGACGCATCTTTAAATGAACAGGCATCGAAGTGGAGAGAGACAAAGGGAGCAGCTGAGTAATTTCTCCCTGTACGCTGTGAGCAGTTTTTCTGGGTGACCATGAAAAGTTGACCTTTATCCAACTATACGTTCAAACAAGAAAGGTATGCTTTGCTGTCTAAATGTGAGTTTACGTTTGCTAAAAACAATGGCGCGATTTTCCCCTGGTTAACTGGCATTCGTCAACGCCTGCAACATCTTTCAGTTAGATGTAATATTCCTTGCATTGAATTAATAGCTCGTAAGTCCTTGTCTATTTTGAAGAGCAGGATGTCCTGTGTGTGCGGAAAGTCTGCCACGTAAATGCCGAATAGTATTGGGGATAGTATAGAGCCTTTCACTGTGTATGTGCAGAACTGTTTCCCTCCACAAGAGCTTTGAATGCTCGGTGTTTAACGTGGAAGTGTAGTAGCTGTATGTATGTTTCCGGAAACTCAAGTGAGGTGAGTTTGTAAAGGAGCCTGGGATCCCAAGTAATACAGAATGCCCTTTCAAAGTCCAAAGATAGTGCGGGGATAAATGTTGGACAACAGAGTACCCAGAACGAAATCCGAATTGGTGGGGAGGGATTGCTTGAATGCCTTAGCGCGCGCACACACACACACACAGAGAGAGAGAGAGAGGGGGGGGAGAGAGAAGGGGAGAGAGAGAGAAAGGGAGAGAGAAGGGGAGGAGGGGGAGGGGGAGGGAGAGAACTCTCAGCTACACACTTTCCCGTTGTAGCCAAGTGAACCATTCTTGCCTGCAAACTACAATGCATCAAGCGAACATTTTACGCTATAATTTACATGAATAAACCGAGGGCGCCAAAAAATGTATACACACTTTCACAGTAGATATCTATTTAATATATTTCAAAGTTGGACCGAAAAACAACAGTAATATGTAGTATGATGTTTTGTAAACAGATGCATTATGATAGCGTTGCTACGTGACAAGCAAATCAATAATGAACAAATGAAGCCAAGATTATCGTATGATGTTCTGTAAACATATCTGATTCACATTACGTTATGCTAGCGTCGCTACAACAAAATGGAGACAAGATTATCGTTTGAAAACAGCGGAAAGCAATTTTGAAGTGATATTGGAAAACTGGCAATGTTGTTAAAGTTCAAAGGCAATGGAGAAGTGTGTACAGAACAGAACCGTCAACACGAGTAACAATTGCACATGTTCGAGACAACTTTAAGACTCATGGAACCGTATATCGTAGAAAACCAGCTACATTGGCAGCGCTTCGGGAAGAAATTGAAACGACATGTGCTGCAATCGCTGAGGACACTTTCGCAAACGTTGCTCAGTCAGTAGTTCAACGTACTCAGAAGTGTATCGACGCCGAAGGTGGGCATTTTGGGCAACTATTGTAACTGTAAAAGTCTAAGTAGATTAGTACTCATCATTTTGTGATTGTACGAAGTCAGTTTTGTTATGTTAACACAGTTTTTTTTTCTTTGTTTGAAGTGTGTATACAATTTTGGCACCTCTGTATATTCATGCATATAAAGACCTGAAATACTATCTCAAATTATCAAATTCTTTGTCAAAGTCATATTCTTTTGAATCTGAATTTCTTAAATGCATTATGACATCTATGATGGTGTTTTCGAATGGGTCGAGAAATCTCACTTCTGAAAACATCGCTCTTGTGGAAGGAGAAATTATGGAAGACCGGTGGCTCAAGGTTATAGAAATACCAACAAGGTTGGGCCTTTCTAAAACAACAGCCTTCGAATTATTCATGAACATTTAAATATGGATAAGGTTAGTGCAAAATGGGTGCCTAGACTTCTTTCCTCAGTCCAAAAGTAGCAACGAGTCATCTGTTGTCAGGCATTTTTAGAGCTCTGCCGTGGTTCTGCAAATCATTGTTACAGGAGATGAGACTGTGGTCTTCTACTATGCTCCCTTGTCCAAAAGAGAATCAATGGAGTGGTGTAAACCTGGCGAAGCACCGCCTCTAAAGGCCAAGGTCACTACTAAGAAGATCATGACCACAATCTTTTGGGACTGTGAAGGAATACTCTTTATTGACTTCAAGGAGAGGAACGCCACAGTAAATGGGGAGTACTATGTTGGCCTACTGCACAGACTACGTGCTTCCATCAAAGAGAAAAGGCGAGGAAAGGTGAGATTTGGTGTGCGTCTTCTTCACGACAACGCGCCTGTGCATACAACTCTTGTTGCAAAGGAAGTTGTGAAGAAATCTGGCTTCAAGGAGATCGACCATCTACCCTACAAACCAGATCTAGCTCCCAGTGACTATTTCCTCTTCTTAAAACTCAATAAGGACCTTCGAGGTAGGAAATATAACGTGACGAAGAAATGATGGATGCTGTTTAGACCTATTTTGCAGGCAAGACTTCCGACTATTTGGGGGGGGGGGTTGAAATGTTAATTCAAAGATGTGAGAAGTGTATTACAATAAAGGGTAATTATATTGAAAAGCGAAATATAGTTTTTGTCTTTATCATGCCTAGAAAATGGTTAGGCCGGAAACTTATGGATCTGCCCTCGTATATGTCAAATAGATGCGGTAAAATGTTAAACACAATGAATTTTTAATTTGGCTGCTGAAGAAATAGGAGAGAAATTTCTAATTATATAATGTTATCACATTTATAATAATCTCATATTTTAAGACAAATCCATAAGCGTTTACAATAATTTATGTTCTGAGAGTAACCTAAGTATTTCCTTGAACTGCAGATATACCGTTTCAGTGCGATTTGCCTTCGTTGGAATTCAATCTAAATTAGTTAGTAATATTAAATATGAAGGTATTTTACTTTCAGGTATAAGAATGAGAGAGCCAAATGCCTAGAAAACAAGAAAAACTAATTAAGGCAAGCTGGACACTTCTAGATAATAGTTATTATATTATACATTGAAATTTTCAACAATTTTTGCATTTAGTTTGCATTATAAATCGTGCTCCTACTATAAAATTCACCATAATTATAAACGACAATTTTCTTTCAATATCAGTACAGTGTTTCACATAAATCTTGGCGTCAGTAATTTTTTTGGAATTGAATTTTACCCTAATGCGGAATCGGGTTTTTCTAACATTTATTCTTTCCTGTATTAATTTTTGCTAACAATTATGTTAATATATATTTTAATAAACATAGTACTAGAGCATAATTACAAATTTCGGCTTGAAAACCATAGATTTGAGAGCGAAATGGAGAGTTTTTCATGTGTGTTACACTAATTCTTTCAAAAAGATGTGCCTAGATATTAATGAATTCATCTAAAAGAAAAATTTTTTGGCTGTTCATAGCCACCACAACTGAAAAAGACTACTGTAATTTAAATGCTTAAGAGTCTTCTGTTTTCACTTCAGACTACCTTGAACTTTAAACGAAAACATCAAGTTTGCTCAAGAGAAAATTACTGCTTTGAAAGCTGAGGTTCTATGAGTAGTAGATACAAGAGCACTCACCGAGTAAAAGTTTCCAGTGCTCTTGTTTTCGGCCTATAGGTAAAAACTTCTACTCTCTGACATGAACAAAAAGTTCACATTAATTATTTAAATGCAACATTATAATTGCATTAAGAGAGCAAAAATGCAATTGCATGGGAACTTACAGGACTGTTCGTAAGTGTGAAAAATAAAAAATACAGAGGCTGCCAAAAATGCATACACGCTTCAAGCAACAAAAACTGTGTTAACATAAGAAAACCGAATTCACACAAACAGAAAATGATGAGCACTAATCATCTTAGACTTTTACAGTTACAACAGTTGCTCAAAATGCTCACCATCGGCGTCGATATACTTCTGAGTACATTGAACTACTGATTGAGCAACGTTTGCGAAAGTGTCCTCAGCGATTGCAGCACATGCCGTTTCAATTTCTTCCAGAAGTGCTGTCAGTGTAGCTGGTTTTCTACGGTATACATCATCCTTAAGAGTTCCCCATACATGGAAGTCCAACGGTTAGATCCGGAGAACGCGGTGGAAACTCAATTGGACCTCTTCGTCCTATCCAGTGCGCGGGGCTTGTTGCTGTGATTGGTCTCCCAGATCTGCCCTTGTGAACATCACATACCGTACCATGAGTCTCAAATTTGTCTCGAATGCGTGCAATTGTTACTGGAAATGGCGGTTCTGTTCTGTACACACGTCTCCATTGTCTTTGAACTTCTACAACATTCTTAGTTTTTCAATACCACTTCAAAATTGCTTTCCGCTGTTCAAACGATAATTTTGGTTTCATTTTGTTGTAGTGACGCTAGCATAATTATGTGACTCACATCTGTTTACAGAACATCATACTACACATTGCTGTTGTTTTTCGGTCCAACTTTGAAATATATTAAATAGACATCTACTGTGAAAGTGTGTATAAAATTTTGGCGCTGTCTGTATATACTTTTGGGGAAAAAATACACAATCTCTTTTAAATAAGTACAGTTATTCAAATTGTTTTCTTATTAGTTTATCCCATTCATAAATGCTATTTCTTCAGCTCCGCAAAATATGCATTTGAAATGCCCTCTTCATTTGCTGAGAATTCCTTTCTTGCAGTCGCTTCTTCCTGTTGGGGAACAGGAAGTAGTCCGTGCGAGTCAAATTGGAAGAGCATGGTCGATGGGAAAAGATTTCTTACCTTAAATCCAATAATTTTGAAGTCGCAACCGTAGACCTGTGCGTTGACGCGTTATCGTGACGCAGCAGTGTTTTTCTTCGCCAAATGAGGAACGATTCTTCTTGATCGCGTACTTAATCGCTCCAGTAGTGTGCCGTTATATTTACCGATTTATGTTTTTGTCTTTTTCCTAAAAATTAAATTACAAATACGGCTTGTCAATTCCAAAACACGGTCGCAAACACTTTCTGAGGGTTTTGTTTTTGCTTTCTCCGTTTGCAACCTACTATTTCGACTACTCATCTATGTTTCTGGCGTGTAGTGGTGGTTTCCGTTTAAATAGCTCCAAAATTTCCGCAGAAGTGACAAATCATTCTCTCTCTCGGTAAATCGTTAGCACCCACATCGCCGATAACTGTTTCCCTTGTCAATGATTGTGCAAAATATTATGCACCCGATTTCCAAAAATGTCCACAGCTTCAGCAATTTCCCGCACCTTCAGTCTCCGATACTCAGCACTCTAGATTTGTTCAGTAATTTCGAAAGTAGTTACTTCAGTCAGATTGCCAGGAGCGGCCCGCATCGGTTGCGCTCATTCGACCACTGCTAAACTCACTAAAACATTTAAGCAAAGATGCATATTTGCCACAATGTTTGTCTTTCCGGAAGTTCAAGACACTTACGTGTGATTTTACTCGCAAAATACAGAAACTTTCCACGTCCTCCCGTGCAGAAAATGTTTCACCTTACATTTAAATGAAAAACCCTTTCGTAGCTACTAATTGGTATTGCTGATGACTTTAACATATCTTATAAATATTATTTGCAGAAATTAACATTTAAATAACACAATTTGTCAAATGTTTTTGTCATTGCAACACAAACAGAAGTATTTTCGTTTGCGCTGCGTTTCATTGCCTGCAAACTAATAAGTCGCATATTTTTGTTTTCCAATCCCTGGGTATCTCCATTACGATTTCATCTTGACTTTCTCATTTATAATTCTCTAACTTTGTTCATATTATTGCGTTAAATGTAAACAAAACCTCGGTTGTTTTGATTTAGCACAGGAAAGTATCCTTCTTTAAAGCTATCCATATTTTTATGATAAACTCAATGTAATTAACGTTGCGACTGTGTTGTCTTCTTACTTCATGTGAGAGCTTTTCTTGTTAACTGAGTATTCTCTAAAAATTTTACCGGCTCTCTTGGTACCTTCCAATTTTACTCTGTATGGTGCTTCAAAGTTAAACAAATAAAATAGCCTTCACCGGAAATAATTACTAAATTCTAAGGTTTCAGAATTAATGTTTTTTTTTAACTAATATCCATATTTTTATTTTTATGCTTGTAACATGTTTTACTTTTTAACTACTATTTAACTTGTACTTCTCCACCACAGTTCGTTCCTGTTACTTTTCCAAAACTGATATTTTTACTTCCTTAACCTTATGAATTTAATATTTTGGAACTACCGTTTCTTTTCTGTGCTTATCACCTTGTAATAAACTACCTTGGTCTTATTCATTGTATATTGTCATATCATATTTTATATACCTTAATTTACATACTTGTCCATTCATTAATTATTATTAAACGATTTAATTTTCAAATTATGTTCAATAGTTTCGGACAAAAACAAAGGACAAGTTTTAAGGTTAAAAATAATATATTTGCATATTACTATGCTTTGTACTGTTAAACGCAAAATAAATTAAGATATCTATATTATTAGTAATAAAGCGAATGTGAACCGCGTGTATTACCGCAGTGCATTTCACCCTTAACTGCATTGTTGGATCCATAGGCTAATTCTTCCTTGTGTGCGGGCAATGTTTGTAGTATTGGTTCGATTATCTTATTGCGCCTGAGTTCTCTATGTAGCTCAATTTCTGAAAGTGCTGGCCTCTTTTCATCATTGCCGCTTAAATGTGTAGTGTGTGTGTGAGAGAGAGATAGTCGCTGACAGAAGCAATAATACAATTTACATTTACATTATATGAAAAGACCGCCATGGGTGGACGAGGTCGTAAAGGCGCGGGCTCGTGAGCGGGAGGTCTAGGGTTCGAATTCCGCCAGGACCGTTCTCCCTGACTGAGACTTTTCCAGGTTTTCCTGTCCTCTTAACTGGCAAATCCCGTAGAGGTACCTAAACTTAGGCCTGAAACGTTTCCTTCTTTAAAAAATCATTTCCCAATATATCATTTCATCTCGTGTATCATCAGTGTTCACCGCCTGTGTGGTGCCCCAATAGTAAAAACGGGCGTTAAACACTACTCAAAAAAAAAAAAAAAATAAAAAAAAATAAAAAACCAGCAGCCGAGCTGGTAATATGGACAAACACAGGTTGCGTCGGGTTTACTAAGCCCTGGGTCCAGGGGTGTACACAGAGGTCTGTGCCACTTCGTGGGTTTTTGCATTAGGACGGTACCTTGTTAACTCTAAACCGACCCGCCTTTCGGCTGCAGACGATTGCGTCGTCCAGGCGCGCTAAGTTCCCTTAGCTTCCAGATTCTCACTGGTGGATAGGTCATACTAACTTAGGCCTACTCGTATTTAAGAGCTGAGTCACCCCAGCATTAAGGTAGCCACCACCCTCACTACAAACAACGGCGATTCCGGCGCACCGGCCCCCAGGATACACGCCTTAGGCACTCCCCGGGACACCCCGCCATCGTAGGTCCTCAATTCCCCGTGAGTGACGGGTCCACTGCCAGTCCGAGTCCAACCCAATCCGGACAACTCCCTTCTGGGAGATGCTGAAGTTTCACGTGCATATGAAGTGTTGGCAGTGTATTTTTTTAATGGTGTTTAACGCTCGTTTTTACTACTGAGGCATCCCACGCTGGCAACTGATGATACATGAGATGACATATTAGGAAAGGAATCTTTTTTAAAAGAAGGAAGCGTTCCAGGCCTAAGTTTAGGGTACCTCCCCAGCATTTGTCAGTTATGAGGACTGAGGAAAACCTGGGAAAAACCTCAGTCAGGGAGGACGGTCCTGAAGGGATTCACACCCCAGACCTCCCGCTCACGAGTCTGTGCCTAAACGATCTCGGCCACCCGTGGCGGTTTGTCAGTGCACGAGTAAACAGACGCGCAATACTTTTGAACCGCGGTGCAGAAGTCAAAGAGCATGTTCACAGATGAATGCGCGAGTTGGCGCAGCTCCCGCAGTCGCAATGTCTCTTTCTGGGGAAAGAAAAAAAAAAGCCACGCAAGTTTCTTTGAGAACATGTCATGATAAGAGTAAAAATGACAACAACGGTTTTTTTTTTCTAGTTTTGTTACACATGTTAATTATCCGAAAATGTTCAACCACTGGCTTATCCCACAGCTACGAGTTGCGGGAATCTTGCACAATGTTTGGTTCCAGCGCAATGACGCATCGGCCCAAGCACGGTTGGACAGTTGTCCAAGAAGCCCGGATCTTACGAAACAAAATAACGCACGTTAGGTTTCATCAGAGAGATGGTGCGGCCCGCTATTTAACGATGAACTCAAAAATGCCATGCATGAACACTTCCAAAGTGTTGAATAACAATAATAACAATAGCGAACCCTGCGGCAGTGCATTCAGCTATTCAGCTGCCTTGGAAGAAAACATTTGGGACATTTTGGATTTCTAAGGTGTACGCTCCACCTTTCCCAATAATTAAGCTCATGATTACGGTTCAAAAATACCAAAATAAAGATTATGTTCCGGAACGAGCTACTAAATACAAGTCGAAAGAATTTATTATGCTGATGTGTAAATTTGTAAGTTCACTTTATTGTGCTCTCAGCCGTACAAACACAGAAAATCGGACATACCTGGAAACGTCGAAAAGTTCAAGATAGCTGCATTACAATTTATTTTGGACTCTATCGAAGGATTAGTGTATGTTCATATTCCAGTGGAAATGCTTGCACAATCTGTTCTACTCGGAACTGGATGAGTAAATACATTCGGAGTGCAGTTGGCAATTTACCGTTTGCAAATTGGATTTGACAGAAATACATTTCCATGCGGGACGAGAGAGAGAGAGAGAGAAATAAAACAAGACTTAAAAGTAAAGATTGATAAGGAAACGGTAGATAAAAATGGAAGCTATGCGTTGCTTTGCCTGTTATCTTCGATAGAACAAATACTCTGGGGTCCTCAATGGTGTTCAATCTAATTGATGAAACGCTATCTTAGACAATATACGAAACCGAAAAGGAGCATGACACGCTGTGCTAACTGTCATTATACTACTGCACATTTAAAGTTGTTTAAAAGAAAAATTGAGCAAATTGCACAGTGAGATAGTCAAAATGAAGGCTGCCTTTTAAAAAAAGAACGTACGTTTCTTTATCGAGGCAAAAATATGGAGATAATGGTTAAGTTGTTCCTATGCCAGATGGTTTAAATCTTGCTGCATCTTTGGCCACTTACCTCGACTATTTCACGCTTGTGGCGTCATCTTAAAATCTACCAATGAAACGAAACAACATTTTGACCAATCACAGCCGGATTACAGAACGGCATTATCGAAAATAAACGATCAAATCCGTTTTCTCACGCGGCGTGCACTCGTCATGTGGTCAACTCTATACCTCCACTATATAATTCCTGAACAGGCATCATGTACACTTTGCTAGAGGCGGTGGTAAGACATTGATAACAACAAAAGCATAAACAATCAACAATCATAGCGCAAAATGGAGGGTTCTTAAAAGCGTATTTGTGTTGTGTCAAATGTGCAATTTGATCTTTTTATTAGGAATTCCAAACCACAGAATACAAAGGAAAATAGAAACACTGTATGTTATCTTTTTTTTCCCCCTCAGTTGGTATTAGAAAATCGAACGGTAACGATTGTAATAGTCGACTTTTGTCCATTCCAGTCTCACGGTTTCTGAATAGAATACATATTTATATATTTAACAAGTGTTAATATTCTGCGCGCGAATTTCAAAGATATATACAACTTTTATTCTATTGATGAAATGGCCCTAAACCCGCATTTGTTGTTCTCTATTGACAATCGACATTCTCCTGTTGCAAGACGTCTTGAACCGGTAAGTATTCATAATATAATTTTGTAAGCCAAGTTTATGGGAATATATTTAAATTCTTATTTTATTCGTGAAATATTACTCGAGAGTTTGAGCTTTCCTGACTACGTGAATTATCGGCTATCTCACACCCTCTTGTGATAATATTTGAGGGCTAGATTTATTATATAAGGAAAGATAACATCATACATGCATCTAATGAAGTTTTATTTTACACTTGTTAATTATTATCTGTCCACCATTCATGAGTGTCGCGTAACGGCGCTGCACAGTATCACATAAATAGGCACCTCCACGGTGCTCTGCTGACTTTGCGAAGCTCCTCAATGCTACGAAGTAAAGCACATATCTGGAGAAAGATATATGCAAAAGCATGCTCCAGACTCTAAAAGTTTGATTTTGTGACTCAATAGGTAAATTATCATAAAGATAGCAGTGGTGCGTAGACCTCGGAGGAGAGATGCAGCGGTAAGGAAATGATTAATATGTAATGGATGGAGGTAAAGTTTGGAAAAAGGATATTTGATTTGTTATATGGATTTTCAGGATAATGTTAATTCTTCCTCTCCGGTGATAGTTTCCGCTGACTTATATTTTACCACGGCTGTTGAGACTCTGCTGCTGGATACTTTTATGGTTCTGTGACCACAAGGAAGGAGTAAATGGAGATTGATAAGATTTCTCGTTATGGAAGGTGAAACACAATTTATTGTTCATAAACTATTCCACATAAAATATACTGCCGTTATTTTCTGGAGAATATGTGCCACTTTCGCACTAACTATGACGATCACTCTGACGTTTCTTAATTTGATAAAGACTGATCTTGAAATCAAAAAATCCTTAGACGCATATGAACTCAGCTAATAAAGCTCTTCCATTTAATACTCTCCCCCTGAACTGACTGTGCCTATCTTCCACACTGATAATGCCCCACACTGAATACTCTTCCAAAACTGACTACAGCTTTTCACTAACTGAATTAGAAAGTCCTTCCACTGATAATACCCCGCTGAATACTCTTCCAAGACTGACTACAGCTTCACTAACTGAACGCAACTGAGAAAGCCCTTCCACTGATATTTCCCGCTGAATACTCTTCCAAGAGTGACTACAGTTTTCCACTAACTGAACTGAACTGAACTGAGAAAGCCTTCCACAGATAATGGCCCGCTGAATAATCTTCCAAAACTGACTGTGGCCGCAAAATTACAAGACTAAATAAACATGGCCTACGTGACTTTTTACATGTATATATCTCCCTACTCAGGCTGCTTGCTTTTTCCCTTGAAGAGGCTACCGGCCTGTCTTTTCATACCTGTAGTTGCCTGCCTTATATTTTATTATACCTACCCTGTTTTATAATTCCCTAACAGTATACAAATATACAACTCACTCAAGGATTCTCCTTTAGAAAATTTTCCAGAAATCATCGGTTTGCTTGGGTCATCTTTACAAATATTGTTACAACAGGAAACTGAAATTCACAGGTGATTTTTTATCTCTGGGATAGTTTTCTGCAACGTGACAAGAAAATAACATTTTACACACAATAGTTCAACACTTGTACAGGAAATAAAATGACATTTCACTCATAACTGTAATAAGGAAGTTACACAAAATTACTTGCTATAAATACTGTAATTAAATATGGGGTGTAGGTTATAAATACTGTCTCAGAGAGTGTGTGTGAAACGAGCGATTATGCAATTCTGACGCTATGCTGACAGAAAACAGGTAGATTTGTATTCTTTCCTAACGAACCTGGGTCGGTCATAGTGGTGTAGTGGTTACTATACTTGCCTCCTAAACCCAAGATCACGGGTTCGAACCCGGCCAGGACCGATGGATTTTTCCTGGCGTAAAAATCCTAAGTATGGCTTACTTCGGAAGGGAAGTAAAGCCCTGAGTCCCTTGTCGTACATTTACGGCACGAAAAAGAACCTCAAGTTTGGAAGAAGAGGCCTCTGAGCAAAATTTGTCGGCCGTTTCACGCCCTGAGTTGAATGAGACGCTGATGACCTGTGATGTCAAAGAGTGTCGGTAAATAAATCAATCAAAAAAAAAAAAAAATCTAACGAACCGGGTACAGAATTATGAACAATTTTTTGTTAGCTTTATGCGTAATATACACATAGAACTAGTTTCATTGTTGTCAATTTCCGGTTCCCGCCCGCGAGAGGTGTGCAAGTGGAGACATGTTGAGTTCCGCTTGCAGCAAAATGAGATGACATTCGACGAAGAACAATATGCTTCTATGAAATTGCGCCTTTACTTCCACAAACTTTCATCCTATGCAAAAAAACAGGAGGCCTATGCAGAATTTATTCTGCTGTATACAACAATTTGCGGATGATTTAAATATTTAAAGAGGGAAGGCTTCAATTTTAAAGGAAGGTGGACTCAGTTCTCCAGTTTGTGCTCTGATGGATGAAAACATTAACACCACTGTTGTCCTTGTGTGAGAGGATCGTTGAATTATATTAAAAACACTTTTAGAAATTCTGAAAAATTTACTGGGTATCATTCATATGCTGGTAAATGAAAATTTGCTCATGAGACATGTTTGTATGCGATGGGTTCAAAGACGCTGATTTCCGAACAAAAGAACGTTCGCGTACAAGTTCGCTGCAGTGAAGGTGATGTTACTAGATACTGACTACACCATTTTTTACTTTGATAGCAAGCAGCAAATATCTATGTGGAGATAAAAATAATTGGTTGCTTCTGTTTAGAAAGTTGCGATCATCTCATTTTTCAATACTAAAGGCAGTGTTTGCCAGCATGTCATACCTGTGTATACAACAGTAACTGGGCTATACCACATGCAAAACACCACGTTTCCAGGTAACAAACTGGATGCTACATCACGACCGCACATCGCAAATGTTGTTGCTGTATATCTCACAAAAATCAATGCAAAATGTGTTCATTATACTCCCTGTAGTCCACATTTAGTCCCATGTGACTTTTTCCTTTTCCCCAAATTGAAGAAGAGTCAATGTAGGAGACATTTTCTATCGTCAGCAGCAGAAGTGAAGACTGCGAAGGCCTTCAAAATTTGGTTTCCAGCATGTCTTTGATGACTGGCAGAAGCGCATTACATACTACGGGGACTATTTTGAGAAATATCGTCAATATTTAGAGAATGACATCGCTACTACATGGCGCGACAATAAGGGGGGATTACTTGCATAAAGCAGTGGAGTTTCTAATAGGATAACAGGGTGTTTGCTTTCTAAGACTAATCCTGACTACTTATTGCAATTGAAAATCATTTCGTCTAACAAACGTCACCTAGGGGTCAAATGTTCAAGAGTGCAAGCAAGGGAACCTACAGAGTTACCTTTTTTTTTTTATTTTCGTTTATTTACGGACGCTCTTTAACATCTCAGGTCATCAGCGTCCCATTCTATTCAGGGCGTGAAAAGGCCGACAAATTTTGCTCAGAGGCCTCTTCTTTCAGGCTTGAGGTTCTTTTTCGTGCCGTAAATGTACGACACGGGACCCACGGCTTTACTTCCCTTCCGAAGGAAGCCATACTTAGGATTTTTACGTCCGAAAAAATCCACCGGTCCTGGCCGGGTTCGAACCCGCGATCTTGGGTTTAGAAGGCAAGTATGGTTACCACTACACCACCAGGACCAACCCAATATTCACACGATAAATAGATATGTGACCTTCGATTGGCGAGAAATGCTAACTCGCTTGATTTAACGGGAACTGGAGTTGCATTAAATGGACCTAAGACTGTGTTTTTCCTGTCATGTCATTGTTCATTCTTTCACAAAAGACTTTTAGAACATCCACGGTATTTGACGACGTGAGAAAAAATCTGATGTGACAATTACTTTCCATGACCAGGTACTCAAGCTGTTCCTTTGGACATTTTCTTGTTAAACTCCTGCAGACATGGCTGCAGCACTTTGCGAAATTTCCGACATGCGAGCCTCTTGGACAGAACGCTAACCGCTGCATTGGCGTCGCTCCAGTAACCCTCCACTTCCCCTCACTTTGACCGCATCTCACTCGTTCTACGCCTTTTCGCCTTCCTAGCAAACCTATTAGTTTTAAGGCCAATCGAATATTTCCTGCCTAGCCATATGCTTCGTTTCGTTAGAGTTCAAAACAAAGAATATTTTATTGCGATGATTTTCATAAAAAGCGAAGCATACAGAAAACTTGTTTAGAATTACATCCTTCTAAGCTAAAGCTGAAGGAAATTTTCTTAAATGGTTTACTAAGACGTAAAACTACGATGTTTTGTATCACTTTGATGCTTATACTTTTTTTAAGGATTAAAGTTAAAATTGTTGTGGTTTCTTGACTTCAAGAGCGCCGCATGTTACAGCTGTCATGTGGAAATGTTCACAGTCTCAACGCTGTTCCGCATATTTTTATTTGTTTATGCAGAACTCAAACATCGCCTTTTTTTTTTTTTTTTTTAATGAGGGTTTTCCATTAATTGGGAAATACCATTGTAGAAATTTATTAATAAGTCAGAAATGTAATATGTTATAACCTTAAGTGAATAGATTGAAGTTGTAAACGCGTTATTTGTCTAATTTCCTTGCAAACTGTGCAACGAAGATTGCTGATACAAGTTGCAGGTGCACAAGACGGCGGAAGAACTCAAGCGTAGTCAACAACCTTGGCCATTTCGTTTGGAGAGGAAACTTGCTCTAATTCCCAAAGAATTAAAATTCTTATAATGAGGTATGTTGATTTGTTTTATTTACGGCCGTTCTTTAACGTCTCAGGTCATCAGCGTCCCATTCAATTCAGGGCGTGAAACGACCGACATTTTTCCTCAGAGACCTCTTTTTTCATACTTGAGGTTCTTTATTGTGCCGTAAATGTACGACATGGGACCCACGGCTTTACTTCCCTTCCGAAGGAAGCCATACTTAGGATTTTAGGCGCGAAAAAAATCCATCGATCCTGGCCGGATTTGAACCCGCGATCTCGGGTTTACGAAGCAAGTATGATTACCATTACACCACCAGGACCGACATAATGAGGTATGCACTGTATACAATAATTGCACGTGTTTGCTGGTGACTGGTAAACAATCTTCTATGAAAGGTGAAATGGAAAATATTAAGCCTAAATATTCAATTTTTGCAACGAGTGTTCATTTTTATTCCCATGTTCGCACAGAGTACAAGTAATATCAGGAGATTTCGTGAGAAATTCGCAAAGTTTCGACTTCCAGATCTTACTCAGATTTACTATTCGCGAAATGGGAAGCGTTAAAGATACAATGATAAGAAAGCGACGTGCAGTACTTTCAAAAGAGGCTCTGACGCACACTGAACACCACCTGGAGAAGTCCCTAAAATGTCTCTTTCCTCTATCCCAGCAAACAGAAAATTCCATACTTCCATAATTACATGAAATTAAACCGGCTCACCCTGCAACAAGGTTAGATATAATGAATGCATTGTCGAGTCCCGGTGCCGGCGGAGTCGTCTGGTAGAAACTTCGCCGGCGGAGGCCGAACGGGAGCCAAGGTTCAGCGCTAAGCAGAAGGAGTACTGAAACACAACTAGTAAGAGTGTATTTACAGAAGAGTGATGGAAGAGACAAAACAAATACTATGGCAAATGAGAGACCTCGCTAAGAACTTTCAAGTAAAGGATTCATGGTTTGATATTTAGGTATCTGACACGTAGTCTCGCTTATTCTATATTGTTGTGCCCAGGCGATCATTTCTGGGATCTTACATAGTCCTTCGTGCAACTAAGGTTACTCGGAGCAGACATATGAATAATTAACAATGTCTATCTATACTTGCCAAACGCTCATAAATTGGGAGGTAATTGTTGGGTCTGGACATTAATATCTGACTGTGTGAGAGTGACCCAATAATTTTTCCAACACAAATATGTCAACCAGGTTCATTATTTCTGCTTATTGTGATTTACCAGAAGGATGGCAAGATCAGATATCCTCTCTGTTCCGTTTTAAGACACTTGAGGCACTAAAGATATCTTACGAAGCAATCAAAGAGTACACTGACGAGATAAAAGTGTATATAAACGACATGTACCATATGTGGGGAGATTATAAGGTTAGGTAATAAACCTACACTGCGGTATAGAGTGGCATTGGATGGGAGACATGCACAAAATATGAAGAGGTCAAAGGGTTTCTTCTACTTCCTAGGGTGAGGTGGTGGTATATGATGCATGCGACAGTTTTTCGACTCAAGTGCATAACGGAGAAATAGATCTTAACCTCGCTCTGTCTTAATTCCAAGTTCATAGGTATTATTTCGCAAACTGCCGATACTGCAGTTCCGTTAAACTTAGTCCTTTCCTTGAGAAAATACTATGTACGAGGTTAGTCCATAAGTTTCCGGCCTAACCATTTTCTCTTTATTGCAAAAGACTTCTCACATCTTTGAATTAGCATTTAAATCCCCCCCCCCCAAAATAGCCAGAAGTCTTGTCTGCAAAATGAGCATAAACAACATCCATCACTTCTTCGTCACACTTAAATTTCCTTTCTCGAAGGTCCTTCTTGAGTTTCGAGAAGAGGAAATAATCACTGGGAGCTAGATCAGGGCTGTAGGGTGGATAGTCGATTCCTTGAAGCTTCCTTTGCAGCAAGAGCTGTGTGCACAGGCGTGTTTTTTGTGAAGAATGCGCACACCACCACTCAGCTTTCCTCGCCTTTTCTCTTTGATGGAAGCACGTAGTCTGTGCAGTAGGCCAGCATAGTACTCCCCATTTACTGTGGTGTTCCTCTCCTTGAAGTCAATGAAGATTGTTCCTTCACAGTCCCAAAAGATTGTGGTCATGATCTTCTTGGTTGACTGAGTGACCTTAGCCTTTAGAGGCGGTGCTTTGCCAGGTTTACGCCACTCACTGCATTGATTCTCTTTTGGACAGGGATCATAGTAGAGGGCCATAGTTTCATCTCCTATAACAATGGTTTGGAACTTCTCTCTCGTTGCCACGGCATAGCCTGACAACAAATGACTGGTTGTTGCTTTTGGACTGAGGAAAGAAGTCTAGGCACCCATGTTGCACTAACCTTGTTCATGTTTAAATGTTTATGAATAATTCGAAGGACTGTTGTTTTAGAAAGTTTGAGACAATGCCTGCAATACATTGAGAAACAAATTTACAGCATAAATAACCTGTTTCTAAAAAATATATGCTTAATTTGTGGACACCCAGTATAATTGAAAAACATTGTTAATGATAAAATTCGTAATAATTTTCAAGACTTTATAATGAAAGCAGTAAGAAAATGGGGGGGGGTATTGTTTTTAAAATGCAAAGCATTATAAGTAGTTTCCAGGATGAAAGAATGAAACATTTAAGAAAAAAGAAAACTGAAAAACGTGTGCGAAAAGATGCTGCGTCACAAATACTGAACAGGTCAGCAGTTTATTACGTTGCAACAACAAATTTGACCGCATTCCTCTGTATCCTGTAGTAAGCTCCCAATCACAAACGGATTCTATTGGGAAAAAAACTCGTTATCAATTTGCAGACATATAAAAATTAGTACCAGACGAAATATGTATGAAACGTTAATGTGACGGGAGTTGATGCGTCGCGGCGTAATGCTGCTGGCCGACTGGCTACGTGCATAGTTGCGCTTGGACATTGTATATCGGCCGGACTGGAGGAGGATACTTCAGCATCTCAGCCTCGCTCAGGCCTACCCCTAATGGGACACTTCAGTGAGGAAGAGATGAGTGGGCGAGACGCTGGGTGGCCAGGATTCACTTATGGGGACTGCGGACGTATACAGGGTCTCTAATATGATTCCAGCAGAACACCCCGAAACTGGCGGAGGCCCTCCTGGGTTGTACGAGCTTCTCAAACGGTCCAAAATGTCACGCAGAAACCACAAGCCACCAACACACCACTACAGCCTCCAACACTTTCATCCTATAAGAGAACCAACGGGATGTTATTACATGAAATGAGAGAGCGGAAAATCGCGCTATGTAAATGTCCATCCCAGTAATCGTGTGACTGACCAGGGAAACCACGAAACTCCCTAAGATCAGGATGACCAGCTCTCAAGCATTACCGCCTGAGCCTTCCTTGCACTTATAAAGTAATGCAATCATCCATAAATGTTTTGTTTTTAGTGTAACTCAGAGGAACGAATCACAGGGGGTGAAATCTGGTTACCTCTCCCTTAGAGGACATCATGAATATCCCTGCAGAAGAACATTGGCTGTATATGCCGTCCTACAGTCCTGCTGGAAAAACGCAAATTTGCCTTCCCTAGCAATTAACTCAGAAAGAAAGGACTAAAATATAATTTTACATACCTATGACTATTAATGTATCCTAAACAGTGGGGCTTATTGTTTTGCCACCGCTAACTGCACATACGAGGGTAGGTTCATAAGTTTCCGGCTCGCCGATAATGATTATCGCCTTCACAACATCCTTATCTGGTGTCTTATGTTAACGAAATAATTGCAGCTGTAACTTCCGCTCCGCTATCTTCAGTTGCATAAAAGGCCATGTGTAGAAGATTGTAACATGTTCAAAGTGGAGTAACGACCTGTTGTTAAGTTCTTCACAAAAGAAGGAATTACTCCAAATAAATTAAACAGCGATTGAACGATGTATATGGGGAAGCATCCCCCTCATATTCTACCGTAAAAGAATGGCCCATACTTGCGTCGAGATGAGTCGAGAAAGCATTGAAGACGAAGAGCGTGCAGGTCAGCTCTTGGAGGTGCTCACTCCTGAAAACATCGCTCTTGTGGTTTTAACTACTGAGGCATCACAAGTGATGGACACTGATCATACATGAGATGAAATGATAAACTGGTAAAGGATATTTTTTTAAGGTAGGAAACGTTCCAGGCCTAAGTTTAGGGTACCTACTTGGCATTTGACATTTATGAGGACTGAGGAAAACCTCAGTCCGGGAGGACCGTCCTGGTGGAAATCGAACTCCAGATCTCCCATTCACGAGTCGGCGCCTTAACGACTTCGGCTACCGGTGGCGGTTGAGTGTTTGATAAGGTTACTTCATATATGGCCATAAATTGTGTAGGTGATTTTCACTGTTAATTTTCAAAGATAAATTGCGATAAAAGTTTAATTGTTTCACAATAGTTCGAAATATCAATGAAAATGTTGCTTCTTTCAGATGTAGGATCAATAGAGCCCATGTTACGTCAGTGGAACCTTATTCACAGCTGACACAATACCACTTTGGCCTCTGTTGTGAGCTCTGGCGTTCTTCAGTCAGTGGCACTGTACGGGATCTCTTATCATAGAAGTTGCTGAGCAAGTATTTGGTGTGAAGATTACGTTTCATAAACATATTCACCTCACCCGATGTTAAGCACTTTTCATAAAACACAAGCGCGGTTCCATTTTTCTAATATAAAATTTAGGATTGGTTTTATTTGAAATGTGTAATTTAAGAGTGTTTGATATATTTGCATCAACCACGAAATATGCAAAAATTTCATAAATATGGAACAAATTGCTCCCCAAATGTAGGTGGCAACAGAAAAGCGTATATAGTATTTTGGTACATAAGTATGGTGTCTAATATGGCACGGAAAACAACACAGCTGATTAAATTATCTAACGGTTCTGGGAATAGCCAAGTATGGTGATGTCATTGCAGATGTGAGCTGTTCCACTACGACTGAGCTTCAATAAGGCTGGAATGGGAACAACGATGTACTCACCCCGTCATCTCAATCATTCTCCTTTCTACTTCCCAATGTCTTTTACTCTGCCTATGGGACTAAGTCTTTCGCTGAAAGGGGTATGCAAACTCCGCAACCTTATCATTCACAGAACTTTGCAAGGCTTTAAACAGAAACAAACAATCGCTACTTAACGATACACTAGATTTGAGAATATCGCGTAAAGCGAAGCCGCAATATATTTAAGAAATAATAAATGTCAAATTTAACATAACCAAAAACACGCCAAAAACTTATAGAATATTGCGCAACACAGATACTGTTAAAATATGCGAGGATAATTTTAATATATATACACAAGTTAGTGTACCATCACGGCTGGCCGAGATCGTTAAGGGCAAGACTCGTGAGCGGGAGGTCAGGTTCGATTCCCACCAGGACCGTCCTCCCGGACTGAGGTTTTCTTCAGTCCTTATAAATGCCAAATGCCGGGGAGGTACCCTAAACTTAGGCCTGGAATGTTTCCTTCCTTAAAATATTCCTTTCCCAATTTATCATTTCATCTCATGTATCATATCATCAGTGTCCAGCAGGGGATGCCTCAGTAGTAAACACGGACGTTAAACACTATTAAAAAATAATCTTAGTCCTTGAGAGAGGTAACGTTACAGTCCGAGAAAAAGGAAAGCGATCATTATAGTTGATTATGTTTACGAGTATTCAAGTTTAGACTTCAATGTTCTAACCCCTTTGTGCTGTACCTTAATTTCGGGAAACTAGACGTATCAAGACAATCCGGGCAGGCCGGAGAGAGTCGGAGCTCTTTGTTTGAGCCCAGCAGGTCCCAAGAATGTGCCAAAAAGCACATCTCCTTTGGTATATTGTAGTTTGCTTTCAGATGCCAATCTCCCTCAATCATTAAGTATTTTTCCTGTTGTAGTCACACATACATTGCCTTTTTATTATTAGTTTAATTCTACTGTATTTTATTTTTGTAAAATTTCCGAAGTACATCACTTTGCTATGTTTTACATAAACATGGGCGCTACTCCGCTCTTGTAGCGTTAAATCATCTGGAATATGTTGCGTTATATCAAGTGTTGTGCCACGGATGGAAATCTCTGTGAGAAACATGTCACTGCTCTAATCCCATGCGAAGGTAATGCCGTTGTTTGCACATGGTGGCGTGTTCAAACAGCCAGCCGCTCAGAGAAATCAAGCGTGCTCTTTTATATGAACTTAATCCCTTGACTGCATTTTTTCAGTCTCTGCTACCCATCCTGTGGTTCTGCAAGTCTAATGAAAAGAAGAGAGTTTCATATTTTCCCACGAATTTCATAATCTCCGTATACCCCAAATGTGCTGGAATAATGGAACTGCCAGCCCTACTATTAACTGTTTTTACCCCTTAGTTATGGCAGCCTCAAATCCACTGTTACACCTCGCCAGGTACAAACGCTGCTATTTAAACCTGGCGTTTACTATTTTCACTATTAATATCATAAGAATTCCTTAAAGAGATTAATATTCATAGATTTAAGGAATGAATTCTTGTCTTTCTATTTTTGAACCGCAATTCTCCCTGTGCATTTCAAAACACCGGTTATCAACATGGTATACCCCTGGCTCATTTTCAATGTCCACTGTCATTAATGATTTATTAACTTCTAACTTTCTACATCTTCCTGAAGACGATTGTCCAACCTTTGCAAACCACCGGTTTACACATTCCAAATTTCACAATTTATTGAATATCTCGTTCCCAAAGGTTTTCTTTCAGTTTTTCAAAGCCTGAAGTCCCTTACAGCTACATCCGCAGGGTCCTTTTTTTAATGCTGTTTAACGCCCGTTTTTATACTGAGACACCACTGATGATACATGAGATGAAATGATAAATTAGGAAAGATTTTAGGAAGGAAACGTTCCAGGTCTAAGTTTAGCGTACCTCCCCGGCATTTGCCATTTATGAGAACCGAGGAAAGCCTGGAAAAAACCTCAGTTAGAGAGAATGGTTCTGGCGGGTTTCAAACCCCAGATCTCCCGCTGACAGTCCGCGCCTTAACGACCTCGGTAACCCGTGGCGGTAGTAAGCAGAGTGTTCCAGTTAGATTAAACCTTGTTTTATCAGTTGTAACCAATGCTCCTCTCTACAAAAAATGAAAGATAAATAACATCTAACGCCGCTCCATCCCACCGTCCTAAAAGACGACAAGATGATGGCTGCAACCTGAATTTCTTAAGGGGTGCAATCCCCTTATGCTTCTATACTTTTACCTAAAAAGCGGTACTATGATATGAGTTCCCTGCTTCCTGTACACTTAAACTTTCACGGTAACTGGCGGGTCGACAGTCAGAGCGGTAACTGCTGGGGTTAATGACAATTTTCTAAAAAGATGCCAGAAATATGTGGACGTTCCACGCCTCCTACCATAAGATAGTGGGAGCAACTTCGGTCAATGCTCTTCAGATGCCCCTGGTGCGGGCTTTGCGGAACCTCAGTACCCGTGGTACTTCTGACGTTACTAGACGGAGCCGGGCCGAATTTTTTTCGAGCCCCTGCCGATGGAGAGTTGTCCGAATTAAGTTGGACTCGGCTTGCCAATGGTTTCCAGAGCTATAACAAAATTAAGTACCCACGCGAACAGTGTGTCCCAAGGGAGTGCCGCAGGCGTGTACCTTGGGGGCAGGTATTTTCCTCAATCACTGTTCATGTGGGGAGGGTGGTAGCTACCTTAATGCTGAGGTCACTCACCTCTAATTGAGCAGGTCTATGCTAAATGTGACCTATACACAGTGAGATCGATTTGTTTTATTTACGTGCGCTCTTTAACATCTCAGATCATCAGCGTCCCATTCTATTCAGGGCGTGAAACGGCCGACAAATTTTGCTCAGAGGCCTCTTCTTTCAGGCTTGAGATTCTTTTTCGTGCCGTAAATGTACCACACGGGATCCACGACTTTACTTCCCTTCCGAAGGAAGCCATACTTAGGATTTTTACACCCGAAAAAAATCATCGATCCTGGTCGGGTTTGAACCCGCGATCTTGGGTTTAGGAGGCAAATATGGTTACCACTACACTATCAGGACCAACGAATTGCTCTCTATCTTACTTTTTGATGAAAGCCTGATATGGCCAACCAAATATTCCAAGCAAGTCACAGCATCCCTTTTTTAACAATTACGAAATATTTCCTGCATGGTTATTTTTTTCCCTCCTCAGAAATACCAACAGTTTGCATGGGAATAGCTCTAAGCTTACAAATAAGAAAAGTTCACTCTGATGTTAGAAAATGAAAAAAAACATAGTAATCTTGGTTATAATGATTTATTATCAAGTATTTTCTTAATAATTGTATTTCTTAATCATTGTATTAGCATGGCAGATTTGCAGCACAAGATTCAGTATTTTTTGCACTATAATTTTTTTAAACTATTGCATATGTCAAAGGAATTCTATGAAAAAGAATGTTTATTATGAAAAAAAAAAGTCTTTTAGCCACCGTTTTAAAAACTAAGGCTTAGCTAATAATATTTTTAAAAATTGCATTTAATGTTTTTTCTGTTTCGTTATGCAATACTTCATTTTTTTTAATTTCAAAAAGCTCAGATAGCTGAACGAATTATAACTATCGGTGGAAAACGGTATGAGCTACTTCCTTCCCCTCCCCATGGAAATTGCTATATGTGCTATCGCCATAACCTAATAAAGGATATATGATCACACAGGTAATACTTGCGATTCAAAAAACTTTATTAGATGACACCTGATATAAGTTTCAAAAGCAGTTTCCAAAGAACAATATAAATGGCAATGTCATATACGTATATTGGTTATATGAAGGCACTTTCATTAGTTTCAGGCCTAACCATTTTCTAGGTGTGATAATGACAAAACTTATATTTCACTTTTCAATATAGTTCCCCTTTATTGCAACTCACTTCTCACATCTTTTAATTAACATTTCAATCCCCCCTCCTCAAAATAGTCAAAAGTTTTGTCTGCAAAATGGACATAAACAGCATCCATCACTTCTTCGTCACACTTAAATTTCCTTTCTCAAAGGTTCTTCTTGAGTTTTGAGAAGAGGAAATAGTCACTGGGAGGTATATCTGGGCTGAAGGATGGATGGTCGATTTCCTTTAAGCCGCATTTCTTCACAGCTTTCTTTGCAACAAGAGCTGTGTGCACAAGCGAGCTGTCGTGAAGAAGGCGCACACCACCATTCAGCTTTTCTCACCTTATCTCTTTGATGGAAGTACGTCGTCTGTGCAGTAGACCAACATAGTACTCCCCATTTACTGTGGTGTTCCTCTCCTTGAAGTCAATGAAGAGAATTCCTTAACAGTCCGAAAAGATTGTAGTCGTGATGTTCTTGGTTGACTGAGTGACCTTGGCCTTTAGAGGCGGTCTTCGCCAGGTTTACGTCACTTCATTGATTCTCTTTTGGACAAGGGATCACAGTTGAGGACCATAGTTTCATCTCCTGTAACAATGGTTTGTAGAACTTATCTCTCGTTTCCACAGCAGAGCTCCAAAAATGCCTGACAACAGATGACTCGTTACTGCTTTTGGACTGAGGAAAGAAGTCTAAGCACTAACCTTATTCATGTTCAAATGTTCTTGAATAATTCGAAGGACTGTTGTTTTAGTAAGGCCCAACCTTGCTGCTATTTCTCAAACAACGAAGTACTAAGACAGGGATTTTTGCAAATAATGTTTGTGCTTTGCCAGAATAAAATTGAAAATTTTCTGTAATGATTTATTGGTTTGAAAATATGAACATACAGGAAGTAATCCAATGGTGATATGTCCGCTAACATAGTCAACTTGTCTATACGGACAAGTATCCCAGTATGCATACCTTGAGCGAATAACACCGTGGTTGACTGCGGAACCAATCATTAAAGAAACTGACTCCCCTCGTTTCATAACGCAGCATGTGCTCCATTCGCCCAGCCTTCTGCTCCCCAGAAAGATGCATGCTATCCAACGTCGATGAAGAATGGTATGATCAGCTCATGACAATGTTTCTGCAATCTCTAGGGTCGTGATTCTTCCTTTCAAGATTGGCAATAGCTGGTTTTGATTCCTCGGTGATGCTTAAGTGAGTTTGACCAGGTCTAGGCATGCGCTCAATGCTCTCAGTGCGCACACGTATGTCACCAAATTCACCACATACTGAACACTGTGCTACTTGACAGACAGGCATTCCCATACACATTGTTCATTCGACAATACATTTCAGCACCACTAACAAACACCTTCTGCCTTTAGAATTTGAATTACTGCTCGATGGGTTCGTTTGGACGAATCCCTTTTGTGAACGTATTCAACACTGCGCCATTAAACCACACCAGTCTGCTTTCTTACATACAACTTTTTTAAGTAGTGTTTAACGCCCGTTTTTGCTACAGAGGCACCACAGACGGTGAACACTGATGATACATGAAATGAAATGATATATTGGGAAAGGATTTTTATTTTAAGGAAGGAAGCGTTCCAGGCCTATGTTTAGTATTAAGTATTTGCCAGTTATGAGGACTGAGGAAAACCTGGAAAAAACCTCAGTCAGGGAAAACGGTCCTGACGGGATTCGAACCCCAGACCTCCCACTCACGAGTCCGCGCCTTAACGACCACAGACACCCTTGGCGGTTTACATACGCCACCTACCAGAGCAAACACAAAGATCTGCGTAGTTCAAGCTACAACGATACGACAAGAGTCTTAGTTTCATTTCGGCAATCTTATAAAAAAAGCTTTCGAAGATTTTAGGCTTAATGATAAGGCAAACATGCTCTCTAAATACCATTATTCATGTTGTGTAATATTCACTTGTGTTTATTAGTAATGATACTGATTTGATAAACTTGTAACGCATTTTGTGTTTTGGTTACGTGACAGCTTTAAAACTATAAAACCATTAATAGTGAAAGTGCAGCAACGTTTTCCTTTGTTTCCCTGATTTTTTTGACATATCATTTCCCATGAACAGTTCATTACTTTCCTATCAGACTGTATACACATCACCAGCAAACACGTGTGTTTAGTCCCCCGTACTGGGTCATTATAGCAAGGTTGCCCTCCCTTAGGCCGAGCTAACATCCCGCTCTTACTTTCATAGATAATCTGTGCACATAGCAGTGTGCTAGCTATGCACATTGTTTACAATCTCGAGAATCAGCAGAGCTTAGAGGTCATTCGGTTTAAGTCGCACACAATGCTGTCTGTGTTCGACTACCGCACGAAGATTTGATCTGCGCTCCGTATTCACAACTGACTAATATATCAAACAACCGTCCTACGGAGATATAAATTCGTGATGAGCAAGGGCAGTAATTCTGTTCAATTCTATAGCGGTCTGCAGGACGCATGCTCCCTCCCCTCTTCTCATGTCCGCTGCTCACGCCAGACGTTTGTATTGCTGTGTCAACAACGTGTATTTCGCAACTACTACAACAACGGGCATACATCACAATTTTCCAACGCGCGTTGCTTCGCCAACAGGCACTCCGTGGCGAATTTCTTGAAGTTAAAATTTCTGCTTTCTTAATTTTCAATGCAGAGTGCAAATAATGAACTCAAGTCTCATTTGCGACAATGTACTAAGCGGGAAAGTCTTTTATTAGTTTTAGCGCTCGACCATTGTTGTAGTGACGGATAAAGTGACCAGATCAACAATAGTGCAGGATTTACAACAATTAATTCGGCCAGTTGCTATATTGTTGAAAGATTATGATCGAAAATTAGTGGCTGAGGAAAAGTATTAAATAAATGTACGTCATAATATTCACAAAGTGAAATTGGCATTTTAGATCACTTCCTTTTCAGTAAGGCATTGAGTTCTGAGAGGTGGAGCAGCGAGAATTCAGTTGATACGGCGTTCATGCTTTCAAAACGTACCTTAATCTCCCCGTACTCGAGCTGTACACTATTTACTTTTTAAAGTAAATTAAAAGTTTCACCACCAACAACGCATTCCGGTACTCCTCTATTGACCCTTCATTGTTACTGCTAAATATGTGGTTTATTAATCACTCGTTTGCTTGCAATAAAAGAATGAAGCGGTGAATGTTCCGCTGTTGTACAACGCACCAGGACTCTCTTTTTTCAATCCCATTCCCAATAGTAAATGTCTAAACGATTCTCACAGAGGACCTACTACAGGTACCTCAGGAAGTGCTAAATGAAGAAGACGACAGTGACCTTTACTTTGGTGAAAATGATGGTGACCTAAGTGATAAAAATGTAGAAAACAGTGACAGGCGATAATGTAGATAATGAGAGAGAGGAAGGTACAGAGGAAACAGATTTTTACACAGGAAAAGAGGGAAAAAGTATATAATATAATTACACACTGACGGTACGGGTTGAAAAATAAAGTGTACGAAACAAGCCGCTAACATTAGAACAACTGAAAGACAATATTAGGCAAGAAATTAATTCAATTTGGGAAGATGAACTGATGCTTGTAAATGTTAATTTTCTAAGAAGAATAGAAATACAGCAGGACATTTCCTAAACCTCCTACTTTCACTGTAAGTGTGATAGCTTGAATGAGGTGCAGCTCTGACGTGTAATGACCCGGTATATGACATGAACGTCTAATGTACCTACGCAATATTTCAAATTGACAACGAGTGAGGAAAACGTGGGGAGAAAAAAAAAAATACCTGTGAGACAGGACATTCCTGGCAGAATTCCTGAGATGTGTCTTAGCGACCTCGGTCACCAAGGCGGCAGTCTGACAGTGAATTTATTTAAACAAATAGGAATGTCTCGTGATATGATTTAGCAGATATATTCCACTAAAGTAACGTGATTGATCATTTGTTGCAACGGTGTTAGTTAACTCAGCCAGACAGGCTGATAAAAATATTCAACATTTGCACTTTAGTCCTAATTTCTAAGAAAAGAAAGGGGATGTGGAATGGAAATGGTGTTTAAAACGTTTTATTAATGCTGCATTAAACAGCACTGCAAATTCTAGCAGACAAATGCTTATTAATGCGGTTTTGTGCAAGTAAAAACATAAAAGAGAGCCTATTAAAAGAAGGGCAGAGAAAAACTTTCAGAAGGCTAGCGGTAATGGGCTAAAGGGCACAGCGCATTCTTCCTCTCTACCCAACCTCAAGAACAGGCGTAGTGCCAAATAATGCCATGAGAGGGTCCTGGACTGCGTGACCCACATTTCTGCATGTTATGTACTTCTCTCGAGTCAGACCCAAAACTTTCCTGCAGGCTTAGAAAATCAAAGGCGAGAGCGTTAAAGTTTTGCAGATGCCTGTCGCGTTTCTTCTGAGCTTCATTTGGACAGAATAAACTCGAGCGTGGGATGGGATGACAATCTTGGGTGATATTACAATAATAGGGGAGGTACCCTAAACTGAGGCCTACAACGCTTCCTTCCTTAAAAAAAATCCTTTCCCAATTTATCATCTCATCTCATGTATCACCAGTATTGTGATGCCGCAGTAGTAAAAACGGACGTTAAACACTACTCAAAAATGTGTTTTAAATTTATAGCTCTCGGACGACCAAACCTGCTCTTCTGGCATATTCTACGGTCACTCTAAACCGTTTTAAGGTATCGTGGACTGCGCTTCTTGCCATATTCACCACATTTGCAATGTAACGTACAATGTATTCCTTTAGGGCTACAGCTCTAACACATCTTCAGATCAAAAGTTTTAAAGTGAAATCTGACATTACTACTTGCGTTTACAACATGTAAAGATAAAGAAATAATGAAGCACAAAATAGTTAAAGACAAATTTGCTATATCTGAGACTTTGTACACATAATTGGGAAAGTCGACAACAATGGATTGTTTATCGCCTGTGGTGCCTCTGTAGCAAAAACGGGCTTTAAACACGACCCACTCATACAACGCGTATTCAACATAAGCTACATATCTTCAAGACAACAAATGCCTACTGACAAACAAATATGTTGTAATATGCAAGCAAATATAAAAGTGCTTCGAGTGTATATCGAAGGGAAGTTTTCGTTGTTATAAATGTAAATCAGTATATTAAGATCAGATCGTTAACTTAATAAAACAATTGTTTAACTTTGAAATAATCGGTCAATTACTAAGCGAGGCTTCTAATTTAGCTTCTTAACTATAGCTGCATTTTAATAATGTGAGTTAAAATAATATGCCAAATGGGACGTTTTTTGTAACGTTCCTTCAGGTAGAAGCAAAGAACACAGAAGATCAAACTCTAGCTGTTTGTGTGAGATTGCTTTATGTTTATAAATTCTATATCTGTAAAATATTTCAATAAAAAAACAAAGTTCCGAAGGGAGAAGCCCGCGTGAGCAAAAAGCAAAACTTTTCAAATTTTATTTTAACTCTATTCATTTACCCTGTTTTTCTGGAAGATTATTATTTAAATATGATAAGTTATTATTTTGTAATACTTTAATTATATAAATTGTACATTTTTGGTTCAATATGATTTGTGCCTTTAATTTTTATAGAAATCAAATAAACCTCATAATAATGTTAGTATAGAGAGGATGTTGAATTGTTAGACTGGGACCTTTCCTCAGAAATATTTGGTGTTTCACTCACCCTCGGCCCCAGATTTCCTATAAACAGAGGGTGCAAAAATGTATACACACTTCAAGCAAAGAAAAAAAAACTGTTAACATAACAAAACTGAATTTAAACAAACACAAAATGATGAGCACTAATCATCTTAGACTTTTAATTTAAACAGATGTTCAAAATGCTGATCATCGGCGTGGATACACTTCTGAGTACGTTGAACTACTGATTGATAACGCTTGCGAAAGTGTCCTCAGCGATTGCAGCATATGTCGTTTCAATTTCTTCCCGAAGTGCTCCCACTGTAGGTGATTTTCTACGGTATACAACATCTTAAGAGTTCCCATTAGGTAGAAGTCCAACACAGATCCGGAGAACGCGGTAGAAACTCAATCGGACCTCTACGTCCCGTCCAGTGCCTTGGAAGAATGTCATTAAGGTAAGCACGTAGATCTAGGTGGTAATGTGATGGTACAATATCCTGTTGGAATTGAATTTCCTCATTCCCACAGATTGTATGAATAGTAGGTAAGACGGAATTATTACTGGCGTTGGCGATTCTGTTCTGTACACACGTCTCCATTGCCTTTGAACTTCAACAACATTCTCGGTTTTCCAATACCACTTCAAAATTGCTTTCCGCCGTTCAAACGATAATCTTGGTTCTATTTTGTTGTAGCAACGGTAGCATAACATAATGTAAGTCACATCTGTTACAGAACATCATACGATAATCTTGGCTTCGTTTGCTCACTGTTGATTTACCTGTCACGTAGCAACGCTATCATAATGTATGTGAGCTACATTTGTTTACTGGGTCGGTCCTGGTGGTTTAGTGATCACCATATTTGCCTCCTAAACCCAAGATCGCGGGTTCAAACCCTGCCAGGATCGATGGATTTTTTCGGACGTAAAAATCCTAAGTATGGCTTCCTTCAGAAGGGAAGTAAAGCCGTGGGTCTCGTGTCGTACATTTACGGCACGATAATTTTTTTTTTATTGATTTATTTATGGACGCTCTTTAACATCTCAGGTCATCAGCGTCCCATTCAACTCAGGGCGTGAAACGGCGGACAAATTTTGCTCAGAGGCCTCTCTTTCAGGCTTGAGGTTCTTTTTCGTGCCGCAAATGTACGACACGGGACCCACGGCTTTACTTCCCTTCCGAAGGAAGCCATACTTAGGATTTTTACGCCCGAAAAAATCCATCGATCCTGGCCGGGTTCGAACCCGCGATATTGGGTATAGGAGGCAAGTATGGTAACCACTACACCACCAGGACCGACCCGGCACGATAAAGAACCTGAAGCCTGAAAGAAGAGGCCTCTGAGCAAAATTTGTCGGTCATTTTAAGCCCTGAATTGAATGGGACGCTGATGACCTGAGATGTTAAAGAGCGCCCATAAATAAACCTAATTAAAAATCTGTTTACAGAACATCATACTACACATTACTGTTGTTTTTCGTTCCAACATTGAAATATATTAAATAGATTCTAATGTGAAAGTGTGTATACATTTTTTATACCCTCGGTATACTAAAAATACTAGTTTCAAACTTACAAAATTAAAAAAAAATAGTTAATGAGGAATTAAAAATATGGTTAGGAAATGTAGGTTACTTATATTGAGCATGATGAAATATTACATGTAGAGAACTTTGCGAGAGAAATACGACGCCAACACATTTTAAAATCTTCTGTTATTGACCTAGAAAAGGAAATTGGCACTGAATGAGAAGCAGAAGATGATGAGAATGAGACGTGACACAAGCTTTGCCCTTGGATAGCATATAACACATTGATACATTTGTTTTCTTGAATTAATTACCTGTTTGTATGAGTGTTCAATTTTTCTGTAAATTTTTATGCGAATGTTATATAACGCAAACGTTATAGCTTGCTATTTAAGGAAAACCACGTTTGTTAGCGATGTGCTTGCATGTATTTGCTTTCGCGAAACATCAAGAACTTTAAATAGTACAGTAAATGTAAATAAGAAGAAATTAGCAGCCACGAATATCTTTGAAAGGGTAAACAGGAAAAAGTGGAATAGGATGAGATGAATGCAAAGTATGCATATACCATCTCTATGCTTGCTTTAAATCTGTTTCTCCCTTCTAGTTCCTGCCACACACAAAACACCTGTCTTCCTCCTTAGCTAATGTTCAATACTCACGTAGATATGGTCCCGCTTGAAACGTTGGTGAAGGTTCGTGATGAAGGTGTCTTCCGTGAGCGGGTCCAGAAGCACCGAGTCCCAGGCGCCCACCTCCTGGTCCAGACTCAGTACGTCCATCCCACCCCCTGCACAACAAACAACAAAACTGTTAGAAATTCGAATTAAATTTATATAGGAATATTACACCAGGTATCTAAAAATGCTGCAACATTTTAGGGGAAAAGTTGAACATTTACTTTTCTACCTGTACTAATGGCATTCGCCGTTTCATTTCAAATACCAAATCTTATTTCGCTTCACATTAGTAAAGAGTTATTTAGTCATATAAAAGATTTTTTTTTTTTTTTTTTTTTTGGTAAATTCAAATAGTTTGCAAACATGAACTAGACGACAGTTTAATTTATGAGACAGTTTCGAATGGCCAATTCATCCGAGGTCGAATGAAATGGGAAGTAATAAGATCTCATCTGACTGGCTGATAGTACATAGCGACCCACGAAAAACCGACCTCCAGCCTCGTAAAACTTGTATCTGTATGTAGCATTAATTTAACTATCAATTTAGTATGACTTCTAAGCACTACTGGTGAACAAAGGGCAGGACTCGAACGCCAAGTTTAGAGGAAATTCTTATAAATTCCTAATAAAGGGTCTGAGCTTTCCAGATAAATTATCTCAGACCCTCTTGTGATATTATACTTGTGATAGATATGTGCAGAATATTTTGCAAAGCTTTTTACGTAAATTAACTGTGAGGAAACGTAGGTTCGCGACTTTCCAACAGACTCTGCATGTCTCCTTGCATGCAACTCATGAAATATTCCACAATAAAGCCATCACTTGGTCCTCCGATTTAAAGCCCTACGATTTTTATCTCAGGGGGGTTGGGGGGGGGGATTAAAGGGAAAAGTGTCCGAGAAAACTCCACACCTATTAGTTGAAATGAAAAATAACATTCGTGCAGGAATGTCTTCCATTTCTCAGAAGAAACTGCAGAGGGTAATGGTTAATGTTATAAACCGATGACAGAAATGTATGGAAAATGAGGACAGGCAGTTCCAGCATCTTCTTGCTTGATAATGTACACTTTAAGTTTTAGTAATAACTTTATGCGGAGTTTCAACTCCCACTCCCCAGCTTGAACCGACTAACAGGAGAGGTCCCGCGAAGTGTAAATACTTTTACTGTGTGACTGGCTACAGTTATCCTTCTTTCACGCTATGAGCTGAGGAAAAAACGCTACTAACAATTTTAGCAAATAACCTAACTTCATTAAATTTGCACTATCGCTTAGAACCATTTCCTAATCTAAAGAACCACGAAACTGACTATTTTTCTCATTGCAAAAAGTAATCGAAATGTATGGGATTTTAGAACAGAAATATCTTGAATTATGGTTTAAGTGGGGCACGTGTTTCCATGTCATTAAAAACGGAAATAATCTGAATGAATTAAAATAATTAATCGCTAAAAGTCTACTAATAAACTACACTAGAAATGTTTTTGGTTTCATATCTCTGAGAGCAGGCATATGAATATACTAAAAAGACAAATTAAACGATGATTGGATGTGTTGACGACCATTTCAATCTACAAGCCAAGTTACTAACAGAATTAGATTCGTGATATTCTGTTGTGAAACATTCAAGAGTGCGTTTTATTACTCCTAAGAAAAAGGAAAAGGAGCATAAATAACTTAAGTATACTCTTCGGACAAAATACTAAACAATACCGAACATGTGTCCTGTGCACATTATCCAAAGATTCTCAAATAAAGAAAAAGAAAATCTGTCATTCAATACTGCAATCGTTCACTTCTTAAAAAAATGATCAAACAAAGACCTAATTAGTGAAATGAAAAAAATCGAACATTTGAAAAAGATCGTATTCTAACCGCCACTGGTGCCCGAGGTCGTTAAGACGCGGACTCTCAAGCGGGAGGTCTAGGGCTCGAATCCAGCCAGGACCGTCCTCCCTGACTGAGGTTTTTTCCAGGTTTCCCTCCGTCCTCATAAATGGCAAATGCCAAGGAGGTACCCAAAACTCAGGCCTGGAACGTTTCCTTACATAAAATAAAATCCTTTGCCAATATATCATTTCATCTCATGTATCATCAGTGTCCACCGCCTGTGGTGCCTCAGAAGTAAAAACGGGGTTAAACATCATTAAAAAATTGTAATCTACATTACCAAGATAAATTTAAAAAATTATAAAAAAAATAAAGGTTAATAGTACAGGAAGTAATGCAAGTCATTTTGCATTTAAATTAACTTTATTAATGCACTGTCTATAAATATTTATATTATTCAACATACATAAGTGACAAAGTTCAGATCTACTCCAGCAGTAGTTCCCGCAGTAAATTGATCTAGACTGTCATATGTTTTGATATCACTTTACTTAGACGGCTATTGATTTTTGTCATCTGTGGACCATACCCCAGGTAGGCTGGTATGCAGCTCCTTCAAAGCGCTCGCTCTCGGTGACTGAACGCACAATCTCTCTCTCTCTCTCTCGCTCTTCAGCACAACCCCTCCAGGCCGCCTCACAAGTACAGAGCCCTTGTTTTTGCAGTGGCGTGCTCAATTACGTATGAAGATTAATGTCGTTAATTAACTAAAGATAGGTATAACTCTTCCACATTATAGCAGGAGCACAAGAGCACTTTGTGCAAAGATCTACATCTACTTGTCTCTGAGGTATTTCCTCTAATGCCGCGCCGCATTCTTATTGCATAAAAATTGGTGCAGTTAAACACGAAAAACCACACACAGGACTTTTCAAGCTTAACATGTGCTTACCAATCATAGCACAAATATGAAAACAAATATAAATACGAGGGCAGGTCCATAAGTTTCCCGTCTCGCCAATAAGGACCATTGCCTTCACAAAATCCTTATGGTGTCATACCTTACCTGTTAAATAAATAATTGCAATTGTAACTTCCGCTGTTCAGTTGTTAAGATATAGTTACATAAAGAATGGAAGATTGTGACATGTTCAAAATGGAGTTTCGAGCTGTTATTAAGTTCTTCACAAAAGAAGGACTTACTCCAAATGAAATTAAACAGCGATTGGACGCTGTATATGGGGAAGCATCCCGCTCATATTCTACCGTAAAAGAATGGGCCAAAATTTTTCGGATGGGATGAGAAAGCATTGAAGACGAACAGCGTGCAGGTCGGCCCTTGGAGGTGCTCACTCCTGAAAGCATCGCTCTTGGGAAGTAAAAATTATGGAAGACCGGCGGCTCAGAGTTACAGAAGTAGCAGCAAATTTGGGCCTTTCTAAAACAACAGACCTTCAAATTATTCATGAATATTTTACCATGAATACGGTTAGTGCAAGATGGGTGCCTAGACTCTTTCCTCGGCCCAAAAATAACAAAGAGTCATCTGTTGTCAGGCATTTATGGAGCTCTGTCGTGGCAACGAGAGAGATAGAAGTTCTGCAAACCATTGTTACAAGAGATGAAACTATGGTCCTCTTCTATGATCACTTATCTAAAAGAGCATCAATGGAGTGGCGTAAACCTGGCGAAGCACCGCCTCTAAAGGCCAAGGTCACTCAGTCAACCAAGAAGGTTGGCCACAATCTTTTGGCACTGTGAAGGAATACTCTTCATTGACTTCAAGGAAAGGAACACCACAGTAAATGGGGAGTACTATGCTGCTATGCTGACCTACAGCACAGACTATGTGCTTCCATCAAAGAGAAAAGACGAGGAAAGCTGAGTGGTGATGTGCGCCTTCTTCACGATAACAGCCTGTGCACACAGCTCCTATTGCAAAGGAAGCTGTGAAGAAATGTGGCTTCAAGGAGATCGATCATCCACCCTACAGCCCAGATCTAGCTACCAGTGACTATTTCTTCTTCTCAAAACTCAAGAATAACCTTCGAGGAAGGTAATTTAAGTGTGACGTAGAAGTGATGGATGCTGTTTATGCCCTTTTTGCAGACAAGACTTCTGACTATTTGGGGGGGGGGGGACAAATGTCAATTCAAAGGTGTGATTAGAGTACAATAAAGGATAACTATATTGAAAAGTGAAATATAGTTTTTGCCTTTATCATACCTAGAAAATGATTAGGTTGGAAACTTATGGACCTACCCTCGTATATCGCTTTAAAACGATACCAAACTGATTAAAACTTAGTAATATTTTAAAATTTCTTAACATTTGTTTCTGCGACGTAATAAACAATAAGGTGTGTGACTTTCTAGCATACTTTGTTACATTATAAGCATCAAACAATTTTTACTAACAATGATAAGTACAATGGGTATTAATTAATTTGTGCTTTAACTTCGACCCTGGCGTTCCTAGCTCTTGTTCTACAGTATAGCAACTGTTTTTTAGTTCCTAGAGTTGATTCTTCAAGCTAGGGCGATACATTTCTTGTTAAAATACTTTGTATGGTCTAGAAGTGTTAATTATACTTTTGATTAAGCTTTTTAATTTTAATAAAGCAACTTACATCTTTAGGATCCCTGTTGTGCGTCACCTTTTAATTGAATGTCATCATCTAGCGTCTTTTATCTCTCCCTGGGTTTGCCCTCCACTCTTGAGGAAATAACTTTAGGATGACGTTGCTGTTCAGCGTGTGCTCCGGTTTATGCGTGTTTGTGGTTTTTGGAGCGTGATGTGATTGTTATAATTTTACAACATAACGGTTTCTTTTTAGAACATTTAAGGAGTATTATTTACCTGATGTTTTTTATTACCAGTCATTTGTTCATTGTTGACATTTTTGCCCTTGTTATTGCTTTTATTTTATTTTATTTTTAATTGCCCGTAGTGCTAATGCTGGTTGTTCTCTTCACAGATATTAATGTAGATAAATTGATTATTTATTTTCATATAGGCACAGTTTTAGTGTGTTTGGGCGCTATCATCAGAGTCGCTGTCATCTATATGTAAACAAAAAATGATTTCAAGAGGACAATATAATTGTGTCAAGGAAATTAACGAAAACATACTTTCTAGACCCGCTACTTTATTCTCATATTTGTTCTATAGCAAATATCGAAGTTCTTTAATTACCTATTTAAAAATATTACTGAAAAAAAAACCTTGATACTGATCTTATAAAGCAGTCCAATATTAATGCTACCATTCAGTTTATTCCCCAAATGAACTACGCTTAAAAATCAATGCAGTTGTACTAAAATATGAAGGCAAAAATAGTAATTAATAACACTACGATGAATATAAAACAAAAATAGAGCCATGGTCAGGTTTATTTGCCATTCAGTGGATTTCCTTAATGAAATGATTTCATTTTAGGTCGCATTTATACAAGCGTATTAAAAACAGCTGTCGACATACATTTCTTTATGTATTCAGAGTTGGTAACATCGCTTAAATGAAGAGTACCGCCACGGGTGGCCGAGGTTGTTAAGAGATCTGGAGTTCGAATCCCGCCAGGATCGTCCTCCCTGACTGAGGTTTTCTCCAGGTTTTCCTCAGTCCTCATAAATGGCAAATGCCGGGGAGGTGCCCTAAACTTAGGCCTGGAACGTTTCCTTTCTTAAAAAAAATATTTTCGCAATATATCATTTTGTTTCCTGTATCGTCAGTGTTCATCTTCTGTGGTGCCTCAGTAGTAAAAACGTGCGTTAAACACTATTTAAAAAAAATGAAGAGCGCAAACTTAAGCTATTGGCCGTTGAATTATCACTCGAACCGACATTTCGACATTAATATTTTCGTAATGTTACATCAAATCTGCGATATCCGGTAGCAAGCTGTACAATTTGATAACGGGTCTTTTTGATCGGTTCTCCGATTTGAAGGAAGTGTCACTTCTTCTGATGGAACCGCTGAGTCAAGGGAAAAAAATGGTGTGCATATATAAAATACAGCATAAGTGAACAACAGAATGCAATCTTTTTGCAGATGTCTCGATCTCTTTTTACCATACCAGGCCACAACGGCAGTGTTGAAAGGTTAGTGACTTTCTCTAAGAAATTAAAAATACTTACGATAAATTATGTGAAAGAAATTGGCTTTAGTAAAATTCAGTTCCAGGCACTTTACGTGAAAGCACATACATGGCTATTTGCATAGTAGCGAGGAATTGTTAAAAATAATATATGTAGTTAATTTTTTTACTTAATTACGGACGCTCTTTAACATCTCAGGTCATCAGCATCCCATTCAATTCAGAGCGTGAAACGACCGACAAATTTTGCTCAGAGGCCTCTTCCTTCAGGCTTGAGGTTCTTTATCGTGCCGTAAATGTACGACAAGGGACCCACGGCTTTACTTCCCTTCCAAACGAAGTCATACTTAGGATTTTTACACTCGGAAAATTCATCGATACTGGCCGGGTTTGAACCCGCGATCTTGGGTTTAGAAGGCAAGTATGGTTACCACTACACAACCAGGACCGACATATACCTAGTTAGAAATATCCATTATACTGCTAAGTGAAGTTACTGCATGGAATGCATTAGTGCATTTTCAGAACAAGGTAACCTAGTTCATAGTAAGTAGCAATGCATTAACAATTAAGAGAAAATAGGATAAAAAGTGATAGTACTGCAGTATTTAAAGGTAGACATGATAACAGGTAGTTATTTAACAATAATACTAGAGAAAAAATGGAATAGGAGCAAAAAGTATATGGCTTTTCACGTTGAATTTAATTATAGTGATAAAAACTCTTTAGGCGTTTAAGGCTTACAGAAAAACATAAAGGCAGAGAGAGGAAAAAGAAAAATAAATAAAAGGGGGCAGAATAGAAAGAAACAAAGAAGGGGACTAGAAAAGAAAAATAGAACAAATAAATTGAGAAATGAATGAGGAACGAAGCAAACTAAGGAACGAAAGATTCTCTCTACAGTAAAATATCGCGGGGGAACGAGGGAGAGGCACACTTGCATTACCCAGTTATAAAACTGGAGGGAATATAACGCAGGAAAGTGACAGGTCGGAAGAAATAGCGAAGTGGCTACAACGAATGAAGAGAGTGCACGCCACTGAATACCGTGCCTCACACTTCACGGTGCCACCTCTCATTCAAGCTATAATCTCCTTAGAGGCGAGCGTGTCTAACCAACCAGTGACCCACCTTCACCAGCAAACAAAAATCGAAGCAGTCAGATTGTATCACACACGGCGCTTGTACTCAGGGCGGTTCCTGCTCAAACGACCATATTTACATGTAAATATAAAATAAAACTATTGCACACGAATATCGCCCAGCTAGCAGAAATAAAGTTGCCATATAATGGATATAAAGTATTAGTTTCAAATTGTTTGAAAGCTTACCGACACAGATTTACAGTAGCCGTAAGGTTGAGTGTGTTATTCCGGGTCAACTGTTCATACGTATTTTCCAAATCGGAACCGGAAAATGCTTATTATCTATTTAACGCGAGTGTGTAAGGCTTCTCTCCGTAAGTTGATTCGGTCAGTATTATTCGGCGTTCGTCAACTCTCTACAGAGCTTTTCAATAATTTCCTAAATGTTCATTTGAATAATTCACTAGTTCGCTAAACAAAATAAAACCATTACACAACGTCACGAGGATGATTACCCTAAACAGCTGCAACCTCACTACATAACCGACATATTGTAAACCGCCCTTGTGCAGGTTTTATGAGCAAGTGTGCTTTTCAATATAGTTCGAGACAATAATTGTCTATCATCTATTCCAAGCCCGCTTATAAATTATATATATCGAGGGTGCCAAAAAAAGTATAAACACTTTCACAGCAAATATATATTTAATATATTTCAAAGCTGGACCGAAAAACAAAAGTAATGTGTAGTATGATGTTCTGTAAACAGATGTGACTCACATACATTATGATAGTGTTGCTAGGTGACAGGAAAATCAACACTGAACAAATGAAGCCAAGATTATCGTATGATGTTCTGTAAACAGATGTGACTCACATTACGTTATGCTAGCGTTGCTGCACCAAAATGAAGCCAAGATTATCGTTTAAACAGCGGAAAACAATTTTGAAGTGGTATTGGGAAAACCGAGAATGTTGTTGAAGTTCAAAGGCAATGGAGACGTGTGTACAGAACAGAACCGCCAACGCGAGTAACAATTGCACGCATTCGAGACAAATTTGAGACTCGTGGTACCGTATGCGATGTTCACAAGGGCAGATTTGGTAGACCTCGCACAGCAACAAGCCCCGCGCACTGGATCCAAGGCACTGGATAGGACGAAGAGATCCGATTGAGTTTCCACCGCGTTCTCCGGATCTCACTCCGTTGGACTTCTACCTAAGGGGAACTCTTAAGGATGTTGTATACCGTAGAAAACCAGCTACACTGACAGCACTTCGGGAAGAAATTAAAACGTCATGTGCTGTAATCGCTGAGAACACTTTCGCAAACGTTACTCATTCAGTAGTTCAACGTACTCAGAAGTGTATCAACGGTGATAGTGGGCATTTTGAGCAACTGTTGTAACTGTAAATGTCTAAGATGATTAGTACTCATCATTTTCTGTTTGTGAGAATTCACTTTTGTTATGTTAACACAGCTTTTTCTTTGCTTGAAGTGTGTACACATTTTGGCAACCTTTGTATGTGTATGTGTATGTGTATGTGTATGTGTGTATGTGTGTGTGTGAAATATAGTTACGAGATATCATATAGATATGGTTTGCACATGCATTTTTGTAATAGGGAAGGTAGCCAGAAAAGGGACTAGCATTGTACTTTGATTGGATCTCTTCACGTCAACTAGAACTTAGAAAACAACCGGATATTAAACAAAACCGATCTCAGGAAAATTTAAAAAGGAAAGTTTTCTTTTGTAACAATGCAGGGAAAGTTCAGGTAATAATTATCCAGATGGAATCATAAAAACTCTGGTACAACTCTCTTTTAAACTATTATTTAGGCCGAGAATCTAAAAGATTTTGCTGTGGGTGGACCCGAATAAAATCTTAGAAGATGTGGACCCGAATAAAATCTTGAAGATAGCCAATGAAAGGGAAACCATATAAATTAGCATACAAACCACACCAATAGGACCGCCACGGGTGGCCGAGGTCGTTAAGACTCGTGAGCGGGAGGTCTGCGGTTCGAATCCCGCCAGGACCGTCCTCCCTGACTGGGTTTTTTTCCAGGTTTTTCTCAGTCTTCATAACTGGCAAATGCCGGGGAGGTACCTATACTTAGGCCTGGAACGTTTCCTTCCTTTAAAAAAAATCCTTTCCTAATATGTCATTTCATCTCATGTATCATCAGTGTTCATCGCCTGTGGTGCCTCAGTAGTAAAAACTGACGTTAAACACTACTAAAAAAAAAAAAAACCAATAGGAAGATCATATCACGTGACATTTAGAATGCCATGTTGAATATATTTATAGACATAAAGACCGGCGAACGGTCGCATTAATAAAAGCAGTTGTAATGAACTACTTGTTTGTTAGTTGGGGCTGAAGTGGGTGGTAAAGTGTAAGAAAAAGCGAAAGAGCGGAACAGGAAGCGTCGCAAATTACACTAGTACGGGAATTTATCTGCTAGATAATTTATATAAGTTACTGAAGTCAGTCAGTTAAGTCAGATCAGAGTTGAAGTGAAGATAGTTGATGTGAAAATAAAATTGTGAAGGAAATCTCAATCAATAAGCGGAAACGTTTTTCAAGATTCTATCGTGACCGGATAGCAACTGTATTTATGACATTGTGTTAATAAATGGTTTTTTTTTTGTTTTTTTTTTTTTGAGTAGTGTTTAACGCCCGTTTTTACTACTGAGGCACCACAGGCGGTGGACACTGATGATACATGAGATGAAATGATATATTGGGAAAGGATTTTTTTTTAAGGAAGGAAGCGTTCCAGGCCTAAGTTTAGGTATCTCCCCGGCATTTGCCAGTTATGAAGACTGAGGAAAACCTGGAAAAAACCCCAGTCAGGGAGGACGGTCCTGGCGGGATTCGAACCGCAGACCTCCCGCTCACGAGTCCGTGCCTTAACGACCTCGGCCACCCGTGGCGGTTTAATAAATGGTGAAAACTGGAACTACAAGCATTATATTATTACTGTTTGTTTATCATCTCCTTTCCCTGTAATTGTGTATCACAAAGAAGTTCAGCTAATAATTTGAGCTTATAACCAAGGGCAAAACATTACAATACGGCTGTATTGAGTGGAGGGTCAAAGTAATTTCTATTTCAAATCGTGGCTGACACTCTGAAACTTGTTGAATACAGCGTAAACATTATGAATCACCTGAACAGTGCAAGCAACGTTCTCACCTCTGATTGCTTGCCTCTATCCCCCCCCCCCAAAAATAAACCGGTGACTTTGTAAGAGGCGAAAGAAGGCGTCTTCAGAAAAGTATTACGATATTAAAATTTTTCCGCAGATAATGCTTTGATATTTTAAAATGTATGTGAATGAGAAATGGTATTATTTTATTTACATATTTAATACCCTAGCACAAGTTTCCATTGAAATGGGTATTTCTTAACATCTAAGGTTTACTTTTTGTTGATACGGTTAGTCATGAATTTTCTCGAATATTTTAAGTAATAATTTCAAGTAACTTAACTGCAACGTTTATGACTTTCTTCTGTTATGTGTTGGCATAAAATGTACACATATGAAAAAATGCAACAGAAATAAAATGACAGACTGCCAGATTCTTCACGTGTGTTCTGTTCTTCACACAGGTTTTCAGGTTTTAATTCAAATTTAAACTATTTCTGACATACGAATTTATTGATAACAGTGCATGATTCTTACACCTGTATATTCCAATTTGGTCAAAACCAATTCGGCTGCACTTGCGGTTGCCATGGCAACGGTAGACTCTTGCTTTATGCTCCGAGAGAGCAAGTAAAGCCAAAACTGAGAATCGGATAATGGGCAGTATCTAGAGCGGGAAGAAATGTATGTCCTAGTGTGGCTGCCTCGCTACCATAGCAACTCAGAAGGATGAGTGAGCAGGCGAGCATTGCCAGCTTTCTAAACACAATTTTTGAGACTTCGTATAGTTACAACGATTTTCAAATTTTACACTTACTTGTATAGTGATTTAGCTAATTGTTTTATAGTCTGTAGCTACAAAAAAGTAGAGCCCGGCTGCAAACTGCAAGTAGTATTTAAGACCTATAATACATGTGCAGATAGCAGCGTGTGGTTCATTTAAAAGAGGCTTTATCAGCGAGTGCTTTGTTCGTGTATTACTCAGTATGTAAATTATGTGCAAATTGTTCTTCGTTAGTCATGTCAATACATAAATAGTCTTGAAGGGCGGGTTTTTATTTACCATACATGTGTGAAAACGGGTTTTTGAAGAGATGTGACAAGGCGATTCGCGATAAGATATCCTGGCAAGCTTGTTTAAGGTAGAGAAACTGTCAGTACCGACTCTCAGTGACAAGAAACCTGCTGTGTTATTACAGGAGATAAATGACATAAAACAAGAATTTTCTACGCCGATAACGTCAATGAAGGCCATCGTTTTCAAAAACAAAAATTACCCAGGTTAGTGCTTACAATTATAAATTTTAAATATAGTATTATTTTACATTTTTAGTGAAAATTTAAATTCTAAAATAAAAATAATATTACTGGATATAAAATGCTTGTGGCAAGATTTTCCAGAATCATTCAGTGCCTTTCTAGCAGCTACGAGTGATAAGGTGGTCATTTGAAATCCCATAAACAGCTGGCGGAAATAAAAGATGCACTCTCCTAGTTAAAAAATATCATGATCTCATCTAGAACTTAAATGAACTGGTGGAAAAATGACTGCAAAACATCTGCAGTTCAAGCCAGCTGCATGCATTCTTTTTGTTTTATTCCGTGGTTTAATTGGCTAGCTTACAGGAATGCATTTCATATAAAGTTTGTATTCATTATGCTCGTGAAACCGAAAGCATTTCTTTTTATTTTATTGTCATCCTGACTTCAGCGAGCAAGTTAATTTTCATCGTTACTATGAAAGAAATAGAAGGGCAAAAGGGCGGGGGATAGGGTTTAACCTTTAAGAACAATTAATTAAACCAGGTTGCAATGTCAAATTAGGCACGTTTAAGCTTTATAAAACGAGCATTAGTGTATATAATAATCAATGAAATGTGTTACTACAGCTGAATGTGAATTTACTAACTCTTGAGGAACAAATATACGGTTTAATTACCTAAAATGCATAATGAGCAGCGAACAATGAACGTTTGTCTGCTATAACAGGAGTGAGGGATGCGCAAATACACATGGTTAGCATTATCTTCCTCCAAATTGTTTCCCTCGTATGTGTCCACTACGGGTTTACAATTCTCTTTGAAAGCACTCGTTTGGATTTATGCACGTAAGCGATGACCACTTTATTCGTTTTGTGTTGTGCAAATTTTGTTTGCGGGGGTAGATCCATAAGTTTCCGACCTCGCCGATAAGGATTATCGCCTTCACCACATCCCTATCTGGTGTCATACCTTATCTGTTAAGTAAATAATTTCAGCTGTAATTTCGGTTACGCTGTGATCAGTTCAGATATAGTTGCATAGAGAAGGCTATGTGTAGAAGATTGTGACATACTCAAAATGGAGTTTCGAGCTGTTATTAAGTTCTTCACAAAAGAAGGACTTACTCCAAATAAAATTAAACAGCGATTGCACGGTGCACGTGGGGAATCATCCCCCTCATATTCTACCGTTAAAGAATAGGCTAACTCTTTCGAATGGATCGAGAAAGCATTGAAGACGAAGAGCGTGTAGGTTGGTCCTTGGAGTGCTCACTCCTGAAAACATCGATCTGGTGGAAGGAGAAAATATGGAAGACCGGCGGCTCAAAGTTACAGAAATACCAACAAAGTTGGGCCTTTCTAAACCAACAGTCATTCGAATTATTCATGAACATTAAACATGAATAAGGTTAGTGCAAGATGGGTGCCTAGTCTTCTTTCCTTAGTCCAAAAGCAGCAACGAGTCATCTGTTGTCAGGCATTTTTGGAGCTCTACCGTGGCAACGAGAGAAAAGTTCTGCAAACCATTGTTACAGGAAATGAAACTATGATCCTCTACTATGATTCCTTGTCCAAAAGAGAATCAATAGAGTTGCGTAAACCTGGCGAAGACCGCCTCTAAAGGCCAAGGTCACTCAGTCAACCGAGAAGATCATGACCACAATCTTTTGTGACTGTGAACGAATACTCATCATTGACTTCAAGGAGAGGAACACCACAGTAAATGAGGAGTACTATGCTGGCCTACTGCACAGACTACGTGCTTCCATCAAAGAGAAAAGGCGAGGAAAGCTGAGTGGTGGTGTGCGCCTTCTTCATGACAATGCGCCTGTGCACACAGCTCTTGTTGGTAAGGAAGCTGTGAAGAAATGTGGCTTCAAGGAGTTCGACCCTAAAGCCCAGCTTCCAGTGACTATTTGCTCTTCTCAAAACTCAATAAGGACCTTCGAGGAAGGAAATATAAGCGTGACGAAGAAATGATGGATGCTGTTTAGGCCTATTTTGCAGGTAAGACTTCTGACTATTTGTGGGGGGGGGGTTGAAATGTTAATTCAAAGATGTGAGAAGTGTATTACAATAAAGGGTAACTATATGAAAGTAAAATATAGTTTTTGTCTTTATCATACCTAGAAAATGGTTAGGCCGAAAACTTATGAACCTACCCTCGTATCACTGACCCATTGCTAATCCCAGAACACATTTGGTACTTACTGGAGAGATACTAGTTAAGTAGGCCGATAGGACATACTTGGCCAGAGGATCGAAACAGGATTATTGTAAAAGATTATGCAATACATAGATGAATAGGAGATTATAAGTACTTCCTTTCACTCACAAAAATAGCCCTTCGGGGTGAATCTTACTATGGTAAGTGCAGGGAGAGTAGATATTTCGCACGAGACACTGTGATGATGTACTAGTTATGTTGATAACATACCTGATTTTGGTAAATGAACTGTTCATAGTGAAGGTAACAGAATTAATATTAAAACGCGTGATAAGGAATCTAGACAGAAATAAAGGATAGAGCCTTTAGCCCAAGGAACAGAGCTGGCAGCGTTTCTTTTCTGCACGGTCTACACTTAGCCATATCCGACTTAAGTTCTGTACTTCTGTACTTAGTATCTCAGAAAGCGCCAGAGTTCGAAAGCAGCATATTCCTACCTGAGATGTTCTCGTGGTTGGCAGACAGCATGTAACCATCATGAGAGAAAATTTGGTTAAATTATCTCAGAAAAGACATGAACCAATAAAGAATGCGATCTCCAAACTAGGCTAAAAAATTCTCGCCCTAAATTTTATATATTAATTCTTGTGTTTCTGTATGAGAATTACAAGACAATGCTGTGCCGCTGTCGGCGAAAACATCTCGCCATTCGATATTAGGGTGATCAGCTTTCTAGGTTATGTCAGGTGAGTGTGTGTGGTCACTTACGAGTTAATTATATTAGTCAGTATATGTCTTGGGGATTAACACTTCGGGGACCGTGGAGCGTCTTCTCTTCTGAACTGTCGCAGTGTTAGGACGTAGGTAAGGAGTCTCCGGTTTCGGTTTGCTCTTAAAAATTTAAGGGGAGTTTCTTGCCTATTATTGTAGCCCATCGTTGGCTGTAGTGTTTTAGATTTATTTTGTTTCTTTATGATGTAAATTGTGCGTAGGTTTCAATGTTAATTTTCTTGGGAGAAATGACAAATATTACTGGGCTTTAATGTAATAAAGAATTGGGATCACTGAACTATTCAAGTGTTCCTGGACTTGCGTTTTACCTGCTTAATTTTATTACGTAATTTTGCCTACTACGGTTTGAACCCAGTTAGGTAGCTTCCTTTCTATCTCATTTTGGACCAGTTTCGAAGTATGTGAGAACTCTGTAAAAGTTTTAAAGTGTTAAAAGGTTTCAAAAGCTCAATGCAAACAGCTCTTGTTCCATGTTTAATATTTTAAATTGTTGTATGTAAAATTTAATCAGGTCTTCATATACTGCACACAACTTAATTATGTACGAAATTATCTCAACACATTATATCTTTATTTAGAATTTTTATATTGTTATAATAGATATTGTAAATATCGCTAAATCTTTTTGGAAAATATAAATACATAATTTCCTCATCCTCTACATCTTGTTATTTTTCTTAACGCATAATTGTAGCAAAGAAACGCACGCTATGACTAGAGAATTTGTTTAATGCTGTTTAACGCCCATTTTTACTACTGAGACACCACAGGCGGTGGACAGTGATCATATATGAGATGAAATTATATAAGGGATTTATTTCTGGAAAGAAACGTTCCAGGCCTAAGTTTAGGGTACCTCCCCGGCATTTGCCATTTATGAGGACTGAGGGAAACCTGAAAAAAAAAAAAAAATCTCAGTCAGGAACGATGGTTCTGGTGGGATTCAAACCCCATACCTCCCGCTCAGAGTCCGCACCTTTATGACATCGGCCACTCGTATCAGTGTGACTAGAGAAAAGATGCTACAAATTGCATTTGTTGTTTTCCTGAAACCAATCCAGGTTAGGAAGACTGTTTTTTATCCGATTTCTTAAATGTTCACACTCTGCTGTTTATTTATTTCACTGCTACACAAATACGGAGCGATATCTGCATAACAACACAGCATCTGAAACATTTACGTCAAACTCAACATTATTTTACCCTACTTAATACGGTTTTCTATCTTTCTCTTGTGTAATTTTTGCGAATGAGACAAGTTAACATGTTTCAAGATACAAATTACACGAGTGCACCTGACAAACATTACATTTAACTCTCCTCTCAACAAACTTAATAGGAACAATAACATATGTACATCTAAATAATGTTTTAAGTTCTAATGATTCAAATTATGAGCACAAGAAATTCAGTTTCAGAAAATATATTATTTCTGTTTAAAGACAATAGTTAAAACATCTGCGATACCTAAACAATGGAGCCGTTTTATTACAACTTCCTATTAAATTAATTCTAAAGGGTTAAAGCAGTGTTTCTAAAATAACATTCAGCTTTTGATAATTTCCTTGCGTTTCTAATTACATTCATATGAAACAAATTTACTGCGTTTGCAACAAAAAAAAAACATTAATGTCAGGCTTAATAGTTGACGCTATGTGAAGAAAAGGAAAGTCTTAACAGACGGTACACTCATGTGGGAAAAGTTAATTAAATGGTGAGAAACGTTCTAACATTACGAAGCTAACTGCTCGGATAGTAAACGTGTTCAAAGTTTCCCAGATGCTGAAGAAGCAATGAAAATCGTATTAAGTACTGCGGTGGAGTGATTATTCTACCCCCTTTCCACCAAGACAATCGGGTTCGATCCCATCGACCGGGTGTGGAATTAGTAGCAAGCAAGCGGTGCCTGGGAAAGTTTCCCCCTGCCATTTCGCCAACTGCTCCATCCTCGTCACCATGTAGCTTAATGCAGTCCACCGTGTTAAGGTTCGTGAGCTGCAAGTGAAATATTATTGCCGTCTGCCACCCGACCTCTACTCGAAATAACTTGACATTGCACATTACTCCAAAACATTCACTTAGAATAATATAAAGCAATTAGTTCAGTCAATCATCAGATTTCTCTATCGAAAGGATAACGCTTGGCATATTCAGATCAAGACGGACATCGAAAGCGGCCAATGTGCTTTCACCTTTGCCTGGGTTACCGTTGAATGAAAGGGGAAACAAAATTTCACTTTTATTTGTACGAGGGTAGCTGCATAAGTTTCCGGCCCAATTGTTCTCTAGGTGTGATAAAGACAAAAACTATATTCCACTTTTTTCTTCTCACATCTTTGAATTAACATTTCAATCCCCTCTCCCAAGAAGTCTTAACAGCATCCATCACTTCTTCGTACACTTAAATTGCGTAATAGATTTCACCCACATCTTGCCGAAGTAGTCGGAAAAAGAGAGTGCACGGAAAGTTGAAAATTGTTTGCTTAACAGTTCAGTACTGCTACGAAGTTAACTGCGCATGCGTGAAGTACCTAGCATATCGCACCTGACGGATCACTGCTCTGAGTATCAAATGCAACAGACTGTTTACAGTTGCTCCAAAACATAGCTAACTCATTTTCACTTGTCGAGCTTAGCTGTACAGCGACACACATCGTCCTTACCGCCCGATATTCCAAAATGTTCATCGGCGTATGCGGGAAAACTGGATCTTTAATGGTGCACAGACCCGATGCCAGTGCAAACCGAAAGCGTCGTACTCCAGCCTTTGAAGATGAGATGCTTACCACGTACCACCTTTCACCAGCACCCGAGGGCCATGCATACGACAAGTCCAGCGTGCACTGGGGTCCTACAAGAAAAACGGCTCTATCCCTACCATCTGCTTGGAGCGACAGAATCAACAGCTTGACTTCTTCTCGGTTCTCTTCGCCGACGAGGTGTGTAATCCTGAACCATAGGAACAGTCATCAGCATCAATGCGTGTCCGATTAAATAAACGAACCGTACAAGTGTATCTTCAGTTCCTCACTCGTGTTTTGAGAAGACGTCCCTCTGAACATCCGATATCAGACGTGGTTACAGCGTGGAAGTATGAGATTATCCCATTGGTGTGTTTCCTGGGCAGTGGATTGGAAGAGATAGTCCCGTAATTTGGCCACCGCGTTCTCCGGACCTCAAGCCTGTAGCTTTTTTTTTTTTTTATGGGGACAACTTAAGAGGCTCGTGTAAGGATCATGATATGACACGTTACTAGCACGCTTATGATGAAGTTCGTAACACTGCAGATCTTTTTGACAGGGGGGCGAGGATCATTTCTTTGTAGGTGCACTCTTTGCAGGGATGTTGCAGGCCGACACATCGAACAATATCTCTGGTGATCTCTTGTTTTATTTGATGCACTGAAAATACTTTTCCCACCTTAATCTTCTATTTTCTTTTGTGTGTTTTTCAGGAAGCGGCGAAAGGCTAAAATGCAGCTTACTTCATTTTTCTTCGGTATTTGGTTTCATTGAGATAGTTTTTCCTTTACTCTGGAGAAACCCGTTAATTTTCCCTTTTAAGTACTTAGTATGTCTGCCGTCATTGACTAGAGAGGAGGAAACTTCTTGTAAATTTTGAAATGTTAATACTCTTACATTACATGTACATTACAGGTCAAGGTGAGCAACACTTGGGTAATGGCTTTACCCTTGCAAGTTTTGAATTACTTTGTTATTCACAGCCTTACTGTTAAACACATTGTAGTAATTTATTTTACGCAATTCGTTAAGAGTGAACGAGCGGCTCTGCACAACAAAACAAATAAAATGGCGACTACAACACGAAAAACCAATACATGTAGTTAAGGAGGTTTGAACTCCCCCCCCCCCATCACCGATATCTTACGCCCATGTATCTTTATCACGGCGCTATTCAGGGACAGTAATTTGAGCAAGTGAGGCTTCCGTCTTTTTCCCCACCTGCTGTGAGGGTTTAATCAGTGGCGTGCTGACCATTAGCAGATTTTATGATATTGCATGAAATTTGAGGTGGAATTTATGAGCTCCACCCCCATTTAAATTAGAGTTATTATATAAATCAATTTTATCTAACGTGTTATAGTCCTGAGTGTGGTATCATTTCTATCTTCTGTACATGTATTGAAATGTTGTGTATCATGCGATTTTGTTATCAGGGTGGGTACATTACCTAGTTTCTGTTCTTGACCTGAAAACGGGAACAGAGAAACTTACTGCTCGTCATAAACAATATTTGTAAGGCTGACCCAAGCAAAACCGTACCGATATTTCCTGTAGAGAAATTCTACAGCCTGTCCGTGGAAAATATGTTTATTTGTATATTGTCTGAAAGCTTTGCTATTATTATATTAAAATAGGATAAGCGTATAGCTTATGACAACTATGGGGGTGAAAGACAAGGTAATAACCTCTTGAAGGGAGATCCTAACTCTTTCATTTAATACGTGAGAGATGTCTTTGGCATGCAAAATGTCACGTAATACACATAACCAATAATAGGGTTGAAAATTACCGCAGGGAAAATATTACCCAATAGAGACGTGCAGATGAAAGAAAATATTCTGGACTTTTCTAAAATTATCTTTTTAAAGAATAACGACGGTTTCGGGAGACCGATAGACTGCCATGTTTATTTAGGCTTGTAATTTTGCGGCCCATGGTCAGTGAAAGAGCATCATCAGTTCAGTTAAGTTACATCTCAGAGTTAGTTGAGTTTGGTTGTGTCTCAGTAATAGGCGAAAGTAGTTGCGCCTTAGCATTAATTGAGTTCAGGTTCAGTCTTTATCAAGTTAAGCATTATCGTCGTATCAAGTTAGTTAACAGGCTGAACTATTTTAATGAATGAACAGTAGGAAGTTTTGAAGTTATCAAAGTGCGTCAGGGCGTCACTATATAATCCTCATAGTTAGTGCAAATATGACACATGTAACAAGAAATTCTCCAAGGAGTAACGGTGTCTCATTAAGTGGAACAAACTTTGATAATAAATAGTGCTACATATCATAGCATATATGGTCAATCACCTGGTTTATTTCCTCACTCCTTCCCCTATGGAATCAAGAATACCATTAAAATATCCAGCAGAAGAAGCTCAGCTGAGGCAAAACTATAAGTTAGAGGTAATAATATCGACGGGAAAAGAACAATTGAGAACCCATCAATTAACTTAATTCCCTTTCCATAAACTGTCCCTATCACACACATCACGATAATACCGCTGCAAATTTAGAAAAAGTACCGTTTCAAAATGCTTGTCTAAGCCCCCCTTGCAATTCGTGTGATTGAATTCTGGGACACTCGGTGTATACTGTCATGCCACCAGCAGGGAACAGATTCGGAAAGGTCATGACAAGAGCTGGGAAAGCGCAGTGTGAAGTACGAGAGCCAAAGGTGAGTATTTTTCAGTGTGTCATTTGAAATGACAAGTGGTTTAGCCATGTTTACAGTTTAAACCGCAAAAAACATTCTACCAATTTATTCCTTGTAACCTAGTGGTAGTGTATGTAACTACTAATATGGAAGTAGAAGTGTGCTACAAACCGCTGCCAAGAGCTTGAGAACAATTGGCCGGCATTGAAAAAAAAATCGTTGATGCTGCAGTTAACTAGCTGTTCATGATTTACAAGAATGTGTGAACGAATAAGATCCCAAGATCCCGGCCAGGATCGATGGATATTTTCGGGCGTAGATTTACGGCACGATAAAGAACCTCAAGCCTGAAAGAAGAGGCCTCTGAGCAAAATTTGTGGGCCTGAATTGAATGGGACGCTGATGGCCTGAGATGTTAAAGAGCACCGTTAATAAACCAAATCAAAAAAAAGGTATAAGATTTGTGGATCGCTAAGAATGCTCTTACTTGCTGGTCTTGAGCGAACCGATGCCTGTGCGCTGTGCTGTGTAAAGTGAGTCCCAAACGAATAAATGGTACGATACTTATACATTTTTTTTGAAAAAAAAAGTTTTTACTACTGAGGCAATGCAGGCGGTGGACACTGGTGATACATGAGATGAAATGATATATTGGAGAAGGATTTTTTTTTAAAGGAAGGAAGCGTTTCAGGCCCATGTTTAGGGTGCCTCCCAGACATTTTTCTATTTATCAGGACTGGGGAAAATCTGGAAAAAAACCTCAGTAAGGGAGAACGGTCCTGGCGGGATTCGAACCCCAGACCTCCCCCTCACGAGTCCGCGCCACCCATGGCGGTACTTATAGATCGGAATTGTTTTCAATGAATAATAAAAGAGAAGTTAGCGGTATTTACTTTCAGAAAGAGTTCTGTTCTATCACAATAATGTGTAATCCGAAATAAAGGAAACAAAGATTGCTATGTAACTGTATGAATTTTGCTTTAACCTTTAAGCTATGCCAGGAGTTGAGCACTGCAACCAAATTCTCAGAAGGTAGAAGGAAAGCTGAAAATTTCTACGAAATGCAATTAACGGGTCGTCCTTAATTACCGCTAAAACACCATTAGGAGATGCCTTCTTCCTTCTCTCCCTAGCTACAGCTCCACCACGCGGAAAGTGCATGCGCAGATTATCAGAATACTTTTCTAACGTTTTTATTGTTATTGCTGAGAATGAAAGGGGGTCTATTATCACACTGTGATTAATTTTATGGCTTAGTGGGAACTAGCATTATTATGCAACGCTTAGTACAGGTATTAGGTGACCTTGAAACTTAATTTCCAACATCACCAATTTTGAACGAAACTTTACAAAAGCAGCTCAGTTGTTTGACAACTCCAACAGATGTCTCTCATTTACGGTGAGGGCGCTACAGCTGCAAATTTAAACCGTGTTCAAACCTATTTCACCTAACAGAAACGTACTTTTCACGTGCTTTAGAGTAAGCAAATAAAAGGAAGACGGAATACTTTTATGCGGAATCTTCGAAAGTGGTTATTTGCAGTTCCGAAACAAAGAAATGTGCGTTGTTTCGTCGTGTGTTGATATCGCGGTGGTTGTTGAGATGCCTGGAAATCACAGAGCATGATTTCATGTGGGTTTCACGTTCATAAAGTGTCCGAGTAAAGGAAAGTACCATTATTTATTAATTACAGAAGTGCGCCATGGTGGGAGACAACAAGGGACTGTTTAAAGTGCGTCTCTTTTAAAACTATGGACAACATTAGGTCTTAACAATGTAATGCTATCTGGAGAACGGGATGTCATTTTGTACACTATAACCTTCAATATAACATCAACAATGGTACCTCTGTGTTTTAAATTAAATAACATGTATTGTTAGCACATTGTCAATGAGAGGTTTATTTACTTACATTTTTACACTCTTCATTATATACTTAGGTTGTGTACAGACTATGCACAAAAATAACATTACATTTTACTTCAAATACCCTTCCTAATTTCCTGCCTGCTTAGAATTGGGTTAAGAAGCTGAACTACTGTCAGATTTTAAAAATGAACTCACTGACGCAACGTCATATAATGGATTCTCACTATTTATATAATTTGTTTTACTTGTAGTTTCCTTTCTTTTTCGGGCGAAACTAAGTCATTGCTAAGCTTTCACTCAACTTAGACAACCAGCCTGAAGAGTGAAATACAACACTCAAAAATCCGATCTGTAGCAACAGCTTAGAAAATGCTAACCAGATTTTTACATCTCGTATTTGACTCTTCGGGCTGTCGGCGATTCTGTGGCTGGTGTCTGGAGTTCGGTGAAAGCTTAACAATGACCTATTTTCTCCGAAAAAGAAAGGAAACTACACGTGAAACAGGAGGAATAAGCAAATAAACAAACAAATAAATCTAGTAAATCTTGCATTGCCGATCTCACATGGCTGCGGTTATCGACTCGCCCAGCGCGATCTTTAGTTCGCGCATCCGGCGGGATGATACAAAAATTGGCGCTCTATGCGGTCACTGGTTATTAACATGGAGTTGCACATCTGCAGTAATCTGAATAGTCTTAAAGTAGTAACCAGGAAACAGTACAACAGAATTGAGGGAATCCTCCAAACAGCATGAAGAACCAATGCGGTATTGGTGAGGAGAGTTGGGGGTTAGGAAAGGAGTTAGTGGCGTGACCACAAGATAAGAATTGATAAAAAACCAAAACCTAGGGAGACGAGGAGTAAGAGAGCAGAGTTTGAACTCTGAGGTTAGCAACACACTAGGGAGGCAGCCCCAAACATGGAAGTTTCTATACCTAGATAATTTGTACTCAAGATGATTTGTGTTTTCGAAAGTAATAAATTTTGTCATTAGTAGTTTTGAACATGTGTGTTATTTAAGTTCTGTGATTAGACTTCCTTCTCCTTTAATTCAGCTTTGTTTAGGAATTAGCTTTGGAGACAATGTCGTGCAATATGCCCCTTCCTCAGGTTCATTAGCAATGTTAAAGTAGGTTAGGTGTTAGAGAACCTGGGAACGCGACAGTATTCTATATAACAATCTTATATATACCGGGGGTGCCAAAATTGTTTACAAACTTTCACAGTAGATATCTATTTAATATATTTCAAAGTTGGACCGAAAAACAACAGTAATGTGTAGTATGATGTTCTGTAAACAGATGTGACTCACATACATTATGATAACATTGCTAAGTGACAGGTAAATCAACAATGAACAAATGAAGCCAAGATTATCGTTTGAACAGCAATTTTGAAGTGGTATTGGAAAACCGAGAACGTTGTTGAAATTCAAAGGCAATGGAGACATGTACAAAACAGAACCGCCAACGCGACACATTTGAGACTCGTGGTACCGTATACCGTAGAAAACCAGCTACACCGGCAGCACTTCGGGAAGAAATAGAAACGGCATGTGCTGCAATCGCTGAGCACACTTTCACAAAGTAGTTCGCAGTCAATAGTTCAACGTACTCAGAAGTGTATCGACGCCGATAGTGGGCATTTTGAGCAACTGTTGTAACTGTAAAAGTTTAAGATGATTAGTGTTCATCATTTTCTGTTTGTGTGAATTCAGTTTTGTTATGTTAACACAGTTTTTTTTGTGATTGAAGTTTGTATACTTTTGGCACCCTCTGTATGTGTGTGTGTGTATGTGTGTGTATATATATATATATATATATATATATATATATATATATATATACAGTGTGTGTGTTCTATATAACAGCCTTATTGTCAGGATCTCTTTAGTTAACCTTAGTTAGGTAGTACGTTCCTATAGAAAATCGAATCCCAGATCTTCCATTCAGGCCCTTAACGACATCCACCCATGTCGATGCTTCAGTGCTATGTAGCGTTACAAGGTCAAGATGGAGAGCAAAATTTGTGTTTTGGCGTTATCACCTCTTTACGTGTGTGAGTTTCTTATAACACTTTCAGTTACACTCTGCAACAGTGAAATTGCACTATACGACTATAAAGGTTTTTGTAGCAGGAACGGTATTATAAAAGCAGTGTTTCTCAAAATTTTACTTTTGGGCAAGAATTTTGTTTCTAGCGCACTTAACCCCTTTGAAAAATAGGGTCTTAGGTCATTAGCATCCTTTATGCCTTTTTTCCCCCAAATTTTTAGGTCATAAACACCCAGAGCTCTAATTATTAGGCGAAAGATGAGGGCTGTAGTGCTAATATTCCACATATATTTGCTTGTGCTTTGTTTGGTGGGTGCTAAGGTGAAATAGAACACCAATATGTAACTTTCAGTTTCTCTTGTTTTGAATGGTTCCTTCACAAGAATGTAATATAACACGAAACGTTTTTGCTAAATTTAATATGATTATATTTACACTACATTCAAAGTAAAAACAAAACAAACAAAAAAATACATACTATGCTTTCCCCCCTTTATGTTGCAATATGGCATATCTTAATTGCGGGAAATCTGTCTCTGTATCCTAATGCTAATATGCTTGCTTCATTAGTGGGGAAAAGAGCAGTAGCTTAGTCCATTTGTAACGTGTGCACCAATAAATTGGCGGACTACATTAGGCTGAATGATGAAGGTGAAGATGGAGGTGAGATGATAGAGTATGAATGACAGGGAAAACCGGAATACCCGGAGAAAACAACCCAGGCGCCACTTCTTCCGTCACAAATCCCATTTACGGCCGCTGATAACGAACCTCGGTGAGAGAGGAGCAGTCTGACCACTTAGCCACGGCGCCATCTTGCGGGAAGTGTTTACTACATGAACATCTAGGGTAAAATGGGGCAACGAGACGGCATAATATTATGAACTTCCATAGAGTAAGTGTGAAAAGAGGAAAATTTCGGAGCAACCAACAATCTCATTCATAATGAACGTCCTTTACAGTATCTCCAATTCTGAATAGCAACCATGGTTCACGGAGCTAATAATTTGATCACTGAAAAAGTAAATGTAGCTTGAGTTCGGATTAGGTCAACCTTCAGCCCACAAGACTTAAGCGCTGCAGGCCTCTGGACCCATTAACGAATGTCATTCAAAATCACCATCCAGCAGATGTATGCAATCTACCTAAGGCTTACAGCAAAATGTCGCGCCACAATATTGCCATGGATCTGATTGTAATTGGCAGACCCAAGAGCTTTCCATGGCCCTGAAAAGGCAAGTGCGAGACACCTTGGGCACATTTGTGCAATTATTTATTATTTTAACTTGAGGGGCTTTGCTTTAAAAAGAAGGAAAAGTGCAACTGCTAAGACAAACACGCTGTGAATAAAATTTATGGTTTTGCAATTGTATCAAACGATAATTGCAAACGTATTCTATTCTTTGAATTATTTTTATTTTTATCATCCTCTCTGTTGCTTTAGGCTGGCTCTCAGCCTCATATGGTATTTTATTGCTAAAAGTCTGCAAACGAAAAGCATTAAATTAGACTTATTTCATACTCACTCCTCAAAGAAACTCTGACCTTTGATAAACAGACAACTAAATTTACTTAAACCACTGCACCTTTGTACACCTGATTATTTTCTTTGTGAAAGAAGACGGGGATAGAAAACGAGGAAGAAAATACCATCCAGACTTCTACGACATGCTGTAATCTTTCCCCAGCAACCAGAGCCTCTACCTGTTCCAGAAACTATATTTCTGTATTTTATAATCCCGTTTCAGTATTCTGCAAATGGAGAACATTAACAGATTACTTCACTACAAATTATATCAAATATTTCTACATTTTAAAATAAATAACATACCACAAATATTAGTTAAGATTAAGAAACATTCAACAAAATACAGAAATCGACAACGTCAAAAGTTGGATGAAAAGTAATTTTTTTAATTCCTATTAATTTATCTTCGACTTATTAGAAAACAGATGATTTATTTATATCTTCCTTTTTTTAATCATACATCCAAACGAATGTAAACATTCTAGGTAGCCCCCCCCCCTACGCCATCTCTTAAATGAGGGTAGATTTCCCTGCAGTAATTTGCTGTAAACCAATAAAATCACATGTTCTACCTTAGATGCCACCTGTCTCTTGAAAATCTTTGTACTGCAAGGAAATCTACTCATTTAAAAGATAGCGCAGGAGGATCGTCTGATATATTTTTGTAATATGCATTTCCACCAAAATCTAACCCAGAATGTGCAACTATAAAATCCTTTATTGTGTACGTGATAAAAAACAAAAACTATGTTTCATTTTTTAATATAGTTATCCTTTATTGTAATACACTTCTCACATCTTTGAATAACCATTTCATTCCCCCCCCCCAACAAATTGTCAGAAGTCTTGTCTGCAAAATGGGCCTAAACAGTGTCCATCACTTTTTCGTCACATTTAAACTTCCTTCCTCGAAGGTCCTTCTTGAGTTTTGAGAAGAGGAAATAGTCACTCGGGGCTAGATCTGGACTGTAGGGTGGATGGTCGATCTCCTTGAAGTCACATTTCTTCACAGCTTCCTTTGCAACAAGAGCTGTGTCACAGGCAGTCCTTGTTGTGAAGAAGGCGCACACCACCACCCAGCTTTCCTTGCCTTTTCTCTTTCATGGAAGCACGTAGTCTGTGCAATAGGCCAACATAGTACTCCCCATTTACTGTGGTGTTCCTCTCCTTGAAGTCAATGAAGAGTATTCCTTCATAGTCCCAAAAGATTGTGGTCATGATCTTCTTGGTTGACTGAGTGACCTTGGCCTTTAGAGGCGGTGCTTCGCCAGGTTTACGCCGCTACATTGATTCTCTTTGAGAAGAGGGATCAGAGTGGAGGACCATAGTTTCACCTTCTGTAACAATGGCTTGCAGAACTTCTCTCTTGTTGCCACGGCAGAGCTCCGAAAATGCCTAACAACAGATGACTCGTTGCTGCTTTTGGACTGAGTAAAGAAGTCTAAGCACCATCTTGCACTAACCTTATTCATGTGTAAATATTCATGAATAATTCGAAGGACTGTTGTTTTAGAAAGGTCCAACCTTGCTGCTACTTTTGTAACTTTGAGCCACGGGTCTTCCATATTTTCTCCTTCCACAAGAGCGATGTTTTCAGGAGTGAACACCTCCAAGGGCCGACCTGCACGCTCTTCGTCTTCAATGCTTTCTTGACCCATTTCAAAAATTTTGGCCCATTCTTTTATGGTAGAATATGAGGGGGATGCTTCCCCATATACACCGTTCAATCGCTGTTTAATTTCATTTGGCGTAAGTCCTTCTTTTGTGAAGAACTTAATAACAGCTCGATACTTCATGTTGAACATGTCACATTCTTCTACACGTAGCCTTCTTTATGTAACTATCTGAACAACTGAACACAGTTACATCTGCAATTATATACTTAACAGATAAGGTATGACACCAGACAAGGAATGTATGAAGACAATAATCCTTATCAGCGAGGCCGAAAACTTATGGACCTACCCTCGTAAAACTAATACTCTTTTTACAGAAAAGATATGGGTGAAGTTAGAGGCCAAAGAAAGGTGTGAATTAGAAGGTGACGGTATTGAATTTGTTCAGGCGATACAGATCTGAATCCAGAGAATTATTTTCGGTATGCTCCGCAGCTGATTGTTAAGTACCATCAGTCGCCAACTTTGTTGCCCTAGCACTTCTACTCAGAAATCTTTGATGAATAGTACACAATAGGTTTATTTTATAATCAGTACTAACCTATGTTATAGAAGTTGTACAAAGCGTTGCCAGTATGCAGTCACGCATTTTTTAATATTGTTTTAATTATATTTGAATTTATTTACAAGACTTTGCTTCCGCAATACCTCCAATTCCTGATCTCATATATTTCTTTTAATTTGTCAACAGTTTGGATGTTATTACTGTACTTTTTCTCTGTTATAGTAGTAACATTTCAACACAATATACTAGGGTAATAACATACTATAATTAAAAACCCTGGTGCACTAATAGTCTGTAATATCACGTAAAAAAAACTTGAGATATGTTCATTTCGTAACCGCAAACCGACAAAAGTAGGAACTAGCGTTTGCTCTCATAACAGCAAACTGCGACTGACTATACACGTGCAGTCATCAGCGCGGGACAAGCGCCTGTCGTGTTCGCAATGCGCTCAAGAGACGCAGGCTAAAAGAAAATCACGGTGTCCGTTTTGAAAGCAAACCTCGTACAGGACGACCTTCAGTTATAAACAATGAAGTTTTCGCATAGTAATCTTGGTTAGGTACCTTGAACAATTCTCCATAGTCGACCATTAAATTTATATGAACTAACCGCAACTCAGACTCAGTGACGAGTTGATATCACGCCACGGGTGGCCGAGGTTATTAAAGCGCGTGCTCGTGAGCGGGAGGTCTGGGGTTCGAATCCCACCAGGACCGTCCTTCCTGACTGGGTAACCCAGTCTTCTTAAATGGTAAATGCCTAGGAGGTACCCTAAACTTACCCTGGAACGCTTCCTTTCCCAATACATTGTTTCATCTGATGTGACATCAGTGTCAACCGCCTGTAATGACTTAATAGTAAAAACGTGCGTTAAACACTATTTTAAAAAATCTTATTGGAAATCCTCTTGACGAGCTATTCTGAAAACGCATTATAACATGCGATTAGAAAAAAGTTTTTCTCCTCTAAATATAAGAAGAGAAAGCAGTGAATACCCCATGGGAAATAATCTCAAAGAATCGTCCGTCAATTTTTTTTTCCGGCGTTTTACGGAATTTCGAACGTTCTGTTCATTTCGGACTGCTTCCAAATTACACTGAGTTGCACTGTGAGAAAGTGTGTCGATTTTAAGAAGTTTTAAGACGATGCTATCCGGTTTTAGCAAATACCAGCTATGGTTTACTGAAGCAAAATAATCGATTAAGATTGAGCTAACAGAAAGTTCAGGAATTAGATGGAAGAGAATTGCTGCCTTTTCCAGCACACAGTCCAGATGCTGCACTCTTCGATTACGGTATGTTCCATAAAAAATATTCTTCGAGGGAGGTGATTTGATAATTGTGAAGATGTCACAAACACTTATAAATTCAATGATCGATATTATCAATACATTTGAGTGCTGGCAGAGATATGCACGAAAGTTATGAAAAATAATATACCTTGTTGTTGCCTTGAGAGAGAAAGGACCAGCTATAAGAAAAAAAACTTTACAGCCTACCTGATAAAATGACAACAATTATTTGCTAAAGCTACGTGGCAGCACAACTGGTCAGGTAGTTCAGAGTCTTGCACTATCCAAGCGAAAAAGTTGAACGCTGTGATCATTAGGCAGCATGCAAAGCGGACGGCATACTTTACCGGGGAAAACTTATTCACGGCGGTTCGAAAGTTTTTATGATGTAAATTCTGGAAAAACATGAGAAGAAGAACTGGGAGTTCTGTTAGTATAAATTGCACACATTCAATCCTTAGTCATTATAATTGGAGTGTTTCAAGTCCAGTGCCAGAAATTGTAAGGCAATTAGCAAAATAAAACCTCCATTTACAGAATTGAAGGGTTATATGGAATATGTTTATCTTGTGCATGATAATGGTTTTTTTTTTTTTTTTTTTTTTTTTTTTACATCTCACTTATAGGCCCATTAGTGTAAATCTAATATTGAGAGATAAATTTCACATTTAGCTACAGAATAGAGAAAGAAAGAATAACAAATAGGACATGTGTGTATGTGTGTCAATATTAGAGAATGTTTACCCTATCCTACAACAAAGACATGCTGATGAGATGAATAAAATTCTCCCTGGAATAATTTCTGCAGCTGAAAAAATATGCTCGGCAACCTGCGATTTGTAATAAAAGGTTCTTTCAATCAGCACATTATCTAATTCTGACAACGCTCCATGTAACTGCAGAATAAAGTGTTTTTAACCAAGAAGTTTCCTGGGGTGCAAAAATTAGCTGAAACATCATTTGGGAAAGTTTAACAGAAATTTATGAAATGAAAAATGCCACACTACTTTATTCAGAATTGTGTTTGTTGGTTATCAGGGAGAAAATATTAAAAAGGCATTAGAAGCTGAAATTCGCTACTCTCTATTTAATTACACACTGTTTTGACTCGTACATTTTATGAGAAGCTTGTCATATACACGCAAAAGAGTGGACATAGCGGAATTAAAAACTAGTGTGAAACAAGTGGAATAAATGCATTTATTTTTTTCCATAATCAGTATGGCAAAGCAGAAGATTTTAACAGAACATAAATGATTATGTTTAATAGTGAAGTTGCAGTCAAATTAGTGTAGCTTTAATTCACGAAAAGTTATAGGCGACGACTTGGAGTCTGAGAAAGAGCTAAACCCACAAACGAACTTGCGCTTATTTTACTTATATAAACTAACAGACTTGTGTTCAGCTTCTAAGAAAATAAAAAAAGAAAGAAAAGAACCTGCTAGAGAACAGCGTGAATTAAACTCAATACACAAAATAGGAACGTTTCTCTGACCTTCTTTTCGACATATTAAAATGTTGGCAGGGAATGACAGTGACAAGGTTTACAGAGGTGCGGCAGATATTTTTCTCACTGATCGATAATTCACCAGCCTTTTCTTTTGCAAAAGAAAAGGAACAAGTTCGAAGCAAAGATGACTGATTAGGCAAATCAATTAATGGAAAGGGAACCAAAGAACTTGACCCTACTAATTACAATTTCGAAAAAAAATACTGTGCATTCTAACAACAAGTGTTTCTAGTGAGCGTAACTTTGGTAAAGCTCGTCTACAACAGAAGAAGACGAGACCTAAATTGGGTAATTTTTTGATTTGTTTCATTTACGGATGTTCTTTAACATCTCAGGTCATCAGCGTCCCATCAAATCAGGGCGTGAAACGGGCGACAAATTTTGCTCAGGGCCCCTTCTTTCAAGCTTGAGGTTCTTAAATGTACGACACGGGATCCACGGCCATACTTAGTAAAAATGCATCGATCTTAGCCGGGTTTGAACCCGCGATTTTGGGTTTAGAAGGTATGGTTATCACTACACCACCATGACCGAATACCAAATCGGGTAAACTACCTGTAATTTATTCATATACATTTATAAAGGTATGCATTTATGTTATGTGCATTAGCTTATTACGCATGCAAACAACAGTTTTAAAGTACCATTTTTGGAGAGGTATTCTAAATTTAAGTTTTTGTTTCTGATTTATATTTATTTTATTACTGTTTGCAATAAAACAGTTTAACTGTGTATTGTATGGAGAACGAATTATTAGATATTTCATAATAAATATTTTCTTTAAAATGAACTTCCTAACTTTTAAAAATGAACTAATTAAATAGTTTTGTTTATAGCACAAAAGCTTTTATTGCACAAGATTTGGCAACTCAGATGCCCAAGTGAACTTTAATTATAACAGCATTTTGCACATGGGCATACGCAAATCTCCAAGTTTTGTTTACGTGAATGTGTAAAATTACTTTTTAATCTTTTTTCAAGAGGTTTTTTTTGGCATTTTCGGCATTCGAAACTGTAAAAATAGCTTTATAAACCGTTACTCACAAAGAGAAAAACTAATTTAATTTATAGAGGAAAATAATATGGACTGTACTATGCTTTGTTAAAATTACATTGTAATGACTGTATACTCTTATATTATATTTTGTTTTTTTTTTCTGTAGATGTATCCATCCTATTTCATTGGTTACCAGACAGTCCATTGTGTTAATGTTAATTATGTAAAGCACGTACGCATAAAAAACAATGCATAATATGACGTGTTTCAGTTTTCATTCAACTATTATATATTGAATAAAATACTTTGATTGACAACGTTAATTTCCCCCTAATGTCACTTTCGTTTTATAGTCGAGAAACATTGACAGGCCTGCTGATATTCAGCGCATCCCACAAGACATTACAGGTAATAAAGCTTTAAATATTAGGCCAGATCTTTGACTTTACCCATTACTCTCTGACGGTCCAACAAAGAACGGTTTATATGTACTCTCCAATTGTTATACTACCTAAATTAGAGATCAAGATTAACACGGAACACGCCTGCTTGAACTTCTCTATAACACACCTTTTTATTACTGCCTGGTTGCTTTCCCCGCCATGTGTTTGCTCACTTTAATATACGGCTAACTGCTTGACAGCTTGCTAACAAACTTCCGTTATTGCAAACAGAACACTCTCTAGCTCTCATAGGAGATAAGTGTACATGTTTCGAGACGCATTTCCTCTAGTTAATGTCTCTGGAATCCACTGAATTAATTTTTCATTTAGTAACAGATGTTTCTGTAAATAGTGCTGATTTCCAACATATAAAATATATTAAATCGACATGCTTTTAAAACCTTTTAGAAATAAAAATACATTAAAAGGTTTTACATAGTTATTCACTTCATTATTTGGAGAGACATCTACAAGATTCTAGCAATGGTATGTGCATCATTTTAAAACGTTTCTTCAGTTCCATAAAAAAATAAATGTTTTCTTTAGGTCTTAATGAAGAACATGTAAAGTCTGTAATGATATCTAATCAGGTGACCAGACAAAACGTAAAATTACAGTATAGCGTCTATCAACATGAAGTAAAATTATGATACACAAGTTTGGAATAAGTACGACGGTAGGTCCATAAGTTTCCGGTCTCGCCGATAAGGATTATCACCTTCTCAAAACCCTTATTTGGTGTCATTTTATCTGTTAAGCAAATAATTGCATCCATAATTCCGTCCCGCTGTGTTCAATTGTTCAGATATAGTTGCATAAAGAAGGCTATGTGTAGAAGATTGTGACAAGTTCAAAATGGAGTTTCGAGCTGTTATTAAGTTCTTTTCAAAAGAAGGACTTGCTCCAAATGAAATTAAACAGCGATTGGACGCTGCATATGGGGAAGCATCCCCCTCATATTCTACCGTAAAAGAATGAGCCAAACTTTTTCAAATGGGTCAAGAAAGCATTGAAGACGAAGAGCGTGCAGGTCGGTATTTGGAGGTGCTCACTCTTGAAAACGTCGCTCTTGTGGAAGGCGAAATTATGGAAGACCGGCGGCTCAAAGTTACAGAAATGGCAGCACGGTTGGGCTTTTCTAAAACAACAGTCCTTCGAATTATTCATGAACATTTAAACATGAATAAGGTTGGTGCAAGATGGGTGCCTAGACTTCTTTCCTAAGTTCAAAAGCAGCAGTCGTCTGTTGTCAGATATTTTTGGAGCTCTAACTGGCACCGAGAGAGAAGTTCTGCAAATCATTGTTACGGTAGATGAAACTATGGTCCTCTACTATGATTCCTTGTCCAAAAGAGAATCAATGGAGTGGCGTAAACCTGACGAAGCACCGCCTCTAAAGGCCAAGGTCACTCAGTCAACCAAGAAGATGATGGTCACAATCTTTTGGGAATGTGAAGGAATATCTTCATTGACTTCAAGTAGAGGAACGCCACAGTAAATGGGGAGTACTATGCGTGCCATCTGCACAGACCACGCGCTTCCATCAAAGAGAAAATGCGAGGAAATCTGAGTGGTGGTGTGCGCCTTCTTCACGACAAGGACTACCTGTGACACAGCTCTTGTTGTAAAGGAAGCTGTGAAGAAATGTGGCTTCAAGGAGATCGACCATCCACCCTACAGCTCAGATGTAGCTCCTAGTGACTATTTCCTCTTCTCAGAACTCGAGAAGGACCTTCGAGGAAGGAAATTCAATTGTCACGAAGAAGTGATGGATGCTTTTAATGCTCATTTTGCAGACAAGACTTGCGGTCCTGGTGGTGTAGTGGTAACCATACTTGCCTCCTAAACCCAAGATCGCGGGTTCGATCCCGGCCAGGATCGATGGATTTTTTCGGGCATAAAAATTCTAAGTATGACTTCCTTCGGATGGGAAGTAAAGCCATGGGTCCCGTGTCGTACATCTACGGTACGATAAAGAACCTTAAGCCTGAAAGAAGAGGTCTCTGAGCAAATTTTGTCGGTCGTTTCACGCCCTGAATAGAATGGGACGCTGATGACCTGAGATGTTAAAGAGCGTCCTTAAATAAATAAATCAAAAAAAAAAAAAAAAAGACAAGACTTCTGACAATTTGGGGGGGGGGGTTGAAATGTTAATTCAAAGATGTGAGAAGTGTATTGCAATAAAGAATAACTATAATGAAAAGTGAAATATAGTTTTTGTCTTTATCATACCTAGAAAATGCTTAGACCGGAAACTTATGGACCTACACTCATATCAATGCGCTTCGCGCGAAGTAATGAGTCATGGAGGATATTTTTTAGGAAATATGAAGCAATCCCCACGCTAACTTGCTTAATTATGCAGGTAAAGTCTGTAATCGGATCAAAACAGTGCAAATAGTTAAGACAGTTAACAATAGTTGTATTAATGTTCATTCACTTTTACAGTTGATTTTAAAAGAGCTCAATTGTTTGTTTGATAACTGTCACAATAAGTCAAAAAGCGCAGAAAAGTATTGTGAATGTTTTAAAGTAACATGAACATGCTGCTCGTATTAAAGCTACATGTTATAATTGTTTTACTTTTATCTGCGTTAACATCAAAATTCCACTTTCTTTTATTACTCAAGAAATAAAAGAAATGACAGAAGCGAAGGGGAACGTTTACTTGATTGGTTATTTTTTACTTCGTTGTAATACTTGTATTATTTTGTTCTGGAAATATAATAAATGGTATTTGAATGAATGAACGTGTTTAACGCCTGTTTTTACTACTGTTGCACCACAGGCGGTGGACACTGATGATACACGAGATGAAATGATAAATTGGGAAAAGATTTTTATTTTTAAGAAAGGAAACGTTCCAGGCCTAAGTTTAGGGTACCTCCCCGGCATTTTCCATTTGTGAGAACTAAGGAAAATCTGGAAAGAAAAAAACCTCAGTCAGGGAGGACGGTCCTGGCGGGATTCGAACCCCCGCTCACGAGTTCGCGCCTTAACGATCTTGGCTACCCGTGGCGGTAAATTTGTAAAATAAACAAATTAATACTGATCCTTTTATCTTTAAAGATAAAACAATTAAAAGGAAGCGAGCTTCTTATTGCACGAAAAGTCTCTTGTCAAACATTCCTTGCCATAGAATTGAAGACGCTTCCTTGTGGTCATTTACACGCATTGCACTTGCCCGTATTTTCCAGGGGATTTAAGTTGGAGCTTTTAGGCAGCCTGTATAATAATTAAACCGGAGCGGTGTAGTGAAGAGCCGTCATTCTGTTCCCCGAGAGTGCAGCAACTAGCACTACGTTTTTCAGGACTGTCAGCTGGTCATCAATTATCCAAAGAACGCAGCCACCAGAACCAGATATCCGCTCCCACATTGAAATCAACATATGTCCGCTGCTTGGCCCTGCAGCAAGTACTTCGGTTCAATTTTTTTAATAGTGTTTAATGCTCGTTTTTAATACTGAGACACCACAGGCGGTGACACTGATGATGCAAGAGATAAAATAATGAATTGGGAAAGGGGTTTTTTTTTAAAGAAAGGAAACGTTCCAGGCCTACGTTCCAGGCCTAAGTTTACGATACCTTCCCAGCATTTGCCAGTTATGAGGACTGAGAAAAAAATAGATAAAAATTCAGTTAGGGAGGAAGGTTTTGGTGGGTTAAATCTGGTGGACTTTTTCTACCAATAAACGTTTTTTTAGTAGTGTTTAACGCCTGTTTTTACTACTGAGGCACCACAGACGGTCCAATATGCTTGTACTACCCTATATATATATATATATATATATATATATATATATATATAATTTGCAGCTTATTCACTCTTACCATGCTTAAAAAAAACGTGACACAGTCATTTCGTTTCTTCAATAACAACCTTCTTAACGTTACTCTACATACAAACGTCGCTAGGCTATTGCCCTTTACGTAATACGTAAAAAATATTCGAATCGATGTGTAAAATGTGGGGAATCTCAAGGGTGTATCAACAGAAAATCTCGCCACAGTTTGCGAGTGGCGCATGTATCTTTTCTCTTGATATTGCGTCTGTCGCCTGGATACCGTTCTTGTTCCAATCAATTTGCTGCGTGTTAGATTCTCCTCCCTTGATTATCGCAATTACTTTGGCTTTGAAGTTAAAGTGAAATGCTAATGTGTTTTAAACGTGCTGTATATACACTACCGTTAATCAAAATAGCTAGCTCATTCGTGCCCTGACTAAAACTATGGTAATGAAAAATATGCTGTGCTGGTAACAAGACGACATGCAACCACTGTAAAGAATGAAAAAAGAACTTTGTGTCTTGTACCGGTCTCGGTTTTCTATACTGTCAGTCACAATAAACAACGCTCAAGTAACAATAGCTAAGTTATTCGTCCGTCAGTCCTATCCTTAGCCACTGTGCCATCCTCTAGCAAGCTCTTTGCTTCAGCTTTAATGTTAATCTCATGTTGAATTAAGAGGTTGGCATTACAAACGCCAAGATAAGGAAATGCGCTTCCCATTAATTTTTTTATAAAACACAAAAATAATTTAGAAAGTAAATGATACTAGAAATAACGGATAAATATGACACGTTTCTTAAAAAACGCAAAAATATCAACATTTTAAAATAATAGACAATTCTGATATATCCTAAATAAAAGAGAAACCAGGAACATGCATAGGGAAAAAGGTCTGAAAATAATTGTGAAATATGAATATTGTATTTTCATTGTAATGGTTTACAAAAAGCAAAAGCGATCCAAAGAAATAATAATAAGTAAACAAGGTCCAGAGTTGTACAAACATGAAACGGATTTCCTAAGCAAGATTTTTTTATTTGTTTTATTTAAGGACGCTCTTTAACATCACAGGTCATCAGCGTCCCATTCTATTCAGGGCGTGAAACGGCGGACAAATTTTGCTCAGAGGCCTCTCTTTCAGCCTTGAGGTTCTTTATCGTGCTGTAAATGTACGACACGGGACCCACAGCTTTACTTCCCTTCCGAAGGAAGCCATACTTAGCATTTTTTACGCCCGAAAAAAATGCATCGATCCTGGCCGGGATCGAACCCGCGATCTTGGGTTTAGGAGGCAAGTATGGTTACCACTACACCTCCAGGACCGACTTCCTAAGCAAGAATACTCAAGTGTTAAAAGTTGCATTTTATTTTGTGAATGATGTCACTGTAACTCCCGACGCGTTGACCAACTTTCGAAACATGAAGCAGATGATAAAGAAAACCACGTTCAATATTTGCTACGAGATCGTCGCATTTCTCATACAGCAATGTATGTCCGTGTCAAATTATTTTCACTAAACTATGTCCTTAATTCATAAGTTATAAGGAAAATCAGGGGCCGAAAGCAAGCGAAACAACCCCTATAAGCTTTTAAAGAAAGAAAAGTTACAATAAAAACCAAAAATAAGAATAAGCTCTGTAAATTCCATACTATGCAGAAATATCAGCCTGAAACGTCGCCTTGTCTTTCCCAAAAATGTAAATTGCAACTACATTTGGCATATGAACAAACTTATCATCTGTATCTCACGTTGAGACGTGCTACGAGCTAAAAAAATAAAATTCTGCATTTATATTGCAATCTAAGAGGGCGAATGATGTGGACTTTTAACACCACAATTTTTTAAAATAAAAATCAGGCATGCAAACACTTTTTTTCATTTACCAGCAGCTTTTAATGTATACGCAAAGGTGCAAAAATCAGCATATATTATTTCTGTATCTCAGAAGGCATAGTTTCTCATTTTCTCCGTCGCTAACGACGAGATCAACTTCTAAAATTCAGCACAGCTTTCTTTATATTCTCACCAACTGTTGGTGTACAAGCAATAAGATACCAGTAATAATGTAATATATAACATGCTCAAATTGCGTGAGCTTTTGCTCAGTATTTGCTGCTCTGGCATGCATACTCGCCTACAATTTGCATTCATAATACATCAAGTACTGCTGATATCATCGCATAAAAGCAAGCCGACCACTTATTCTCGTATATTCTTTAAACGCTTGCAAGAAAATGAGAAACTGATGCTGCCATTTATACAGAAACTTACATCAAGGTTAATGAAGCAAAAGTGAACGAAGAAACTGAAATTCGAAGGGTATGTTTCAAAAAATAAATTTTCATGTTTCACTGAGGTGTAGAATCAAAGAAAACGATGCTAATGTGTTGCTTGTAGTTACAGCAATGTATTTGAGATCAAATATGTAAGAACAACACGACACAGCTGTCGGTCCTGGTGGTGTAGTGGTAAGCATACTTGCCTCCTAAACCCAAGATCGCGGGTTCGATCCCGGTCAGGATCGATGGATTTTTTCGGGCGTAAAATCCAAAGTATGGCTTCCTTCGGAAAGGAAGTAACGCTTCGGGTCCCGTGTCATACATTTATGGCACGATAAAGAACCTCAAGACTGAAAAAAGAGGCCTCTAAGCAAAATTTGTTGGCCGTTTCATGCCCCGAATTGAATGGGACGCTGATGACCTGAGATGTTAAAGAACGTCCATAAACAAAACAAATAAAAAAACTGCGTTTTTGATGATACACACAGAGAGAGATGAAGCGCAAATTCACAAAGTCAATGGTTCCTTCTTTTTAAAATATAAAAAACCTCTAATTAATGATTATAACTATTAATTATAAACAATGTAGTGACACATGTTGTAATAAACACCCCTATTTTCAATTTAAAGGTTTCCTACTTGTAATAAACTTTTATTAACGAATGGGACAATCACATTATTATTTTCGCGAACAAATTACAAATTAATTTAACACCCTCACCTGCGACATTCCATCCATGGAGGAACAGGATGCAACAATGAGATCTCCGATGCCTGCTTCCATACATAATTCGGCGAGAAGTCATTAAAAAGTGGTAACTTTTATCCTGGTTGAGCGGACGTTATTCTGTCAGCACTGAGGCAGAGAAATGAGCCGTGCGGGTATCCTGCTTGTCAAGCCGCGACTTGCTAAGTGCTGTTAAAACATCGATGAGATTAACGATAAGGCTGCAGATTTTGCTGCCACTGCAGCATTGGTCTATCCACGACCTGCTTCATTAAGATTAGATGTCAAGAGCTTGTTCCAACCTCAACTTAAAAACAAGTAAGGAAAGAAAATTAATTCCCACCTTCTAAATGGTTTCCCCTGCTGTCTGATACCAAATAAATCTATCATTTTTAATGGAATTTAACGCCCGTTTTAATTACTGCGACATCACAGACGGCGAGCACTAGTAATAGATGAGATTAAATTATAAATTAGGAAAGGACTCGAAGGAGGAGGAAGGAAAAAGCGTCCCAGGCCTAAGTTAACGTACTTCCTTGGAATTTGCAGCGATCTGTTCTGGTGGAATTCGAATCCGTGGAAAATCGATCGTGAATAAAACAGCCATAGAGAATAAAAAATAGGAGGAAATAAAAACTAAGCCATACTGGTTAGTAATATTGTCTAATTACAGCTAGACTAAATTAAAACAACCCTAAAGAATGTCCAGTCATAAACAATAATGTTTAAAGTCAATTTACTACTGTGACATTGTAAATCCAGCAATAGATAAATGTTTAATTTTAGATGTAAACAATTCCATGAAATATAAGAAAGAGCGTATGGGTTGTATATATAACCCAATATATATATATATATATGATTGCTGTTTAACATACACCCGTTTTTACTACTGAGGATCACAGGCAATGGACACTAATGATACATGAAATGATATATTGGGAAAGAATTTTTAAGGAAGGATACGTTCCAAGCCTAAGTGTAGAGCAACCCCCCCCCCCCCCGGCATTTGTCATTTATGAGTACTGAGGAATTCCTGGACAAAACCTCACACAGGGATGACAGTCCTGCCGGGATTCGAACCCCAGACCTTCCGCTCAGGAGTCTGCGCCTTAACGACCTCAGCCATCCGTGGCGGTTTTTGTTTATAGCTTTTAGCCTACGAACCACAATATCTTTTATAAAGATAACTGCAGTAAATTGAACTACAGGTTACAGTACAGTAAACATAAGATAAGATACCAGCACCTAATGTCACCAGTGCATGTGTATTTAGTTATAATATTGGTAAATTTTCATTGCGTTTGTGAAACTGCAGTAGCTGTCTATAGCAATACCAACATAGCGGCGCGTAGCTGCTATAAAGTAGTATTTTTTTTTATTAAAATGTCATATACTCCATAAAAATCCATAACTCTCAAACAATTTTAAAAATGTATTTATTAATTTATTTTAATATGAATTTTATTTAATAATATTCAATATAACGCTTAAAAAGAATATACTGCAAATAATTATTTAGATACGGAAAGTTGAATATATAACCATAAAAATGTAACGTGTGAACTAAGCTTTGCATTCTGTTAATAGCAGATGTAGATTGACATACAGTATCTCTTCTGTTATAGGTATATCTTGTGTTCTGACATGGACTGGACTGCTTGGGGCATAGGAAGACATTTTGATAATTCACACTCACCGATGACCGTTTGTGCCTACGCCCCCAATGGGAGCAACGCCAGGAGGAAGGGATAAAGGTATACACAGGGAAGACAGGATCCTCGGGCAGCGACTGCTCCGACGCAGAAGGGATGCTTAACATGTTTCCAGATAGAATACTCCGAACGCCGGCGGTCCCCTCCCCTCTCGGAGCAGAAAAGTTTTCCAAAAAGCAAGCCACCCTCATACTGCGCCCTGGCACTTGTAATTTTGAGATAAAACTAACGGAGTAAAGTATATGAAATGGGGAAGCAAAATTCCTGGATAGTAAAGACCCACCCCAGCTTAGGCCTAAGTGACCAGAGAAAAAACCACGAAAAAAAAACCAAGGTCAGGATGGTCAGTCCCAAGAGATTTAAACCCGGGACCTCCCGAATGCCAGTCCCAAGGGTTACTGCTTGAACCACCCTTTTTGGTCAATTTTTTTGTTATAAGCCTATTAACTGTTCCTTTAGATATTCTATATCAGCAGGTCAGCGAGCAAAAGCATGTTTTTTATATACAAGATGAGGCATTTGCCATTTTACTCCGAAACGAAGGGGAAAATAGAAAAATGCTTCAGACAAAATTTGAAGTATTATTAAGGGGACATAAGATAAGGCTTTAACTCGTCCTTGAAATGCATTTCCCAGTGTCATTTCAAGGTCAATTTTTTTTCAAATGGAATGTTTTCTCTCTCTCTCTCGCTTCGGGAATGGACAGAGCATATAATGTTCAGTATAAAAGCTCTAGTACATCTACCAGTTAGGGATGATAGCTGATGTGATATTGGACAAATAAAACAGCAATTTTTTTTTTTCACTCACCTGACATCAATTTACATACACTATAACACAGCTATAGCCATAACTGAAACAATGTCACGTTCACATTAAAACCAATTTCAATTCAGTAAATGCTCGAAAGTATGACTATCAACTTCGATGCATTTTCGAAAACGTTCTTCAAAAGATTGATGAACACGTCTTAACATTTCTTCGCTGATTCTTGTACAGAAATTCCTAATTTGTTGACGTAGTTTACCAGGTGTAGTTGGTACTTCTTCATAAACTTTATCTTTAATGTATCCCCATAAGAAAAAGTCTGGAGCAGTGAGATCAGGGGAACTGGCAGGCCAATGGACAGGTCCTCTTCGTCCTATCCATCGACCAGGATACTCTGTTTAATATTTCTCGAGCTACAGCTGAATAATGAGATGGACAACCATCGTGTTGGTACCATATTGCAGTCCGGTCCACAAGGGCCACGTCTTCAAGCAACACTGGAAGTTCTCAGTTCAAAATTTTTTGTATTTCTTCCCATTAAGTTTACCTTCAATGAAGTATGGTCCAATTATACGGACTCCCAAAATGCCAAACCAAACGTTCAGGCTCCATTGCCGCTAATGCTCTACTTCCCGTAACCATTTTGGCATTTCACTGCCCAATAATGCATCTTATGTCGATTCACTTGAACATGGTTAGTGAATGGAGCCTCATTAGAAAATAAAATGTTGGGAAAGTTACCGTTTTGAACTTGTAGTAAAGTCTATTGGTCAAATTCAACGCTTCTGAAAGTCGTCCCCATGAAGGTCTTAATGTAAGCTAATGTGATATGAGAGGTATTTGGACGCTTAAATATTCAAAGAACACTCCGTCGAGAGATTCCCGAATTATGTTCCAGTTGACGGGAGCCTGCGTGAGATTAGCGGCATCTGCAGCTAATACAGCGACTTCCGAATTTTTCCCAGTAGCACTTCTCATTCGATGGTTTTTTCCTGATGTGACACCTCCCGTTTTGGTGAATAAGTTCGCAAGTCGTTGAAAATGTCAAACAGTTGGTTATCTCCTTTAAGGATATCGATCTCTGTATAAGTTGCAAGCTGCTCTAGCGTTCTTATGAGCATTGCCATAAATGTAAATCATATCGACCCTCTCGTTGATCGTGTATCGAACATACATGATTGAAAAACGAAGTGGAACTGATTGAGAATCATGTCCTTTGTGTTTTGAATGGGAATGATGAGCACTTGCTTGTGTACCGGTGTCAACAAATGAGCATCTGCGCTCAAACAAACGAGTTTCCTTCATAGCAACAACAAAATAAAAGAGAGAGAAGTGAAAGTAAGTGGAAAACATTTGCTGATTTATTTGTCCACTATCACATCATATTCATTTCTAGCTGATGTACGAACTTTTATACCGAAAATAAAATGCTCGTTTCATTCCCAGAAAAAATTCACCACTCCATTTGAAAAAACAAATTGACGTTGAAATGACAATGGGAAATGCATTTCAAGAACAAGTTAAGGTCTCTATCTTGTGTCCCCGTATGAACGCTCCAAATTTTGTCTGAAGCATTTTTCAATTTTTCCCTTCGTTTCACAGTAAAATGGCCACGGCGCTATATATATATATATATATATATATATATATATATATATATACACATATATATATATATATACTCTGTGTAAGCATATATAACCTTGATGAAGGTTCCTGCTAAGATTTGTTATATACTGATAATAAAATATCTAACCCAAATAACTTCCGTGCCAATTAATATAGGGACCTCTTTACTTTTGCTTTACATATCTTATTGGTTTTTGTAGTGGTTTTTAAAATATGTACGATTTGGAAGAAATGCAGTGCTTGTAAAAGCCATCATATATTTTATTCTTTTTTATTTATCGCAAATGAATTAGCATATAACGAATAATGCCTTATATCAAACTAAATAAGTAATAAGAAATATATGCTTATAAATTAAGAGATATATGTACACCGAGGGTGCCAAAAGTGTATACACACTTTCACATTAGATATCTATTTAACATACTGTAAAATTGGACCGAAAAACAACAGTAATATATAGTATGATGTTCTGTAAACAGATGTTTTTTTTTTTTTATTGATTTATTTATGGACGCTCTTTAACATCTCAGGTCATCAGCGTCCCATCCAATTCAGGGCGTGAAACGGCCGACAAATTTTGCTCAGAGGCCTCTTCTTTCAGGCTTGAGGTTCTTTTTCGTGCCGTAAATGTACGACACGGGACCCACGGCTTTACTTCCCTTCCGAAGGAAGCCATACTTAGGATTTTTACGCCCGAAAAAATCCATCGGTCATGGCCGGGTTCGAACCCGCGTTCTTGGGTGTAGGAGGCAAGCATAGTAACCACTACACCACCAGGACCGACGTAAACAGATGTGACTCACATACATTATCTTAGCGTTGCTACAACAACATGGAGCCAAGATTATCGTTTGAGCAGTAGTGAAAAGCAATTTTGAAGAGGTATTGGAAAACCGAAAATGTTGTTGAAATTCAAAGGCAATGGAGACGTGTGTACAGAACAGAACCGCCGTTGGACTTCTACCTATGGGGAAACTCTTAAGGATGTTGTGTACCGTAGAAAACCAGCTACACTGACAGCACTTCGGGAAGAAATTGAAACAGCATGTGCTGCAATCGCTGAGGAACTTTCGCAAACGTTGCTCAATCAGTAGTTTAACGTACTCAGAAGTGTATCGACGCCGATGGTGGGCATTTTGAGCAACTGTTGTAACTGTAAAAGTCTAAGATAACTAGTGCTCATCATTTTCTGTTTGTATGATTTCAGTTAGCATTATTCCGAAGACCATGATTTCGATTCCCGGTCAGGTCAAGCTATCTGGTAACTTTTTTCGGAGTTTTCCTTTACCCTCAGAATGTGAATATCATATAAATTTAAGGCGCCATGGACTCCGAACTCATTTGTGCCACCATTAATTCATTTCATTTCATTTCATTTCTAACTACAGACTTACACTTACAGGAATCATATGCAATATACACATGTCGCCAAAAGATCAATGCAGTCAAAGCAACAATAAATAAAACATATTTAAAAATGTACATATTATCTCTTTAACTCAATTTTAAAATGGAAATAGGAGTGACACGACATTAAAGAGTTGCAGATATTTACCAAGCGATCCAGGAATCAAACCTCGATATCTCATAGAAAAACATTTTTCTTTGCCACCAGTATCTGTGGCTTAAGATATTTTTGGTTGCTGATTCTTTTGTAAATAGGACATAAGAAATAGGAAGTCACTCTACATTAGAAACAGCAATCTCATACTCCTGGGCAGAAAAACCAAATGTAGTGAACACTTAAAAATGTATACTGTTTAGCTCTCATGCACATAAAGCGGGGATTTATGAAAAATTGCATTGCAGTTATTAATAAAAACTGTTTTGCATTTGAAATCTTAATTTTCCAATGTTAATTAAAACCCGGAATCTCTCTCCCGGCGTTGGGTATCAACCGAGCGTTGCCTGGATTACCTACCAAGCTTTCGACCATGGAGTCCACATGATGAAAAACGTTGGTACATAATCCCGACTACGTCAGTCGTCATTGATTCCCAAAACTAGCGATACCAAGCTGAAGGAAGGAATGTTTATAGAGTTACAAATAAGAACACTAATAATGAATGATGAAGATTTTGCGAAACTGTTAAAACCATTGGAAAAAACAGCTGGCAATCACTTAAAAATACTTTACGACTTCTCGAAATTCCTAAAATCATTATCATCATCATCATCATCATCATCATCATTAATATTATTATTATTATTATTATTATTATTATTATTATTATTAACAGTGTTTAACGCTCGTTTTTACTATTGAGGCACCACAGGCGGTGGACACTGATGATACAAGAGATGAAATAACAAACTGGGAAAGGATTTTATTTATTTTATTTTAGGAAGGAAACGTTTCAAGCCTAAGTTTAGGGAACCTCCCCGGCATTTGCCATTTATGAGGACTGAGGAAAACCTGGAAGAAACCTCAGTCAGGGATGATGGTCCTGGCGGGATTAGAACCCCAGACCTCCCATTCACGAATCCGCACCTTAACGACCTCGGACACCCTGGCGGTGTGATATGTGAGTGGTACTGCAAATTCACACACACACAATGGTAACTAGGCAAGCCTGCATTTTACATTCAATGAGAAATGCAGGTGATCTCTGATGACCGGACGCATTCTACAAGGGAGTTTACCTTTACCTACTGTGTATATGTTGCTGCAGAACTACTACTAATTTTTGTCTTTCGTTGTATGTAAGAATATCTACATAGTCAAATATCATACAATGCCTTATGTTTGTCATTTTAATTTAATGTAAATTTATTCGGATTTATTATGTTCAATAAAACAAATTCTTATAGTAACTTGTTATTTAAGGATTTTACATTAATTAATATGACAGAAAAAGCATTATTTCTCCCTTCGGTGCCAGAAAACATAAAAGGTATACTTTCATGAACTAGCATTGGAATCCCAGACTTTCACCGCTAAAATCCAGTGCGCCACATTGCAAGAGAAGTCAAAATACTCGCACGTCCAGGGACACATAGCAGCCAATTCAGTGGAAATCGATATAACGCAGGGACAGTGTTTACGGGATAGTCTGTAAAACGCAGGGACTGTATAACTTCCCAAACGCAGGATGAGAAGACTCCCTCGATACATAAATATAACACGTCTTTAAAATGCACTTCATTCCTAACAAGTATTTTTACCAGAAAACCTGGGGCTTCTCAGCGATAGCTGGACAAATATTCTCATTTGTAGATTTCTACGAAGGAAAAATGGTATATAGGTAAACGGGGCCTAAGTACGCTGAACCATTAACAGATATATCCAAAAGTGAAATATGTCCGTAAATTATCATATATAACATTTCAGGCAAGCCAGCCTATAATTGCGTAAGTTTAATTGATAATATATAATTAGTGTTATATAATTACATTTTATAAAACTTAAGAAAATAATACCGTAGCAAATGCAAAAAAAAAAAAAAAAAAAAAAATCTAAAAGAATATCCAAATTCAGCATAAAACACATTTAGACTCAATTTGTCTTTTGTTTTAAACTTTTTATCAATCCTCTTCTTCCCTTTCTTTGAAACTAATAAAAAGTCACTTATTTTCCTCTAATTGTTCAAAAATACGATATCTTAGAGAAACTGACTGATAAAAAGTATTAAACATTTAAGGAAAGTCGTACATATTTTAAATACTTAGTTAAATGTACCATTAATCCTTCAGACAAATAGTGAACAGTATAATTAATTTCTTGATGGAAATTCGCACTCAGTTCATTATAAAACAACAGATATCATCAGGTAATCAATTGACCCAGTATTATTAGTGATCTCTCTCTTTCTCTCAGTTAAAAAATAGTTAATCGGGAGGTCTGGGGTTCGACCTTCCTCCCTGACTGAGATCTTTTTCCAAGTTTTCCTCATCCTTCATAAATGGCAAATGCTGGGGAGGTGCCCTAAAATTTAAGCGTAGAACGCTTCCAAACAAGTCTTTTATTCTTTTGCAGTTTATAATTTCATTTCGCAGATGGTGCCACCGCTTGAAATACTCGGAGGTTAAAACGAGCGTTAAACACTATTAAAGACATTTGCTTTCCTTTCTTTGTTTAATTGCAATGTAAACTGAGAACAAATAAAATGCAACGAAGAACAATGGTACGTTTTGGCATTCCAAATCCCCATTTTAGTAGGTTAAGCAAAAGCGTTTGAGTCAAAGGCAGAGAAAGCGTAAATCGAACCAGTCTCTAAACTCCGGTCTCATTTAGACTCACCAAACATGAAATGTGCCTATATTATTTATTTTAACCCCTAACAACCTACGCCGATTACGTACATTTTCATATGGTGCTAAAAATGAAGAATGGATGGCGTTCTCATTGCATCAGCGCTGAACCGGAATGTTCAGTTAACCGAGTCAATGCGTCATGTAAGAAAAAATGCCGGTTAAAACTCTCGGCCACGCAGATTTGAGCGGCGAGCCTGCCATGTTTGACTGATATCATCATAAACTGTAACGCCTTGAACAGCGGCAACTTCTTCTACGTATGTGTGCTGCAAGACACGTCCCACCCCTGTCATCACAACTTTCGAAGAATTTTCGTTAAGAGACAGGACAAATTCACTGGAGCTCCAGTTTCGATCCCGAGCGGTAGCAGAGAAAGCCGAGGGTAGTGATAAAGATGGCCTATTGTGTACCTTAAGCGCAAAGCCTCCTAACAAGTAGGGAAAGCTCACTTTTTCCTAACGTAGTGAGCTATTCCACGCTAGTTGTTTAAAACACTCTGAATGATTTATTCTTTGGTTACTCCATTTCTCACTGCTCTAGTTGCTTCTTGAGAGATTTTCATTTTTCTCTTCCTCTTGCTACTCTTGACCTGCATGTTCCTTGAAGAGGTCTGTCCATCCTCTTCTGGGTCTGCCTTGTGCCTTTTTTCCTATCCAGCGGTCCCACATGGATATCTTGTAGGTCCATCTATTGTCCTGCATTCTTGCGACGTGACCGCCCCATTGTCATTTGCTTCTGGTAGCTATTTGTGCAATCTGTTGTCTGAGATAATTAATTTATTAATACTATAGGTATTTTGTCCTTCAAATTTATTCCCGGTATCTTACGTTGCAGTTTTATTAGTGATATATAGCTAGGTAATATGTCAAGATAACTCAACGGCTTGATAGCTCAGATGGTTAGAGCGTTATGCTATAGATGTAAAGGTATTGGGATTGGACCCTCACGTCCTGAAGCTTATTTTTTTTTTCTTTGAAGTTAAGGGAGATTTGTCACCAATATAGGGATTTACTCGCCCCTGTCAATTTATGTTTACAGAAAGGAAGCGAGCGCAGGCCGTAGCGAGTCGCAACAAACCACTAGGTTCGCCGTTTTCTAGGATTTACCCGAGGTTAGCGTTGAGGTATGTCTGTGTATTAATTAATTGCGAATTCCAATAAGACAATGATTGGCAAAATGTGAATAGCTCAATTTTGCAATAAGGAACAAATATTGCACCCAGAAAGTTAAGGAGGACAACGCCTAGGTTATATTATGTTTAACAAAAAATAATGCATGCAACATTTACACTCTTACAAGCATTCCTATCTTCCGTTCGGGTCTCTCCGCTGTCGCTCGGGACTGGAGCTTCGGTTTCTGCCCTGCGTGTAAGGGCAAGTCTTACGAAGTGCCTACCACTACTGAAAGAGCAGCGGCAACTTCTACCGGCTTTAAATTCTAAAGCTAGCCGATTCTCTTAAGCCAAAAATAATTTGCTGGTAAAACGTAGTCTCAATTAAAGAAATTCTAATATAAAAGAGGTGGTACAAAATAATAATTACATATCTATTCGAGCTCTAACATGAGAACCTTCCGAAAATACAGCTTTCAAATTAAATTAAAATCGATTACAAAAGTTTATACAAAGAGTACAAAATCTCAGCTGCCCGCCGCCACTATGGATGGAGCAAAAGCGGGATAATTGGAAGGGAAGAGAGATCAGCAGATATATTCTCATAGGAACGGAACATCTGCTCAACAACAACATGCAGAACGTTTTATTTTGTGCATTGGGAGGATTAAGATAAGCTGTGTTTATTATGTTTCGCCACTAGATGGGAGTGATGTTATACTGTTTATAGTATTATTCGTTGTTTTTCTTTTCTGGAAATGAATCCTTAACTGTTATTGCGTTACTGGTACCAGGATTTGATACATCATGCCCCAGGCATTAAAGAAATGGGAAATAGAAACTCCTCAGTGGTGATATCATTCTTGTCTTGTGACTGATAAGCAGTGATTGTCAATCTGTCTTTTGGAGATAAAGAGATTGTGATCCTTGAAACGCAACAACGTACTTCCACTAATGCAGCTCTAGTTTATGTTCCTTCCGTAAATAGTAACACTTCTTTCTATGGATCTTCTCCACCAAAATTTGAACATCCAGCATGATTTTGCTACAAAGTAGAAAAAGACTTATTTCTTCTACTGGTAATTCAAACACCAAAAGATAAAGGGAATTAAAAAGGGTGGTGCATAATTGCCGCTTCATCAAATCAGTCCGATTTTACAAAACTTAAGTAGAAGAATTTCCCTCCTACTGTGTGACCTATGTAAATACAGATGTTCCGCTATTTCAAGGGTCAAGAAGAATCGACTGTCAGCATATTGCATTCTTATATCAAGAATGTAAGGATCCAGAAAACAGGCTCTCGGGTTTACAAGTTCATAAAACGATATAAAGTCGGAAGACATTACAGGAAGCAGGAGGACAACCTGAACACTTCGGCACTGTTTTCGAGAGGAAATTACACAAATGCTTGATAACCATGTTGTCAAGACTTTTCAACTGTTCAAAGATGATGACAGCTGACTTGAGAAGGAGATGCATACCCATCGTGTAAAGAGATCAACAAGGGTGAAATATGCATACGGAATTTTAGAATCAGTCTTAGAGCATGACTGTAATCTCCGCTGATGGAGATTTGTTGTCACTAACATACGTTCTAGTAGCAGAAACCAAAGAACGTTTCCCCAGCATGGAGCTCTCTCTGACATTAGTAATTTGCAAACGTGCGCAATTATATGCTCATGTTTCCTAGTCAAATATGGCATACGGAAAACCACAGACATGTCCCTTAAATCTTGATCAGCAAACAAAGACAACAGCATGCTGGAACAAAGTGTAGTGCCAGAAAGTGAACTTCAAAGTTAAGATAATCCCTCCTGTTTTCACAGGTAATATCCAGCCTCTGATATCCATTTCTTTGGGCCTTATAAAAACTGCGCAAAATATGTGACAGAACTTGTCATATGGACACTGAATTCAACAGCTAGTCTCAAGAGAATTTTTCCAAATTTCAAGTCTTGAACATTACCAGTTTATAACACATATATTCAAGCTATCAAGAAGAATTTCCTTTTTCGTCTTCATCTGCATGAATGACCGGGTATTTTTGGAGCATTATTTTGAAGTATTTACAGGCAATCGTTGCTCAACATGTACCGAATTGGGAGTATTTAAGTTCCTCTGCGTTTTATTTACAGCATTGTCTCATCACATATAGATGTATCGATAATTGGTGTCTTATTATACCATAATTTTCTTCAATATAAAGAAACATTAGAAAAAAGTAATCTCTAAAATACTTGTTAACAATCTTATATGTCTTCAACTACATCGCAAGGGCAACTTGATTTCTGAGAACGAATATGTCTCTAGTAGGTTTTAAAATTGGGATAAGTTACATTCTTCATTTCATGTTGCACTTTCGCAAGGTTTTCTTGTAAGAGAAAATCGCTATTTTTTCGGCAGTTGCCCGAAATAGCGGACGTATTGCATTTTTCATATTCATTATCTTGTTCGTTAACTAGTTATATTAATCTCTACGAATATTTTAGATATGCAGGATTACAAATGTAAAATATCTAAGTCTGACACAGAAACCCAAGTATGCTTCAACGACGAGCAAAGCATGTCTGAACATGAAATGCACTTATATAAGGAATGATTTTTCCTTCATGGAACTCCAAGCGTAACGGCCAGTCGGTTGGCTCAAGCTGGTACAGCGGAGAACGGATAAAGTCCGCTGCTATGCTTGTTGCGTACTTAAAATGTGAAGCTGGAACTGCCTCCTTTCATTTCCCATACATTTCTGACATTGGCTGTTGAAATTAACCATCACCTTCTGCATGAGAAATGGAAGAAATTTATTTTTAAATTAATGTAATGTGTGTGGATTTATATTGTACACTTTTCCCTTCAATGTCCTGTAGAGGTAAAAACCGCTGGTTGTAAAATCAGAGACCAAGGAGGATATATGTTGTAAATAATGACTCTATCGTCGAATATTTTATGAATTGCATGCAAGAAGACATTGGTTGTAATATGACGTTGCACAATCCTGTTGAAAAGTCGCGAATCTACGTAACCCAAAGTTAATTCACGGAAAAAAAGGTTGCAAAATATTCTGCATACAGGGGATTCTCGTGAAGAAGGTTTTTGTTTTCTGAACTCCAGTATCAGATGTTTTGAGAATCAACATACCCACTTAGTGGAACTAAGATTCGACTGTAAAGAACATTAGATTAGGGTCGACCTATTCAAAATCCACCCCTCGATTGAAGTCATCCGGTTTAAATTCTTGCACTACATTAACAGGCGTTTAACTTCAGTAGCTTTGTAGCGTTTGAGCAGAGGAGTAGGAAATTTGCATTTTCTGAGAAATAGAAGTGATTTTTAGGGGAACGTTCCAAAGCACGTTTCTTCTTTGAGAACTGCATGTTCTATTTTTATCCAGAATACTTCCCGTTTCACGAAATTTATTTATCAATCTGTGAATCGAACTTGCACTTGGAACTTTTTATATCAGGAAACAATCTCCGTACGTCACGAGTCCATTCTGTTCGCATCGAAAACAAATACTCTTTGGGGAATAGAATACCTGAATTGAGTCATATTAACGTAATTAATCCACTGTATTATGCCGCCTAATGAACAATTGATATATTTTTACGCAAAACTTAAGAACACGTCCGTACGTTCCTAGAGTTAAATTAGTACTGACATCCCCTCCTGTTCCTCGACCACTTTTCGGGGAACTAGGAGAACTGCTTAGCCCCGTCAACTGGGGCAAACTGCATGTGGAGCGGCCCAGCGAAGATTTTGATTTGGTAATTTTAAGGACGCTCTTTAATCTCTCAGGTCATAAGCGTCCCATTGAACTCAGGGCGTGAAACGGCCGACAAATTTTTCTCAGAGGCCTCTTCTTTCAGGCTTGAGGTTCTGTATCGTGCCGTAAATGTACGACACTTCCCTTCCAAAGGAAGCCATACTTAGAATTTTTACGCCCGAAAAAAGTCATCGATCCTGGCCGTATTTGAACCCGCAATCTTGGATTTAGAAGGCAAGTATGGTTACCACTACACCACCAGGACCGACTCCCGCCGATGAAAAATCACTCAGTAGAAGAAGGGGGGGGGGGGGAAAGGAAAAAAAGTGTACAAGAATAGAATGATCAGATTCAGTGAAATGAAACGCTGAAAGATGGCACATACATTACGGGATTTCTGAAAGATATATTTTTCTTAAAAGTTTAGCATAGTGACCGTTACTCAAGTGAAAACTAAAGTGTAAATTAAAGAACTATTAGAGCAATGGAGGATGCGTACAGTTTGGGTATAAGAAGCGTCTAGTATGCATTTTACCTGATTACGATAATAAAAGAGATATTGAACACAAAGGAAGTATTGGTAAACACTGCAGAAGAGAAAAAAAATAAACATATTACTTAAGAGTAAATAGGGTCTGAAAACATTTCGCTTCAGGCAGAAAGAAACAGCTCTCAAAGAAAAGACAGCATACTTGTGAAATCTTCTTAAGAGCACTTAAACATTTTTGTTGGCGTTATACAGAGGTGTCTGCTCATGTTTTCCCAGTATGTCAAAACATTTAATAACGAACAAGATGTTTACAGTGAAAATCTAAGGTTATTTATGCACGAACCCCAGTCATGGGTCCCTCAAAGTTGAGCGTTATCTAAGAAACGGCAAAAACAGAAATTACCTGTCAGACAGTTGTGCCCGTAGAGGAGTCACAGGCGATTGTTTATTTTAGGTATAACGTCTCTGATCATTAGCGTCTCGCTCAATAAAGGATACGAAAAGTTCAATAAATTTTGCTCAGAGGCCTCTTCTTTCAGGCTTGATGGTTTTTTAACTTGCCGTAAAGCTATCACCAATAGCTTTACTTCCCGTCCGAAGGAAGCCGTACTTAGGAATTTTTATGCCTGGCGTTTTGAAGCCGCGACCTTCGGTCTATGAGGCACGATCATAGGTGATGAGACTGGTGATAAACGAAATGATAAGTTGGGGGAAAAAATTCAATTTGGGAAAGAAACATTCCAAGCCAAAATTGAAGATAACTTCCCCGACATTTGCCATTGACGAGAACTGAGAAAAAACCGGAAGAAACCTTAACGAGGGAGGCCGGTCATGGCGGAAATCAAACCCAGATCTCTCGTTCATGAGTCCGTGCCTTAACCACCTCAACCATCCGTGTCCATAAATCTGCTGCTGATTCAGTTATAATAACATGGTCGTTGAGAGGTATTGGACCGTTATTCGGTTACCTCTCATAGTCAGTGAATATAACGGTGTACGTTACGTCAAGTAAACAACCGGCGCCGCTGGTATTAAAAAGTTCGAAGTATTATCTTTAGAGTTTATAGTTTCTTCTTAAAGTGTTCTATAAATAATGAGAGAGAAGCGTCAATTTCTTCATAAGAACGTGATGTGAACAAGACGATTGTATCATCGGCTGTGAGGCCAAAAAAGCAGACTTAAAAAGAATTTCCATTACAAAGGAAGCATATCGGACCCCTAAAACGTTTGATGTTGATGTTGAACAAGGTTTATATATATATATATATTCATGACTAATGCGAATTCCCAACAACAAAATTACCCAGATTTTAAAAAGTAAAATTTCACACAAGATCTCTAATGTGTCCATTTACAGAACACTGCGAAAGCTTTGTTTTCGGTATAGAAAGACAAACGACTGACACAGTTTTTAAAGGAAAGAAGAGACATACGCGACAAAGTTGCACGATGCATTAAATTGGGATTTCTAGTATCATGAAACCAATATATTTCTTAGATGAGAATCGGGTAAATGAAAATTACAAATAAAAGTCAAGTGGAAATATTCCACTAAAAAAAATAGCTTTTAGGTACCTGTGGGGGCAAGGTAGTCGTCTGTCATGACCGCGAAAACATGCATCATACCAGAAAGCAAGTGACTGTTTAGGTAAATAAAAAAAAAACAAACAAAAGCAAAACTAAATAAACGACGACTGCAGGAATAGTTTTTAAACAGATCTGTAAATTAAATTATTTGGAAGAATAAAGTATGAGGAAAGTAATATAAATAATGTTCCCTATCATTCCATCATTTTAAACAAAATTCTAAACACGTTAAGCAAACATTCTGAAATAACCGAATGACTAGAACAAAGGGAATAGCAGTTTTTACTGCTGAAACTAAAACTGGGCTATTACAATGGTACTGCCGATCCAAAATGTATGTGCTCAATGAGTCGTGAGGTGTACGCTTCCCTCTTTAATTGTCATTATAATGCCCAGATAAAACGAGAGGTTGCAAGAATAAATAACACTTTTAAACTGAAATACGTGAAATGCTCATTAACGAAGAAACAGACGATGTATTGCAGAATGGGAAACTATAAGAAAGAAAAAAAAAAAAAACATCCTGCGGGATGATTTCTTTATGAAAGAGATGGAATGTGGTATTTGAATTATTGTTGTAGATTTATAAAATTCTGATGACAAGTGTGACCGTTTCTCTGTGTTTTATCTTTATCTACTTTTATCATTAGTGTTAATTTATATATATATATATATATATATTATACTGAGTGAGACGGAAAGATAAGCAGAACGAGCAGCGGAGAAAGATAAACGTCCGGCAACGTTGTACAAATACTCTCGCTTCAGGCATTATGAGCCAAATCACCTTGAAAAACACTATAGGGGCTCTAAAAGCTCATGAAAATCTTAGTATTTGAAAATTCCAACAACATAATAGCTAAACACTCTTAAACAATCACAGTAATATGTCACTTATCAAATCAGTAGAAACATTTTATTTAAGGGTGTTTGGAATAATCTGCATACTTAATTATATACTAACAGCTCTGAGATATTGTCCACATTAAGCTATAATTTCTAGTTTCTCAGTAAGCATTTTCCTTTCCAATATACATTTATATCTAAGATATATACATACACAATGCTTTTCAAGTTCGGCTTGGCCAGCCGGAGTGCGACTCAGGGTTAACAGAGCGCTTACTCCGTGCAGTTAGCTTTGTTAATGTTTCAGGCTCTCACATTTACTGTTACAATTACAATCAAAATGAGCAAGTATCTTGCCAATGAAATGTCGTTCTCCTGCATGTAAACATTTCCTTCAACTTCTTAGGAAAGGTTTATTTATAAGTATTCAATTCAATTTTGATTGTGGAAATTTCTCTTCTCATATTTTGTTTTAGATTTTCTAGGTGTGAGAGTTTGTTTTTATACCAGGTGAATCACCTGCAAATATTTTTCCTAATTTATGCAATTAGAAAACGCGCTAAATGACAGATCGCCTCGGGTCTATATATACCTCACACATATATGTAGAAAGAAATTCAGTAAATAAATGGCGAAAGGAACAGAAGGTACTCGCGATGTAAATGCATTCCAAAAACATTGTGCTCTCACAATGAGAACTACGCTGGTTTCTATACTTTTAATAAACTTTTGCTCTACTGTATGCAATCTCACTTACTCCATGGAAACTGCCAATGAAAGAGTCACCTATCATATACATCTAATGTCAAATTATTTCAAACAAAATGACAGATCTATACCAGGCTACTATCAATTTAAGGCTCGCCTACCTAATGGATACTTTATAGTCACATAGATGTTAAAGAAGTTAATAATTCAACTCTGACATAATCCAGGGCATGTAACATTTTGTATGACAGGCGCAATAGCTTGCGCCAAGCTAATATTGACGTTAAAATTCCAAAAAAAGGTCTTAAAACAACATTTAAGGGTTATAATATCCAAGAAAAGCTTCGAGGCGAGAGCAGAGTTCCTTCACTACTCAGCTATAATAGCATTGTGATTTAATAGGGCGTATATCCAAGCTTTGAGTGGTCGAATTTTTACATTTCGTTCAGTTCCGTGATCTGAGAATTCGGATTTGAATCTTTCGTAGTAGGCGGAATTTTTTTTTGCCCCTTATTTGACCAATGATGTATTACGAAACAAAAATTATGTAAACATTACTAATGCTTCATGCCTCTTGCTGGCACATGCATAATAAACACAGTAATACATTCATAGTCCGCAGGTACTTTATAATACGGTATTAAACTTCATCCATTCAACCTTGTTGTAAATCTTTCAAAATATGAAGTGTTCAGGTAGCTGCGCCGAAATCCGACATGAATCAATCTTTCGCGTGCTTTGCTGTAGGCACTTCTAATCTTCCTACCAGTTTCGGTTGTTACTTAGGTATACACAGCAATGTATTCAAACGCCAAACAGGTGGACATGCTGTTGCTCTATGGTGAAGCAAGACGCTTGTATGATGAACGATTTCCAGGAAGATAACGTTTCGAAGGGTTGAAAGGCGTCTCCGTGGAACAGGGTCAGTCAAAAGATCATCTCTAGTTCGGGATGCTCCAGTGACTTCTTGAAATAATTAAGAAACGGTGGTAATGCAATTGCCAACAACTCACATACCAGCTCTAGGGCAATAGCACAGGATATGAACATTACCCAGCCATCAGTTTTGAGAATATTGCACCGCATTCATCCCTACCTTCTAAAACTACACGAGGTTCTCTACGAACGTGACAGCAATCAACATGGTTATTGCAACATGTAGAAACTGATGCCGGGCTCGAAAGAAATGTGCTTTTTAGTGACGACATAATATGGACTACTGGATTATAAGTAACCCTCACTGGGTGAAACAAGCTGAGTTTCAGCAGCAATGGAGTGTCAACGTGATGTTGGGGATACTAGATGATCGCCATAGGATCGTATTTTTTCAAAGGCAACCTCACAGCCAGCGATATCTTCAGTTTCATCTGCTCTTATTAGAAAATGTGCCGCTGAGAAACGGATGAGAGTGTGGTTATAGCAAGATGGAATGCCATCACACTGGCTCCCCAAATCGTACGGAATTACTTACATAAAACTATGTCCGGAAAAATGGATTGGGCGAGGAGGGCCCGTCGCTTGGCCGGCTAGATCTCCTGGTCTCTCTTCGCTGGATTTCTTCCTGTGGGGCTATTTAAAGGAGACGGTTTATGCACAGGAACCAGAGAACCTACACCAACTACACTGCTGATTAACGAACCATGCAGGCATGTCACACCAGACACATTGCAGCATACAGAAACATCTATGCAACATCGTTCTAAACTCTGCATTAACCAAAGAGGGCGTCGTTTTTTGGAATTTGCTTCATTAATTGTTTTTTCAGCAATTTATTTTTCTCGGTTAATAAAACACAATCATCTGAAACTAATGATGAACAAAGAGAAAGAAAGTAAGGGGGGAGAGAAAGGATAATAAGATGCCGTGCAGGATTTGAATCTACGAAACTCGGAGCGATTTTATGACAGCTCGATGGTTAGACCACTCAACCACAGGGAGCCTTTTCTGAACCTCTGTCTAACGAAACATTTCGTAACGCGCTGTTTTTAAGCATTTGACACTTCTTAGCGTCCACGCAACTTTTCAGCATTGGCATTAGACGATTAAATGCATTGGAAAATTACAGTTACAAAAGAAAGTGTTGCTTGACGAAAGGAGCAACGTTTTCAAGCAGTTGCATAGGTATGAAAAAATAGGGGCAGTTGATTATCTGGTGTACTTTATTTTTCAAGTTCCCCATCAATAAAAATCACATTTTGTTGAGATTAGGTGACCGTGCGGACCTAATCCCCTACAAAAGATCCCATTTAAAAACTTTCCCTGAGGTAAACGTATTAAGACTACACATTTTATGAGCATTTACTTAAAATATCCAGGCCGTCAAACAATGTCAGCGAATTGTTTAAAAAATGGTGCGAGTATAATCTATTTCTGTACATTTTTGCATATTATTCGTTTGCTGGGATGTTTATGTCAAGCAAGGGAGTTTAGTGTACACAATTTGGTTTCTCTGTGCTATTCTGCTAGCAACATGGCCATTCATCACAGAAGAATATTAATTGGGGGATCAGTTATCCCTTCATTAATATTGCTCAAAATCCAGTTACAGAAATTTACCCGACTCTCATTAACGCGTGGTAGCAATACCTGGACAACAGAGATCTTGTTAGTGGCTTGTCGTGCTCAGCTTATCGAGCATTCTGCTTGCTGTGAAAGCAGTCGGAGGACTTTCTGAGAGCTGTGTTCTAATCTGTCACCAACTTCGTCTAATTTCTCCTCAAAGTTTCACTCTTCTCTTCTTATTCAGAATAGATGCTTAAATTATGAAGAAACGTGCATCACTTTAAGCACACACATCTGGGAATTTTATTAAACATAGCTTTATAATTTCTCTGCAAGTTGACGTATGAGGGTAAGTCGTTTAGTAAGTTACAAATTTATGTGGGGTACTTCATGATTGAATGAGAGACCTGAGGCTATTGCCACTAGATTGCAGCATTAGTCCGGTAGTAATTGGTAAAATTCGACAATTGATGTTTATAATAGCGAAACAACAGTTGCAAAATGGCGGTGCCTGAGTGAGCTGTGTTTTGTTGTACGACTTTTATGAATAAAAGATATAGAATCAAAGAATATTTATAAGTAAAAGCTTTCTATCTACGGTGAGATGTGCCTGTCAGCTCGAACTATTCACAATTGGGTACAGAAGTTCTCTGAAGAGTGAACACGTATCGAAGACGAACATCACGCCTGCCAGCCAACGGAGAGTTGAACACTTCATCCGGGAATTCAGAAGGGTAGCTATAGCCGCTACTATTGGTTGTTCACACGGCAGGGCCTACTTCATAATGCATGACAGGCTTAGGTTTTCACAAAGTCTGTGCACAAGGGTGCCGCGCATGCTGACATTGCAATACAAAATGCGGATTTGGGTCTGTCATTACAGCATCTCAATTGCTAACACGGTGAAGAACACGAAATGCAAGCCCGAATTGTCACAAGTGATCTTGGGTTCTCCATTACCAAGTGGAGATAAAGCGTGCGTCAATGTAGTGCCTGAAAAAGAAACTTTTAAAGTGACGCCATCCGACGGAAAAATCATGCTCAAGTCCTCTGGGATCAAGAAGACAAAATGCTCACCGCATTCCAGCCTCAAGGACATGTCGTAAATGTCGACTCCTATTGCTTACATACCGAGGAATCTTCGTATTGCTGGTATTGGATATTGCTCTTGCATGAAAACGCACGTCCTCATACCGGCAATGACAAATGAGGTTCTGCAAAATTTCAAGTGGGAAGTACTCAAGTCTCCTCCGTATAGATTCAACCTTGCTCCAGGCGACTTCGGCCCTCTTAAACTTCATCTTTCGTGCTAACATTTTCCCGACGATGAAGCTATAGAGAGGGAAGTCACCCCTTACTTCTGACAGTAGCCCAAAGAAAGTTATACTGCTGGATATCAGGGGCTTGTTAAACGATTGGGTAAGTGCTTAATGTATAGGGAGATTATGTTGAGAAATATCATTGTTTTTCACATCATTACTATTATTTGTTTGAATTCTGTTTCCGTGTCTTAATATTATTAAAACATAAATCAAATGCAGTGCACTAATACACTAATCAGGTGTGTACTCGTCACGTAATACTGTTGTCAGATGTAACGAAAAAAAAAAAAACAAATTCACAATGTTGCTGATGACTCCCGGCTAAGCCGAATGTGAAAAGCACATGTGTGTATATGTATTTGTGAGTGTACATATATATATATATATATATATATATATATATATATATACATATTCAAATAAATACAGCCTTACGGCCGTACATGCTAATATTGTGATTATAACAATCAACATGGCCATGCATACATCCAAGCATATTACATACATAAATCTACATGCATACATACAAATACTTCCATATATTTACATTTTCTATTAATAATTTTATATACAAATACACGAACATGAATAGAATCCTTACTCTTGAGCCCCCCTTCCATTTACTCTCACACCTCCATCTCCTGCGGTCGGTCCTGGTGGTGTAGTGGTAACCATGCTTTCCTTCCAAATCCAAGATCGCGGGTTCGATCCCAGCCAGGACCGATGAATTTTTCCGGACATAAAAATCCTATGTATGACTTCCTTCGGAAGGGAAGTAAAGCCGTGGGTCTTATGTCGTAGATATACAGCACAACAAGGAATCTCAAGCCTGAAAAAAGAGGCTTCTGAGCAAAATTCGAATGGGACGCTGATGGCCTGAGATGTTAAAGAGCGTCCGTAAATAAACCAAATCAACAAAATCCAACTCCCCTCTCTTCATTATAGTCATTAACCTCTTTGTCGGGTCTTCTCTAGAAATATTCCCAAATTGTATGAATAGCTCGCATGCACCAACACTTCCCGGCAAATGTTCAAATTTCTATTGGCATTCAGAAATTGCGGTGATAAATGCTCATTTCTTAAAATCTCCGTTTCCCTGCATTCTGCCAGAATATGCCTCCAGGTATCGCTTTCTCCGCACAATGGACACATTCTTTCCCCGAGAGCATCAACTGTTTTGTTTCCTTTCCAAGCCCCTAATCTGAACCATGTGAGACCACTCTTTCTTCCCTGCCACATATATCTACATATTGTCCCCTCCCCTACACCGGATGTATTTGAGCCAGCAGGTTAAGGAATACTTTTTCTGCGCATTGAGACTCAATATTTTGTCTATCTACATCTCGCAAACATCTGTTAACTATTTTATAACTATTTCATGTAATATCCTCTCCTCTTAACCAAATATACCTCAATCAAATTTTGTCTAAGCCTTTCCTTATTTTTATGCCCGTCCGGTATCCTGCCCTTCCCTTATTTGCTCCCTTAAACAGACTGCTCTAAGAAGAGCTTGATTCCCCCGTATTATCCTTGGCCAGTATTTAATTGTTTTAATTTTAAATTCACCCTTTCGTTAGAAATACCAAACCCTTTAAGAACCCCACAATTTACTGTACCCCCCTACTTGTAGCAACCGTTTTAGAAACTGTGTTTATATCTGATTAAGTTCCTCGGTGTTTTCCACCCCCAAATTTCGGTCCGTACGCCATAGTTGACCTCACAACCGCACTGTACACCAACGCCATGTTCCGGTATTTTTACTAAAATCTTTAAGGCCTCTATATTTTTAATTAAGCACTTGCGGTTTGTGTTTCCTATGGTAAAGACGTCCATGCTTCCGCATTAGTTTGACCATGCTAAAGACTGAGCTCCTTGGCTAAACCATGGTGATACTTGTCAGCGGGTTGGTATGTAGAGTGAGTAGCAGTCTCACAGCAAGCAGCAAAAAGGTTCCAGTGTGGGTTCGTCTCAATTTATCCATTAGAAATTTGCAATACCTCAGAGGTAAGTTGACTCAAACTTTTAAAGTATTTAATTTTGTATTCTAATGTATTTTCAATTAGTAAAATTAAATTCTGAGTTCTTAAAATGTTCAATTAAATTTCAGAGCTTTGTTAATATTATTTTGTTTCGCCCAGTAACTAACTTTGCTCGATATTCTTCAAGACACACTATTGTAATATCTTAAAAGCGTATTGCTAATGAAATGCAATAAATGTCGAGGAATTATTTATTTATAATTGTTATTATGCAAATCCTTCCTTTCCTTCAATAACCACCTTTTCACGAGTCTTCTAGTGGCTTGCATTTAAATTCAAAAGTTAGCAGGTTTCCAGTAATTTAAAATTTAAGTATAAAACTATAAAGCTACCAATGTGATAGCACGACCATGATTAAACAATTCCTTGTGCTTACAGAGTGCTAGCATGAGTGGTGGTAGAGAGTAGTAAAAAAATGGAAACAGAACGTGGTTGCAAAGTGGTAGTAGAACATGTACATAACATCCCGTTTTGGTAATGAATTAAACTTGTTATCCATGTCACGCAATTTTCGAAAACTGTTACTTAAAAAGTAGTAAAAATGCTGCGAACATGTGGTTAAAGTTGAAAAATAAAGTACTGGAAATAAGATGACCTCAATGGCGACTGTGTACATGTACTTGATGTGAGATAGTGTTGATAGTGAGACGAGGCAACGCATCACTCAGTCCAACCCATGGGACGGAGGTTTAGGATTATTTTATTCATGCACGCTCTGCAACATCTCAGATAATCAGCGTTCCATTCTATTCAGGGCTTGAAAGGACCAATGAAATTTTCTCAGAGACCACTTGTTTCAGGCTTTAGGTTCTTTTACGTGCCATAAATTTACTACACGGAACAAATGGCGTTACTTTTCTTTACTTTAAGCTTTACTTAAGAATTTTTTCGTTCATGACCTAGCGAAGTTTGAACCCGCGACCTTGGGTCTACGAGGCAAGTATTATTACCACTAGACCCCCCTCCCCAGAAACAGACCCATAAGACGGAGATAAGCATCCCAGTAATCTTTATAATCCTGATAATTATAAAGTATGCTTTATAATTATCAGGATTATTAAACGTCTTGAAAAGTATGAGGTTTGTCTTCACATTTAAAAAAAAAAAATAAAAAAGACAAATTTTATGCACAATGTGATCTAGAAAATTGTAAAATCGTTTTAATTAATAAAACAGACCGAAATGAAACGAAACTTTGAAATAGTATACGATTTTATGCTGATATGTCTTCTTTTGTGAAGAACTTAATAACAGCTCGAAACTCCATTTTGAACATATCACAATCTTCTATACATAGCCTTCTTTATCCAACTATATCTGAACAACTGAATACAGCGAAGTTACAGCTATAATTATTTACTTAACAGATAAGGTATGACACCAGATAAGGATTTTGTGAAGGCGATAACCCTTATCGGCGAGGTCAGAAAGTTATGGACTTACCCTCGCAATGTTATAATTTTCATAAATTGTTATTCAGGTTTTATTACGTCTTGAAGAAAGAATAGACAAATCATATTTTGGCAATTCTGCGTTAGATATTCGCCTTCGGGATGTCTTGATTATAAACTGTCTGTATGTGTGGGCGCGCGCGCAAAACATATTGTGGTATGTGGGGGTTGTTAAATGTTCAATGTGTCACAGCCCAAATTATTACAGCAATGCTATTACTACATAAGAACAATCCCAATACAACTGGTTGGACACGGGGCGAGCTTAATTTCTTGTATCAGAATGTATCTTGGTCATCTGTTATTAAAACTAGAAAATATCGGATAAATAATGATCCCATGATATAGATTAACCACTACCCGACATCAGAGTAGAACATCCATTTTATTACATCGTGTATATTTATTTGAACTATACTTTACCGTACTTGTCATCGTTAGGGCGTACTAATATCTACATTCCAGCCTTAAAATCTATGTACGGCAATTTTAAAAATAAAATAGTGATAAACGTTTCAGATGAATGTCAAATTACTAAAGATTTACGCTAAAGACGTGCTGTATTTTACATGAAGTCTTGCGGGCTTCAAGAGATTTAAACTATATTGTAATAAAATTCATTAGATCATTATTTTGGTATCAAGTTTGGACAACCTTCTATTTTAATGCATATGCCTCTGTGTTTATCATATGAACTCAGTAAGCCGAATAGCTTATGGGAGATAACTTATACAAACTAGTTCTCAATTCACTTCGCAGGATCGTAATATTCCCTGTATACGGTAATTTCAAGTTGTTTGCATATAAAGTTTATTAATAAGAAGCCAGTATTGCATGTTGCACACCTCTTGAGTAACTGAGAGATGTCTACCTTGTTTACCCGCTAGTGTACCGCAAAACTCTGCGCAGAAGTATACAAACTTGACAAAGTGGTCCTAGGAATTAATGTTTTCAAAGGATAACTTCGCTCCCATACCATGACAATTTGTGTACTGTAATAATAGGGTGGAGTCAAGTTCCGCTTGCTTATATAGCACTTTCCTTGCCCTGCTTTAATAATTAATTATTATACATGCAAAATACATTAAACATATTAATCAAACAAAAACATTCAAAATAACAAATAGTATTTTTCACCACTGCCATTTTTAATTTACGTGCAAATGTTGTAAATAAATGCAGCGTTAGTGAAACAAATAAAAAATTACAGAAGATCATCAGAATATTTGCCTTCGGCCATATATTTCCATGGATTTCCAGGACTATTTTCAGCAAGAAAATAACTAACTTTCTATGAATTTAGCTAGTGACCTGTTTTGTTTACTATACACCAATGTTTACTTGTACATTTTCTAAAACGTTCACTTCAGTGTTTGACACTGACGTTTTCTAAAGAGTCCAGAGTCCACTGACTCTGAAAGGGTTTACGTGAATCCGGATATTCACGATGTGTTTCGATCGAGATTTTCCTCTGAATCACAGACGAGTATCTCTAATGTTAAACACAGAAAGTACGGGTGCTTTTTAATTGCTTTAATATTAATATGTATATTTAGCTTTATTCGTTTTAGACAGAAATTATAAGAAAATTATTATTAACTATGGGACATGAAAACACTTTGCGAGGCCGCCCCTGTTATTTTTATTATTTCATTGACAACTTTTAATTTCAGTCTTCGGTATATGTGTAACATATATTAACTCATGTGCACTGTAGTGCTCTTTCCTTGCAAAATGCGTTATAATCACTTAATAGAGACCAAATGGAAACAATATAAAAAAAAATCCAGATGCTGAGACCATAGCTTGTTTAATACTTATATTTTGTGATTTTAAAACAAGAATGAAATAAGACGATTGCAGTTCTCACAGAAGAAACTCCAAATCACATTGGATGCTGCTTTCTGCAGCAGCTGAGGCAGTTTTGTGTCGGCCCCAACAATTAAAGCATAATTATGAGACTGTTTGCTTAGCGCCAAATTATGAAGCTATTTGATAGGCTTTGTGCCCCAAGCGATTTGATAGATTGTTTATTGATCGCTTCAATGTTGTTGCCTACGCTTCAATGACACAATTTCTGGGGGTAAATTCTTCTATTTTGTTGACTCGTACTCAACAGGACTGGGAGAGGAGTTCAATAGTGTAAATAAACACGCGATGCGACATTAATATATACACACACTTGATAACTCATTTGGTCCAAAACCGTTCGCGTCCTCTGGTGCATCTTTTAGAAAACCGAAGATATGGAAATGAGAAAGTGCAGGATCCAAGCTGTACGGTGGATGTAGTAGAAAAATTCATTGAAGTGATCTCTTTTTGGTTGTGTACATTTGCTTGTGGTTTAGCGTAAACTTTGGAATTAAATACATAGTACAAACACTACATCCACTAAATTTCTTCAGAGTCCCAGAACATTACCATATCGGTTGACGTTTGCCTTGAGCTTTTTTCGAGTAGGAGTTTTGTAATTTCATGGCTTGTGAATGAAATGATAATCATATCCTGGACAAGAAGTCATCAATTCAGCCTCGTTATGTACAAGCAGATCTGAACAGATTTAGCTCTCTGTTCTCTATGATCAGCACAATTCTTTAAATATTCCAACTGGTGGACAACTGTATTGCCGACAGAGGTATTAAGTAGAACAGTCAATTTGTTTATTTTTCGGATCGTCCCAAATAAGGATGTTGGCGTGTTCCATTACTGCAGCCCCCCTGAGTGCGAATGACCAGCGAGATTACCTCGAGCTTCTTCCAATAATGACTGACAGTGGTTTTATCTTTCCAAACGTGTTTCTTATACGCCTCCGATAGATAGTCTCCTTTTCCGCCAAAAGAAACCTAATTACTATCTTTATTTATAAAGCACATAACTAAGAAATTCCTTTTGAAAGCTAACCGTAACTTTGGCACCAAGCGGAGGAGAATGAAGCTATCTATATAAGAACATGCGGAGACTCAAAGATACTGCACATAAAGTATACGTTTTTTTCCAAGACAAACGACTGAAATAAAAAAAAAACTACATTACTTATTGAATGCCCCTCATAGTTTATACGACTTATTTTGATGGCGGACTGTACTTCTATTTCTGAGTTAACGGAAGCATTTTCCCTCCGCCTTACTCTGATTCGCAGAGATTTATTTTAACACAAACGCATACAAATAACACTTGTAGAACATATTTTTCTCATTATGCAAAATACATTGAATTGTGTTAACTGCAAAATAGATGAATATCAGCGCTTTGTGAAACCCTATATAAATCTTCAATATTACGTTGCAAAGAGAATCTTATAATGTCTTGGTAGTTATTTATCAAATTTCTCTGTTTTTATTTTACATTTCACATTGCCATTGTTTCCCCCAAAATCCCCAATATTTAAGATACGTTCATACCAAGTATATCCGCCTACTTTTAAAACCACTTTTCATTGCTTCCCCAATTTACCTATACGCAAGCGAACTATTCTGTATTGATCAAAGTAATGGAACAATTCTTTCAAATTTAATGTTAAGGACTGGCCTTATGATTTGAGCTTTGTTATTACCAGGCTTTGAGATACAGCTACTCGTAAACAAATTCGGATGCAGGTACGGAACGAGGGTGAGTTCGCCAGGGACCCATCTACTGGTTCCCCACGATTATATACGTACCCCAGGTGCAGCAGACTGGGAATTTTGCACATTAATATTAACACCGACTGTATGCCGGTTCCAGCAGCTCCAAACCTGCTTTCTGTTCTGATGTAACAACAAAACATTACCAAGCCTAGAGCACGTTATTAAATTTGAAATTGTTTTTCAACTTGATTGTTGAAAGTCGTGCAACAGCTAGCTATTGGTTAGTTTTTTTAAATGTTTAGTCTGTTTTTATTTTTCATTTTGAAATATTTTGTTGGATAGTTAAACATCTGCTTTAAATATTTAATCTGTTCGGGGAGAAGATAGGTTTATCAAACTATATCCTCACATACGGTTTTTTTTTTCTTTTCTTTCTTTCTTTCTTTTTATTGATAATTTGTTTCCATCTTGTTCTCTGGTTTCATTTTAACCCATATATTCTCTTGCCTCAAAAATGGGGCAGTGTGTTTATTTCATAGTATTTTTTTTCCCTCCATTCAAAGAATGGAGGGAAAGTTTTTGTGTCTAATATGTGCTGTTGGTAAAAGTCGGGCTGTGGGCAAGTTGCTGCCATTTTAATATTTGTGTTTTCTGTGAACGGTCAAATTGAGTATAGTAATATACCGTAAGTATATTACATGAATTATGTAAATGCTAGTAACAGGTTAATTGCATTGTTTCTATGAAAATACACTAGTGTAACAACATACAGGTACTCTGTTCTCGTTGTTAGAGGTTATGTTTAGATGCCCCATTACTGAGGCAGTGGGAACGGGAGGAAGCACGTATTTTACATCATTGTAACTTTTACTGTTATGATTACATAATTCAGTATTCATTTTTTATTATATTAATTGAAAGTGAAAAAGTAATTTAGACAACTTTGCAAATGTTGTGCCAGTTTTCACTATACTTTTCTTTATTTTCAGACTAATCACCATCGGTCGGTCCTGTGGTGTAGTGGTAACCGTACTTGCCGCCTAAACCCAAGATCGCGGGTACAAACCCGGCCAGGATCGATGGATTTTTTCGGACGTAAAAATCCTTAAGTATGGCTCACTTCGGAAGGGAAGTAAAGCCGTGGGTCCCGTGTCGTACATTTACGGCACGAAAAAGAACCTCAAGCCTGAAAGAGAGGCCTCTGAGCAAAATTTACCGGCCGTTTCACGCCCTGAATTGAATGGGACGCTGATGACCTGAGCTGTTAAAGAGTGTCCATAAATAAACCAAATAAAAAGAAAAAGGACTAACCATCAATGATATAAACAGAATACTCCAGATCGATGATAGATGCATCAATGTATATATCTGCTTCTTATTGATTATGGTAATGGTGATGATGATAAGGCATTGGCTGACTTGATCTTCTCACGGAAATTAGCTACGAGACATGCAGGACAGATTACTTCTGGCATGCAGCACATTATCTTAGTAGAAGAGCCAGCAAATGATACAAGCCCTAGCTCAACAAGGCGCGTCTTTTCTGGTGTCATCATCCTGGTATAGCAAGAGCACTCTCAAGAAATAGATTTGAGGAACTTCTTCGATATTTGCGCGTTTGTGTTAATAACGAATGGCCAAAAAAGTATAAATTTGCTAAAATTCCACCTTTAGGTCAATGATAAATGAAAGGTGGATACATTTCTTTCTTCAAGATGCAAACCTATGCGCTGATGAATACATGGTTCCCTATTGTGGTTGACATAATACCAAACAACATCTTACATTTTTATAAGACCCAAATTAGAATGAAGAAATGGTATTGGCAGCTGCTAATGTTTCCTCTAGATTCTATAATGCATACCAACTTTATTGTCTCACTTCTGGTAAAGGCAAGCAATGCTTAGATGACTTTAAGTTCATAAGAATACTCATACATAGGACTCAATCCGGAGCGCAAAATAGGGAGATCTCTTAAAATTGTTAAGAAGAGGGCACCAGAAAATTTAAGGTTTGATGGTGATGATCTCATCATTATTAAACGTGACACACAAGTGAGCTGTAAATGTCATCAGAACACTATGAAAATATGTTAAAATGTAACATTGACTGCAACGTAAATTGCTTGAGAAGTTTCATACCTAAGCATTTTTAAAAAATATTTTACAGGCAGCATGGATTGTAATGTGCAGCGGTTTTATGGGTCGATGTTCTTGTCGGATATCTATCCGGGACCCCGTTCCGCACCCCGGGTCTTTCAGGGGCCCAAAGTCGCCTTTTGTGCCTTAGAGGTCACGGGAGGAAGGAGATGAAAGGGAAAGATTTAAATCATATTTTAATTTGTTTCATTAAACGTCTAGAAGTGTTTATTCACACGACACTTTGCTCTCGGTCACCTGTTTCGTTACTCTATGACTTTAATGACACGAGCTACATACGCTGCTTGATATTGCATGTGGCTCTTGTCTACGCTTTCCTTCTGTATCTGGGACTACATCCTGGTAAGCACTGCACTATACTGACTGAAGATGCTTTTACTGTCATGTTTTCTGCTGTATGGTACTGATGAAGAAGATAGAGATGAAGATGCGTGGGACTGCGATCTACTCCCTAAACTGCTTGATCTGTCCTCCACTGTCTGTAACTGCGATGCGTTTGCAAAGTTGTCTCCCCTTATATACCAAATTCAAAGTGTCCCGACGTGATCATGAGAGCTCACGGGGGGTCAATAGTGCCCATGGATTCCTGAGCCTTTAAAATATTCAAATATTATTGGTGAACTTTTGTGCTCCCATTTTTATGATATATGAAATGTTCCTGCTTGTTACTACTGGCTATGTAATATTTAACATTTATTATTATTTAAATTATATAAACGCATTCACTCTCGGGCACGCGTGGGTGTGAGGGCCTGCCACAAGTGGGTACCAACTACTAAATTTTGAAACTTAGAAATATGTAAATCTCAGGAATAATTATGGATAACAATCATAAAGATCATAATTGCACTACATAGTGTAATCACACATCAGTAACAATTATTTTAAAGTATAAACATTATATAAATATCTTTACTAGTCATTTAGAATATGCCAACATATGCAAAATAATAATTAACAATTATATCATATGAATTCAATTAATAAATAAATTTTTAATGCAATTAATTTACGGTATACATCCTATATCCTTCCATTTCCATTGCCCCATTTTTGTGGTGGCACTTTTAGAAAAAACTGGCAACAGATTTAAAAAAAATAAATTAAATTAAATTAATACCTAACAGACCCAAACGAAGGTAATACAAAGCAAAAATATAATTTTGCAAAATAAAAACAACTTGGGAATACATGAGTTAAATAATCCCAGGATACCAAAGAAAGTTTTCTTAGCTGAAATATCATAAATACAGTCCTATGGTGAGATTTGAGCAGATCTATTACCTTATAATGTAAGATAATCAGGTTACTTTATTAAGTGACTTGCAATGTTTTCTAGTTAATAAAAGAAAAGACAGTGCTTAAAGTTAATTTAATGATCCCGTAGCAGGTGTGCGTTATTGTGAGTGGTTTCTTTCAATGACCTATGATTCAAAACTTGTAGAGATGCTCTTTCAGCTCATGAACTTTATTTTATTTCATCTGCTACATTAATTCCTACAAATTTTCCTGAAAGCGTTCAAATTAACTTAGAATCACAAGTATATTGTAGTTTTGCTATGTGAGCTCTTTGGGCTACAGTCTAGTCATGCTATCAGTGGTTTATTTAACGTAAACGCGTTTGGTAAACCTAAGCTTGTGTTCAATAAAATGAAAGAATTCAAACTTTATTCTCAACAAGTGGTCATGAAACTTTATTATTTATGTGCTCTGGAGTGACAATAATTAACAATGTGAATCTTAATATATTATCTTGGGATGTATCAGCCGATAAGCCATTGGTCAGGGCCAGCGGGGTATATAGAGTCGGGGGTTACACAAAAGTCGGCTGTGAAAACACTAGTAACAGTCTAATCAACTCATGCACTGAATCATGAGGTGTTGAAACTGCCTGCCTTCATTTTCCATTATCCATTACCCATCTTAAATCTTTTTGACAAACTTCTAAACCGATGTTATCCTTTACTCTGTCTAAAATGTGCGCATGCTAACAATTTATTGATCGCATTATGACTTGGAACTCGATCATTTGGAATTTTCTCTTCAAATAATCTGCTGACAGCATAGCGACCTCGGTATGGACAAACAAATCATTCCACTTTTGAAACATAGTCTAGTGTATTCAGTAGAGTTTACTCTAGAATTAGACACCACATATGGCTTCTTTCACTGTTCAAATGCCACGAATCAGTGAGGTGAGGCTCAATGTCAATGCAGCATTTCAGAAAACCACGTGTGGCCCGGCTGCCCTTAGCGATGACTTATAGGCCGATGAAGGCCTCCGCTACGTCGGTCGTCAGATAATAATTCGATATTTACATTTAAGTTTAGTTTATATTGTCGAAGTGATGACTTCGTCAACTATGCTGACTTCATTGTTGGAGTGACTTGTTTGCCAGTAAAGTAAATTATTTAAATCTTATTAGATATAACAATAAATACATCTTTTTGTCTTGACGTATTGATTTTTATTAATTTTCCTGGGTTGAAAAACTACGAACAATCAATCTAAATGATGTAAAGGTATTTTTTACCTACGAGAAAAGACCAACAAATTCTTTATGTTCTCAAATGTGAAGAATCGCTTACGAAGACGCAGAATTCCCCTCCGGAAGGAGCTGTTACTGTGGGCTGAGCAATACGTCGGAATGAGTGAATGAGTAGTGCCCGTTTTTACTACTGAGGCACACAGGCGGTGGACACTTGTGATACATGAAATGATAAATTGAGAAAGGATTATTTTAAGGAACGAAACGTTCCAAGCCTAAGCTTAGGGTACCTCCCCGGCAATTGCCATCTATGCGGACTGATAGATGGCAATAAAAAAACCTTTAAAAGCCTCAGTCAGGGAGGACGATCGGGCGGGATTCGAACCCCAGACCTCCCGCTCACGAGTCTGCGCCTTAACGACCTCGGCTACTCGTGGCGGTGAGCACATCTGAGAACAAGTGGAAAAACGTTTCTAGCATCCTTAGCAGTAAACAACCTTTCAGGCCGATTTCACAAAGGTATCAAATAAATTGAGAACATTGCTTAGAATAGGTATTGGAATTTATCAACATTTTTTGTGTTTCTTCAAAACTCACCCTGGATGTGTTTCCATGTTCAAATCACTGATTTATTTATCATCCGTTTCTATTCTTCTGCAGCACCTATTATTTTTACTGATGTCAACAAACTAGCGCAAGCTTATGCTGAAAAATAATCAAAGAACTGAGAAAAAATAAACTGAAATAAAGCAGATCCTGAGAGAGAAAAAAATGTGTTACATTTCTTATGGAACGTCCGTTGAATAAAATCTTTAGGTGTTTTTGATAAGCACGAAGCATGTTTCTCCTAATCCTTGCAACTTAAGTTTAAAACATTTTAAGTATTTTTTATTTGACATGTTCGTGGGGACGAACGGATTTTTTCAGTGAATCCGGAGGATAATGACATGTTCATTATTAGAAACAGACTATAAAAACACGTCATTAATTAATGTATATAAAATTAGTGAGTTTTCTATAAAATATTTCCCTCACAAAAATATACTTTTAACAGTTTAATTTAATTTGTTAATGTCTGAATTTATAAGAAACGTAGAAAAAACATTTCATTTAATATTAGTGTCATTTGCAAATCGTTAACCCTGATGATTTGAGATGCATTCATAAAGAAATTACACATTCGGTCTTATTAAGACAACGTTTATTTCATTACCAAATGTGAAACTGTCTAGCAAAGCTGTGAATATGCCAGTTGTGCTATATCTACATCTCCTTCTTCCACAGAAAGCTTTGCACAGGCCCCGTCTTCCATCAATGAATGGCAGGAAGAAAAGAACTAAGTGTTCAATAGTAAGTAACTGCAGTTTCCAAAGCGTGCACGGCACAACTGCTAAGAACGTAAAACAGAAATCGAATCCTGTTACTTGATGCTCACCAACAATATTTATTTCAACTGTTTTGGTACATGATATCAGATTAAGAAATTATGTCACTTTCAATGGTAATCAGAAATATGACTACAGTTTACAGTTAATGTTGAATGATGTATAAAACTGAAAACCAGGTACTTGAGCTTACTTCACTAGCCAAGTTGACACGAGACCTGATTTCAACGTTACATTTCTGTCGTTCCTGACAAAGGGAAAACCTCCTGGAACATCACGGACGAGGCAAATCCCCAAGACGTATGGAAGCGTTCGCCAACAGCCCAAAGAAATCGACCCACCAAAGTGCTCGTGTTAGTTCAGTGTTTTGAGACCTGAGAAGTGCATTCTTCACACAGCTTCGTGTCAACGAATTGAACGAGAATGGCCCTGACAGGTGGATCAAACTGTGTGAATATCTTTCAAGAGAAGTGAAAAGTTTCTGATGAAGCTGGTTCCACATGAATCCACTGTAATCATTATTATTGTCAAATTATTGAAGAGGCACGTTCAAAATGCGGATCGTCAGAGGGTGAGTAATGATTGAAAAGAAGCATAGCTCGGAAAAGGAATCTTGGAGAATGTTAATGGTGAATGGTATTGTGAAATCCTTAACAAACCTGTGATGCCAGTGATGCTTGTGATATATCAGGACGCTGTGCTATTGCGGTGAGGGAAAATTTTAACTACGAATTGCCAATAAGATGAGTGGGAAGGAGAAAAGCGACAGAATGGCCAGTTCGGTCCTCTCATTTCACGTCGTGCGACTAAAGATAGTGGGCTTATTTAAAGGAAGCTTTATGCTGGGAAACCCGAAAACAACAGTCGAGGCAGAAACGTATGCTAAGCTGGCTATGCACGCTGATGACCTGTGATGTTAAAGAGCGTCCGTAAATAAACGAAATGTTAACAGCGAGCTGTTTGAGGCAATAAAGTCATTTCGGTTGCTATTGTTGTGTAATATGAAGAATTTTCGGTGATGTTTCATTTCATCAAACGTTGTAATAAAAGTTTATGCGTATTTTTGACGTACTTTTGAATCAGCCAGTCTTCAAATCCCTGTAAATTACTGCTTATGAAATGTTTCTGAGATTTGGTATCTAAAGTGAAACACTTGAAATCTGCAAGGAATCGTAGTCACGTAATGAGAAAGAAGATCAAGTTTTTGCTGGGGCAAAACGTCAATCCATGAAATATTCACACAAAAGCTCGCTCCGGATAAAGGAATGCAAATCCCGGCCTTCAACTGGAAAACTTATGATAACAGTTTTTAGGATGGGGTGGTGTTATCCGCCACTTTTTTTTTTTTTTTAAACATAGAGGAAAGTAAAAGAACTCCAAAGGTTAAATACTGACACTGAACATTAAAAATTGCTAAAACCATTCAAAACGGAAAGATAAACCTTTTCCTGCAACATGACAACGAAAAACTATTTATTACACAGCAAAAATTGAAAAATTAAACTAAACCACATTATGTCATTTACCATAAGATATATACGTGTTGCTCTGCGATTTCCACCTTTCACCGAAATTTAAATACACTGGATGTCAAACTGTTAACGGTTGTCAGAAAACGAAAACAAAGGAGGAACTTCTTCCATGACGGTATTATTGTTCATAAAAATGGATCCAATTATCTGGTGAGTGTGTGTTGAATTACAAATATACTTAATTTCTAAAGATTATTTCTGTACTTCATCCAATAAAACAATTTTACAATCACAAGTAATGCTCACGGAGGTGTTGTCACTTAACTTTCGTTCAAATAATTTGTATAAATGTTTCACATATAAAGGTGCGTGTTTTTAGTTCAAAAATCACCAAATCCAGAAAGCACTGTGGTTTTATGTACAAAAATATGGGTATAAATAATTAGGGAAAATCGTTTTATTTATACCCCTGTCTTACAATATAGCTTTTAATTTTACTACCGTGATTTTAAACATAAATCAACAACTTTAAGCACTCCGAAATGTCTAAGGGCTAGATCCCTATGTAAAGAAAGTGTGCACCATCATAGTTCTTTAAAACAAATAAAAAGCACCTTATTAAGCAGACGATTCCTTCTGAATAAGGGGATTCTCAATTTCAGGACTGACAACATGACAGGCAGAACCAAATTAGAAAATTATTTGCAACTTTCGCTGCGGAGGAGATCTGAAAGAAATGTAGGAAAATAAATCTTATTAGTGTTATTTCGTCTTCGCAAAACAAAAGCCAACAGGGGCATACAGCGTACGGACATCCTTGTTGTGCTGTGACGCTGTACTTTGCTCTGCTTGGCCAAGTAAATGCATAACGGTATAATAGCATGGATCACATACTTGATGAGCCAATACAACTTATGAACACTATGCATTCCAAAGTTTACCCCTGTGACATTCTTAAAGCGAGAGCCTTTCCAAATCCTGAGGCTTCAGTGCGCAATACATTCCCTTGCATAACTTCTATCTGAAGCAATAGCGTTCAACTGAGCTCTTTTAATACATGAAGCTGGCAAAAACATATCACGTCATATCCATCCAGGTGTTGGGCAGGAAGGTTGATCCATGGAGCATAAACCACTTGGTTGAGCATAGAACCCAAAACACACTACTTTTTGTTGTAACAGCGGCATATGCGTTTAATTGCTACAAATAAGAAGTAGTAATAGTATTGTTTCTACACCAGAATGTTTGCAATATACGCGGGTAGGTCCATAAGTTTCCGGCCTAACCATTTTCTAGCTATGATAAAGACAAGAACTGAATTTCATTTTTCAATTCAATTACCCTTTATTGCAATACACTTGTCACGTTTTTTAATTCACATTTCAACCCCCCCCCTTTCCAAATAGTCAGAAGTCTTTTCTACAAAATGGGCATCAACAGCGTCCATTACTTCTTCGTCACACTTAAATTTCCATCCTCGAAGTTTCTTTTTGAATTCTGTAAAGAGGAAATAGTCACTGGGCGCTATATTTGGGCTGTATTGTCCATCTCCTTGAAGCCACATTTCTTCACAGCTTCCTTTGCAACAAGAGCTGTGTGCACAGGGGCGTTGTCGTGAAGAAGGCGGACACCACCATTCACTTTTCATCCTCTTTTCTCTTTGATGGAAGCACGTAGTCTGTGCAGTAGGCCAGCATAGTACTCCCCATTTACTGTGGTGTTCCTCTCCTTGAAGTCAATGAAGAGTATTCCTTCCTTAACAGTCCCAAAAGATTGTGGCTTTGCCAGGTTTACGCCACTCCATTGATTCTCTTTTGGACAAAGGATCATAGAGGACCACAGTTTCATTACTGTAACAATGGTTTGCAGAACTTCTCTCTCGTTACTACGGCAAGGCACCAAAAATACCTGACAACAGGTGACTCGTTGCTGCTTTTGAACTGAGGAAAGAAGTCTAGGTACCCATCTTGCACTAACCTTATTCGAGTTTAAATGTTCATGAATAATTCGAAGAACTGTTGTTTTGGAAAGGCCCAACCTTGTTGCTATTTCTGTAACTTTGAGCCGCCGGTCTTCCATAATTTCTCCCTCCACAAGAGCGAAGTTTTCAGGAGTGAGCACCTCCAAGGGCCGACCTGCATGCTCTTCGTCTTCAATGTTTTCTCGACCCTTTCGAAAAAGTTTGATCCATTATTTTACGGTAGAATATGAGGGGGGTTCTTTACCATATACACCGTCCAATCGCTGTTTAATTTCATTTGGAGTAAGTCTTTCTTTTGTGAAGAACTAATAACAGTTCGACACTCCATTTTGAACATGTCACAATCTTCTACACACAGTCTTCTTTATGGAACTATATCTGAAGAACAGAGCGGATGAAGTTACAGCTGCAATTATTTATTTATCAGATAAGGTGTGACACCAGTAAATAGGATTTTGTTAAACCGATAACCTTACGGCGAGGCCGGAAACTTACGCACCTAACCTCCTATTTCTTTTCTTGAATATGGTGAAACATTTTAGCAGAGCTGCTAAACGTTTCCTGTGCATGTAAATATCATGCTCGATGTCGCCATTGTGTAACAATGAACACTGGGTTAATGAGGGAGAATGAGTGCTGTTAGTGTTGGAGAACGCTATGCACTGCACTCAAAACAGTAGCGCTGACTCCAGAGGGACAGTGGCGGATTTACCTACAGGCCTACTAGGTAAGAAGGGTATAGGAGCGGGAGCTTTAGGGGACGGCACCATATTTTTAATTTTATCAAATTTTATGAATTTGTTTGCATTTAAAAGTTGCCAAAAGTTATGAAATATTTTTAAAGTAAGGGCGATAATAGGCAATACGGGTTTTTTTTAAAAATATTATTAACTTGAAGTCGGATTCTGAGACTGAAATCAACAATCAGCTTCCTCTTCTTAACGATTTTATTTTACAGTTCCGCAATATAACATGAGCTAACTGGTCAGAGGTAGCGGCATATGTATTAAAGTTGAGAGTTTTTGAAGTGACTAGACTGTTTTTATTTACATGTAAAGGTAATCGAACTCCAAAGTATGTGTCAAAACTGCACGGAAGTACGTACGCTTCGTCCTCGCATATATGTGACCTACTTCTCACAACTATGCGAAGCCTAACACAAGGAAAAGGCATTTAACTTTGGAGAAACAGTTCGGTACTTGCACCTTTGACTTCCAGCTCTTCGAACTTGTAAAAAAGAGAATGACATGGAAATGCGCTAAGAGGCAGAGCGGTACTAAGAAGGCATACAGACTCCGTCTGACATGTACGTGACCTAAGCCACAGATTTGCAAGGAGATTATATTAAAAATAGCACTGCATAGCCAAAGAAACTGAAATAATACAAACACAGAGAGAAAGGTTGATTGATTCATTTTATTTACGGACGTTCTTTAACTTCCCAGGTCATTAGCGTCCCATTCTATTCAGGACGTGAAACGAGCGATAAATTTTGCTCAGAGGTCTCTTCTTTCAGGCTTGAGGTTCTTTTTCGTGCCGTAAATGTACGACACGGGACCCACGGCTTTACTTCCCTTCCGAAGGAAGCCATACTTGGGATTTTTACGCCCGAAAAAATCCATCGCTCCTGGCCGGGTTCGAACCCGCGATCTTGGGTTTAGGAGGCAAGTATGGTAACCATTACACCACCAGGACCGACTAAATATCATGGGTGAAAGTACCTAGGTAATACAGATGGTTAATGTTTCAAACTACATCTGAAACACGGACCAGCTGCACAAGTTTACTTTAAATATTAAACATATATTTAGAATATTTCTCGAATTTAAAAAAAGCCTCTAACTCTCACAAAACAAAAAGTTATAGGTAAACATTAGAGCCACAATGCGTAATGAATGAGCTGATTAAAACTTGCACTGTTGCGGCAAACGGAAGTCCTCTTGCCCTTCTTTCTGAATTTCAAGACACAGCAAGCTATCTCACGGAGTTTTGCCTTTAAGCAGCAATTTGGACCGCAAATTAATGTTAACTGCAATCGTTCATAATTAATGACACAACTTTGGATGGAGTCTACGCTAATAATCCATGGCCTTCTCTTATTCCCGCGTTCACAGAGGCAGAGAAAGTCAGAGAAAACTTCATTTCAAACTTTAACAGCTAATTCTTGATTTAATTATGTAAGACAGATCGGTTTAAGGATAAAATGTAAATTAGCAATGCGTATGAAGCATTTGCACAGACGCACACCTTACAGACCAGTCGTAATCTGCTGCGGATTACTAAGGCATAGTACAATAATTTAACGTCTCTCCTCGTTAATTCCCTTGATCATATTATGCTAACGTTCAAGAGAATATCCGAAGGACATCCTGCTTCACTTTTTTGAACTAACGCGCCTTGTGCACACTCCCTTTCCTCTTTTAAAACACAATTTCAGCAACTAGTTATAATAGTACCTCATTGTCATCTTCCGGCGTCGCAAGAACATTGTTTGGGAGTACTGTGCCATACTTATTGCCAGAATTTCTCCTTTTTACCCATTTTTTTTTTCTCTTGCAGCGAGTCCTTCATGTCGTCGAATAATGCGCAATCAGATAGAGCGAGATCCGGTGAATATGGTAGGTGCGGCAAAGCAATGAACCCCTGAGAAGGCAACTTTGTGGTCTCTGTGTTGCAGGTGTGCGACAACGCATTGTCCTTTTGGAGGGACACTCCTGGTGACCACTTCCCCTTTCATAGCTGCTGAATTCTACATTTAAGTCGTGTAAGGCCCCATTCACAATGAAAATTTAACGTAAACATAATAAAATAAGACGTCAACACGTTAACTTGGTAGTATGTAGGCATTCACAATGAAAGACGTATTAGCCTATCAAAAATAAGAACAAGCGAAGATCAACTAACAGCTGATTGAAAATGGCTGCTTCTGAGCAGACGGCGGCAGCGTTCATGCATATGCAAAGTGCAATAACTAATTTGCTTGGAGTAATATGAGTAAGGATAGTTTTCTTATAATTCAATTAATATTTTGTCCTTTGACGTCATTCTGTCTACAGAGTCACTGATCTTCAGAGCTCTCTACTATAACCTGACCTTACACGGAGCACGGAAATCAAATGCAACTCCTGCTGCTAGCTGCTGCAACTCCCGAGCGACAGCGGAGAGAGCCGAATTACTTTGCGTGGCTGCAGTGTAAATGTTGCATGTATAATTTTTTGTTAAACATAATGTAACCTATGTGTTGTCCTCCGTAACTTTTAAATATAAATTGATAGAGGATTGTTAGGTGGGTAAAATATTGTAACAGTGGCAAATATGCTCTTATTGGAATTCGCAATTAATTCAATTCACACACACACACACACACACACATAATATATATATATATATATTAAAGTTAACCTCAGGTAAATCCTACAAACGGGTGGACCTGTGGTTTTTCGTAATTATAAATTGATAGGGGCGCATAAACCACTGTAATGGTAGCAAATCTCCTTTGATTGCAGAAGAAACAAAAAGTCATAAACATCAATTTATAGCGCTCTCTGTACGTGGTACTATTCGCTTGAAAGTCTTATTATCAGCCATATCTGTAGTTTACTACCTTCCGCCGTCGCTCGAGACTTGCAGCAACAGTTGCATTTGATTTCCGTCCTCCGTATACAGATAAATTCTACCATAGAGCACCTGTGTTCTCATTGGCTGATTTCTTAAGTGTAAGTTAGACGTAGACGCCCAACCTTGTGCCTTGCAAGCCTTCAAATTTACGTCTAATTATACGTTTATTTTTACGTTTACGCGATTCATTGTGAATGGTTCCATTACAATACATAGCATCTAGGTTTACGTTACGTTTGAATTTTATTGTGAATGGAGCCTTAGGGTCTCGCAGCACATTCCTTGAGGAATTAACAGTATACATGAAATGTCCCAAATGACCATATGCTTGCCCCCAGGTGGAGAAACACGAAATTTCTTGGGCCGGGGACTACCTCGGTGTTTCCGTTGTATGGGTTTGATATTATTCTCTGTTAATGCCCATTTTAAATATTACTGATGATAAACGAGATGAAATGATAAATTGAAGAGGATATTTTTTAAAGGAGAGAAGCGTTCAAATGCCTAAGTTTAGATTACCTGGAAGAAACCTCAATCAGGTATGGTGGTCTTGATCTCACGAGTCCCCGCCTTAACAGAGTGGTAGTGACTCGCCACCAGCTTCTCCAAAACGTGCGCATCTTCAGTGGCCGACGACAGACTTCAACCCTTTTGTCCTGTGCCTATGTCAACACCCTTGGAGCTCAACGTGGGCACACCCTTTTTTCACATTCAAATCGTCGTAGTGTTTAGGGTTGCGCGGCCGGGGCCACTTGCACGTATCAGCCATAATAATTTCACACACAATCTCAATTTCCTCGGAGACCGCGATGTTGACGGCGACCAGTCATCGTGTGCAGATTCCCTGCCGATGGCGAACCTACTGACCCAGCTGTAAACGGTCTTCTATGCAGGAGCTTCTTGTTTTATTTACGGACGCTCTTTAACATCTCAGGTCATCAGCGTCCCATTCAAATCAGGGCGTGAAAAGGCCGACGAATTTTGCTCAGAGATCTCTTGAGAGGCTTCTTTCAGGCTTGAGGTACTTTTGCGTGCCGTAAATGTACGGGACCCGCGACTTTACTTCCCTTCCGAAGGAAGCCATACTGAGCATTTTTACGCCCGAAAAAATCCATCAGTCTTGGCGATCTTGGATTTAGGAGGCAAGTATGGTTACCACTATACCACCAAGACCGACACAGGAGCTTCTTGACCACATACCGCACTTAAATGTCTATGAATTTTCGTAGGATTGATTCCACAAAAACCATGCAAGCCATCTTGTCCACGTCTTTCTCTACTTGACAACAAACGGACAAAGTCTTTTCGTTGCACACTCCTCTTACAATCGCCATCTGGCATGGCGTACTATATCAATTCATAGCCATATGAATGAACATACCCATGCGCTGTATTCGTAAAACACGACCATTGTAAATGCTTTCCGAACGCCCCTTATACCTATGCAAACACTTTCGCAGTTAACAGAAAAGTCAAACTTGAAGTGTTCAGCAAAATGAGGTACCAAGTGTAATTAGAAAATGAACTGTTTACGCGATCATAACAGTGAGGTTCTTGATTTGTGAATGTACTTCAAGAGAGCACCACTCAAACCAAAACTAACCACCTTCAGCGTCTACATATTTTTGCAAATTTGGATGAAAATTATTAATTTCGAGCGGGTTGGATCTCTAAATGCTAGCTCGACTAATAATTTATTATTGCAGAATTTGTTTTTAGGACAATTTGAAAAAGTGACAATCCTGTTGGTGAGAGTGAAGCATTCTTTTGTATTCAGAGTTTAGGAGCTTATGTTTGACTAACGTCGACTATTTGTCAAGTTCTTCAGAGAGCTTGTTTTGCCACAATTTAGAAACTTGTATAAGATTAAACCAGGGAGAGTCTTCATACCGACGATATTCTCAATATCGCTTAATTCGTGTGGTTCTTTCCTAAAACTGTTTAATGTTACTAATTGGTTCTTTAACAATCTCTTGAACATTCCGGCAAGCGTTTACGTCAGCAGTTTCTCTCTTTTATTCCACACTACGATGTTCTCGACTTTTTGCTCCTCAAGGCTCAGGTCTCCTGTACAAATATTTTCCAACCAACGCTGGTGTGCAACTTCCCCAATTCAGCTAGACAAAAATCAATGTTTGATTTTTCACTTTGGGCATGCTTGAAAAATACTTTTTGTTTCTTAATACCTAAGGAATGCTGAAAGGGCAGCAGTAACCTATCACCAGCAAGTTATTTGTAGAAGAGAATGCGCTTATCACTCCCACAAGCATTAGTCCGGTATTGTCCTTACTTTCAGGAGTGACAATCTAATGTGGCCAGCGGTCAACAAAAGCTGCCTACTTTACTGTGCGTGACTGTGCTCCCCTAAAGGCGTTTACTGCAGGAATTCCGTTGACCAAAATCAATAACCAAAGAACGCCCCTTCAAGATATCCCATGTGTTCTACTTTTGAAATTAAATACGAAACGAGTGACATTCAGAGCGAATCTAGAGAATAAACGCAACACTGCTTCTATGTCAATGACCAGATACATTTCTATTAAGACACACTTGCACAAATGCGCCATTTGCGATATCAATTACTGTTGCAGTAGTGTTTCATACAAGACAAGTTATTGAAGACCATAACTAACACTAACGCTCACTATGTAATCTAATTTACCACTTATTCGTCACTGCAAAGAAATTTAGAATATCACATAATACCAGCACTAAATAAATTTCGTAACTGCATCAAAGAACAATCTATTGCTTTCAAACCAATTTTTTTTACTAATTACAGTTTCTCATAATAACACTGTCCAAGTATTCGAATGAATAAATAATGCTTAACGCCCGTTTTGCTACAGAGACACCACAGGCGATGGACACTGATGGTATATGAAATGAAATGATAAATTGGGAAAGGATTTATTTAAGGAAGGAAACGTTCCAGGCCTAAGTTTAGGGTACATCCCTGGCATTTGCTATTTATGAGGACTGAGGAAAACCTGGAAAAAACCTCAGTCAGGGAGGACGATCCTGGCGGGATTAGAACCCCACACCTCCCGCTCACTAGTTCGCGCCTTAACGACCTCTCCAAGTATTCGAGAACCGAAATCAAAACCATATCATGTCTGTTAGAACACTAAGATCAACTGGCAGTTGTTGATTTTGTTGATTTGATTTATTTACGTACGTCTTTAACATCTCAGACCAGCGTCCCATCCAATTCAGGGCGTGAAACGGAAGACAAATTTTGCTCACAGGCCTCTTCATTCAGGCTTGAGGTTCTTTACGTGCCGTAAATGTACGATACGGGATCCACGGCTTTACTTCCCTTCCGAAGGAAACCACACTTAAATTTTTTACTCCCAAAAAAATCCATCGTTCCTGACAGGGCTTGAATGGAGGAGTGTAGAAATAATAATGGTAACCTATAGCGTTTTCAAATGAGAAGTGATTTGACTTTGAAGTTATGGTATATCGCCCAATCACATTCATATAATGTTGTCAAGTCAGCGATTTGAGATTTAGGAAAACAGTACACGCAACTTTAACATTTTGTAATTTTACTTAACATGACCTATAAGGCAAACTAGGGTACATTTCCATACTATGTCGAAATCGCATTTTTTTAGCTTCAGTACCTTTTATTCTAATTCTTTTAAACTTTTCCAAGCATTAACAGTATTAACTGACTTTGCGAGTCATCACATAAAGTACTCACATACTTTGTGTTCACACTTGGTATTTTTTTTGAGTAGTGTTTAACACCCATTTTACTACTGAGGCACCACAGGCGGTGGACACTGATGCTACGTGAGATGAAATGAAAAAATGGGTAAAGGATATATTTTAAGGAAGGAAACGTTCCAGGCCTAAGCTTAGAGTACCTCCTCGGCATTCACCAGTTATGAGGACTGAAGAAACCCTGGAAAAATCCCAGTCAGGGAGGACGGTCCTAGTGGGATTCGAACCCCAGACCTTCCGCTCACGAGTCCGCGCCTTAACGACCTTGGCCACCCATGGCGGTCCACACCTGTTATATAAGAATACTATTTGTCACACAAGTAGCTTCAACAAACCTTAACGTCGTCCATTCCACCCAGTTTCTTTTATCTTTCGTGTAAACAATAACACACCGCCACCGAAATACCTGGTTATACTCCTGTGTTACTACTGGTACTTCCGCACACAAAGATTGAACACAAACTATGGGCATTTCTTCTTTCAAGAATATCTAATGGTGCCTTAATTAATAAATAAAGAATAGTTGAATAAAATATTCATTCTCACTTTCATGCGTAATATCTATTGGCAATATATACAGAGGGTGCCAAAAAATGTATACACACTTCAAGCAAAGAAAAACTGTGTTAACATAACAAAACTGAATTCACACAAACAGAAAATGATGAGCACTAATCATCTTAGACTTTTACAGTTACAACAGTTGCTCAAAATGCCCACTATCGGCGTTGATACACTTCTGAGTACGAAGGCCTCATCCTCTTGTACCATGTTCAGAAACCACTCACAGTACTGCATTCTCCGATCAGGGTCATCTACAAAAGTCTTGGGATATAACATTTCAGCTTTGCTGTTTTAATAATACGACGTACGCTGGTTCTTATAATCCTAATCTCAAGTGCACATTGCTCTGTAAATTTCTGCGGTGAGTGCTCAAAACGTTCCAAAACCATAGCCGAAGACGTGGGGCTTGTTGTGCAAGGTCTCCCAGATCTGCCCTTATGAACATCGCATACGGTACCATGAGTCTCAAATTTGTCTCGAATGTGTGCAATTGTTACTCGCGTTGGCGGTTCGGTTCTGTACACACGTCTCCATTGCCTTTGAACTTCAACAACATTCTCGGTTTTCCAATACCACTTCAAAATTGCTTTCCGCTGTTCAAACGGTAATCTTGGCTCCATTTTGCTAGCAACGCTGGCATAACGTAATGTGAATCGCATCTGTTTACAGAACATCATACTACACATTACTGCTGTTTTCCGACCCAATATATTAAATAGATATATACTGTGAAAGTGTGTATACATTTTAATACAGGTTTAATGCAATGTTTATTTTCGATTTGTACGAAGTTGATAATCGGGTGTAGATATAACAAAAACCCTGGTTCTGCTGGGCATGTGGAAATGCTGAAGTTAAGGATGTGAAAATTTGTCCCTTATGTTCATGAAGAATGTATAGGACTCAACAGCTGCAGATAAGGGAATATTTATTGGCCCAAAATGTCAATAAAAATCACGTTTATCTCTTAATGACACTGTTTAAAACTGGTAAGAATTGGTAAAGTTTTGTTATAATATTACACCGTGGTATTTAAAATAAAAACTTTAATAGTACTTTGCGATCCGTGATGCTTTCCCCAAAACCAAAACCTAAGTATTGCATGCCCGGTTTTTGCTTTAACTTTGTAATAAAGGACCTTCAGGTTAGCGAGGCTATAAATTAACAGCTTTCATTTTTAAATCAACACTTTATTCTTCAGTAAAGCGACCATGGTCAGTGTGGATATCGTTAGTATCTATCGGAACATTTTGTGTGCAAACATTCTCAGATTCGATTGCAACTTAACGCCGTCAACTGAAACACATTCACTGACAGACCTGCTACCACTAGACTATAAATTGACTTAATTATACTTTTAAAAACACATACATTTTTTCATCTTCCTGAACAATTCTCTTTCACGACCTAACTTCCGTTTTTTGGGCGCCTAAATATTTACATTTATGTAAACTCGTGTTTTCTTAATTGCCCAAGCGCACTTATAAACTGACACCTACCATGCCACCGCCACGGCAGACTTGTGAGCGGGAGATCTGGGGTTCGATTCTCACCAGGACCGTCCTCATTGAATGAGGTTTCTTCAGGTTTCCCTCAGTCATAAATGGCAAATGCCGAGGAGGTATCTGGAACGCTTCCTTCCTTAAAAAAAAATCCTTTCCCTTTTTATAATTTCATCTCATGTATTATCAGTGTTACCGCCTGTGATGCCTCAATAGTTAAAACGGGCGTTAAATACTATTAAAAAAAATACCACGCCACTCAAGAAGAAACTGATTTTCTATGATTCATAATTTCTTTGCAGTGCACTGAATATATATATATATATAACTATAGAACCTTCGTTTGTACGGGTGACCGGCTTACGGGGATATGCCTGGTTTATTTCTAACCGGTTGTATTTCCCCTCTATTTTCCCATCTCTGCATGTGCTAACACGAAGTCTTTGTGCTGTACAGGAGTTGAACGTTGTATGGGGATTTTTTTTTCCCAACATAGTCACCTTGTAAATCAATGCATTTAGTCCGACTTTTTTTTACAACTTTTTAATTCTCTCAGTAAAATAAGATTTGTCCAACTATGAAAAATAAGCGTCTGTCTCAGCTTCAACGTCATCATTTGATGTGAATCTTTATCCACCCAATCATTTCTTTAGGTTATCGCTGGAAGCCAAATCCGCGATTATGGTGAATGTCAAAGCACTTGAAAGTGAAGGTCATGCAGTTTTGCAGCAACACTCCCAGACGTATATGAAGGCGCATTATCGTGATGAAAGAGAACTTTCTTTTTCGCAAAGTTTGGACGTAAATAGCATCCTTCAGTCGGTCCAGCAGTAAGCGTAATACTCCCCGGTGACGGTTTTGCCCTTCTGCAGGTAGTCTACGATCACCACACCATGAGAATCCCAGGAAACCGTGGTCATGACTTTTCCTGCCAATGGAACCGTTTTTGCTTTCTTTGGTGCACTTTAACCTGTTGTCACTCACTGCTCCTTCACCTCTGGTGTGTGTAATGAATCCTTGTTTCATTTACCGTTATGAAACTCACCGGAATTAACAAACACGGCACACATCGAGTGAAAAGGTTTCTCATGTTAACATTTCGAGTAAAATGTAGTGGACACGGCATTTCTAGAACTTTGTAATGTCAACCAACTTGCGTGCCTTCAATCGACGATCTCTGAGTATGGCATTGTGAATTTTTACCAAATCCCGTAGGCCGTAGCAGTTTTGGGACGCCCTGGGCTCTCATCATCAGCTTCAATGGATGTATAACCACTCTTAAATTCAGTAGTCCACTTTTTAACCCTCGAAAACAAAAGTGAAGAATCCTTTAATGTGGAATCTAACTGCTTTTACATTTCTGTTGAGATTAAATCCTTCAAAACGAAGTACTTTATCACAGTTGGTATTTCAATTTCATTTCATTTTGTAGAAAATGTTATCACTAATTTGTTTGATCGTCACAAACAGTGACTACACTTACTCGTCTGAAACTTGACAGCGCGCCGTCTATAGAATGAACTATCATAGTAATTTGGCCATATTCACGACATCTCTGAGTCAGGTCGAGAACTTTAAAAACACACCTAGTAATGCCGCCTGCTTTGATGACACTGAATCTTAAATTAGTGAATAATTTTACAAGCATAGACTCGTTCGCTCATTCAAAGGCGATTCATAAGTGGAAACACCTGCCTAGATGCACAGTTTTTCGTTGACTGCTGCTCTGAAGGCTGAGTTTCTATATTGAATCTTTGCAAACCAGAAAATGAAATGTCTACACCACCCTTAATGCAATGAAGAGCACTGTGTGTGTGTTTTGTTCTAGTTATGGTCTCAATTAAGTAGTTATCACAGACCACGCATATAGTAATCTCTCACACATATTTATATCTATTTAATTTGTTTATTTTGTAAATATAAACCTGCATAGACAGTCAACCAAGTCTGCAATAAATATAAGACAGTAAAATGTGTACTCAAAGTGAAACAGTGAACGTATCAATTCGAATACATCCAGCATGACACAGGGTAGCTCGCTGACTACAGACCGCATGTTCCGGATGGCGATGGAAATATTTTCTCTACCCTGCCGTGTTGGGACTGCTCGCGGCTACCCCATTACCCCAAATGTCCTTTCCTACTAAAGGTCTCTGGGGGGAGGGGTGCAGGGAATCAGAGCGTAGTATTGACCACACTACTCCATCTCGTATCGCGGTCAAGAAACAGAGATGGCTTACCAACGGGCCCTAATCTTGGATACTATTTTCTTCATAGTAACATACTTTATCCCAGGCCAGTGCTTCGCCATGCAGTTGCAAAGAGAATCAGTGAAAAATCGCAAACTGGACACCTTTCCAGTGGTGAGAACAACTCAATTCTGTTTCAAGTTCATCTACCAAGTTTCAACGGTTGTTTTTTGGAATAACTCGTGAAAAATGAAAGAAAACTTTGGGTTGTAAGCCCATTCTCTGCTGTGTCAGCAATGTCAGTCTGTCAGACAGTATGAATACTTGATTGATATGACATCAAACTGTACGATAAAAGGGAATGTTACAAATAAGTCACTGTCTGAATTTTAGTATAAAGAGGAATGTAAAATTCTGTCAGTTGAAGTTAACCCTTTGCAACTGCTTATTTATATGAAATAAGAGTCTCTACTAAAACAAAAAGCAGATCACATCTTAATGCATAACTCGGCTGTAGCTGTCCGCAACTCAATCAGATACAGCTAAAGCTGTGTAAATCAACAGTCGCCTCCTGCTCGTTACTGTCCGAAGTGGCATTTTTGATTTAGCAATTTTAAAAATTTTGTTTTAAGTACCATATCTATAGATTTACAATACTTGCTTTGAGTTCGTTTAAAAATGCTCTCTCTCTCTCTCTCTCTCTCTCTCTCTGTGTGTGTGCGCGTGCGTGCGTGTGTATATTTATCTGTTTGTTTTGTAATTTATTCAGTGAAATTAAGAGCAAAAAAGTAAACGAAATAAAGCATGTCTAAAATACTAAAATCTAATTGTTTACCTTCCATCGTTAAATTGTATGGTCATATAAGTGCTAGATAAAAATTTACGCTCCATAATAAAATTTTCTCCTGAAAAATGCTCCAGTGCTACAAGCAGAGCGATTTTTAAATTTTGGGATGCAGGCAAATCCCTCCCCTGCTAGTAGTCCGATTTCGCCGATTTTCAGGAACTGCTTTTTATATTATTATTTTATTTAAATTGTATATATGGAGTTCCGTTGCGAAACAAATATTAATGCCGCTAAAGCGATTTTTTTTAATTTTGGGTAAACGCTCCTCCTGCTAATTGTCCAATTTCACTGATTTTGAGAACTCATTTTTCTTATTTCATTTTAATGACATATGTTAAGTTTCCTTTAAAAATTTTAAATTGCGGCCTTTAGGGCAATTTTTAAATTTGGTCTTAATCACTCCAAATAATCCAACAATTTTCATAAAAAGACTGTTCTTGTTTGATTTAAACAGTATGTGCCGTGTTTTGTTGTGAATAAGCAATTATTGGCAATACTACAGCGATTTTTAAATTTTGGGGTTTCAGGTAACACCCCCCCCCCCTTCCGTTCCTAATGGCCCGATTTGCCTGATTTTCAGAAACCATTTTCTTGTTTTATTTAAATGGCATATACAGAGTTTGGTGCGAACAAACATATATCTATGTCACTAGAGTGATTTTTAAATGTTGGGTGCAGGCGACCCCTCCCTCTCCTAATGCCCCGATTTTCCTGATTTTCAGAAACGACTTTTCTTATTCTATTTAAATGGCATACACGGAGTTTTTCCTGCTTTATTTCAATGACATATATCGAGTTTTGTTTACATGTTTAAAATTGCAGCCGCTAGAGTGAATTTTAAATTTCGCTTTAAACCCCAAAAGTTTTTCAGGTATACCCTTCTCCCTCCAATTCTAGTACCTCGATTGTCATAATTTTTCGAAAACTACTTTTATAAATTTATTTTAAAGATTTTAACTACGTTTCGTTAAAATAAAGCAAAATTTTCGGCCGCTAGATCGATTTTTCCGCCCATTTTCAGGTTAACCCCCACCCCAATTGTCCAATTTTGCTGGTTAACGAACTCGACGAATCGTTTGTTAATTGATGGCTATGTGCTCAGTTTCGTTGAGAAAAAGAATTGCGACCGCTAGAGCATTGATAGACACACACGTTGTGTTTTACGGGCATGGCTGCAGTAGCTTCATTCTTTCCTCAGTCCTAAGTGGCAAATGCTGGTGAGGTACCCTAAACTTAGGCCTGAAACGTTTTCTTCTTTAAAAAAATAATTTCGCAATATAACATTTCATTTCGTGTATCAACAGTGTTCACCGCCTGTGGTGCCTCAGTAGTACAAACGGACGTTAAACACCATGCATTCATTCAGTCAATCAGGCATTCCTTAGGAATTCCTAAAACACGTGTTTCGTGCTATTATTAAACATTTCCATGTAGAGAGTTGGACTGCAAAACAGATGAAGTTCGCACCGGAATTGAAGGCCGATTACTTCTGCATGAATGGGTTTATACGTAACGCGCTCTGGCCACCACAAAAGTAATCACTGATAAAATCCTTGCAAGACCGCAAGATAGCTCACACTGTAGGTAAATCAACCGAACGAGTGCCAACATCCTGCATGAAAAATTAGAAATGAGGCACGATTGCTGGCTGTTGACCAAAAGGGGGTTGACCATTACACTCTGGAGACAACGCAGCAGTCATAATGGCCAAAGTGCAGGAACTGGGCTTCGAATTGATTCCTGGTCCATCCTATTTCCCGGGTTTAGCCCCAAATTACCTTTACTGAAAAGTTGGCTTGGTGTGAAGAAACCTTGATCAAATAGGAAGTGATCGTTGTTGTCAATTAGTATTTTGCACAGTTTGACAGATCCTAATTTTCAGATGGGATGAAAAATTGGAAACTCGTGGACCAAATGTATAGACATCGATGAAGTGAGAAATAAAAATATGTTACGAAAAAATAACTTTTACTTGCATTACTATCAAACTTTTCAAAAAACCTTCATCATCAATATCCGTATGTGTATGCCATCGAAGCCCTAATAATAATTATTGCATTCTGAAATGTATACTATTGACGCTGATGCACTAGTTACCGGGTTGCTGGCGGTTAGTGATGGTGATGGCACTTATAATGAAGAGTCGGCTTTGTAACGAAAGCGTGGTATTATAAGGAATCGTGACGTTGAACGTGATATTGTATAAGAGCACGCTGAATATCCTAGTTAGTGAAACATATTGTATAAACCCAAACATGGTAAGGCATAGAAGTAATAAGTATTAAGGGTGACTTGACTTGCCTTGCTACCCAGAGGTTGACCTGAAAGGGTCCTCAGAGAAACACTTGCATAAACAAAAGCAACCCTCTTTTCCACTCACTTAAAATATTATGTCTACGTATGCATGTTATAGATAGAATTATTGTGCTGATGAAGTATTGTTTAGTTTTAAGCTTAACAAACCGAAACCATGAACCTCTTAGAACTTTGTCAGGATCTGTTGACTGTTGACCTCGTAGTGGTGGTGAAAAGTGTTTAACAATAACTTGACTGTTGACCTCATGGGGGAGGGAAGTATTTAACAATAACTCTTATGTCTAGACTAGGTGATTATTACCCCTCCTTGGGTATTACACTTGTATAAAAGGTCCCTGAATTTATTCAGAGACGGGAGAAGCCTTGATGCTTGCACGATCCACGTCCAACTGTATAAGAAAACCCTTTAATAAATATTTATACTATTAACAGAGTTGGTTGAGTTATTCAGCATTCTCTGGAAACACCTCGTCTTTCCTGGAGGAGTTGACCTAGCTCGATACCCCGAAGTGACGCCTACTATCCCAATTTAACAGCCCTTCTCGTCTTAGCCATCGAGATTGAATACGGAAATTGTAGCACCGCATTAAACAGAAGAACATCACCAAGTTGTAAGTCAGTTGACATACATCACAGCTTGGACTTCGTTTAATAACATCCTGGTGGCATCTCGGCAGGCGGTATTGCCATTCCGGTAACTAAATAATTTTCTGGTTGCACAGGTTAAGGTATTAATGCAAAACGTGATGCAGAATCGAATTTCTGTTAATAATTCTGATCAATTGTTCCTAAAAGTTTCACGTTGTTGATGTTACTGTTATTATTATTATTATTATTATTATTATTATTATTATTATTATTATTATTATTATTATTATGTTAGCCTGTTATGTGGTAAAATGTTGCCAAGAAAATGTATATACAAAAAAAACTTAAGGGGTATTTGAGCAGTGAAATTTTCTCTTGGATAACGCCTTGTTCTATATAGCAGTTTTGCTGAGCACTCATATCTCTTTACGATATTCTTCTCTCATTCCTCTACTTGATTATCGAGATGGATATCATATCGTAAAGCACGAAAAATACAATATGCGCTTCTATCATTTGCGGTAATTATAAAGCGCTAGCCAGCTCCTAAATCTAATTTTTATATATCAGATGCTTTATTGTGCAAAAGCCGTTTCTTTCTCGGTTAAGCATAAAGTACGATTTTAGGAGAAAAAGAAAAAATAGTGGTGCTTAAAAATGTTTGAACGTTATTCAGAAACCACCAATAAACAATTAAAACCGAAAATAGTTGACTTCTGTTAATTCATGTGGTGCCCTACATAATTACCGTTTACTTCTATATCAAATACGGAATTTCTTATATATTTTGAAAAGAAAAAATGCATTTCATTACGGTTAAAGTTTTATTTTACGAATCCGTAACTTCCATACTTATAGTTTATTTAGCTGCAGTGAAAATCCTAATCTAACGGATTCATTACAGCCAACTCGGAGCACGAACATCAAAGCTGCCGACACAAGCTGTCCCTACTGTATATATCGTCGTACTGGATTTATTATACCTGATTGTATATTATTACAATTAATTTGCAATTGTTCCTGATTCATAAGTCTATGAAGGATTAATTTAGAGCGCAGAGTCATACAAACTGACTCTGAACAAAATTAAAGATAACTTAAGAAATATTACATTATGTATGTATTATACACAGAGCGTTCATTTGCACACCGGTCCTGTTTCACACCGGTTCTGTTCCCCCCTCCACTTTCGCGCCTCTCCGTGTGCTGAAAGAAAAACTTTGTGCTACACAAGAGTTGAACATTGTGAGACCACGTGTTTCAGTGTTATAGTGTGTTAGAGCTGTTATAATCCCCAAGAGTCTTATACTTTATTTAGCACACACAATCTTCATGTATAATTCCTATATTACAATAAACTATTGTAGAGAAGTGAGACGACAATTTATAGACAGAGAAAATGTTTGTAATCTTGTGAGTAGATTTCGGGAAACGAGATCTGTTCTTGATAAGAAACCAAAAGTGAAACGCCTTGTTCTTAGATGACATCGGAGAAAAGTTAGAACGAAGCCCAAAGAAATCTCTGATAAAGCTTGCACAGGAAGCAGGAATTTCACAAACCTCGGCTTGGAATGCCACTAAACCTTTAAAATTAAAATCCTATAAGATAACTGTAGTTCAGGAATTGCAACCATCGTGCAATTAATTTCTGCAATTGGGTGTTGTGTGTTCGCTCTATTGACCCGTGTTTACATTTTATTACGAAGTTTTACTTACATGGCCAAGTAACGGTACAAAACAATAGATACTGGAGTGCAGAAAACCCCGATCTTGCACACGAAATGCCACTGTATGACCGAAAAATGTGTGCTTGGCGTGCCTGTGAGTGCTTACAAAAATCTATGCGCTTCAATTTAAGGGGCTATGAATATCCGGCAAATATCGTGCTTACCGAGGCCAAGCAAATCCCCGTTAAGCTGGCCACGAGTCCAAACGGGGACTCTGTATATGTTATTATTAATTCCGTTAATAAAATGTTTTGACCAATATTCTTAGCAAATATTAAATATTGCGAGAATTGTGGACAAAATTAAACTCACCAATGGTGTTACTTATGATAACAAATTTAATGGCACATCATAAATCTGGGAGGAAAGCAGAAAGCTCCTGGACTCGCTTAATATCCTTCTCTGTAAGCCAGTGTAGCCTTCAGTTATGTTCCCCAGGCCTGGAGAGCCACCAAGGTGGTTTGTATTCATTCCTTAACCCGGCAGTAACAATTACATCGAAGGTTAAGTCTATCGACAATAGTCTTGAATTGTTTCTTTTAAAGACTAATTGAAAGATACGTCGGAAGGAGGGCGCTGTCGGACACTCCCAACACGCCTTATCGGTCATCCAAGTCTTGCACAACAGCGTTACAGACTTGTTAGCAAACTGGAGGACTCCATGGCAAGGAAAGAAGTAGCCCTCGGGGCTTTCCTAGACACAGACAACACCTGTTATGAGGCAATGGTTTTGGCTGCTCAGAAATATGCAGTGAACGCTCCCTTTATAGGTACATGAGCTACATGCTTAGGAGCAGAAATATTATTTGGGGAAACGAAAGGAATTGTCGGGATATTCCTTCTCCTCTTCTTTGCAGTCTCGTGGTAGGCAGGATATGACCCAGGAAGGGTTTACATACGGATGGCTGATACTTTGTGGAAAATTTCCCAACACGGTATCAGACATGATGAACAATGGGCTGAGAAAATTTCACAGATGGTGTAGTAAAACAGTTGTCATTCCATTCACAAACAGGAGGTGCTCTTAAGCCTGCAATATTCTGAGTCAGTCTTGACTGGACAAGAAACTGACCTGGAGCAATCAGGCGGGCTCTCATAACCACCAGATGCACTCTACATTAACTTTATGTCGCTATACAACTTTAAAAACCATTATAGCAGGGAAGTTTACCAAGCTACAGAGAATAGCATGTCTTTGTGTTACTGAGTAGCACTACAGCCTTTGCATTGGACAAATATTTACACAAAAACATGACATAAACTAGCTACAGATCATTTCCGCATACAATCTTGGTTTTTGTCACACATGCAAGTGATTTTATTTAATTCATTTAATTTAAACTTTTCTTCCTGTTACATTAAACTCTTTTATGGCATTTTATGTATAATTCCTTAAATTGTCTTTCTTTGGCCCTTGCCTTCCTAAGAGCCCCAAAATGGCGGCAAACAGCAGCCTCAATTTCCATATTCTGTGCAGGTAATGGTGTGGGAGCTTATTTCGAGCCCGAAGTTATAATACTACGGTAATATAAACGGCTTTGTAGCTCTTATTTCCGAACCAACATATTAGCCCAAGTTTTACAACACAACCACAAAATGTAATAAATTAGTTTTAAAGTAAATATACTATCTGTACTTCTGTTTAAGTTTCATGTACCTGGACATATTGCAAGAAGAGAGGTCCAGTGTATTACATGATTACACCTCTCAAGATTTTACATACAGTGTAATAAAATTATAAAAATGTAATTTCATATGCCAATGTTTTACATACACAATCAGTATTACTGTAACCTTAATTCGGTATTTTACGCTTTATATGTTTCCTGTGTAACTTTAAAACCTGAAAATGCTATGAATTATTTGTAACGGCTATTAAACAAATCAATTCTTTTGTGCTTCCAATAATATATTATGTCACTAACTTCTGACAAGTTGTAAGGAGTGAACTAATAAAGTTGAAGCAATTGGAGAAATATTCGTTTTTAAACTACTGTATTATAGTGCCAACATTACTTTGGCACTGAAACAATTAAAATCTGTTTATTTTGCATGGGTAATTTTAAGTCTAGATATACTTATTCCACGACAGAGCTATTTTATACACATGAGAATGGTTTTTTCACTATATATAGGTTATCCATTTTGCATCATTAATAATTATTGTTCTATTATGATTATTATTAATTTGATTACATCGTTACCTCTGTCATGCGGCAGTGTTTATTCAATGCAATAGTTTCAGCTTGATTAACACATCCTGTCCTCAACACTCGCTAATGAGTTAAATTAAAAAACTGAATTCATATTGTTCAATTTGATCTATATCGTATATACTTAACATAAAAGTGAATATAGCCGGACATTTTTCTCACATCACATATTACTTTTATAGCTCATAACTCAAGAAAAAGAAATGAACATTTTGATTATTGCGAAAATATAACAAAATGGCCCGAAAATGGCCGCTTTATGACATCCTTGAAACAATTGAATAATTACATGATAAACTATACTGTTTCTGCAGCCGTCTTAGGATGTGGCCGCCTACCTACATGCACTTATTGCATGACTGTCAGAGCGGGCCTGTGTTAAGAGAGCCGGTCATTCTTCATTCAATGAAAGCAAGGTTCGCTAAAATACGAAAACATTCAAATGTAGGTTAGTAAAACACCTACGCAAGTTACACACACAGAGTTAAATGTGGGATTTTCATCCGCTATCGGCACACTAACTACATATCGAGATATTGTGATTACTTTTTATAAAGTTTACCTTACATAACGCTGCTGAACGGTGTTGTGTATGCAGCTTAATCAATTGAGAGTGTCGATTTAATTCATTTATGATTTGCACAGAAAGAGATGTTTATTTCTATCAATGCATTCCTAACTTCAGAATTATTGTCACAATTTACCGTAAAAACATACATGCATGCATTCTGATACATTATATAATACCTTTAAACGGAAATTTTATCAAATATTATGTCATACTACAAATTTCTAACCATGAAAATCATAACATAACTTAGCATTCCTTGATAAAAAAAGAAATACATGATCGTCGAACATAAGCTCAAGTATCGGTCGGGTCGCTACTCATTTCAGTATCATATTCGCTTAATGTAAACGTAATAAGTAATTTTACCTAACCAAGTGGCCACGTAATATTGCGTGGAAAGCCATTTAAGCACTTGTTTACCAATAAGGATACATTCATTCACTTAATTATCCTGGAATAAAGAAACCTTAAGACCAATAAAAAGTACACTATTATCTACAAGTAAATATTCGAATTCTGTGTTAATGTATTAATACTGTACTAAGCATATAATGTACGAGGTTGAACTTTTGACAGTTACCAAGCAGACGGTATTGCTACAAATGTCACACACACATACCCGAACTTCCTCCGGTTTCCTAAACTGGCAGGATCCCGGCACTATCCATGTTCACGAAGTAACTTCACACATTTTTAGTTCTTTGAGACACATATTCGTTAAAGAATAGTCCCTGTGCCTCATAATTCCAAGCACAATTTCAAGAATAATCCTTCAACGTCTTTATCGTTAAACCGGCCATGTTGAACTGTGCAAAAGGCAAATTTAAATATCAGCGCCATCATGTAGTCCAACGGGTAACTCCCTCCGGTAGTTCACTAATTCACGCCACAGGTTGTGCTCTATGTCGGATTGAGAAATTGATGTTGCTGCTATCTATAATTAGCAGATAGAAGCTCATTATTGATTTTTGAGCCACGTGGCTTAAAGGTGTTGAGCATGTGGAATTTGCATAATTAATGCCATCAAGTCTAATTAAACTCATAAACTGCATTTTTTTAACAATATTCAGGCGAATTACAATCAAAATCATAAATTAAGCTCGTTACAAAATAACCACCTTATTTTGTTAATTTATGGAAATGAATTTAAATTGCCCCTTATAACCTTCGAAGTTGAGCAGATGGCGGTACGTTCAAATGCCCATCAAACAACATTGACCACGATTAAATTTAAAGTGTGATGGTACTTTCAGTATTTAAAGTTTTAAGGGAAAACATTTCATTCATACATTTCAAAAGTCATCACTGAAATCTATGCATAAATCAGTAGTTAATTTGCATAGTCTGCCTAATCTAACAAGGGACCAAATACATTTCAAAACTAAGTATGGAGCAGGAAATAAAAATGTATGACTCATGTTAAAAAATATAAACACCAATTAAGCATCTTTAAAAACCTTGAAGAAGCAACTATAAGATACCTTAAAATGTTTATTTATATCTATAGGTGGAATAATAACATAGCCTGCTTGTATTTCAGCTGTGCCTGGTTCTATTTTCGGATATGTCTGGCGATTTTTCCTTTTATAGCATGATTCCTATGCTAGCCATGGTCTGATTGATATATACCCTTGGATTGCCCCATATCACTTTCACCATCATCACTGGGACACTGTGGATCCCAGCCTCAGAAGATTGCTACAATTCCACCATGTCAAAGGGAATGCTAATAAGTTTAGGAGAACAGGAGCTGGCAAAAAAAAAAAAAAAAAAAAAAAAAAAAAGCGACACAAACATTCATTATTAATTAAATACTTCCCAAGTAAAATGTTGCAACAAAAACATCATGCATATAATAATTTTCCTATCAGGTTGATAAAAGCCCTAGTACAGCAATTGTTAATTTTTTTGGAATTCCAGTAAACCAATTTCATGTTTTGTGTCCCTCTTAATGGTCTCTCAGATCATGATACACAAGTATGATTAAAATCTATAGAAAATAATTAAGGAAACTGAATAAATATTATAAGTGGATATCGGGTTTATATGCAATGCATGTTTAATTTGTCTTTACTTGTGATATGGAATTAAGTTTAGCAATATGATTCATGTTCTTTTGTGCTTGTATGTAAAGTTTCATAGTGCATATAATTGCATATTTCCAATGTGGCTACATATTTCATAATTTTTCACAGCACCAAGCATATTATACACATATTTTTAATTTTTAAAATTAATATTTAAACACATTAGACATAAAATAATAAAATTCTTACTATGGAGACACCCATAACGAGTCTCTTCAGTGCAGTTGCAATAAAATCAGGTGATGTTATAGGTGAATTCATTCCATTTTCCTTATCTATATTGCATCATCATTCAGCTCAAACCTGGTCTGCTGATCTGATGTTGTTCAGTTTTCAGTAAGGTTATGGTCATGCTATAATGCCAAAAGAAAAGATGTCTAGAAGTTTGTTTTAAAACAATGGAATATCAGATTTCATTATAGACAATAAACAAACTGCAGTTGATAAAAATTTCAGGTAACTCAGCACATATCTACCAACTGGCACATTGCAAACAAATATAAAAAATACACCCAAACAAACAATAGTGACACAAGTTTCTTCAACTTAATGAAAGAATGAATTTTGCAGTGATTTGTGTGAAGCTCTTATAGCCAAGAACATACCATGAAATTCACTAACTAGCGATAAGTTTTGCAGTTTCTTGCAAAAATATTGTTAAATGCCATTCCTGATGAATCTACCCTGAGAAAAAATTATCTAGACAGCTGTTATTATGCAGCAATTTTAGAAATTTGGAACCATTTAAAGAATTCTCTCCTGTATGGGGTGGTTGATAATATTACAAATGCCTATGGCTGCCATGTAGCAAATTTTCTTGTGAAGGTGAAAGATGCTCTAAAATTACTTTGGCCAGGAGGCAGTAAACACAAATTACACGTTCTGCTTTCAGATGCTGGAACTTGCATGTTAAAAGCTGTTTCAGCATTAAAAGTATTTTTCTCCCACAACTCATTCATGTTAAGTATACTGTGCGTGCACTTCACAGAGTAGCACAGGTCATAAAGAAAAGTTTTCCTGACATGAATAGTTTAATATCCATATATGTTAAAGCCCCATCCATAGTTAGTGCTTAAAAGCAAAATGTCAAGACCTCCTGTTTTCCCTAGAGCCAATGTTTATCTATTGAGGTACATGGATTGAAGCTGCTCTCTTCTATTCAGGTAATTTGAATCCTTTTCAAGAATTTGTTGGTACCTTAATCCATCTGACACTTTGTCAATTCATCATTCTCAGAATATTTTTAATATTATTTACAAAGGGACTTGGTTATAATCAAGCCACATTTCAAAGTTACAGCTGAAGCCATAAAAAACTCAAAAAAATCTGGTTTGTTTTAAAATGAACCTTTATCAATTTTCAATGAGTTCAGAGTAAACTTGAGAATGCTCTTTTAAAGTGTGCAGGAAAATTAAATGGTAAATTGTGCAGTGTTTTAGAGCGGAACCCTCACATAAGGGTTTGTGTTCTGTAGATAAATGTCTTCAAGGTGAAAACATAATGCTTCCTGAAGAAATTTACCCAGAGTTAGCAAGTGCTTTCAAATTATGCCCTATAACATTTGTTGATGTGGAAAGATCCTCCTCAGTATAAAAACTTGCACCTGAGCATTTCAAGAAAATTATCATTGTAAACTACAAATCAAATTATGACCAGAATGTCTAATGAAGAATGTACAAGGTAAGTACCAAAAAGTATAAGATTAAAGTTAACAATTTTAGCATATTTTTCCAAAATTATATAGCATATTTTAAAGATTTTGACAGCATAAATGCATGCATATTTCAGATATTTTTAGTGCATACAATCTTGATATCTGGTCACAAGCAACACAAGCACCTCAAATAGAATCATGAGTAATGTGTGTAGTGTAAATGATGTGAACAATTAATTCAACCATCTCCTCAGTCTTTTAGTATATATTTCCATTTAAACTTAAGAAAAGAATTAAAACAATAAAAGTAGGAAATTGATAACATTAACGACTAAAACATTTTACAAATATAAAAAGTAGCTCTATAATTAAAGATTTTTTTTTTTTTTTTAATGGTTTAATGTCCATTTTTACTGCTGAGGCACCATAGGTGATGGACAGTGATGATACATTAGATGAAATTATATATTGAGAAAGGATTTTTTAAGGAAGGAAACATTTCAGGCCTAAGTTTTTAGGGTACCTCTCCAGCATTTGCAATTATGAGGACTGAGGAAAATATGGAAAAAGCCTTAGTCAGGGAGGATGGTTCTGGTGGGATTCGAACCTTAGACCTCCCACTCATGAATCTGTGCCTTAATGACCTCAGCCACTCGTGGCAGTCAAAGACCCAGGCCTAAAAATATATTAAATAATACTACAAGATACTTAGGAAAATAATAAAAACAGCAAAACTTGTATTACCATATGATAAAATTAAAAAAATATTGAATACAATAAGAAACAACCAAAATAGCAACAGAAAAATATAAAAATGCTGGGTGGAAATAGAAAATCCTGGATGTAAGATGGAAGTAGAGAAAGCAGAGATTGTCATGCCAGTTTTCACCCGGGCTGAAGAAGAAGAAGAAGAAGAAGAAGAAGAAGAAGAAGAAGAAGAAGAGGAGGAGGAGGAGGAGGAGGAGGAGGAGGAGGAAGAAGAAGAAGAAGAAGAAGAAGAAGAAGAAGAAGAAGAAGAAGAAGAAGAAGAAGAAGAAATTAAACTTCTGTAGTAAACAAAATGTGTTAAATGTAGTTTAAAATATGGAAATTTATACATTGAATTATAGTATAATTAATACATTTTTTATATGGAAATCACTCAAATTTCATTAATCTTGTTCTATTTCCACAAAGGCTATTGCCATCATCATCAGCTTCCCAGTGTGGCATTGTAGATTTTATGAATTTGTGGCAGCTATTTTTGTTTGGAAGATCAAAATGAACTAGATGTTCTTTATGAATAAATTCTCTCATATTGTTAATTCAATGAGTTTCTGAGAAGCTTTTAAGCTTTTGCTTCATTTTGGAATTTGTGATTTATTTGCAAGAAATGATATGCTCTTGCTGATTTTTCCATTAGTTTACATTTTATATTTCCTATGTATCCATAAATTCTGGGTGTTGTAGGGTAGTCTAGTATAATTTTCTTTTTTCCCTTCAATTTACAATCTTGGAACTTTCTGAACAATTTCCGCAAATTTCTCTGAGTGCTTTGTCCAAGGTATCTCCAAAATATTAGGCTACCATAAAACCAAAGGCGTTAGAATTTCTTTCATGAAGCAACATGGTAAAAGAAGATTTTTTGATCCGAAAAGTGCTGGTTGAGACTTGGGTGGCCTATCAGAACAATGAGATAAAACAACAAACTATGGTATGGGATCATACCGGTTCTCCAAACAAACCAAAGAAAGCCCGTCAAACTTTGTCAGCGAGAAATCTTATGATGCTTGTCAAATTGATTTATTTACGGGACACTCTTTAACATCTCAGATCATCAGCATCCCATTCAATTCTGGGAGGGAAACGGCCGACAAATTTTGCTCAGAGGCCTCTTTTTTCAGACTTGAAGTTATTTATCATGCCGTAAATGTACAACACGGGACCCACAACTTTACTTCCCTTCCGAAGGAAGCCAAACTTAGATTTTTTACGCCAGAAAAAGTCCATCGGTCCTGGCCGGGATCAAACCCGCGATCTTGGGTTTAGGAGAAAAGTATGGTTACCACACCAGGACCGACATTGTCAAATTCAATGAACACGGTACGACAGTCACTTCTTAACCTATCACCACGGTTGGCCGAGGTCGTCAAGGCGCGAACTGTGAGCGGTAAGTCAGGGGTTCGATTCTCACCAGGTTTTCTTCAGTCTTCATTAATTTTGAATGGTGTTTAACGCCCGTTTTTACTACTGTGGCACCACAGGTGGTGAACACTGGTGATACATGAAATGAAATGATAAATTGGGAAAGGATTATTTTTTAAGGAAAGAAACGTTCCAGGCCTAAGTTTAGGGTACCTCCACGGCATTTGCCAATTATGAGGACTGAGGAAAACCTGGAAAAAACCTGTCAAGGAGGATGGTCCTGGCGGGATTCGAACCCCAGACGTCCCGCTCACGAGACCGCGCCTTTACGACCTCGGCCACCCGTGGCGGTGTCTTCATTAATGGCAAATGCCGGGGAGGTAGCCTAAACTTAGGCCTGAAACGTTTCCTTCCTTAAAAAAAATCCTTTCCAGTTTATCATTTCATCTCAATGTATCATCAGTGTCCATTGCCTGCAATGCTTAAATAGTTAAACCTTATTAGAATAAAAAATAAACTTCTGAAATTTACTGTGAGACTTTGAAAAAATTAAGAAGAGCCATCCAGAATAAACTGTTGCATGATAATGCTTGCACTCATAGTGCTCGGTGAGCACAAAATATTTTGAGGCAATTCCAATGTAATGTTTCAGATCATCTCCCATACAGCCCCAACTTAGCTCCTGTGATTTCCATTTATTTATTCACATGTGAAGAAGTGGCTTTGGACCCAGCACTTCGATGACAAGGAAATTCTTATAAAAAGTCGTGAAAAGTTGGCTACATTCCCAGGCAGCTGAGTATTATGTAGAAGGGATATTCAAATTGGTGAAATACTATGACAAGTCCTTGAATTTAAATGACTGCTATGTTGAAAAATAGTGGAAAGCTGTAGTTTTCAGACATATGTGATAAACTATTTCTTTATGTGCAGGTTTTATATTTATAGTCCATAGGTTGGTTTTCCAGCCACCCTCATAAAATGTATTAAGTTTTTATGTAGGCATCATTTCCCAACCAACCTGATAAATTTCAAATAAGAATGACTACTCTAGAAATTGTTAATATTATCTGAAAACTCAAATATGATACGGAACTGGCAGCAAAATAAAAGTATGTGCAAACAATATGACCAGAGGCATTAAAGAATGTTGCAATTGCCCACACAAACTCCAAATTATGCTCTGTAAAAGAAGAGCTTAATTGCATAGTTCCTTAAAGTATTCTCCATCTCTCACCACATAGTTATAGACATTGTAACCCAAGAGCACTGCAAATTATGACTGTGGTTTTGTCAATACTACGGAATTTATAGCTTATGCAAGATACTGCATTTGTTAAAAGATCTTCCAATTGTAGATTTTACCAGAAATTATACCACACAAGGTTATTGTCTGTAGATGGATAGTCCAATACCTCAAATTTTCCTGTCTCTAGTATCCTCAAATCTGCACCTGTTGTGCAAAACTTTCAATGTTCCTGTCTCTGGGTATCATTGTCTTAGTTTCTCAAATAAAAAATTAACACATAAATGTCATAGTATGCCTCTTTTTTAAAGTTTCTGACATGCAATCAGCCCATAGTGGCACTTAATAGTTAGAGAAAATCATGAATATTTACTTTCAAGAATGAAAATCTTATGGAAAAATAAAGGTCTTGTATCAATGCATTATTTACAGCACAAGCACATATGCAAATGTATTTCCATATAAACCATACTAAATAATTGACAGACATGTTCTGGTGATGAAAGATTCTTTTTTTTTTTTTTTTTTTTTTTTTTTTTTTTTTTTTTTTTTTTTTTTTTTTCTATTCCAAACAAAACTCAGAACTGAGTGTGGTTAGTTGAAAATAATACAATGACTAATTTCACCAGGGCTGTTCTCCTTACTCAGGTTTTTCCAAGTTTTCCTCAGTCCTCATCATGGCAAAATCTACTTAAGCTTGTAGTGCTCCCTTTCCAAAAAGTTTCTTCCCTAAATTATTTCATCTCACGTATCAACCTGTGATTAACAATAGTTTTAAGAAAATGTTGAATGCAACTTCCATACTTAGCATTTCAATATAGATATAGCAATTTTAAAAAAACTGAGTCGAGATTGTAACATACAATTCAATTCAATAAATTCAATAAAATGGAAGATTGGAAGACTCAATTTTTTTAAAATGTTAATATTTGACATCACTGTTACAAAAGTTCACTATATTTTATACAATAGATACAGCAGTTTACCTCCCCCCAGTGCCTTTCTGTGTGAATTGTTCTCTTGTACACTGCTTTCCAAGACTTAGCAGAGTTAAGGGTCAAATTTTGCCCCTCTTCAAATCATAAAATTCATCTTGCTGTAGTAAGAAACAAAGACACTTGAACCAAGAGCTAATACCAAGTCTTCCTGTATTTTTTTTTTTTTTTTAATGATTTAGCTTAAAGTGTGTAATGTAAAATAAAATGCTTTCTCTAGTATCCAGCTTTACCAACTATTAGGAAATTACTGAAATCAACAAACTTTGCTAATAAGACCATGCAAGTTTTAAATTTTACACCTTAAATGTATATTGTTTCCAGTTGTAACCACATTTTTATACTTATTACTGTTTAACAATGTAAGGTCAAATGTTGAACTTTTTGTATGCCCTATTTAATGTTCCTTTAAGTCATGTATATATTCAATCCTCATTATTAGAAAATAGAGTAATATGGAATAATAACAAAAGAAGTTATAACGTATATAAGCTGTTACTCTTCATCCATAGACTTTCAAGCTTCTTCCTCCTTTTTTCTTATGACAAAGCCAATTTTAATTACCAAATGGTGAATAAATTATCATTATTATTATTATTATTATTATTATGATGTAACAAATCAGGAAATTTGCTGAAAGTTGAAAATTCTAATTAGTTAATGAAGAGTGAAACACAACCAACCATTGTTCAATCAATGTTTTCAAAAGATTTTGAAAAGCTCTATACATGTGGGAGGGGAAAAAATGTATAAAGAATTTACAAGTATGAAAGTACTTCAAGAATAAAAACAAATGGTCTATAACTCCAAAGCTATAAGTGTGCTCATGGGTGATCAATAGTTAACCTTTTTATTCTGCCAAATACTTCAGGGTATCATATAACACAAAATTAACTGAAGTTCAAGTACAATAATCATTCCTAAACCTTATCTACTACAGTTCTCAAAATTCCTAACCACTTTCATGAAGATCTGTACACTGACAGCAACCGACTTGTGTTTGAGGTACAGCCTGCTTATAGCTGCACTTACATCAATTACACTTATTTACACTTGACTGGCTATGAATGCACATCATAACAGAGCTACGACATTGATCCATATCAATGCATTGAAGTATCTGAGAGCATTCATTCCCACTCTCAAAATGCTCAATGTCGAGCTTTCTACTCTAAATTTGCTGTACATTGCTGGAAGTGCAATTTAAGAGTTTTCCTTCTGGTACATTTGCTGCAAAAAATGTATATAATATTATATATAATGAACTATCCTTTTATGATAAATGTGAATTATCAACTAAAATTGTTAATTGAATTGCACAGTGAAACTAATCATAAAATGATCTTTATATATCAATTATTAAACTTTAGAATTTTAGTGAGAGTCAGATTTCTGGACTTTTCAATACCATTGTTATCCAGTTAGCACAATGTCAGCAATCCAATGTTGAGACATGCCTATATTGCATTTTCTACAACGAAAATAATGAAATCATAAAGAGGGATGACTGGTATTTTGTTACATGTGTTTGGAATCAATAAAGTAGTGGAGAGGAAACTAAGAGAGGTAAATATGTGTGTACATGAAAATTCAGGCTCATAGCTTTTGAAAAAAATTGCAAAAATGAAAATTAGTGAAAAGATTTATATTTAACTAATACAGAAGCTACAACAAATAAATAAAACATAAAAATTATAATTTCTTTTCACAAAATGATCTGTTGCCCAAAACACTTTTAATAATTTCTTACTATAACCCTGATCAGCCCTACATTGTGAACAGTTTTATGGCAAAAAATGGAAAGAGATACAACACGTTTTTCAGGCAAACAATGCTTTTAGGCTGTTGATTACAAAGTAAGTTCTTTGCCAAAGGATGTAACTCTGCAAACTTATGATATCCCTTTCCATTTTATTGCACAAAATGAAATATCATAACATCTTTAAGATATTGTAAATGGATTTACGGTTTATTTATTAATTTTTTTACATACAGGAGGGAAATAAGGATAGTAATTAAATGGATTTTGTGGAAACACCAACCCATTGGTCATTAACTGCAAATCTGCAGGAAAACTAAAATGACATCTATGCCATCTACTGTTCAGGATCGTATTTGTACTTCTTGTTTTCACACTGGCACAAATAGTTAATAAAACCTATGTATTATTTACAACATAACTTCAACCAATTTTTTCACATATGACAAAGTTCAGTTTTTTTTAAATTTTATAAATGCAATGATCTTATTAGCCATCAATGCATCTTACAATCTCACTCTTCACCTTACACTTCAAATGAAAACTGGGTCTTAATTACATGATGCTACTGAGAGACCACAGAGCTTTCATGAATATGTTTATTGGCAAATGTGGCTGGCTATACCTGCTGTTTGTAATGTTAGTAATTTCTTTGTAAGTTTTAATTACTGCGTGTATATACTCATTAACAATCGAACCATATGCACCATGAATCACTTATTTTGTATTACACAAAAACCAATTATTTTTTGGAATGTAGAGTTACAATTCATTTGAAAATCTAAGATACAAAAGTTGGTAAACAAGTTTATTGCTACAGATCCAGTTTAAGTCAAATGAACAAGAACAGCAGGGTTTTAACAATGAAAAATTAGATTACATTATGGCTGTATTAGAAAGAAGTTCAAGAAAATCATTGTTTTATTTAACTTCATGCTCAATTGTATTGGCTCAAAGTGATTTATAAAACTTTAACTAGATTCCAGGATTGTCTGGAAGAGAAGGGAATTACTTTGAACAATGCAATGCAATGGTACACTTCAGATATAATCACCCACATGTAAGGGAACAAGGTCAATGAATATGTAGAGAGATACAGTGCACAGATTCCTTGCTAGTTATAAGAAGACAATACTGCCACATGCAAAGTTTCAGTTGCATTATATAATGACCCTGTATTTATAATTAGCAAGCTAACTTAAACCATTTTATCAATATTACTGTATACTGATAATACCATCAATATAAAACATTTAATTTGGTAAAATCTTTTCTTAACCTGTTTTTTAAACTCTTCACATAAATAAAAAGTTTACAATGCTTAGCAATATTATTTAAATTTTTATGATTGTTTCATTCATTCAAAAGCAGCATTTATGGAAAGAAAATCTGATTTACAGTAAATAATTCTATTTCTTAATTTTTCCCTCCTATTTAATGTAGACATGCCTTCAATTTCAAAAATATACTAAACTTAAACTCCAACTTAAAATAAGATCATTATCTCAGAAACAAATGTCCTTTCATCCACAAAATTCAATACTCCTTACCAATAAGCAAATTCAAAAGTATAAGTTTGACAGACATCTATGAAAAGAAACATTTATGAAAACTGAGATCACAAAATCACAGGTACACATAACTAAACTATATAAAATGCAATCTAAAATACTTTAACAGAGATAAAAGAAATTTCCAACAAAGTATGCAGAAGTAAAATAATGGACGGAAATCAGGTAGTATTAGCAATATGTAAGTTTAATATTTACCTGCATTTTTCTCCTTTCTTTTTCCCCTTATTTGGCATATTAAAGAGAATATAATTATATGGAGCTATTTTTTAAAAATAAAATAATACTATAGAAGAAGAGCCTTGAAATGGAAAACTGCAATTGCATTACACATTTATGGCAACTTTAAGAAACAAATTAAAGTGTGCCAGTAAATTCCGCACACAACACACCCTTTATTCACTTATTATGGCAAAATATTGTTTAGCAATAAATGGAACTAAATATATGTATATATACTGAATTTGGAATACATGGCTGACAAACTATATTCTAAAAACAGAAGGCTTTTTATTGCCAGCTATTGAGTTTAATGCATACAGTGTCTTGTCTATGCAACAAAATGGAATAAGTTAGCTAATATGGTTCATGCTATAAATGTGGAAGAATATCTGCTAGGTATTTTATGTAATTTTATTTAAAGCATTTCAAGATTGCTGATTAACTATTGAAGTTGACACTGAAAATCCAGCTTTTACACACACATTTTCTGCTGAAGTCATTAATTATTTACAAATATATTCACATTTATGTACACAAATGAGTATAGCACTCGAGAAAAAGTAACAAACTATATCATCTTGAATATCAAGACTAATATAGTTTTGAATAATGTATTTAAATCTGTATGCAGTCTAAAAATATATAAGGTTGTAATTTAGCATGCAATAAAATTGTTTAGAAAGTGTGTTTAAAAGTATCCCACCTTTGCCAGTTGTGCTATGTTCATCAATAAGTGAAAATGGTATGTTTGCAACTAGTTGATAGTAAAGTTCAGTTTTACAGTGTGTACTTATATTTAGTTCACAAGAAACATTATATAAAAATAACATATACTATGCACTCTTCCAGAACGAAGAAAATGCATTTTTTAAGATGAATGTAAATTAAAATACTATTTTGGAAAGTGTGGTCCCTGGACTCCACACTTATGGTTTGATATTTGTGAATTTTATACTTTTTCAACTCGTCTGCTCAGACTTTAAATTTGGTGTCTACATGTATGCTAAAGATTAGCACAAGTATTTTAAGATCTTTAGTACTTCATAAAATGTTTAGAGAAACTGCTCAGCAGCTTATGCAAAAATACTTTATTTAATCAGCACTGTTTTCATAGCACAACAGTGTATTTTTGTCATTTCTTGCTTTTTCTTTATTTATTACATGTGACTAACTGCAAAAAAAACTTTATGCTCAGCCTTATATTTTCTTGTATGGTACAATGTTTCACACAACAAAACTGTCTTAAATATCATATGAAATTTGGATTAATTCTTTGCAGACCCTGCAAAAAGCCCCACTCAATGTGAGGAAAATATAAACCTTTCTGAATTCACATAAATGCTTAATTCAGAGAAGTAAAAGAACAACTGGTAAATATCTTAGCCTCAATTCTCAAGCATATCATAATTACAAGGAAAGGGGGAAAAAATAAATAAATAAATACAAGGAGGAGGAAACCTTTTACCTTTCCATTTAAAATTACTTTTAATATTCTTTCCTTCTGCAACTAAGAATAATACATCTAATCTGAGCTTTTATGAAAATTTTCAAATATGTGAACAAGTATATAGCTTCAAATTTATGTAATGTTATACAAATTAAGTGCATGAAAGTCTGAATCAAAAGGGCTGCAACATTATCTCATGGAGGTGCATCAATATTATGAACAATTTAATGTAAAATCTTAAACTGCATTAGAAATCCAAATAATAAACATTCAGATTTTGGGAAGCTTAACTCAACTGGATTTAACATTATGTGACTGCAATGTTATTTTTTTAACCTATAAGCTCAGAAACATCCTCGTATTTTAAAATGGACAAACTAGCAAATTTGTTTGAAAAAAAAAAAATAGATTTTAGATTTTAAGTTAACAAGCCCTGGCAGCAAAATGTAAACATTCTGCATCTTTCAGTTTTCTTAATGCCCTAACCTTCAGCAAGAATTTCCAACAGTAATCGTTTGAGACTGTCAAGTCCTGTAAGAAAACCACAATCTGGACCATGGTGCACTGTCACATTAGAAGAATTATTTGCTCCACTATTACTGCTGAAAGTTGTGTGTGCAAAGTCTATCATGCGAACATCAACCTGAATAGAACCATTCTGATGATTTTGAATTCTACAGTGTGACGTGGACAAAGTTTTTGTTGACTGCAGTGCTGCTGGTACTGCAGTCATTTCCTTCATTTGAACTCTATTTGATGACGTATAATCCGCTACTCCATCATCATCACAATGAGAATGCTGTCGAAGTCGTTTGGCATGAGAAAGACTACCTGAAAGTTCAAAGTCAGAAGATACTTCTTCAGAACTTTCTGTGAGATTTGAAAATAGAGAGTCTCCATTGTTAAGTGGCCAACTATCACAGCTAGAGTCTGTAGCAGCAGTTAATGTTGGAGGATCCAAGAACACGGTATCCTCTGATATTGGGTAAAACTTTGTTATAGCCTTTGCTCCTCTTGCAGCTGCCTCACCAAAGCCATGATGATGTGAAGCCTGTGTCATATCCATTTGTGTTAACATGGGAACAAAATCTGATGAATTGCTTGTTTCAGCATCATAACATGACAAGCAAAGGCTACCACTGGAACCTTCCTCTGATCCCTGAGTTCCATCATCACTAGCAGCATATCCAGGCTGCGTCACCTCATCCCATTCATATCCTTCATATACCATCAACAGTGAGCTGCAACATGAAAACAATCTTTTTTTATTTACACTAACATAATTCTTTTAAAATCACCATCTTTTTAAGGATTGAAATTTTTAACAACTATAGTTAACATTCTATATTAGTGTTACATTAACTTATCCACTGGTAATGAGCAAATTATTTCAAAACTCCTTTATTTGAGGGAAAGATCCATATATTATACAATCAGAAAAGTGTTAAAAGTTTAGTGCATAAAAGTGGTGTGCATGTTCCCAGAAAGAGTGTATGCTGGCATCTTGGTAGGCAATTTCCCATCTTTCATTGAGAATGTCAGTGCTGCGCATCAAATGTAGCAAATTGGATGTTGCAGCAAATTAAATTGCAAGGGATGGCATGAATTTTGCATGCAGAAGGCATAAAACCCATTGAGATTTGCTGATAGATATTAGTGATTCATTATGAGAACTAATGTCATAAAACCAAGTGTTGGGTGAATAGAACGATTAAAAAAAAACATTACATGATGTAAGATTGCTCCTCAATCTAGCTGTTATGCTAGTGGTCATTGATCCTGACAGAGTTCAGAAGAACTAACTGAAGCAAGTGTTGGTATCTCCCATCTAAAGGTATCTGTCTCCAGCAAGAAATTAGCAGCCCTCACATTGCAAATGTCATCATGATACTGCTAGAAGTAGTATGAGGCCCTGCCACAACCTCTGGTAACTTCTAATTTACATCTTAGGTTCAATAAAAGTCCTGTAGGACTGCAAATTTATCTCTGATTGATATCCAATCTGCAATATATGAGAAGTACAATGAAAAGAATCCTTTTCTTCTGACTTTTAATGAAACATTTCCTGCTGGTGCATTTGCAATTAATGTAGGAGATCATGCTGAATTACATTACATTACATTACATTATATAAATTTCTGGTTATTTATAACCAAATACATTACATTTATCCTTTAGGTTTAGAAAAAAATCTGAGATGGAAACCTCAAACAGACAAAACAGTTACCTGGTCACGTACCTTTTCAAACCTAGTACAGCCCATCATGCACCAGTTGTTTAACAGTTAACAATGTGAGCAAAGGTCTCACGAAACATGTCCTGAATTTTTAAATTTTGAGAGTGAAACGTTAAGTGTTTTATCATTGTATCAATAATTTAAATGTTTTTAACCCAGACTGCTTCCTTGTTCATTGGAAGTGTTTTTACACATTTTACAATAATTTATCTACTGGAGAATTAATACTCATTTTGTGTTGATACCTGAATAATTAAAATGAAAATATTCCATTATTATCTTTATCTCCTATGTTGTCTTGTTTTACTTCCACAAAGATCAAAACTCTTTATGCTAAAAATGGCCCTGCTAGTTTTTATATACTGCTTCAATGTTCATCTTAAACTTAGGCAATATAAAACTTGATCTGAATCAACACAGTAAAACGTATGTAATTGCTTTATATAAAACCTATTTTTAAACCAGTTAAAATCTCTTTCCCATGGGAAGGGTTAAAAGTCTAAAATGGTTAAAATGAGGCCTTTGTTTAGGAGATTGATTTCATTTTCTGAAAATATGACGCTCAAAAGAGACTAAACATATTAACTACTTTATCTATTGTGCTTATGCATGAGGCTGGTACCGCTTTTATTTGGTGTTTTTGTAAGTTCTGGAGGTCTCAAAATTTGTATACATTTTTCAGATAAAATAGAAGATTACATTGCCAACATTGACATAGCCACCCAACAACTAAACAAAAAAGGAAAATCATTTGTTAAAAGTAAACGCAAAAAAGTTTTGGAGAACATAAAAAACCGAAAGAAATCAATAAATTACAGAACGACATTAAAACAACTAAAAGAAAAAGCAGTGATATACACAAAAGGTATATACACAAAGGTAATAAAATAGCCATTTTAGACGAAAAGCAATACATAAATAGAGCTGAAACTATGTTAAAAGGAAAAGATTACAAACCAATTGAAAAAAATCCGCTCAACAAATGCAATAAAATGTTAAACAAAACATTAAATGAAGTCAAAACACTAACCACTACTGAAAAACAGAATATCACACAGAGTAATCCAGTACTACCCAGGCTTTATGCACAACCCAAAATTCATAAAAATGATAACAGCATGAGACCAATAATTAACAATATAAATTAACCCGCATACCAGGTAGCAAAAGAATTGATTAAAGATAGTACTTTTAAGAGATTCCGAAGTTTAAACATTAAAAATTCAGTTGATCTAGTCCAAAAACTTAAAAATAGTAGAATTACAGCTGGAGATATAATGGTATCATTTGACGTAAAAGCTTTATTCTCAAGCATACCAATAGAGAAACTTATCTTGTTGAATTAAAAGTAAAACTTCTAAAATCATGTCCATGTATTAAACTCTCTTGACGTTTCACATTAAAACTTTTTTTATTAAAAAGTAAGTTGGGACTAGTTTCGTGAGTCACTTGCTCACATTGTTAACCAATTGACGACTCTTTACTTTTTAATAAAAAAAGTTTTAATGTAACACATCAAGAGAGTTTAATATATTGACATGATTTTAGAAGTTTTACTTTTAATTCAACAAGAATATGATAGTTTCACTGTGTGAATTCCTACATTCATTTTTAATTGAAGAGAAACTTATGCTTATGTTAAAGAAATGGTTAACATCAATAAATTTAAAAACAGAAGAAATAGAAGATTTATTGAAACTTACTAATATTTGCATTCAACAAAATTTCTTCAGCTTCAAGGAAAGATATTACTTACAAGTTTGAAGCCTAACTATGGGAAACCCTTTGCCACCTTTTTTAGCAGATTTATTCATGTCTTCATTTGAAACACATATCACAAAAGCCTTCCCTTTAATTTTCAAGTCATGGTATAGGTATTGGATGACATTTTTGCAATAATACTGAAGAAACACTCAATAGATGCCCTGAAATTTCTTAATTTGCAACATAAATCTATACAGTTTACCATAGAAGAAGAGAGAAATGGGTGGCTACCATTTCTAGATTTAAAAATTATAAGAAATGGAGATTGTTTGAATTTTGGAATTTACAGAAAAGAAACACACACAGAAAAGTACATAAAAATGAGTTATAACCCCATTTCACATAAATATGCAGTGTTTCACAGTTTAGCACAGTGTTTCATGAATATTCCACTCACAGAAGCAGAGTACAAAATAGAATACCAACAAATAATAAAGAGAACTATAACCAATGGTTTCAACAAAGACACAGTTATAAAAATTATCAATAAATCTAAAAGATAAAAAGAAATAAGAAAGGTTTCCACACTGAAAAACACAAAAGAAGGATAGATATTCAAAAGTTTCACCTATCATCCAATTTACCACAAGTTCAAGAAAATTTTCAAAGAACATGGGAAGTCCCAAAAAACAGATATAATATCAAGAATTTATTAGGTTGCACAGTAAAAGACTCCATCCATACCAACAGAACAGAAATCAAGAATTTATGAAATAAAATGTGCAGATTGTGAACAGAGCTATGTAGGCAAAACAAAAAGAAATTTGGAATTTTGGAGGAAAGAACATTTTAATATTCGGTTTAAATAGGTGGATAAATCAGCAGTAGCAGCTCACTTTTGGACCAAAAACCATGAAATAAAACCGGAAATTAAACTGCTGAAACATCTTCACAGACCATTGGAATTATCCACTTGGTGAAAATTTTTCTTATTAAAACATAAAGAAAACCTAATGAACTTTGAGTTTGCTCCTATGGATGAACTCAATCATTTTCTACTTCAGCCAACAGATGCCAACACAGGAACATCTGGGTGTCTAACCATCGTTTCCAGTAATGGCAGTTCAGCCAGCAACTGAAGATGGGAGAGATTCTCCAGAAATGCATCTTATTTTATGTAGGTAAATGAAGTTTAGTGTAAAAAATGAATACCTAAGTTTAGGATAAATTACTACACCATTGTCAACAGTTTCGTAAGTACAATATTTATGCTCATCTTGCTTTCATACCCAAAACTCCCGGACCCATTATTTCTTAACTGAAGCTTTATATGATTGTTTGAAGAACTAATAAATTTAGCAAGTCTAAACAACTTGAAATATATAGCTCTTTGTGGAAGGGGAGACAACAGAAACACTAGTGATTGTAGGATGAATGCTTTAATTCAGGTCAAGAGTATTGAAGGTCAGACATACTTCATAACCATTTTGGCTTACAAAATATACACAGAGACAGTGGAGTTTAGTTTCAGTTGATAAGCACTCTAATTCAGATAAATGTGCAGTATTAATTTAAAAGCAGCATGCATTCTTTAAGAATGGTAATTACACATTTTAACAGTTTTTAAGATTTTTAAAATCACAATATTGTTACTTGAAAGAACCAGTATGCCATGCATGAAATATTGCGGCAATGGCATTCGATGACAATGGTTACACAATAATGGTATGAGGATGAAAACGTGGTGTTCACACATTATTGCTTATAACACAGATGAGATACATTAAAGACATTAGTTTGTTTGTGGGAAATACTGAGATAGCAGTGTATGACGGGAAAAAGGAGAGTTGGCATCAGGAAGCCACACTACAGTTAGAAAGAGTCAATCAGGAGTTGGAGTTTGGAGGATGCTGTGTGACAGTGACAAGCCATTGGGGCCAAAGAGTAAGACAAGTATGGCATCATATATAAAAGGTAATCTAGAAAAGTGTTTTCTTTAAATAATAAATTCTGGAAACTTGTTATTCATAATAGATGATATTAATTGTGGCAACCATGTCCCGATTGTTCCCATCCCGTGATCCTTATGTTATGTTTTTAGGAAAGGTCAGAAGTTTATTTGTAATGTGGCGATGTGGACAGGGCTTGAACCCTGGTACACTCATTAGTATTCCTTTATTATTTCATTAAAATATATTAACAAATAAAGGAAATATTGATGTTCTTTTTACCTGGAAAATGTATGTTTACAGCTGATTTAAATGGCTATTGAGCAAAGGGTCAATATTTGAGGCATCATTATAATTTAAGTGATTTTCACAACCTTAGCACAAAATTTAATTTCTCTGATGTTAAAAAGTAACTAAAAAAACAAATCTTATCTAAAATTGGTATGTTGCATGCACACACATCATTGGTATCTCTTCCATTACTTACCAAGAATAGAAACGATAACTGCTTTGACGTTCAATGGCCCTGCGCAGTTCATCTAATCTGGTCACTACCTTCCGTATCACTTGGCTGCGTAACTGGAACCCATTGTGAAAGAAACGATACAGAGCTCCCTTGAATCCTTCTTCATTAAGCTCTCTCCCCCAGTACTTATCACGCTTAATGTAAGTATCAGTGTCAGCTTGGTAGACCTGGAAAAAAAATATAAATATAAATAAAACAGCTAAACAATAACAATAACAGATAATAAACAGGACTTTTCTGAAAGCCTAACTTGGTTAACGTTGTACTAGAAATCAAAGCCTGCAGAAGTTCACAAAAGATGGCCATGTAAGCTGCACCTTGGCCTAAGTGTTGGTCCTGGTGGTGTAGTGGTAACCATACTTGCCTTCTAAACCAAAGGTCGTGGGTTCAAACCCGGCCAGGATTGATGGATTTTTTCGGGCGTAAGAATCCTAAGAATGGCTTTCTTCGAATGGAAAGTAAAGCCGTGGGTCCCGTGTTGTACATTTATGGCATGAAAAAAAACCTCAAGCCTGAAAAAAGAGGTGCCTGAGCAAAATTTGTCGGTCATTTCACGTCCGGAATTGAATGGGATGCTGATTATCCGAGATGTTAAAGAGGGTCCTTAAATAAAATAAATAAAAAAAAAAAAAAAATCTTCCTAAGCATCTGTATGGAATAGCTAAACATAAGCATTGGGGTGTAAATTGTAACAGTTTTGAAGTTCCAATTTCAATAATGATGTTCGAATTTTAATTTTCTGAATCCTATATCAACTGCCTTGAATCTTTGGAACAGTGAGGAAATTATAGTGAACTGATATTATACTTCTCCCTATGAACTATTTTTAAAAATGTAAAACAGAGGAAAATTTAAGTTCAAGTAAACAATTTTTGTACAGAATGTTTTTTCTGCTTGCATATGTTTCCCAGTAGCTTGCACTGAAGATAAAATAAAAAGCAGCTCTGCATCATCAAAGAGGGAAACATGCAAAGGTACATGCACATTTAGACTATGGTCTGGTTTAGTAAACTGCAATGTTAGCAGGATAGCATATTGTACTTTTCATAAATTTATTAATTTTATAAAAAAGTAATATATTTTTATATATTAGTTACTTTATTAAAATTTATATTTAAAAAAAGGTGGTTATCTTAATTAATTCACCCATCCTCCTTTGTTTTAATTAGCTTTATTAACCAGGAATAATATGTGCCATTTCTTTGCATTTTGTTTCATTAAATAGCATTCATTTTCCAGTTTCATGGCTGATTACAGCATCAGCTGCTGCAAATACTTCATTATTCCTTCACCATTTCTATACTTATGACAAAAAAACGTATGAGATTTTCTTTAACTCAGTTTTTAATCCTCATCTACTTTATTTAGAGATAAAGGACAACATTTAATGTACACTTTAAATGAAAGATTTGATGACAATAATTAGTTTTAGTTTGTGACCTCCAAGATCACCAGATTTTAATTCTGGCAGCTATTACTTGTAAGGTAATATTAAAAATAAATTTTAAATGTATGTAATTTGGAAGCTCTAAAAACATATTAATTTGTATAATGCGGATAAATTTCTAATAGACTTCACTTACTGTATTTAAATTAGGACATGTTTCCGGAACCGTGGTTCTCATCCTCAGTTGTTGACCTGCTGTTTCTTGATGCTCGTGTTGGTTCCGTGGAAGCTATTGCTTTATATGTGATGACCTTTGGTGAATATGAAATGAATTTGGAAAGGTAATCCCATGGAGGAAGGTCAAAATTCATTGCGGTTTTTTGGTTTTTTAGAATGAAGGTATTCTACCATGCGGCCAATTCATATGGGTTATTTAATTCTTTAAGAATTTTTATCTCTGGGTCTATTTCATGGTTTTGACTCCAATAATGGTGTGCTTCTGCAGATTTTTCCATCTTTTTTAATTTGATGTTTCTAAAATGTTCTTTCTTCTAAATTGTCAAATTTCTTTTGGCTTTTCCTATGTATTTCAATTCACAGTGCATGCATTCTATGGCATATATTCCTGATTTCTTTTCTGCAGGTATCTTGTCTTTTAATTTTGATCCTAGGAGACGTTTGATGTTGTATCTGTTGATCAGGGCTAACTTATATTGAACTTTTTGAATTTTTTTTTTGGAATTTGTAGTGTAACGGAGGGTTATAAGTGAATTTGCAATATCTTTGAGTGTCTTTGATTATTTTGAGGGTTGAAGTCTCTTTCATGGATTTTTCAAGTTTGTACTTATTGACCCTTTTTATTATGGCAGGGTATTAAAACCATTGTTTATTTCATGACAATTCACAAGAAAGAACATTTTAGAAATATCAAGTTAAAACAGAAGGGAAAATTGCAGTAGCACACTATTATTGGAGCCAAAAGTATGAAACAGACCCAGAGATAAAAGTTCTTAAAGAATTAAACAACCCATATGAATTGGCTGCCTGGGAGAATATCTTCATTCTAAAAATTGAAAAACTCAATGAATTTCCACCTTCTTCCATGGGATTATGTATCTAAATTCATTTCATATCCACCTGGGGTCATCACATACAACACAATATCTCCCACAGGACCAACACTAGCACCAAGAAACGGTGGGTCAATAGCTAAGGATGGGAACCATGGTTCCAGAAACATGTCCTAACTTAAAAACAGTGAAGTGTGTAAGAAATTTACCCACATTATATAAATTAATATGCAATACCTTCACTATAAACAGCTTCAAAATTAAACAAATATTGCAAAAACATGTTCATCAAGTATACCCACTATTAACCAAAATGAGCTTCAGCAATCTTTCTGTAGTCTATTACAGGGATGCAGCCATATCTGAAAGAGGGCAAACACTACAACCATCTGATCTAATAGTGAGTGCAATTTTATCCTTTGTGATAAAATAAATATTGAATAATCAAATAAAACAATCATGAAATAATAAAGTCTTCAAAGAATGGGCATAATATTTCTCTCTGCAAAGCTTCTATTTTACTGACAACTGGTGCCTTGCTATAACAAACTTGCCGACAGCAAACAGCTTAGTGTATTTACTGTATGCACAGCAAAAATACCATACATGCACAGTAAAAGTGTCAATTTTCCAATTTAAATCACAAGTATAATGCTTTGATTATATATTAAATCTGGAAGCAATCTGAACTTGACATATATGTTCCATAGCTAAGACCTAGTCTTTACAGGAGTAAGAAAATGTCTTAAATGATATTCTGTTAATGCTTTACTGGCAACTGGAACCTTGCTATAACAAACTTGCCAACAGCAAACAGCTTAGTGTATTAAGCTCACAAAAGAATTATCATACAAGATATGCACAGTAAAAATATTGATTTTTCACATTTAAATTACAAGTATAATGCTTTGGTTATATATTAAATATGGAAGCAATCTGAACTTGGTATATACTGTTCTACAGCTAAGAATAGATGGAATAAACCATAATCTTAATTTAAGTTTTAATGCAAATGTAAAAGGATGTTTCAGGAATCAAACTACCTTCCAAAAAAAAAAAAAAATAAATAAATCATATTCAAACAAGATTATTTTCTTCTATAATTATATAAGAATTTAAGTGCAGCAGTGGTTAAGTTGAATACTGAACTACAATAAATTTTATTTATTATGGAATTATTAATGTAATATTGGTTTTGAAGGTGGATTTAATTTACAGTCCACAATTGTTAAAGGAGCAAGAAAATGTCTATTGTTATTCTCACAATGCTTGCAAGCCAGAATGCCCAGACTGTAAATCTTGACATATAAAAGTACTTGACTTGCTACGGTGCAAGATGTTTAATCAGGATAGTACTTATCATAGGGAGATTGCTTTACTCATGAAGGGTATGGGGGTTTTACATTTTGGTTTAATCTGTTAACCATACCTGCATGCCACAAAGTCGAACTCCAAGAGATGCTGATGTACTTGCAGCACACTTAGCTATCTGTTTACTTTTTTTCTCTGCTGATGCATCATCTCCATGTTGCCTAGTCCCCATTTTCAGATCCAAAATACATGGTTGACGATAATGTGATGTTATGTTCTCCAACATAAGAAAACCTGGATTCTATGTCAAGATGATATATACTACAACTAGCAGGCAGCTGATAATCAAATATTAAACTTAAATATAGCATTTTAATATTAATTCAATTTGGAATCAAACACAGTGAAACACCCATTAATAATCTCTTCTGAGTCAGATGTTTCACTTATGGTTTCACTTTAATGAGATTTACCCAGAACATATGTATCATCAGCCGTTAAACGTGTGTCCTGAGTAAATCTCATTTAAGTGAAACCATAAAGAGTGTTCTAAACATCCAACTCAGAAGAGATATTAAATATAGCAATTTGCCTTCTATATGTACAATGAGCTTAAAAAAGAATGGGTTTAATTTGGGATTCTGCCTACATATAGGCAAAAAGTTTGCACTACTGTCCACAAGTTAACCTACCACACACTCTTGTTTACCGAGTACAGTATTAAGTATCTGGGATTTTGAAATATTAAGTGGTTCATTCTTTTTTATCCTAGTAGTACATATTCTGTATAGAAGTCTCCCTATTTTCTTTGCTTATTCTATGGAAATCTTTATCCTTATTATAGTTCCACGAAACATATGTCCTGAGTAAATCTCATTTAAGTGAAACCATAAAGAGTGTTCTAAACATTCAACTCAGAAGAGATATTAAATATAGCAATTTGCCTTCTATATGTACAATGAGCTTAAAAAAGAATGGGTTGAATTTGGGATTCTGCCTATATATAGGCAAAAAGGTTTGCACTACTGTCCACAAGTTAGCCTACCACATACTCTTGTTTACCGAGTACAGTAGTAAGTATCTGGGATTTTGAAATTTTAAGTGGTTCATTCTTTTTTATCCTAGTACTACATATAGAAGTCTCCCTATTTCCTTTGCTTATTCTATGGAAATCTTTATCCTTATTGACTCGACCAATTCTTGCTGGAAAGTTACTAAGGATCAAGTATTAAGAATACATTTTGCAAATTATTTTTTAAGGTAATTAAAACAAATTAGAAGAGACAATTAAAGATAAAATTGGAGAGGAATAAAGTGATTTTCAACTAGAAAGATCTTACACTGACAATCTATTTATATCAAAAAAATATGACTATGTCTATAGTTAACCTCTGTCTGCTCAAATTAAGACTATTCATTGTAAATTCACCTGCAGCAATCTCGGTTGGCTGGCCAACGTTTTGTTCATCTGTAATAAGTATCCACCCTTCAGAGAACTACTGTCTATTAGTGTTATTTTGATAACACTCGGCAGTGACATTATATTTACATTGGCTTTGAATTGTACTTCTATTGCTAGATGTAAGTCCTCAATATTTTTACATGCTATCTCTCAAGTTACAACAAATAATGCTAGGATGGGGTCAGATTTATGTTGTCTGAACATTTCAAGCACATTTTCTTCAAGAAATGCTCCAAGGCCATTGATCTGTAATATATTTATAAGTCTTTGGACACAGGAAAACAAATTTTGCAGTTTTTCTAAGTAATAAATAAACCAATCATGCCTTCACTAATAAATATTAGTGAACATCATAGAACTAACACCATACGTTCATTTCAGCCATTAGCCAACCATGCATGTGGGCTGATAAACTGACAAAATCCACTGCTTTTATCAGTCTGTAATCTACCTGTCAAAGGTCATACATCAAGTACCAAATCAGCTGTGTCAACAAATCAGTTAATGTTTTGCTTGTTTTGCATCGACACACATCCGTCTTAGTGTGCAAGTGAATTTATTAAATTAGGTAAATTGATTTACGGTATTAAAATGTAACCCCACAAGTAAATCAAAACGGAGAATATTTATGACACTTATGTCATACACCATGTACAGGTAATGAATTATGTTTATACATGAAACAACATGAGTAAATTCATAATTTACTTAGAACCAAGCTACTTACTTTGTAACCGGGCTCTTGAAACATTCTCTGCATAAGAATACAAAGTGAAATATCGGTTGTGGATTTGTTTCATTGATAGAAGCTTTTAACATCTAAGGTTGGTAGCATCCCATTCAATTCCGGCATAAAATGGCTGATAAATTTTGCTCAGAGGCCTCTTCTTTCAGGCTTGAGTATCTTTTACTTGCTGTAAATCTATGATATAGAACCCACAGCATTACTTCCCTTCCAAAGGAAGTATTATTTAAAATTTTTATGCCCAAAAAAATATATCAGCCCTGGCCAGGATTGAAGCTGCTATCTTGGGTCTGTGAGGCAAATATGGTTGCCACTAGACCACCAGAATTGTCAAAAAGAAATATGGGTTAGTATGTGCCAATGGTTTTATTTATACACAATCAGCATGATGCAAACTCTGTATATGTGACAATTGCTACTTCACTATTCCAGTTTGAAAACGATCATTCAAGGAGAGAATTTCTTTAGTACTGAACTTTTCAAACAAATAATGCGGGAAAACAACACTTCCAGGGACGATGATGAATGTGAGTTTTAAAAACTTTTTAGAACCACATAAATACATCCAGGAAAACAATGGATCTGGGCACGATAGATCGAAGTTCCACTGTATAACAATTTTAATCTGATTTAATCATCTTTATCATTAGCTTCTTTGGAAAGATTAGCTCTGTGAAAACAATTATATATTTACTACACCATTCCTAGCAGTAAATAAAAACTTTATTTGAATATGCTATCCATTCTAGAAGCCAAAAAGCATCTCAGCAAAATACACAAAGAAAGTGTTCATAATGATGAATGAACAAATTTTCATGTAAAGAGTGAAAATAGCATTTATTTTATTACTTCTATCTATCCATTAAATAATTATGTCTTACTGTTTTTATAATGAAAGGATACATTGCTTATTGCTGTTGTCATTGTGACAGCTGCCCTTGAAATTTTCTGTGCTGCTATTATGGTGTACTTTCATCCTGCAAATATAAGTTAAATAGTCAAATGTTAATGATTGTATTACGTGATTGAAAAACAACACACAGTAAATTCACATATTCTCTATAACAATTTCTACAAACAAGAGCAACTTTAATAATCCCTCAAATGATGCACCTTAAAACATCATCCCTCTTTCGTTTTGTAGCACCATGTTTTCCTCTAGTAGAATCATCTCTGAAGCTTGGGCTGTAGCGTTTCTCCAGCTTCATTCCACTGCTGTTGCTGGCTTGCATGACACCTGCAACATAATAAAATCCTTCAAGTATAATGATATTAACTTTACATTGTCTTTCAATTTTTTTTGCAATTTCAACCAATTACTGATACAATATCAAGGCAGAAACTCACAGTACATGTTAAGTGACTACAAGAACTGGGTTATAAGTGAATCATTTAATAAGAATATTTGATGGATTTTGATGAGGGGAAGCCATTATCTTGCAAATGTATATAATTATTGCTAATTTAATGTACTGTACTGCATGGGCAAGCTTTATCTTACATTCATTTATAAGAAATGCACTTTTGGATCCACACAAACCATTTAGTGCTGATACATTGTGATTAAACTTTTACTCTTTAAAGCTATAATACATTGCAGCTCCTTGTATTTCTAGTTGATGAAACCTAACTGCTGTTTTCCCAAAATATATGCTTGTTTTGAAATAAACTCAATTCTGTTAAACACTAAAGCTTCGATTTGGGATGTTATTGTACACCCTTCATATAACAAATAAAATGCTCTTTGTGAATCTCTAGTGATATGCCAGAGTAAATAACCATTTAAAAACTTTAGATTATTTATCCGTTAAAGATAATTCTATTATTAAATTTGTCTTATTTTGAATATTTATGTTTCCCGGTTTATGATTTCAACTATCTACAATTTTTATACCAAAACTTAAACAATGTTTTTTTTTCTATTTCCTTCTCATCCAGAAGTTTAAGTTTAACTCTGGGTAAAAGAAGTGTCTATGAATATCTTTAGCATTCTGTCTAGTCAGTCTACCAGTTCTGGAGGCTTCATTTTATTTTTTTCTTAACCACATATATAATTAACAAATTAAAAATGTTTGAAGTTAGTACTAAAGTTGAAACTGTAAATGGTATGAAAAACTGTCAGAAGATAACTCCAAGAAGCTCCATAATATTATAGCATCAGATAGGGATTTGACTTCATTTAGTAAATAATAATAATAATAATAATAATAATAATAATAATAATAATAATAAGAGGGGTTATAAAGTGCAAAGATCATGTGGACCCATTTTCAATTTTAGCTTTAATTTTTTATTCTAAGTATTGAGCACTGAACATTACTTAACACAATAAAAAATATACTGAAAAAAAGTATTACATAAACAATAAGAGATAATCAAATGAACTGAATTAATGCTGCTTATGAACACATTAACATTATTAAAAAAAGGGAGGGGGGAAAACTACCCCATTTTTTCATTGTGCTCTTACTTCAACCTAAATAAAAATATTTTCAAGGGTTAAGCTTTTTAAGTTATCACTGAATCTTAGTGATGTACCAATAATTTATTATTAATGCTGTAAATATTTTCTACAATTTACACAAAAGTCATTACCATTGTTTTACTCATACAAGCTTGAACATAAGTGGGACTAGCTATACGGCTCATTATTTATTTGTTAAAAAAATCTGTCGCTAATGAAATAGTGTAAAATAAAAACAGGAATACAGCTACAAGCCTACTTCCCTAGGAAATCAAAACCATAAGTTCTATATATCATGGTATCATGATCACACCAAAACCACCCTCACTTACTGCCACGGGGACCGAGGTCATTAAGGTGCAGACTCGTGAGCGGGAGGTCTGGAGTTCAAATTCCACCAAGACTGTCCTCCCTGACTGCAGTTTTTTCCAGATTTTTTTCAGTCCCCATTAATGGAAAATACTGGGGAGGTACCCTATACTTAGACCTGGAACATTTCCTTCCTTAAAAAAATCCTTCCCCAATATAACATATCATTTCATGTTTACGGAATTTGGGAATCCACACAGTGAAACTTTTGTTAATCTTATTTTGATTTAAAGTAAAACACTAAAAATCATGTCGTCACATTAAAACTCTCTTTAAGTTTCACAAACACACTTATAAAAGTAATTTTGGTACATGTTTCGTGAGGTACATTCCTCACATTGTCAACCAAAACGACGACTGAGGAGCCAATTTCAGCAAAGTATGTATGTTACTATGCTTGCTCTGGTGGTCTGTTAATGAACTTAAACAATATGTTGTCTGCTTCCGGTATATCAAAATTCATAAGTTTGTATTCATATTTTTTTATGTAAATTTTTTCCCATATATTAAGTTCTTTGGGATGTTGAATTGTTTTTAGTAATGTTATGTCCTTCTCTATTTCATGATTCTCATTCCAAAAATGTGCAGCCACTGCTGATTTTTCTACTTGTTTGTGTCTAATATTTCTCCAGTGTTCCTTTAATCTTATCCCCAGATTTCTCTTTGTTTTTCCTATGTATATTTTCTCACAATCCTTGAAATTAATTCTATATATACCTGAATGTTCTTCTTTCTTCTTTTTTTGTTTAATTTTATTTAGATTTAATAGTTTACCAACACTATATCTGTTTATTGGTGCTAGAGTAATGTTGTACTTTTTGAAAATTTTTTGGAATTTATGGTTAACATAAGGGTGATATGTGAATTTTTGATAGGTATTTTCTTTAAGTGAAGAACTGAGTGTGGTGATTAGTTTAATTTCCTTTTTATTTTTAAATCTTTTTATTTTTTTATCTACCATTTGTTTGTTAAATCCATTTATTTCTGCTGTGTGTATTATATGTGCATATTCTTTCCTGTATTCTTCTTTACTGAGTGGTGTATTAACTAGCCTATATGTCATACTATTGAATGCTGCTTCCTTGTGGGGTCTGGGGTTGAAACCTTTTGCTTTTATGTAATTGTCGGTATGTGTGTCCTTTCTGTATATACCAAATTCTATATTTTTATTCCTTTTTATTATCCTTAGGTCCAGAAAAGGTAAAGTATTATTAACCTCGGTTTCCATAGTGAATTTTATGGTTTTTTCTTGCAAGTTCAACAGTTTCAATGAATCTTCTATGAATCTATCTTCTACAATGGCAAACACATCATCAACATATCTGTACCATGTTTTGAATATGTATGGGAAGGCTTTCATTATATGTGTTTCAAAATAGCTCATGAACAGATCAGCCAAAAAAGGAGATAGTGGACTACCCATCATTAAACCTGATTTTTGTTTATAAAACTTTCCTTCAAATGTGAAGTAGGTTTGGTTTAAACATAGTTCTGTGAGTTTTACATATTCTTTTGTGTGTGTTTCTGCAATGTTGATAGATAATAGCCATTTTTTTAACAAATTCAGGGTTTTCTCTTTTGGAATGCTTGGAAACAATGCTTTTACATCAAAGGAAACCATGATATCATTTGAGTTTAGTTTATTATCTTTGATTTTGTTTATAAGATCGAATGAGTTTTTTATACTTAGACTTGGGAATTTGGGAAATGTATTAAATCGTGTAGTTAACCATTTGGCTAGGAGGTAACATGGGGTATTGATATTGTTAATTATTGGTCTCATGTCTTTTCCTGGCTTGTGTATTTTTGGTAATCCTATTATTTTAGCTATTGATGGATTAGGTATTTTGATTTTGTAAACATCTGAATTTGTGAGTAAGCTATTTCCTTTTAATATGTCTTCTATTGATTTCTTGCATTTGTGTAGGGGATTTTTTTCCACTTCAATGAACTCTTTATTGTTTAGTAACTCTAGCATTCTATGTTGGTAATCTTCTTTGTCTAGGATTACAATTTGGTATATACAAAAGCAGATAAGGGAAACCAAATTGTAATCCTAGACAAAGAAGATTACCAACATAGAATGCTAGAGTTACTAAACAATAAAGAGTTCATTGAAGTGGAAAAAAATCCCCTACACAAATGCAAGAAATCAATAGAAGACATATTAAAAGGAAATAGCTTACTCACAAATTCAGATGTTTACAAAATCAAAATACCTAATCCATCAATAGCTAAAATAATAGGATTACCAAAAATACACAAGCCAGGAAAAGACATGAGACCAATAATTAACAATATCAATACCCCATGTTACCTCCTAGCCAAATGGTTAACTACACGATTTAATACATTTCCCAAATTCCCAAGTCTAAGTATAAAAAACTCATTCGATCTTATAAACAAAATCAAAGATAATAAACTAAACTCAAATGATATCATGGTTTCCTTTGATGTAAAAGCATTGTTTCCAAGCATTCCAAAAGAGAAAACCCTGAATTTGTTAAAAAAATGGCTATTATCTATCAACATTGCAGAAACACACACAAAAGAATATGTAAAACTCACAGAACTATGTTTAAACCAAACCTACTTCACATTTGAAGGAAAGTTTTATAAACAAAAATCAGGTTTAATGATGGGTAGTCCACTATCTCCTTTTTTGGCTGATCTGTTCATGAGCTATTTTGAAACACATATAATGAAAGCCTTCCCATACATATTCAAAACATGGTACAGATATGTTGATGATGTGTTTGCCATTGTAGAAGATAGATTCATAGAAGATTCATTGAAACTGTTGAACTTGCAAGAAAAAACCATAAAATTCACTATGGAAACCGAGGTTAATAATACTTTACCTTTTCTGGACCTAAGGATAATAAAAAGGAATAAAAATATAGAATTTGGTATATACAGAAAGGACACACATACCGACAATTACATAAAAGCAAAAGGTTTCAACCCCAGACCCCACAAGGAAGCAGCATTCAATAGTATGACATATAGGCTAGTTAATACACCACTCAGTAAAGAAGAATACAGGAAAGAATATGCACATATAATACACACAGCAGAAATAAATGGATTTAACAAACAAATGGTAGATAAAAAAATAAAAAGATTTAAAAATAAAAAGGAAATTAAACTAATCACCACACTCAGTTCTTCACTTAAAGAAAATACCTATCAAAAATTCACATATCACCCTTATGTTAACCATAAATTCCAAAAAATTTTCAAAAAGTACAACATTACTCTAGCACCAATAAACAGATATAGTGTTGGTAAACTATTAAATCTAAATAAAATTAAACAAAAAAAGAAGAAAGAAGAACATTCAGGTATATATAGAATTAATTTCAAGGATTGTGAGAAAATATACATAGGAAAAACAAAGAGAAATCTGGGGATAAGATTAAAGGAACACTGGAGAAATATTAGACACAAACAAGTAGAAAAATCAGCAGTGGCTGCACATTTTTGGAATGAGAATCATGAAATAGAGAAGGACATAACATTACTAAAAACAATTCAACATCCCAAAGAACTTAATATATGGGAAAAAATTTACATAAAAAAATATGAATACAAACTTATGAATTTTGATATACCGGAAGCAGACAACATATTGTTTAAGTTCATTAACAGACCACCAGAGCAAGCATAGTAACATACATACTTTGCTGAAATTGGCTCCTCAGTCGTCGTTTTGGTTGACAATGTGAGGAATGTACCTCACGAAACATGTACCAAAATTACTTTTATAAGTGTGTTTGTGAAACTTAAAGAGAGTTTTAATGTGACGACATGATTTTTAGTGTTTTACTTTAAATCAAAATAAGATATCATTTCATGTTATCAGTGTCACTGCCTGTGGTGCCTCAGTAGTAAAAACGGGCATTAAACACCATTAAAAAAAAATTAATTACATTATAAAATATAATATTCTTTCACGGTATTCACATAAATGTTGCAAATTGAAATACAGGTGCATTTACTGCTTTATCCTGTCAATACTTACTTTTACTCTATTCTCAGTTTAAGGAGAGAGTAAATTCTCAGATATAACGCCATTCCCATTCAGCACTGGCACAATTGGATTTTGTATTCCACACCTTCAGAATACTGTCAATTTGTAATATATCCACTCAAGGTCATAGTTACCAAGTTAGCTCTATCACAAAATCAAGTTTCTTTAAATGTGCATATGATTTTATTATTGTATGAGAATAAAATTTAAGACACTGAAATAGTACTACAAGAAAAGAGAATAACTTAATCTTGTAGACCAGCTTGTAGGTAGTTAATATAAAATTTTCTAGTATTCCACTTCCATATAGAGATATTGTAAGAAAACTTGTTCTTAGGTTATGGGAAATAGGACCAATTGCTGAAAGAATTTGTAATTTAAAATTACATGTCAAAATTGTAGGAAAACTTAATGATATTGGAGAAATTTTAGAGCATTTTCAAAAGAAACCTCTGCATATATGTTACAAGAAATAGATATTTCAAAAAGCTCAGCCCCTAGAGCTATAAAATTGCTGAATTCAAACCTTACTGAGTAGTTGTAGTTTTAGAATTATAACCATTTGACTGGAAGTCATGTGAATTTCTATAAGTACATTTTACAGAACATTGCTGATTTGCAATTAATAATTTTTGCTGATATTTAGAGGATGTTTGTTTGCAAACCTTCAGGCACTCCAGCACAGAAAATGTGCAATTGTATGTTAAAAAAAATTGGTATGCAGTATACTGTAATTGCAATTTGAATAATAAGAGCATATATCTTTCTGTACATTTAGAGGTACTTTATTCAAATATTGCAGTTTTTTGACAAATTATTTGATAATGAGAGACAACATGGGTATTCTCAGCATTTGCCACAGTCCACACTGCCTGTGATTTTTTGGAGACTCTAAGGGAGACTTTTGCTGACAGAATCATTTTTAGAGGGTTGTGTCTCTCATATTTTAACAAGTGTGACTATTATTGCAAAGAATAATTAAAAAATAGAGTTTATAGAAATAACTCCATACATGGATGGACTGATAAGATGATAAAGAACAGAAATTTAAATTTTGGGGGCAGGTTCCTAGTCTATGAATGCTAATATTATCAGAAGATGTCAACTGCTTTCAACTTGTGCTATAACACAGATTAGCCCTTATTATAAAATAGAAAAAACATTATGTACATGCTTTCATTAATGAAAGTTGTATGATCGTTTCATTTTATGGGAGATTACAGATCATCTGAAACCCAATCAGTCAGCCAAACATCTAGGTTCACTCATGTGGCTAGCAGAAGGCTGGTTGTAATGCATATATATATCATAAAAATGATTTTTAAGCAATGTAATACAATTAGCATACACTCTGACTTTTCAAATTGTTCATCAATTGGCTATTATATATATGCAGTTTCATATGGTCAGGGTTGTTTGACCATAAATTGCTACAAATTGATTTCTTTTATGACACTGTATTAAACTCTAATTTATTCAATACTCTGCTATATCAAACTTGTTCTGAACAAACAGGTGAAGGAAGAGAACTTTTTTGAGCAAAAATAAGTCACTAGGCATACTTGAGAATTAGTGCGATAGAAAAACATGCCTATAATGTAGCACAGAAGCATTTCAAAGCTTTTTTTCTCTCTCATAAACCTAGAGAGCCATAACTGATCCCTTAAGTATACTACCTTGATGCAGACCTCATTTGAGAAACTTTTAACAAACCATGTTGGAAGTGATAAATTAAAACAACCAAACTGCAAGTCATTTAGTGGCTTCAGTATAATCAAATGCCTTACAGAATGTAAATGGGTATGCTTAGTCAACACTATATATGACATACTAGAAATACGTCCTTTCAAAAATAACTTATACTATGTATACATAATAGATGCACCTCACAATTTGCAGATACTGAAAAGAATCCAAAACTAAACATCTTTGACTTATTGGATCAGTGAGAACCAACCTCACAGAAGCAATACTTTACATAACAAACATTAAGGTTACCCAGAACTAATTTTTTAACATTGTTTAATATCTGTATTAGCTACAGTAACATCAATGATATAAGACTAAAACGAGAATTTGGGAAACAAGATTTTTTTGAAAGAGAGAAGACCTAAGTTTAGGGCCTCTCCAGGCACATGTTAGTGGGGAGGAAAAAATCTCTTTAGCCAGACAGAATTCAAATGTTCACAAATCTGTGTCTTAGCAACCTCAGCCAGCTGTTGGTCAAGATCTAATTGAAAAGAAAACTTGAAAAAGTGATATAGGAAACAAAAAAATCAATACAGGAAAATTCACATACACAAAGACTTAATCTGAAGATGGATGGCACAAAGAGCAGTAGAATTAAAACCATACCAAAGATATACCATAATTTTATACATAATGTTATATAACAGAATATTAATGTTTATATCAAGCTATTATTTCAAGAAGTGTCACAGTTACACTTTTATGGATTTAAACAATATAAAATAATATTTTGAATTTTCTTTTGTTAATTTCTTAGGCAAAATTTTCAAGTATTCGCTCCACGATATCACTATATTCAAAGTGGCTCGCTCTAAGCCTGAATATGAAAATGTAAAGGCATAATAAATTACACTTGTAGATTATGCAGTGTAAGGTTTTTGCAGCAAAGATTTTATTCATAAAACATATGTAATCCCAATATTATATTAATTAATTAGAAAAGAGTTGTATGCGATAAATGTAGATCTATTTATATTTATGTTATTTCTCCTTCAAAAAACAAGAGTACTTTTAATTTACTGTACTCTGCACTAAATCCTTGAATTAATTGCTTAAGAACATTTACGCCGTTTACAAAATTTTCTTAAGTGACCCTCTACAGGCAGAGGCAACAAACTGCAATGTAGACAACTATAGCCCTTAGGAGATTTAATTTTAAAAACCAAGCTTTCCAATATAAATTCATCAATGTATCTCATACCTTTCAAATATTTAATTTGACATTTTTAAAGATTTGTGTCTAAAATAATTTTTTGTTTTATACTAAGAAACTTTTCACTTCTTATATTATATTCATTTTTGAAACTGATTTTCCAGCAAGATGATTCTTGCTTCTGCCGTAGACAAACTGTTTTTATGTCCTGGAAAGTTTTCTATTGAGATTACAGATCTGCCTTTTTGTTCTGCATGTATTTCACTTTCACATTAGATACCTGTTTAATATATTTCAAAGTTGGACCGAAAAACAACAGTAATGTGTAGTATAATGTTCTGTAAACAGATGTGACTCACATACACTTGACAGGTAAATCAACAATGAACAAATGAAGCCAAGATTATCATATAATGTTCCATAAACAGATGTGACTCACATTACGTTATGCTAGCATTTCTACAACAAAATGGAGCCAAGATTATCGTTTGAACAGCAGAAAGCAATTTTGAAGTGTTATTGGAAAACCGAGAATGTTGCCAAACCTCAAAGGCAATGGAGACACGTGTACAGAACAGAACCGCCTCTATTTATTATGAAAGAGTCTGATTTAATAATGAGGTCATGTGCAAAATGCAGGTCACAGATCCTACTTCAATTAGATTGCTATTTATCTTATTGAGGAATACTTATTTACTTTTTCAAAGGTGTTTTACCTGCAGGTGTAATGAAAAAATGTTTACAATAGCAATGCAATCATAACCTGATCGACAAATAGGGACAAAGCAGGTATGCATGATTATCATTTTAACAGGCACACATGAGGAAATAAAAGGAACCAGAGACTCTTTTCCATGTAATTTAACTATGTAATATGCTAAAGAAATGATAAAACTGTTTTTACACAGAACACTGCATTAAACTTGTCACTTTTAAAAAGAAAATACAGGAGTTAATAGCTTCACAATCCACAATACAACTCAACTACCCTGGCCAAAATGAATGCAGTGCCTTTGGTTTGTTAGCCCAATGTATTCAATGCTAATGATGCAGAGAGAACAAACTTGTTATTTCCTATGCATTTTTATAAAGATGTTAGAGCAAGCTTGGGTTAGGTTCATGTTAGCTTAATGATTGATGAATCTGGTTTGAAATGAATACCACTGTCAATAAAAGATCAATTTCAGGATTGTTTATATGTTTCATAATTGCATACATAAATAAGAAATTAAATGAATGGGCCCATTATGTCCCATTAAGGGCTAGGGCCTCCTGCTAAAGGATAAAGCTCATTTTGTGACTCACATGGTGAGCTACACCACTTGAGTTAGGAATTCTACTGAAAAACTCTACTGTTTTATAGTTTCTTGTCCTATTTGAGTCCTTGCCAGTTCTCACTCCCATTGCAGGCAATGCTTCACCAGTGAATTCCGAGATGTTCTTGAATGTGTCTAAACACCTTCTTCTTGGTCTTCCTGGAGTCCTCGTCCTGCATAGGGGTCTCACATGGTCCTGCTGTTGCCTTGCCAAATGCCTGCCCCATTTCCATTTTATTACTGGAGCGCTATCCATGGCGCTTTCTCATTTTATGATTTCCTGTACTCTAGTTTTGGATATCTTGTCTCTCAGTGTTATACCTAAGATCTTCCTCTCCATTTTCCTTTGACATATTGCTATGCTCTGTTGCTATCTGTTGGTAAGAGACCAGGGTTGATATCCATACCTCAGCACCAGGAAGACACACGAGTTGAGTGCCTCAAGTCTTAGTTTCTTGTTTAGAGATGTGTGTTGCAATATGAACTTTATAGATCAGAAGGCTTTCCAAGCATATGCTACTCTCCTCTTACGGTCAAATGAGACCATCTGGTCTAGATATATGTATTCATCCACACAGTGAATTTCTTCACCATTTAATTTCTATAGCCCTTTTTGGTGCGTTGATCATTATTTTAGTTTTAGAGTGATTCATCATTAAGCTGAAGTTGCAGATCTTTGGGTGTTCTCAAAAATAACACCACATCATCCGTGAATCTTAGGTTGATAGTCTGGTATCATTTATGCTAATGCCATATTTGTCGTCCTCATTATCTGACTCCCCTATTTAAATTGAAAGCTTGTCCCAAAAATATCTGAGATGCAAAATCCATAATGCAGACACAAAACTTGGCTTATTTTCAAATTACTACAAGAAGACAATGAATGAATGCACACCAGTGCATGGAACTGTGAAGAAAATATTTCATGCAGATAGTGTAAATTTAAGTATTTTCTGCTGGTTGAAGGGAAGGTGAAAGTATGTCTGAAAACTCCTCTGAAGTTTATTCAGTCAGGTCCAAATAGATATAGATATCACAAAGAAAAATTAAAAATAATGAGCCCTTGGAAGATCAGTGGGGCAAGCATGTTAAATGCCCTCATCACACATTAGGTAATACTGTAGGCTTGATTGTCTAATATTCAATCAATTTCTACTCAGGAGAGACACTGCAGTAGAATAAATGCAAACTACAATTACTTTCCTTTTCATTTAAATGTTAAGAAGATGCATCCTGTGTTTTTAAAAAAAGCTTTCAATTCACCAATACAGAGTTTTTTTAGATAAAGATGAAATCTGAAATTTGAGCTTTGACATTCACAAATAAATATAAGAAGTATTTCATGCAACTTGCAAATGTGATAACTGCTGAAGAAATGAAAAGGACTGAAGCTGAAACCTACTTGCACCATACTAAAGCAGACTGAACATATGTTGCATTGAAGGAGAACATGGACACAGCTTAGATTAATAAGAATATTGTCTTATGCACAGGTATGCAAAAAGTTTCTACTTTGACAGAAACTATGTATTTTATCACACCATTCTAACTTACAACTATAATGATAGTAATATTGTTTATCACATGTTTTTATTTATATTGTCAAAATTATACTTTGATGGTTGCATCCTTTTTCAAGGGAGGTGTTCAATTTGAGAATATGCAAATGAATATGAAGGAGCCTAAGGTGAACAGTTTTCAATCTATTCACCACTAAAACAAACTAAATGACCATCAAGATTTAACACTAAAAGTTAACCAGAAAGTATGGAATGAGTCGCTTCTCAACACCCCTGATTGGCTTAGAGCAATAGCAGCCACACTGTTTCATCTGAGTTTGGACAGCTGTGTAGCCAAATACCAAAACTGCATAGGTACCCTCACAAGATCACATTGCATACTCCACAATAAGAAACTGGAAATGGACCCTCTGCATTTATTGTATTGCCCAGCACCAAACCAAATTAGAGAACTGCAACTTGGAAGCAAGACAATGAATTGCTGATACGATATAAATAAATATTTAAATCATGTGTCTCAACTACTCTGAGCACTATGAGTAATGAAAATGCCCTTAGTGTAGAATACCAATCTGCAGTTAAGCAAGTCAGATGTTAAAGCTGCCAAATTAAATCACTACATACAGAATGCCAAAATAAGCACTTAATTATAGCCTATAAATCAGTCGACCATGGAGAACATGCGACAGATTTACTATGAATACAGAACAGGCAATGGACTAACAATGAAGTGAAGATTATAACCACTGGAAAACATAGGAATATAAAGTTACAATTAAGATCGTGCATTAAACAGTAAAATGAATTATCACTACTGTTTTAAACAATATAATCACACAGTAGTGCAGAAAACATGTACAGACTTCAAACAAATATGTCTCTATAAATAAGGATTCATGTTTTCAAAAGCCTAAGAAAACCTTTGTAATATGTTTACGGAATTTGGGAATCCACACAGTGAAACTTTTGTTAATCTTATTTTGATTTAAAGTAAAACACTAAAAATCATGTCGTCACATTAAAACTCTCTTTAAGTTTCACAAACACACTTTTTATATTTCTCGTGTCTTTAATTTTTTTTGTGCACTTTTCAAAATAAATTTCTTTTTATTGTTTGTCCACGTTGGAATCATTAATACATGTTTTCAAACAGCTCCTTGCATAAATATACCAAATATAAAAATATATATTTGATAAGAGAGAGTCACCATGATGAGCTGAGGACTTTTAGAATCCTTGTTGTCTTTCCTGGTGGTGTAGTGGTAACCATACAGGCCTCCTGAACCCAAGATCATGGGTTCAATCCTGGCCAGAACTTATGGATCTTTTCGGGTGTAAAAATCTTAAGTATGGCTTCCTTAGGAACGGAAGTAAAGCAGTGGGTCCCGTGTTGTACATTTACAGCATGAAAAAGAACCTCAAGTGTGAAAAGAGACCTCTGAGTAAAATTGTTGACCATTTCATACCCTGATTTGAATGGGACACTGATGACCTGAGATGTTAAAGAGCATCCATAAATAAACCAAATAAAAAAAAAGCAAAAAAAAGCTTGTTTCTTCCACAGCAAAACATAAAATGTGTAACAAGGTCACATACACCTACAAAATGCATATGAAAATCAGATTTTTTTCATTTGTATTAGTATGATACTTTCACTAAGGAAGTAGGCTTCAAACTAATCCAATTTACTATTATTGCTTATTTAGTCAAAAGGTTTTAACTGCACTTCTGTTTGAACATTTCCTCAAAAAATATGAAAATATTTACTGCAAATTATTTACTTAACTTGCACTGTCCCTTAAGCATAGAGGCTTCTGCAATATTTCATTGGTGGCTTTGATAGCAAATGAATAAGAACCAACAGGTTTTAGAAAACTTGTTCTAAAAGCAATCAAGTCCAAGGTAGCTATTTGAGAGCAAGGAGTAGGGTAGTACTGGCAAAATTGGTACATCACTAAGTAAATTCAATACATTGTGCCAACATACAAACCCTTGAGTGAGTGTTTTCCCCACGACCAAGCCAATTTCTCGGCTCCAACTGCAGCCTCTCGAGGTGGCAGCACATTTAACTACGTTTTGTTTGGAATCGTTGCCAACTGTGAAAAAACACTGATCCATTTCTTTTGTCTTTCCATCTTTACATCAAAATGTCTACTCCTTCACCCAATATAAAATTGAGAAATAGAGAGAGAGAGAGAAAAAAAAAAAGAAAGCACATACAAGAATAGTACCAGTTTCAAGGGTTAAAATTTAAAAAAACACTTTTCCTCTACACATATATTAAGGATGTAAAATGGAACAGTTAAGCATATAGGTACATTTAAAACATATTTCCAGATTGTAAAAATTTACCTGAGAATAATTCTTCAGTTCTAAGATAGCTACACTCATCAACACACAAACTCTGCAGAGCAAATTTTAGGACTGTAATATAATATGCCATACTATCATGTAAACCTAAATTCTTTCATTAATTATTAACAATTATGTTTTAGGTTATTGATTCAAATATACAACATATGTTTTAGGTTATTAAATAAATGGTTCACATTTATAAAAAGCTCTATTTCTAAAAGCATAATGTGTACTTTAATAATGGATAACTGCTTAATGCATTATGAATGATTTTCGCATTCTATTATGAATATGATTAATGAAAATGATGCAATATAGATGAAACTCAAAATCTTTTTTAATTGCAGTAATTTTTCTATTAAAAATCAATGTCTGTAAAAGTATGATAATTTATTTATAAATAAACACTAAATTAAAAGTTAAATAATAGATTGACATGAACAATGTACTCATTTTGCTTGATGATTCTGTGATTGTTGTGGCCATCCCTTCAATCCAAACCTTCATATCTAATGCTGTGGAAATGTCACATCCAGAAACTTACAACAATGCAGCCAGTGGGAAGAGCACTATTTGTTGACACTTTTATTTTCAATTTGTGGCACTACATACTCTCCCAACATATCAAATTACAGAGCTGAATAACATCATAGTTGGTTTCCAAGGAAAAATGCCATGTTCATGTTCAATGTAGGTAGGTTTGTCATTGTTCATTAACCCACAATCCTCCAATAAGTTGATGAGCATTTATCAAACACTAATCACTGAATGCAATCCTCTGTAAGATGTATGCCATGAATTATCTGTACAGCTAAATAAAATCTTGGAAGTTATCAGTTGGGTGAATTGCCTGTAGCAACTTCAGTTTGTAACCCAAAAAATGGAGACATTTCTTCAAAAAGTTGTGATATTGTTAAGGCTTTTAAAGCCAGGTGTATATGAATTAAGCCAACAAACAACTTAATCTTTTAAACAAATTAAATAATCTTTTAATAAACATACATCAGATTATAAGCCCATGTTTTGTAGCAGCAAATTTAACTATTCCGAAAGTGCATAAAGTCTTAAAAGTATCCATTTTACTGCTTGTATATTTAAATAAGTGCAATTTTTGTTTTGGTGCTTGATCTATATGTAAAATTAACATTTTTAACTAGAAATGTAATTGGAACTTTACATTGTTGATTTCAGTTTAACATCTTTATTTTGTTAGGATTGTAATGAACAGATAAACATATGTTCCATTATGACTCAAAAAATTAACTTGTATCATAGCAATGTAAAAAGTCGTAAAACAAATTTCTAATACATGTAAATAAAATACAAAGGAATTAAAAAAAATATTTATAGATTATATGTGAGAACAATTAGTATTTTCAGAAAGTTCTGCTTTAATTGTGACAACTACACTTCTATATTAAATAAATTAACAAGAAACACACAATAGATGCTCTGAAATTTCTTAATTTGCAAACATAAATCTATACAGTATACCATAGAAGAAGACAGAAATGGGTGGCTACCATTTCTAGATTTAAAATTATAAGAAATGGAGATTGTTCGAATTTTGGAATTACAGAAAAGAAACACACACAGAAAAGTACATAAAAATGAGTTATAACCCCATTTCACATAAATATGCAGGTTTCACAGTTTAGCACAGTGTTTCATGAATATTCCACTCACAGAAGCAGAGTACAAAATAGAATACCAACAAATAATAAAAGACAGCTATAAGCAATGGTTTCAACAAAGACACAGTGATAAATCAAAAAGACAAAAAGGGATGAGGGAAGTTTCTACACTGAAAAACACAAAAGAAGGATACAAATTCAAAAGTTTCACCTACCATCCAACTTACCACAACAAGTTCAAGAAAATTTTCAAAGAACATGGGATAATGTTAGCCTCAAAGAACAGATATAATATCAAGAATGTATTAGGTTACACAGTAAAAGACTCCATACCAACAGAACAGAAATCAGGAATTTATGTAATAAAATGTGCAGATTATGAGCAGAGCTACACAGGCAAAACAGAGAAATTTGGAAATTCGAAAGAAAGAACACTTTAGAAATATTTGGCTTAAGCAGGTGGATAAATCAGCAGTAGCAGCTAACTTTTGAACCAAAAGCCATGAAATAAGACCGGAAATTAAACTGCTGAAACATCTTGACAACTCAATGGAGTTATCCACTTGGGAAAAATTTTCATATTAAAAAATAAAGAAAACCTAATGAATTAAGAGTTTTCTCCTATGGATGAACTTATCAATTTCCTACTTCAGCCAACAGATGCCAACACAGGAACATCTGAGTGTCTAGCCATCGTTTTGAATAATGGTGGTTCAGTGAGCAACTGAAGATGGGGGAGATTCTCCCGAAAGGCGTCTTATTTTATGTAAGTAAATGGAGTTTAGTGTAAAAAATGAATACCTAAGTTTAGGATAAATTAACAATTGTTACTTTTTTTCATAAAAATTGTAACAGTTACTTGTTTTTCTCTTATAATACTTCATTATATGAAACTTATTCCAAGCATTATCTTTAATCTTATATTAATTATATCTTATTAATATTGTATTCTTTTTTACACTAACTAATGAAAGATATACTTTGATTAATGGCTTATATCTAAATAAAACATAACAATTTTTATACTTAAGTCTTCCAAGTACTGATGAATAAATAAAATGCTATTACCAAGTAAACTATAAGGGTGTTCCAAAAATTAACAAAATACAAAATATTTTGAGAAATATAATTCTATTAGAAATATAAGTGGTATGTCATTTTGCTGCACAAATACCCTCATTTTTACTTCTTATACTATTGCACCAAGTTTCATTATGTCAAAAGAAAAAAAAATTTAGCTGTACCTGCAGCAGGAATTCACCACATCTGACACCATGATGCCAAAACTTTACCCTCCTAATTATCATTCATGAGTGATCTTACAGTAAAGGGCCAGCCAATGTCTGCATGCCCAGGGTTAAGGTTTCAGTCTCAGAGAGGTGTTCATAACTTGAGGGAACAAGATCAAGGCTGAATGGAGGATGCTGTAAGGTCTGGAATCTCAATTTTTGAATGGAATTAAAAGACTGCATCAAGCGGTGAGGGCTTGCACTGTCATAAAGGAGAAGAATGCCTTTTTGCAAAGGTCTCACATGATGGCTCTGTATTGCTGGATACATCTTCTTCTATGGTAAGTACCAGGTAATCTTTCCCATCAATATAATGCACCAAAAATGCATTGAAAGTCTGTACTCAGTCAGCATCCTAGGCACTTTCAATATACACAGCTTGCAAGGCTCGAGAACCTCCATAATTATGGTATGCTTGAAACCACTGCTAAAGCACATTTACCTGGCTAGAACTTCTAAAATGTTTTCACAAATAGTTATATCAGCCTGACCCCATTTTCTTATCATAAAGCTACAACAACTATAGAGAATTGCTCACAACAGATTAATGTTTGCCCACTTTTAAATAAACCAACCCATTCATACACTTCCCTTACCAATGCAGATATCTTCACACTGCTACATTCTTCTATCAATTTACAAGATTTCACACACTTAGACTCAAGAAATCTGATGACTGCTCATTGCTGTTCTAAGCACAACTATAGCAATGCCATTTTGTTTATACTTCAGACTATTCACACCAAGCCATCCAGTGGGCAATATCAATATTGTCTTAAGAATATACCATCCCTGTATAGTAGTTTGAAATTTTTGGGCTTTTTATTATATGATATAATTTTAAATTGCTATTACTTGAAATGCCCTCACATATTAACTTGCATGTAATCAAAGCAGGCTTAACTTTTGTATGGTATTAAGTTAGATTCTAAATCAATTTTGTATGATTGTAATTAAAAACTTCACCTTTTGGAACATTAAGTTAAATTAACATATAGACCACGGATGTCATGCTAACAAAGGTGTTCCTCTTATTTTTTTCATTAACAAGAGAGGGCAAGGAAGCAACATAACAATATATGATATAAAAATTATAAATATAAGTAATGGTACCTAAGAGTACATATTGTCCCTTACTTCTCATAAAATTATGTGTATATCTAATGTGAAATTAATTTTACAAATTTTTCTTTGACAATGAAAGTAACAAGACAATTACATTTCCAGATTCACTATTTATATAAGATAAAATATTTATAGTACTGAAATATTATTTCTAATTCCAAAATGGAGAAAATTATACTGAATTAATTGTTCAGCTCCATATATTTCCAAACATAAATAAAGCATATATTTTTAACACTGTTTGCCTTTAATACACTCTTGACTAAAATTTACTTTTGATTTAGTAGTTCTCCAGTACACTGAAGTTCATTATTCAAATAAACACACAAATAAAGAAAACTTTTATATATACTGTATTAAAAACAATGGGATAGTTGCTGACAAGACAGGACCAAAACGGTCCTATGAACATGTCCAGAAATATTTCTTTTTTTCAATAGATAGCAATTCTGTTTCACATTAAAATGCTTCATGTTTGAAGTAGATGACAACTGTTTCATGTCAAAGTGCTATGTTTGTATGCCAGATGGCAAGTTCTGTTTCACTTCGTTAGCTTTTTGATTAGCAGCACAACATTTAGATCAGAAACTTGAGTGTTTGATGGATAATTCAGCAGTGAAATAGATTGTGTAGCGTACAGGAAAGTCCATTATTCATCCCCAGTATTGACAGACTGTTGGGACAGAAGGGAAGCAGTCTGACTCTATAACTAGCAATTGGTCACAAGATATTGCAGCCATTATCACCACTTCTGAGACGACTGAACACTTAACCCTGTGCATGCAGACATTGGCTGACTCCACTGTAAGAATACTGAATAAGAGAATAATATCTACTCCATGTTAGGTTTATTTCATTTTATTTAAGGACGCTCTTTAACATCTTTTATCATTAGTATCCCATTCTATTTAGGGTGTGAAAATGCTGATAAATGTTCTCAGAGGCCTTTTCTTTCAGGCATGAGGTTCTTTTATGTGCTGTAAATATAAGATACGGGACCAATGCCTTTACTTCCCTTCCAAAGGAAGCCAACTTAGGATTTCAATGCCCAAAAAACGTTCATCAACTCTGGCTGAGATCGAATTAGCAACCTTAGGCCTAGGTTATCACTAGACCACCAGGACTAAATTTAAACCATGTTGTGAATGATCCTCATACAAGTACAATACACTTCGTCCATCAGATGAATGTAAGCCATGTGACTGTATGAGTTATTCTGCAAGGGTATGCATGGTATCCATACCATTTGCAAAAACAGCGATTAATATCTGGGAACAGTTTTGTCACAATATTGCATTTTACAATACCATTATGATTTTCTGTCTTACGTTCTGTTCACAGATGAAGCTATCTTCAGGAGAAATGAGCACAACACACATAACTGGACAGAGGAGAATCCCATTATTGGCATTATTTATCCAACCATCAACAGGAATTTGGGCTGGAATTATTGGAGACCACTTTATCAAGCCCTACATTCTTCCAGAAATTACTTACTAGAGCATAGTACTGTCAGTTTCTGAATAACACTCTGCTTGTGTTACAAGGATGTGTCCTTTAAAACATGACATCATATGTGTTTCAGCTCCAGCCTATTTCAGCCTTGCACACTGCTAATGACTGCAAATTTTCTGAAGGACGGACCATTCAAAGTGGACCCATAGCATAGCCCGCATAAAAACTGAATTGAAATCCTCATGTTGCAATGCCTGGCATTGCTTAGTCAAATCAGTCACTTTCAGCATCTATTGTGATGGTAGGTACATACTCAAGAGTGGTAATTTGAGTACCATACAATTCTGGACATACATTCAGGTCTTTTGGTTCTTGTCTTGCCAGCAATCTGCCCTTAAGGTTTTTAACACTCTGTATAGGTACATATACTTATTTTTCTGTCAATGCATCCCTTGAAACTGGTACAAAAGTTAATTCACACTAAATACCTTCTTAGTTATTTATAGATAAGTGAATATCTTAAAATATTTTCTAACAGATCAGCATATGCACGAACATACAAACCAGAATAAAAACAGTAATGATCATGAAAAGTGCATGTCTGTTAAATTATTTGCTTACAAGTAAAGCAAAGCTTGCAGATGCAATTATGTTAATTAGGCATGGCTCATAGCAAAACTATAATCTTTACAAATTAGTTCCAAGCTCATTCAAAGAACAACTGCACGTCTTCAGTATTTAAGCAAAAATGTAATAATATTTTCATTTGTATGTTTTTTGTTAATTCTCAAAATAATTAATTTCTACTGGATTTGAAATCATTACAAAAAACTATCTTAACTATCACCATTTCTTTATAAATGCAATAGACAATTTATTAAGCAATGGGACTTTCCTACACAAACATTTCCTATAAGACACACAGCTAAAATGTGAGATAGAAATTTGTTCCACATGAATGATTGAATGCAGTGAACAATCTCTTAGCATGTTATGAATCATTTTGAATTTTAAATCTGTGTCCAGTATTTTATGTTATTTATATCTGTACATTTGATAAACAAATAATGTTAAGTAAAAATTGTACTTACGAAGCTGTAGACAATGTAGTGGTAATATATGTTACATTAATGCTTTCAGTTGTTAACACTAACTCCACTTATTTAAAACTTTGGACTAGTTCACTCAGTCAACAGCAGCCGATGATGGGAGGAACCTCTCCCGAAACTAGTCCAAAGTTTTAAATAAGTGGAGTTAGTGTTAACAACTGAAAGCATTAATGTAACAAATAATGTTATTTTTGTAAAATAAGAAAATGCAATTTGAAATGGATTTACACACTAGTACAGTTGCCAGTTGACACTAAAGTATAGTTACCAAAAGAGGAAAAAAAACTGGTCTTCTCATATTCAGTTCTGTCACTCTCACACATATGATTACATCTAACATTTGACAGTTATACAAATATAAATATTTCACGCCACCAATTGCTATATCAGACCTTGAGTCTAAATAAAGGTAATAAACCGAGATGCAAGAGAGTAATGCAGTGCAACAATATGGAGACTCCAAAGTGAAACTGGGAATGATATGCAGTAAATAATATGGTCATTATTCTAAGTTTCTCACCAGCATGAAATAACAGTAACAGAAAAAAGAAAATGGAGGAACTGTGAAATTATTTAATTTAAGGGAGGACAGTAGCATTTACAAAATGTTCAATAAAGTATCAGCAGTTAGAATTCAGATAAAGAAACCAACATTTTAAAGGATGATCCAAGCAGTTGCCCCCCACCATACAGTGCTGATGTTCCCAGTTTATATCCAGTTTCAGTGCCAAATGAGCCATTTTGTACATTAAGTGTATTAAATGTAATTTTATATAATTCTCTGTGGTTATTTTACTTTTACATTGTTTTTAAATTCACCATGTTTAGATATGTAGATTACAACAAATTTCTAGGAATCACCCACTGATTTTTTGCCACTATTTCATCCATTTTACATGCATTTGGTTTTGCACTTTTTCCTTAATAAATGTGCCCCTGTTTTCAGTTCATTGACAGTAAAATATCTACTAGTGCATAAATCAGGGAAGATGTACTCTGCCTTTCAAATGTGACCTTGAGACCCATGTGTATCATCCAATCAGAGTCTTGCAATGTTCCTATAATATATTCCCTCTGCCAGGCTGTATTGCATGCAAATTATTTCTCCACTGTAAATATCATTTACATTAGATCCAAGACATTCTAGTTTTATTAATACAGAAGTCAAATAAAAGGAAAAAGGGTGGAAGAACAAAATGAGTTCAGAGTTTATAGAAACACATGTTATAGAGTGAGAGAGAGGAGGAGGTATTACGTATTAATGCACAAGATTTAAATCTGATGGTGTAAGCCCTTTATGAAAGAGGGGAGGGAAAAAAAAACAGCTGCTCTCTCCGTATTTCTAAGGCAACTTTATAGACCATGGGTCAGAGTCAGTAATGTATCAATAATTAATGTGAAATTAAACTATCAAAATTCTTACAGTGGTATAGGACATGTTGGACAACTTGACTTTAACACAATGCCTATGATTATTCATACAGATGAAAACAATAGACAATAACCCAATATGAAATGTTTTGCAAACTTACGAGTACAGATAAACATATAACATTCTTGGAGGTACAGACAATGAAGTTATCTTAAATTCTATGGCTAAAATGGGCAGTGGAATAAATGACATGGGGTAATTAGAATATAGTTTTTGTACTTAGAGAATTGGCATGGATATGAACTTGCAATTGGACAGGGCAATTGGGCTGAAGATAACTTGCAGTGATTTATGCTTTTAGGTTGGGCAGATGTTCTAAAAGTAAGGCAAGGTACAAATTTAGAAAAATCACTCAAGGATGCACGCATTAATACATCAAAATGACCTTCTTTCCAAACAGGATTCATACTCCCAATTTCAGAGATGTAAGTGGTCATAAGGTTAATAAATTTGTTGGAAGTTCTGGATCTGCATTGCAATTTTTTGTATGATGGGACGGTACAGGATTGTAAAAGGCAGGAACTTTTGTGCTAGGTTTTATGGACAAAAAAAATTGTTACAAAACATTGGCTGCAAATTGAAAGAGAGAAAGGAATAGACATTTTAGTATGCAGAGAATGACAGCTATAGAATGAAGATACTGTCGTTAAATGGTGGGTTTCATATTCATGGACATAAGGTGCCAGTGCACAAGAGATATCAATATATGGGAAAGAATGAACAATGAGAAATGAATGAAGTGAAAATTTGTAGTTAAGGTTGAAATGGAATTAATCAAGGTATTCTGCACCATGAGTTCAAAGCACAATACAACTTTCAGTTATCTACTGCCTTTAAAGAAGAACACAAGCTGCTTGAAATAATATGCTATTTGTGTGATTGTCATTCAGTTTTTAAGTAAAGAAAAACAAAAAAATGGATGCAATATTTCAAGCAATTAGCTCTTCTTCTGGTAGAAGCATATGGTAAGCCTTGTAAGTTTAATACTGAGATAGCTATTATTGGCCATCCTAGTTCCTTTTGACAGTTTTAACTAGACAGATTTTGTAAATGTAGAATGTGTGCTACTCTGATAATTGTAAATGAAAAATTCTATGTTTGTAGATCTCTGTAAATGCTTTGCAAAAAATGCTCCAGGAACTAAACTATCTTAATCTTCCCTCTTTTCCCTTTTCTTTCTCATTTGGCTGAGAGCACTTTCTCTCAGGAGTCAAAGAAGAAAACACTGCACTGGAACTTCCTGGTCCTGGCCTGTATTTATGCAACTTTGCAATATATTTCCTTTCTTGGCCTCTAAATTTTATTTTCATAAGATAACCTATAGTTTTAATCTCTTTTGAGTCTAACTTTCTATTTGTATGTCACAAACATTGTTTTTTATTTTTATTTTATTGCAGGTCAAGAATTATACAGTTTGATCCAGGAAGTATTTTTACATTCTTTCTTTCTCCCCCCCCCTCTAGTTTTTAATTGCTTCTGTTGTTAACAATTTTGAAACTCCAGACTTTGTTAAATTATGGTTACAGTAAAATTACAACTTCAGATGATTCCATCCCTCAACATTATAGCAGTGTAAGAGGACAAATGCCTTAAAAACTACAAACATGAGGACAGTTTCAGACAAACAGAAACATTTTGAAATTGAAAGGACTAAGTACTTTAATTCCATAATTATGGATTTCTAAAAACTGAAAGTTTTTGTACTAACATTGAATAACTTCTTATTTGTTACAGATTTTTAAAAAATACACTTTTGAAGCTAAGCACAATTTATTATTACATTTTAATTATAGAAATTTAGCTATTAATAATATTTAGCTTTCAAATATTTCCATACACACTATATGTAGAAATTCACAATCACAGAAGAGAATACTATGACTCTCACGTGGACTTTGTAAGAAATGTTTGAAGATTTTTTATTGTGAAAACAAATCTACTCATTTATAGTTTACATTCTGATATTCACAGTCATTAAGTAAAAGGCAACTTTTTAAGAGCTTTCTAATATAGATTAATATTATTATAATTGCATAGACATATGTAATTTTTACCCTATTAGCTGCAGTTACAACCTAAATAAAGCCATTTTTGTCCCCAACTCTATAGGGTTTCCAGATTATAATACTCTTCAAATCAAAGTTTCATCTATAACCTTGTCAACAACAATAACTTAGAAGAACAATGAAAACAGGCATATAATGAACATGATATTTTGCCTAACTATACCAAGCTCACCTACAAAGAAGGGGGTGTAAGTCTGTAGGGATGAATGAGTTAATGATGGTACAAATGAGCTCCGAGATCTTGGTGCCTTAAAGCTATCTGGCATTCACTTTCTCATGGTAAGGAAAAACTCTGAAAAAAAACCTTACCAGGAACTCCACATTATTAATTACAAATGCTACTACTATAACATGGAGGCGGTCACCTACAAGGATGAACAGTTATATAAAATGTTCACTATATCTTTGTTAATAAACATTTTTTGTTCATTTTGTAGCTTCTTGTATAGCTGTATGAAGCCTTTCCCCCCATTTTTCTCCTTTAGTAAATACATTATACTTTCTTTTACACCTATTTCTTATAAAACAGTTCTTCACTTTACTATTATAAAAATAACAGGTCTATTAAAACCATCTACTATGAGATGCAACTGATAAAAGTTGAACCATACCACATCAATAGTTATGCTAAGAGTAGCAATCACCAAATTGAGTGGATTTTCACTTCTATGATAGATATATATATAAATGATACAGTTTTTAAAATAAAAAAAATTAACTAGTTGAAATCAGCTAACCAATAAGGATGGAAGAAAGAGGGAAAATTAAAAGGAGTCCAATATCCCATGTCAAATGGTATGAATAGGTATCAAAAAATAATCAAACAACTATAATTACCCTAAATAATCATCTGTCAAAAAGTAATTACCAGAGGGTATAGCCATGGACTAATCATACACACATGTACTAATGATATGAAATAATTTCTTAAGGAGGTTGGTTTTTCATGGAGTGTCCCATATATCTATAAAAACTTTTAAAAAAGTACAATGGAATGGAAATGCATCCTAAGTGCTTAACTTCAATATAACAAAAAACTATAAATTGCATGATGCTTAAGAATTCTAATTATAAGAAAATCTTCTAAAATTGGAAATAACAAGAGTCCTTTTACATTCTATTAAAAAGCATATGAAGAAAAGAGTAAATATAGCAATATGCAGTTTATAGATAACTTAATTCAATCAAATGAAAACATAATGCATTAAGAATCTCAAAAAAATTGTGATCTTACCTTTGTATTTTGGTACAAAATTCTGAATATCATCAGGAATGTTTTGGTAGAAGTTCAGCTCTCTTGAATTAAGTGGCTTGCATATTGTTCTCTCATTCAACAACAGCAAGCGTGTGTGACCACCAACCTAAATTTCATCAAAGAATTCTTTTAAGTACAGTACTTTCTGAATAATGTAACTGAGATCTCACATAAAATAGTTTCAGAAATAAACCGACTGAAAGAAAAAAAAAATTAATAAAAATCCACCCATATCAATGAATGGATGCTCACTAAGCAAATCTCTCTCTCTGTGCTCTGCCCCCTCACGGATATTTGGAGAGCATGTTCAACCTAGAAGGCAAATAACTCCAGTTTAAATAGCACTTCCAACATAATGTTTCAAATAAATGCCTATGGTTTTGAAAAAGAAACCCAAAATTTGTACAACTTTAAGATTGTTAGCCAGTGGTTATCTACATTACAGTATAACACACAAGGATATCTTGGAAAATAAAATGGATGAAGTAGCACAGAGACATCCAGGTATCAAATTTCCACTTATTCCTCTGATCAGTATGTTTCATTAATACTAATGAAATTCGAGTGAAACTTACCTGTTCTTTCAATAATTTCTATCTCAACATTAATGAAAATTTTATAATAATTTTTACTTCATTATAAGTGAAGATTTAACAAAGTAGCATGCAATTAATATTATACATTACTCTCATTATTTGAGAGCTTTCTCCTCGATGGATTCCTGAGTTTAAAAAATGTGAAACATTAAATATCATTAGATCCCTAAAAAAATAAATATTATTCTGATTATAATGGTGTTAATAGTAAAATATTAAAAACTGGCTGTTATTCAATGCTCTGCTTTTTGGATAATCCATTAGAACTTTTGCTGTCCAGTATAATGAATTTTAAAACTACAAAATATTCATAATCTCAAGTGATCCTCTCACTTACTTATACAGGAAGAGCCGTTGAAGAGTCCTACAATTTAGATCAGCCAATCAGCAAATTGCTAAAATTCCTTATGCAGCATGCATAACACCATTCTCTCTTCCAATCAGTTACGAGCGGGATTCAACAGAATCGAGCAGTTATGTTGTGCAGTCGAGAGTGAATATCATTAAATGGTGCAGTAGTGTTGTGAAATGAGATATTTACTGTGTTATATATTCTCTTCATGGAGTGCATTAGATACAAATAGTCATGCAGCAAATTATAAGACAGGAATTAGCTGTAAATTTCCTGTCAGCCCAGTTCAGACAAGAAAAACAATAAGTCAGTACAGAAGCTTCATGAAACAGGTTCCGCAACTGATTGGAAAAATAACGAAGATTGCTCATATCCATGACTGAATTGTGCCATATTTGGTCTCAGAATTACTGACCCTGGTTTACAGCTTCTTCATTTTCCAGGTCTTATACAGTTAGTGAATATCTTTGGGGGATAATCAAAAATTAAAATAGAGCATAATCAATAAATTGTACTTATGAAGCTGATAATAAATCCTACACTTATGTATTCAACTTGTTTACTCTAAACTAAAGATATTCAGGAATATTCACTCGCATCTTCAGTTGTTCACCAACTATGTTACTCGAAATGGTGCCTGTATACCTGAACGCTCCTGTGGTGGTTACTGGTGGTTGTAGTAGGAGCTTGCAGAGTTCATCCATAGGAGGAAAATCCAAGTTCATTAAGTTTTCTTTATTTTTTAATATGAAATTTTTTTCCCAAGTGGATAGTTTCATCTGGTTGTTAAGTTGTTTCATCAGATTAATCTCTAATTTAATTTTATGATTTTTGGGAAAAAATGTTCATCAAAAAATATATTTATAAAAAACTTAATTTTCCTCCTATAGATGAACTCAGCAAGTTCTTACTACAACCACCATAGGAGCATCCAGGTATTCAGCCACCATTTCCAGTAACAGTAGTCTGTCAACAACTGAAGGTGGGAATGACTGCTCCCAAAACATGTCCTAGTTTTATGTAAGTTAAGTAGAGTAAACAAGTTCAATAATAAGAGTTAGGCTCATTAGTGATGAGGATTTGATGTGTATCAGTGATAATTTCCCAAGATGATGTGGATTATGCAACAGGAAAAATGGGCAACATTTTCAGCATCTGCTGTATGGACAGTGGATACCTAAATTCCTTAAATTTGATATGCTGTAACTAAGTTTAAAATAGTGAAGCACTTGAGCACTGCAGGATGCAGTGGTAACATCAGAATTATGTGCCAGGACTTTTAAACTGTTCTCACTAAACCATGAAGCAATTGAGTTTGGTGTTCCCCTAAATACTAAAACACTCAATAGCAAAGAGTATATATGAAGGGATCTGCAACTAACATAATCTAATTATTAAACCTGTCTCTCTTTTGACAATTATTTCTTAAATGTTTGAAAACGTTATGTACAACAGACTTATTGATTCCTGAGCAGTGGATATAGAAAAGCACAATTCCCTTTTCATTTAACAGATAAAATACTAAAAGCCTTGAATACACACAAAAAAAAAATTAGAAAGTATTTATTATGCTTTATCAAAGGCCTTTGAGTGTGTACATTATATTTACAAAACAGAAAGTAGAAATAAAATCTTTAATTTTACACAGAAGTAGCTTTAGAAAAACTGTTAGACATTATGTCCCTCAAGAATTAATTTTTCACTCACTCCAATATCTTAGTTAATATCAATAATATTGCTGTGCAAATACTTTAATTGCACACATTAGCATCATGATATCCAATAAATATTTCAATGGTGTAATTATACTGATGAGCAGTTGCAGCAAATAACTAAATATAACAGATTTGAAAAGTTTCATTACTAAGTTAATAAGTTGCAGAATATAGCACTAAATATCAAGTATTCCAGTCAGCCATCTGCTGCCAAGGTAAATGGCCACATGAAATAGAACAAGAAGCTGTAAATCCTATTTCAAGCATAGTATCCTTACCTTACCTAATCTGTTTATATCCAGAAACTGTGTTTTGTCAATAACAACATTCACTATTTTAATAGAAATAACTTTGTTCATAACTACTCCACTTGAATAACTAATAAGATACGCTAAAGACTTCAAGAACAAGAAAAAGTTCAATACTACACAAAGTAATACATAGGTACAATTTAATGGCAAATGTAATAAATAATAATTATAACCAAACAAAGTTTGGGAAATATGTTAAGAAATGTTTAATTGATCAACGTTTCTACAGTATACAGGAGTATTTTGAGTAACTTTGCTCACTATATTTAAAAAGGAATTAAATGCTCGTTATGCCTGTTGACACTTACTATAAAGCACACACATTTTGTATTGAACAATTGTACAAATATTGTTAGTTTTCCTTATTTTCTCTATTGGTAATTTTTTTCTCTTTACTGACAAGTAAATCAGTAAACTGGTTTTACAGTTTTACAGTATCAACATGAATTAAATTTACATAAATCAACTAGGAAGGTATCTATTCATACTTCAAAACAAGTGTAAGATTAATTGATATCACTGTATGATTCAGTTGAACTACACACTCTTAAAGCTTCACTTACTTTTCATAAATGTATGGAACCGGTTTCGAGAACATTTTGTTCCCATCTTCAGCCATGCTAAAGTTGAAGTGAAGCTTTAAGAGTGTGTAGTTCAACTGAATCATACAATGATATCAATTAATATGATTGGCTTCACTGTGCAAGTTCCAATTTACATTCAAGTGTAAGATGTTCCAATTAACATTTTAGTTTGTAATATGCTTGATAAAGGCTTTTAACATAAAGCAATACTGGCCCAAAATTCTGAAGGCTTTTTACAATGACTAAAACTGAATAAATGGTTACAATTCCTCTCAAAACTTTTGTCTGATGTAATGGTTGTAGTTTTAGTTAGCATTAATCTTCCTTTTTCCAAATAATATCAATTTACTTATATATTATTTATTTAGTAGGTACATTACAAGTTTAATTAACCTCATTATTTTGCTTTCAAATAACTCTTACGTATTTTAACATATTCATTTGTTTGCTATATTTCTAGGCACTATTGTAGCATTAATGGTTATAACACAATACTGTTGGACTTTATCAACATATGTATTTAAAACTGGTTGAATGGAAGATAAGGCCTTATGGTCTAAACTCTACCAGTAAAAATAAAACAAATAAAGAGAATCTCCTACTTTATCAATCCATAATCTTGCCACTCAAGATGGTATTTCAGGTGTCAAATGCCTACTGAGGTTTTGCTTAAAGTGCATTAGCAACTGACTTTATTATTATGTAAATTTAATTTAGTATGCTGCAGCCACTGACACAAGAGAGGAAGCATGGAGGGCGAGTGTAGATTCCCCACCCGCTGTAAGTGCTGTGGTGTGTCCACTACTCTGTTGAGATGCTAGAGCAATCCTGTAGTGATAGATTATGTTAGCGATGCATATACGACATACGTACAGACTACTTTTCTGTCACTGTTATGCCTTACAGCACTAATCATACCAATATGTATTATTGCATATTATCAGAATTTATTCTGATTTTTCAGTCAATGAATGGACAACATTTTGAGAAATTCTAGGAGGAATGTTAGCAAAGTTTATACATAAAGAAGAATTTAAATTCCTGTCTGTAAGCTAGGAATGGAGAGCAGATTGTCATATTCACATGGGAAATTACCACACGCAAGCACACACACCATACACATATATAAAAACAAAATTAGCTCCTTTTATAGCCAATGTATGATATTTTGATGGAATTGAAAGCTTATAAAGCTCTTTTCCTCTAAAGGATAAATACAGATCACATAGTAATGCCTGTGGTGCCTCAGTAGCAAAAATGGGTGTTAAACACTAATAAAAAAAAAAATCACATAGTTAGAAAACCATTTCAGGTTGGTTAGCTCCATAAGTCCACTCAGCAAGGCCAAGATTCGTGTTAAATAGACTTTGAAATACTATGAAGTATTTATCCAAATTGCTAATATCTTTGAACCTTCTCTGGAATTATATTTGTAAATTTATAACATCATCTATGTATCACTGTAGTCATATGTATCGAGGGAATGTGCTATTGCATGTTAAAACCATCATAGCTTTTTATATATTGTAATGAAATTTTTACCAGATATTTCTAACAGTAGTGTAAGGCTCTGTGCCAAATTTCAACTTTTCCATTTTGAAAATTAAAAAGAATAAAATACTTTCTAAAAAAAATATTCAGTCTATTAAGAAATAATGTTTTAAAGTCATGAAAGAACATTTTTAGTTCCTCTTTATCTTACAACTTTGCAGAATATTTGTCCATGGAATTGTGCATTAATTTTGCCATGTATTTTCTTATGTAGAATAACCACTTTTTCCCCCATAGTATTTGTCCTTTTCTTTTGTGGTGTTGCAAATAAAAATTATTTTCTAAAAATATATTTATGTTACAGCCAAATTAATATGCAGTTTCTTGCATTCTATTATATATTGTTTTAACATGTGGTAAAAAAAAGTTCATGTCAGTATTTCCATAGTTTTCTACAAAAATGATTTCAAATGTCAAAAAATGCAGAAAATCAAGATTAAAAGTTTAATATGCACATTTTCAGAAACTGAAGAGCTACATATCTTTAAAATTTCCCTGCACCATAACTGGAACCCTCCTGAATTTTAGCGGCTCCTTCCCTGGCTTTAGCTACCTTACACAGCCACTTGCTGCCAATTAAGCGCATTGGATATTTAAAGGGATTGAGCATTAGAGCACTAATTATGTAAAACTTGGTACAATTATTTTTCATAATCCAGTAAATTTTATGGTGGAAAAATTGAAAACTGTAAAAACTAACAGTTTCAGCCCAAATTTAGATATGTATCCCCTTACGGCCTGCAAGTAAAGGGAAGTGAAAAAGTCCTTTATTACATAGTTACTGTTTCCATAACTCAGGTTTCATTTTAAATGCTCGCACTGCATCCCACATGTGAGTGATGAAGTTCTTTACCCTGTAGCTGTGTGTTTAAGCAGTAGAGTTGATCTATAATATCAGTCAAAAAAGCAAGATCCTATATCCAAGATGGACCATTTAAATGTCTTACAGATATGCCTTTAGTTTCCATGAAATTTGCACAATGTTTTTTCAATTGAAAAAATTATTTTAGAGTTATCCCTCTGCTAAGTCATTAGACATTGAAATAGGGAATTTCTGAAAAAGCTGCAGTACTTCTAATTTTGTTGACAGTATTAATAACAATTTTCATTGTATTCTCCATGGAAATGGACTTTGCCACAAGGCCTTTTGGTGAATAATGGAATGATGCATTAATACATCATTTACTTTTCAAACTTTGAAAGTTTGACTTGCCTACTTAAATCTTTATGTTTACTGATCGATGATTTTTCACCATCACTTGCCACACACTAGTTTTTCCCCTGGCAATCTCCATTTATCAATACAATCTAACACATTAATAATCTCTTCTGAGTCATCGTTTAACAGCTGATGATGTGGACGATAGTTCCACGAAACATATGTCCTGAGTAAATATCGTTATGAAACCATAAAGAGTGTTTTAAACATTCAACTCAGAAGGGAATATTAATGGGTGTTTCACTGTGTTTGATTCCAAATTGAATTAATATTACAATCTATGACAGTTTTAAAAATATCCCAGCCTTTAGCAGTATTGTGAAGTAGCACTAAAACTAACAACTCCTAAGTAATTCTCAAATTCCCTGTCACACACCTTACAAATATTGCTAACTGGGCCACATCAGTATATATACTGCAATACAGTAAAATAAAGTTCTGACAAAGACTCTTTAAGTGTTCTTCCATATCACAAGTAAGAATCTATATCCTTCTGGTGACTTAACGCTCTAACAGAGGAATTCTTTCAAACATTTCAGTTTTTCCAGGAAACAGTTTCTGATCCCTAAGTAAACATCTTAAGTCACCATCAGAAAAGTATTTGGAAGAATATGCTATTTCACATATTCTACCTTCTAATGTAGTAATTATGATTTGAATGGTCTTGAAGTTCTATATTGAAGGCTTTCAACAAATCTATATTTAGTATTTCTGATGTCATCTGAAACGTATATAGCAAAGCTTAAGATATAAATACATACCAATTAGCTTTAGACCTAATCTAGATACGAATACTTTGTAAACAAGCAATGAAAGAGAAATAAGCCTATAAAATGTGCATACCTTTCAAATCCAATAATTATGCAAAAGTTTTGTAGTGTCTTCATGCATTGTATGCTTTTACATTTGTCATAAAGTTGTTTTTTTTTTTTTAATATACACAATGCATGCTGCTATACTTATACGATATCATTAATGATATATCGTATATCATGAAATAATCATTCTCCCATTCTGTTGAAATTTTCAATATTTTCTTTTACAAGAGCCATCAATTTTCCATTGCTCTATTACTTATGTGGGGTAGTAAACAAAGGCACTATACATACCTGAGGAGTGGGGGGATACCCGTGATGTGCTTGATTCCCATGGCTGGTGCACTGAACTGCCACTCCACAATTTAATTCAGAACACAGAATATTTGCTTATGTAAAACAGAATCATGTACAGCATATGTTGGCTATTTGTAATAATTTTCCTGTTGTTCCAGTTCATAAAGATACTGTATGAAAACTTGTTCTTAGATTTAAGAGATGAAATTCCTAGCCAAAAACAACTGTAATTTTAATGGAAATGATAACATTTAAATGCTCTCCAAAGAAATCATAGCAAACAGGCATTTCAAAAAGCTCAGCCCATGCAGTTACTGAACTGCTAAAATTAAAACCTAAAAGAGTTTTTTTTTTCAATATTAATTAAATTTAAAATCTAACAGAAGTACATATTATCTCCTTTGAGTTGACAATTTGCAAAAAGTACTTCCTAGCTTCACTTAAGATTTTATCAGGATATGTTCCATGAACCTTCGCCCATACCCTCAGGAATTTTTATTGGAATTGACTTAGTTGATGCTGATGCGACTTTGATGGCCTTCCTTACAAAGTTGTTGTAGCCCAGGAATTACAACCATGGACAATATTTTATAATTATGATTTGTGGAACACAGATGACTGCAGTTCATAATTTTCTCCAATTAGGCTTTGTTTCATTTACATGGTTAGCTTTTTTAAAAACTATATAAGGAACTATAAACACTAATGTAATAAATTTGTTCACACTAACTCAATTCACTTACATAAAAACTGGACATGTGTTTCGGGAGTGATACCTCCCATCTTCAGCCTGTTGACTAACTGTTGTTAGAAGTGGTAGCTAGGTCCCTTGATGTTCTTGTGGCGGCACCTGTTGGTTCTTAGGAGCTTGCTGGGTTTGTCCATTGGAGGGAAATTGAAATTCATTAAGTTTTTCTTGTTCTTCACAATGAAAATTTTTAGTTCTATTGGGTTGTGAAGTTGTTTCAGTAGTTTCATCTCTGGTTTAATTTCATGGTTTTTATTCCAAAAGTGCGCTGCTATTGCTGATTTATCAACCTGTTTTCAGCGAATATTTCAAAAGTGTTCTTTTTTCCAGATTTCCAAATTCCTCTTCGTTTTTCCAATGTATTTTTATCACACTCTGCACATTTTATTTCATAAATACCTGACTTTTGTTCTGTTGGTATGTTGTCCTTTACTTTGCAACCTAATAAGTTCTTTATATTAAAATTGTTCTTTGAATATCTTTTTGAATTTTTTGTGGTAAACTGGGTGGTATGTGAAACTTTTGAATTTGTACCTTTCCTTTGCTGTATTTAGTGTGGAAACATCTCTTATAGCTTAGTGTTTTTTTTTTAATTTATTGATTCAATAAATCAATATTTAGCAGATGTGTCTTTGCTGTGCCTCTTAGTTTCTGCTATCTTTATGATCTGTAGGTATTCCATTTTGTACTCTGTTTCTGTGAGTGGAATGTTAATTAAACTGTGTGCTAAACTATAAAACACTGCATATTTATGTGCAATGGGGTTAAAATTGTCATTTTTTATGTAATTTTCTGTGTGAGTATCTTTTCTATGAATTCTATAGGTAAGACAGTCTCCATTTCTTTCTTCCTCTATGGTGAACTTTATAGATTTGTGTTGCAAATTCAGAAGTTTAAGTGCATCTGTTATATGTTTTTTGGGAATTGTTGCAAATATGTCATTCACATACATACTATACCATGTTTTGAAGATTAGAGGAAAGGCTTTGGTGATATGTATTTCAAACGAACTCATAATAAAATTGCTAAAACTGAAGATAGGGGTTTTCCCATAGCTAGTCCCGAGACTTGTTGGTAATATTTTTTGTTGAAAATGAAGGAATTTTGTTCAATGCAAATGTTAGTAAGTTTTATTAAGTCTTCAATTTCTTGTGCTTCTATGTAAGTGGAGTTAATGTAAACAAGTTTATTACATTAGTGTTTATATATATATATATATATATATATATATATATATATACCATTCCATTATCAACAGCTTCAGTATATAAGGAACTATCACTGTGAAGCCAATTGTATAATTAAAAACATTTGGGTTATGTGGACTTAAACACTCTTAACCTGTCGTCTAACACATTCTTATGCTTCACTTACTTTTAAATATGGTGGGACTGGTTTTGAAGAGAGATCCTCTCAAACTTCAACCAATTTGACACAGATTATGGATAAATTTTAATACTGGTATCCGGTTTCAACCCAGGTGCATGACTGGCAGATGACCGATTAGAATGTCCTGTACTTGGTATATATTTCTTATTTCCATTCTATATTATCCTATCCTAATGTTCTGCAGAAATTCCTCAGTTACCAGAAGAGTGTTCCAACATTATTGCTAATGCTCATTTTGTTGCAACTTTCTTAAAAAAAAATTCATAATTACAAAAACAAAAAATATATTCAACTGCTTTTAACTCAGCAAAAAGTTGGTCTTTACATTTGCTCTTTAAAACTAAGACACAGATGTATTATCTTTACTACAACCATTACCAATGTCACTGATGGACATATTATTCACCTAATGGCAATATCAAACCACTATTCCTTACCAAGAATGTTGATTTGGGCTTTAAGTATGTTGACAACTGCTAATGCTTGTCATCTATGGAGCTTCTACAAATTTACCTTCTTTTTTACGACACCAAGTATTTAATAGCTTGAACCATGTATTGTGAAGCAAGTTACTACATAATGCAGATGCATTGCATATACATATATCACATTACCATACACAGATATAATTTAATTATAAACCACAGAGAACTTAAAACATGAGGATTGCAAATGTTATATGCAGTTTAATTTAAATCAATAAAAAATTACACCAAAATATATTTTGCAGCTGTTATATTCTAAACTCTGAGTAATTGAAGCTCAGTTCATACCTGGTTTTTAAGAGGCAAAAGTGAGACCTCATCATCGCTGATCCCTGGAGCTGGACATAAGAAATGTTGATTTGATGCTGCTCCATAGTGTTCAGACTCTCCCATGCCCCAGCCTCCAAGAAGGTACACCATCCCCTCGCCTCTGTGAAACTCGCTGCCACAAAGCTTGTAGCATGCAATATTAACAGCCCACCTCCTGAAACACCAAAACCAAGTTACACACTTTCAGATAAACTTCAAACAATGCCACACTAAGCATAGCTGTTGACTGTACATGAATATTCTATATCCGCCAATTAGAAAACTATTTCTGATGAAGCAAATATAGCAATATAATGGCCTTTAAACCATCATTCCACTACCACGGTTAATGCGACAATTCAGTTAAAAAGAATTAAGAGCAATCAAAGTTACATGACATAACAAAAAAATTATTAGCTGTTTCATTGTAATGATATGCTTATTTAAGTTAGGGGGACTTCAAAGAAATAAAGTTCCCTTTTACTGAACCAGAACATTAAAAATATACCTATATTGATATAAAGAAACAGAAATGTCACACTAGTAATATGTGGAATAATGGTTGGAAAGGAAAAATCAGTCATGAAAAAATTTGAGTCACGGCTAGGATTTGAACTGCAGCTATTCAACCTTCTGTGCTGATGCTTTAACCATTTGAGCTATCATGTCCTCTAAGTATTGAACCATCTCTACTGAGCATGCCACCTGATAAAACTAATATTTGCTAAGCTACCATATCCTTCAAGCATGAAACCACTTATATTGATCATGCCACCCGATAAAACTAATATTTGTAAGCCACATCCAAGAAATTAAGAAGCCTTGCACATCAATAATGTAATATAACTACCATGGACACAAGAGAGTTTGAAATATGTACAGTTATCCTCAAAAAGGTTAACACATTTACCTAAATTAACAATGCTGCTTATTTTCGTTTCATCACTACAACATAACAAATGTCAAACTTTTACATAAGAATTCAATTTAGTAAATAACAAAAAAGCACAGTGAATAATATTCTAAAGATACTAGAACACTTCATAAGGATGACGTGTCATCAAACAAAAGATGGCATTTTTTTAAGTGTTTAATGCCAGTTTTTACTAATGAGGTACCACAGACAGTGGACATTGGTGATACATGAAATGAAAGGATAAATTGGGAAAGGAACATTTTTTAAGGAAAGATGCATTCCAGGTCTAAGTTTTAGGGCAGGAATCGACCTCAGATCTCCTGCTCACGAGAGACTCCATGTCTCAACCACAGTCACCATGGCAATAAAGAGAGGACTGTAAATGTAAACAAAACATAAATCTGGATAGTGCTTCTGGATTTATTTATTTATACTGGCAGAGTTAAGGTCTTAGGGCCTTTTCTTCCACTCCATCAGTCTTATATTGATATACAAACATATTAAATTATAACATTAGTTAAAAACTAAAAGAGAAATGGATAATAGTAACTATAAACACAATACATGAGTTAGTCATTGTCAATAAATACAGATCATATTTAGTAGTTACATAAACATTAAGTGAAATAGATGGAAATATATGGCTACTAAAATGAGCATATTATAATATTTTGTTTTAAATCTAAATCTCATATAGGTTTTTGTTAATAAAGTGCTTAAACTATTTACAAATTATTCAATTAAATAGATGAAAATATATGGCTACTAAAATGAGCATATTATAATATTTTGTTTTAAAGCTAAATCTCATATAGGCTTTTGTTAATAAAGTGCTTAAAGTATTTACAAATTATTCAATTGAATAAAAACAATGTTGTAATAACAATTCATTCACTTTGCATTTACATAAAGCTTCTAAGATGGTATGTTTAACATTATTAGATAGCTTGTATAATATAATTCCACAATGTCTTATGCTTTTGCTAAATAATGAAGTATTATGTGCAATTATACTCAGTTTATGGCTATTTCTTGTGTAATAGCTATGCTTTTCACAGTTAGTCCTAAAATATACCAAATGTTTTCTAACAAAGGCCATGACTTCTGATATAAATAAGCAAGGAAGTGGTAATATGTGGAGTTTTCGGAATAAATTGTTAGAGGAATCCCTTTGTTAATTTCCCATTATTAATTGCTCATTTTTTAATTTAGAAAATTATATTTTCTTCATTGATGTTACCCCAAAATATCACACCAAATTTTAATAAACTATTAAAATGTGCAAAGTATAGATTGCTTAAAGTATTCAAGTTTGCAATATTTTAGATAGATCTAAACATAAAACAAAGCTGACTTAACTTAGATCACATTTTTCATGCATGCTCCATTTTAGATGTTTATAATCCATACACCCAGAGATTTAGAGTGAACCAATTCATTTTCTAATTTTAGGTTCAGTACAGTGAGAAGTTAACAGTGTTACTGCATTCCATTTCTCTGTTTGCTATGGTTCAAAGATTTAATGTCAAATTACATTATTTAAAACCAATGAAATTTATTTGCAAACAGTAACTTTACATTATTTTCTGCACGCATTTTCATCATAATTCTTATTAATACAGTCCTAATGGAACTGTTAAACTATACATTTATGATTTTTATGCTATCTTTTCATGCAGCATTTCAATGATGTTTTTACGTGTGGTTATAATTTAGCTTTGCCTTAGGGATTATGGGTTGCTCACTTGTTAAATGTTCTAACCAGTTTTGTTGCTATTTGGAGATGTAGTTAGAAAAAATGGGCCCAACTTCAAGTTCTTGTAACACATTAGTGCTCTTCAAAATTCAATTTGGTGTATCCTCTTGTCCTATACATAAAATTTGTCTGGGCTGTTAATCTGAGTAAGTCTTTTTTCCTCAGGGTCCAGATTTCACTCCCTTAGTAAACCACCATTCTAGCTAAAATGTTATGTGGGTGAAAAAAAGGTAAACTTCAATTAATAATAATTTTAAAACTCTTTAATGATGTCCATGGACTCATTAATTTTGATCATTTTCTCTAATAAATCAAAATCTTTAAAAATTGAAAATTTAATATCCATAACATTAATTTACCTTGTTTTTGTTATTCTTATTTGAGTAAATTTTATTTTAAATTGGATATTTACCACAAAAAAAAATCAGGAGAGATTTCTATATTATAATTTCAAATATTTGCATTTCCGAAATTTCACAATAGAAGTAATATAAATAAGTGATGAATATAAGTTGAGAAATTTCTCATCCCTCCCTTGGCTTCCATGTTGATTTTTCACTATTATGACATTGCCTTAATTTTCAATCAATTAGATTTTTATTGTATAAATTGTAATTATTGTAGAATATCTTATGAGTGAATATTTAATAATGTATTTCCATTGACTTTGCCAATGCTTTTATAAAATTAATATGGGCTAGTAAACACTTTGATATAATTTAACTCTTGACATTTCTTCGTTAAAAAATGTTTGGTAAGAAGCTTCTATTACCACAAGATATAAATAATTCATTTTTTCTTGGCCTAAAATATTTTTAATTATTCTGATAATTTAATTTTGATAATGTTAGCATAAATTATATAATTAATATTTAGTTTTTTTAAGCACGAAGATGAATATACAATACTTTTCTCATAAATGACAATAAAAGTATAGCCACCTTGAAAGTCTTTGAATGAAAGAAAAAAGGAGGGGGGAGAGAAAAAGACAAACATGTAATCTTTACAATCTGATTTAATCATGGAAGGATGCAGAGTATGAATCTGAGCATTTTGCATTGATGATACCCACAAACTTCCACATTTGTATGATAGATGTAAATCACCTAAATAGGGCTAACTTTACTGTTGAATTCTACAGGCAAACAGCAGCTTTCGCTCCTTATTGCTGACAGAATCAAGGATAAGATTCCTGTTATCAATAGTTCAAGGTCCCACACTAAAGACACCTGATCCAGGCCAGAAATTCATCAAGCCAAACTTAATAGCAGTAAATGTTAAGTCAAATGACAATCCTGTCAATGATGACTGCACAGATAATGAAATAAAATTAAAGAGTATTCAGCAAGCAATAAACAATCTTTATATATTTCATCAAAACATTAGAGGACTGAAAAGTGAAACACATGAATTATTACACCGATTAATTTGTGATAGTGTAAAACCACATATTATCTGCCTATCTGAACATCATTTGAAACAACAGGAATTATCACAATTGTCATTACATGGTTGTTGTTTGGGAGCAGAAGCCTCAAGGAAAAAACATAATAACAGAGGAGTTTGCATTTATATCAGGCTGATGCACCACATAAAACATTAGACATATAAAAATTTAGTTCAGATCAGGACATTGAATTATGGACAATCCAACTGGATAGCAAAAATACAAAAATAATTTTAATTGCTATTTATTGCTCACCATTATAGGAAACTTTGAAACTTTCTTGATGAAACCCGAAGAGACCTTAATATTTAGGGGACCTAAATATTGATTACTTAATGCCAAGTGTTAAAATGAATCGAGTGAATTCCCTTATTAATGCATATAATATGGTGCTATATACAATTAACTTTCCCACCATGATTGATAAAAACTCTAGGACAGCAATAGATAATATATTTGTAAATTCAGATAAACTAATCACATTCTTTGTCTCCATTGATCAATGGTCTCTTTGACCATGGTGCAAGGATTCTACAATAAAACTGAAAGAATGTTATAGATAGATCAACTATAGAGATATTAATGATGCAAACCTCAATAAAATGGTGAAGACACTTCAACAAGAATCGTGGAATAGTGTCTTCAGTGCAAATGATGTTAACAGTAAATTCAACAATTTTTTTATGTTTTTAAATTGCATTTTGAAGCATATTTCCCACCAAAAATTAAATAAAGAGAGTTATAATATGGGGAGAGAATGATTATCCCAAGGAATTAAAAAAAAATCTTGTCAACATAAAAGACAATTATATAATGTGCTAAGTTCAGTAAAGACACTAAAATAAAAATACATTTTAAAAAGTATTTGAAGATACTTAGGAAAGTCATAAAAGCAGCAAAAGGCCTCCATTATCAAATATCAGTCAGTCAAAAAAAGCAAATAAAAACTGCCTAGAATATAATAAAACAAGAAGCAGGCAAAAATTTGCAAAAGATGATGCAGTAATCTTAAGCATTAACAAAGATGTAGAAAATGTGTTTAATGATTACTTTCTTAAAGTAACAAAAAAATTTAATTTATAATTGGTGATAAAAGAGATGATTAAGGATTTTACAATTATCAATTCCCGTCAATAATAATGAATTCAAACCCATGTACCACTACTCCACTAGAAATCAGTAATAGAAAACTAAAATCAAAAAACTGTTCTGGCTATGATGAGATGAACAGCAAATCATAAAGGCCTATGCAAAGGGAATTAGTATCCCCCTTAGTCACTTGTGTAATAATCATTAACATTGGGTGTATTTTCTGAGAGCCTGAAATATTCAATAGTGATGCCTCTGTTCAAAAAGGGAGAAAAGATAAATTTTAGAACTATAGCTATTTCACCTACATTTTCTAAGATTTTGAGAAAGTAATGTACAATAGGCTTTACCATTACCTTGAAAGTAACAATATTCTAGTTAGTGATCAGTTTGGCTTTAGAAAAAGAATTTCAACAGAAAATACAATCTTTAAACTCACTAATGAAATTTTAACTGCATTTAATGAAAGGGTACATGTATGAGGAATATTTTGTGACTTAGCAAACACTTTCAACTGTGCCAATCATGAAATTCTGATAGATAAATTAGCTTTCTACAGAATAAAAAACCAACATTTTATATGGTTTATATTTAAATTGACACAATAAAACAAAAAGAGTAATAATAAATTGTCCCTTTAAAAATGAAAACAATGCATCAGAGTGTGGAATGTTTAACCATGGAGTGCCTAAAGGATCTGTTCTAGGCCCTCTTCTTTTTCTGATATATATATAAATGATCTCTAACTTATCTATCCAAGATGTAGGAAAAACTGTTCTATTTGCAGATGACAAAAGCATATTGAAAATAGAAATAACCTTAATAATTGTATCATTAAACTAAATCTGGTTCTAAGTTCTTTGTGTGTATGATTTAAAGCAAACAAATTGTCCCTAAATCTAGATAAAACAAATGTTATGGAATTCACCATTCACAGAGCTCTAGCTCCACAATTACACATAGGATATTATAATAGTGTACTTTCACAAACCAAATATGTTAAATTCCTTGGTTAAATAACTGATAACCAACTGAATTGGAAAGATCACATTGATCTTATCATACCTAAATTAGCAATGCATGCTATGCAATATGTTCATTAGTAATGTTGGGGTATATTAAGACTTTAAAACTAGTTTATTATGCTTATTTCAACTTAATACTGAAATATGGTATAATATTTTAGGGAAATTCAGTTAAAAGTGAACACGTCTTTCTGTTATGGAAAAAAAGTCATACCAATAATTGCTGGTACCCATAGCAGACATTAATGTCGAAACCTCTCTAGGTAATTTGAAATTTTAACTCTTCCTTGTGAATATATATTATCCCTCATGAGCTTTTATATAAGAAATAAAGAAAAATTTGTTCAAAATAAAAATATACATGGCAAGATTACTAGACAAAAATAAATCTACATAAGCCGGCTTCAGCACTTTCCTGCCATCAAAAAGGTGTTTATTATGAATGCATTTTAGTACAAAATGCTCTTTCCTCTAGCCTAAAAGCCTTAAGAAACAATGATAATTCCTTTAAATATACTCTTAGAAAATACCCATGTAAAAAGGCCTATTACTCTGTAAAGGAATATATGAGTGACAGTATTATACTGCACAATATATCAATGTATCTGCAAACATGTATATAGTGAAATTTGAATGATTAAGTGACTTGTCTGTTTTGTTCTAGGTGTTCTTTTTCATTTTTATTGTAACTATTTATGTAGATGTAGACAAACTTTTGTAAATGTGCATTACATGCTACTGTGGTAATTGTATATGACAAGTTCTATGTTCGTAGGTCCCTGTGACTGCTTTGCGAACTCACTGAATGCTCCAGGAATTAAACTAAACATATGTGAACCTAAATATGCAGGAGGAAACAATCATATGCTTATAATGATTTAATAAACACTGTATCCCAGAAATAAAAATTAAACATTATTTATGACAAGTTCTATGTTAGTGTTCTCTATGACGCTTCAAGAACTCACTGAATGCTCCAGGAACTAAACTAAACATAATGAAAAGACAAAGGCACTCCTACTGTCTTGAAACCACTTTTTAAAATAATCTCCACATTCCAGCTGAAACAGTTCAATACTTTGGAACTTGGGAAGGAAAATAATTTAGATTAAAATGAGAAGCAATAACCAACCACATTAAAATTATAAACAGAATGTGATCAAGCTTGTGCAGTCTATGCCAGAAATAATAAGATATAGAAGTGGACAAACCTGCCCATGAATAGTGTAAACTACAATGAATTTGTAGAAACATTAGTTAATATACTATTCATAGATTATATCAACCATACAAATGCCTACTCAAAAAGCTACAGACTCTACCAATAACTTTGCACAAGAGTAACAACAGTGCCTAACACAGTTAGTATTATGGCACTAAGTAATTATTTCTCATACAGTTTGCTTATATGGTATAATGTTACATGCATACAGACAAAATAAAATTAAGCTATTCTAAAAATGAACAATAAGTAAATATATTTCTGTAGCAGATGCTGCAATTATTTTAATAAATCACTTAATTCACCTTTCAGATCATTATGCATCATGTCACATTAATGACAAAAGATTTTTTTTTATTTATAATTGATTATAAATAGAGATTTGCACATACATCACAAACACCCTTTTCAAATAACATGAACTGGATAAACCAAAGGAGGTATTATCATCACAAATAATTCACAAAGCAGTAATAAAATAACTATTTAAAAGCTTAACACAAGGGGAAGGAGACAGGACATATGTTTTATTCTTCCTCATGACGTTTATGTGAAAAACAAACTTTTTGCTTCGTAGCTTTCTGGTAATATATGAGAGCACATATACTCCTCAAAATATTGCCATTATAGAATACAAAACTTAACCAACAACTATCTTCCGCCTTAAGGAAAGTAATTATTTAAATGGTTAACCTACAGCTCTATCTTCTTTCTTCCGCCTTAAGGAAAGTAATTATTTAAATGGTTAACCTACAGCTCTATCTTCTTTCTTCCGCCTTAAGGAAAGTAATTATTTAAATGGTTAACCTACAGCTCTATCTTCCGCCTTAAGGAAAACAATTATTTAAATGGTTAACTACGTCCATGAAAATAAATCAAGAATAATGACAAATATGTTACTTGAATATTACAAGCTACTATTATCCTCCCAAACTGTGAAAGTGCGCCGTAACAAGAAGTGATGTAAGAAGAGAAAACCTCCTCTTTACAGAAATAAAACAACTCCGTTTAACGAACACAAAAGAAAAGAAAACATCATATAAGACGTTTAAGGCACAAGGTGTGCCACAATTATCAGTGTATTACTTAACTACTTTCGTGTTATGGTTTTCATGCGATGCATAATGCTACATTCAGATGTCCTGAAATGAAATTGTCAAGAACTAATGAAACAGTTTCAAAACGAAATTGCAACATTAGCTAAATATTTAACTTTTCCACTTACAAGTACCGTTTTCAAGTATCTGCAAAACAAATGACTATTTACCTACCTTTTACCAATCAGCTGTTAAGAATGTTATATTCCGTGCACTTTCCACGTATTTCACAGCAATTTACTAGTCTTCCATAACACCAAAATTTATTAATGTGGATATTTTCGTTCATAAAACTAGGAATTATGCGCTGGAATGATATTAGTTCCAAACACAATAATAATGCATTACTATAATTTTCTTTTTCAGAAAAATGGCCGCCAGACACATAAAGGCTTCAATAGCATTAATCCTGGTAGTTGACACTTTAGACTGCTTTAGGGAGTGCTACACTAACATTTGGGAAATTACTAATAGCCTGAAAGTATTCGTATTACTGACAGCTTAGCTGTGGTAACCATTTGTTCCACTTTATCACTAAATATATTTACATATAACAGCATGAACCTTTTCTCTGCACAGCTCGATCATATGTTTCATTACGCATGCGCAATAATGCTCCTCTCCAGCTCTGTGAAGCCCACGCACTTCTGACGCGCAAAGACTATGACAGAATGACTGTACCAGCTGATTGATCACGTGGTCAAAAACAAAGCTCCTGATTCATGAATTACCAAGAGAAAGAGAGATGGAAAATGGCACGATGCATGTAAACATAGTGCATGCCATTCAATACCAATTGGGAACACCCTCATTCTTCACTCATTTGCCACTTAGGTTTGTGGTGGCTTTTCTGCACAATGATTTTTCAACTGATCAACTAAATGCGACTAAAAGGGCAAGAAAAATAATTTACAGAAATAGTTCGTATATGATTCCAGTTATTTATTTTCACCCGAAGCTTTTGGCGAAAGCATACAGACTTTTGTCTAGTTCACATGTTCACAATATAAAACACAATATTCAAGGAGCTACTTGCATGGAGACTGACGTTGAAGATCATATTTTCTTCTTCCTTTTGAAAATCGTAACTTAATTTCAGCTGAAAAATGAGAAGCGGTATCTTTTAAATAGCTTCTAAAAATGTACCTCAAAGTGCTACAACAGCATTATAATTTCCAGGAAATTATACAGAACCCTCCTTTTACTATTGCCACCTCCTTCATGTAAAAATCATATTTCCCAAATAGGACTTCATTTTCAAGAATAATAAAAAGAAGAATCTCTGAAAAGATTTAATGTTTAACAAAACGTTTAATGTTTTTCTTCTTGTCCCATGCTTTCTATTGCAGTTATGTACCAATAAAAATCTGACAAAGTAAGCTATTTTCAATCAATTTTATATAATTCAACATTATTCTTTAAGAAATTATGTTCCTCTAGGATTCCTCCACTGTTTGATGTCTTCTTGATATGTCTAACACATGTTTCATTTGATATTGTAGGCATCTATTGTTACAATCACCTTTAGCGCTGAGATGGGAATTTTATATTAATGATAATACTTTTCTATATGTACGGCATAACTTACAATTAAAATGTCGTTAAGTTTTTCGTGTAGTTTCGCAGATATCACAAATAGCCCTTACGATTTGTCACTCAACTAGGGAAAACTTGAATTTTTCATTGCAAAAACAAAACAAACGAAAGAAAATGTGAATAATTTCTGTAATTCCTATAGAGTTACGAAAAATCAACTGCATTAGTACTTGTATAATTTAACGGAACTAATGTTTATAATAAATCCAACTTGAAAGGTGCCTCTGAATTTTTTTTTTTTATTCAACAAATGGACTCTCATTTTTTTTTTTTTTTTTTTTTTTTTTTTTTTTTAAGTTTCGTTTATTGAAAGTGAATATATTTTTAAAAAGACATGCATACATATTTCTCATTTCTTTGTGAGTTTTTCTTTAGGCTTTTATGGCCGGAGTTGTTATTACTGAAATTAATCATAACCAGACTATTTAGCCTTGATCGCTGGTTTAAATGAATTAAAAAAAATCAGAGCTTTGCCGATGTTAGATCGGCACCATCAGTGGACTGAAAGTGTATAGAGAGGGAGAGATAACAGAACCGTTAGAAGTGGGAAGGGGTAGGAGTGGTGGGAGAGTTATGGCGCAGACGTTGTTTGTTGACCAGTAACGAATTCCAAGCCTTGCTTATTTCCAAATCTATGTCTTTGTTTACATTATCTGGATGATGTCTAAGAACTATTTTCTAGGCAGATAAAATACCCCATTGTTGCTGGATTTCTTTCTTTCTTTCTTTCTTTCCCTCTTTCTTTCTTTCTTTCCCTTAGGTTTTAAGGCTCCATCGATTTCTTTCTGGGGATAGTCATTTGCTTGCAAGGCTCTCTGGAAAAAATTAATTTCAACTTTTAGTCCCTAGGGTGGTAAAGTTTTTGGCTGGATGGATCAGTGTTTTAATTAGAGTTATTTCTGAGCTACTGATGCTTGGATCGTGCGCAGGTTTTCTGCAAACCTCGTGCCCTAGAGCGCTAGATGCCTTCCGTCGAACCATAAATCTAGTGTATCGTTTTTATTTGGCTAGAAGAGAGGCTTTTAGAAATATAGCAGCATAATACACATAATACAAGGGTTTTCAAATAAGCAATATTTGAAATTCTTTACTGGTCAACAAACAACGTTTGCGCCGTAACTCTCCTCCTCTCCCACTTCCAAAGGTTCTGTACCCCTCGCAAAATAACTGGGTAATGTTCAATTTCATTACTAACAAGCGAGCCAATTATCGTGCATACGTTAGGGTAGATATCAGCCTTTTTTAAATGCAATATTATAAAAAGTATAACAAAACCTATCTGCCTAAAGAGAGCACTAGGAATATTGCAATAGTGACCTTCTAGACTGCTATGTATACACTAGCAAGAGAAACCTTTGAGGAACTTAAATGCGATTATCACTTACCATCTACACGGGCTTATAAAGAATTGTCGAAAGAGAAAATATTTAAATAAAAGCTCTTGAATTATTTTGCACCGGCGCCATGGTCGAGAGGAACTAATGCTACATCATGTGGTAACATGAATTTCGTAATAAGGTCTGTTTTAGAAATAGTTTCCACAACTACAGATGTAAATTATGTATGTGAATAGTATCACCTACTGATCTGCTTATACCAGTCTCAAATATATGGTGTAACCCATTCTTTGCAATGTCCTTAAAAAAAGTCTTCAAATTTCTTTAGCATTGCCTTTGATGTCTTAAATCGATAGCCACGTAGCTTTTCTCAACTTGGGGAAAAGGAAAAGGTCGCACGTGGCTGGATCAGAGCGCTGGGGATATGGTGTATAGTTTATTTGAAACTTTGAAGACCCCATTCATTCCGATGAAGCCGTTTCACTACAACAAGCTTCCTCAGTCTCCAGTACGCTCTTGTAACTGGGGAGAAGTTCATGTTGATACATTATTCCTTTACAGCTAATCGCTACTACTTTTCTTGCAGATAGAAAAACGTTGGCTTTATTTGGTGTTGAAGACAGTTTTCATGTTTTCCCTCTGGATCATAGCTGTGTAGCCTTGACTCATCATCGGCGATAAATGATTCAAGAAAATCATCTCCATCATTACCAAACAGACGCAGGAACTCACGACACTGTCCATTCTCACGTTCTTTTGCTCTGGAGTCAAGAAAGATGACACCCGTCAGGCACAATCCCAGGTCAAGCAGATGATGGTGAAGAATTGCGAAAGCTGTTAGTTGAAATTTCTAGGGCTTCACTGCTATCCTTCGACCTTCACAAGCACAGCAGCTACATGTGTGCTGAATGTAATTAACGCATCTTAGTCAACAGTGAAAGTGCATTCTTTGAACTTCATTTGTAACTGGCTTGTTTAAACTTTATGCAATTTTACAAGTGTGTGTTTATTGTTGCAGATTGCTCATCTCGCGTCATTTCCGTATTGGTTCAGCAATACGTAAACAATATTCGCTTTCAACAGCAGACTTCCAGGTTGTTTGCATACAGGAATGTTCACTTTTTCCAGTTATAGATGCAAAAAATATTAAAGTTGAGAAAAACATCAGTCTGTTTTACAGCCCTCGCGGGGGAACTTTTTAAAACTTGATGAGAAATAGTTTGAGTATAATAATTATCATAATGTAAGGAGTTGAATACAAGTCATAAAATCAGATATTAGCTGCTCCTTTGAGTCATTAAAACAATAATGACAATCCTCACTCAATAGCTTAAAATATTAGATTTTAGGAAGATGAAGCGTTTATTACATTGGAATAGCCTTTGCCACCTCAGACGTTTCAGTGTTTTGTATTCCCTTTGTGTTAAGTACTCCGTACAGTCTCTTTGTTGTCATATGTGACACTACGAGCCTATGATAAATTAATTGCTAAATTTGATTTAGTATGCACGAGAATATATTGCAGATATCACGTCAGTATCTTTTACTTTAAACAACAGTAATTAAAGCTAGTTTGTTATTTTATGTGAGAAAACTGGTTCAATGCAAACCTGACTCCCATATACCGAACTTACAGAACATATTTAGTATACAGAACACGGTGTTGCTTCGGGCGTGAATTGTAAACACATTCCTTATACTTCTTCCCGGTGGGAACATCAATTGATCTAGAGCAATTTAATACAGCAAATGATCGTGTCTATGAGTGGGGCAAATGTCACCGGCCAGCGAGTTAAGAAGTCAATATTACATAATATTGCCAACTACTTGCCCCCTTTTCCGTATCTGCAACACTGTTGCTCGTAAAGCACGATGGGTTATATAAGAAGAAGCAAATATTCCGAAATTCCTACAAATATATTCAATCACTTTCACTTGCAGGCGAGCTCTCTACTTCAGTAACCTGCTTACTGTATTAATCAACCTCAAATTTAAACTTTAACCAGAATTTAATTTCTACCCAAGTCATTTATTTCTTCCACTTGTTACTGTACTGCAATTTCGCTGATAGTTCCAGAGGTCTCGGGCTCCCTTGTCTTCATCTTCTTTGAAAGCCTGGCAATTCTCAAGCTCAGATATCCGATCCTCCCTGCCTCTACTTTGAATCCCACACAAGGGTATGCGAGGGTGCTCAATATGTAATTCAGTCGGTCCTGGTGGTGTAGTGGTAACCATAATTGCCTTCTAAACCCAAGGTCGCGGGTTCGACCCCGGTCAGGACCGATGGATTTTTTTCGGGCGTAAAAAGTCTAAGTATGGCTTCCTTCGGAAGGAGAGAAAGCCGCGGGTCCCGTGTCGTACATTTACGGCACGAAAAAGAACTTCAAGCCTGAAAGAAGAGGCCTCTGAGCAAAATTTGTCGACCGTTTCACGCCCTGAATTGAATGAGACGCTAATGACCTGAAATGTTAAAGAGCGTCCATAAATAAAACGAATAAAAAAAATATGTAATGCAACACCTCCTTTGGAGTGTGCATTGTTTCAAATTGAAATAAAACTGGTTTGTTCCTGAATTCTTTGCCTATACAGCAATAATGTCCTTTATCTCACCTGTCAGAGCATATGCTCGCTGCCATCTTCGTGCCGTAGCCAAGACTTCCTCAACATGCATTTAATTTCCTCGGGTTGCATCTTTCCGGAACTTGTAATCAGAAGGAGCCAATTCTGGGCTGTAGATTTGTGAGGAACGTCAGTTCAGTGAAGTAGTGAAATCTCCTTGGATGCGTAGATTTATATGAGGCCTAGCATTGTCGTAAACAAGAAGAGCTTTGCTCCCATCTTTACGAGAACAACTTTCGAAGAGTATGACCTTTATATCTTGGAGTCAACTGTTTCACTACGAGGCAATATATGGATTTTTTTCTTTCAATGGAGAATTTTTGTAAAGTCACTCCACCCATTGTCCTTTGGCTTCAGGCTCGAATTGATGAATCATCTTTCATCTTGTGACAAGAAATTATACTTTCACCCTCGTAACGAGCAAGCAACTGTGAAAGACAACGGTATCTATTCCTTATGATCATTAGGCAGATAAACTTGCACAAGTCTTGAGTGTTCTAACTGGTGGACAATTATCAAGCTGAGCAGAGAGTTGTTTGCTTGTTTGTTATTCGCCGATCGACCCGAATAAGGACGGCTGACAGTGCTTTAATACGCCACCATCTCTTCATACATGCGTCTTGAACACCTCCGAATGCTGGTGATGTTCTCATTTTATGCCAAAAGAAATTCAGGCTGCTCTTTGTTTATAACATACGTTACTTGTTAAATATATCATTTTGAAATTTATTGGCAGCAATGCCACCTAGCGGTAGAAGGTGCAATGAGATAGAATATGAAGAATCAAAAATATTACACATAAAATATTGTGTTTTTCAAGATAAAATGGCTTAGAAAAATGTGTAGCATTACTTATAGAATATTACTCACAAATGTACATTAGTACAGTATCAAAGTTTGGAAAAATGCAATTTGAATGTGTTGCTTGTATTGTTAGCTTTTTAACGAAACATGGTTTTTTTTATGCTGATTCTCAACTTTTGCCATAATTCCCTTTTTGCCTATTTTAATATCCTGCCTTATATTAAATTTAATTCCTTTTCACCATTTTGAACAAAATCACAGAAATATTCAGAAGTCTGATAAAATTATGAATTTATCTGTTATGAAATACTAGATAAAAGGTAAACTCTCGTTATGAAATAACCTAAGGATTGGCTATTGTCTAATGATAGAATGTAAAGGATGGTTTGTTAATAGTAAAAGTGCATTGTTGTAGAAGTTATTTTGTTTTTAAATAGTAAATTACATTTCTACTTGCTTGAATACAGTGAAGGAATTTTCCTCAGCAAATTAAGTAAACATCCATAAACCAAAAGAATAATTTTAATTTTATACAATCAGATATTGCTAAAACGGTCGAACAAAGGAAGAATATCTCTAATTACAACAGTAAGTTGGTACATTCAGAAGGCCATTTTCTCTCAGCCCTTATGGAACTAGTTAAACAAGTCACTCGTGATGTTTTTACAGAAATACAATAAAGAAGTGGTACCATCAGAATTATATTTGAACGAGTTCTGCTGGGGGCTCGTGTCGAAGTAAATGAGTAAAAAAGTTGCATTTTAATATACGTATAAAACTACCACTACTTAAACAAAGCCAACATTAGAACTTGAAACTAGCACTCGCGAGCCTTTAACTTTCGGCATTTCTTCTTACCTAGGACACCAAGACAGATCAAATTTCATTCTACAGCGCGCAGCGTCAGGACTTACTCGACTTTCACGTCCGACTTTGGAAAATGGGAACCTGGATATCAACTTTAGGTGAAAATGCTTGTTGTTCAGCTTATGAAGATGATTTTGCATGTATAGCAAAATGCGTGATTTTCTGATAAATATAAATAATGATAAGTTTAAAAAGTTTATATATAATGAAAAATAAACTGTTATTTTGAATTTTCATTTTTAGGAATAAAGTTGAAATAAAATATGAATATATTATAAAGGCTAAAGAATTGTTTATTTATTTATTTATGTATAATTTTAATGTATTTTAATAATATTTTAAATTATTTTTCTTCCCTATTTTAGTCAAAACTGAACTTCCTGACACTAATAGTGATCTTGAACTGATAGGTTTAAGAAATAGGTACTAGGCACCTCATAAGAATTCTTGAAACATGCAGAACATACGCCACCACTTCATTTTTGCCTCAACTGCTTATATGTTTTCTTCAAAATAGTGTTTCTGTAAAATGAATTGTAAAATTACCCACATATTTCACTCTAGAACGCTATGAAAAATCGAATGATAATTAAATTGTTACTTCCGTACTGAACATTTGGCACAATGACAGAGAACGGATTTTAAGGTGCAAAATTCTGGTTGGAAAGGGGAAATAAAGGTTCTGAAAATTTATACAAAAGGGATAAAAAGTGTTATTAAAATGTCTTTGTTCGGACCTAAATCAGCTACCTTCTTTATTCAACATTGTAGCAAATAGCACAAAGTAACCAAGTTCTGAAAGTAAACGAGAAAGTTATTGCTTTTTCACCCAATTTGTTACAGTGGATTACGCACAACATTTCCATGTTTTCTAACATAAGTCGCTTTGAGAGCAGAAGATCCGTATATAAGAAGAAACTCCTTAACCTCTACTGAAACCAATGGAGCATATTGTTTTTTTTAATACGCGCAGTTGAAGTTGTAAGGGCTTCCACGTTCGGATTGTTTTTCAAAAAGAATTCAAGTTTGGATTTGGTAAATCTGTTAATGTAGTCCCTCACAGTTGTCAACTTCTTCCAAACTTTGAATCATTAGGTAAATTCCTGTAGCCATGCACCCCAAAAATAATTTTGGGGCATACTTGATGGTTGTTGTGTCGGTTGAGTCTAGAGCACATATGAAGCTTTTGATTTTTTCGAAGTTACCGGACAAGAAACTTGTTATGACACGGACTTGTGATAGATGGAGCCCGCTAACTTTTCGGTACTTCAGTTGACGATTTGGAGCCTTTACAAGAATCTGCAATGCATGTCACACGGTTCAGGTTGGAGTACACGACCTTCAATTATTGGAAAGCCAAAAGCACGTAGCGTTATTGACCAATCCCCATTAGCCCGTTTTGACCTTTATCTAATTTTTTCTTAGGTGCTCTCATCCTTTGCGTGTACGAGGGTAGGTCCATAACTTCCCGTCCTCGTCGATAAGGATTATTGCCTTCACAAAAGCCTTATCTGGTGCCATACGTTATCTGTTAAGTAAATAATTGCAGCTGTAAATTCCGCTCCGCTGTGTTCAGTTGTTCAGATATAGATGCATAAAGAAAAGGAGTAGTAAGCTGTTATTAAGTTCTTCACAAAAGAAGGACTTACTCCAAATGAAATTAAACCGCAATTGGACGGTGTATATGAAAAAGCATCCTCCTCGTATTCTACCGCAAAAGAATAGGCCAAACTTTTTCGAATGGTTCGAGAAAGCATTGAAGACGAAGAGCGTGCAGGTCGGCCCTTGGAGGTACTCACTCCTGAAAACATCGATCGCTCTTGTGGAAGGAGATATTATGGAAGACCGGCGGCTCAAAGTTACAGAAATAGCAGCAAGGTTGGGCCTTTCTAAAACAACAGTCCTTCGAATTATTCATGAACATTTAAACATGAATAAGGTTAGTGCAAGATGGGTGCCTAGACTTCTTTCCTCAGTTCAAAAGCAGCAGTCGTTGTTGTCAGATATTTTTGGAGCTCTGACTGCCACCGAGAGAGAAGTTCTGCAAACCATTGTTACAGGAAATGAAACTATGATCCTCTACTATGATCCCTTGTCCAAAAGAGAATCGATGGAGTGACAGGCGTAAACGTGGCGAAGCACCGCCTCTAAAGGCCAAGGTCACTCAGTCAACCAAGAAGATCATGGCCACAGTCTTTTGAGACTGTGAAAGAATGTTCTTCATTGTCTTCCACAGTAAATGGGGAGTACTATGCTGGCCTACTGCACAGACTACGTGCCTGCATCATAAAGGAAAAACTAGGAAAACTGGGTGGTTGTGTGCGCCTTCTTCACGGCCATGCGTTCTTGTTGCAAAGGAAACTGTGAAAAAAGGTGGATCAAGGAGATCGACTATCAACCTTACAGCCCCGATCTAGCTTCCAGTGACTATTTCCTCTTCTCAAAACTCAAGAAGGGCCTAGGAGGAAGGAAATGTCAGTGTGACGAAGAAATGATGGATGCTGTTTATTTTGTAGGCAAGACTTCTGACAATTTTTGGGGGGAGGGGGGGATAAAAATGTTAATTCAAAGATGTGAGAAGTGTATTGCAATAAAGGATAACTATATTGAAAAGTGAAATGTCGTTTTTTGTCTTTGTCATACCTAGAAAATAGATAGACAGAAAACTTATGGACCTACCCCCGTATGTAATGTTCGGTGTTCGTAATAGCATTTCAAAATCCCTTAAAGATAACTTTCTGAATCTCGTTGGGCAATCACGGTGTCAGTAAATGATGCTGTGAGTTTCTTAGATAAGTTGTAAGTGCTGCGCAATGTCTCACCTAAATATACCAGAGCGATACAGACATATACTACGGCGCTGGAACTGCAGCTGCTGATTGGCACAACTTTAAGCACTGTTGGGCTGCGTCAAACTTTCCAACCGTCTCCACAAGGATTTCAAAGCGCTTGTACTTCATTTTCAGGATGGAAAAAAAAAAATAGCTCTAGGAACAAAATTGAACGTAAAACCTAAGGAGATCTAGCTAGAAAATCACCTTAGATCCCCATTTCGGACTTATGGTTTACGCCCTCCAATAATTTTCAGAGCAAGTTTAGACTTGCAAGAAAGTGACATTGGCCTATACAAAGTTTGATTTAATAAGTTTTTATTTAGGATCTTCAAATCAGAATTGAACTTCTAGATCCATGTTAAAAAAAACCTTCAAACTGCATAAACGTTAACTTTTAAATAATATGAATCCATGAAACTGGCAGTGAGTACATCTTACAATAAATTCAAGTGTCTTTACTGGAAACTGAAAGAGGCTGTAGAGAAGAGAATGCTGGATAATCAGAATACCTGATTTGCCTGACTGTGCCAAAGTTATTAATATCAACCAGCAGCCAGAAGATGTGTAAAAATCACCTGATTTTTACGAGAAAGAGAGGAGAAAGATCGCCAACAATTTTGTCTTTTTGGGAGAAATGTGATTAGCAGATTCAGGAAATATTTCTCAAAAAATAAATTACTTTAAATACAATTGCAACCATCTAGTGAATGTGAAATGGGATTGTCACAAATGAATCTTATCGTGTTGTCTCCAAGATCTTCTTCAATTGCTGCCTTGATGCTTATCAAAGTTATGGTTGGACCTCCTCTCTCCAAGGTCGAACCAAACAAATACGTCAAGTGTGGACGTCATTCTGCTATAGATACCAACAGCAATCAGGTCTCGTGAAGCTGAGAATGAGTGGAAACACGTGGCCAGCTGGAGTCTATTTTAATCTGCATAATGAAATAAGATCCAGTGTGAGAACCCTGTTTATTTTTGACAAAAATAAAAATATAGGCACATATAATTATTTCGTTGGTTTAATTTGTATCGATGGCTTTGAGTACCTGGACCTTTTTCCCTAGTAAGAAAACTGGCTTGCGAATGTTCGGATATTGAAGCAGAAAAAATTATTTTAAAAGTAATTAAAACAATGGAGGAGATTTAGCTAGCCATTATCTTACTGAACACTGAGATAGCATCGCTAACCCAAAAAGCAGGTGATTCAAAGAAATAAAATCGATTAGGTGTATCACTCGCTATTGTGTCCTGATTTTCCATGATAACTTTCAAACTATTACAGGTAATTCCGAGATACATCTTGAAGATTTTGAAGCACAGTGATTCACAGCACGTGTTGAAAGTAGTTGCTATAACATCAAGACATGCTGTCCGTACTTCTTCATGTTACGGTAAGTATTAATCAACAAACAGGATTCATAGTCCAAATGTTTTCTTCCAGTTCTACAAGAATCAGTGGCTTACATTTTCCATTTCAGCAAACCGTCAGGGAGCAATTTGTGGGACATGGTCAGATGACCCTGGTGACCGAAGTCCTTTAGAAATGGTATGACCTTCTAAGAAGAAAATAATGTCCGCCATGCTGACATTGCAGATGAGGCATGTGTCGCCTTACAAGTTCCTCGCCATGCAACTGATTCAGAAACTAAGGAAAGATGTTCGTGAAAAATGTGCTTAGGAAGAAAATGGAGCCAAAACTGCGGTGCCGCAACAGAGCATAACCAAACTCCCCATTCATGTATCATGAAGAAATGCCTGGTGTGAGGCTTCTCTGTAGCCCGATTGGGGGGTTCTGGAACCTCGTCAGAGAACCACGTGCTCTTCTGCACTATATGTGATTGCTCGACGAAAGTTTTTACAGCTTTTTATAACATCCTGTTAATTTTATGTATCCATAACATACTAGATATTCGCCAGCTCTAAAAATATAAAGGTAATGGGACGCTGTGTGTGGTATAAAAAATATACCGAGGATGCCAAAAAAATGTATACACACGTTCACAGAAGATATCTATTTAAAGCATTTTAAAGTTGAACCAAAAAAACAACAGTAATGTGTAGTATGATGTTCTGTAAACAGATGTGACTCACATACATTATGATAACTTTGCTAAGTGACAGGCAAATCAACAATGAACAAATAATGCCAAGATTATCGTAAATCAAGAATGAATAAATGAAGCCAAGATTATGGTATGATGTTCTGTAAACAGACGTGACTCACATTACGTTATGCTAGCGTTGCTACTGACAGGTAAATCAACAATGAATAAATGAAGCCAAGATTATCGTATGATGTTCTATAAACAGATGTGACTCACATTACGTTATGCTAGCGTTGCTACAACAAAATGGAGCCAAGATTATGTTTTGAGCAGCGGAGAGCAATTTTGAAGTGGTATTGGAAAACCGAGAATGTTGTTGAAGTTCAAAGGCAATGGAGACGTGTGTACAGAACAGAACCGCCAACGCGAGTAACAATTGCATGCATTTGAGACTCATGGTACCGTAGAAAACCAGCTACACCGGCAGCACTTCGGGAAGAAATGGAAACGGCATGTGCTGCAATCGCTGAGGACACTTTCGCAAACGTTGCTCAATCACTACTCAACGTACTCAGAAATGTGTCGACGTTGAAGATGGACATTTTGAACAACTGTTGTACTGTAAAAGTCTAAGATGATTAGTGCTCATCATTTTCTGTTTGTGTAAATTCAGTTTTGTTATGTTAACACAGTTTTTCTTTGCTTGAAGTGTGTATGCATTTTTTACACTATCTGTATAAAGCTTACATCAATAGCGGAGATGAATAACGAAAGAAGTAAGTAAGAAAGTTAGAAAGAAAGATTGACTTACTAGGCAAAGTTAAAAGACAACGACTTTCACCTTTAATCTCCTTTAACTTTTAATTTTAGGACCAGATTGTTCCCGGAATATCGCGAATGGGATATGTTTATAAGTTAATGTTTATTTATTGCTTCATTATTTCATACTAAAGAGCAATAAAACAATAAAACAGTATAGTTAAATATATTGGATGCATTTAAACATATTTTAACAGCTAGACAGGGTAACTTGAGTAGTTATATGTTCAACAATATGTTTTGTAAAACATGCTAAATCAGCCAGTATAGCACAAGTATCATAACTTACGTATAGCACTTTAAACGTTCCTTTACAGAACACGAACTTGTGACTTCTGTTCCTTTAACATGGTGCTGCTTTGTGCCCTAAGGCGTTGCGCTACCGCTTTATATGTCAAAGTTCACAGTTCTCTCCTAACGTTGTAGCCGAATATCAACAGAGAATTTTTGATATAGTCAAATTATAGAAGAAGGTTCTGTATATTCTGAGGTCTCTAAGAACTTGATTTGCTCTTTTATATTACTAGTTCACAAAACCAGTTAAAGATAAGATCATTACAACGAGAAGAATACAACTTGCTACCGTGTTTTACCGTTAAAGATTGAAACTTATTTATTGCAATGTTTGCTTTGCCTTTTACTACTATCTTTTATATATTATTATAGGGTTAACTTATCGTCAACTCTTTAAGATTGTTGCAGAGTGTATCACCAATTTTTTCCTAAATACACTATCTAATGCCAACTATCAGGCATTAGATAAGTTTAGAAATATAAAGATCTGGGAACCCCTTGAGTAGAAACTGTACAACGGAAATTATCTATTCTTGCATACATGTTATTGGCGTAACAGAAATGTTATCAGTCATTACTGTCTGTGTAGTTTGTTTGAAGTTGTGAGGTGCTAACATCCTGAGTAATGCTGTGGAGATAGAAAAGAGCATTTTTTATGATTTTATAAGTGACTTAAATTAGACACAGTTACTTAAGCCTCTGTACCAAACCTTTTACCTCCAAAAGCATTTCTTTGATTTGGCGAACTTAAGAGCAGCGACAGGTCAACAACAGTGTTGACGAAGAAAACATCTCATGCCTGGAACAAAAATTAGAAAAAATCCAAGGCTAAATTATGAGGATTTAAAGTTGGCTGTGAGAATCAGATCGCCAAGGGTTTCTATCATTCTTCATGAACATTTATAGTTTAAAAAGTTACGTTCAAGATGGATGTCCCATATCTAACCGGTGGTGTAGTGATAACCATATTTGACTCCTACACCCAAGATCGCGGGTTCAAACCCGGCCAGGATCGATGGATTTTTTCGGGCGTAAAAATGCTAAGTATGGCTTCCTTCGGAAGGGAAGTAAAGCCGTGGGTCCCGTGTCGTACATTTACGGCACGAAAAAGAACCTCAAGCCTGAAAGAGAGGCTGTCGGTCGTTTCACGCCATGAATTGAATGAGACGCTGATGACCTGAGATGTTAAAGAACGTCAATAAATAAACCAAATCAACAAATACTCTAACCGAAGGATAGCAAATTTGTACTTTGGAAAGGTGCCAAGAAATGTCACAAAGATTAACATTGGGAAGTTTCGGCGTGTCATGGAAGATGAAACTGAACACACCAGTCTGATCATCAAACGAAGTGCTAGTCTTCTATTTGGACCTCCTTAAAAAACAGCCACTCGTGAAAGTCAAACAGGCAAAGAGAGCCTCTTTTCAATAAATTATCATTTGGCTACTCATCAAATAGGAGCGAAGCCTTTCCACGCTGTTTATAAAAATTCGTGGACGGTGGGCGAAAACCAAGCTAAAGGGCATTTTGTTACATCATTTCAATGCTTCTGCTAATCCGCTAACACAATGCTGACATTTTTAGAGAGCACGCAAGCAAATTTGTTGATATTACGTTTCCGACGAGTTCTTCCTTTTCCCGGCTGTGAAAAACGACCTCAGAGGTCAGCGATTTTTCAGGTGGGAAGAAGCACTCACAACTTACGAGGAGGAATGACCTACAAAGACACAAAACGAGTTCAGTGGGTGCTTCGGAAATAGTTTCAGAAGATGGAGCTTTGTGTACGCTCCATTGTTCATGCTTTTATGAACAAAACTCCTCTGTGACTCTCAGTTAGTGAGCTCCTCGCGATTTATCCAGGAATCCTCTTATTCCAGAACACGAAACAGTTTCACTGCAGTTGCCGCTATTACTTTACTGTCTAGTATTGTCTATCAATATGAATCTTAATTCAAAACATTAAATTGCTTGAGACTTGACGTCTAATCACAACCACTATGCATCCCTGCCTATTTAACACATCTACTTATTCTTTCAAAATACAGTTTAACTACAAAGGTCTTTTGACAAGGAATAGTTTAACTCTAAGCCATTGCCAACTTTTATTGCCCAACACCGATGTTGGCGTCATTTAATATTATTATTTCGAAATGTGAAACAATTTAGCTAGAGTAGGTGCATATCTTTGGGCAGCTTTCGATTTAGGTGTTCGTTCGAAATATTTTAATATTTAGTTCAGATCGTTCATTCGTTTATCGCTATACACATATTAGTGTAAAAGAGAAACTTGCTAATTAACGCTTATATTGATTTAAAAAGAAAATAAGTTCAGGACTAGTCCCCGTTATTAAATCATTGAGGGCATTGCTGTTTATCACAAAAAGTTAAATGCTCGCGATTGGTTCATTGCAAAGAGATTTGTATATTCAGAGATTAATAACGATCTAATATATGTATTGGTAACACTGTTATTTACTTACTTACTTGATTCTTACGTTATCCACCTACAGTGAATACTGCAACTTTATTATGGATTGAATCTCCAAGAAAGGATACGAGTTCGAAATACAGAGAATTACGCTCGTGAGATGAGAGAAGACCTCATTTAGCAAGGGTAAGGTTGTAAATACTGACAGCAGCTGGCGGTTCAAGTGCGCACATAAATTTTCTGATGTTGATAAAACTGACATTCCGTAGCGAGGCTTTGAATACTTTCTGTGATTGTAGTTTTAATGACTCTGATAATATGTGGCATTTGAAAGCAGTGAGATAAGTGTTAACTAAATCAAGAAAAGGTTACGTACAAATGCGGGAGAATGAACGAATTATACTGAAAAACCAAACTTGTGTGAACTGCAAGGTGACACAGTTTAGCCCCGAAAACAATGTTGCAAGTAGGCAACATGTATTATTGTCGCATTGTTAAGCTATTGTTATCTTATTATAATCATTAACATGTCATTAATGGTATTATTCCATTGTTATAAATACAAATGAAAATTAACGACCAATATAGTTAACTCCGAAATCAAAATGAAATTGTATTCTACATTCCTGAATTATGACACAAAAGATCAATAAGGGGGTTATTTGCAGAGCCTAATGGAAGGATGTACCATTGCTTGTTGGTTTATTTTATTTAGGGACGCTCTTTAATATCTCAGGACATCAGCATCCCATTCAACTCAGGGCGTGAAACGGCCGATAAATTTTGCTCAGGGGCCCTCCTCTTTCAGGCTTGAGGTTCTTTTACATGCGTTAAATCTAAGACACGGGACTCGCGGCTTTACTTCCCTTCCGAAGGAAGCCATGCTTAGGATTTACGCTCGAAAAAATCCATCGGTCCTGGCCGAGATTGAACCCACGATCTTGGGTTTAGGAGGCAAGTATGATTACCACCAGGAATGACAAATGTTCCATTGTAAGAAAATGTCCAAGGTTGTCGGAAGGCAAAGTAAATTGAAAGCGAAAACTCAAAGATCATATACTTAAATATTGATTGTCTATCTCGCTGGTCGTATCCAAATATGTAAGTCTGCATTTTTATCTGTCTGTGGTGAATCTGATGATAAAATACGAAAACTAAGAGGCTTAGTGGTTTCTGGTAAATCACCAAAAGATATGAGCGGTAAACAGTGCCTGCTGGTTTGACATTATTAGTTGAAGACCTCACCAAGAATTTTCCGGTTAGTGAAGGACATTCAACAATTGGAGAGTACAAATACTTAGTATCTGTCTTATTGTGAACAAAAAAGTGTGGAAGGTATTTAAGTCAAAACACTAAAATTGAAAATTGGTTTTACTGGAAAATATTCAATGAAATGTTCAATTTAAAATTTGGTCAACCTCAAGTAGATTAATGTTGTTTGCGTGAATAATTGAAAGTGAAAATAAAAGTTACGGCGGAAATGAAAACACAAAACATGTAGCAGTAGCTAAGCTGATAATTCACAAAAGAAGAGCTGATAAGTTTTACAAAAAGAGAGAATGTGGAGATGTTGGAACTTTGGGTTACATGAAAAATCGAATACTTTATGACACAATTTATTGGCGCTATATTTTATGAAAAACAGCTAAAAGTAGTCCTAATGAAATCTTTCCATGCATCCTTAGTTATGTCAAGCTCAACATTAAACATTTCTATATTTTCTCCAATGGTTGTGTTGGCCAAAATAAAAATAATTGCATCATCCGGTTGATAACAGCGACAGGTAGATTTGATTCAATGTATTAATATTTTAAGATCATTGAGCACAGCTCCAGGCGTTGTCATAGACACTATAGAGTGGTAAAGAGAAAATCGAGGAAAATGAATAGTGTGCTTGTAGATTGAATGCACAAAGTAATCTGTAAAAGTGCAATCGCGGTTCACGTGGTAAACAAAGAACAAATTCTTGACTCCAAATCCTGATGGTCAGCACACTACAAGAAGGATGTATTAACCATGGGATTACAGGAACGAATGTACCCCCAGAGAAATGAAACGGAATTCTTCAATATCAGCATTCACGGTGTTGTCCTATAGCAAGCATCCCTCCGGTGTGATTAAAACTCGAAATTTCATTTATCGGTTGTAGAAACATACCTTCCAACTTGAAGAATTAGACCTCCTTCTGGATTTTCATCAAAACTGCTATTTACCAATTATTAGTGACAATAAGATGGCTGGTTTGAAAAAAACTCGAGCCTTATTTTTCTCATTCAACAGAAATGCAATAAACAGTTTATAGTGGCTAGTACTCAAAATCCGCTTCAGAATATCACCTGTATCTTCTTTGAACGGAACTTTTATTTTATAATGACTAGTTTATAAAATATACTGCTTTATATAAAATGGATTTCTATTTGAAGCAGAAGTTCATCAAGTCCAACAGTTTTAATAAATGTAAACTACATAAATGCTGATATCTTACAAAAAACACGTGACTCTCATCTAGTTTACATATATGCTATTTTAACCCGATAGAAGTATGATCCAACTATGAAATGATACTTTCAGTTTAAGGTTATACCATTATTATTAAAGAACTCGCAAAAATAACAGCCTAAACTGTCATTTGTGAGTGGAAAATGAGTTTGTCCCAAGATAATTTCTCATTATTTTCACATTATAATAGAAGGATTTTTGTATCCTTTAACTGTGTATTTTTTTTACAGAGGTAATTTAAATTCTATATTCTGAAGATTAAAGTTGGCCACAAGGAAAGGTTAAAGGTGGCTGCAATGGTTGTAGTACTGTCGCTTGTTTTTCTAGTGATGTATCATGAGTGTGAAAGATATTTTAGTTCTTCCCAAATTCATATTTAGGCTTGCCTTGGCTCCTTATACCATGTAAGTAAATTAGTAGCTATGGATTGTTGTCCTTATAGGTCAAAATCTTCATTACGGCTCTAATCACTTTTAAAACTGGAAGACTCTGTCGGTAAAACGAGCGTTGATTCTGAAGAAAAATACTTTCACAATGTTCCATATTGTTTTTTTTTTTTTTTTCTGTTGTCAATAGTTTTCCATTTTATTTTCTCAAATTTCCATGGAAATGATATTTCATATTATAAAATTACTATAAATACACTTAAACTTCCACTATCTGCGAACTCTAGCCTTATACACAAAAAAGAAGACAATTTACAAGAAATATAAGTACTGGGAATTATGTTGAAGAGCCAATACAAACAGAATTGACTGTGTTGTCTGTTGCATTCATTATTTTTTAAAATTATACTACAATGGTAGCTGACTGTTACCAAGTTAAACCCTAAGTGAATTTATTTGGAAAGTTCAGACCCTCGAGTGATATTTATGAGGACAATTTCGCGAATAAAATAAGAATTTAAATATAATTCCCATAAACTTGGATTACAATATTATAATAATTTTACACTTGTATTAGGAATACTTGACGTTTTCATGTCATCTAGCAACGGACGGATGTCGATTATCAGTTATGCCAATAGAAAAGAGCCAAATACGGGTTTGGGACCATTTCATGAATAGAATAAAAATAAAAGTAATATATATATATATATATATATATATATATATATATATATATTTGAAAGTCGCAGACAGATTATTAACAATTATATAAAATGTTTTACTTATTATCAATATCTATCTATTGAGAAACCTTTAGAATGAAATAGACGAAAGTCGACTATTACAGTCACTAGCGTTAGATTTACTAATACCAACTGAGAAAAACAAAACACAGAAAACATCTTACCGTTCTGACAATGAGTTTATTACGATTTATGGTTGCTTAGGCAGATATTGTAATGATTCAGACTGTTTGGCTGAATTTGCAAAAACAATTGCTTAAGTGAATACTCATTAGTTAGTTCAATTTACAATTACTGAAAACACAGAAAGGTGGTCAGTGATGCGTGCTCAGGAATTATATAGAGTAGGCTACACTGACCACAAGGCAAATACACGTGGCGTGATAAAATGGATTTAATTAAACTTTTCGATAATTTCACTGCAATATCGGGCTGTGGTCAAAATTCAAAATTTTGTTTCGATTCATTGACTGATTTTATGATGGCGTCACATAAGTGAACTAGTCACTCTAAATGTAAATTATACGTAATTTATTTTGTTAAAATAACTAATTGCGCAATTTTGTTTTTAAAATAAGTTATTTTTAACATTTCGACATTCAGAGGCCAGAGTTGATATATATTTCAATTTATATAAATTGCTTTAAAAATAATAAAGCTGAATAATTTGGAGACCCCCAGAATTTTGAGACCGTGAGCAATCTCTTGTCTAAACCAGGGCCAGGTAGCAAAATATAATCCGAGCTTAAAATGACGTATAATGCAGTGTAGAGTCACATTATTTTATAAACTCGGCATTTTAGCAGAATTTAATAAAGAAAGGCACTAACACAAGAATTTTGTAAGTGTCAGAACCAGAAGAGTAAGAAACTAAACTATAAAGTGCGCATTATGATAACAGGCAATTCTAGGAAGTTTATCGCCAATTGTTCCATTATCCTTTAAACATGATTACTACTTAACCTAATTAGCTACACCGAATGTTGATTCTTTAAACTGATAGCGTTTTATCTCCTGACAATGTAAAACACAGAACAAAATGTTTGGTAGCCGAAAAGAGTAAATTAGCCTTCGTTTATCAATACATAAATCAGTAGATGTTACGTAAAATAAACTGTAAATATCACATGAAATTGTAATCAACAATTCAATGAAGGCTTAGCTGAATGTTCATGTTAAATGAGCACATACGAGGCTAGGTCCATAAGTTTCCGGCTTAACCATTTTCTAGGTATTATGAAGATAAACTTTATTTCAATTTTCAATATGTTGGCCTTTATTGCAATACACTTCTCACATATTTGAATTTATATTTCAATCCCCCCCTCCAAAATGGGCATAAACAGCATCCATCACTTTTTCGTCACACTTAAATTTCCTTCCTCGAAGGTCCTTCTTGGGTTTTGAGAAGAGCAAATAGTCACTGGGAGCTAGATCTGGGCTGTAGGGGGGATAGTCGATCTCCTTGAAGCCACATTTCTTCACAGCTTTCTTTGCAACAAGAGCTGTGTGCGCAGGCGCGTTGTCGTGAAGAAGGCGCACATCACCACTCAGCTTTCCTCGCCTTTTTTCTTTGATGGAAGCACGTAGTCTGTGCAGTAGACCAGCATAGTACTCCCCATTTACTTTGGTGTTCCTCTCCTTGAAGTAAACGAAGAGTATTCCTTCACAGTCCCAAACGATTGTGGCCATGATCTTCTTGGTTGACTGAGTGACCTTGGCTTTTAGAGGCGGTGCTTCGCCAGGTTTACGCTACTCCATTGATTCTTTTTTGGATAAGGGATCATAGCAGAGAACCATAGTTTCATCTCTTGTAATAATGGTTTGCACAACTTCTCTCTCTCTCTCGTTGCCACGGCAGAGCTGCAAAAATGCCTGTCAACAGATTACTCGTTGCTGCTTTTGCACTGAGGAAAGAAGTATAGGCACCCATCTTGCACTAACTTTATTCATGTTTAAATGTTCATGAATAATTCGAAGGACTGTTGTTCTAGAAAGGCCCAGCTTTGCTGCTATTTCTGTAACTTTGAGCCACCGGTCTTCCATAATTTCTCCTTCCACAAGAACGGTGTTTTCAGGAGTGAGCACCTGCAAGGGCCGACCTGCACGCTCTTCGTCTTCAATGCTTTCTCGACTCATTCGAAAAAGTTTGGTCCATTTTTTTACGGTAGAATATGAGGGGGTGCTTCCCCATGTACACTCTCCAATCGCTGTTTAATTTCATATGGAGTAAGTCCTTCTTTTGTGAAGAACTTAATAACAGCTTGACACACCATTTTGAACACGTCACAATCTTCTACACAGCCTTCTTTATGCAACTATGTGTGAATAACTGAACACATCGAAGCAGTTACAGTTGCAATTATTTATTTAAGGTATTTAGTATATATTATTATTATTATTATTATTATTTATTTAATAGATAAGGTATGACACAAGATAAGGATTTTGTGAAGGCGATAATCCTTATCGGCGAGGTCGGAAACTTATGGACCTACCCTCGTGTCTAAAAGTAATAATTTAACAAAACTATAATAGTTTTATGTACAATAATATCTCTGGGTAATCCAGCCTTTGGCCACTATCTTATTAAAGCTTGTCCTTGAATGAACCAGTGTGAAAAATTAAACTTTCCCTTTAAGAAAACACCAGGGAACACTATTTTTACCTCTGGGACACTAATGAATGTTTCTTGTCAATTTTGATCCGTAAACCGAATATGCTCTATAAATTAGCCTATCGGGTTTCAGTTTTTATTTATTTTCGATTCCCGACTATGGCAAAAGTAATATGTTGGTAGTTACATTTTGTAGAAGTGACATTAAATAAATCATTATATGCAGCAATGTTTGTACTTGGTGACAACCTCAATCCCTAAGTTTAGAGCGTGTTAACGTACAGCTTTGTTATGAAGTCCCTAGCTGGGCTGGAAGTGCCGGAGGGCAGTTTGCATTGAAAAGAAATATAAATCTTAAGATATGAATACACTGATAAGCGTGTCATTTGTTCTTTTAAAATTGTTCTGAGTGAAACTTTCGTTTGGAGTTTATGTTTGATGATTTTCTAGTGCTGTAGTTCATGAAGCTGGATAGTGGTGTTTGCCGGTGTAGTGACTTTATTTCTTTGTTTGCATTGCACAGAGATGTCAGTGTCGTAATCATTCAGATAATTATTGTTATGTTTGTGAAAGTTCACACCAAAAACCCAAAGGAAAAACATTATAAAATTACAATAACAGACTACATACACTACTTTGGTTACAAAATTGGTATGAAGATAAAAAGTGGGCCTCAAAACATTATTAAATTACTTGTACTTATACAACTAATTTGAGAAAGGATTATATGGAAAATTAAAATTCTTACCATTCGCCATACCTATGATTTGGCGGGAAAACAAAATCACGTATGGTAAAAGTATCAGGGTTTACTAAGAAATCACAATCCAGTGTTAATTATCCAAATGTGCCATCAGCAATTAGACCGGCGCTCATAGCGAAACTTTACCATCCATTTGAACAAACTGACAATAACAGCAGTGACGGTTCTAATAAGCTCTTAGTTCAAGTGACTCAATACCAGTAGAAACGTGATACGGGATTTAAATTTGGGGGGGGGAGCATGCAATAGTAGAATATACTTGCCGAAACTACTAGAAGTACAGTCTATAGGAATCTACTTGAATTATTTCCCAGTTTTACATATGCAAACTTAAAGGAGAGCATTTTCTTTGACCCACAGATAAGGAAGATTCTAAAGAGAAAGTTTTTGAAAGCAAGTAGCAAATATGGAACTGGCGACCTGGTGGCTTTTATGACAATGGTAGAAGGGTTTCTTGGCAGTAGAAAGGTGAACAGCATGGACACATTACTACAATGTCATAAAGAAATTGGCTGTAAAATGTCATTAAATGTGCATTTCCTCTATCCACGCTTAGACCTTATTGCTGAAAAGTTGGGTGATGTGTGATGAACAAGTGAATCGTTTTCACCAGGATTTAGCAGCAATAGAAAAGGCGGTATGAAGATCGTTAGGGTGTTGCAATGTTGGGGAAATGTTGCTGGTTTCTGAAGAGGAAAGTAGTTCTGACTTCAAGAGAAAGTCACTGCACAGCAAGCATGTTTAGGACTTATGAAGATGTGTATTGTTAATGTTTTAATCGGTTTATATAAATTCATTTTATTGCTACTTTGACTAACAAGTATCTTTAATTGTCAAAAATAAAAAAACGTAAATTGCCCTTTTAATTTCCCATTAAAATTGCAGAATTTCATTTTTCTTGAACATCTTTTTGACTAAGCGTACACACACACACACACACATTGAGAATGTAGCACTTATGTACTATGTTCAAATTGAAAATACAATTAATTGTATCGTATAATATATTATTATTATTATTATTATTATTATTATTATTATTTGCAGTCGTAGTATCATCTGACACTAAATACCGATTGAGAAACAGTGCATTTAGTGGAAATAATTTAGCACTGCAGTATATTCCCCTTACACTCCCAACTAATTCAATGCTAAACATACTATTATTCACAACTTGTTTCTTTAAATGCAACTTAAGGGATACTTATGGCGAACATCTACGTTTAACTGTCAGCATCACAAAAGTTTTTGCAACAACAACAACAACAACAACAACAATAATAATAATAATAATAATAATAATAATAATAATAATAATAATAATAATAGCCCATAAATATTTTAGAAGGTTTACATTCGCTCTATTTCAACCTAGTTTCTGATATACTTGTTACCTCCTGCGGCAGATTCTTTAGGGAACCCTGCAGTCTGTCGATTCCTGAACCTTTGCTTCTGGCAGTTTCGGATGTTCTCCTTCATGGACATACAACAACGTTTACTTGGTTTCCAGGTTCTTCACTAGAGAAAATTTTCGGGCGCTTTTGGGATCCCAGACTGCACAATAAATTGTCTTTGGCACTTTTTATCGATTCAGATTTCTAGTAAATGCGGACACTAAACACGCATTGCTCCACTGTATACCAGGTCATACCTGTATTGCTTGTAACACAAAGCAACGAAGACTGAGACTCATCCCTTAACAATAATTATGTATGTCACACTCTGCCGAGGGCAATCGGCAGCATTCTGTTTTTATAATACTTCTCATATTCCCTGGTGTGGGGGCTTTCGCTGAATTATATGCATTTGTTTTAAAGTTACAAGCAAAATTTAAGAGCGACAATGAGTGAAACAAACGATACAATAATGAACGCTTTGGTACCATTACCTACTCATACAGAATGACCGCACATGTTAACAGACAAATTCTTAAGGTTACTCAATAATAGAAGCATGGGATAGTTTTCCCCCATTTGTTGTAATGTGAGACTTTAGAAAACCAATGCATTTGCACATATACCTCGGCAGAATTTATGTGACAATAAATGCATTTCAAAAACTTTCCCGCGGTACAAGTAACAGTTATAAACTTATAAAAGCAATACGATATAAACGTGTAAAAAGTTGATAGCATGTTATCTAAATAGATAAAAAAGACAGATTCCCTCAAATTCTGGTATTTATGAAATCGAAATAGCACATTTTCTAAAAAAATTGAAATCAGATTTAACATAAAAATTATAAAATAAAAGTGAATTTTTGAAGACATTGTAACATAAAGAATTTTTTTTAAAATTTCTCTAAAGACTTCGAAAATCTGCAGTTAAGTTTGTGTGTCTTTCAAGATCTAATACATTAGAAACTTTAGTAACATTTTCCTGCCATCAGTGTAATGCCAAAAAGACTACGGAAACCCATGAAAGATGCAAGCTCTAATAACATAGGTTACCAAATTAAAATTTGAATATTTCTGTTGCAAAGAAAATTTAATTTTTATGACACAGCTCTCTCCCTTAACATCTGCTTCTTCGTTCCCTTCCAGATCAATAAATGTTGAAATTCATTACACAACTATTGACTTATGATTCATTTCCATTGCTAATGGCTCTGGTTGATTTCTAGCATAAAATACTAAAAATTTATTTTGTGAAAAATTTTAATAAAATTTCAAAGTTTATCCTTCTTTGCGGCTTTGGTCGTCTCTTCAGATACTTCAGGTGCGGGCTCTGCGGACTCTTGAGTGCCCGCGGTACCTCTGACGTTACTAGAGGGAGCCGGCCGGACTTGATTCGAGCCCCTCCCGGAAGGGAGTTGTCCGGATTGGGTTGGACTAGGCTTGGCAGTGGACCCTTCACTCACGGGGAATTGAGGACCTACGATGGCGGCTGTCCTAGGGGAGTGCTTAAGACGTGTACCCTGGGGGCCGGTGCGCCGGAATCGCCGTTGTTGGTAGGGAGGGTGGTGGCTGGGGTGACTCACCTCTTAAATACGAGTAGGTCTAAGCTAGTATGACCTATCCACCAGTGAGAATATGGAAGCTAAGGGAACTTAGCGCGCCTGGGCGACGCAAACGTCTGCAGCCGAAAGGCTGGTCGGTTTAGGAAACAAGGTACCGTCCTAATGCAAAAACCCACGGGTAGCACAGACCTCTGTGTTTGTACCCCTGAACCCAGGGCCTAGTAGTACCCGAATCAACCTGTTCATTTAATGTTGTCAATGCTACTATATTTAATATTTCAGGCGATGAATTATTTTTGGGGTAATTTAAGTTCAGCTCGAATTTTACAGTGCAAAATATTGTACTTATTTTAAAGGTAATTTGGGTTTGGAATCTTTTTGTAATAGTTTAATTTATTTCAATGTTGATTGCACCTCAGTTTTCACTCCAATTTTTTATGATTTGTTATCGATTTTTGTTTTATTTGTCCGAAAATCAGAAATATTCCAAATTGCAGCGAGTGCAGGTGTTTTCATAGCTTTTGTAATAACTCAAAGAAATCTAGTTTGAATGTATTGTAATTTATTTAAGTTTGACGTTCGTTGTAATTATTGTTTAGGCTCCATGTTCAGGTAAGGTTTCCGTGAGGTTAGGTAGAAAGCGTCTGTACACACTAACTGCATAGCCGGTCTTAAATTAGCAATGCGGTTTAGTCGTTTGCTCGATGCAAATGTTAGTATGTAAATGTCAATTTGTGATGTTTGAAAACAAACCTGCATATTGATAATCCCGTCGACTGCAAACTTAAATAATTCGTATTTTGAATGCAGAAAACGTTACAGTCTATGAGATGTTTTGAACGAGACAGTGTCTGGAAGAGGTGCACTGTGTTTACAAAATGGGAAAACATGGAGGGATTAGGTCGTCTATCATCATGGATGACCTGATCACACCATTCAAGAGAATCGCTGCTTTATAATTACAGAAGAGCACGCACGGTGTGTTTGCACTTGTCACTGAACAGTCTCAGTGTCGCAGTATCAGTGCAATGCTCACAGACGGGGCACACAGCTGAGCAAATGAGTGATACGTTAAATTTCTTAAGATTATGACGACGACCAAATTGTTATAGAGGATGAAACACCCGAAAGGAAACGAGAATCAATGGAGTGGTATCTGCTTACTCGCCAACAAAGTCACACAAATCAGACATTACAGTAACTCGTGGTATCTATTTACTGGGACCGTGTTGAGTTCCTGCTAAGAAACGCAACCATACTTAGAAAGCTTTATCAAACTATTCAGAACGGTCGCATGTGGTACTGTGTTTCTTCATGACAATGCTCGCTCTCATGCAGTCAACAAAACAAAGGACTTGCTGCATGATGAATTGCATTGGAAAACTTTTGGCCATCTATCCTGCAGTTCAATCTTGGCACCGAATGTCGGTCCTGGTGGTGTAGTGGTAACCATACTTGCCCTCCTAAACCCAAGATCCCGGGTTCAACACTCAACACCGGCCAGGGTGAATGGATTTTTTCGGGCGTAAAAAGCTTAAGTGTGGCTTTCTTCGGAAGAGGAATAAAGCCATGGGTCCTGTGTCGCAGATTTACGGCACGAAAAAGAATCTCAAGCCTGAAAGAAGAGACCTCTGAGCAAAATTTACCGGCTGCCCTGAATTGAATAGGACGCTGATGATCTGAATCAACAGATGGGCACTTTATACCGGAATTCTTAAAGTGTTTTCGAGATAGGACAAAATATCGAAGACTACATGGATTTATTTATGGACACTCTTTAACATCTCAGGTCATCAGCGTCAAGACTACATGGAGAAGTAGGTTAAGGTATGAGGCAAAACTTGTATATTCAGCTTCCTTAAGACCATAACAGTGATCAAGTTTATGACTAAAAGTTCTTTACTTTAGAATTACCGTCGTATATGATTGGGCAGATATATTAAGAAGATAATTTCGAATTAAAGGCATTGTAGTGCAACATTGTTCTTGTGGAAGCCACAGCCTATAAACGTAAAATAAGCGCTGTTTGTTATTAAAACCTCTTTCCAACATATATCTAGCGCCCACATAAAAACAATGTGAACATTTTTTTTAGCATTTTTGAAGCCTGATGTAAAGAGGAAGAATCAGGGTTATTCAGAGCAGTGATAAGATAACGGCAGCGTTCCAGGATTTTTTCCCATTATCCATTATCTTTTTCATTGCGCAGCTTCTTATCTCATAAAACGATAGCTATATCTAAGTCGTTTCTGTTGAAGCTATAGCATTTGGCTTATCTCTTGTCTTGTTTACTTTGCAGAGTGCGTTTTTCCCCCTCTGAATGCGATATTCATGCATAATAAACCAAAATGGAAAGATATAAATTAACTGCTTTAGCGCCTTAAACCGATTACTCAATCTCAAGGCCACATTTAGTCTGTTGTAATACAGCATCTTAAAGCAGCACAATTGTGCACGTCAGCATAAGCAGTACAGTGGAATCGTTCTCTCAAATTAGTCCTGACAATACTTAGTGAGCAGGTCTTCCCTGTATAACTGCAGATTTTTTATTTCATTGTGATATTGTGTTTAAGGATTTTTTAATAATGAACCATGGGTGTCATCGACCAGAAAATAATATTTGGTAATTTTTTAATATGGTGCACCCAACCCATTTATTTTATATTTCCCACAGTTGCACGTGGGTTTATGGGAGTGAAACTGCTGAAACGTAGAGTAAGTTTTCGTAACAGGAAATTGAAAACAGGCGGGAAATGTCTGGAACAGCCGCAAAAGAAGCTATTTGTAGGGGTTTTTTCCCTTTCTCGGGCATATTCCTTTGTGTGAAAGGTAACTAATTATATGCAGTGCTACATATGTAGATATTTTACCAATTGTCCTTTGTGTTTTCCAATGCACATAATTCTGTAATTTCGTCAATTATGAGAAAAATGATGTTTCCTGCCATGAAAAACGCAGGTCGGCAAGCAGGGCAGGAAAAAACCGTACCTCCAATTATGAACAGAACTGTGATGGAAGGCCAATTGATTAACTTGTTAACCCTGCAGATTAGGGAACGAGATTCCATGAGGGTGTTGAGTGGCTGGCAGCCAGAAACAAAACTCTTCAACAATGCCAAATGCAATCGCGGCAATAACGGCTCTTTTAAGAGCCACCAAATACATCACAAAAAATGCATTATTAGTCCACTGAAACAATACCTTCATTGCCTGTGTGCTTTTATAACTTTTTGCACGTGTTTATGATTATCGTGCTTGTGCGCATTTACATGAGTTTGCAGCATTAATAATAATCATGTGCGATTGTGCTCGGTAACATTTCCGCTACGCCACTTCCGTTTTATAATGAAAAAAATTGTGTTTTGACTCCGGTGATTTTCCATTTGCGATCTGCGCATCCCCTAGTGTTAACTCTGGTAACATAAAACAAATGAGTTGGGTGCACCATATTCAAATATCACCTAATATTTTATTTGTGTTCATGAATTCAGAGATTCTTGTTACATATTAGAGTATTGTTGATTTTCGATCGATGAATTGAAACTATACTTCAAGTTTTATCCTGACTTAAATGCTGAATCGCATTTCATTACATATTATTACCTACTTATCACTGATAATAGGCAATTAAGTACATTCCTTTCGCAATCTTCTTAAGTTATAATTAAGCTCTTTCAGATAAGTGTTGCGTGAAGAGAAGAATTTGATACGAAAATATGACATGGTGAAACTGTTATCAAGAATGAGGAAAGTGCTATTTTAAATAATCTACTGAACTTTTGGAAGGGGGAAAAAAAGAACATTTTTCGTACATATGGACTGTAACGTTAAAGATATATATTAGGGTACCTCCCCGGCATTTGCCAGTTATGAGGACTAAGGAAAACCTGGAAAAAAACTCAGTCAGGGAGGACGGTTCTGGAGGGATTCGAACCCCAGACCTCCCGTTCACGAGTCCGTGCCATAACGACCTCGGCCACCCGTGGCGGTTATATATATGTCTAGCTTCTTGCCATTGAAGAACTCGCAGTAGTTCGAAATATAGCAGTTTCAAGTGTGACTCTTTCTCTGTGTTTTATCTTTATCTACTTTTATTATGAGTGTTAATTTGTTACATTGTTAATAGTGTTTCTTTATTTTTATGTTTCATTAATATTATATATATATATATATATATATATATATATATATATATTGTTGTTTACTGTCCCTTTGGTCTTCTCTTATAGATGTAAGTTTGTAGTCATGAATGAAATAAAATTAATAATGCGCAAATAAGCTTGGAGTCTTTGACGCCATAAAGCCTATCTGGCATTCACCTTCTCAGGACGAGGAAAAACTCCGAAAAAACCACTATCCAGATAGCTTTAATTGAGTGGGAATCGAACACAGGATCTCCGCATTAGTCATCGCAAACGCTACCATTAGATCACGGAGGCGATTTAAAAGAGATTAGTCATAAAGTTAATATACAGTAGTGGCATTTATTCCGGACACTTTTCGCAAAACGTTAATCTCCTTTTTAAATCTTACAAGGATTGTAATGTGCTAAATCAAGAGAAGGAATTTTTATTTTGTATATGTTTTTCTATGCCATATTTATAATTTTAAGAAAGGTGTAAAATGCTATATAAAAGAAATCAGTGACACTTCATGAAGATGGCCATTCATATGAAGAAATAGCGAAAATATTGGGTGGTGCTGCTACATATCAGGCATTAGGGAATTTTGCAAGCGATACAAATTAACTGGAAGCACAAGAGCGTCTCCAAGAAGTGATAGAAAACCAAAACTAACTGCTCAAGACTTCCACAGAATCTGTCCCTTTCTCTACAGGATCTCCGACGTACGGCAAAAGATACAAATTCCATATAGAGAACTTCTGGGCTAAAAGTCTCCGACTGAACAATCAGAAAAAATTTGCGGAAATGGTCTACGAGCTAGGACCCCAAGAAAGAAGCCTTATCTCAACCAAAAGCATGTGGAGTGAGCTTTAGCACACATTGGATGCAAGAAGACTGGGGTAAAGTCATTTGGAACGATGAAACGAAGATCACCATCTTTGGAAGTGAGGCATCACGTTTGTGCATCGCCGAGCAGGCGAGGACACATTACCAGGGTAGGTCCACAAGTTTTCGGCCTCTAGTTGCATTAAGAAGGCTACGTGCAGAAGATTGTGTCATGCTCAAAATGTAGTTTCGAGCTGTTATAATTTCTTCACAAAAGAAGGACTTACTCCAAATGAAATTAAACAGCGATTGGATGGTGTATAGGGGGAAGCATCCCCCTCATAATCTACCGTAAAAGAAAGGGCCAAACTTTTTCGAATGGGTCGAGAAAGCATCGAAAACGAAGAGCGTGCAGGTCGGCCCTTGGAGGTGCTCACTCCTGAAAGCATCTCTCTGTGGAAGGAGAAATTATGGAAGACCGGCGGCTCAAAGTTACAGAAATAGCAGCACGGTTGGGGCTTTCTAAAACAACAGTCCTTCGAATTATTCATGAACATTTAAACATGAATAAGGTTGGTGCAAGATGGGTGCCTAGACTTCTTTCCTAAGTCCAAAAGCAGCAGTCGTCTGTTGTCAGATATTTTTGGAGCTCTAACTGGCACCGAGAGAGAAGTTCTGCAAACCATTGTTATAGTAGATGAAACTAAGTCCTCTACTATGATCCCTTGTCCAAAAGAGAATCAATGGAGTGACAGGCGTAGCACCGCCTCTAAAGGCCAAGGTGGTGGTGGTGGTGTGGTGTTGGAGGAGGGGCAGCAGCAGCAGCAGCAGCAGTAGTAGTAGTAGTAGTAGTAGTAGTAGTAGTAGTAGTAGTAGTAGTAGAAGTAGTAGTAATAGTAGTAGTAGTAGAAGTAGTAGTAATAGTAGTAGTAGTAATAGTAGTAGTAATAGTAGTAGAAGTAGTAGTAGTAATAGTAGTAGTAGTAATAGTAGTAGTAGAAGTAGTAGTAGTAGTAATAGTAGTAGTAGAAGTAGTAGTAGTAGTAGAAGTAGTAGTAGTAGTAAAAGTAGTAGTAATAGTAGTAGTAGTAGAAGTAGTAGTAATAGTAGTAGTAATAGTAGTAGAAGTAGTAGTAGTAGTAATAGTAATAGTAGTAGAAGTACTAGTAATAGTAGTAGTAATAGTAGTAGAAGTAGTAGTAATAGTAGTAGTAGTAATAGTAGTAGTAATAGTAGTAGAAGTAGTAGTAGTAATAGTAGTAGTAGTAGTAGTAGTAGTAATAGTAGTAGTAATAGTAGTAGAAGTAGTAGTAGTAATAGTAGTAGTAATAGTAATAGTAGAAGTAGTAGTAGTAGTAGTAATAGTAGTAGAAGTAGTAGTAATAGTAGTAGTAGAAGTAATAGTAGTAATAGTAGTAGAAGTAGTAGTAATAGTAGTAGAAGTAGTAGTAATAGTAGTAGTAGTAATAGTAGTAGTAATAGTAGTAGAAGTAGTAGTAGTAATAGTAGTAGTAGTAGTAGTAGTAATAGTAGTAGTAGAAGTAGTAGTAGTAATAGTAGTAGTAGAAGTAGTAGTAGTAGAAGTAGTAGTAGTAGTAAAAGTAGTAGTAGTAGTAGTAGTAATAGTAGTAGTAGAAGTAGTAGTAGTAGTAATAGTAGTAGTAGTAGTAGAAGTAGTAGTAATAGTAGTAGTAGTAATAGTAGTAGTAGAAGTAGTAGTAGTAGTAATAGTAGTAGTAGAAGTAGTAGTAATAGTAGTAGTAATAGTAGTAGAAGTAGTAGTAATAGTAGTAGTAGTAATAGTATTAGTAATAGTAGTAGAAGTAGTAGTAGTAGTAGCAGTAGTAGTAGTAGTAATAGTAGTAGTAATAGTAGTAATAGTAATAGTAGTAGTAGTAATAGTAGTAATAGTAGTAGTAGCAGTAGTAGTAGTAAAAGTAATAGTAATAGTAGTAGTAGTAATAGTAGTAATAGTAGTAGTAGTAATAGTATAATAGTAGTAGTAATAGTAATAGTAGTAGTAATAGTAGTAGTAATAGTAATAGTAGTAATAATAGTAGTAGTAGTAGTAATAGTAGTAGTAATAGTAATAGTAGTAGAAGTAGTAGTAATAGTAGTAGTAGTAATAGTAGTAGTAATAGTAGTAGAAGTAGTAGTAGTAATAGTAATAGTAGAAGTAGTAGTAGTAGTAATAGTAGTAGTAGTAGTAGTAATAGTAGTAGTAATAGTAATAGTAGTAGCAGTAGTAGTAGTAGTAAAAGTAATAGTAATAGTAGTAGTAATAGTAGTAATAGTAGTAGTAGTAATAGTAGTAGTAATAGTAGTAGTGGTAGTAATAGTAGTAGTAATAGTAGTAGTACATGCGCTCCTTTTAGTAGCCCTGTTAAGCTCTGCAGTTTGATTTCAGACTGTTCACTTTAAAATGTAATTTTACTTTTTGTCTTCTGTTTAATGATGTTGCATCATTGAATTGTGCTCTGGACAAATTCTATGAGTTTTTCTACCACGGGAGATAAATGTACACTTCGTCTTCTTTTCCTACTAACCACTCCCGCTCTCTCTCTCTCTCTCTCTCTCTCTCTCTCTGATGACTGTGGCTTCCAGAGAGAAAAAAACATTTTCTTCAAGAAAGATCTATTTGCCATATTATATTTGTTCCGGCTCCAAACTCATATTTAATAAATGTCTGGATTTTGTTTTTTCGTTCATTCTTAAAAATCAACTTTCCCAGTAAAGTAATTCCAAATATTATTATTAAAACTAGGCCGCTCTTGAGATAAATGTTTATAAAATTCTTGAGTTTCTTCATTGTCTTGTTTTATCCTATGACTGCCATCATCATAACTTCCCTGTCGGAGTTCAGTAAACGGCTACTAGAAAGCTCAACTTATCAACTGATTTGTATTCTCCCCCCTCCCACCGCCGACCATATTGTGATCTTAGCGTTGAATTAAAGTTTTCTTTTGACACTGTAGCCTCTAGGTTTCCAATGTTCGCAGCTATGTGTCGTTCATAACGAATATTGGTTATCCAGCAGTCTTTATTTGTGATTGCTATCCAGTTCAGTCATTCTCGTTATAATTATATATTTCAATCACTTCCTGGAAACTGAATTCTTAATTCTCTTACTGTTATCGTTTCTTGGCGTACTAAACGTTACACATATTCTCTTATTCAGAATATGATGTGATTCCGCTATATCTTCTGGAAATAGGGAATGCTGCACAGATGTTGATTTGAACTTCTTAGGTATGCTATAAATGATTTGAAATATCTATTTACGTGTTCTGTTATTTACCTCCATACTTTTGCAATAATAATGTCTTGGAATTAAACGAAGGATGTATACGCGTTTTCTTAGAAGCCTGGAGTACTCAAAAAATAGAATAGCCGAACTACGAGACACGCACAATTGGTACGATCTGACCTCACTCCAGTTGGCACAATGCCGGCAATTATTCTTTGCGAGAAAATTGTGTCGCTTGGTTGCAATAAAGGGGAAGGACAGAGTTCTTTGTTTTTCTCTGTGCTAGAAGATTCCATTAGCTCTCTAGAGACCTTGATTTGACTTTCTCGTATTTATTAACCTAACCTCGACCATAGTAAACAGCTCACCGTTTTAATAATTCTTTTCCTGTGCTGTGTACATTACATATATGAATTTATTAATAAGGAGTAAACATAACTTTATCCAAGATGTAATGACGTGTGGCAAACAGCTGTTCCTCCATCTTGAATTATATGACGTCACATAATTTTTAACTAATACTTTACAAGTATCATACATTCTTTCGTGGAGCAGAAAATTATATACCCACATTTTACAACGACTTGAAGTAACACTCTTGTAATCCAAAAGAGTTAGACCATACTTTTGTGGAATAGGACCCAGGAAAAACGACGAAAAAAGTCTAAGGTCAGGATGGCCGTCCTTACGTGATTTGAACCCCCGAATGCGAGTCCCAAGCGTTAACACCTGAGTTACGCCATGTACTCACCCACGTCACGAAAATAAGCTTACCTGCTTATTGAATTACCCATTACTCTTCTCTGTTCTGGTTGAGAAACTAAGCGAACATCTTAATGGATGTTATTCTTCAGTTGGTCTAAAGTAATTGTAATCCAGTGGGCCATACGCTTTACTGTAATAACTCTATCGCTAACACTGTGCCTGCAGAGAAATATTTAGCAGTGTGTGTCGTCGTAGAGTCTTGCTGGAAAAAAAGCAAAATTAAGTTTCCTAGTAGTTAATTCAGCAAAAAAGAAAGTTGTTTGAGCATAGCCACGTCTATTCGTTGTTTCCTAAAATATATAGGTTGATTGTTCTGCTTTTTTTTGTTTGTTTGTTTATCAAGAACAGTTTCTTAATGGAGCAGATTAGGTTTTCCCTAAACTCCATTAATAATAGTTTTGTAAAATTACATATATTGTAAGTGGAAATTCCTCGTAAAACAATGATTTTTTATTTAATTTGTTTAAAGTAGTTCTTTAACATCTCAGGTCATTAGTTCCCATTCAATTCAGGGCATGAAACGGCTGATAAATTTTGTTCAGAGGCCTCTTCTTTCAGGATTGGGTTCTTTTACATGCCGTAAATCTACAACGCGGCACCAACGACTTTACTGTCTTACCAAAGGAAGTAATATTTAGGATTTTTATGCCATAAAAATCCATCGACCCACCTATGATAGACCACCATGACTGACAGAATCAATTTCATGCACTGGAGTTTTAATTTATTCACAAAATCCGTTACTGTCCACAGAATTACAGGATTTGAAGTTCTTGAGTCAGTTTCAATAGCTTTGTAGCCGCTCGTATGGAAGTGTAGGAAATTTGCTGTGAAAGACACAAGAGAGTTTTAGGCAGTTTCTTCAGGCAATATCCAATGTCACTCACGTGGTCTTCTCGCTTATTTTTAACACTCATCGTTTCACGAAATTTGAATAATCGAGTTACGAATCGTAATTAGAGCTGGAACTTGTGTTGAAACATCTCTTGATAGCACAAGGGATTTTCTGCGAACACTCGTTGAAAAATAAAATAATTCCGCTGTTATTTTCCATTTGACCTTTACTAGCAGACCGTGCGTAAGAGACTGTATATCTCTCAGCAGGTTAGGTAATCTGTGAGCATGGTTCTCATCTGTAATGTGAACCAAGGTCAGCTAATTTCCTGCAAAAGTTCCCCGTGCTCGCGGTTCGCAGAATATCCGCCCACTGCATTGTGCAGAAGTAATTTCGGTTGTCCGGACGGCGTGATGAATGGAACGATTCAACTGCAATATCTTTTTTTCTTCTTCTTCTTTGTTGTCGCTTTGATTGCGTTGGTCTTCCCCGACGTCTGCAAATTGTGGGCTGAATATTATAGATGTAAGTCTATGAAATGAAATGAAATGAAATGAATAATTAATGATTGCCAGGGAGCTCGAAGTCCTTGGCGCCTTAAGGCTATCTAGCAATCACTTTCTCAGGGTAAGGAAAAACCCCGATAAAAACCTTACCTAGACACCTTGACCTGACCGGGAATCAACCCAAGATCTCCAAATAGTCGCAAAAGCTACCACCAGACCACGAAGGCGGTTCACAATGGTGTTGCTCAATTTTTTAACTTTCATTAAACCATTAAACGTTGCTTTAATTCACAACAAAAAACGTTACAGTTCATTAAATGAGACAAACCACTACACAGAGAGTCAAAAAATGTACACACACTTCAAGCAAGGAAACAACTGTGTTAACACAACAAAACTGAATTTACACAAACAGAAAATGATGAGCACTAATCATCTTAGACTTTTACAGTTACAAGAGTTGCTCAAAATGCCCACCATCGGCGTCGATACACTTCTGAGTACGTTGAACTACTGATTGAGCAACGTTTGCGAAAGTGTCCTCAGTGATTGTAGCACATGCTGTTTCAATATCTTCCCAAAGTGCTGCCATTGTAGCTGGTTTTCTACGATATTCAACATCCTTAAGAGTTCCCCATAGGAGAAGTTCAAAGGAGTTAGATCCGGAGAACGCGGTGGAAACTCAATCGGAACTCTTCGTCCTATCTAGTGCCTTGAATAGTGCCTTGGATACTTCAAAATTGCTTTCCGTTGTTCAAACGACACTGTTGACTCCATTTTGTCGTAGCAACACTAGCATAACGTAATGTGAGTCACATTTGTTTACAGAACATCATACGATAATCTTGGTTTCGTTTGTTCATTATTGATTTACGTCACGTAGCAACAACGTCATAACGTAATATGTGTCACATCTGTTTACAGAACAGAACTACACATTACTATTGTTTTTCAGTTCAACTTTGAAATTTATTAAATAGATATCCACTGTGATAGTGGGCATACATTTTTGGCACCCTCGGTATTGCAATTTCCAGCCACATTATATATAGGTAGTGATTTCTGATATAACTGTTTAAAGTGTTATTTTATTTTGCGAGCAGAATGTTTGTAATTCGGCAGAAGCCTTATATGCTAAAAAAATTAATTAACTTTAACATTTAACATGTGTATCATTATTTTTAGACAAAATTGCAGACATTATCAAAAAATGCATTTGGAGCAATTAATTAGCTCCCATAAAGACGATTGACTTGGATGTTAACCTTAAGTCCTAGGAGTTTAAGAACAGTGTCGGCACCTTTGTTGTTGCTTTTTAATGAACTCATTTGAGATTGCAGCTCGCCGCAGTTCACATAACTACCTGCCATGTTTATAAACGAGTTCAATACGCTTTCCGGATTCAATTCAAACTCAGTACGATTCCCGTGTACATGAGGTTTTTCAGTTCGTATTGAAACAGATCTCGACATTAGTTTTCATGTTGATTAATATGCCTTACTTTTTATGTTGTATAACACATTCAACAACGACCTTATTATTGATTCATGATGTAAAGTTTGAAACATAAAATACCGAGGTGGTCAAAAAAATGTATACACACTTTCACAGTAGATATCTATTTTTTATATATTTCAAAGTTGAACCGAAAAACAATATTAATGTGTAGTATGATGTTCTGTCAACAGATGTGACTCACATACGTTATGATAGCGTTGCTACGTGACAGGTAAATCAACAATGAACAAATGAAGTCAAGATTATCGTATGATGTTCTGTAAACAGATGTGACTCACATTACGTTATACTGGCTCTGCTACAACAAAATAAAGCCAAGATTATCGTTTGAATAGCGGAAAGCAATTTTTAAGTTGTATTGGAAAACCGAGAACGTTGTTGAAGTTCAAAGGCAATGTAGACGTGTACAGAACAGAACCGCCAACGCGAGTAACAATTGCACGCATTCGAGACAAATTTGAGCCTCATGGTACCGTTTGCGATGTTCACAAGGGCAAATCTAGGGGACCTCGCACAGCAACAAGCACCGCGTTCTTGGCTATAGTTTTGGAACCTTTTGAGCACTCACCGCAGAAATCTACAAAGCAATGTGGACGTGAGACTGGGATTAGCAGAACCAGCGTACGTCGTGTTATTAAAACAGCAAAGTTGAAAGTTTTCATCCCAAGACTTTTACATATATTAAATGAAGATGACCCTGATCGGAGAATGCAGTTGTGAGTGGTTTCGGGACATGGCGCGAGAAGACGAGGCCTTCGTAGAGAAAGATATTGGTCCGATGAGGCGCAATTTAAGTTGAACGGAACTGTTACCCAACATAACTGTGTCTATTAGTGTGCAAACTATCCGCATGCTGTTTTGGAAAAGGCTGTTAATTTACCTGGAATTAATGTTTAGTGTGGTTTGTCATCTAGGGGTCCACATGGACCATTCTTTAATGAAGGAAGAGTAACTGGCCCAGTATACCTGAACATGATACGCATATCAGTCTTACCCACCACTCATACACTCTGTTGAAATGAGGAATTGCATTCAAACAGGAGGGTGCACCAGCACATTACCACCGAGATGTACGTGCGTACCTTGATGATAATCTTTCAAGGCACTGGATAGGACGAAGAGGTCCGATTGAGTTCCACGCGTTCTCCGGATCCAACTCCGTTAGACTTCTACCTATGGGGAACTCTTAAGAATGTTGTATACTGTAGAAAACCAGCTACACTGATAGCACTTCGGGAAGAAATTGAAACGGCATATGCTGCAATCGCTGAGTACACTTTCGCAAACGTTACTCAATCAGTAGTTCAATGTACTCAGAAATGCATCGACGCCGATAGTGGGCATTTTGAGCAACTGTTGTAAATGTAAAAGTGTAAGATAATTAGTGCTCATCATTTTCTGTTTGTGTGAATTCAGTTTTGTTATTTTAACACAGTATTTTCTTTGCTTGAACGGTGTACACATTTTTGGCACCCTCTGTCGATACAGACGACTAAATGGAATAAAACAATACGCATGCATATTTGTGGGTAAATGTGAAATTATGATCGACTTTGTGTGATAAAAGTTATTATCTTAATACAATCGCCGGTTACATGCATCCCATGCATATCAGTCCGTTCCATTCCCAGTTTTTAGTAAGATCGAACTTGGCTCCTGAATTCCCGTGTACTTGCATGTTTTCAAACCGGAAGGGCTATTCAAATCGACTTGAAAACGCGGTAATAAATATTTAACGAAAATGCAGATTCGTTGATTTAAACGATAACGGTAATGAAAATGTACATATTCTTTCTAAAATAGACATGAAATTCAGTATTTGTATGTAGAACATCACAATAATAAAAAGGAGATAAATCGCGCTTTTTTACTCTGGTTTTCGGTTTTGATTGTTTTCTGAATGACTTTAGGTGTCTTTTTAAGCATTAATATTTTTACTTTGTTTTTTCTCAGAAAACATTTTTTCAGCTAAACATGAAAAAGTATAACAATGATTCTGAAATATAACATTTCTGATATAAAAAGTTAGGTTAAGGAGCTGGCAAGTGTAGCTTAGTTTTATAATTACCGAAAATAACAGATTTCTGAAACGGGTATCTTTTGTTTTCTGCTCTTTACAGCAGCTTTACCTTAGGATACCCATTACTCCATAGTCAAATGGGACACGGAGAGAGCAATATCGTAAAGAGATATGAGTAGTGTTTTGCAAAATTACTACATGAAATAAGCAACTCGTGAGCGGAAGGTCTGGGGATCGAATCCCCCGCCAGGACCGTCCTCCCAGATTGAGGTTTTCTTTTTCAGGTTTTCCTCAGTCCTCATAAATGGCAAATGCCGGGGAAGTACCCTAAACTTAGGCCTGGAACGTTTCCTTCCTTAAAAAAACCCTTTCCCAATATATTATTTCATCTCATGTGTCATCAGTGTCCACCGCCTGTCGTGCCTCTGTAGTAAAAATGGGCGTTAAACACTGTTAAAAATGCATAAATATCACCTCGGTTTGTTAATATTTCTATACTTATTTTATTGCCAGCATTTTACCGCACAAAACAGCCTGACATAACCCGAAATAATAATATCAAAGGAAGGATTATCAATTTGTTTTAATATCAATATTAATTATTGTTCCGTGGAACACTTTCCAGATTTTTAAATATTTTTGCAGTAGTAAAAAGTAAAAACTTGGAACATCTAGGGTCATTTGATCAGAATTATTAAGAGGTATTCGATTCGGCATTAAAACTTGTATTATGGGAATGAATTGTTTAACCAGAAAAGTATTGCAGACCCTAATCCCCAAAAGCGGGTAATGCCAACTAAATCGCTAACCTCCATAACCCGGTGGCTTAAACTTTAGCGCCAATAATAAATATTTTAGAATGCTTACATTTTGCAATAATAATTATTATTATTGCAGTTTTGCTTGATGTATTAATTTATTACAAAAGTATAATTAAATGTTCTCGGTGTATAAACTATTCCTTTATTTATGCAGGGCTATCTGAGAGAGATTATATTCAGTAAAGTCAGTTTGCTGACATACGCACTCAGAATTCGAGTTCTCGAAATACCCAAACCATCCCTTGCGGTATAAATCAGGAGAATAAACAGTCAGGGAAGAGGAATAAAAATAAGACGAAGAAGAAATAATTGCAATATAAATACAAACATTTAAGTATTTTGTTTATCAATAAAAGATATATTCAAGTTATTTAATGTTAAATTTATAAGTAAAATAATCCGTCACACATCTTTTGTTAGTTGTTACCAAAACTTGTTACTTTCTATTAACATGGTGATAAAAGCACATCCCTTTTAATCTGCTACTTATAAAATCAATGGTCTAATAATTATATTGTAAAATGTTAAAAAGCTTCCTTTTACCAAAGGTTGTCAAAAATACCATTGCATGTACTATTAAATACGATGTTGCCAAGAAGCTACCTAAAGTATGGAACAAAATTAAAATCAATGATTGAGTTGAAATAGAAATAGAAAGAAGAAGGATGCATATGATAAAGACAAGAAACTACACACTTTAGCATCGTGCAATCCTCAATAGGTCATGTGACAATGAAACCATATGGTTTTTTCCCTCTTCAATCCATGATTTCACTACACAATACACACAGACAAATATATAAATTAATGAATAAATAGATAGCTTTGTAAATTACTGCTCATAAATTTGTATATATCCATTTGATCGCTAAAGTTACTTTTTCCCGCTAAACATCGAGGAAAAAAAAAAAAAAAAAAAGGATTTAACAGCAAACTACCAAAACTGGCAACATTGCAAGTTTATTACGTGTGGTCAAGATGGCACAGGTGACGTGACGTCATGAGTAATGCGCTCTGACGCCACGGCGGGCTAGATGGCCTTGTATTTCACCTTGTTTCTTGCTTCTGTCAGCTGTTTTACCTTCCGGTGCAGGTTGCAACCGTGGAACCATAAACTTTTCGTTCCGATTTCAACATTTCTTTGTTCAAATGATCTATCCAGAATTAGTTGTATATTAGTTGTATTCCTTTTGCTCCTAAGTTATAATATGCTATACTTATTCTGATATGATGTCCAAATAAAGTATTTGCACATTCGCTTTCCAACATGCTCTTTTACCATTGTTATAAATACAGAACTTTCGTAAATGTTCGAGATTTCAGAACGCATAACAAAAGTGTTTTTTTTTTTCCCCTTCTGATTTTTCATTATTGTCAACGTATTCTTCAATTATTTACAAAGGCTCAATACGCTCCCCACTTTTAACTCTACAGTTATCTATCCTATGTAGGAATTTGCGCTACACGCGTTTGAATGGCTTCAGTAAAGTGTTCCTTCAATTTGTAAGTGGTCTTGTATACGAGAAGCACGAACTGTTTCCTTTACGTAATGGGCATGCTGTTAGGTCCGGGGATCGAGGTGGTCATGATAGGAGAGGCTGGTCATCGTTTTCACATACAACCCAACGTCACAGCAGTTTGTTACCGTATGTGTTTGCGAAAATAGGGCGAAGGCCCGTCCAACTGCATACCATAAGAATGGTTGTCGTCATTTATCTAGTGTAATCGCCGCGGTATTAACGTATTAAGAAATATCATTGCTATAATCATTTTTCTGAGAAAAAAATAATTATTTTTTCTCACATTGCACAAAACACGTTCACTTTAGGGGAAGCCCTGTTGAATCATCGTGTTTATCCACAAAACAATCGCGCTATTCAACACCGATGCGGAAAACCGGCGTTAGAAGACGGTCATCAGGTTTGATGGCTTGGTTTGAAGTGTAGTCGTTTCTTTATAACACTCCACACTGTGTTTGTGGAACATGAAGTTCCCTTGAAACTATAGGAATTAACTTTCTCCTGCTCAGCTGCACGTTTCTCGCGCGCATTTCACTTTTCCCTCTCAAACTGACAATCGACCACTGCTTTCCCCCCTTGCATTACATCTGTTCCGGGAACTAAGAATTCCGCCGACGAAAAGAGTTTTCCCAAGATGCCTGTAAACAGACTTCGTGAAATAAGAGCATAAAAAAAAAAACTTTCGAAGAGGCGAAAGGCTAACTACACTTATCTTGTGTTCCACACTGAACAATTGAGATCTTTTTAATAATTGTAGTTTACTGAATAGGCAATTTATTGATCAAATTAGTATTTCAGTCAATGTGTATAAAAGACGGAAACCACGTCTGTAATTCTTTCCGGAACACTTAACTGTTCATGACCTGGAGCTTTCACACCGTTGATTTTTATAGGACTTCTTGGGGCACCAGCTGCGTCAAATTTATGAAAACTCGAGTTTTCGGCCATCCTGGACTCTGTGGCCCTTGTCAATAACTGGTGACCTGACCGAAAGCTTCAGTTTTATACTTTGACTGTTGGTAAAGTGATGGTATTTCAATACTTTTCATTAAATTTAACATTCTGCTCTACCTAATAGAGGAACCAGCTTTATAATATTTTATAATAATGTCTTCCCTTGCTCTTCTCACTGATCTGTACTACAAATTCCCTGAAAAAAAAAAAAACAGTTTTCGTGCATTTCTATTGTCCCTCTTATTTAATTGAAAACTTTTATTTGTTTTCATTTTGCACGCCTTTTGCACGAAACGTGTTTCTGACCTAAGGAACCTCGCTGTATTATTCACAACATTTATTTGCGTATTTCTTGTAGCCAACGTTTACTATTTTACACCGATAAATAGAAAATTAGTGATCACTGATTACATTACCATGCACGATCATGGGCTAATAATAAGTTTCAAGGGAAATTATATCCAAAAGATTGAAAGCAAGCGAATGTATAGAACTAATAATATGAATCTCAATTTCAGGGAACAGCGAGGATGAAATTGATACACACTGCAATATATACCGAAGGCGCCACTTCTTCGTCACACTTAAATTTCCTTCCTCGAAGATCCTTCTTGAGTTTTGAGAAGAGGAAATAGTTTCTTGGGAGCTAGATACGGGCTCTTGGGTGGATGGTCCATCTCCTTGAAGCCACATTTCTTCACAGCTTCCTTTGCAACAAGAGCTGTGTGCGCAGGCACATTGTCTTGAAGGCGCACACCACCACTCCCCTTTCCTCGCCTTTTCTCTTTGATGGAAGCATGTGGTCTGTGCAGTAGGTCAGCATAGTACTCTCCATTTACTGTGGTGTTCCTCTCCTTGAAGTCAATGAAGAGTATTCCTTCACAGTCCCAAAAGACCGTGGCCTTGATCTTCTTGGTTGACTGAGTGACCTTGGGTTTTAGAGGCGGTGCTTCCCCAGGTTTACGCCACTCCATTGATTCTCTTTTGGACAAGTTTCATCTCCTGTAACAATGGTTTGCATAACTTCTTTCTCGTTGCCATGGCAGAGCTCAAATATGCCTGACAACAGATGACTCATTGCTGCTTTTGGACTAAGGAAAGAAGTCTAGGTACCCATCTTGCATTAACCTTATTCACGTTTAGGTGTGCATGAATAATTCGAATAAAATGTAATTTTAGAAAGACCCAACCTTGCAGCTATTTCTGTAACTTTGAGCCGCCGGTCTTCCATAATTTCTCCTTCCACAAGAGATGTTTTCAGGGGTGAGCACCTCCAAGGGCCGACCTGCATGCTCTTCGTCTTCAATGCTTTCTTGACCCATTCGAAAAACTTTGGCCCATTCTTTTACGGTACAATATGAGGGGGATGCTTCCCCCTATACACCGTCCAATCGCTGTTTAGTTTCATTTGGAGTAAGTTCTTCTTTTGTGAAGAACTTAATATCAGCTCGAAACTCATTTTGAACATGTCACAATCTTCTACACATAGCCTTCTTTATGTAACTATATCCGAAATGAACACAGCAGAGCGGAAGTTACAGCCGCAATTATTTACTTAACAGATAAGGCACGACACTAGATAAGGGTTTAATGAAGGCGATAATCCTTATCCTTATGGAGGCCTGAAACTTATGGACCTATCCTCATACATAGTGATTGCTAATCAGCACCTCCAGCTAATGAAGACAAATATAATCTACATCGACATCCGATCAATCTCCAAAAGTATTATACGGCCAACACGTGCTTGTCCGGAAGAGTGATCACAGATTTTTTGGGAAACAAAGGAACAGACAAACTATCACATTCTGTGTAATTAACTATGGGCACTTGATCTACCCAGACTTATGTGTTAAATGGAAAACAGCTCAGCTGTAATGAAGCTCTAGCAATGAAGATTAAACAACGAAAAACTCCAGAACGCTTAAATGCCAATCGTTTTCATCTGACTCCTTCACTACTCAATTCACGTTGGGCCATGGAACTTTTCCATCTTACTTTGTAATATTTAAGATAAAAAATGCCGAGGAATTTATCAAATAATCGAATGCTTACTTTCTGAGTGGCCGCCGTTAAATTCCAAGAAACAATCTCTCAGATCTCATGTTGTCAGTTGTTATTTACGTTTTACGTGGCACTTTCTTTGGAACAGTGGTAAGCCATTTTTAAATTACCGTTCAGGGCGGTACCAGCTTGAACCGACCCATTGGCCTTTTCGCGCGAAACTGTCCAGCGAAGGAAAAAATCACCCGTTACATCGTATACCTATTCCTAGTAAAATCTGGCCGATATGCGATGTGGTCATTGTGTGTGACTTAAATACTTTATGCACGAAATTAAGCTGCACTCAGTTTCGCCAGTTCAGTGACGTTCGTGCCTCAACTTGCCTTATATGTCAGGTAATAAGAAGGGGCAGGGAAAGGTTTTAAGAATTTATATTACGAAATATTAATATACTTCAATTAAAATTGAAAGAAAAGCAAGAAAAAATTATTTTGCAATAGTATACTGGAATAACAACAACGATAATAATAATAATAATAATAATAATAATAATAATAATAATAATAATAATAATAATAATAATAATAATAATAATAATAATAATAAAGAAATTGATCGTGCAAAATTAATTAAAAACCCAACTTGCTTTATACACTTCTGATTGAGCAACGTTTGCGAAAGTGTCCTCAGCGATTGCAGCACATGCCGTTTCAATTTCTTCCCGAAGTGCTGCCAGTGTAGCTGGTTTACTACGGTATACAACATCCTTAAGAGTTCCCCATAGGTAGAAGTCCAACGGAGTTAGGTCCGGAGAATGCTGTGGAAACTCAATCGGACCTCTTCGTCCTATCCAGTGCGCGGGGTTTGTTGCTGTGCTAGGCCTCCCAGATCTGCCCTTGTGAACATCGCATACGGTACCACGAGTCTCAAATTTGTCTCGAATGCGTGCAATTGTTACTCGCGTTGGCGGTTCTGTTCGGTACACATGTCTCCCTTGCCTTTGAACTTCAACAACATTCTCGGTTTTCCAATACCATTTTAAAATTGCTTTCCGCTGTTCAAACGATAATCTTGGCTCAATTTGGTTGTAGCAACGCTATCATAATGTATGTGAGTCACATCTGTTTACAGAACATCATACTACACATTACTGTTGTTTTTCAGTTCAACTTTGAAATATATTAAATATATATCTACTGTGAAAGTGTGTACATTTTTTGACACCCTCGGTATGTGTAAGTTCAAACTTATTTTGAAAAAAAAAATAATAATTAGGTTATGTTAATTTATTACAGTCGTTTTATACTATTGCAAATATTATGTATATTGAAATAAATGGTACATATAACTTTGCTTTAACAAACCCGAGATATTGCTACATTTTGCACTATAGCACTCTACAAGTGACGCAAAGTTCCGCCTCTTGGTATCTTCGTATTTCACTATTCAGCCTTGAAACATACACAGTGCTGATAACAACTTTGTCCCCATCACTGTGGCTAGTCAAAGGCTCGTCCGGGTTTTATTTTGGGATGACAGTAGTTACTTGAATAGGCTCCAACCGGAGTTTTCCTTCACCCTGAACTAAAAGGGCGATGTCAGACCCTCTTTAGGTGCCAACGAACTCCGCGCTCATTTGCGTCATCATTAATTCATTCCATTCCTCATTTCGAAGATGGAATGTTAAATGGTTATCCATTGTAACAAACTGCCTCGCGTCTTAGGACTAAATTACTGAACATCATTATTAGTTTTGCACTTGAATGAGGTTATTATACATATAATTAACCTAAATTTAAATTATGCCTGAAATCCATACTTCCCTTATTACCACCATTTTTCCGAGAAACTAGTTTTAAAATTAGTCACAAAAAACTCACAAAACATGGCTAATTTTACTAAAGTTAAATAGAACTTCCCCAAAACAAAAGCACATTTATGAAGAATCAAAAACGAGCAAATAGAACGACCTGGAAAAATGTTTTTAGTTGATGTGAAAAAGTATAGAAAAAAATCTTGATTTTACTCCCACTTTAAAAACCCAAATTTAGCTCTAGAATGCTTCCTTCCTTTTAAAACAATTCCTTTCCCAATATATCATTTCATCTCATGTATCATCAGTATTCATCGCCTGTGGTGCCTCAGTAGTAAAAATGGGCTAAACTACTTAAAAAAAAAAAAAAAAAAAAAAAAAAAAAAAAAAAAAAAAAAAAAACCTATCTCGAGGGCTGAGACATTGAAACCAGTGAATTATTGTCCTGAGTATTCAATGTCTATAAACAGAGAAGGCCTCACTGAACAAGGACACAAAGTCTGCAGGTAGATCTGAACAATTCAGTCAAGTAAATCGCCTGTAGCAAATAGCTAAAAGATAAACGGGTTATGGTGAGGAAGCGATCCTTGTTCATATTTCCTTGCTCTGTAGACATTGAATCGCAAGTCATGTCTTAGCCAAGGAGGAAAGAAGCTCAAAAATGAGAAGGCGATATATGTTTTCCATGATACATTACAACCAGATATATCTTCTGTTATTCCTTGTGGCTGTAGGTCCTTACATTTGCGAGTAAATTATTGCACGCAATCTTGAATCCCTCCCCCCTCTGCTTTCTCAGGTCTTGGTTCATTTTACGGATTTATAGACCAATAAAAAAATCCCTGCATTTAATATACTTTTCTTTTACAGCTATATATGAGCCTTAGCTTACCGCGACGACCTGCGTCTTCTACCTGTTGAGGTTTTTTCCAGGTTTTCCTCAGACCTCAAAATTGGAAAATGCTGGGGAGGTATTAAACATAGGCCTGGAACACTTTCTTTCCTTAAAAAAATCCTTTCCCAATTTGTAATTTCATCCCATGTACCATCAATGTACATCGTCTGTGATGTCTCGGTAGTAAAAAGAACGTTAAACAGCATTAAAGAAAAAGCCAGGCATTTCTGAGCAGTAAAAACGAAATAGGACAAATGAAGTTATGTTGGTGCTGAACTGTAGACAACAGGTGAGAGGGGTGCAATAGATAATGAGGTAAAATTACCCTCTCCTCAACAGTTCTTGTTTACCTGCCGGTTGGTGGGTCATAGCTTGCTTTGTTTCTGTTTGAGTGTATACACCTAACTTGATGTTATCTGCTTAAGAATTCCGATAAATATGATATACGGAAAATGACAACTTAACCACAAAGAACTAAATCATGTGAAAGTACCTTATATAACTGATTTTGCCATATCTGTACAGAACAGATCCAAGGAAAAATAAAGGATTTGTTCTGATAACCGCTAGATATTCTCGCAATTCGCCAAAGTATGACGTCATGTTATGAGCAGTGCTTGAAACCGAATCAGTAACGAAGATAATTGACAAGTCCTTATGGCCCACCCCCATTAAAGTATAACTATCATATACATTTATGCAAGCCCAATCATTATACCTTGTATTATAATTACAACATAAGAATTGCATATAGAGATCAGCTTTGGTGTTTTTTCGTTGCAATAACTTGGAAAGTCATCAGGGATTAAAAAAAACCATACAGTGAAAGACGATTGCGTGTGAAGTCTCCCCCCCCCCCCCGCAGGGTAAACACACTGACAGACCTTTCAATCGTTCGGGCTTTGAACCGACCGGCTGTTGTACAGCTAGCCTTTTATACCACCTAATGCTGTCGTGTGTTTTAAGACTTTCAAAAAATAACGAATGGAACGTAAGGCAGGTGAAATTAAACCAGCCAATGGAAAATATATGTTTGAACTTTTAAAGCTAGGCGCAGAGATTGCGCGTGCTTTTGTGACTTCGTTGACATTATTAAGACTACGGTTTTTTTTAAATTTAATATATAAGGGAGAGTTTTGAGAGAGTGTTTATAAGCTGCCACCCCCAAATTTAATTAGAGTAATTATACCAAGTGATTTTATGTAATTTCCTTATTTTAAGCATGAGTGTGGTTTCATTTCTATGTCCTGTATAAGTATTGAATTATTGTTTGTGATGTTACTTTCTTGCAACAATGTAGAAAGCAACCCCAGCCATTAAATCTGACATGGAATTTCTGTTGCCTATTTGTAAAGATGACCCAAGCAAACCGATGATTTTTGGAGAAATTTCTAAAGCAGAATCCTTGAGTAAGAGGTTTATTTGTATTCTGTTAGGGAATTGTAAAGCAAAAAACATACGAGGGTGAAAAGACAGGGGAATAACCTCGAAGGGAGATCCTAACGGTTCCACTTAATATGTGAGAGAAGTAGGTGACATGTACGAGGTCACGTAAGCCATCTGACAAATAATATAGCAGAGAAAAAAATGGAGGGAACAGATTACCCAATAGAGATGCGAGGATGGGAGAAAACATTCCAGATTTTTCGAGAAAAATATTTGAAACAACAAAGAAAGCTTCGTGTAACGGGCAGTCTGCTATGTTTATTTAGTCTTGTGATTTTGCGGCCCAGGGGCTGTCGATCCACATTCTATCAGTTCAGTAGGTTGGAAGAACAGACAGTCGATCCGCATTCATTCTCAGTTCAGTTCAGTTAGTGGAAAGCTGTAGTCAGTTTTGGAAGAGTATTCATTGTGGAAGACAGGCACGGTTAGTTCAGCGAAAGAGTTTTAAGTGCGAGAGCTTTATCAGTTGAGTTCAATTGTGTCTCAGGATTAGTTGATTTCAGGATCAGTCTTTATCAAATTAAGGAACGTCAGAGTGAGATGGTCATACTTAGTGCGAAAGTGGCACATATTATCCAGAAAATAACGTAAGCAGATTTTATGTGGAATGGTTTATGAAAAATAAATTGTGTTTTATCTCCCATACGAAAAAAAAAAATTAAAACACCCTTGCATTTTTTAAAACCGCTGCAGTTTACTCGGCAAGGCGGCTGTTCTAAGTTTTACACGCAGCTAGATACCCGCAGTTCTTCAGTACGCAGTTATAAGATGTACACGCAGTTCGGCTCAGCAGTTCGCAGTTCTCCTCTGCAAGTTTCACACGCGGCAGGCAACTAAGTTTGTAATTAACACAGCCAAGTCTATCATACATAAAAATATCAGAGAACGTAAAGGCTTTGAACATAATAAAACACCAATACACATTATGTCGCATCGCGTGCTTATTTACACCTCTCCCGGTCCTGTTGAGTACGAGCCAACAAAATATCCGAATATACACAGAAATTGTTGTCATTGAAGCGTGGGTAACAGCATCGAAGCAACCAATAATCAATCTACAAAAAATTTTTTGAATGATTTATTTATGGACGCTCTTTAACAGCTCAGGTCATCAGCGTCCCATTCAATTCAGGGCGTGAAACGGCCGACAAATTTTGCAGGTTCTTTTTCGTGCCGTAAATGTACGACACGGGACCCACGGCTTTACTTCCCTTTCGAAGGAAGCCATACTTAGGACTTTTACGCCCGAAAAAACCCATCGATCCTGGCCGGGTTCGAACCCGCGATCTTGGGTTTAGGAGGCAAATATGGTAACCACTACACCACCAGGACCGACCAGGACCGACCCCAGGCGACAAGATTTACGGCATGTAAAAGAACCTCAAGTCTGAAAGAAGAGGCCTCTGAGCAAAATTTATCGGCCGTTTCATGCACTGAAATGAATGGGACGCTGATGACCTGAGATGTTAAAGAGCGTCCGTAAATATAACAAATTACGACTATCCCTCGGTATCCTTCATATAATTGCAATAGCAAATGACATTAATTTATGAGTACTACTACAGCCTTGAAGGTACTGCAACAACTCCTGTGTTGGTGTATGACCTTACATACAAAATATTTCATAAGTGGAGAAAGAATTTATAATCATGTAAAAGCGGACATATAAATTCTATACATATAAAATTAAAATAAACTATATTTTGGGTGTAAATTAGAAAAATTGTATTTTTTTTTCTCTCCATATTTTACAGGTATTAGCAGTTAGCACATATTTTAAATGCTTGTAAACATTTCCCTTTATATGATCCATGTTCACGCTATTATTACATTTTATACTATAACGTGTAACACAACAGTTTTCTGTTTCTAACCGAACCAATACTTGGAATATGGAACAGCTGTTTCTGCTGTTTGTTAGTTGAAATATGTTGTAGCCCAAAGATTAGAAAATAGTAAGTCAATGACCTCAGTTGTTAATTTGATTCATTTGAATGTACTGCGAGTTCAATGCCGACCTGTGTCGGGCCTCATTACTGCCTACGTCTCTCTTCTTCATTCTTTTATAGCCTCAAATTACAGTTCTTTTTTTTTCTTTTTCTTTCTTTCTTTCTTTCTTTCTTTCTTTCTTATTTTTTCTTTTCTTTTTCTTCTTCTTCTTCTTTTTTACCATGAGATGTTCAAAGATATAAGAGCAAGACAGGAGCAAGTGTTCAGTGTCTGCATACGATCCGCTAGTTTGATGTTGTTTGTCGCTGGGCACTGCAGGACATGCAACAAGTCTATTTCCTGTTTCTGTTTGCAGAGCTCGCGTATGATTCTGGGAGGATGCCAATAAGGTGGCGGTGTTTAGAAACCTCAGGCGAAAGAATGCGCTTGCTTTTTCTCTGGGCCAGTCAGGAGTGTTGAGAAGTGACTCATTCCAGGCTTTCCGGTAACTTTTGATCATTTATGATAGTGTGTTTTCCGAATAGTATTTCCAAGAGTAGAATGACATACCCGTGCGGAATGTTTCTTAGCAAGACAGTCAGCCTGTTCATTTAATGAAGTTGACAGTGACCTGGGATTTATTTGCAGGAGGCAGTTTACATTGCATAATTACAGGCTGTTTAGGAGTGTCAGCAGTATTGTGGTTTTTGAGTTGTAAAAGATTACAGCTTCATACTTCATACTTCGATTTCCTAATTGATGAATTTGTTCTATTGATGAGCATATGATAAATGGCTCACAGTAAGCTTCTTCCCTCGTTTGCATTTGGTGTTCTTCAACTTGTGGGCCACCACATTACGCTAGGGTTTCTTTGGGAGTATTTCTTTTAGAAATCCCTTGTTCAAGGTCAGTATATATTTCGCTGAAGTCTTTGCGTAAATGATTCTGTATCTGCTGCCAGGTTTGAGATTTAATTGTTATTCATTGTTTTAATTACACTGCTCTTTGTACCTTAACATTTTGTTTTTTGTGCATGTAAGATTTTCAATGTCCATCTCTTGGTCTCAGTTTTTATGTAAATTGATTGCTTTCTTTTCATTTAGATGCTATATAGGATATTTTTTTTATGACGCAGTGCATTATTTTTAAGGAGATTATGGAAGACGGCGGCTCAAAGTTACAGAAATAGCAGCTAGTTTGGGCCTTTCTGCAACAAACAGTCCTTCGAATTATTCATGAACATTTAAACATGAATAAGGTTAGTGCAAGATGGGTGCCGAGACTTCTTTCCTCAGTTAAACGGCAGCAACGAGTAATGTGTTGTCAGGCATTTATGGAGTTCTGCTGTGGCAACGAGAGAGAAGTTCTGCAGCCATTGTTACAGGAGATGAAACTATGGTCCTCTACTATGATCCTTGTCCAAAAAGAATCAATGGAGAGGCGTAAACATGGCGAAGCATCTCCTCTAAAGGTCAAGATCACTCAGTCAACCAAGAATATCATGGGCACAATCTTTTGGGACTATGAAGGAATACTCTTCATTGACTTCAAGAAGAGGAACACCACAGTAAATGGAGAGTACTATGCTGGCCTACTGCACAGACTACGTGCTTCTATCAAAGAGAAAAGGCGAGGAAAGCTGGGTGGTGGTGTGCGCCTTCTTCACGATAACGCGCCTGTGCACACAGCTCTTGTTGCAAAGGAAGCTGTGAAGAAATGCGGCTTCAAGGAGATCGACCATTCACCCTACAGCCCAGATCTAGCTTCTAGTGACTGTTTACTCTTCTCAGAACTCAAGAAGGACCTTCGAGAAAGGAAATTTAAGTGTAACGAAGAAGTGATGGATGCTGTTTATGCCCATTTTGCAGACAAGACTTCTGACTATTTGGAGGGGGGGTTGGAATGTTAATTCAATAATGTGAGAAGTGTATTGCAATAAAGTGTGACTATATTGAAAAGTGTAATATAGTTTTTGTCTTTATCACACCTAGGAAATGGTTAGGCCGGAAACTAATGGACCTATTCTCATAAGACAGAAGTAAGGTTGGAACGCAAACACAATTTGTGAAAAATGTCTGATTTGTCTCTCCGAGGGAAATACTGATCGCATAAACATAATTTTTCTCCAAAACTTTAAGTGATATCACAAAATGGGCTTCCTTTTTGAGTTTAGGACATAAATAGGGTAATATACTTTTAGTTAAATGCAAATTTCATTTCTATTTACTGAAACATTGTTGTAGTAGGGGACAGCAAGGCTATGACACCCCTTCCCCCTAAATTTTAGAAAAAAAATTTATAGTTGGGATCGCCAGGCGTTAAAAGGATTGTAAGTAGTCGAAGTAATTAAATATGTCAATATATTTCTTCTGCAATAAAAATCGCTCGATGCTAATGTAAATAACGCAGTCGATGACAATAAACCGCTTAATTGGTGCTAACAAGAAATTGGTTTTGGAAAAGATGAAATGTTGGACATAGAAGTATTAGAAAGATTTGCCAGCGTCCAAGACAGACATGAATTTGTTTTTTTTAAACCATATTTAAGGACAAATAGTGGCTACAGTGGGTTTATTTTTAATTATGTTAATATTCAATAGAATTTTGCTAGTGGTCTATGCAAACATAATCAGGTAATTAAATAACAGCGCAGTGATAACACAAGACTTTCGCCTTATATGGCAGAATATAACTGTTCAATATTTATATTAGTGGTGTCTCGTAATATTCAGGGACTTGTTGTATAGTATGCTGTAAAACACAATAGGTAAACTCATCCCAAAGTCACCCTTCAAAGACGCTTTGTCAGGAATAAAGTGAATCTATGTGCTATCTTCGCCATATTTAGAAAACAAAACACTTGTTTGAAATAAGTTCATTTCGAAATACTTCCATACTGCATTCTTGTGGTAGAACGGATTAAAATGAAACGATAGAGTTACTTACTTCATCTGTAGGTGGGAGATACATGTATGCAGATAAATCCACTCTGTACATGAGAAACACTTTATCCTTACACACTACAACAATACACTAAGACTATGAAAAGCCCGAGGTTGAACTTGGGCGCTGCCCAGCGGGTGAACACCTGGCTTGTGCATTGCCAGCATAAAGGTCTATTTTAACTGTTTACCAAAGAGCATCATTACTTAGGAAGTTCGCTTGCTTTGTATCTGAACAGACATTAGTACGCCCGCTCGTAATTGGCATGGTCGCGTTAGTCTGCCGCTGTTATCACAGACTTTGTGGAATGTTTCGCCTTGCCAACCAGACGAGCAGAGCTTGGAGATAGTGCGGCTAACGCTTGTTGGAAAATATGTTTAATAATATCCTATGGAAACTTATATAAATGCTATTTTCACTGTACCTGATAATAAAATATAGTACACAACGTACAGACAGCTTGGAAAGTGTATGTCATAGCCTCCTGTTGCTTCCACATAGATGCTTACATGCTTTTCTTATTCCACTCTTATTCCTATTTATGCAGACATAATGAACTATTTTTAAGAGATGAAGTGTAGGGACATGTGATTAAGAACTTGTCTAATTTATATACGTTATACTATTGAGAAAACGATAAAGAGATAGGCTAATTTCAAGTAATTAAGGTTATCATACTTGCCTCCTAAACCCAAAACGCGGGTTCAAACCCTGCCAGGACCGATGGATTTTTTCGGGCGTAAAAATCTTAAGTATGGCTTCCTTCGGAAGGGAAGTAAAGCCGTGGGTCCCGTGTCGTACATTTACGGCACGATAAAGAACCTCAAGCCTGAAAGAAGAGGCCTCTGAGCAAAATTTGTCGGCCGTTTCACGCCCTGAGTTGAATGGACGCTGATGACCTGAGATGTTAAACAGCGCCCGTAAATAGAACAATCAAGTAATTAAATAGTCGCAACTTTTTTTTTTTTTTTTTGATTGATTTATTTACGGACGCTCTTTAACAGCTCAGGTCATCAGCGTCCCATTCAACTCAGGGCGTGAAACGGCCGACAAATTTTGCTCAGAGGCCTCTTCTTTCAGGCTTGAGGTTCTTTATCGTGCCGTAAATGTACGACACGGGACCCACGGCTTTACTTCCCTTCCGAAGGAAGCCATACTTGGAGTTTTACGTCCGAAAAAATTCACCGGTCCTGGCCGGGTTTGAACACGCGATCTTCGGTTTAGGAGACAAATATGGTTACTACCATACCACCAGGACCGACTAAACTCCTACTAAGACACCATGCTTCTTTATAAGGTGCGGTCTAATGTTTTCTTTAAATGTAAACTATTATAGCAGGCAACTAACTTCTAAATAGCATTGTCATTGATAAAAAGTGTTGGTTCATGAACACGCTCTTAGTTCAACTTCTTACACGGTTAAGTAATTTGCCGGTAAACGCTCATGTTTTAAATGTGTTTCAATATGCTGCCTGGAATCGTTCCCAGTATTCCTTGTTTAGTGGCCAGTTTTGAATCACCATATTAATGTAAGTTGTATGACTAACAACCAGTTTATTGAAGATACTTAATTGTGTGTATGTCCGATCATAGTGTCCAGAGTTCCGCACGAGGTCAGTAACGTAAGCCATTTGTAACATCTGCACCGATAAATCGGCGAACCACATTACGTTAATTGATGACGGAGGTGAGATTATGATGGAAATCGCAGTACCCAGGCGCCGCTACTTCCGCCGCTGGGGAAGAACTGAGACGAACAGACCTAGCACCCTGGCACACGCAGCCACGATGTATGCCGTGCTAACGTGTTCCTCTGGCTTGACGCTGAATTTAATTACGGAACACTTATGCAGATTAAATTGAGATGTGGCTTTAATTTAAAGATTTTTATAAAAAAAAATCAAGAATTGCTAATGGGAAAACTTCTAGTATCGTTTTCAAATACTGTTTTGACATAATGAATGAAGCGAGTACTAATTACTATGAATTTATGTGAATACCTGCAGGTTGTTTTTATTTTTCTTTAAAGATCTTGATATCCTATCAAAATGAAAACATTGTGTAATTTGTTTTGTAAAATCTGAAACTGCTGTTAAAACTGTACGTAAAGAAATGGCACAAGGTAAGAGTAAGAAAAACTACTTTAATACTCGAACAAATGTTAGATTTTATATACTTTGAATTAGTTTTTTTTAACGTGTTAAATGTTTTTTTTTTAGTTTTTTTTTTAGCATTTTAGGGTAGTTTTTATTCTAAATTTTCTCTTAGCGACAGTAAAATAAATACATTAAAGCAAACACATGATAATATGAATTCATTTTAATTTAATTTCACTTGTATTTTCCATTATTCTGAAACACGAAACTACACGAACACTTAAAATAACCTAGATTTTATAATTTCATCGCATTGCATTTGTTTTAAAGTTCTAAAGCACTAAGCTTACTTAAAATTTCCAAATCTTCATAATGTCAGAGCACTGAATATTTAAAAAAGTTATAAAGCACTGAAATTTTTAAAAGATTTAAAATTTGTTTGTTTGTTTTAATTTTCAAGTTGTAAAGCACTCGACTAGAATATTAATCAGTTATTTAGGTTACTGTTGCACTACACTAATAAATACACAGCTAGGTTTTCTATCGTGAAACTTTTTCTGTTGTCTTTTAAAACATTCTCATAGTAAGAAAAAGCTCTCTCGACACAGCTCGAAGTCTTCGGTGTAAATTTCAATGAAGCCACTGCTGTCGATCCCAAGGTAAATCGTCTGAAATTTGTTCTTCTTGAAGAAGAGCAGATATATCTCTCCTTGTTGCAAACCCTGGGTTCCGCTGTAGAATCTTGGTGAGCTTCAAAGAACAGGCTCACCCACTGGCCCTGATTATTTCTTTCTTTGAAATTATGGCAATGATTTCCATTGCATCTTTTAGTGGTAAAGATGCGGATTCCCAGAGTTGAATAGCTGCAGATAGGTCACTGAAATCGGCCTTAATAAAGGCAAATGAAGTGATGATGTTCTTATTGTGAAGAACGGTTTTTTAGGCTTTGCTGATGTCAAACTGTGTTTAACACTCTTGATGTCTTCAAACTAGTTGATATAGTAGATGTTTGCCTGCAGCTAAGTACCCCAACGGGTAATGGTGGGCTCTGGTGGCAGAGGTGTTTGCGGTAGCATTTCCTTGAAAATCGGAATGCAAATGAAAGCTTTCAGATAGGCTTTCTTCACAGATGAAATAATGCTGTTCACTCCTGGGAAATTGTTCCTAACCTCTTCAGTCAATTGGTGTAAGCTGTGAGCAAGACAGGTGATATGCACTATGTTAGGATAGAAAATGTTCAGTGTCTTTCCCGCCTTGATCATGTAGACCGCACTGTTGGTCACAAGCATTAGGAGTTTCTGATCACGGTTTTCTGATGGCCTAAAGCACCTCTGATGATGCAGGCGTTGGTGCTGTGGTTCGATTTGTCCAGCATCTTGTACAATATGAGGCAGGGCGTACCAGGTTCTTTGGGGTCTAACTTACCCACCACGACGTTAGCAATGAAGCGACCACAGCTATCGGTGAAAGCCAGATATTACAGTTCTGATGTATTCAATCTTTTTCTCGTATAGTTGGTGCAAATATTTTTGTCCTTAAGTTTGATTCGACCGGTATCTTTTGACTGCTGATGTTTTCAAGAAGTTTATTGAATACTGGGTTCTGTATCACATATCACATTTACTGATACTAACGCTTCACATAAACGTAAATTAAAATTGTCTTCTGAAGAGCCAGAAAAACCTGAAATTAGGGCTGGAACTGGATCCTCTGTTTCCCCTCACTGATGCTGAGATACCCTACAGACTCTTTACAGTAAGAAAATGCGATTTTTCGTCACAGCTCACTTGCTTTTGGCACATCTGTATGTTGCCATCTGTGGTAAAGTTGGGATCGTTGCCGATTCACTGTCTAATCAACCAACTTTTAGAAACCTTTACTTTTGATATTTTGCTGTAGCTGCTAATAAAATGTAAGTGTAAATAATGCATTCAGTTTGCTTTTAACTAAGAGTTACACCCAACAACTTTCGTGACTGATAATAAAGAAACAGAAGTCTGTTTGAGAGTCATTTGAGAAAATTGTGTTGAACGTGACCGACAACAATGGGATTGCGATATTAAGTTCAGTTTACTTTTAGAAATAAGTTCATTTCGACAATGCTGTTAACATATGACAATAATGATATTACAAAATTAAATGCAATGATTTATCTTTGAAATCCATCAAGATGCACATTATTGGCTAATGTTTTAAAAAAAATCTAAATGCTCCTAAATTTAATTATAATAATTTAGAATAAACTACATTTAAAATTAATTTTAATTTAATTTTAATATTTTTGAACGATAGTTTTAGCCATTTTAGGTTTCAACGTCCTGTACAGCCATTTAGGTTTCATAAGACTCTCATGTTAAAATATCACAGTTAGCTAGCAAGGAACAAAATAGTTTAAAAAGGTAAGAATTCGGGCTCTACTTGTGAACTAAAGGAAGGAACAACGTTTGGATTTAAATATTGATAAAATAAACTTAATAAGCATATTATTTTTCTAAACAAATAAATCCGTTGTTTTAATCAATATCAATCTTGCTTCATACAAATGTTATATATTACATTAGAGTTTTGATATTGCTAAATTTTAAACTTGTTTACTCCTTTTCCAGTATGATTCAGTTCCCCCTCTCCCAGCAACTACAACGTTCTTGTCGCAAACGGAAAGTTCTTTGAGCAGTAAAACAAACATTGAAACTGTAGTGTGCTGCAGTTGTGCCCCTCAGTAAATAAACAACAAAACATAGTGTGCAAGTAAATTGCAAACGTGCAAGTATTTAATGTGAACTAGTCTCCGCTAAGAGAGAGAAAGAATCTGCAGCAGCCTCTGTATTTTCAAACTTTCACTGTTCATGCACAAAACTTAAAAACAGTCTGCTAATTTTAGTTCACCCTCCCGAATATAGGGATGGATTGCCTGCGTTAACAGCTCGCTAACCTTTGCCTTCTGCTTGTGGCCCGCGTTCCATAGCTGTTGGCTACCTCCCACACTTCCATGTTTCTATTTTTAAGCGAATTTGTCTATGCCAAAGTGACTGCTCGTGCTTTCCCTTCGAACACTTACAGAGGCTTGAAACGCGGACTAGCTTGGAATAAAAATGAAAGGCCTGGATGTATTTCACACGTTGCTGCGCCAGAGAGAGCAAGTATAGGAATCAAACTTTTTATTTCAGCTTTCAAATAAACTGTCTATCACTTAGTATTTACCGTAGAACACCATGTTGATATATCTAGCAGGTTATTCAGTTGCATTTTCAGAACAAATATACAAAGTACAAATTATGCAGATGAATCCAGTTGCAGGTTTTGTTGCCCCTTTTCTCCAACAATGATAGAGAACGCTCCCGAAAGGATGCATGTGCAGATGAATGATTGGATCTTTACACTTTCACTAATTAGACTCAACCTTGATTTCTTCCAGGAAAATCTTGGATCCGTCAATAATGAGCTTGGCAGGAATTTTCACTAGCACATTTCTACGTACCATGGGAAATAAAAGTTTAAAACATATGCTGGCTGACTATTACTGGTCTTCCCAAATACAAAATATCCCCGAAAAACATCACATTAAACATTTTAGGTAAGCCAGAGTGAGATACACGAGGGTAAGTCCATTCGACCCTGTAACGGAATGGAATGAAAGGGAGAGCGAAATTTCGTGAATGTAAATATCCATTCCAGCATTCGCTTAAGTGACCAGGGAAAGCCACGAAAAAAACCCAAGGTTATGATGGCTGACCCAACGGGAATTGAACTCGTGACTTCTCGCCTGAGACTACCTCAAGATGGCCATATGTTTGCATTTACGACGTTAGATTCATAAGTTTCCAGCCAAACATTTTTAGGTATGATAAAGACAAAAACTATATTTCACTTTTCAATATAGTTACCCTTTATTGCAATACACTTCTCACATCTTTGAATTAACATTTCAACCACCCCCTCTAAAAAAATAGTCAGAAGTTTTGTCTGCAAAATAAGCATAAACACTATCCATCACTTCTTCGTCACACTTAAATTTCCTTCCTCGAAGGTCCTTCTGGAGGTTTGCGAACAGGAAATAGTCACCGGGAGCTAGATCTGAGCTGTAGAGTGGATTGTCGATCTCCTTGAAGCCACATTTCTTCACAGTTTCCTTTGCTACAAGAGCAGTGTGCAAAGCGCCTTGTTGTCGTGAAGAAGGCGCGCACCACCACTCAGCTTTCCTCGCCTTTTCTCTTTGATGGAAACACGCAGTCTGTGCAGTACACCAGCATAGTACTCCTCATTTACTGTGGTGTTCCTCTCCTTGAAGTCAATGAAGAGTATTCCTTCACAGTCCCAAAAGATTGTGACCTTGGTCTTTAGAAGCGGTGCTTCGGCAAGTTTACGCCACTCCATTAATTCTCTTTTGGACAAGGGATCATAGTAGAGGACCATAGTTTCATCTCCTGTAACAATGAGTTGCAGAACTTCTCTCTTGTTACCCGGCAGAGCTCCAAAAAATGCCTGACAACAGATAACTCGTTGCTGCTTTTGGACTGAGAAAAGAAGTCTAGACACTCATATGGCACTAATCTTATTCATGTTTAAATGTTCATGAATAATTCGAAGGACTGTTGTTTTAGAAAGGCCCAAACTTGCTGCTATTTCTGTAACTTTGACCCGCAGGTCTTCCATAATTTCTCCTTCCACAAGAGCGATGTTTTCAGGAGTAAGCACCTCCAAGGGCCGACCTGCACGCTCTTCGTTTTCAATGCTTTCTCGACCCATTCGAAAAAGTTTGACCCATTCTTTTACGGTAAATATGGGGGGAGGTGCTTTCCCATATACACCGTCCAATCGCTGTTTAATTTCATTTGGAGTATCTTGCTTTAGTCAAGAACTTAATAACAGCTCGAAAATCCATTTTGAACATGTCACAATCTTCTACACAGAGCCTTCTTTATGGAACTACATCTGAATAACTGAACACAGCAGAGCGGAAGCTACAGTTGCAACTATTTACTTAACAGATAAGGCATGCCACTAGATAATAATTTTGTGAAGACGATAATCCTGATCGGCTAGGCCGGAAAATTATACTCGTACATTTAAAGTTATTTAAGGGAACTTTAAAAGTGTTAGATAATTTTCTCTGCAAGTATATTTGAATTATACGTGAAATATACATTCATGTTCAACTTATTTTGTTATTGTGAAATATAAACTTTTCCCTCGTATTAGACCAATGTAATGAAGCAAAGAAACACAACAGTTAAAGAAATAAATAGTAAGTTGGCAGTATAGAACTGTACACATAAATACGAAAGCGCGCATAAAGGCTGTTTGCTTGAGTTTTGGTATCGCACTGTAATTGTTAAATACAAGTTCGCATTAACTGAACTGAAAAAAATCACCGACGAATTGGCTTCTCGTAGGAGTGTTAAAAAACTATGTTTAAAAAAGTCTGCCACTTTTGAATAACTTATAAGGACAATTAATTCATACTTTTTGTGTAAACTGTTAACAATTTAAAAAGATATTTGTAAAGCATTCAGGACACCAGACTGCCATTGCAGCATCAAAAGTTTCGCTCACATCACGCAGAGACATACCATGGTTTATACGATATTTACCGAAAATATGTTTGCATAACAATTATAATAAAAACAGTACCTACGTCCCGCTTGAAGTGTTCCGAAATAATTACAGTAATTATGTTCATTACTATTAACTGAGTACAAACTGCAAAATGAAGCTATCACAAATTTGATGCTGTCCATAAAAACAGATCTGTCCTTTTGTACTAGAAACTGAAGTACCGTAACATAATATTATCTTTGTTAAGAGATATTTTGGTTTCGCTAGCTTTGTCAATACATGCACAATTAATATGATTCATTTTTCATTTAGAATATATTTCGACAATTATATTCATCTTATTTACGGAAACTGTGCTTGTACACTCTCCCGCTGTGTGCCTTCCCGGCACGTGACCGTCCTTGTCCGCTTCCGCCTGCACTGTCAAGTCCAAGTGGATTTTTTTACTCTTGTTTCAAGTCGACAGAAGGTCGCAGTGCTTGAATATTTTGCGGGAACGAATTCTGAGTGCTCACGTCACGAAATTGGGTTTACTACCTATATTCTCCCTCAGATGGCTCTGTATAAATGAATGGAATGGCATTATTATTGAATACAAACCGAGGACATTTATTACTACCCTTTTACAAAAATTAAAGTTATCAGAGAGATGTATGCTACAGAAACCCTTATAATAATTATTGTTTAACATAAGCACTCCGAAATATTTATTATTGATTGGTGGTGGCTGAAAATTGCGCTCCTGTGAGTTAAAAGTCCACGCATAATTTTCTGATCGCACAGGTTATGATAGCAATACAAAATTTAATGCTGAATCAAATTTCTCTGAATAATTATGAATCCTAGAAGTTCTAAGGTAATGGTTTTTCACTACTGGGAAATATTAAAAACACTGAAAATAATAATTAATACTGATATAAAACTCTACAACCACACCGAATAATTATTTCTTCGTAAATATAATTTCAGGTTGTGTTAGGCTGTTCTTATGCAGCAAATGCTGCCAAGAAAACGAACAGAAAAATAAATAAGTACAGTGAAATCTGCTTCTAGATAATGGATTATTTTATTTAGTAATTTAGCACCCACCTCATGCTTCTTTCCCTTCCCCACTTTGATTATCTGGTAATAAATAACTGCTGTAAAGTGCGGAAACGATTATACGATTTTCAGTTATTTAGGTTTATTATAAAACTAATCTAAGCTCGTCAACTCCTTAAAATACTTTTTTGTATTCCATTAAAATGCAGAAATGTTACATTATCAGCTAAACAATAAGTATTTGGGGGAAAAATAAAGTAAGAAAATAATGCATAAAATGCTTCATCATCATCATCATCATCATCATCATCATCATCATCATCATCATCATCATCATCATTCAGAAGTCACCGATAATCAAGCAAAACCGAAAACTAGAGTTAAAAAGCATAATTTACCCACCTTAATTAATGTAATGTCTACATAATTACCTCATATTTCAGAGACAAACACTGGAATTTCATGTTTACTTATTTTAAAGGGCACATTTTCATTACAGTTAATGTTATAATTTCTTCATATAACAGCTGCTTGTTAATTATATAAGCTAGTTGGGCAATAACAGCGACATCGGAGTCTCACTAAAATTAACAATATCAAGATGTAAAGCTATCTGTCCCTACTGCATCTCCTAGTGTACTGGTAGCGTTACATGATATTTAAACACATTCTACTGTAAGCAGAAACACAAAAGGAGTTCAAAATAACAAATAGCAAAACAGATAACAAAAAAAAAAAAAAAAAAAAAAAACGAAACATGTACAGTAACGGGCATAAAAACTGAATGGAAAACATTGTAAAACAGAGGAATTCTACTTTGAGATTTCACACTATTTGGGTTTCACAGAACTTTTCTTTACTTAAACGTCTTTCCTTCCACTTACCATTTTCATTGTTAAATTCTTGGACCAATTCAGAAAAATTAAGCAATTTTCATGAGAAGAATATGTATTTAATTATTTCGTTGAACTAGGAAGGTAAATGTATTATAACATTTCATGATGCATACTTATATTTTGTTTCTCCAAATACTCCAGAAGTGCTACAGAGTGTGTTATGATCCCTGTTTCATACCTCTTGATTATGATCGGTTCTAAAAGAAGTTACTGCATCTATGAGTAATTTTCTTCCAAAATGCTACGATATCTATGTTCCGCCCTGGATCATTTCTAGTTGATCTACAATCTTTATTTCAAGTCACAAGAATATGTGAATAGCTATTTATCATGCAAAAGAATAAAGTTCGGCTTTATTTAAGAGCGCATAAAATATGTGTACCCTCATGGAGCAAGTATGTTATCAAGTGCGCAATACACCACTGACGCCTCTGATACCAATAATTCACCCAAACGCCATTCTTTCCCTCAAATGGAAGACACTTTTGACCACAGTTATGATAATCGTCTTCTACTTTAATTAACTTCGTAATTATATTTTCTTATTACCACACATCTGCTTCTACTTACGGTGCAGGTATTTCTACGGAGATGATAATCTTAATAACCTTTTCATCAACTCCACAAAGAAGAAAAATAATGAAAAGACATTGGCATGTTTACATATACTATACTTTCTTATAAGAATCACTCTTCAGTGACTGGATCCAATGTCGGCTTACTAATTTACGAGCATCTGGCAAGGAGAGCCAGACGCTCTTAATTATTACACATCTGCTTCGACCCTTCTTATCGCTAGAAGGACTATTTAAACCTCCAGATTCGCTGTCTCGGGGACAGACACGATATAGAGTACTCAGGGATTGACTATAAGTTACTTGTACAATACCGAGCATCTTTATTTCTTGCTTCTTTGATACTTTAAGTATCTTATCCTGATTCCTCTTCTGGGGACTTAAAAATTCCTAGAGAATGTCTCAATTGCCTCGCTAACTATTCTGTATTCACCCTTATCATCCCTCTGTACATAAATATTTTACTTGAAATAACTCGAGGTTGTTTATAATACTTAAGTGACCACACCATCCTCGCAGACCTCGGCTTACCGCTCGGCCATCTCTTCGTCCTTTAGTCATAGTTTGGTCTTTGCCGGCTCAATTTATACAAGTGTCTTCGCTGGCATTGGGATACGACACTATATATTTTGCATAACTAGTATTTAAATCAAAATAATATTAATACTTAATTTCAATGAAATGTGTATATTTATTATTGTTTAAACGTGATTCATTGTTGGTTGTTAAGGAAATAGAACAAATAAAATTCTTTTAGTTTATGTACTTGTAAGATTTTTAATTTGAATCCAAGAAATGATATGCTAATATATTGCTGGAGATGTTTTGTTGAATATTATGTTGGGACTCGCATTTGAGAGGTTGATACGAACCCTTGAGGTTGACCATTCTTGGTTTTTTTTTTTTTTTTCGTGGTTTCCTCTAGTAATTTAGGCGAAGACTGTGGGGAATATTTCCTTTCTACTACTTTTCCGTTTTTGCCTTTCATATCATTCTATAATTATGGTTCAAAAGAGTCAGGAGAAGTGGTTGGTGCTGTGCGGTGTGAGGTGAAGAAACCTCCAGTCCTTGTGTTTGGCAGTTTGTACCTGGGAGCCCCGTTGAAGGAGACCGTCGTAACTCTTGGCCCTCCGGTGTCTCCCTTATTTAAGCCCTTCCTTGCAGAATTGTGTTCCTTGGGTACAAAAGGCCCATCAGTGCGTCGGAAGTGCCGAAACTCCTCTTCGCCTCCTCTGCATGAATGCATATTACCCTAAAGTGCTCGTGTTTTCCTTTAATTCTCGTTACTTAAATTATCCTTTTAAGAACGAATACACCTACGAAATGTGTAGGTTGCAAGGATAACAAAAGAAAGAAAAATATAAAATTGGTGATACAAAAACGACAAACATCGCGTGCGCAGTTTCAAATTCTTACATTGTTGCATTTATCACAACAGCTGTTATGTTAAGTGCTTACGCACTAGGAAAATGGAGCGTATCAAACAAAGAGCTGTGATTACAGGGAATATCTTCTGAAGTTAATCGAAATATCAGCAGCTTGGGGGAATGTGATAGTTTTAACGATATGTGTTGTAAAAAGATAGTGCCTTTAACTATAACATAACATTTGTGAATATGAGCATGGCGGTGATTTTTGCAATATTCTCACAACAGAACAAAACGTAAATAAAGCATGTGACTTAACGTTTCAAGATTGACGAGTGACAATGAAGATGTAGTAGAAGAAACTGACATCTCATACCACAGTGGATATAACTTTTTAATTAAAGAATAAAAAATAAAAAAAAAATAACTGTATAAGAATACCTTGAATATGGGTACTTATTCAAAAGCAGTTGAGAGTCAACATTATAAACAACATCTAAGATCGAACGAACAAACACAATTTCTTGATGATTTGCAACTTGAAACCGGAAATGAAAAGTAAGGAATGGAAACATAAGATATATCCACTCCTAAACAATTCAGGGTTCAGCTATCAGCAGGCAATTCTGTGTATTATCTTAGAATGAAGTCATTCAAACTTACGAGATGTAATTGAGGAGAAACGTTGCGGAAAGTTGAAATAAGGTGTGCTGTTACTTCAGTTCAAGTATTACTTTGCAATGATAAAGCAGATAAAGCAGAATTTGAACTGCTGAAAAGTTCTACTTTCTCTCCAGACCTAGCAACTTAATGCTGTTCCCAAAATTAAAATCAGATTACTGGAGGCTGTAAATCAGTGATTTGCAGTAGCTGGAACGACAGTTTTTCCAGGAATATGTAGAAATATTTAAGTACCTTCAAGGGGAGTTTGATAAGCAATAACATTTTAAATCAAATAGGAAATGGGTCAGTGTAGAACATAGGATTCAGCCCTCATATTCTTTGACATTTTAGACTCTATTTATTTAATTAAGTGGTGCATTGAATACATAACTATTCAATTAATATAATTTATATTATAAATTATAAAAGTCTAATCAAGTACTTACAGGGAAATATTCTCACTATTGGGTCGTGTTCTGGATAAATGATTGATGCTACATTAACCCTTGCTTGATAAACTCATATGCAGAAGGATTGACCGGTTGACGAAGGAGAGAGGCAGTCAAATTCGACAGTTCATAGGTGATAGCATAGTATGTAAAGGCGGGGCCAATGATAGTCGGAAGATGTAAACAAAGTAGAGGTTGCCTTGCACTTCCCACTCCAGGGGGGCGCAATGAAGGGCTGGTTATTCGTGTAGAAAGTAATCAACGTTTCAGGATTTAATTTCCTATTTAAAGCCACGAAATATACAATATTACAAACGTTACAAATAATAATAATAATAATAATAATAATAATAATAATAATAATAATAATAACAATAATAATAATAATAATAATAATAATAATAATAAAACTCTTGTGCAAAAATTAATTCAGATATACGATAAAGAAGGAGCTACAAATCAGTTCCCTTTAATATCCTGTAGCCTGTACGATTTGACTTGTACTTGTAATATATCGTCATGACAGATTGGTAAAATCACACATCTTGTGTAAAAATAAAACATCTCTGTAAATTCAACTGTTCAAAGAAAGAAAAAACATCTATCTTACATTACTTAAGCAATGTAAATAAGCTGGAATATAACTAAGAGATATCGTAACTAGAAATTGTTTTTAAGAACGTGAAACTAAGTACTAAAATTTGTTAAAATTGTTAAAAAAAAGTATTTAAAACTATACGGTATGATGAAGTCAATATAAAAAAATATATATATTAGACTTAGAATTATAATTGCTACAGGAATTATTACAACAGAAATAATAATATATTCAAATACAAGATCTTCTGTTCAGTAGGTAAATCAGACATCTCCGGACTGAATTTATTACGTTCTTAAAATATTCTGGGTCTTATCGAAGGTCCTCTCAAGATCAGCCTACCGTTTATGAACAGATATGCTTTATCATATTCAGCAGGCAAATCCAAGACTTGGGTGTCAGGTTGTCGAGCAAAGAAATTTCGAATGTGACGAACTCCATAGACGTTGCTGTTGTCCTGCACCAGTCTAAAACCGAGAAATCATGTTTAAGGATACACTACTCATATCCTACCTGCAAAAGGCTAAAAACACTGCCCCAAGTAGCACTTTCGGCACAATCTCCGTATGATATTTTACACCAGAGTTCGGCCTAGAATGTATCAATTAGGAAGCATCCAAATGCATTTGAGCAGCATTCTAACGTCTTGATAAGAGCTCTCGGTAACTGCAACACCGGGCGCATGGCCCATCCCCTCCCTCGGAAGGTACTGAGTCCAGGTTGACATCAAACAGTATAAAGTACTCCAGGTTAAGTTAAGCCACTTTGGTCGTGATCGACACTTACATAAATGTTCAGCATGTCACACATCATCATCAAGTTATAACAGATTAGAGAAACTGCATCATAGTGACTTGAAGTGATTTGTTTTTTTATTTTTTAAATTTTCAGAGACATTGGGTACAGTAATTTCAAAGGAAAAAAGAGCTTTTAAACTTCAAATTAAGTATTGTATTGGAAGCCATAAGATGACTATATTTAGATTGAGGGCAATTCGAAAATAAAACCTAAATTGTGTCAGAAGCAGAAATAAAAAAATGTTATTCCCTCATATTAAAAGCAACAATTAATGTAGAACGTTTGGAATTCAATATAAAAATGCATTATCAGTCAACGTTAGAAAGTATTGCAGTGAAATCTGTCAAGGCACAAGCAAATAGTATTCATGACCTTATCTATTATGCCATAAATTACCTCAATGGATCAGCAAAAGGAAAGTTGTTTGTGGTTTTGAGAGAAACGTCTATGGTGCAATTCCTTCACGATTGCGGCTCCAGTCGACGAACTAGCAAATGTTTCCGTATGTAACGGCTACATAAGATTACCTTATAAACGTTGTTTTTGGTCCATTAGTGGTGAAAATAACTTGCTTTTAATAGATTCGCGGTCAACATTAAAAACTCCGACTGTTTTACATCAAACTATTCCTGCAAGATAAATTCTATCCCTCGTGGAACAACTTTAGCCATTAAATGTTTACTTTTATTTTTTACCGTCTTCGTGTCTAGTGATAGCGTTTGCGGCTACAAATTCGCAGGTCTTGGTTCCATTTCTGTTCAGGAGGCTTTTATTCAAAGTGTTTTCTAATCCTGAAATGGTGAATGACAGATAGTTTTAGCGCTAAGGACGTCGAATTCATCATTAATCTATTTAATTCATTTCGTAGGTTTAAGGCCCCCCTCCCTTAGTGCACCATAACTATATCACCTTCACCACCATCTCCTTTGGGACAACGTAGCGCTGCCCTATGACCTCAGGGCCTCAGAAATTCGCTACAATACCGCCATGCTAAGAGGAATACCCACAAGTTATTGAGAACAATGGTCTGCACTGAACAAAAATAAAATATTGACCTTTTTCGGTAGTAATAAGGCATATTTTCACTTTAATTGTGACTATAGCTTTATGTACAGTCACTTAAATGAAATGTCCGATTACTTTATTAATATTGAATTGCATTCTCTCATCTTCAACCAGTACAAGTCGCCAAGGTACAAGAACATGATTGAACACTCCCCCTACAAATAAAAATTACAAATTCTACAAATTAGCCAAGAGTTTTTGCTTTTGCTTTCATTGTAATCAACGTTTGTGATAATCTGTGAACAATTAAAAAAAAATTGTTTTAACATTTTATACGTTTTTCAGTTGATTATTTCACCATGCGTAAAAAGCCGATCATATTGCAGGACTCAACAAAATTTGCAATTCTGAGGGGTGATGCATTCATTCCTCAAGTCCTCAGATCGCCTAATAGGAGGCTTCTTACAGCTCTTCTGTTGGTTTCATTGGCTTCTTGTAACTCCGACCCCAAAGTGAGAGAATTTCGATGTTAGCCCAAGTGTCACATTCTTCGAGAAAGCTGACAATTTACACAGCACTTGCGGACAACACCCTTAAAATACTCCACTTTAATGGGTAAAGTAAGGCGTTATCTTAAAAAAATAAATGGAAATAGCCTTGAAAGTGTTCACAGTTCCTTAGAATTCCCAGTAAATGATGGAAGTGTTATCTTGAGTGAGAATGTCTACAGTTCAACGAGATAAGACGTTGGAAGTGTTCGGGTATCTTGTTTGGTTTGATTTGTTTATTTAAGGACGCTCTTTAACGTCTCAGGTCATCAGCGTCCCAATCAATTCGGGGTGTGAAACGACCGACAAATTTTGCTCAGAGGCCTCTTCATTCAGGCTTGAGGTTCTTTTTCGTGCCGTAAATGTAGACACGGGACCCACGACTTTACATCCCTTCCGAAGGAAGCCATACTTAGGATTTTTACGCCCGAAAAAATCCATCGATCCTGGTCCGGTTTGAACACGCGATCTTGAGTTTAGAAGGCAAGTATGGCTACCACTACAACATCAGGACCGACATCTTGTCTGGAAAAGCTAAAAATGCAGCATTTCAGTTGGCATGTATATCGGTAGACGTCAAATACGACATGTTTTATCATTGCAGATGATGACTGCAGAGCGTGGATGATCAGTGACACAGTCCCGGCTTTCTTCCGCTGATGTCATCTTACTCAGCGAGTGACTCACAATGCTTTTATCAAACGCCATCTCTCCGTGCTATTTAAACGTCTCTGAGTGTCGATGCTCTCATTTTCCGCCAAATCCTTTTCAGTAAATTCAGTTACTGATCTTTTTTATAAGTAATGATTATCACTTAGGAATTTCATTATGAAACCTGCATCACTGCCATCTATGGCAAGAAGATAAAAATACACGAGATAATAATGCAAAAGTTCAAACTAAAACATATTACAGCAGAACCCTCCTTATCCGTGACGATTCACGGATCATAAAATGGTGGTTTGCTAGGTAACGCATTTGGTGTCGGTGTCATAACAGTACGAAACATTATTAAATTAGCAGAGACCGTTATGCAATTTTTAGAGCAAAATGATATTTCATTCTCAGAATTATTTTACTTGGTAGAATTAGAACGAACTTCAGAGAAATTTGATAGCAGTAAAGTACAGAAAAAAATTCGTCATGCAGAAGCTGCATAAACGAAGCAAATTTCTCACCGAGTTGAATAACTTTTAATAAAAATAAACGTAAAATCCAAATTAGGCCTTAATAATTAATGAAATGAAATAAGTTCTGGCAATACTGTGTGGAGAACCTATAAATATTAAAAATGGTAAATTACATTTTTAGAATTATTGTTATTATTATTGTTGTTGTTGTTGTTGAGATTAAACCACAAAAATTAATGATATACTATTATTTAAATGAAATGTATGATCACTGATAGAGCTACAATGTATGAGTATTTTTAAACTTTTTTAAATGTAACCATGTTTATAAACGAGCCCGTGGTGTGATCTTTACATTCACTAAAATAGAAAGAAACAATAGAAAGTTAAAGTTAAAGTTTCGAGTTACATTGTGTATTTAAGAAGATATTTATATGTTTCAATAAAAATGCTCTTCCCCTTAGCCTAAAAGCCTTATTAAACAACGGCAAGTCCTTTAAATCTGCTCCTATGTAAAAAGCTCTATTATTCTGTAAAGCAATATATGAGTGACAATATTATACTGAGTTAAAAACAGTGCAATAATTTTATATCAATGCATATGTAAACAACTATATAACAAAATTTGTGTGATTGAGTGAGTTGTCTGTTTCTGCTTCTCTGGTTTTTGTTGTTTTGGCTGAGTGTTCTAGGTGTTACTTTTTCTTTTTTATTGTAACTATTTATGCACATGTACACAATATTTTTTGTAAATGTACTGTATGGTAATTGTAAATGACAAAGTCTATGCTCGTAAGCCTCTGTGACTGCTTCGCGAACTTTACTGAATACTCCAGGAACTAATCTAAACTAATCTTACTTTTGATGTTTGAATGAACATGAGACAGCATTGAAGCCCTTCCAAAATGTTGCAACAGTTTCATGGGAACAATAAAGCAGATAACTAGTAGGCCCTGGTGGTGTAGTGGTAACCATACTTGCCTTCTAAATCCAAGATCGCGGGTTTAAACCCGGCCGGGACCGATGGATTTTTTCGGGCGTAAAAATCCCAAGTATGGCTTCCTTCGGAAGAGAAATAAAGCCATGGATCCCGTGTCGTACATTTGCGGCACGAAAAAGAACCTCAAGCCTGAAAGAGAGGCCTCTGAGTAAATTTTATCGGCTGTTTCACGCCCTGATTTGACTGGAACGCTGATGACCTGAGATGTTAAAGAACTTCCGTTAAAAAAAATCTAATATGTTCCTGAAAATCCATTTCTTGAACTCACGTTTTAGACTTTTTCCCAAAAGTAATTACGGTTAATTCTACACTCTTGTTTTAATTTTTAATACATTCTTTTCTTTCTGGTATGTATTTTAGTCTTCTCTTAATGCAGATCTTAAAGATCTGCATAAAAATTAGATCGTTTTCAGACAGTTAACACTCAAAGTTCACTTGGTCCCATGAAAAGGAAGTAGAATTAAACTCTACTTTAACGCGGGTTTAGTATGACAGCTCAATTAAGAATCTGTTTTGTAGTTTGATTATAGACAGTTTCAGTGTTGTTGCCCACGCTTCAACGACAATTTCTCGGGATGAATTCGGCTATTTTGTTGACGCATACTCAACAGGACTGGAAGAGGAATTCAATGTTGTAAATAAGCACGGGAAGTGACACAATGTATATTGGTATTTTATTATGTCCAAAATGTTTCGCGTCCTCTGGTGTTTTGCTTACGATATACTCAGCTATGCCGATACAAACTTATTTGCATCGTGTGAAACTTACAGATGAGAGCCGGGGCACGTATAATTGGAAGTCGAACTTATAATGGATACTGCGAACTGCATGTAGGTTTTATTACTTTCTTTAAAAATTTGAGATGTACATCTGTCATTGGCTGGTTAAAATATACTTGTCGTACGTACCATTCGTTATTTGAAAGCTTAAAACTTTTTAAGAGGAATAAGGCTCTTCACACTTGCCCTTCGGGTTCATTGTATAATGTTTTATAATTCTTTTGTTGGCTTTCCAAAGTAACAAAACACCAAGGAGCTTCTTTCTTTTTGTTGACATTCACTCATGTGTTAGCATTATGTCGATTATACATCATTACCAATTTCAATACATGATTGGGCTTACATAAATATACATTATACTTATATTTCAGTGGGGGTGAAATGGAGGAACCGTTACAACCTGCCGGTAATAAAATAAATATATTTTTTATTCTTTGTGTCTTGACAGCTGTATGTACCGAATGCAGCTTTAAAAAAAATATTTTCCCGACGATTGCACATACCATTTAACTTATTATTCAGGACTATGCTTAATATCATAACGAAACAGAACAAAGCACAAACTTTTAGTAAATTAGCACACTGTTTTACTCACTCTGTGCTTTTTTTATGGTGTTTAATGTCATTTTTTACAACTGAGGCACCACAGGTGGTGGACACTGATGATATCTATGAATGATAATTTGGGAAAGGATATTTCTTAAGGAAGGAAACGATCCAGGTCTATGTTTAGGGTTCCTCCCTGGCGTTTGCAATATATGAGAACTGAGGAAAACCAGGAAAAAATCCCAGTCAGGGAGGACGGTTCTGGTGGAAATCTCACTCGAGACCTCCCTTTCACGAGTCCGCGCCTTAACGATCTCGGCCACCCGTGGGGGTTTTGCGTTTCTTGATTACAGTAACTTTCACAAAGTTTATGTTTACATAGTAGACCAACTCTTCGTCTAGATGCGCGGGTTGCGTTTTTTTTTTCTTTCTATTTTCTTTTATTTTTTTCTTACATACGTTAACATCACATATGAGTACATCTCTGGTTAGCATTTCTCTGACTCGAAAAGCACAGTGGTGCGCATATACCGGGCATCCAGAATATGTCTTCACGGTTCGTTCGGGTTTTGGGTATCAACCAAGGCTGACCCCCTCCCTGCTTGTCCTTGAACTTCCGAGCAGTCGCCAGTCTAATTCGTTAGCGAAGATTGACAAGACAGCTGACTTCAGAGCAACGTATTTTTGTATGTAAATGTTATAACTGCGGTTCAGCTTATCTAGATAGTGAGCAATTCATTCGGAAGATTCATTCAATCTTGTGAATACATTTGATGCTACTGGTTCGCTGAAAAACAAAAAACACACGCTTGTAACAGAAGACAATAGGCGAAATTGACACAAATCTTGAACGCTGCCCAACAAAATCAATGTTAAAATTAGCACAACAAATTGTCTGCATATACAGCAACAAAACTGTGAAACTGAAATCTTACAATGTACAAGTGTCTACGTTAAGGCGATCCCGTTGTGCGTTAGTGAGAATGGTATCTTACATCAGTAACTGAAGGCTAATCGACCCACAGCTTGTGGGCGTGTAAACACTGGCAATGGTGTTTCGAAAATCCATTTTGTATAAGAGTAATCCCTCTTTCTGATAGGAAAATTGGAGTTTAATGTGCGCAAGTCCAGCACAGCATGTCCAGCTGCCGCGCAAGCGGTAAGGACATATTCGGGAATCCCTATATTAAGAGGTTTTGTAACCTCAGAGCATGTCCTGCTGTTCAATAAGACGCTATGCACATTCTTTTGCTTGCTTCGGATCTGCAGAACACGTGTCAGTAATGGGGGCTTTGATTAAAGCATAGTACTTGGTCCGTTACTAGCTTAACTTGGTCTAGTGATTAGCGTTGCTGATGCTGGCCGGGAGCACCTGCGGTCTATTCCCCGTGCCTTCTTATGACTTTTTCTAAGTTAGAGAGGTCTGGAACACAGCCTGATAATTAGGGAGCTGCCTGATGGAGAAGTGATGTTCTTCTATCTAGAAAGTCGCGTACAAAATTTAACAATTATCACAGTTCACTCTAATTTCAAAGCCATCATTATCAACATTAATGTTCTCCAAATGAGCAACAACGAAGCTTGGCTTGAAGTCCCATGAATTACAATATTAAAAAGTACTGTATAAAAACGAAGCAGAATATCACCACAAGCTCTTCTCGTTTTCATGTTTTATTTTAGATATGTCACTTTAAATTCTTATTGCATATTTCTTGTGCAGGTTCTGTTGTGAGACTTTGAGGCCTATGTCCAAAATTATGTTTTTGTAAAAAGTTGCAATGAATTAGTCCATAAATTAATCCACTGGCTCCAATATTAGTACTTCGATCCGTGCGTACACTTTTATGTAATAAAACATTCCAATAATTTTCAGTCGATATTTGAAGTTTTATTTCTTTTGTAAATAGAGACCTTTCTTTCATGTCTTTAGGTATTAAAATGTATACACACTTCAAGCAAAGAAAAAACTGTGTTAACATAACAAAACTGAATTTACACAAACAGAAAATGATGAGCACTAATCATATTAGACTTTACAGTTACAGCAGTTGCTCAAAATGTCCACCATCGGCTCGATATACTTCTGAGTAAATTGAACTACTGATTGAGTAAGTTTACGAAAGTGTCCTCAGCGATTGCAGTACATGCCGTTTCAATTTCTTCCCGAAGTGCTCTCAATGTAGCTGGTTTTCTACGGTAAACAACATCCTTAAGAGTTTCCCATAGGTAGAAGTCCAACGGAGTTAGATCCGGAGAACGTGGTGGAAACTCAATCGAACCTCTTCGTCCTATTCAGTGCGCGGGGTTTATTGCTGTGCGAGGTCTCCCAGATCTGCCCTTGTGAACATCGCATACAGTACCGTGATTCTCAAATTTGTCTCGAATGCGCGCAATTGTTACTCACGTTGGCGGTTCTGTTCTGTACACACGTCTGCATTGCCTCTGAACTTCAACAACATTCTCGGTTTTACAATACCACTTCAAAATTGCTTTGCACTGTACAAACGATAATCTTGGCTGCATTTTATTGTAGCAACGCTATCATAATGTATGTGAGTTACATCTGTTTACAGAACATCATACTACACATTACTGTTGTTTTTCGGTCTAACTTTGAAATATATTAAATAGTTATCTACTGTGAAAGTGTGTATACATTTTTGGCACCCTTTGTATTTATTAACGTTTTCTTGCTATTTGTAAGCATATTTTATCTAATTTAGCACCTTTAATTAAATGCTTATTTAAAATATTTTTATGCCCATGCTCAGGATTTTTAAAAATTCAAAACACGCAATTCTTATTCTCCCCCCCCCCCCTTTTATAGAACGCATTTGACTATTACAGTCATATTTGCAGCGTTGTCCTTTGAAACAACTGGGACTATTTCACGAAAGTATAAATGTACAAATTTACGCAATAGTTTATGACTGTTTCTCAAAAGTAATTGTTATGAAATCGCTTATGTTTACATTTTGCAGGCCGTGGATTCCCCACAATTACACAGTACACTTCTTTGTTTTTGTTTTTACTTGTTGTAGCGTTGACTACGTCGGCCTTCTCGCGACCTCTGTAGTGTGCGGGCTGAATTATATAGGTGTAGGTTTGTAGAAATGAGTGATATGAAATTAATTAATGATGGCGCAAATGAGCTCGGAGTCCTTGGCACCTTAAAGCTAAAGCTAGTTAGTTCTTATTTGGTTATTAAAATACAGAAATAATCTTGAAATTATGACCATAATTTAAATAACTGCTGAAAATTAAAATTTCAATGCAGTTAATGAAATTTAAAGTTCCCTGAAACTATCTATGTGATTGCATACTTTAATTTCTTTGCTTAGTTTCTTCCTCCGGTTTTTTGAACGCCATCTGAACGACAAGGCTACAAAAAGAGAACTTATTGATGATCTTACAAATACATTTTGTTCACCCTTTCACGACGAACGCTCAAAGACACCACACACTATTGATCGGAGCAACGTTTTTTCCAGTCGAGGAGTGTTGAATAGCCGTTATATACAGGAGGAAATGATTCCCAACGAGGTTGGAAGAATGCACCTGGGGTTGAAAATGGGCCACAGTTCTTTGATCCCTTACAAATGAGTTATAATAAGTTAATTGAAGGAACAATTTTTTATGAGTTGAGGATGGAATACCATAAGAGAAAGGACGTTCTTGTTGAAGAGAGAAAACCGCTTTTCCGGGATGTGATTAGGGAAGGAATATAGAACATATGAAATATTCCTCCGTATCTCCTGCATGCTCAAATACATATGTGGTACACTCAGTTCTACATTTAGACACTCGAAACATCTTCCACAGATTTCAACAAATTGCTAAAGATTTCGACCACCCTCAAAGTTACCAGCTGCAATACATACGAAGGGGATCAAGTTTAATATGTTAAAGAATGTTAGCCACGGGCTACAACTGGAAGAATACTGCGCAGTACTACAATAACACCAGAAATACAGAGCAAAATAGCGTATGAGCTGCTTCCATGTACTGACAGTGTCTGGAAAACTTCAATAATGGAAACAAAATGCTCTGAAAATAAACGAATGGCTTATATATTCAAATGTAACTAACTATGCAAAACTAAGATTAGGTGCACTGCAATGGTGTAGTAAGTACAGTTTAAAGATGGGTTCACATGTTTTCCGAACATGTTCTGGTCGGTATGGAACAAATTCTTTCATGTTTCATACAAATGAATGTGTTCTATACAAAATTCCGTGTGTGTATCGCTAGACGAAAGAAATCAAACCTGTTCTGCAACCTGACCATGCGCACATTGACTCAATTAACGCCATTCTTTTTTTTTCTTTTTATTTCCATGAACGACAAACATGGAATGGTCAATTTCAAAAACATTTTGTTTATAGAAGAAATGGAAGTGAGAAAATGTATTTGGGAACCTCAAAATAAGAATTTAAGATGTCAGAAGCAAATTTCACGAAATATTCTGTGCTGTGTCCTTAAAATTGAAGTTGGAGATGTTGAAAAAAAAATACATATCTTAAAATCTTAGTACAATAGGAAATTTGCGAAAATAAACATGTGAAAAACTTCAGAATCAGGCAGGAACGGGACGTATGAATTCCTTTTCAGCAAAAATGTCCTGTTTAATACCTGCGTTTTTTCCCCCGTCTCATTTTCTTGCACAATAACAGCACAAGAAAAAGGATTCCATGTTGAAACTGACTTGCAACAATGCCCTATACAGATGCTCCAAATATAATCAATCATCATTTGTTTCGGATGGAACAAAATGTAATATGCAGTTTAACACAAAAGTTTTCGGTATGAACCTGCCATTAGAATGCTGATTTCTAAGAAGTTTTTGCACCCACGTTTTCCTTACCAACCATTACTGAACAACCGGCGTATCCCTGGTCAACAAGCTTATTCAGGTCAACACGTGCTTCAGTTAAAAATGAAGTAATGAAATTTGCTGTTCTGGATGCACTCACATGAGATGTGTAAATCCCTCAATAGTATGAGCAGTGCTACTGTCATTCACAAATGAATAGACTTATAGACAGAAAATGCAGTACTTTCATTGAGTGATGAAATTAATAGCTCGCAGAATGTTATTAGTTCATTTTAAATTTGGACAGCACTGTATTTAGTGTTTCCGCTAAGGCATCAAAGTGACCTTTAAGGATGGCGTTTCTTGATGCGACTTTTAAAAACCAGCAGATCGTGGAAAACGGGGGAAGGATAAATTATTACCGCGAAGAGGTAGGTTATGAACCCCACAAAAAAGAATGCAAGAAACTAAAAGATATATTAGCTTTGTTTGTTTTCTTCAATGTCTCTTTGGTAAGCATCATCTGCTGTGCCAACTGTTTGATTCGTTTTTCATCACATCCAAGAAGTTGCTCGACTTACGACACCAAGCTGACTTCATCTGCTCCCGCTCTGATTCATGCACACGCATGCACTATAAATGCATCTTGAATACCGCCATGCACTTTTGGTTGAAAGATCACGCAATGTCGACACAAAGCACCTTTCTGTTTAGCCCCATTTCTTACTGCTACTTCTGCTTTGAAGTTATACGGATTGTTGACAAGTCTTTACGATACTTATTGGCTGACTGATATTTAAATAACACTCTACATCCAGGACATTACAGCCACTACCTGCAGAGTAAAATAATCAAAATTACCCGTTTTCATAATGTGCGTTTTCAAGTTCTTATTTTATAAAGCATGTATACTCTAATGGTGCAAATGTATTTTAGATTCAAGGTTGATAAATTTAGCATGCTGAATGGCGAAGCGCACAATGAATCATGTTTTCCTTCGCCAAGGTCCAATCATTCTAAAAGCATGATTATATTGCCATCCTATTTTAACGCTGATGGTAAACATGTTATGAAATTTGTAGGTGCTCCCTAGCTAGAAAAAGCATAGGGTCACGTCTCTTGGATATACTAGCAGCGTGCTCGGTGTTTCACGTTGTGCGGGTTGCAGCACACTTGCTGTACCGTGTCACGATGCTCGAAGAACGTGACATATTTTAGGAAAATTAACAAATCATTGCTAGATCAAGTCTTACTCCGGCATTTTTGGCACTAAGAGAAGATAAGGTCAATAATTACGTACATATGCTGGGGGCATCAACAGATAACTCATTTTAGTGCGTGCTTGTTATCAGCCCAGCTTATGACGTCATTATGTGGGGATCTCCGGCAGAATTATCCCACGTCAGGAGAGCAAATTCCGAAACCTGCGCAGTGCCATGTGGTTTTGACGCACAATCTACTCCCGGTTATATATTTGAACGTGGTCTTTTTTTCTCGTCACTTGTTTTTTCAAGCACCTGCTTTCATCAGTCTGGCTTTATTTGGCTCCTTCGCCACATTCCACGGTTTGAAATGATGTTTACATTTTGCTTCGAGAGCTGGAATCTTCAAATAAAATGCAAAGTCGCTTAATAAACTCTAACTTACGCTGCTCTCCGTTTCTTAAGAAAATTTCTGAACAGCATAATAAGAAGCTGCAGAAGACGAAGAGTTTTTTTAAAAACCTTAGTGTACCATTAAAATTTTACGCAATGAATTTAATATAAAATATAATTTCTTAGAGATAAAACTTGCATACAAGGGATATTTTAAAACCACATTTACATGTTCCGGAAGTAAATGATCATTTCTGGGATTTTCTATTTATGTTAATGCTAATCTTATAATGTTTAAATGTTTCTAATAATCTAAGTATTTACTTATCTATGTCTCTTTCCTTTACATCAACAGTTTGGCAATATGGAGGTCGTGTAACACAGAGTAAAAGATTCGAATATACGGATTATTTAGCATAGTAATTGTTTACTTCGAAACTAGTTATGTAAGCTAATGCCACGCTTCCCCAAAGTAGAGAACGGCAAACTTGACTCAATTGTTACGCTTTAAGGTTTGAATTTGTAAGAGAATGAATATGAATGCATACAATCAAAATTTGTAACCATATTATATATTATGTTTTCATAAAATTAAACTATGCAATTCTAGGCTCAAGATTCTAATAAATATATTGTGGCCTTTTATAACTTTAAATATTATTTTGAAATAGCTTTTGCACTAAAACAAATTAAAATAGTTCCCTGCAAAAAGATTAATTTAAGAACAATCAGCGCAAAGCAAACATTCTTTGTCCTATAAACGTTTTAAAAAAACATTATTTTCTCTTTAATTAATATAAAGTTATACAGAAAAGAAAAGAATAACTAATAGTAGATATATTCAGTTAACTACTGATTAAATGGAATCTACAAGTAAAGTAATTAGAAATTAAATACTACCTATAGTAAAAATAAAAAAATAAAAAAACGTAAAATTAAAAACAACAAAGAAATATTACTGATCTAACTTTGCAAGTAAAATGCTTACCTTATGCCATTCTTATTATAAACACGCTATCATGACTATAAACATTCTGTATAGAATGCTGCAGTAATCATTGCCAAGTACTTTGTAGATAAATATTGAAGGGTGCCAAAAATGTATACAAACTTCAAGCAAAGAAAAAAACTGTGTTAACATAACAAAGCTGAATTCACACAAACAAAAAATGATGAGCACTAATCATCTTAGACTTTTACAGTTACAGCAGTTGCTCAAAATGCCCACCTTCGGCGTCGATACACTTCTGAGTACGTTGAACTACTGATTGAGCAACGTTTGCGAAAGTGTCCTTGGCGATTGCAGCACAAGATGTTTCAATTTCTTCCCGAAGTGCTGTCAGTGTAGCTGGTTTTGTACGGTATCCAACATCTTTAAGAGTTCCCCATAGGTAGAAGTCCAACAGAGTTAGATCCGGAGAACGTGGTGGAAACTCAATCGGACCTCTTCGTCCTATCCAGTGCCTTGGAGCCAGTGCGCGAGGCTTGTTGCTGTGCGAGGTCTCCCAGATCTGCCCTTGTGAACATCGCATACAATACCATGAGTCTCAAATTTGTCTCGAATGCGTGCAATTGTTACTCTGGTTCTGTTTTGTACACACGTCTCCATTGCCTTTGAACTTCAACAACATGCCCGGTTTTCCAATATCACTATTTCCGCTGTTCAAACGATAATCTTAATTCCATTTTGTTGTAGCAACGCTAGCATAACGTAACGTGAGTCATCTGTTTTCAGAACATCATACGATAATCTTGGCTTCATTTGTTCATTGTTGATATACCTGTCGCGCAGCAACGCTAACATAATGTATGTGAGTCACATCTGTTTACAGAACATCATACTACACATTACTGTTGTTTTTCCGTTCAACTTTGAAATATATTAAATGGATATTTACTGTGAAAGTGTGTATACATATTTTGGCAACCTCGATATATATTTGAAAACGATACTCTTTATCTGGTACAAATTTCTACTACATTAACTTGTGGCTTTCCCATTGTTGTTTTTAGTTCCCTTTATTTTGTTTTTAATATAGCTTTCATGGACAGTATCTGAATTCCAACCTTCTCCTCTTTGCTGCGACAGTAGTATTCGTTGTTTCCAAGAGTAGTTACTGAACTTAACACTCGTGTAAATCGATGGCTTGGACAGGTTGGCGATTGGCTTAGAAAAAATTCAAACGTGTTAATTCCCAGGGTGGTTAGATTAATTTACCACCTCGAAAATACAAAAACAATTTCTTGCATTGGACATTTGTGGATGCAAAGCAACATTCAACTAACTTTTCATGCCGCCACACAATGTACTAGACAGTGATAGGTAGATTGGTAGTAGTGAGATTTAAGGGCGCATATTTAGAGTGGTCATTAGTACCCTAACAAAGTCAGTGCACAGAAAAAATAAAAATGTACTCTACAACTGGAAAACACAACTTCAAAAATGAAGTTATATCCATAAAAGGAAGATCTTGTAACTAAAAGTTGAAACAACATGGAAAAAAATTTAAGAAAAAGGGAACGGTGGGGGGGGGGGGGGGGGAGTCCTACAGTCACATGAATACATAAGAAAATTGCTCTATAAAGTGCCAAACCGTTCCACATACGAGTATACCAGGGCCGAATAAAATTAAAAACACGCTCTACGGATGCCGAGTCAACCGCTAATGCATGTAGCCAGCCTATCGCGAAGGAAGCCAAAGATGGCAACGCTCAAAACATTCCGAAAGTTTGGAGAACGGTACAATGTGGGCAAGCTGAGGGAGGGAGGATTATCCTTAAATACAGAGCTTTCACACAAACACTACACGGCGAGCGCGGTGTTTCAAGTCTCGTCGATTGCGAGCGGCGCTCCCCACTCTTTCACCTACAAGTCTCCCCTCCTGTCCTTGAACGTCGCTCCGAAGCAATGCAGTAGTTGATCTTCGCCAAGATGGAACAGTTGACTCTAGAGCAGCGCATTTTCGTGTGTAAATGTTAGCACAAATACGAGTCATCTCGCCATGTTCGTGCAGGAATTCGTATGCAGTTCCCTGGTCAATTGTCTCATTCACGATATTGCGAGTAAATTTGATTCTACTGGAGCAAAGCCGGGAAGGAAGGAAGAAAGAAAGAAAGAAAGAAAGAAAGAAAGAAAGAAAGAAAGAAAGAAAACGCGGAAACGCATTTTAACACAGGATAAACTGGACGAAATTAGTGCAAGCCTTGAACAATTTCCAACAAAATTACTACTCCGAAATTAGCACAAAAGTGGGGGTTTCAATAGATTCTACATATAAAGCAACAAACCGTAAAAGTGTCCATTGTTTAAAACAAGGCGACCCAGTAGTAATAATTGTGAATGTTTTTATTTACATCTGTGAATGAAGGTTTAATGGACCCAACGCATCTATTCTTCCGTTCTTTTCAGACGAGGTCTGATTTCACCTTAAAGGCCGTGTGAACAATCAAAACATGCACTAATGGTGTACCGAAAATCCACACTCCTTTATGATAGGAAAGTTGGAGCTTAGTGTGCTGTTAGCGCAAGACGTATTATCGATCCGATTTTTTTACGAGACGACAATACATGCAGGAAGATAGAGAAGGGACATTTAGATCCCATTTTTTCAGCTGCTTACAGAGTAAGAGAAATCATATGGGAGGTTTCAACAGGGTTTTGCTACTGTTTATATAGCAATAGAGTTCGTGAATAAAATTAAGGAAGTGTTTCCAGATGAGTGATTAATGCTGTTGTGTGGCTCCCTCGCTCACCAGATTTTAACAGTGTGTGTGTGTGTGTGTGTGGGATTGACTGAAGGGGGTATAAAACAAACCCTCATAATTTGGAGGAGCTAAAGGAAAAACAGCACAAACGAAATCAGAATAATTATAGTTCCCGAACTTAAAGTGTCAATGAGAGTGTGTTTTTTCGATACAATGCCCGTTTAGCCGATTTGGAGCGTTTTCAAAATCTTCTACGAGGTAAGTTTTTATACAAAATTTTAGAGGTGAAGCTTAAAGTACGTTTTTGTGCCTCCGCAACACTCCCAGCCGCCGAGAATAAAAAAATCCTCGCTTACGGAATAGTTTTAACGTGAAAACCCGGTAGATGACTATGACTCTGTGTATACACAGCCACACTTCTTCCTCGATGAGTACGAGAAATGTTCCAGTTAAAAGGAAAAGGCTTGAGTTTGTTCCGCCAAAGAGGAGAGCATTCTTCATACCGCCGTGAAGAAGGTTAAAATCATAAAACATCATAAGTTAAAACAGAAATCAGCAGTTTCGCTCCCTACCACACTGGCCTCACCAGGAACGCTTGCAAAATTACACTGGTGCCTGAAACTGCAAATACAAAACAACAAAATTTGTTTAAAACACAATATTATTGCATCCTACAGATTCTAAATTAACTGCTCCGGTCTTCCAATAGTGAAGCACTGAATACTGAAGCAGTATTTATTGGCTTCAACCCCCAATCATTTATAGTGTCGTAATTATCAACTGTATATTATATAAATTTAATCATATTTGTATTTTTGCTTGTTTTATGTCAAGTTGAAGATTTCTTGTAATATTCCAAACACTCTCTAGTCGAAGTGCACTCATAGTAAAGAAGGTGTTATGTTGACTTGATAAAAGTTTGCATCTGGTATAGCTAATATTGGATCATGTTCCGTTAGGTTCCTGAAAATGATTTAAAAGGGTCGTTTTCAAGCCTCTCTATTGTACACGGGAAAGATCGCCATCTTTGTTATGTTAGGTAAGAGGGGAAACTTGTAAAGAACTTTGTTATTGCGAGAACGTGTGGGTGTGTAGAGACCCTTAACCTTTAGAAGGATTAGTTAACTGCATATTGTACAAAGGGCAGCAAATAAGACAGACTCGTAAGTGTAATGTAAAGTAATAGCCAATCAGTAGATCGTATGAAAGCGTCCAATAACCAATAGGAAGACGTAAATAAGAGATCATTTCTAGAATGTTCTAAAGTGAGATTTCGAACAATCCAGAACGGTGTCTCGACCGACAGACAATGATGGCCATAAATACGAGGGTAGGTCCATAAGTTACCGGCCTCGCCGATAGGGATTATCGCCTGCACAAAATCTTTATCTGGTGTCATATCTTATTTGTTAAGTAAACAATTGCAGCTGTAACTTCTACTCCGCTGTGTTCAGATATAGTTGCATAACGAAGGCTATATGTAGACGATTGTGACATGTTCGAAATGGAGTTTCTAGCTGTTATCAAGTTCTTCACAAAAGCAGGATTTACTCCAAATGAAATTAAACTGCGATTGGATGGTGTGTATGGGGAATCATCCCCCTCATATTCTACCGTAAAAGAAGGGTCAACTTTTTCCAATGGATCGAGAAAGCATTGAAGAAGAAGAGCGTGCAGGTCGGCCCTTGGAGGTGCTCACTCCTGAAAACATCGCTCTTGTGGAAGGAGAAATTATGGAAAACCGGCGGCTCAAAGTTACAGAAATAGCAGCAAGTTTGGGTCTTTCTAACACAACAGTCCCTCGAATTATTCATAAACATTTAAACATGAATAAGGTTAGTGCAAGATGGTTGCCTAGACTTCTTTCCTCAGTCCATAAGCAGCAACGAAGTCATCTGTTGTCAGGCATTTTTGGAGCTCTGTCGTGGCAACGAGAGAGAGAAAAATTGCGCAAACCATTGTTACAGAAGATGAAACTATGGTTCTCTACTATGATTCCTTGTCCAAAAGAGAATCAAAGCGTAAACCTGGCCAAGCACCGCCTCTAAAGACCAAGGTCAATCAGGCAACCAAGAAGATCATGGTAAGAATCTTTTTGGCACTGTGAAGGAATACTCTTCATTTACTTCAAGGAGAAGAACACTACAGTAAATGGGGAATACTATGCTGGTCTACTACACAGACTACGTGCTTCCATCAAAGAGAAAAAACGAGGAAAACTGAATGGTGGTGTGCGCCTTCTTCACGACAACGCGCCTGTGCACACAGCTCTTGTTCCAAAGGAAGATGTGAAGAAGTGTGGCTTCAAGGAGATCGACCATCCACCCTACAGCTCAGATCTAGCTCCCGGTGACTATTTCCGGTTCGCAAAACTCAGGAGGGACTTTCGAGGAAGGAAATTTAAGTGTGGATGCTGTTTGTGCCCATTTCAGACAAGACTTCTGACTATTTTTTTTTGGAGGGGGTGGTTGAAATGTTAATTGAAAGATGCGAGAAGTGTATTGCAATAAAGGGTAACTATAATAAAAAGTGAAGTATATTTTTGTCTTTATTATACTTAGAAAATGGTTAGGCCGGAAACTTATGGACCTACCCTCGTACCTTTCTCATTTAACCTGGTGGCAAACATTTCAGAAGACTGCTTTAAAAGCTCCTGAGCTCTGATGATTAAATTGTTGAGACCTTGATGAACTTTTACGGAAGGGTTCAATGAGTTATCTGTTCCGTATCAGATTATGAATGGTAGCCTTTCATTGATAACTCCAAGCTGAGTTTTAAAACATGTTCTTTTACACAATGCAACAAATGTGGCTCCATGCCAATTGGACGCTCCACAGTATGAAAGGGAAGACGATACGTTCTCTCTGGTCTTAAATATAAAGAGTAATTTATGTAGTAGACATAAAGAACACCTACCTTCTCCCTGGTCAACCTAATTTCCATGTTTTTATGTCTTTCAACAGCAAAATCAAACATGACCACTGGATAAGAACAGAGTGCTATTTGAGAACTGATAATTCATAGGGCAGAATGCAATAAATGAATGAACGTATTTCGGCTGGCAGAGACAAAATCGTCTCCTCATAACTGCGTGTTATTCAATAAAGAAGTTTGTCAAGCTTCTCAATAAAGAGAATTCTTGTTCTGGTTATTTTTCTAAACCAATAGAAGATTTTATGGTCGTTTTAACGTGTCTCTTATGGATGTTTCAATTTTAATGATCAGCTGTGTTAAGTGCTGCAGTTGCATTTTTTGTCTCTTGAAAAGTTGCTTTTTTATTATAATCTTGTTTTCAGTATTAATAATAAACTATTATCTATTATAAAGCTTAAATTAAAATCAAAAGGATTTTAATTTGTAAGACTGGGTACATCTTTTCCAAACCTACTATGATTGCTTTACGTTATTTCAAAATACAAATCATGTGGGCCACTTGTAATTACGACAAAAATATTTGCTTTAGATCCATAATGTGTTTGCACCAGTAACTTAAACTAATTATGGAACATTTTCGTTATAGGTTCGTACCACGTTACAGTGTTAGACCACAATTTTCCGTTCCACTTTCACAGAATGTGGACTGTAACGCGAATATGCGTACGGTGTATCGTGCTTTATGTTGATGTCAAAAACTCTGATGGTTAATTAACAAAAAAAAGCTGTTAAAATTATGCTGATTACCATGTGGGGGAAGCCGGAATTCAAAGCTTTATTTCGATAAATTGATCTGCCAATAATTAATATTAATATTTCATAAATGTATTCGGATGTTTGTGTATGACTTTTTACTGAACCTGGCATCTATTTGGGCCACCGTATTTATTTTCATGTTTTGGCAAGAAAACTTGTGCAAGATTCTTTAAGGGAATTGCTATTATGTGCTTTTATGAGCGTGAGGGAACCCGGTTTTGATTTATTATTTTATATGTTTGTATTGTAACTTGGGTTTTCCGCTAGCCTTAAGGCGAGAAAACAGACCGTAATAAAAATAGGAAACTGGAGAAACCGCTTTGTGCGAAGAAGCGAAATATTCCTTTTGTTTAAAGTGGAGATGTAACCGAGCCATAAACTGACCTTCGAAGCAACATCTCTGAAATTGCTTGTAACGGTTTCAGTGCGAGTAAACAAAGTAATTAAGCTATAAATTCGCGTCCAATCGGCAGATGAGGGGGTTGAGCACTAGCCAATAGAAAACCTTGGAAACTGAGATCTATTAAAAAAAAGTCATAATACAGGATATTTTTATAATATCACTACCGAGCGACTTTATAGTTGATAAAAAGTTACAAGATTTTGATTCCTAGCACTTAGTCATTCAGTCAGGCAGTACGCGAGGCGCAGTGTTCGGCAATCAATGTAGTGATCAATAAACATTTGGCAGTAAACAGCAATCAGTCATTTTTTATTGATTTATTTATGGACGCTCTTTAACATCTCAGGTTATCAGCGTCCCATTCAACTCAGGGCGTGAAACGGCCGATAAATTTTGCTCAGAGGCCTCTTCTTTCAGGCTTGAGGTTCTTTTTCGTGCCGTAAATGTACGAGACGGGATCCAGGCTTTACTTCCCTTCCGAAGGAAGCCATACTTAGGGTTTTTACGTCCGAAAAAATCCATCGATCCTGACCGGGTTTGAACCCGCGATCTTGGATTTAGGAGGCAAGTATGGTTACCACTACACCACGAGGACTGACAGCAATCAGTCAAGAGGAACAATACTCTTCAATTACTCAAGACTCAGATAGTCGTGTAGTCTTTATAGTCAGTTATTTTGTTATTTAGCTCAAGTCATAAAGTGACACAGTTACCCGAGAAGATGGCAGCTAGTGAACAATATTTAGCGTAGCCCGAGAAGAGAACAGTTGAAGTCTAGACCGTGCAAGAGTGGACTACCTCCTTAAGGCATAATGGCAACCTGGATGTGTAAAATAATCTAATTAATAAATCGTGTCACTTAACATCCAATGAGTTTCTGTGTATTATGCTAGATACCTTGCCCTTTTCCGTTGACACGAACGAGTGACAAAACTCCAGAAATATCTCCAGATCTACTGAGCAAACAGCTGTCATGGGACATTGAGAAAAACGAAAGGCTTACCCCAAACCTAAATAATCAAAATAATTAATCCAACTCCAAGTCCCCTTACCCCATTTAATTACACCACCTCTTTCCTACTTCATTTAAAAATTGTCGCAGGGGTCCGTTTGTAATTCAATAAAGCAATACGAGAACTCCGGCCTACTCTTTAGTTTTTAATGTTTATATTCTTTGTTTACTGCTTTTCTTCTTTTGTGGGCCTTCAGGCGTATGCCGTTACTTTTCAAATAATTTTCCGGTTGAATATTTTTAGAACTGAAATTATTTTGAAAATGTGAAGGTGTAAAATAAAGTGTTGCTTTTAATATGAAGTGCCTCACATGCGTTTGTAATGCGAGTGATTGACTGCTCGGCCTATATGCGAGTTTTAATATACCGCAACGGGTAACCGAGGTCGTTAAGGCGCGGATACGTGAGCGGCAGGTCTGGGGTTCGAATCCCGCCAGGACTGTCCTCTCTGACTGAAGTTGTTTCCAGGTTTTCCTTAGTCCTCATAAATGGCAAATACCCAGGAGGTACCCTAAACTTAGGCCTGAACATTTCTTTCCTTAAAAATCCTTTCCCAATATATTATTTCATCTCAGTGTCACCGCCTGTGGTACCAAGTAGTAAAAATGGACGTTAAACACAATTAAAACAAAAATCTTGAATATGGCCTCCTCAGATATATAGTAATGAATAAGGTGGTCGCTGACTGTTCAATTTTTGGGCCACACTTTCAGCCGCATAAAAACATAAAAACCTCTGGAGATAAATACGACAAACCAAAACAATGTTTAGGCCACTTACCAGCGTCAGGCGAATTGACTTGAAGCACACTTGCTAAGCAATTACTTTGTAGTTTACGTCACCATGCCTGGGCCCAGGTGAAACTGACAAGCCCAAGAGTGGAGTTGCCTTACACCATATTGACTTAATTGATTCATGTATAGCATCCTCGAAATCTGCAACTATTTTCTTTGGTACAGCTTTCTACCGTAAACGTTCGCACTTCTCCTTTATGAAATGAAACACCAGGATTGACCTATTTGGTGGTAAACAAAAAACTGCTGGAATGAAATGTCCGTTGTAAAGTTATCACCTCTGACAATAATCAAATTGCTTTTGCGACCATTCAGTGACATAAAATCTTCGTTACTAGAGTACGTTGTTCAAGTTACTTACAGTTTTGTGAACTTCAAGTAAGTGTGTTGGTGACGTCGTTCTCTGTCAACTGTTTCACGTAATTGTTTAACGTCAGTAAAATGCAATACACGAGCACAAATTTCTGGATTTTCATTAAAAGGATGTGAATATTACGTTGCTTGGTTTTTCATTTAAGTCACTAGCCGCTTTCCTTTACACGACACACGAACTTTTGACGTACAACTCTCTTTCGTTGCTCTTGTGATTATGTCCGACTACAGTTTTCGTATCCATGTTTAAAGTTATTAATTTGACAGGCTATTTCTTAACTGTACAAAGTCATCTGTATATGTGTACACTTTGCGAAACTTGAAACCATTTTTCACAAGTAAATATTTTTGTCTTAACTCCATGACAACCTTCACTTGTGTGCCTCACAATGTTTACGTTCCACAATTCAATGTTCCAATCACCCAATCATCAATGAATCTCACACTATTAGATAGATGCGCCTGGCATCACAATTCGTGCGCTACCAACTTCAACACAAATAAAAAATACTGCAAACCCATTACCCTTCAATGTCACCTTACTTCTCAATATCAAACAAACAAGAAATCTGGCACGAAACAATGCCGCTACAAGACATCATAGCAGCGCACGAGCTAAACCAACAGCTGCTACAATGGGCTCCGACTGTCTTCGTTATTTTTTCTTCGTACGTCGCGAGTACAAGTTGCCCATGCGGTTCATATTATTGGATTGTGCATTACGAATGGTTACATACGCTGACAGACCCAGTCGGTCCTGGTGGTGTAGTGGTTACCATACTTGCCTTCTAGACCCAAAATCGCAGGTTCAAACCCGGCCAAGATCGATCGTTTTTTTCGGGTATAAAAATTCTAAGTATGGCTTCCTTCGGAAGGGAAGTAGAGCCGTGGGTCCCGTGTCGTACATTTACGGCACAAAAAAGAACCTCAAGCCAGAAAGAAGAGACCTCTGAGCAAAATTTGTCGGCCGTTTCATGCACTGTTTTGAATGGGACGCTGATGACCTGAGATATTAAAGAGCGCCCGTGAATCAATAAAGAAAAAAAATCAATCTAACAGGCCGCCACGGGTAGCTGAGGTCATTAAGGTGCGAACTCGTGAGCGGGAGGCCTGGGGTTTGAATCCCACCAGGACCGTCCTCTCTGACTGAGGTTTTTTACAGGTTTTCCTCGGTTCTCATAAATGGCAAATACCCGGGAGGTACCCTAAACTTAGGTTGGAACGTTTCCCTCCTTAAAAAAATTCTTTCCCAATTTATAATTTCATGTCATGTATCAACAGTGTCCACCGCTTGTGGTGCCTCAGTAGTAAAACGGGCGTTAAGCACTATAAGAAAATAATAATAATTTGACAGAAATTACAACGATACGATGCTGCTCATATCACTTGGAGCGCTACGAATGCCAACGTTAGGCTTCCTTATGCCATTTAATTAAAGTACGGGACAAACCTTAATGACCTGGCCTCATTTCGCCGAGTTCAAAGTGTCTAGTGTTATCGTCTAAACAGTAACACACTGTAACGAGATACCTTGTAATTCTACAATTTTGAAACAGTGTTTAATCCCGTTTTAACTACTGAGACACCACAGGCGGCGGGCACTGATGATACATGAGATGAAATGATAAATTGGGAAAGGATTTTTTTAAGGCAGGAACTGTTCCAGGCCTTAGTTGAGGGTACCTGCCTGATATTTGCCATTTATGAGGACTAGGAAAACATAGAAAAAAACCCTTAGTCAGGTAGGATGGTCCTGGAGGGAACCGAACCCCAGACCTCCCGCTCACGAGTCCGCGCCGTAACGCTCTCGGCCACCCATGGCAGTAAACAATTCTGCACCGTTGTCACTTTCGTACATAAAAATTACGCAGAAACAATATTTTCTGTTTCTCATATTATTAAGGATACTTGAGAGTGCCTTAACTAATAAATAAAGAATAAAGCAAATCACAATTTACTGTCACTTCCAAACCCGAAATCTATTAGCCTAAATATGTGCTGATGACAGAATCGTGACGACTTTGTTATCCTGAACGAAATCTGACAACCTCATTCTTCATAAGCATCATGTTAACGTATCATAAATACAGCCCTGGTTTGTTGTATTCTCAGTTCCAGGGAAGATACCCATTAAGGCTTGTCCAGTACTTGTCCCTTTATGAGACATGGGGCCAGTTCGTACAAGCCAAAAATAAAAAGACATTCGACGAACGTCACCATAAAACTCAAAAAAGTTCGTCAGAACCCCAGTGAAAGGTGTGATCATGTGATGCATGCCGTACCCTGGAGCAAGGCATTACTGTTCACTTCTGCGATCCGATTGGAAAAATTGATTTGCATGACAATGCAAGGGGTGTCCGCTTGTTCAATGAAGGAATTAGTTCTGACATTTACTTTAGAACTACTCCAGAGATTCTCGACGCAGCAGATCAACAGAACAGGCGCTGTCAACAGCATCCTATAACATCCACTTTTTGTAGTAGCATTTAACGACCGTTTTTACTGCTGTGATATCATAGGCGGTTTTCATATGCAGGCAAGAGGTTTTACACAACACAGGATAATAAAACGAAGAAACTACTTACATGTGGTGTCACATTAAAAGCCCAACCCTCGATTTTACATTCAAAGCTCTTTCAAAATGTTTTCATTCTAATTCCTTAGAGCACAGCGGAAACAAATGCAAACGATACATATTCTAAACTTGCTTACTTAAAATGTTTTACTAATACCATGTTCTGTATCATTTGCTGCCTATGGGGAACATTTGACAAGTAGGTTTGTTTATTTTAATGCTCAGATGCCTTTAAATAAGTTTAGTATGAAAAGGAGCTCAATATTTATTTTTCTGCAAAAGAAAAATTGCAAATAAAGGAAATAAATAATACTAAGTAACCTGAGAAGAATTAATATCACAATATATGTCGACTAAACTTGTAAAACGAACCATAGCTACATGACAACTCAGTGTAGATGTTTAAATTCTGTATAGTCTTCTTAAAGACAGCAAATGCTCTCCACAGAATTCTACTGTTGAAGAACACCGCAGTCTTTCACACCTGTAACGAATAACACAGAGTGGTTGCTTATGTTGTTTGTTATCAAAGATAGAAAATCATTACGTTCATTCAGATAAAGTATAAGAGGGTTTCAAAAAACAACAAATTGAATATTTTGAGGTATGTAATTCTTTGTGATACATAATACCAGTATGTGACATTTTTATAATTAAGTAGAATTAGAATTGTTAGATAAATAAACGATTTTATGACATGCTTCCTAAAATCTTGTGCATGGTGTAACTGGGGAAAATATCGAATTTAACAACATAAAAATTACAAAGTTTTAATTTGGAATACAGAGGGTGCCAAAAAATGTATACACACTTCAAGCAAAGAAAAAACTGTGTCAACATAACAAAATTGAATTCACACAAACAGAAAATGATGAGCACTAATCAGCTTAGACTTTTACAGTTACAACAGTTGCTCAAAATGCCCATCATCGGCGTCGATACACTTCTGAGTACGTTGAACTACTGATTGAGCAACGTTTCGGGAAGTGTCCTCAGCGATTGCAGCACATGCCGTTTCAATTTCTTCCCGAAGTGCTGTCAGTGTAGCTGGTTTTCCACGATATACAACATCCTTAAGAGTTCCCCATAGGTAGAAGTCCACCAGAGCTAAACCCCAGTCTCACGTGCACATTGTTTTGTAGATTTCTGCGGTGAGTACTCAAAACGTTCCAAAACCATAGCCGAGGACACGGGGCTTGTTGCTGTACGAGGTCTCCCAGATCTGCCCTTGTGAACATCGCATACGGTACCACGAGTCTCAAATTTGTCTCGAATGCGTGCAATTGTTACTCGCGTTGGCGGTTCTGTTCTGTACACACGTCTCCATTGCCTTTGAACTTCAACAACATTCTCGGTTTTCCAATACCACTTCAAAATTCCTTTCCGCTGTTCAAACGATAAGCTTGGCTCCATTTTGTTATAGTAACGCTATCATAATGTATGTGAGTCACATCTGTTTTCAGAACATCATACGATAATCATGACTTCATTTGTTCATTGTTGATTTACGTGTCACGTAGCAACGCCATCATAATGTATAAGGGTCACATCTGTTTACAGAACATCATACTATATACATTACTGTTGTTTTTCTGTCCAACTTTGAAATATATTAAATAAATATCTGCTGTGAAAGTGTGTATACATTTTTAGCACCCTCGCTATGTCATTAAATATTTTTCATTATTGCAGTATTATCACTTCTTTTTTACAATATACTAGAAGTTTTATTTTATTGCATTTGTTGTCTGCAGTGAAAAGGGGAAAACCTGCACGTGGATGTCGAGTATGGACAAGCGTTAGTTTTTTTTAATACTCTTGGAGAGGAGATTAGAGTCATTCAGCTATTTATTTATATTGCGTTACATGATACGCTTGAGAAGTAACATGACAAGGCTAGAGAATTACCTGGTATCTCGTGGCATTAGACGGAAGCGATAACAATACACATTCGGAGCTCGGTGGGACGGGGCGAGGTTATTGTTTATCCCGCACTAAATCTGTCAGCCAATGATAAACAAGACACGAAATATATCCTGTGAAACATGAGAGCAGTTAGAGCTCTACATTTAAATACAAACATTTTGAACCGAGATCTAATCTCTATCCCCCCCCCCCAAAAAAAAAGACTCCTATCCACGATACTCGACAGTGACCACAAACTTCAGCTCGTAATTACATGGAAAATGCTTGAGATATCGAAGCAAACACTTTGGACTTAGTATTACATTCATGATTCAGCTAATTTCATAACCGGAATCTAGATCAGAATATGTAATGGGATTCGGAAAACCAAAGACATCTGCTGCTAAGCTTAGGGACACCATTTCATTTGAATAAGAACATAATCTTTTATTGCATAGAAGATTCATAATATATTTTATGTTACTGAACAATTGAAAGTATTAAAAAACGTTTTGCGGAAAATCAGCGAGAGCAAAGGGTTCGAATCGAGAGGCGCTGCGCTTTATTTCATTTCAGCGTTTATCTTCCTTTCAACTGGGCAAGGACCAGGTTTTTTATTTTTATTTTTAATAGTATTATAAGGCACCACAGGCGATGGGCACTGATGACACATGAGATGAAATGATATATTGAGAAAGGGTTTTTTTTAAAGGGAGGAAACGTTCCAGGCCTAAGTTTACGGTACCTCTCCCGCATTTTCCAGACTGAGAAAAACCTGGAAAAAACCTCAATCAGGGAGGAAAATCCTCGTGGGATCGAAACCCAGACCTCCCGCTCACGAGTCCGTGCCTTGGTCACCTATGGTGGTAATGCCCAAGTGTATAGCAATTGCAGTTTACATAACAGCAAAAACCAAGATATGCTTGAGTGATCACTTACTGCAGAGGAAGTTGGCGCAAGAAGAAGGAGCTTCACATCGAGAACACGGTTCTCCCTGGCGATACACAGAAGTGCCTATGACGTTTCCTGCAGGACCGTAGTTGCACACGTAGAGTTGATTACTGTCGTACTCAGCTCGTCCGCATCCCACGAACATCGTCGTTGCCCAAACTATTTGTGTGTAGTGACCTGTGTTGTTGTCGAACCTGTCCAACGTATAAGAAAGAACACTTATTGACATGTCAGTAATATTATTTACATTCCTTACTTTCACATTTGTCCTCTGAGTATTTAAATATATATAATTAAAATATTTTAAAGATTTACAGTTCTTTTTTAGGTCTTTGAAAATAACTTTCGTAATATAGCATATTCTAGGTAAAATGTGAGATGTGATAAAATGAAAGTTATAAAGATTAACCCTATAAAATTAATTTAAACTCAATTTAAAAATTGTCCCTATCAGTTTCAAGGAAGTTTCCTTATGCAGCTATACGAGGGTAGGTCCACAAGTTTCCGGCCTTACCATTTTCTAGGTATGATAAAGTCAAAAACTATATTTCACTTTTCAATATAGTTACCCTTTAATGCAATACACTTCTCACATCTTTCAATTAATATTCCAACGCCCCCCCTCCCCCAAATAGTCAGAAGTTTTGTCTGCAAAATGGGCATAAACAGCATCCATCACTTCTTCTTCACGCTTAAATTTCCTTCCTCGAAGGTCATTCTTGAGTTTTGAGAAGAGGAAATAGTTACTGGGAGCTAGATCTGGACTGTAGGGTGGATGGCCGATCTCCTTGAAGCCACATTTCTTCACAGCTTTCTTTACAACAAGAGCGAGTGCACAGGCGCGTTGTCTTGAAGAAGGCGCACATCACCACTCAGCTTTCCTCGCCTTTTCTCTTTGATGGAAGCACGTAGTCTGTGCAGTAGGTCAGCATAGTACTCCCCATTTACTGTGGTGTTCCTCTCCTTGAATTCAATGAAGAGTATTCCTTCATAGTCCCAAAAGATTGTGGCCATGATCTTCTTGGTTGCCTGATTGACCTTGGTCTTTAGAGGCGGTGCTTGGCCAGGTTTACGCTTTGATTCTCTTTTGGACAAGGAATCATAGTAGAGAACCATAGTTTCATCTTCTGTAACAATGGTTTGCACAATTTTTCTCTCTCTCGTTGCCACGACAGAGCTCCAAAAATGCCTGACAACAGATGACTCCGTTGCTGCTTATGGACTGAAGAAAGAAGTCTAGGCACCCATCTTGCACTAACCTTATTCGTGTTTAAATGTTAATGAATAATTCGAAGGACTGTTGTTATACCTTGCTGCTATTTCTGTAACTTTGAGCCGCCGGTCTTCCGTATTTTCTCTTTCCACAAGAGCGAGCGATGTTTCCAGAAGTGAGTACCCCCAAGGGCCGTCCTGCATGCTCTTCGTCTTCAATGCTTTCTCGACCCATTCGAAAAAGTTTGGCCCATTCTTTTACGGTAGAATATGCTTCCCCATATACACCGTCCAATCGCTGTTTAATTTCATTTGGAGTAAGTCCTTCTTTTGTGAAGAACTTAATAACAGCTCGACACTTCATTATGAACATGTCACAATCTTCTACACATAGCTTTCTTTATGCAACTGTATCTGTCAACTGAACACATCGGAGCGGAAGTTACAGTTGCAATTATTTATTTAACAGATAAGGTGTGACACAGATAAGGTTTTGTGAAAGTGATAATCCTTATCGGCGAGGCCGGAAACTTATGGACCTTCCCTCGTACACCGATCCTACCACTTCTTAGAAATGCTGTCAGGACAATGTGTTGCTGAAGTTCGTTAAGCAGCTTCTGAACCTCTTCCATGGTGTCAAAACCGCGAATCTTTCGCTTCAACTTCAGCTTGGTAGATAAGAAGAAGTCACAATGAGAATGGAATTGTAAAGCACAACTGTGTCTTGCTGCAGATCATAAACATTGTTATGGCGCAGCACCCAATTGCCCTTGCTCCACAGTTCAGTCCGTTTGCGCCGGTATGTCTTCCACCAAAGGCCTCAGAACTAGGGAGCTAGGCCTTCATAATTCCACTTATGGGGATAAATTTACCCAAATCTCATCATTGGTAAGGAGGAACTTTATCCATTTTCGGAGCTGTACAATTGAAAGATGTCAAAATAGTTTGTCCGGCTCATTGCTGAATGTTCCAGTTGTTTATTTACTGAGTTTGACGCAGAACTTTATGTTGCATCTCTACTCAAGTTTGAGAAATTGCAAATTAATGTCAGCAAAACGCTTGTAACTTAGATCTCAAATAACGCAGTATTGTGAAACTTGTTTGTCCTGCTGCCCATGATTGCGACCCTTTCAGTTTGTTCATAGTTTATCTCAGAGCCTATAGATCACACCTTGTAATGTTAAGTAATTGTTTGAAAATTCAATCAGATATCCCTCTATTTTAGTTTTATATATATATATATATATATATATATATATGGCTACTTCAGCGAAACTTTATTTTAGTTTCAAACATTCATAAGATAGGTCTTTTCGTATCAATTGGAAAGTTTTTGTAAAGCATGTACACTGTTAGCTATTATATTTTCTACTCCACAAGAAATGTAGTATATACCTACCCCGACTTTGAATTTGAACAAGGAAGAAATGTGGCATGCCTACAGTGCGGGATATTATTCCGAGAAATTGGTTCTCCTGTTGGAGAAATGTATCCACAGCGAAACAATGTGATATCAGTGGATCCAGGTAGGATGAACATACAGACGTGAAGGATCGCAACTTACCCGTCCGAACGAGAAACCAGATACCATTTCCGCATGAATATTATGAACATGCACAGTGTGTTGCAATTTCAATGACCAGCAGTGTATACCTAAATAAAATTTGTAGCTATCTACATTATTCTTGACTATTTAGATTATTTTTCTTGAATATCAATTGCAGAAATTTTAAAGTCTAATTGAATTAGTTCATCTCGGAAGGTACTCTTTTTATATTGTACGAAAACTGAACAATGCACAGCATTCCTCTAAAAATGTATTATTCTGTCAAGAATGATGATGAAGTGATGGATTCAGGAAAAGGTGTGGTTTCCTATGAAACAGCTTACTGAAAGTTTTCCACAAATGCTGGATTCCATAGGCCCACTTCATTAAACCATGCCCCAACACAATCTTTCCAGTTAATCTCGTTAACACCAACTGTCATATAAACATTCTGTCCCACGTAGAAACGGTCTGTAAATAAAGAACACAAAATTGAAAGTGCAAGTTACGTATAAACCACAATTAATTTACATTATTTTTTAAAACTGAGACCTGGGCACTGTTTCATAAAACGTACCATTTCTTTATTACAAATGTGTAATTTGCGAGCTGATATCTGTTTCATAAATAAAAAGTTGCAGTTACAAATCACAAATGAAATGTCACAATTTACAAGTGCATTTACATTTACATTTCATAAAGCTTACTTTACAAATAGAGGTACTTGTAAATACCGTGCAATTTACAGAAGAGTTTTGGGGATTGTAAAAGTATACAAGCGAGTTTTATTTCAGTTTAATAACATTTTAAGTTTAGGTTACAGTAAAATAAATAGTGTATATAACATTTGTGAATAAATTCATATCTACTTTTCAATTTTCAGTAATGGATATAATACTACACGACTCATCAGATGAAGAGTTTATGGCAAAAGATAAGGAACCTTTAAACTCAGATTAATGGAGTTGGTAAATTATTTTTAACACAGCAAAGGTTTCAGAATGATTCTTAAAAACTTAGGCTCTCTTAGATGAAGTATCACAAATTCTGATGTAACCAAGGAGTGGAGGCCAAGTGCAAAAGAACAGCTATGTGTTGCTCTTTATTGGTTTGGAAACTGAGGACAATATTACGCAGTATGCGATATTTCTTCATCAAGTGTTTGTCGTATTGAGCAGCTAGTTAATTTAACCTTATAGTCAAGATACGGTTGTTACCTGACCGTATTCAATTTTGTTATAATTTCTCAAGGATGTCATACGTCATAAGACGCATTGATAGCAGTTTAATAATTAATTAATATTGATGCCCCTTAGAGAACATGAGGTCGCCTATGTTAACCGACATTGTAAACATTCAGTAAATCGTACGTGGACCTTCATGTTACAAGAGTCCAATCAATTGATTTGTAAAATACTTTACAAGTGCAACAACTTAACAAATGCCGGATTTTCTTTTATGAAACAGACATTTTTAGCTTGTAAACTCAGAACTTGTGAATTTGTAACTAGTAATGTATAAGAAACAGCCTCCTATACGTGAAAATTTGTGTTCTTTGCTACAGCACTAATGTATATTAGTTTTCAGAGAGACCATTACACTTACCATCATTTCTGCAATCATCATGGCCAAATGTGCACTGCTCAGCCCAACGTTGCGCAACTTCCGCCAGATCTGGATCCCACTGCTGTTTAAATCAGAAACAATGAAACAGTTGAGCTTGATGATAGTTACACTTGATTCCCAGTTTGAGAGAAGTAGCCTTTATGATATATGTTATTGTAAAGTTGCCAGCTATGAAAGATTTAAGTGTCAGTTCATCTTGAGATAAATCAGATAAAAGAATTAAAAGTTGCGGCCTTACTGTCACATGAGCTTACAAAGGCACCATCTCAACTCGATGTGTTCGATTTGGTAAAACTGTACATTTAAGTCGTGAGAGATGTGTAATGGTCATTTGAATGGTTGTTGTTTCGTTTAGAAGTTCCAAGGTATTGAGATATCAATTACACATTTCGATCCTCTGCGCAGTTCTTGGCGGTTCTGCCACCAGTAGTGTATAATCCTTTTCCGACAATCGTTACCGACATTCAGGGGCAGGTAACACGCGGCTACATTACCGACATTCAGGGGCAGGTAACACGCGGCTACATTACCGACGTTGGTAGCTGCATTACCAACATGTTTTACCGACCTTGAGCATTCCTCAGACATAGACAGCCGGAGTAGGGCCATTATTTTGATTTAACATTCAAAAATATTTTAATACATATTATTGGCGGTTTACAAAAATGCTGGGCTTCTCCCAGTACAAAAACATATAGTAGGTATTCTTTTGGAAAACGTCATTGGCAGATACATAATTTACAAAAATGTTGGGTTTGCCCGTACAAAAATTATTTCAAAATATGTGGTTAATGTTCTTTTTGCAAACGACACATCACTGTCTTCACCTGCTGCTCTCGGTTTGATCTTCGCGTGACGTTGTAACGCAGGTAAGTATCGTGTAAGAAAAGCTCCTGTTGAGGTGTTTCTGGGCTGACGGAAGGGAAATGGAGACGACGAAATCGATGGATGCTGTAGAGAAGGACCACGCGGACGTGATCTTGTAATCTAAGGCTGGCATTGTCGATGGTTCCGAGATAGATGGTACAGTGAGCGTCTATGCCGTAATCTAGTGCTTTTGAAGGCAAGCATTTGTCTTCCACAACGTCGGAGTTGTTGGTTGCCAGTTTGACGTGACAGTTTTGTCCTCGCCAAGGATGGAGATTTCTGTGGAGATCAGGTTAATGTTTGCTGGATACACTCCTCTTGTTGTGACGTGATTTTGGTTGTCAAAAGCGAATTTGACAATGAGATTGTTGGCGATTCCCATCGGATCTATTTGTCACACCATGTTTTAATGTTCGTGTAAACTTCACGACATATCACTGGTAGCCGATTCCGAGAACCTGCTCTCCTTGGTACACGATGGAAAAGGCAAAAGAGTTCAGTTTGTTGATGATTTCTACAGAAAGGTAATTGAATCTTGGGGTAAAAATACTTCTTTCCCGTTCTCGAGGCGGACAAGCGTTTTGGTTCCGATACTGGTGGAGATAGTCCGGACGCCTTGCACGATATGACACGTTCAGCTGCAGCGTAGACGCGGAAACAAAATCCGAGTTATTCGATACTGCAGCTAGTTGGCGTAGTGCGTCGTGGATCATGTTGTCTGCTCCGTTCATTTCTCCGTACTAATGCACAATGGACAATGTTTCGTAAGAAGGGGTGAACCGCCAATGTGGGTGAAGAAGAGGGGTATGTTGTAGTGCTGGTTGCAGCTTCGGTAAGGAGCATAATTTTCTTTTGCTACCTATGTATGTTTCGTCCATTTAGCGTCCACATCTATAGGTGAATGATGTGTAAAGATGGTGCTCCCCTCTACGGCTAGTACATGACATTTTTTGGCTGCGTCATAGCGAGACGATGACTATTTTGCAGGAACTTTAGCACAACTTCTATGCTTGGAGGGTCACGGACATGTCATCTAGTGCCACAAGCCTGTCCGAACCTGCTCGTGACATCATTAGTGCGCAGGTGTTCTGTCGCAGGGCGGTCACAATCCTGTCGAAACCTGTACGTATTTACCCAATTTGGCACTAGTAGCTGATAAAACTGTCAACGGGCTAATTTATATGGCAGATCTCATGATATTTCTGCACATTCACGAGTATTATTCCTTGTTTTTTTTTTTTTTTTTGTCTTTCTAGCCACATTATAAGACAGATGATTAGATTTCGCTATATAATTATTAACGGAGGATACAGAAGTAGGTGATCACAGAAGCAAAGTGACTATATGTAGCGGAATATGTGGACAGGTACGATGCAATGGTATCATCAAAAGAATAAATATTCTATTACATAGGATTACATGTGGAGTCTTTAGATTCCTTATGCAATAGTAGAAGTGTGCACAGGAAGTGACAGAATTCGTTTTGAGGATATGGACAGAAAGACTATTAGTGCACCGATGAAGAATACATGTGTTCTCCGACATATGGCAACTAAATGAAAATAGCATTGTGCAGAGATTAGTATTTAAATAAATGTGATAAGATTATATGATAATCGCATATTTGTTACAAGGTCGAAGAAAGACGGTTTGTGGTGTGTAGTGATCGTTATAATTGAGAATTATATTCGCTTAAAATCCGAAATGTGCCCTTTAATTTACCCAAACATGCACTTAAAATGTCAAAATATGCGCTAAAATCTTGAGAGTATGCGAAGTTGTTCACAGTATCAGACCCCGCGCGGAAAGATAATCACCAGCATCATAAGAGGAAATATTGAAATTATTAGGCTTAAGATTAAACACAGTAATTTATTTGTTATTCTCACCAACTGCGCGTATGAAGCTTTCTGACAATTTAATCCACATTTTCATGGCCTAACTGGTTTATTTCGTCCGTAAGAATAAATACGGGCATTGTAAACAGCAATTTTGCCTTATACGAATGAGGGGGCAACATTTGTAATTTAGTATTGTCCTTGAAGCAGTTAGCTAATTTCCCTCAATCCCTTCAGACAATCATTCTTTGCGGCGAAGACATTCACCAGCTAACTTCAACTTGTCTGTCGCCTACTGCATTTAATTCGTTTTCATTTATTTGAAACTTTTGTAATTTATTCCAGAGCATGCCTGCTGCAATGAACATTTCACAAAGTTTCTGTTAAAAATACTCCGTCAAATCCATTTTCTTATAAATATTTACCAGAAATGACTGTTTTTATTTTGTATGCATTTTGTTTCATATACTTCCGCCTATAAGTTAAACCCCTTGAAAAGTATGTAGCACCTCTACTAGTTAGAAGAAATTATCATAAGTACCCAGTGCCTCCTAAGAGGCTACTATGGCACAGTTCAATTGTCAAATAATTTTTAAAAATTGAAATAGACAAATTAAAAAAGTCAAATGAGATTAAAATTCGATAAATATTAAACATTAACATGTACAACAAATATACATACCTCCTTTTTGTTTAGCTGATAAAATACATTCCATTATAGCATAAGCTATAATAATATTTCATCCATTCTTGAAATAAAATTCTTTATTATCTCTCTTTTGTAATTTCACATTTTTTAAATATAACTGTTTCCAACTTATGTGCCAGTAATAGACATAACAAACACTGCTGGATACACACTTCCGCCTTTTCCCCGCTAATACACAATGTTATCAATCATGTCCGCTAGGTAGGTAAAGATGGTTCTACTGTATGTTTCATGTTACGTAAGTCCAGAAAATTAAAAAATAAATAAATAAATAAAAATTGGGTTCAAAACGGAAAAAAGTATAAGTATGAAAAATGTCCTGTTTCGAAATATGCACTAACGACCAAGATGTGCGCAATGCATATACATACACGGACAATATGATTCAGTCGTCTTAATTAAACATGAAAAATACAATTATTAACTTTTGTTAAGATGGCCAGCTTCAATACAAATGCGAATTTGCATGTTTTTTCATCATTAGTATTCATACACCACAAAGTTTTGTACGAGTTAAAAATCTTACACAGCCTCACCACGGCAAATTCGACATCTTAAACACATTTGCGACACAAAATATTACTGCTGACTTCAGCTCTAGAGTATGTTAAATTGTTATATCACCCAAAATTATTTTGAAGAAGCTTCTATGGCCAAAATTATTAATCTAGAATTGTTACCTAAACTATCCTTCGTACGAATCTTAGCATTAGTACGTGACACTTTCTAGAGCGATTTAGAGAGATGATTCAACAGTTGAGGCATGCAGTGGTGTACATTTTATAACAATGACACATCTTAAAATTAATGCATTTATTTGTACATTTGCAAAAGCGGGGAGGCGCGAGTCTGGTACCCCTTCGTTTTCGCAATGACCTATCTCTTCTCCCGAACATAACACTAGATGTAGTTGCGAAAGTCCTCCTTCAGACTTGGGCTGCTTGGTACTGACAGAGGGGGCCAATTTGAATTTCTACTTCCAGCGTCTTACAATGCAACCAAACATTCAAAATTGCTGCATAGTACCACTAGTCAAGTGGAAATAAGTTCCTCAAAGTTGTATTAAATTCACAATTAAGATAAAAAATGAGTACCCAAATTAGTGATACATCGCTAGCAAAGCTGACTTAAATTGCCCAGTGTAAGCCAGACTTATCTCATAAATGTTACCTGTGTTCCTCACTGACACAAGTTGACAGCATACCTTCACAACTGCATTCATTTACAAGGATAAGAAGAAAACGTATAATTTATTCTTGAGGCATGATAGAAAAAGTATATTTACGATCTATCTATTTTTATTCGGTTTATTTACGGACATTCTTTAACACCTCATATCACCAGCGTCCCGCAGGGCGTGGAAAGGTCGATAAATTTTGCTCAGATGCCACTACTTTCAGGCTTGAGGTTCTTTTACGTGCCCTAAATCTGCAACACGGAACCCCATGGCTTTACTTCCCTTTCAAAGGAAGCCATACTTAGAATTTTTATCCAAAAAATTCATCGAACTTGGCCCGCATTGAACCCGCAATCTTGGGTCTATGAGGGAAGTATAGTTATCACAAGACCCCAGAACAAACACAACCTCTCTATGAAACGGCCTATACTGTGTTCTAAACCTACTGACAAACATTGTGTTACCCAAACTGATTCCTGATGTATTTTACTTTGATAGTAAAAAGCAGCTAATATTTTATTAGATAATGAGATCTCAACGAACTGCAAAATCTTATGAATTCAGGCGCGTATTCCCTTACGTGTTCCCCAAAGTCTCCTTGAATATTGACACTGAGTAATAGTAGCAGTTAAGTTTTCTTCTTTCAAGCATTAGGTTCAATGATATTTTGTAACTCTATTCCATAGTTGTTGGCATTTTCTTAGGGAGGTCCAATCTCCGTTTTCCTAAAGGAATATAATTTAATATTAGTCCGTGTAATTTGTTGTTATACAATACATATTATGCCAGTTATGTATGTATTTATTATGATTTCATTTATGTTAATCTCCTATATTCATATTTCTTTATTTTGAATCTTTTAGCCCATTTTACGCCCTTCACTGATTTTAACATTTTTTTTTTCTTTTCTGCAGCCTGAAGACTATTTTTTTCGCTGAAATTAGAAATCAAATTTTTCTTCGCCATTACTTTACAGAATTTTACTTTTATAATCGCTTTGTTTTACTTGTTAAGTTCTTTTAATAGTGTTACCCATATGGTTGAATTTTTCTAATGTAATATGAAAGTACTGACTTGTTCAGTGAACGGTTATTTAATATAATTTTGGACTTACTGATCATTTACTCGGAAATGCCATTATTTTGATTTTTACTGCATAAATGTGAAAATTATAAACTTTTATAATTCTGTTAAACTAAAAAATAATTTCTGAAAAAAATAGTTTTCTGAAATAAGGACTTGGTGTTAGCGAATTGTAAATATTTATAATTTTTTTTCTTAATAGGAATAATTAAAGAGTTCAGCTATTGTTTTCAAATGCGTGCAGCATCATCGGCATATAAATTAAACAATGTAGGAGACAAACTGCAAGGCTGTTTAACATTTAAATTGATTAGATAATATTTATCTGTTGTTTTAATACATGTTTTAACTATGATTTTTCACACGAATATAAATAAATGATGTGATATGGGCCTAACACTCTGCTTTTTTTATATACATTATCAAAGTCATTTACATGTTTAGGGCGTTATTTTGCCTTTCTGAATCCTGAATGCTCTTTTAGGAGGATGTGTTTGATTATTTTCCGCAGTCTATTTATTATAATTTTAGCATGGATTTTGTATTCATTTATTGGGCTAAAGCAACTATAATTTTGGTATTTGTATTTATCATTTTATAAATATATACAATTTTAGATTTTTAGTAGTTCATTCTAAAAGCAATTCTACATTTTTGTTTGGAGTCTCTCTCCTCCTAGTTACCTTAAAATGTTGCTTTCTGAAGCTAGCGAAAGTAATAACTAAGTATTGTGTTTATTCCGAGTAGATAGGATTATTTAAAACACGTCAACATTGTAGTAATATGTATTTTCTTTGAATTTCTGAATGTGTTCATAATGCACAGGCAAATTTTCTTCCAAAAAGAATTTATGGTTGCAATATTTATTAAACCCCAATTTAAGCATTCCAGTTATCTCTCAAGTGGTTTAGCTTTCATAAGTTTTACACAAATAATAAGTGCTTTCTAGAATCTGCTTTTTACAAATGTAACCACCCACCAGTTTACTTACCAACTGAAACATATTCGCTGCTGAGGGTTGTGGTGCTTTGGTACCATTCGCTACAAGAGAGCGATACTTGTTATGTTCCTTTAGGATAATTTCCTGCTCCTTGTCAGTAACACCTCGGTCCTTTATGTCACACCCGGGTTCCTGCCAAAATAATACAAAGCAAACATTAAATCATTTGATTGAAGATAAATGATATATTTTTGCGTATAAGCAAAACAAATAAAAATAACAGATAAATTAAACATAATTGCTATAGTGTTATGCTCACAAAATTACTTAAAGCATTATGCACTTAAACTCTAATAGTTTGAAGTTCCATGTACTCCTATATGAACACACCTACTTTTACATTGGTACTTTGTATTTGCAAAATGCACAAGAAAGAAATAAGTCAATAAGTTACATACCTGATGCCTAAAACTAATATTCCATGACAATATTTAGAGTTTTCAAGTAAATGTTGTGTATGCAAAATTTATAATTTTAAATACATTAATAAATTGGAGGATAACGTCCTGAACCGCAAAATCCAGTCATGCTTGTCATAACCCACGCTAGTAGTTGGTCTCTATAACAAAAGTTTTGTATCATTTAGCGCATGTTTTTTCACCTTGTACATTATGTTGGTTGTAATGCAAACTTCAAGCTTTTCTGATAACAGTTGTTAACTGATAAACTTGTTAGACAGTATAATGACCATGGTTCGAACTCTTTTGCTAATTGGTGTTCAGATTATCTCCAATTACTATGTCGATTGCATCGTTGTATCTTGCATTGAGTAATGCCTGACACCATGTTAGGCCTGCCTGAAAACACTGTTCTCGTCATTTCCGATACCTCACCGAGAAGCAGGTTGCCCTTTCTTTCTTTAATACAAAAGTATTAATAACGATAAAATCATTGTAGTGAGGATCACCCAGAGAGAGTGACAGTCTATCTGAACACCATCGTGGAGAAATTTTTGGAGTATTTAATACTTTGAAGTTTTTTGACGTACTTATTTTTGAGTTTTAATTAGATTCCACACTCTTTCGCGGTGGTGATGATTTGGTTTGTTTACAGACGCTCTTTTAACATCTCAGGTCATCAGCGTCCCGTTCAATTCAGGGCCTGAAACGGCCGACAAATTTTACTCAAGGGTCTCTTCTTTCAGACTTATGTTTCTTTTCCGTGCGACTTCCCTTCCGAAGGAAGCCATACTTAGGGTTTTTACGCCCGAAAAAAATCCATCGATCCTGACCGGGTTTGAACCCGCGATCTTGGGTTTAGAAGGCAGGTATGTTTACCACAACACCACCAGGACAGACAAACTCTTTCAAAAGGCACTGTAGTGCCATCAGATCCATTAACTGGTTAACAATATGGCAGATTATCGGAAGAGAGAAGACTTTACGAAGGGAATACTTGTTATTATTGTTATGTTCCGCATGTGACAATGGAGCATGGAAATTAGTGTTTTCATTATTTTATATGTACGCGTATAAAGATAATTTTTAGAATTAAAAAATGTAATTATTCAAACTATGGTAGTGACCTATAAATTTAATATACAATGGGTAATTTTAATATTAAAACAAATATACTAGCGCTCTCACTTCACTCCCCATGCTTTCACTTTGCATTTAACCAAGTACAATTTTCAGTGCCGTTATTCAACACACTTTTAACTCAAAGAGTAGCAGTCACTCGTTGAATATTTATTGGGTGTTTCACTCCACTTGGTTTCTGATTTTCCTCATAGCTTTCAAACTAATGGACTAATTCAATAACCTTTGACATGGAAATACTTTGGTGTATAGCGAACACAATGATCTCATTACAAGTGTTGAAAATGGTCATGTCCGCACACACTTTCAATGCAGGTATACTAATATTGCAGGTGTTGTACTAGTCTGCTGAAAACAGCGAGTACAGAGTTCCTTGTCTTCGAACTGATTCACATACGCATGAATGGTTTCACATAGAGGAAACCAATGATGCGGATCCGCGATAAAGCTCACCATACCCAAAATGTTAAAGAAATGTTCTCATACAGTATGGGAATTGTCACTAGCGTAAATACGGGATTTCTAAGAACAGACATACCAGTTAAGGGTACCGACCTGAGGGAAGGGAAAAATTCTCTAGACTAATTCACTTTATTTTTAAACCACAATTTTTTGTGATCATGTTACCGTGACCTTGAAAATCTACTGTGCCAGATGGAGGATAATAAATAACTTGGCCGAATGAGTTCAGGGAACACTGTGACCTTAATTTCCCAGGCATTCACTTAAAGAACTGAGGGGAAATCCCTGACAAAGCCTCAGTCAGGAAATTAACTCAACCGGGAACAGAATCCGGGCCAACCGCATGGGAAGCAAAAATGTCCACACTCCGGCAGTGATCCAACATACGTCAATTGCACGTAACAAAATGCAATTTCAGATAAATCCATAAAATATTTTCCGAGAAAAAAATATTTTGTAATTTTATGTGATCTCTTATAAAATGTTCCTTGCGATGCAGTTTTACAAATTTTGGAAAAATAACTTCTGATTTGTTTTCTATACTCATAATAGAGACAAACTCTTTGCATAATTGTTATTTGAATAAAGTACCATTTTTAAAAATTTTCACTCTTGCTTTGCTGCACTTTATTGTGATTTTAAATATAAATTGAATATCACTGGGAAAATATATATTTTTTACCTACTAAAATTTTCTATGGTTACATTTATTTTTCATGTTACGAAAGTGTGTAGGGCCATATACATACACAGAAACGTTACAAGTATTTAAAGCTTCGCTATATGAATCTACAAGAATTTAACTTAATTAATATGCAATATATATGTCCATTTTTTGCATTTTTAAATGCTAATCCGTGTCCAAACCAACACTAGACCTCCATTAAAAGGTGTTCTCGAAAAGAAAGAGCAAGGTGTAAAACGTTCTCCTGGCCTTCTTCAAACTTTCTCCCTCTTATCTGATGCCCTCAAACAGAACTTACTCTCACCTGTGAAGAGCACGTGCTCCATTGCCCCATAACCCAATTTTTATGGATGTGAGCAAACGGCATCCGAGAGATGTGGTGTTCCCTGGTCAGCAGTGGTCCTCTTGCAGTCTTCCGGCCTGTAATTCTTGCGGAACCCAATGTGCGCACACGAGGTGTGCAGGGTAGCTCGCCTGGGATTGTCTGACACTCAGTGGTTATGTGCCTATCAGCCATAATCAACTCAGATACAAGTTAATGTTCCCGGGAGGTCGCGATACTGACGGACGACAGTACTCACATTGTATGTTGCAGATCCCCTGCCACTGACCCAGTAGTAAACAGTCTTCTTGACCGAAGTTAAACATCTATGAATTTCTGCAGTTTTGACGCCTTCCTTGCAGACCATCTAATGCATGATAGTCACCTTCCATCTTGTACATGTCTTTCTCTACTTGACAACAAACGTTCACTTATCTTTCGCTACACACTCTGCTTACAAACCGCCATCTGGTGTCTGCATGGCGTATTAGTGGCAGTTCATGAATGGACATGTCCATACATTGCGCCGGTAATCGTAAAAAAAAAACAGTTATTGTAAATAATTTCCGAACATTCCTCGTATATCCATATAAGTGGAGTCAAGTTTCGTCGGAACACAAAATGAAGTTAGGATAAATACTATCTCCGGCGTGCACTCGAACCAAGATTCATTCACGAAAGCTAAAGGAGCACCTACTTAAATGTTTGCATCATAGTATTGTTATAGGGGTTTAACTTGAGTAACTTAAGGAAAGTTTCATTTGCAAAGGGACTTTTAATGATATTTTTTCAAACGGTAACCATGTAATACAGAGTTTCTTCTATGAATGCTGTACATACTCTTCTTGGTTTCTTATCTTGAACACTTCCTGTTTCACAAAATGTATTAACCAAATTACGAATCGTACTAGAATCTGGAATTCGAAACCTGGAAATTTCTTAATTTTCTGACAACACAAGCGAATTCTGTACGAATATACGAACAAAAAAAAAGAACACTCCTTGAAAAATATAATTATTAGGGCTATTACTTTCCAATTGGCCGTTTCCAGCAGACCGTATACACATCGTCAACAAATACGTTGTTTACGTTCACTGTGGCGAGGGAGTGCATACCTTGTGTAAATCCTATTAGGTTATTGTAGCAGGGATCCGCTCTACTCGAAACGTCGGTCAAGGCCAAACTAATTTACTGTTGAGTTCACCCAAGATCACATTTCATGTATTGTAATCCTAGCACCCAACAAGTGTGCCAATCCATCAATTTTAAGGAGTTCTGCAAATGTTTATGCAGGGTTCCACTAAGTAAAAATCGCTCTCTTGTTACTAGTAAATCGAATTTCGTGCACTGTACAAATACATTTTCGGCCAGGCTGCATAAAACACAGTTTTGTTTCTTTCATGATAACCATTTGTGACCTGTAAACTACACAGGAATAATCGTGCGATTTGATACACTGAGCTAGGGGGAAGGGAGGGGATTACACTTAATTTTTAAACGCATTTTTTTTTAAAAAAAATCTGTGCTTAATGAAAATATAGATATTAAAACAAATTTTCTTTAACAACATGTTATCACCCAAGCAATGCATATTTACGCGCAAATTCTCCCCAATTATTGATTTTATTTCAGAAAAAATTTAAAACACGGTCAAACATCACAATAACAGAACTTTTAAAACAAATGTTGGAAACTGACACTTTCAATTGTTATATGGTTCTCTAGCTGTTGGTGTTAGATAAACACGGTCTCAGTAACTAGTGTTGCCACCTCTAGCTCTAATTACAGCTACGATTCGGTCAGGAATACACTGGATAAGATCTGCAATTTTCCCTTGTGTGATCAGCTCCCACTCCGCTTGAAGTGCAGCCCGAAGATCTGCCAGTGAGTCGGGAAATCGATCCTTAACATGCCTACCAAGCATGTCCCAGGCATGTTCCATCGCGTTCAGTGTGGACTGCGTGCTGACCATAGCACACATTCAATCCCAACCGCATCCAGGAACTCAGAAACACACCGAGCAATGTGTGGACGAGCATTATCGTGCTTAAGGATAATGTTTAGTCTATAACGGATGCAAAAGTCACTACATGATTAGCAAGAATCTCCTGGACGTACCCATGAGCTGTCAGCTACCCATTCTCGATGAACACCAGTTCCGTCCTTGCTTCAATGCTGATTCCTGCCCAAACCAAATAGAGACTCCATTAAAAGATATCATTGAAGAGAAAGTACAGGATGCTTAGCAATCTCTTGGTGTTCCCCATACTTTCTCCCTCCCATCTGGTGCCCTCAAACAGAAGTTTCTCTCATCCGTGGAGAACACCGTGCTCCATTGCTCCACAGTCCATTTTTGATGGATGCGAGCAAACTGCATCTGAGAGACATGGTGTTCCCTGGTTAGCAATGGTCCTTTTGCAAGTCTCCTGGACTGTAATTCATTTCATACAGCCTTATTTTAACTGTTCTATAACTGATGTTAACAATGCATACCTGCTGCAAATTATTCCTGGTCTACACCACGTTGCGTGCCATTTGCGAAGAACGTGCAGTAAAAGAACCGACCCTCCTGGTGTAAATATATTCCTCTCTGAACCTCTAGACCTCCCTGCGTACTTTGTAACAAGAAGTGCCAATGATGTCAGCAACACAACGTAGACTTCATTCATCCTCCATTAATAACACAGCCCTTGTTGCATCTTCAGCTATAAAAGCCGTTTCTATATGTTAAAATTGACTTAAGAGTGATTGCTAGGGAAGTCAGAATGCTTTAACTTATCACGCGGCACAACAATGCATAGCAACAATTTTAAACATTAAAACATCGCTTTGTTTTGTTGTAAAAAGCCGCCTTACGCCAAAATTAACAGCACGCTAGAATAAAAAAGGGGGGGTTTCTAAGGAATGAACTGAAGCTTTATAAATCCATTGATTAAGCTTTAGACGTGTTGTTGCGTTTCTGTATTGTCGTAAGGTTGGCCTTATACAAAGCTTGAAATACAAAATTAAGTGTTGCACAAAAACAGATAGTGGATTGCTGTTTCGCTTCCTCTGCCGCTGAATGTAGAAGAAAGGTTGTCATAGGAGTAAAACGATAGCCCTTTATCTATGAGCTACACAATTCTGTCTTCAGACATGAAAGAGGGTAGGTCCATAAGTTTCCGGACTCGCCGATAAGGATTATCACCTTCACAAAACGCTTATCTAGTACCATACATTATCTGTAAAGTAAATAAAGTAAAGTTCTTCACAAAAGAAGAATTTACTCCAAAAAATTAAACAGCGATTTGACGGTGTATATGGGGAAACATCCCCATCATATTCTACCGTCAAAGGATGGGCCATTTTCGAATGGGTCGAGAAAGCATTGAAGACGAAGAACGTGCAGGTCGACTCTTCGAGATGCTCACTCCTGAAAACATTGCTCGCTCTTGTGGAAGTAAAAATTATGTAAGATCGGCGGCTCGAAGTTACAGAAATAGCAGTAAGGTTAGGTCTTTCTAAAACAACAGTCCTTTGAATTATTCATTAACATTTAAACATGAATAAGGTTAGTGCAATTTGGGTCCCTAGACTTCTTTCCTCAGTCCAAAAGCAGCAACGAGTTATCTGTCAAGCATTTTTGGAACTCTGCCGTGGTAACGAGAGAGAAGTTCTGCAAACCATTGTTACAGAAGATGAAACTATTGTTCTCTACTATGATCCCTTGTCCAAAAGAGAATCAAAGCGTAAACCTGGCCAAGCACCGCCTCTAAAGACCAAGGTCAATCAGGCAACCAAGAAGATCATGGCCACAATCTTTTGGCACTGTGAAGGAATACTCTTCATTGACTTCAAGGAAAGGAACACCACATTAAACGGGGAGTACTATGCTGATATACTGCATAGGCTACGTTCTTCCATCAAAGAGAAAAGACGAGGAAACCTGAGTGGTGGTGTGCGCCTTCTTCACGACAACGCGCCTGTGCACTCAGCTCTTGTTGTAAAGAAAGCTGTGAAGAAATGTGGCTGAAGGAGAACGACCATCCACCCTACAGTCCAGATCTACCTCCCAGTGACTATTTCCTCTTCTCAAAACTCAGGAAGGACCTTCGAGGAAGGAAATTTAAGTGTGACGAAGAAGTGACGGATGCTGTTTATGCCCATTTTGCAGAAAAGACTTCTGACTATTTTTGAGGGGTGGGGATTGAAATGTTAATTCAAAGATGTGAGAAGTGTATTGCAATAAAAAATAACTATATTGAAAACTGAAAAATAGTTTTTATCTTTATCATGCCTTGAAAATGGTTGGGCCTAAAACTTACGGACCTACCCTCGTACTTTCGTAATAAGCTTAGTTGTACACAAAGCAAAATCGAGTTGCATTTGTTTTTATTTTTGTTTTTCTTTGCGCATGGTTAAAGATTCGTTATCTTTACATGCTCTTTTATTACAAAAGTTAATGCCCAGGTCCAAATTCTTCTCGTTACAGCGGATTTAACTACTACGGACTATAATAAATATATCGCAGGTCTCTATTCTGCATCCTTCGGCATTTGTAGGAGGTTTTCAGCCGACTTCGGTGAATTTCTGTTTCTTTTATGCTGCATACTGCAAACGCATAGTAAGAGTGTATAACTGCTACTTATGAAGTGCACATCAATTGCTCCATCTGCCATTGCCAGCAGTACGGGCTTTTAAGCACATTTTCTTGTGAAATTGATCATGCAAGAGGTTAAAGATGCCCACTAGCAAAGATAGCTAGAAAACGTAAAACTGCCGAAACATGTCAATGAGGTGTGCTCAGTTTGTTTTTTAAGTAGTGCCGGTAAGTGAAGTTTTCCTCCGTCATTTAGATAAATACGTTTCCGAACTTATCTGTTGATTGAAGACAAATATTATTTCTTGTTCATAATCAACTACTCAACGTGCAGGAAAGCAACTCCAATGTACTTGGTGTAAATAATTTATTAATAAACTGTAACAAAAACAATAACTATAGCTCAAGGTCATGTGTTATTCTGTATTATTCTGTGAATAGCTAAACAAATCGAAATGAAACAAAATCATTGTCGTAAACGCGTTCTTTAGCATGAGCAGGAGTTGCCCATTTGCATGACCGTGACACAGTTCACAAGTTTGCGTGCAGTTTTCCTCGTGATGAAAGCTATTCCCGGAAATGTATGCTGTCCGCCCAACACGTAACGTTTTAACTTGGAAAATATATTTGGGAAAGCTCAGGTATAGGAAGCTGTTTATTTATTCCGCTTCATTGTTACATGCTGGTATTCATGAGCCGGTTACCATTTTGTCTCCACGGGACTAGAGCCGTTTTGTGTCCTGTCATTTAACTATCTATCACAATAAGATTCAAGACGAGAATTATGCAAATTACCCCTTTCTTCGCGAACTCTAAAAGGCGAAAGATATTACCCATAGAACATGTAAAAATAGATGAAAACTAAACCGGCAGAATAAATAAAGGAACGTTATTTTGAGTAATATATATCTCTAAGTATCAATAACATTATTAGACATTTTATGTAATTGTATTTTGAAATACGGTTAATGTAACATAATTTTCAGTACACAACATATACTTTGCTCCCATAACTACATATATAAGCGTATGAAAATGCGTTAAAATGTTTGTTAAACTCAATATTCAGCAGTTATAAATGCTGATATTAATATTTAAAAATATAAAGTGAGCAGGTGCTATCATCAGTGTAAATTAATATATATATAATTACAGAAAATGTGTAAACTTTTTAACACTAAAAATTATTTAAGCAGAAATATTCCCGCAAAAAAAAATATTTCTATAATTTTAGATTTAAATAATTTTATTGATAGACCGAAGAAAGTCAATAATTAACCTTTAAAACCCAAGTATTTTAAATATACCACGCGTAATTTTAAATAAAGTACGCACAATTTAAATAAAGTGCTTAAAATGTACATTTATGTATTTATTTATTTTAATCTAAGTAAAAGGATGGCTTTATCTCCAACTACATCATATAACTTTCTCCCTGACTAGGGGAACGAATCTCATTGCGGCAGTTCGCAGTTTTTAGCCCTCAAATACCTTAATATATATTGTTAAGTTGTCGCAAGTCTGAAGGGATATGAAATGAATTAATGATGGTGGAAATGAGTTCGGAGTCCTTGGTTCATTAAAATTATCTGGCATTCACCTTCTCAGGACAAGAAAAAATCCGGAAAAAAGCCAGACAGCTTGACCTGAGCAGGATTCGAACCCAGGCCCTACGGATTAGTAGCTGCAGACGACGGAGGCAGTAAAAACTATTTTGTTACTACACACGCTTAAGATGGGTCTTCTGGACTCACTGTGTCTATATGAAATTCTGGAATAATGGAGCACTGGACCATGACAAATAAATCTCTATAACAAATAATTCATTTATTTATACATAAAACAGGTGTATAGTATTTACATTGCTAATTTTTGCGACACTTACACTTTAAGTTATTGGACACATGTTTAATATAAATTATAGCTGCCTTTGGTTCCATTGTAATGATAATGTCAGGCGTATTAATAACTGATGTATGATACGTTGTAGAAAACAGCCTGGAACACTAGAGCGAAACCATAGTCTGAACATTTTGCTTTCCTGCTTTTCCTCGGTAATCAATATTTTATTTTATCGGATTCTCAGTAGTTTCAGCACATTTCGTAGTAAATAGTTTGATAAATTCATGGATAAGAAGAAATTATCCATGGCGATATTGCAATTGACCACTTCCGTGGTCTAGTGGTTAGCGTTGCTGACTGCTGCCGGGGAGACTTGGGTTCGAATCGGGGAGGCCTGGGTTCGATTCCCGGTACCTACTTAGGAATTTTTCTAAAATAGGGAGATCTTGAACGGGGTCCATCCAGCCTCGTGAGGGCAATTAGGAAACTGCCTGGTGGATGGAGAGGTGGCGATCTCCGATTTAATAAGCCGCGATATAGTGAGCAGCGGAATGCGTGCTGATCACATGCCCCCTGCAATACTGCACTCTACCAATGGAATCATAGATGGAGGTAGAAGACGCGGTAAAGCTCAGGCACACATGTAGCTTATAAAAACGCTTGACAGAGATATTGCGATTAATTCCAAAACACGTTTAGACAATTGTGTTAAATACTAAAATTAACATTTATATATGTTTATAATGTAAATGAAAAATAATGTAACACTATCAACAATGTAAGTCTTCTTGCATTAGAGGAACTCAAGTAGTTCGAAGTATAGCGAAATAGCATCGCTGTTGATCCTGGTGGTGTAGTGGTAACCATACTTGCCTCCTAAACCCAAAATCGTGGGTTAGATCCCGGCCAGGGCCGATGGATTTTTTAGGACGTAAAAATCCTAAGTATGGCTTCCTTGGGAAGGGAAGTAAAGCCGTGGGCCCCGTGTCGTACATTTACGGCACGAAAAAGAATCTCAAACCGAAAGAAGAGGCCTCTGAGCAAAATTTGTCGGCCGTTTCACGCCCTGATTTCAATGGGACGCTGATGACCTGAGATGTTAAAGAGCGTCCATAAATAAATAAAAACAAAACACACACATAAAAACGGTGACTTTTTAAGTGTTTTATTGTTTTTATGCTTGTGCTTCTGTAGAACTACAGAATAAACTACACCATTCATCAGCAAAACACCGATGAATGTTGCACTGATAATTCTATATGGTTGTTTGGCTGGAGTGAATTCAATATACATAATGTAATCTACATAGTAATAATTTATTTATTATTAGTTTGCAAACTTAAGTATTTATGGCAAAACAATTTTTAGTGCTCTCTTTTGCCCTATTTCGTTGAGACAAAAGTTAAAATGATCCGTTTTCTTGTTTGAAAAACATGGTCACTTTATCTGGGGCGTAAGTGTAACAAAAAACAAAGTATTATGTGCAAAGTATGATAAACTGAAATGGTACTACTATCATCATCCGATAGAAAAAGTTATTTTAGACGTATACGGACCGCCACGAGTGGCCGAGGTCGTTAAGGCGCGGACTCGTGAGCGGAAGGTCTGAGGTTCGAATCCCGCCAGGACCGTCCTCCCTGACTGAGGTTTTTTCCAGATTTTCCTAAGTCCTCATAAATGGCAAATGTCGGGAAGGTACCCTAAACTTAGGCCTGGAACGTTTCCTTCCTTAAAAATAAATCCTTTCCCAATATATCATTTCATCTCATGTATCATCAGTGTTCATCGCCTGTGGTGCCTCAGTAGTAAAAACGGACGTTAAACACCATTCATTATAAGTATAGGCAGATGGAGAGACAAAAATTTCACATTATTAACGTAAAATATCAAAAAGTGCATTGCAGTGAGTCGGGGAGACTCATGCCAGGTATTTCAGGGTTAATCGCGTCTTACACCCTGCCTTTAAAACTAATTCCAGAGAACTGTCCGCTATATTTTATCAGCAATTCTTCTATTTCAAATCCTTCCTGGGTTTTATCATATGGACACAGTATTCATCACCTTGTCTATTGCCTGATACAGACCTAAAAGTAGCTCATATGGACATCAAAAACAAATTTTCAGTATTGCATTTAACACGAACGAATACAAAAATAAATGTATTTTCCTGTTTACGATGGCCAATGTTATGACTCGAGGTTTATGGTAGGGACGATTTATTTCCCCCTACTTCTCAAAATACCACTCCAATGCATACAGTTATCAATAACGTCATTCAAATATCCCGTGAAATTCGCTCTACCCAGGAAGTATGTAGAAACGACCAAAATAACCCACTTTTCTCTTTCAACACATTCATCACAATGTACGTACTTCCTTTTATCGACATATGAGTTTATCCCGTACAAGATTCAACAGCATTTACCTAAATGTTACAGATGATAAAAACCTGCTGATGTCAATAGTTAAGAAAACAAAACGAAAGGTAATGAATGTTACGGAATGTATTCCCCAATATGTTGGATTCGCAGCCTATTTCCTGCCTCAGTTTATTTGCAGTTCTGGCACACGTGATATGGTATACTTTCCCTTCCAACATGCCTCATAGGGGAGCGGGATTGGATGGGGTAAGGTTAGGTTTCCGAAAGTCCTTTAAAATTATACAATTTGATGATGATTTCTAATGCACCTCACTACACGAGTGGCCCAGGTTGTTTAGGTAAGAACTCGTGAGCAAGGGGCCTGGGGCTCAAATCTAAACTGAGGCTTCTTCCAGGTTTTCCTCACTCTTCATAAATGACAAATGCCGGGGGGGGGGGGGTAGCCTAAACTTAGGCTATAACCCTTCCTTCCTTTACTAATAATAAAAAAGAATTCTTTCCCAATCAATTATTGTTTAATCATATGTATCACCAGTCTCTACCGCCTCTGATGCTCATTAGTAAACACCGACATTAAAACATTATTTTAAAAAATCTCGCTTGCAAACAGACATTTGAGTTCAGCGTTGGGACAGCAGAGCGCTAGTCAATAAAGACTGAGAGAGTGATTTTTTCCCGTCATCACACAGTGGAGATAAAACTGTGGAAAATGGTTTCATGAGATGTTCACGTGATTGGTGGAAAAATTTGAAGGGCATACGCGCATGCGCCTTAGTACACCAGTTCAGCCAGTATTTGCCAGTCAGCTGCGTAAAATGGAGTAGCTTCACAACGAGCAGTGCACTGCTATGAAATTTTGCTTCCGTCTGCAGATATTCGATATGATATTACAGCAAGTTTATGGCGATGGTGTTATGCCAAGACTAGCGTATCAATGCAACACAGAAGGACGGCACTACCTCGTGGAGGTGTTGAGAGGTTGTCTGTTAAGAAAGATTAACAGAAACTTACCATCAATTTGATGAAGAGCAACCACGCGGCTCACGTACATGTGAAAGATTGCGACTGAAAAGAAACGGTACGTTGTATTTTACATTTAGGTGGTGCATTGGGTGCCCTGGACTGTGCAAGAATGGGCCAAACTTTTTCGAGGGGGTCGAGAAAGCACTGAAGACGAAGAGCGTGCAGATCTGCTCTTGGAGGTTCTCACTACTGAAAACATCGCTCTTGTGGAAGAAGAAATTATGGAAGACATACGGCTCAAAGTTACAGAAATAGCAGCAAGGTTGGGCCTTTCTAAAACAACAGATCTTCGAATAATTCATGAAAATTTAAACATGAATAAGGTTAGTGCAATATGGGCGCCTAGACTTCTTTCCTCAGTCCAAAAGCAGCAACGAGTGATCTGCTGTCGGGAATTTTTGGAGCTCTGAAATGGCAACGGAGACAAGTCCTGCAAACCATTGTTATAGGAGATGAAACTATGGTTCTCTACTATGAAATTTTGTCCAAAAGAGAATCAATCGAGTGACGTAAACCTGGCTAAGCACCGCCTCTAAAGGCCAAGGTCAACCATGAAGATTATGGTCACAATATTTTGGGACTGTGAAGGAATACTCTTCATTGACTTCAAGTAGAGGAACACCACAGTAAATGGGGAGTACTACTGGCCTAGTGCACAGATTACGTGCTTCTATCAAAGAGAAAAGGCGAGGAAAGCTGAGTGGTGGTGTGTGCCTTCTTCACGACAACGTGCCTGTGTACACAGCTCTTGTTGCAAAGGAAACTGTAAAGAAATGTCGCTTCAAGGAGATCGACCATCAGTCCAGATCTAGCTCCCAGTGACTATTTCCTCTTCTCAAAATTCAAGAAGGATCTTCGAGGAAGGAAATTTAAGAATGACGCGGAAGTAATGAATGCTGTTTATGCCCATTTTGCAGACAATACTTTTGACTATTTTGGGGGAAGGGGATTTAAATGTTAATTCAAAAATGTGAGAAGTGTACTGTAATAAAGTGTAACTATACTGAAAAGTGAAATATAGTTTTTGTCTTTATCATACCTAGAAAAAGGTTAGGCCGGAAACGTATGGACCTACCATCATATGTATTGATGACGCATGCGGAAAGCTGCAACCGCGAGTTGGTTGCAGTATATACAACAAGGAAAACATTGTTGGTTTATTTACTACCAAGCCAAGAAGAGGCTCGTCTAACTTACCGCTTTCGTATTACAGAGCAATTAAAAAATGACGTAAAACGAAACAAGCTTCAACGTCTAACCTACCTTTAAAAAAAGAAGCATAATAGATAACTAAGTACTTGAAATAGAGAAATACAAAAGCAAATTATGGCCAAAATATTAATATAGACAAATGTTAACATGTTCCTCCAAACGTTTGACAACATAAATGATCCATTTCGTTAAAATACTACAGGACGTTGCTAAGGGTTAGTGCTCTTTGAACCTGTCGTGTGAAACACATGCTTAGGCACGCGTCCATATAGGATAAATATTCAATGTCTTCAAATTATTTCCGTTTCTCTGACTTTAAGAGGTTAATGTACAATTTTTAAAGCTCAAATGAAAAATAAACAGTTATGACATAGATTAAAGATCGCCTAAACACGAAGTACACCTCTCTTATGTTGCATTCACTTTTTTTTCAATTTTCTTATATATTTATTTATTTTTTAAATCAGACCGCAGCCCATATCAAGAGTTCTGCTAAACATGTAATTCGATTTGCAAAATAAATCGTCAGTTGTTTCAATGCAAAATTTACATTACCTGCTTTCTCTATATTTTCTCTAAATCATCAGCTAGTGGTAACCTTTCCTTGACAACGTTATTAATGAAGGCCCTCTTTTATGAGCGACATCATTATTATTAAAATTAGCAAGACAACTCACTAAATTATGCATTTTATTCCATCTGCTACATTTTAACTTCTTACTTCCACAAGGTCGAACTGTAAAAGCCCAAAACTTGAAAAAATACACTAACTTCCATATCACTGGATATCTTAAACCCAATCTACATAGATGGGATAGCATCACATTTATCATCTATTTTAATGAAAAGGGCATAGGCTTCCTTGGCAATAATTATGAACGCCAAACGGTTATACCTGTCTTTTCTTAACCTCATTTGCAAAGGAGTCAACACATGCTACAAGATCCTACTCACACAATTCATTAAAATTCGCTACATATATTACCACGAATCTTTCGTTTCATTGCTAAGCCTTACTGTCACATTTGATGGTAGATTAAGAGAAATTGCACAGGGAAAGTGTCCTCCCTAAACACAAACTTTGATGCGAAATGTTTAATACATACTATAGTTTTATCATTAACTTCAAAATTTGCACGATATGTATTCTTTATCCACTTTTCCTTTAATGACTGCCCTTTAGAACTTTAAATATGTTCGTTAGCAGTGCACTGCATAGACCTACAACCGGGCACACAACAAGATCGTCCTTTGTTGCACTAAACACTTTCTAGTACACAAGTTCCTGCTGTAATTTCACAAAATCAATAGTAAATTAATAATAATAAAAAACCTAACACGCAACTATTGATATGCCACTAACTATAAACCGCTGTAATAAATCACGTAACTGCAACGAATCAAAAAGAAAAAAAAAAAAATCCCATATGTTTAACAGCAGCAACATGCCCAAACCTCAATAGCCGCCATTTTCTTTACTATCGATATTCGCAATGGGGCCTGGGTAGTGGATTTTGTTGCTATGCAAGTTTTACATCCGCACAAATTTCATAAGTCGTAATTTTTAAACAGATAAAAGCAAAAGTGGTTAATAAATATTGTTTTTCATGTTTTAAATTGGAATATATTTGATAGATTAAACGCTGCTATTTTATTTCCTTCACTTGTATTATCTTTACGTTGTACTTTTATAGTAGATTAGTGTTTCCCTCTATGCCACTTCGCTTTGTTACTATTGGCTGTCGATTTTACCGCCACACCGAAACGCTGGTAAACTTGACCATTTGAAGATTTCATCGTTTGTTGCGAACATGTGTTACATATCTTTCATATATAACGCATACAGAAACTTAAAACAAACTCTTTTATATTTAATAAAATGCTTTCTAAACGCTATAAATAATAAAAAGGAAAATAAAAGCCTTCAAATAGCTGAGCATATTCATTTAATATGCGGTATTACTTCGCGTGAGAATTTTTGATAGTAAAGAGGCTGGTCAGCCAATCAAAATTGTTTCCGCCATGTGGTTTTATTGAAATTCACTATAAATTTATGATGGACAGACCATAGCTTTGAAGTCCCGCATGTGTTTGGTGGTGAGATGTGGCAACTCTGCCGCGGCATAAATTGTTGTGTGCTGATGCATAAAAGTAATGGTTTATTTTATACGCTATTGCTCTAGCTTGCCTGTTTAATACGTGAACGCTTTTCTTTCCTTGAATCCGTTTCTAGTCATGTACGCATTAATATGACTATACAGTTAATCTTGTAAAAAGTATTTAAACACAAGCAAACTACACTATTGGTGTTAAGGGGGGAAAGAATCTATTATAAGAGCTAGCATAACTTTATTGCGAATCAATTGCAGAGCAACCTTCCTGATTGAGACGAATTTACAATGCCAATATGACGCTAAACTCAAAACAAGCAATTGAAGAGTGCGAAGCAAATAAAAATGGCACCTCGACGATGAATGGTAGAAGGCAATTTATGCTCCTAAAAACCTGATTAGCTATAAATGTATATTTTTAGCCCCTCTTTTTTTGCCCCCTTCGCAATAGTTTTTTCCCCCCTTCTTTTTTCCTCGAATTCCGTTAACTTGAAAAGGAAAACTTAAAGAGTATGGAAAGGTTATGTTAATGTTTACATTAACGCACATCATTGCGAATGGCAGCATTAAATAAGTTGGTAGGATGTTTTTGTGTTTGCGTTTATACTTTAATTCTCAGTGAGCCCTTATGCTTACAACTAACTGTTGTAGATTTAACAAAGGCTGGCGATTATCTTACCGTAAAGATGCACATTGTATGATTGGAGCAGATCCCGCAGTAATCTTCTGTCTGTCTTGTTGATATTATAGGAATGAACATTGTCAGCAAATACCAAGTGAACAACATGGTTGTGGAAATAACAGAATACTGTGCAGAATGTGCCGGCAAGAGCTCCTTTTACTTAGGTTAGGGAAGATATTATGCATTACAATGGCAATTACAAGATGCACTTAATACACACAGTGTGATTGGTCCTGCGCAGAGAATGGGCGTAGCTATTCTACAGAGAACTCCACCCTCTCTATCACGCTTAATGGTTAAGTTGTGATTATACTAGTCAGGTGTCATGATTCATAAACTATTTTAAGCTATAATTTCACTGCATGCTAGCAGTTGTTTAAAGTGCTTATTTACGCGAGAATGATAAATACACGTTAGCATATAGTTTGTGCACTAGAATGTTCAGGAAGAAGTACGCACATTAAAAACACGACAGAGTGTTCCGGCAAGGCTGGAACATCGTCTTGGTCAAGAAACAGGAATTTCAAAATAGTTGCCAAGAAATACAACTAAAACTTAGAGCTAAAACGGTAAAAGTGACTACATAATGGCAACCGTTCATATATTTTGTAAATTAGTTTTAAGTTGTATATGATAGATAGAAAGTTACCACATTTAAAATCTTTCGTTCACATGACTGCAGCTAGGCGGCGCAACCCCTTCGGTCTCGTTGGCATCTAGCGTTGCGGATCCACCGACACGGCATATTTTTAAAACTCTTACTCACCCCTTTTACAGAAGATGCTGAAAATGTGGCCATTTTGCACGACACACAATCTGTTCAACTTATCATTTGCATTCGTCAGTTGCTCTGCGCTAATTGACATAATTTTTGGGTATCACTTCCAGAGTCTTCTGTAAGGTGGGTGAGTTCGAAGTTATATTTTTAATTTGTAGTATTCAAGATTTAAAAGTCTCTTGTATAATGTTGTTCAAATGAGCAACGATCTGGTTGATAGCGATTAAAAGTAAGTACTGCTGGAAACTGGAGAGATGGCTCGTCAGAAGAATGTGTTGATAACGTCCAAATGTTCACTATTACATGCTGGTTTTGTTAATGCAAAGATTAGTTGATTTGTTTCATTTATGGACGCTCTTTAACATACCAGGTCATCACATTCTATTCAGGGCGTGAAACGGCCGACATATTTTGCTCATAGGCCTCTTCTTTCAGGCTTGAAGTTCTTTTACATGTAGTAAACTTACGGCATGGTACTCACGGCTTTACTTACCTTATGAAGGAAACCGTACTTAGGATTTTTACGCCCGAGAAAATCCATCGATCCTATCCGGGTTTGAACCCGCGATCTTGGGAAGTATGGTTATCATTAGACCACCAGGCCCAACTTAACGCAAAGAGATGGACTGACTCTCAAGTATTTGAATAAATGATACACATACAGTGCGTAATGTTTTACTTAGCAGATAAGGCTCTCTCTCCCCGCATACGTTGCTAGCCATCACTCCAGCTCCCAGCTTGCAAAGTGATGCCGATTTGTTAATCTCTTCCACCACTCGCTCAGCTTATCGCTGTCCCACTCACACTATGAGTAGATGTCTCTTATTTGTCCTAATGAAGGCGAAGTGAGAAGCGATTAAACGAAAATAACGGTTAGCCCTTAAATTTGAGCCCCCTTCTTTTTATATCCTTTTAAAGAAGTCCTTCACTTTTTTCCCAACTTTCCTGCCTGCATTTTTATTATTATTTTCCAGTTCTACGAAGTAAAACAATGTGCGAGAGTGAAATGTCATTTTCTTGCTCCAAAAATGTGACGAGTGTCTCTGCTGATGTCGCGTAATGATGCGAGGGTAGGTCCATTAGTTTTCGGCCTCGCCGATAAGTATTATCGCGTTCACAAAATCCTTATCTGGTGTCATACCTTATCTGTTAAGTAAATAATAGTAGCTGTAACTTCCGCTCCGATGTGTTCAGTTATTCAGACATAGTTGCATAAAGAAAACTATGCGTAGAAGATTGTGACATGTTCAAAATAGAGCATCGAGCTGTTATTAAGTTCTTCACAAAAGAAAGACCACTCCAAATGAAATTAAACAGCGATTGGACGGCGTATATGGTGAAGCATTCTCCTCATATTCTACTGTAAAAGAATGAGTCAAACTTTTTCAAATGGGTCGAGAAAGCATTGAAGACAAACAGCGTGCAGGCTATGGAGGTGCTCGCTCCTGAAAACATTGCTCGCTCCTGTGGAAGGAGAAATTATGGAAGACCGACGGCTCAAAGTTACAGAAATAGCAGCATGGTTGGGCCATTCTAAAACAACAGTCCCTCGAATTATTCATAAACATTTAAACATAAATAAGGTTAGTGCAAGATGGGTGCCTAAACTTCTTTCCTCAGTTCAAAAGCAGCAATGAGTCATTTGTTGTCAGGCATTTTTGGAGCTCTACTGTAGCTACGAGAGAGAGAGAGAGAGAGAGAGAGAGAGAGAGAGAGAGAGAGAGAGAGAAGTTCTGCAAACCATTGTTACAGGAGATGAAACTATGGTTCTCTACTGTAATCCCTTGTTCAAAAGAGAATCAATCGAGTAACGTAAACCTGGCGGAGCACTGCCTCTATTACTCAGTCAATCAAGAAGATCATGGTCACAATCTTTTGGCACTGTGAAGGAATACTCTTCATTGACTCCAAGGAGGGGAACACCACAGTAAATGGGGAGTACTATGCTGACCTACTGCACAGACTACGTGCTTCCATCAAAGAGAAAAGGCGAGGAAAACTGAATGGTGGTGTACGCCTTTTTCACGAAACGCGCCTGTGCACACAGCTCTTGTTGCAAAGGAAGCTGTGAAGAAATGTGACTTCAATCCATCCTAAAGCCCAGATCTAGCTCCCAGTGACTATTTCCTCTTCTCATAACTCAAGAAGGACCTTCGAGGAAGGAAATTTAAGTATGACGAAGAAGAAGAAGAAGAAGAAGAAGAAGAAGAAGAAGAGAATGCTGTTTATGCCCATTTTGCTGACAAGACTTCTGATTTTTATTTATCGGGGGGGGGGGGGGTTTAAATATTAATTGAAGGATGTGAGAAGTGTATTGCATTAAAGAATAACTATATTGAAAAGTGAAATGGTTAGGCCGGAAACTTATGGACCTGCCCTCGTACAAACACCACATTCATTAACTAAGTTAATCACCATTTCACCATTATCAAACCTTTCTATAATTTTCACTTTCCTCTGTATAGTAAACCCTTTTTTTGTTTTCTCTTAACTGATAATGGCTTCGTGACGCGAAATTCTGCATAAAGTGAAAAACTGGCTTACAATCTTCAAGGTTATCGTATTGTGAGTGAATTACCAAAGAGCTTAAATAAGGGACAGTTTACATTATTTCCGTTATGCAGTAGCCTCAAATACGATTCCTTGTTAAAGCGCACAGATAGAAGTTTAGCGTGGTTTTCGTGACTAATTACGGAAAAAATTAATGAGCAGGAAGACCTTGGATGATAATGGTTCCGCAGTTCAATGCTTCTAAGTTACGCTGATTTCCAGCCATTGCACTCCAGTAAGGTTACTGTTTGTTTGAGCTCAAACAAGCGAAGTGTTGCAAGTAGAAATAACACTTAAAACTGAAAACGTGGAAATGTTCATTAACAGAGAAATAGACAAGTGACAGGCATACCGTGCACAAAACATGCTAGAAGTTCATGTAGGAAATTGGAGGTGACGACACTTAGAACCAGATATTATAAATTCTGCTGATGGGGACAGTAGATGACTGACGTGACCAGAGCTCGGAAGTTCAGGCATTTGCTTTGGTTCAAGAGAGGCAGGCCAAAAGGTACTTAAAGTACTGAACATAAGCAGTAATATAATTAACATAGGAATTTATTAAAAGTGAAAACAGAGAGTAATATCACATTATTAATGAAAATACGTATTTAAGATACTTAATAATTTCTTTTGTACATAATTAAAGTACTTAAGCTTACTTTTCTTGATTACAAGGAGCAACCGATGTTTTCCAATATGTCAATTGTCGTAGTCAGCCACTTATCAGAGAGAACATTTTTCATCGTGGAAAAAGAACGTTCTACTTCCACTAAAGTGATTGGAGCATATTTAAAACAAGGTCTTTTGGAAGGAGTCATAGAGTTATAACTGAACATTCCCCTTCCAGGATATCACAAATGCTCGTAAAGTTTTTTACGTCCACATTAGCACACCTGGTATTTGCAGCAGTTGATTTACTGCATCTTCAAAAAGTATCTTTTCTCCAACTTCAAGATTGCTGCCGGTAACACTATATGGTGTTGTTAAACGCCAGATCATCGCAGCGTTCTTCATGGTAAAAGAACTTTTATACCTCGCAAACTGAGGCAGCTTCATCTGCATCAAGTACCTCACGTATCGAGCCCAAATGTTGCTGCAGAGATCCAGGTTCCCCATTTGGCGACAACTGGCTGTGAAGGTAAACTGGGGCTACGTCCTTTAAAAACCGGATTCGGGAGGGTGGTTTCAGGAACGTTTTCTTGATATTCGAAATCAACTTCCACGAAAGAAGACATACTTCTTACTTCTTCGGCGATTCTATGCATCCCGTGGGCTAGACACATGAGACAGAACATTTTCGGGAAGAGAACTTTCAAGGCTTTAGCTGCTTTTTTCATGTAAGTTGCTGCATCCGTGACAAAAAGCAGGTCATCACCATGTGACCAGAGTAGCATTAAGGAATTTGTAAACAATTGAGACACTGTGGAAATATTTTCTCTGTCCAACTCTTCCTTGTCAAAAGAAATACTGATGATAGGTTACTTTGCGCCCCTTCCATAGTTCCGATGAGAGGTTGGCCATGTAACGCCCCATTGTATCCGCAATTCATCATTGAAGAAGCATATTTTCTTTTCCGCAACTCCGTTTCGAATCCTCGGCAGGTCTCTTCAAAGCGTTCATTCAAGTAAGTTTTTTAGTGTGGATTCTGACGGAACCTCTTCTTTAGTGCATTCTGCAGAAACATCCTGAGTGGCTGGTTTTCCAGTTTTCAGAATGGAATTCCCGAGTCCAAGAAATCTGTGCATAGATACAAGGAAAATAGATTTTCTGCTGGTTGTTGCTACTACTGTTGATATAAAAGCGACCTTAGGCCCGGCTATTTTAAAAACCTTAGACTTGTGTTTTGCTATTGCTAAGTGTTGAGCTATTAAGTACTTTTTTTTCACGATAAATAAACTTTTCACAGATTTTGCAAAAGAATATAGCTCTATTAATAGAAAGTGCCTCCAAACCGAGTTCGCGAACGTAGTATTGTAATTTACTATTTAAAAATGAACAAAATTCCGGCATGGTAAATAATTCAGCACAACTACCTTGATTTGCCTTAACAAGTTCAACAATAGACTATCAGCTCATTTGTATATTTCACCTGTTAGAGAGAATCGATCATCTTCCTTTCTGTGCTCCTTATGAAAAAACCGACTGTGCGTTGTTATAATAATAATAATAATAATAATAATAATAATAATAATAATAATAATAATAAGAGAAGTATGAGAGACAATAGGTAATAGGACCTGACGTATTGTCTGCGCGCCAGCTATAAGGCAGCGTGAAATTAATACGCGCTGTTTGCTGATTTCAAACAGCAAGTTTAGTTGAGTTGAGTTGAATTATGACGCAAGTGCCGCATTACTTGGGCAGACGAGCCAAATCAGTCAGTAAATCAGATAGCAGATCGTGTCAAGCAGACCTTTTCCTAAAAACAGAATTAAAAAAAATATTACTTTTGAAAACTGCATGTTCACCCTTATATTAATTAATAATAGCAGATCTTCAATGAACTGTGTGAGTCGCATTTTCAGCATCGATTATAACGGAAAGAACGGAGAACTTACTTCGAATACTGTTCAGATGAAAAGTAAGCCACTGTTTCAAAATAAGAAATCAGACCTATCCCTTGATGTTTGGTGCCTTTACATTAGGTTTACTTCATGTCCGTTATAAATTGAGGACATGGCTCGAATAAGGAAGGGCGTGTACCGCTATACGCCCATTTTCCGCTTATTGCTGAATTTGTAACTAGGCATAAGTAGCAAAGTTTTGTATCTCTAGACTCATAGCAAGCGATAGGAGATGTGTTTGGTCGCACTGTTGCACGTGCATCTAATTAACGCAGGTTGTTCACTGGAGTGTCTCTTGTGCTACATATGCATAAACCGTTTCTGAAAACAAAAGAAATAAGAAAGCGTTGAACAGAACAAGTAGAAAACCGCAGAACGTGGTAAATCATATGCGACTTCTAAAGGAACTGAAAAAGCACGAATATTATGTATTAAAACGTGTAACCATAATATGTCTGAAGATGATCAACAATCCATTTTTCTATAATTTTGGAATATAGGTGCTAAAATTCAATAAGATTCCATTCTATCTCCTTGCCGGGAAATAGTTGATCCAAAAACGATGTCCGTTCAGTCATTTAGAAATAAGAATCGATTATGGAGTTGGAGCAATTGGGTATATCTGCCGTTCTTTTCATTTAAATTTGTTACAGCTTCCAGAACGCCCTGTTCTTAGGCCTTCCGCTTGATGGCAAAAAAGGGCATGCACGTATTTAAATCGTCCTCATACAATCAGTAATGTGTGATCCGTAAATGTACGACATGGGATCCACGGCTTTACTTCCCTTCAGAAGGAAGCCATACTTGGGATTCAATCCCTGACCGGGATCGAACCCGCGATCTTGGGTTAAGAAGGCAAGTGCGGTTACCACTACACCACCAGGACCGACCCTCCCATTCTGAAGCTAAAACTATGCTGAAATATTTTGACAACAAAGTCACTGTACACAATGTTCAAAGTATTTTACTAAGAGGAGACTATTTTTGTGACTTCCCCATTCGCCTTCCGCCCGCAGATAGTTCTGACTACCAAACTAACGTTGAAATGACATTGTACAGCATAAGAAAAACGCTGCACCTTATCATACTTTAAAAAAATGAGAAAATAAATGACATAAAAATAGAAAACTCTGAAACACTATGCATAGAAATAGATTTTGCTCAAAATCTGTCCCACCTTATGTTAAAATGTACTACTAGACAGTTCTACAAACGTCTTCTATGGTGTTCAGTTTTCCATGTGCATGTACATAATACCGATTGTTCTAGTTATATGTACAGTTTTCTAAAAACAGAAGAGAGAAACGGCATAATATCATTTGCATATTTCACTTTTCTAGAACTCATGAATATATGGCAATTTAAGAAAATAGTAATGTTTTCTGACGCTGCTGGACTTCAGAAACAAATATATATAATACAAAATAAAAATAAAGTAACACTATTAACAATATAACAAATTAACAGTAATTATAAAAGTAGAAAAGGATAAAAGCTATATTTCGAACTCAACGAGTTCGAAATATAGCGATTTCAAGTGTGATTTTATCTAAGTGTTTCATCCTTTTCTACTTTTATTATTACTGTTAATTTGTTACATTGTTAATAGTGTTATATTATTTTTATTTTATATTATGTGTGTGTGCGAGCGCGCGTGTTTTTAAATATCCTATTTTTTTTTTTTGTAATTTTCATTAGGGTACTTTATTCACGTATAATAAACGCAAATAAGAAAACTGATATAACTGTAAAAATAATGTATTTAAATAACGCACATTATGTAAAAATTTAAAGATTGTTAAACATGTAACGATATATGGGGAAAAAGAGCGCTTAACTCGTCTCACAATTTATGTTTTTATTGAACTGTGAAGCTGTTTTACTTATTCTTATTACATTTATTATAAAAAATAATTCAAACAATGATGTAATCATGAATATATGCTTAACTTGAATTCGATCAGCATAACATTTAGCATTTAAGTCACCTGTATCTGAAAACACAATTTTTCAATATACGCCCTTATTTGGGCTATGTCCTCAAATGGTCTTATCCAAATTATTATAGTTATTTTGTATAAAATATAATTAAGTGTGGTATATACTTAAGAAAAATGGGTTATTTTCCATTGATACTTAAGCTAAAACATGAACAGATAAAAAGGCAATCTTCAAAACCCGTCCTCTACCACTTAGATTCTCCACCGTATCTGTTGGTGCTATAATATTGGGAGGTCTTATTAATAAGTTTGTATGAAAGAGTTCACAAGGGAAAAAAACATGGGTTTAAGAGATGCTAAGTTATAAAGAGTATAATTTCTACTACCGCCCCCGCCACTACCAGGTAGGAATTCGGGTGATTTGGAAACACTCAAGAGGAAGCGCAACTGAGTTTTAGTTTGTGCAACAGAATTGAACTGGGAGTTGTCGATGCAATTGAAGATGTTACTGGTGATTCACATTACCAATTATTGTGACAAGAAGAATTTATGTATTATCATTCTCCAAAAATCCACAAGAACTGTCAGCTGTTGCACATGAGATAGATGATGAGCTTGTGAAGATATCTAAAATATTGTAGTTTGAAAGTTTTTCCAGACATTAAATGCCCATTTTACAAGGATATTCAATTGACATGAGCAGAAAATTAAATACAAGAGAACAGTTCAAGGGGTAGCAGAAAACACCAAGTCCCGAGTTTGTATAAACATTTAAACACGAATAAGGTTAGTGCAAGATGGGTGCCTAGACTTCTTTACTCAGTCCAAAAGCAGCAATGAGTCATCTGTTGTCAGGTATTTTTGGAGCTCTGCCATGGCAACGAGAGAGTTCTGCAAACCATTGTTACAGGAAATGAAACTGTGATCCTCTACTATGATCCATCCCTTGTCCAAAAGAGAATAAATGAAGTGGTGTAAACCTGGCGAAGCACCGAAGGTGACGGTCATTCAGTCAACCAAGAAGATCTGGCCACAATCTTTTGGGACTGTGAAGGAATACTCTTCATTGACTTCAAGGAGAGGAACATCACAGTAAATGTGGAGTACTATGTTGGCCTACTGCACAGACTACGTCTTCTTTCCATAAAAGAGAAAAGGCGAGGAAAGCTGAGTGGTGTACCTTCTTCATAACAACGCGCCTGTGTACACAGCTCTTGTTGCAAAGGAAGCTGTGAAGAAATGTGGCTTCAAGGAGATGGACCATCCGCTCTACAGCCCAGATCTAGCTCCCAGTGACTATTTCCTCTTCTCGGTACTCAAGAACCTTTTAGGAAGGAAACTTAAGTGTGACTAATGAATGAATGATCTATTTATGGACGCTCTTTAACAGCTCAGGTCATCAGCGTCCCATTCAACTCAACAAATTTTGCTCAGAGGCCTCTCTTTCAGGCTTGAGGTTCTCTTTCGTGCCGTAAATGTACGACACGGGACCCACGGCTTTACTTCCCTTCCGAAGGAAGCCATTCTTAGGATTTTTACGCCCCGAAAAAATCCATCGGTCCTGGCCGGGTTCGAACCCGCGATCTTGGGTTTAGGAGGCAAGTATGGTAACCACTACACCACCAGGACCGACAAGTGTGACGAAGAAGCATTGGATGCTGTTTCTGCCCATTTGGCAGGTAAGGCTTCTGACTATTTGGGGGGGGGGGGTTGAAATGTTAATTCAAAGTTCTGAGAAGTGTTTTTCAATAAAGGACAACTACAGTGAAAAGTGAAATACAGTTTTTGCGTTTATCATACCTAGAAAATGGTTAGGCCGGGAACTTATGGATCTACCCTCGTAAGTATGTAACCCCCCCCTTTTTTGATACACCACCGAATTAAATATTATCACTACTGTCGTTTCCACTGCGGCTGGGCGTACCAGTACTACTTCAATTAGCAATAACAACTGAAATTAAATAGTATTGTGATTTTCTTTGTAACTTAATTTCACAACAGTTATTTGACACACTTCACAAAGCCTGATTGCAATGTCCGTTTATTATTGAAAACAGGAAGACGGGTTAAGTAAAACATATCCGTTAAAGTTTACAGTATCTATTGAAAAGCCATTATCAAGCACTAATATGAAAAGAAATTAGCATTAAAAGCTGGTCAGGGGATGTATGTACAGTTATGCCCCCTTTCATTGGAAATGCTCTTTCTCCATATAGTAGGAAGAGGGAAACTATCATATTAATATCGTAATGTTAACGATTTGTGTCTTACCTTTAATCCGCTCACAACTATTGGGCGCATTATTACAACACAAACAATGGATTTGTTAAACTGATTACGTGTGCGATATGCACATGCTTAGGGATGAAAGCCGTAAAGCAACTAACTTTTCCAATGCTATGAGGAAAACTTTAAAACTTTAAATTAAACCAATTGCCGCGGGACTTGACCCAAAACTGTAGTTTGCTTCAGGTCGACTCTTAATAACTGAGCAAGGAAGGCAACCTATAAAGCCAACAATTACGTTGACAGCAAATAAATACAGTTATTCAATTGTTTATTGTTTAAATAGAATATATCTGGGTTGAAACAATCTTGAGGCCATAAATATGGTATTTTCAGCATTAACCTTTGAAATTAATATGCCTACTGTTGTTAATATTGTTTTGCTTTACCATTTCAGGAACAAAACTTGCTGAATATGTTCCGGTAGAATTTATTTTGGCATAAATTTGTCTAGCTTAAAGGATAGCATTTTAGCATGCGCAGTTAATCACCACCCCACCACCACCACCACCATCAGCAACAGCAGCAGCAGCAGCAGCAACATTAACATTTGCTAAGCTATAGGTTTTTTGACACAGGTATGCCAAAAAAAATGAAATAAATAAACAAATATCAGGAGACAAAATAGGAAAATAGGGGTTACAAAGTGATTAAATAAATTTATCAAGTTTCTTAGTAAACTTATAGTATGATCATTGAAAATAAATATCTAAAAAATTAAATAGGCAATTGTGTAATTTATTTAATCTTCATCCATGTGGGATGTCAACTAAACAATCACAAGCTTTGAATGCATTGAAAGGATGAGGAATATATTTTGGAAACTAGTCAATATAAAATCCCTAACTTTTCAAACACTATATCGATAATGCTTCTAATATGTTACGTAAAAACGCTTCAACAGTATATCAGTTCAATATAAGTAAACAATTATGCAACAACATTTTGTAAGTCCAATCACTGTTGATAAAATTAGAGGTCATTAAACACGTAAAGAATAAGAATCCATTAGGTACAGCTGAAACACCTAACCATATTATTAATAAGTACTATATGTAACACTCACGTTACAAAATAATGTCTGTCCTGATAGTGTGGTGGTAATCATACTTGCCTTCTAAACCCAAGATCGCGGGTTCAAACCCGGCCAGGATCGGAGGATTTTTCGGGCTTAAATTCCTAAGTATGGATGGCTTCCATCGGAAGGGAAGTAAAGCCGTGGGTCCCGTGCCGTACATTTACGGCAAGAAAAAGAACCTCGAGCCTGAAAGAAGAAGCCTTTGAGTAAAATTTGTCGCCCGTTTCACATCCTGAATTGAATGGGACGCTGATGACCTGAGATGTTAAAGAGCGTCCTTAAATAAAAACAAATTAACAAAAGAATCATTAAAGTTATTTCAGTTCACCTTAATTTATATGTTACACGAGGGATATGCCATTACACATGGCACTTTTATTTTTCTCGCGAAAAAGGGATAACACGAAAAATTTAAGATATACGATTGAAAGCATATAGCATTTACTGCGGAGTGGTGCCACCAACGGAAGGCTGGATGTAGGTGGCCCTCATAGGGAAGAGGCAAAACACAGGCAACCGGGTTACTATGGTTATTACGACTTGAGCACAAATTGCACACAACTGTTTACACAGAGTTACAAATCCGTCACAAGACGGGTCTGCAGGGTAATCCATATTGTTAAGCAGTAGTCTCTAAGTACATCGACGATTCATTGCCAGCGATGGGGAAGGAGTTAATAACGAGAGCTACCTCGCATCGAAATGCTGTCAAAATGTTCTCTCTGTTAGCAAAACGTTTCCCACGCAATGACTGCTTCACTTTAGGGATGAAATCATTATTATGATCACAGAGACTGCGATCGAGCGAAAATGGGGTTGTTCGTAAGTTCTGGCAGTTTGGTACGTACGGCACGGCGCATTTGTGACACATCACACATAAGAAACCCTATAATAACGGGCATTGCACTGGATGACACACAAGCACACTTCCACTCTCATACGCCAGAATGACTGGTGAAGGAGTTTGGCGAAACGTGAGTTTGCGTGGTAACCCAGAGTGATACCATTCACTGAACGCTCACTAGAGTCCGGGTTTATACACTCTTGCCCACTTTGCAAATGTGATTCAACATGGCACCCACTTCCTAAAATCTCGCCGGATCGATGCGACATGTTTCGTATGCGAGTTCACTTCTGCATCACTTAATTGATGTGATATCCACTTTACATACATTTTCAACATATTCATGTCCTCCGTAAAATCCAGTGCACTGTTTTTGCCGGAATCCCTTTTGCTCTTCTAATTCCACAAGTGTCTACAGCCTATCATCGCGTAAGCTCTGTTCCACCCGTACATCCTTGTCCGAGGACACAGAGCACCCACTGAGCGGCAGATCGGCAGTTGACATTCTGCCCCATTTGAAGGCATCTGTCCACCTCGCCATTATTTGACAGGGCAGGACACGCGCATCCAGTGTTTCCAGTAGTTCTCTGTGACATTCTCGTGAATTCCTGCGGGGGAGAAATACTATTTTCACACACACGCGTTGTTCACTCTTCGTGACCTCCATTCCTGCTGCTCATCAATTGAACTTCGGGGCGTGCTGAGACACGCAGCTCTGCTCACATGCTTCATATGATAACTTCATTCGAAAGTATATTCCATACACTTTCAATCATATATCTTCGATTTTTCGTGTTCGCGAGAACAAAAAAAAAAAAAAAATAGTTGCTATGACTTATCCCTTGTGCATAATGAAACCAAACATTAGTAATCACTCACTAATATTTTACAAAATAATTCAATCATGAAAGATATTTCAGTTCCCCTTAGTTTATATGTTATAGATAACGAAGCCAAACATAATATTTACAAAATATACATTGAAGTCACTTTTGCAAACGGTTTTGCTTTCTCATACTTCATTACAGTAACCATCCTTTTTCTCTTTTTGTACCCGTAGCCCAGTAATTTAATTGTCTTTTACATGATTTTTATATATATTTTCATCAAACAATTTTTGTAACTTTTCGTCATTAGGATACATAACAAATTTTTTTCTTATTCTTTGGCTCTAATTTTAACACACACACGAGCATAAATTTTATTTAATTACTTATTTACCCTATTTTGCTGAAAAAATACACTGCAACTTTATAATTCAGGAAAGAAAAGTAAAATAAAGCCAAACGAGGTCAATTAAACCTAACCAAAATTTTGACATCCCTCAATTTGTTTCCCAATTAATAAAAACTTAGTAAATTCAAGTCATTTTCTCTTTCACTAGAGAAATAAGTGTGAAAGACACCACTCATTTTCATCTAGATATAGGCTCACTTTTGAATTAAATTTTTACATCAGAGGCCCAAGGGAAATGTTGAATGTGGAATAACCTCACTGAATCCTAATACAAATGTAGGGCCTAAAAATGCTAGATTTTCACAGATATAAACAGTTATAACTTTTTAAGAATGAACTTTTTGACTTGTAGATTTCAGGCCATCTTCTGATGTTCCCACATATGTCTTTCAAATAATTTCTTAGCTGTTCTCTCCCAATCTCAAATCGTAATTTCCTAAATATACATTAAAGGTCACTTGGCTGAACCGCAAACATTGCATTCTGAAGGTTTAATATTCAATGATATATTATGAGCAGAGAAGTTTCCTATTCCTTTCAGGTTTTTAGCTGCATTATATATTTTGATGTCAATTAAAGAAAAAATCACAAAAGTTTGGCATTACAATTGTCTGCAAATTTTTCAGGAATGCCATCAGATCTAAGATCATTTCAAGTTAAAGTTCTTAAAAAAATCACTTAGTTTGACTTAAAAAGTTGTATATCAGGACTTTTATGATTGAAACATTATGTTAAATGAATTAAAAATTGGTAACATGGCTTAAGAACTTCAGATAAACTTTGTAGAAAGATTTTTTTTTTAAACTCAGAAAATAAGATCTGCTACTGAATTTCTATGTTCAAATTTGCCCTTAGTAAATATTATAACAAAACGGGCCATACATTAACAACTCTTGATACATAGTTAATCAGAGTCAACCATCTGGTTTTCGAGAAGCGTTTTACCAAAAAAGTATTATTTCCTCCAGAATACTTTTACCATTTAAGACTTCATGAGAAATAATTAAACGCAATAAAGACTTAGGCATTTTAGGAAGACATTCTAATACAGCACTGGTAAATAGAATTAGAAAATTACAAATTAAACCAAAACCAACAAGTTCATTTTTCAACAGAAGATGAAGTATGAAAGATTGTATTATCCGAACATGATCATTAGCATTGTTGCTGCCACAATAAACAAAAATTTTAATTGAAAAATATTACTATAACATTTCACTTCTGGCACTACACTAAAACTGATTATTTTGCTTACTGTTATTCAATTATGAAATACGGTTTAATAAGAGTAAACAAGTTTTTATATTATAAAACAGGGCATTTTGAGTAATTTGTGGTGAAAAACAGAGTTTCATGTAAGGACCTGTTTAAAAAAATGAATATCTTAATATTTCCTTATGAATATTACTTTCATTATGTTTTTATGTTAATAATCAATTTATCAAAAATATGCACGTACATAATATTGAATATTAGGTACAGAGCCTTGCCTCATAGACCAAATATATTAAAAAGCAGCATTAAATAAACATAATAATAATAATAATAATAATAATAATAATAATAATAATAATAATAATAATAATAATAATAATTTCACAAAATATTTATAAATTCATTACTAATTTATCATGCTATCATAAAATAGTCCATTATAAATGTGTAAGAACATTTAATGTTTTCCAAACAATTTAAAAGTATTATTTTCATTATTATTATTATTATTATTATTATTATTATTTTGTGACAAAAACATAAATGTGTTCTTGCAAAATATCTATTGTAAAGAATTTATAATTCAACAATGAACTTTTAAACACATTAATCTTGTTTTATGGAAAAATATTTCATGTACCTCAACAAAGTATGTTGTATACAACTTACTTATTATATAACAATGGCCAATCTGATTTTATAATGGAAGTAGTTTGAATTTTCCTATTACTTAGCATTTTTCAGTCTTAGAACATATGACAATATGAATTTTATGTAATATAAAATTCCTTATATAGTGATGTAAATATATGATACTTCTACTTTGTAATGTATATAATTTAAAACCATTTCTACTGACTGTATAATATAAAACTTGAGATGTTCTACATTCAAAGTACCTTTGTAAATTGATCCAAATTCATAAAATGCACTTAATGTTATGTTTATATGTATTATGTTGAAAGCAAAAATGCTTCTAATTCCAGTATATTTCATTTTTACATAATCCAATATAAAGGTGCTATATGAAAGATTATCCTTCACAATAGAATTAGAACACAAACATTTTTATAATTTCTTTTATCTTAAATGTCTATCAGAGCAGAACAATTATTCTGTTTCAGTATTTCCATATTTATTTCTTCAATTACTGCAATGACTACACTTGTAACAAAATATATAACATTGCTCTTTGAAGTTTCATTGTGTGGGCTGTAATGGAATCTGGAAAATCAATTTGTTATAGTTCAGTAATATGATTCAACAAATTAAAGCTACTGTCATGTTCATCGATATCAAACATCAACTTTAATTTTATCAACAGCTGGTTTTTAACAAGCAAACAGCAAATTCTGAATTTTAGGAGCTTTTTATATTTTGATGCATTTTTGATGTGGGTACTTTACTACCTGTCTAGATCACTTTTTCCTTTCTGTAGTTTTTTATTGCAGCACAGACAACGAGATTTATAAGTGTATACTTGACAACCTTTAAGTTTAAGATTCTCCAGAGTCTCTGTCGGATAATTGCTTTTTTACATGTTCCTTAATATGATAGGAATGCAAGTATAATACAAATACTTGTTTGCAAATACAAAATGTTATCAAACTTTTATAACAGAAATCCAAGTTGCATTTATTTATTTATTTGAAATTGTTGTAAATCACTAGAATAGTAATTGAAATAATATTTAAAATGTGTAATCTAAAAGAATCTTAACAAGTGCCCTTTTAGTTTCTTTTTTTGCACAAATCCTTAAATTTCTTTTTGGTTAAAAATGACCTGTGATGGGGATAGTTCCCCCAACCTTGGAAACAATGCTTACAAACTGATTGTTTATGATTTTTTGGTGATTTCAATGCTCAACTTTAAAAGCTGGATTTAGAAAAGCTTAGATACCTCAGATTTCATACATCAGTTTGTGTTCTGAAAATCTAAAGCAAACTGAATGATATGGGGGGGAAAAAGAAATGTTTCTCTGTTTTGGGCATTTGTTATATACATTATATAACTTTGTTAAATGCATGCAAAGCACTGTAGCTTTGGAAAAATAGCTCGCTAAATTTAAAATTGGCCTAATTTAGAGAGCTACTCAATTCTTTTCTAGATAAGCCAGCAGCAATTAACGGCAATGAATATATGCAATATATGCAATATCTCAATATATGCAATTTTTCCTAAAATAAATCACTCCATATCACATTATATTTTAATAATAACACCTGAATTGTTGTCTTTTCCTTAATCTCTATTCATATTACTCCACTACAAGCGTGCAACATTTCCTCTTTTTTTATAATTTTCATTTTCATTAAACAATTTATATTTAATTTTGCTCACCTTGCTGGCACATTTCCCATAAGCTAGCATTAGTATATTATAACTTCCTCTCTAAAGCACTGAGCACTTAATAAAGTGAATGGAACCTTTCAATATTTATTGCATTTTGTATATATATGCCTCAGAAAAAGAAATTGGTAATTGTTGGCGAGTCTCTCAGAGCAGTTGCAATGCTGATCTGTTCCCTCATGCTAGATGGTAATGGTGATGCTGATAGCGGCTTCTGAAATTTGAAAAAATGAAAAATGTGAACAGTACATTTTCATTTTATTATATACCAATAAGTGATAAAGTGTGGGACAAGCCTTGATTGCCTTTTTCCCTGGAATTGAGATTACAGTCTTTCAGCTGTTAATTTATGTTATGCAGACATGATATATCAGAATTCATTATCTCTCTGGAAACTCTTTCAGTGCTGTTTGGTGCTAACAGAGATTGGCTGCAAAAATGAGAGTAAATTATTGTTTCATTTATTTGCTATTTATTAATTAAAGGAAAGCTTCCTTCCCAGATAAAAAAATTCATTTCTCAACTTATAGTTTTATTTCATATATAATCAGTCTACTGCCTGTGAAGTCTAATTAGTGAATAAGGGTGTTAAATACTGTTAAAATAAAAACAACCTTAGATATTATGACTGTATTGCACTTTCAACTTCTAGGGATGTTGAAATGGAAAGATTAACAAAAGGTACTTTTTTTATCAACGTAAACAATTATAGATTTCCTAATGCTTTATTTGAGTATGTCAAAAATATAATTTTTGAGCATGTGTTAAGTAATAAACTGGTTGTTCAATCATTGAATGCAACTGCTTTCATGGCTGTTCATACAATGGCCTAAGAACCAATGCCCTATAAAAATATTCTAAAGCAATATTTGAGGTCATAAACTTAATTGTATCTCAGTTTTTTAATGTTTGAAGGAGTGTAGAATCTTTATGTGAATTTTCGGGTACTTTCTTCCACAAGTTTTGCATACAAACAGACTCACATAAAAAATATACATTCAAGAAGATGCCTAGAAATGCTCCAAGATGGAATTGCACATCACACTATCTTCATGCTGTAAATGAGCATAGAAATGCAATTATTGTATACTTTCAAGATATTTTAAAAGACAGTTAACTAACTGGGATTATGAATCAGTTGTTAGTGTACAAGGATTCCTTAATTTTCTTTATCATTGTTTACATATCAATGATTGCTTAATTATTTTGAGTAAGATTTTCTGCCACATTGATGTATTTTTTTTTGTTTAAATATATAACATCAAACTCCTTAGATCCTGAATAATACTGTAAAAAAATGCAAAAACCAAAATATACTTCAGCATCAGAACAAATTTTTTGGATTCCATATGGAACAAAACATTAGCCTAACAGAGTATGAAACACTTGTAAGTAAACATCATTAGACAAAAAAATAGATACTAAAATTGCAAGTAAAGCCTCTTCACAATGAAATCATTAATATTACAGTTGTTCATATCGATGAAAGCTGTAATTATATGCATAATCTGAACTTTGTATCTCTGCTAGATCCTCTCAAATATGAAAAGTAATAGTATATTTCCTCAATTAAATGTACTTACGAAACTGTTGAAAATGGAGTGGTATATATATAAACAATATAATAAAATTTGTTCACAATAGCTCCATTCACTTACATAAAAACTGGACATATGTTTCTGGAGTGATCCCTCCCATCTTCAGCCTGTAGATCAACTGTAAGTGAGTGGAGTTAGTGTGAATAAATTTTATTACATTGTTTATATAAGTGTATTTCCTGTTTCTACTTTCTAAATTATAAAGGAAATCAACGTGTGATTTCATCAGATTAAAGAATGAACCCATTGTGTTCTTTTCTTATGAAAATATTTCTGGGCTACATCCATACTAACTGATAACAAAACTGAATAAAAGGTAAATATATACAGCATCACAAGAAGTATGCAAGCTAGGATCATTATTATTCCTCTATCCAGCACATAGCTTCCATAGAACAATCATATCCCATGCTCAGAAGAGTTAGAACTTAACAAAGATGGCTGCAGAGTCAAGAGCACTTCACAGGTCTGTTAGCTATTAAATTTCAATGTACCACACTTTATGATATCATTAAGCAATTCATAAGCAAGAAAGAATAGGTTTTACATTAAAGTGTCACACATCTACAACTGGTTTTGGTTTATTTGCAGACGCTCTTTAACACCTCAGGTCATCAGCATACATCTACAACTGATATTGCCATTGTTCATCTTCATTATAATGTAAACATTTATTTAGTTCAACCCAGCGTTAATTTTGAGAAAATGTATTATAATGATTCCCACTTAATTTATTAACTTGCTTGCCCACACAAAAATTCACCACATGCCACTGACTGGAAGTGAAATGATGCCTCTTTAAATTCTGTATCAGTGGGCAAAAATGTAGCAATCTAATAGTAAAACAGCTGAACTTCACAAAATATACAGAAGAATTGCCTAGTAAAAATGTTGCAGAACAGTTGCAGTTTAAAGTGTCAAATTTAATTTCTCTTTTTTAGATAAAGAGAAACTTGTTCACCATTGCAACTGTTGCCTAAACATAAGTTAAAAGGAAAGTTTTTAGACTCAACTCAACTACATATCACAATTAAAACTAAATCAACAATAATATCAATTATATATTACAACTTCATTTTAGTCATTGCAGTCACTCAAAATATTCTCTATCAACTTCATTTTTTGAATGAAACTCTTCAGGAAGCACTGGCTTACTGATTTTCTTTATTTCCTGAAGTATACTGTAACTGCTTCTTCTGGATTTAAAAATTACTCCTCTCTTAGTTTCTCATTCACTATAGGAAACAGAAAATAACTTTAAAGGAGCTAGATCTAGGCTACAGGCAGAATTGGTAAGTATTTGAGCAGTAGCCTGCTACAGAAATATGAGAGTCAAATTCACTGTATGGGCAGAGGCATTGTCATGATGGAGGAGAGTTCCCCTTATGCCCGTTCATCATTGCCTTTCCTAAATTTCTTACACTCTTGAGGAGACAAATGGTAGTGTTCTCAAATTTCAGTAGTTATCATTGGTTTTCAAGTGATACAGCTTCCAAGTGATCCTTTCTAGAGGGGAAAGTATTTCTATTTTCTTCCCTATGCTTTTTATTCTTTTGCCTTAACTGGCATATTTTTGTCAGATAAGACCTAAACAGAAGTCTAGCATTTCATTTTAATGTCAAACAGCTAAATCATCTGTAGCAACTTCAGAAACACTCCAAGAATTATCATATTCAAAGCATTTCATAATAACATTCCATTAAGTGTGTTTCTCAACTTCTGCGAGACTTTAAATTCAGACATTTCAGTTTCAAAGAGTAAAAAATTTGCATATGACTACCAGTGCTTAAAGTAAAGCAAAAGTTAAATAATATAATGTCCTTTTTATTTCATAAATAGCAAACTATGGGCCACTATAGACCTTGCAGGGCCAAGTCTGCTGTTCTGACTACTTCATCCTCTATCTGCAACTCATGACTTCATTGACAGAGTGCATTATTTCATAGCAGGGTGTGATCAGATACCAGTGCCCAATTCCCAAATTGAAAGGGTGCTAAATGTTTATCAAGCAAGCTCCCCAATTGTTCTCATGCGGCTGGGAGGAACCCAATACACACTTCTCCAACTCAGGATTTTCAAGCATGTATTGGAAATTGAACTCAGGAAGTCTTAGGCTGGAGCCAGCAATGATGAGAGAAGTAACATTTTAAAAAATTGAGTAGAGACTGTAACATACACACCACTAAAATTCAATAAAAAAGGAAGACTAGTTGTGGGAGCCATTGCTCCTATCGTCAGTTACTGGTCAGCAGTCTTGACTCAATTTTTTAAAATGTTAATATTTGACATCACTGTTACAAAAATGCACTACATTTTATGACAGAAATAGTTTATAAACAATAAATATTTTACAAAAAATTATGTAACATCTGCATAAATTTTCTCATAACTGGATAATATATATAAATTGCATGATCATTTTGAGCAAAATATTTATTCTGTGCTCAGTCGATACACCTAGTGCAGTTTACACCTCATGGACTTTTCATATATTTTTAGCAGAATAGGCAAAACTGTCCTCCTTGCTGAACATATTGCCTCCATCATGCATTCAGTATCCCTCCTAATTAAATGTTGCATTTGTGATGTCTCTAATTATTTATTAATAAGGTTAGATGGTCTTTCAATATCTTCCACTGCTTTCCTCTTCAGCTGAAGTTGCATCTGCTTTTTAATAATAGAAGATTCTTCTTTTGCTTCATGAAGGCAACTCTATAATGTATTGTTCTACTTCTGAAATAATCTTCAAAGCTAATCCTAAATTCTTTTTTGTAGCCTTTGAAAGCAAAACATGTTATGAATTAGAAACTTCCTTTTCTTTTCACTAAGTAGTGCTTTACACAAGTAGGACATGTTCATTGATTGAACAATCACCACAGAATAAATAATGACATAATTTTTAGCATTGTGTATGTATTTCTGCAAATGTACATATCAGAGGCCAGGGACTGTCAAAACTGTGAAAATGAAGAAAAGAACTGGGCTACAATTTAATTCATTACTCACTATTGTCCATTTTTGGAACATGCAATTTTTACTGATTTTATTTTCTGTATTGAGACTGTGAAAGTGTAATTTGAAAAAATAAAACTGTTAAGCTAGCTTTAGTTAAAATATTTCAGATGAAGGAAATTACATTAGTTTGTTTATTTCCAGCCATGCATGCTTCAAAGTTAGAGAATTTTTATTCTTGCAGTTAGCAGTATTTGAAAACATCTGTAAAGCTTGCAGCAACAATACAGCTTGCATTATTAGTTTCAATATATTTGTTGTGAACTAGATTATGTTCACTTTCAGGATCATATAGGTAAGTAAAATATTGCATTATTTTAAGCATCCCAAAATAAGGACATTGGCAGAATAGTACAATAACATTTATAATTTGTAAGATAATTATACATAAACATTTTACTCTTATTTAGAGCTCATAGTATCGCTATATTATTCATTATGTGCAACAATTTTTGTGCCTCCAAGACACCATTCATGATTTTATTTATTTTACTGTATTATTTACTACATTTGTTCTGTTTTAGGATAATTTTGCATGCTGTCATGTTCCTTGGACTTACAGTCAATGAGATGTTGGAAGAATTCAATAACTGTGAAGTATGTGAGGATAATATAATTGGAGTTGATCATTCCGTCTGCCTCATATGAATTAACTGATGAAGAAGATACAGAGTACATTGATAGATGGTGTAGAGCATGGTGTTGGCAGTACATTAGAACTCATACATGATAAATGTAATGATATGCACTCAGAGCCTAAATACAGAAAGATGCAAGAAGCTATAGCAAAGAAACAGCATTGCCAAGAGAATGCATTTCTAATTGGCATAAGTCTCAGCAATTTACACTATTATAGATGGCATAAGCAAAAACAATTTTGATAATATTACAAAAATTTTTGGAAAGGTCAGCACCCCAAGTATTTCAATTTTTTTCAAATGATCCAGTAAATATTTTAAAAAACAAAGCATGATTTATGCTTTTAAGAAAAATAATATAATCTTTTCTATTAATTGATATAATTTGTTGCATTTTACTCTTTAGTGGATACCACAAACTTCCACAAGAAGGTATGTATTGGGAATAGGCACCTGATGCTGCATCCCTTTGATTTTCAATTCAATGTCCAGAAATCAATTTAGAGAAATAAAGAAATATGTATATTGGTATAAATGAAAATCCTTAACTTGTTAGGAGTGATAAGATGTAAAAGCCAAGACTGTACTTTCATACTTTCAAAAAATAAATTTCCAAATTTGGCTATCAATTCAAAGTCCAGGAACTGATTTAGAGAAATAAATTAAATATTTACATTCATATAAATGACAATTCTAAAACTGAAAGTGATAAGATGAAAAAACTGAATTATAATTTGATATTTTCAAGAAAGAATTAGCAAATTATAAGTTTCCCAATCAGAGGTTCTCTTGATGAAAGGATGGTTAGATATTCTGGTCAACATTCTGTTAAGGTGTTTATGAGAGGCAAGCCAATAAAATTGGGATACAAAACCCGGTGTTCAATAAGGTTAGATGGATTTCAGCTTATTGTGGCAAATTTGAGAACAAAGAAAGACATCTAGCGACAAGAGTAATTGATGAACTGATGAATATTATTTCAACCTCAAACCTGCAACCATAACTGTTCTTTCAGGAGCACTGATACACTTATATCATTAGCAAAGAAGAAGTTGAAAGCCACAGGAACAATACGAGAGACACAAATTAAATACTGCTCCCTGATGGACTCCAAAACAATGCCATAAAAGAAAGAACGTAATTTTCATGACGAGTTTAATAAAGATAAGAAAATGTTGGTGGTTCAGTAGATAAACAACAAGCCAATGTGTATTGCAACTTATTATAACCATTCATAGTACAGTAAAATTGGAATTGGAAATCACTACACTGAGGTTATAACTGTGTAAATAGCTGAACAAAAAATTATCATTGTGGCAAGATTATCACATGCTAAAATTTAAAAGTCTCATTGTGATTATATACCGAGTGATTCTTCCTTCACAGAGCTTTATATGCAGTTGGTCACAGTTGACTGAGCTGAGTTGTGCAGTTCTCATCTTGTTCCTATGTTTGAAAGCCGGCCGGGGAGCAGGAGAGGAGATCAGTGCAAGTTTAATTCTAGGAACATATGGACATGTTCTTGTATGTTGTATGAGTAAAGTATTCATTAGACAGTATAGTACAGTGTATTAATTACATTAATATGGCTCAATTCAGGTATTCTATTCCCCAAAGAGTATTTATTTATGATTTGTATGTGCATACAGAATAGGCTCGTAATATATGGGGATTGTTTCAAGGGAGATTCTCTAGTATTCAACTTCCAGTTGAAATTTGATTCACAGATTGGTAAATAAGTTTTGTGAAACAAACGAGAAGTATTCTTGATAAAAAAAATGTACATAGCCATGGACAGTACTCACAGAAGAAACGTTAGATAACATTTAGACATGCTCTGGAAAGTTTGCCTAAAAATTCATTTCTATGTATTTTCCTATTCCTCTGTTCGAAAGGTTACAAAGCTACTGAAGTGTAATGCAAGAATATAAAATGAGGAGCCTTTGCATCCAGGGGTAGATTTTGTGAATTGATTTTGAACAGTGTGCATGACAGAGAAATTAATCCTGGCCGAATCTTCTTTGAGGTAGAATCTTGGTTCCATTTAAATAGGTATGATAATTCACAAAACAACTGATATTGGAGTTCAGAAAAACCTAACCTGCTTCATGAGGAATCCCTGCATGATATAGGAGTGTGGTGCACCATTAGCGGTGAGAGAATAATAGGCCCTGTTTTTATGAAGAAACAATTAGAAATTCCATGAATTAACTGTGAGGGAATGCAGGTACACAACTTTACAACAGAATTCTGCAACGGCACATACAGACCATGTCTACATGCATGCAATTCATGAAATATTCGATGATAGAGTCATCGCTAACAAAAAAATATGGCCCCTTTTGTCCCCAGATTTAACACTCTATGATTTTTATCTCTGGAGGGGGGGGATCAAAGGAAAAAGTGTACAAGACTAATTCACACTCATTAGATGAAATGGAAAAAAAAAAAGTCTTCCATTTCTTAGAGGGAACTGCAGAGGGTAATAGTTAATTTCATAAGCCAATGCCAGAAATGTATAGAAATGATGGGAGGCAGTTCCATATCTTCTTGCTTAATAAAGATGAGTCAATGTACCTTATAAATGTTTAAGTGTTAGTAATAGCTGCAATACCAGTTTGAACTGACCGACTGGCCATTATGCATGCAGCAATACTGAGAAAGAAAAATTATTCATTATATATAAGTATAATAAGATGGTGATAAAGACTAAAATATTACACATTTTGGAAAATTCTAAAATTCTATGAACCTGTTTAGACATTAATTGTTAGATGTGCCTGAAAAAAAAAAGAATGGCACTTAATCCCAACTTATTGTAAAGAATAGAAATAGTACTCATAAAATATTATATGTCTGATTACCTAATGAAATTAATTTTAGTATATTAAGACATAAGACAAACCAATTACCAGTTTCTTCTGGCTTGCAAGGCAGAATGTGCATACAGAAGGACGCTGATCTGAGAAGTCTTCTAAACTATGAGCATTGTTAGACCTCAGGCATGGCTGTTCAACAGGACCTTCAAATAAAAAATTAAATAATGGTACATTTATTATCGGATTAGATATTATTGCCTAATAATGGAGAAGTTTTTGGTATAAATAAAGTTAAATGATAATTTACAATTCATTGGAAAAATGCATGTCAATGACTGACCAATGTGGTTTCTGTCACTGTTACATAAGTATCAAAACTTTATTTTGTTTTGTTCTGATATTGTAGAATCCTGAAACTCCACTATGATTTTATTATGTTTCGTAAATATTTATTCATTGAATTTTCTACTTGTTATAATGTTATCTTGCACATTTTATCCCTGCTCAGTCAGGCAGTCACAAACCCTATTGTGCACGCAGCAACTAATGCTTAAGGTCACAGCTTGATTTTATACTACAATGAAAAATTGTGGATTAAGTGAAAACATTCATAATAGGTGGCCAAAGTGAATTTGTTGCACCCAGCAGTATCTAGGCAGGTTTTTTTGGGAATTCCATTTTTCCCATACATTCATTCTGCCAGCTTCTCCATCATTACCCTCATTCCTCTCTTCAATTTTATCACATAGTACCACGTCATTCAATTACACTGTAGGGCATAATTTGAAACAATTTCCCTTAGCTGAATATGTATGCAATTCCAATGTCTGATCGATAAATGAACTGGCATTAGCAATCCAACCATACTCATATCATCATAAGAACTCTTATCCCATTCTTTATTATCATATAAGAATAAAGTTGGCTCTAGTAATTATAATTTTAAAATGTTTTCCCATTTTCTGTAAAATACCATAAATATAAATGGCACTTTTATGATATAATATAGGAGAAAATGCTAGCAATTCTGATTACAATGTACTATTAAGAAAGGTGATATATATAATTCTTAAAAAAAAAATTAAAATGCTGACATTTATGCACATGATGATAAATTCTATTACTGAAAAAATGTCCCCATCCTATTTTTATATAGACAACGATGGTATGTGAAAATGGAATATTAACTTACCCACTCTTATTAAGTCTATATATGTGAAATCATGCATTTATATTTCCCTTGTATGCACAATGTATGTAGATATATAAATTTATTTCACAATTTTAATATACTATTTGTGAATATCATTTAAAGATAGATATTAATATTAAAGAACAATGTAATGTAATAGCCTAGTATGGATTAATTTCTCAGCTGTCAATTGTACTTTTCAGATATAGAATTTTTAAGCTTCACCAAAAATGGTGCAGATAAATAGTAATATGTATAAACTGACCTGCTGAAAGTTGTGTATCAAGATGAGAAATATAGCTTGAGGCTAGACGCAGTGTTTCTATTTTAGAGAGCTTCCTGTCAGCAGGCTCTGTAGGAATGAGAGTTCGTAGTACTGAAAATGCTGAATTAACACTGCAACAAAAACAGAGCCCATGACCAATTTTACTAGTTACACTATATTTGTAAGAGAGGATGCACATAACAATAGGGATATAAACCTTATCCATCACCTTTTTAATTTTCCGCACCTATAAATAATTTGTATAATAAAACCAATTTTGAAGAACTATTTAACAACCTTGAGCAGTATTGAGTATGACAGTGTTTTAAGTCTCGACTGTTAGACTACCACAGTAGAGTGCGCCAGTACTTACTCTACTTCTCCCCTTCTCATCCTTGGACATTGCTTAATGAATCTGTTCCTTGCCGGTCTCACGACAATATACATTCATTCGTGAAGATGGTCAGAAAGTTTAATCTAGAACAATGGTTGCCAAACTTTTTCTGCTCGTGAACCCATTTCATAAGAAACTGAGCTGTGCGAACCATTTATTAATACACAAAATGTTTAACAAATTCTAATTAGCCTTAATTTGCATTAGTTATGGTAAATAGGCCTACCTTAAGATTCCCATCCAAAAATGACGTAATAACACCTAAAAGATTGAAACTACACAAGTTCAAATAATTAATCATTAAAACATTATATCCAAAATTAAATACATAAGTTAATGCAATAGCATATATTCAAAGCCACATTTTTATGTTTCACATATTTTAATCTAAACCAAACACTGAGTTATGTTTTATATTATTGAAATATTTTATATAGTGACATGCAGGTTTAAGTTAAAAATTACAGGATACTTTCAGTATTTTAAAAAAAAAAAAAAGTTTTTTTCACTATATTTCAAATGCAGAAATGAGTATATAGCTTGCTTTCAATGATACCCAGCTTTAAAGTCAGGAACAAGAAAAATTGAAAGTGATCTAAAACCCTATTTAACTTCCGTCGCCTTCATTTCATAGAACTTTAAACAACAGCGGCCGCAGTTCGATATTCCAGTTGTAAGTTGTATTACTCACAATAAAATAACTCAAAATCCTCCATTAGAGAAAAAGTTTGGTGGATCTCTTGCAGGAACCCCCAGGGGATTGAAAGCCACAGTTTGGGAAACACTGCTCTAGAACAACCGTAAATGAATCATTCCTGAAATTAGCACGAGTGGGTGTTTCGGAATGTAAAAGAAAACAGCAATGAAACCAGAAACATTATGGTAGACGGACTTAATCGTTCCACTCAGAATGTGTTTTCTCCGTACATTGTCTGTTTAGCCAAGAAAGGACGACGATTGCAGCATCTTCTATAGGATGATAAGCGACACTAGGATTTATAAGTAAATACAGTTTTTGTTTCTTCATTAGATACAATTAAAATATTGTCATATGCTTACAAATAAGAATATATCAGATGGTTTCAAATATATTTCATTTTCTATATTTGTTCATATTTCCAAGTATAATACATATTTTTACACATTTGAGGAAAATTCACATATCCTTACACAATTCGACATTTAATTTTAAATATTTTCCATGTTTTGTGGTTTTAAAAAAGTATTTTCGTCAGATAACTTACAATTTTGTTTTACTGGGCATCATTTTCAAAACTGGATTCAGACTTGTCCATTAAACTAATTAAACTAGATGGAAAATGTGGTTACAGGCAATAGAATAATATGCAGAAATATATACTAAGAATATTTCTGAGTTGCTTTAATTTATTTGGTTTATTTCTGGATGCTCTTTAACTGCTCAGGTCATCAGCATCCCATTCAACTTAAGGTTTGAAACGGCCGATGAATTTTGCTCTGAGGCTTCTACTTTCAGGTTTGAGGTTCTTTTACGTGCCGTAAATCTACGACACGAGACCCATGGCTTTACTTCCATCCCTAGCCGAGACTGAACCCAATCTTCGGTCTACGAGGCAAGTATGGTTACCACTAGACCACCAGGACCGACTCTGAGTTGGTAGAGCTATCTAAAAGAGAATCACTTGCTACCTCCGTTCTGCAAACGGTTAGTAAGTACAGTTTTTTTAACTCTTACCTACATTACATATTGCGACAAAGGTAAATACTGTGTTTTTCACCAATTTTTAAAAGTATTGCGTGACATTATGGCAAAAGAGAGTGCCGTTTTTCCAATTATTTTATATGATTTTATATAAATTAATATTATAATGTAAGAAAACAGTTATTAAACAGATATTGAGTACTGAAATATTCAGTAGAGAATGGTGTAGGATATTCAATCCGAGAAATATACGTGAATGCACTTGCCGCCGGGCATTGGAATTCTCCTCAAGGGCTGCAGAGGGCAGGAAAAAAGTCCATTAAAATGCGCATCGAGAATCGACGGACTACATTATGCTGAGTGATAAAGATGAAGGTGAGGTAGTAATGGAACAATTGCGGAATACCCGAAAACCTGGTCACTCTCCGCTTCGCCATAAACCTCACCTTGGCCGCCTCGTTTGAATATGAGCACTCTGACAATCACGGCGCCGCCATCCGAGAAGTATATATATATATAAATTGAAGAATCACAAGGTAAGAGTTTCTGATGTTGTTGATTTGTTTATTTACGGACGCTTTTAATATCTCAGGTTATCAGCGTCCCATTTAGTTCAGGGCGTGAAACTGCCGACAAATTTTGCTCAGAGGCCTCTCTTTCAGGCTTGAGGTTCTTTATCGTGCCGTAAATGTACGACACGGGACCCACGGCTTTATTTCCCTTCCGAAAAAATCAATTCTAAGCAGCTCTGAATATGAGATTCCTTCATTTGTTTAAAATATTCCACCCATTTTTGTGACATACTAAAATCTTCATAATAAATTTTATTGCTAACAGATGCTTTCAAATCACAAAATTGTTGATCTTCTTAAAAATGAGAGGATATTAGAGGACTTAGTAAAACAAAAACAAAACTAAAACAAAACAAAAAAAAAATAAATAAGGAACTGAGCCTAAAAAGGAAGACATCTGACAGGCCTACTCAGAAGTGGACTGCAAGTAAGAGAAATCTACTCCATACCTCACAGCGGGGTACAGTACACAGTACTCATGTGCATGGGGTCTGGTGCTACAAAGCTTGCTGGACCTAATCTGAGCAGCTAGAGGGGGCAAAAAAAGGGAGTTTTGTGCATCACTAAGGATAACACAATAGGATTACACAGCTGTGCAATTGAAACTCAGGCATACTTTAAGTCCCAACAAAGAAATATCATCAACACTGTACAGAGGAGATTGCAGGCAGCCAATCGGTTGCAAAGAAACCCCTCCTTAGGAAAATAAATACTCAAAAAGTCCCCATTGAGTTTTGGTACAAAAAAACTGGACACCTGATGATCAGAAATAGATACTTTGGATTGAAAAATCACATTTCAGACATTTGCAAATTGGGAACGAACCTTGAGTGAACAGATGTATCCAAAATGCGTAATATTTACGGAGAAAATTAAGAAGATCTATTATGAATTGAGGCTATTTTTATTTAGTGTGGAAGCTCTGCTCAACATCAAGGGAATGTTGGATAAAAAGAGTACCAGTTATGCGGTCTCATCAGGAAAAACATTTATTAGTCAGGTATTTGTTGTTCAACAGATTAGGGTGAGCTTACCATCGCTCGACGACCAGGGGTATACGAACACAGAGGTCTGTGCTACCCAGTGGTTTTTTGCATTTAGGACGGTACCTGGTTCCCTAAACCGACCCGCCTTTCGGCCGCAGGCGATTACGTCGCCCAAGCGCACCGAGTGAACTGCAGCTTCAAGAGCCGAGCGCACCCAACTACCAGAGTTTCACTGGCTGATAGGTCGTACTAGCATAGACCTACTCCTTTATAGGGGTGAGTGACCCCAGCATTAAGGAAGCCACCACCTTCTCACAATGATGGTGATTGCTGCGCACCGGCCCACAGGGTACACGCCTTTGGCACTCCCCTGGGACACACCGCTCTTGCGAGAACTCAATTGCCCGTGAGTTCCGGGTACCACTGCCACGCCGAGTCCAACCCAATCCGGACAACTCCCTTGCGGGAGGGGCTCGTCTCAAGTCCGGCCCGCCTTCCTCTAGTAACGTCAGAGGTACCACGGGCGCTCAGGGTCCGCACAGCCCGCGCCTGGAGTATCTGAAGAGCAAAGCCGTAGCCCCCCCCCCCCACTTATCCTAAACATCTCAAGCTGGGCCAGAAATATCTGGAAAAGTTACAGAAGTCAGGAGAACCGAAAATTTGAACTGGCCGCATCAGTCTCTTGATCTTACTCCAAATAAACTTGTGAAGAACTGGCTGCGGGTGCTAAAGGTATGTCTTACCTCTGAAATTACACTTTGGGACATACTGCAAGTCTCTTGGAATGAGATACTAGAAAAACTTGTCCACAGTATGACAAGAGTGATAAATAAAGTGATTTTGGCAAGGAGATTCTTTTGATTTGCTTCTAATTGAACTTGTTGTCCTGTGCATTTGGAAAAATTTCACCATCATTTATTTTTCTGCAAAAGATTTTCAATTTATGCCTGTAATCAGCTTCATTAAAGTTCAAGCATAGTGGTCTTAAACAAAAGCTAACAAAAGTATTTTTCAGGTGAGAGGCAACACAACATATTTAATTAAAATTTAGGGTCACTTAATTTCATTTTCACCTTCAATTATCATGTACATCAAACATAATATACATTTATATAATTATGGCTCTATGATTATAACATTGACATAATACAATTTATGATTCACATATGTACACTATTGGTTTAATATTTTTGTAATGTTATTTTAAAATCACTTTTTAAATAGCTGAGTTAAATTAAGGTCATTATTGGGTTCACAATTGGGTTTCATAAATCATGTAGAGCAGCTACCCACCGACATATGGTTTAATAGGGATATTAAACATTATATCCAACATAGGGATATTTTAATATGGTTGTTGGGACAGCCCAGGATTATAGCACTGGATTCCCAGCAACAGAAGAGAGATTTCTCTTTGCTCTGTCTTGTTTCTCCCAGCAAAGATTTACTTGGATATTTTGTTGTATAAACTTAATTTGGGTGATCAGAGGGGCTGAAAAGCAGTGCTACCACATTGCCTCCATTGTACCACAAGCTAGAGTGCAGCCCATCCTGGAACCTTAGGAGGTTGCATGCCATATACCAAATTAATATTATAACAACAACAACAACAACAATAATAATAATAATAATAATAATAATAATAATAATAAACCGTTGTAATTATTAATAAAACAACTTTTTCATTTCTATATATTGCATATTATTTTAAAAATCGAGTACTAATCTTTGAACATTTACCTTAATATATACGCGAAAAAAAACGTCCTTATGCACAAGCAAAACGGACATCAAATTGCAAGAAATGGGACCAGAGTAAGTTATATTTAAATAATAAGAATAACGTTTTTTATCAGTTAAATACATTTACATTATTTTCAAAACGAGTTATGAAGAACTTTTGGCTTCTCCTAATCCTCTGCCAACGAACCACTCTGCAGCAGGCACCAGCTGGAAGTGCAATCTTCTATCCTTTCCGTCATCAGCTCTTTTGATTACAAAAACAAAGCAGAAGCGTGAGTCACAGCGACTCACATTGCCTTGCGCGCACGCTCCCTTTATAATATTTTTTTAAACCAACTTCTCTCTGTTTCTCTCTCTTTTGTAAGTCGCACAAAGCATTTATTTTCTTTTCTAATTTTCAGATTTTTCATAGCACTGCATTGGAATTGAACTCTTAACAGCATAATGGCCCATCTCGTAATCTAAGAACGATTATACAGTATACTATAGATCTCCTGTGTGGTTTTCTAATGCTGGACAACTTTTTCTGTGCCCTATTGTTCACACTGCATTTCGAAATGAAATACAAACCTTAGCTAACGATATCAAAACGATTGCAGCAACACCTTACTGCTGGACCAGCGGTATATATCAAATTCTTCTTGAGGGTAATTGGTGAATATTAAAATTATAGGCAATTAATTAAACATGAAATGTACACAAGACAAATTAACTACGTGATTTGAAATAAACAGGTAGTAGTAAACAAGAAAGAAAGGAAAGGAAAAAGAAAAAAATACTCACCTTCTTCCAGTTAATCCAAAACAAAATCGCAGATTTCACCATCATTCCTTAGCAAGATCAAAGAAAAAGCGTAAATTATGCGCGTGAAACTGAATTTCGGGACGTTTGGTTGGATCAAAATTTAAACTGATATAAGAAGAAGAAGAAGAAGAAGAAGAAGAAGAAGAAGAAGAAGAAGAAGAAGAAGAAGAACTTGCTTAGCGTTCAATTAAAAAAAATGCCAAGATTAAAGTCTGTACGGCTTCTCTGTTATGTATTTGTTTATTCCATCACGAGTTATGATTAGTGATAGAGCATTTGCTATAACGAAAGCGAAGTTGTCTTCGGATCAAACAGAGTGTAGATTACCCCGAATTCTGCCTAGCGGTTTGATATAAACAACAGCAAGTTTCTAGCGTCCCAAACCCTAACCCTCTCCCTTTGACGTCATGCGTCAGGCTCATGACAATATCTTGTTTCCGAAGAAGTTTTTCCATCCCTAGTTTCAACATCATACTCTGGGGTAACTTAACTAATAGTAAATTAATCTTTAAACTATAGAAGTGGGGTTTTAAGAATAATTATGTAAGGAAATAATAGAATCAGTTACAGGCCACTATTTTAAAAAGTTGCATTCTACCCTTCCTTGTATTTATGTTTTAGAAACCCTCGTTTACTAAAATTAAATCGTGACATCTCATATTTGAAAAATCTGTCCATTTTTATTAACTTTTTTGGATATAAAAATAGATACAATGTATAACGGCTACTGCAGTACATTAAGAAAATATAGGGTTTAGTTATAAACCTTGCGTTAAGTCTCGACTGTTACGCGTGCCGTGGTCGACGGCGTCCGTACTTCAACTCAGCTTCCGCCCCCCCCCCCCATGTCATGTCCTTGTATGTTGTTTTCTGAGCCTATTACCTGCTAGTCTCACGGCAATATACATTCATTGGTGAAGATGGTTAGATAGCTGACTCTAAAGTATCCAGTTTTTGTGTGTACACATTATTTTAAATACGAAACAGCTGGACGTGTGGGTATGCAATTTATTCAGAACTTTCCCCATCAATTGCTTACTTACTGAATGATTTGCTTTGCACAAATTTGACCCTACTGTTTCAATGCAAAACATGAAACAACAGAGAAAATGTTTTAACAAAGGGAAAGCTAGAAGAAATTGGTGCAAATCTTAAACGTTCACCAAAAATCACTCCCGAAATTATCACAGGTATGGGTTCAAAACATTAGCAATGAAACCAGAAACATTACGGTGGAATCATATCCCGATACAGTGCTGTTTAGCCAAGAGAGGACGATAATTCCAGCATATTCTACCGTGTCTTCATTTCACTGGTTAATTAGACCATCACGCTATGTGCAAGAAACTAATGAACTTCAATGAACCTATCATTACGCATAGAACCAATTGTTGACTGCAGAGAGTGAATCAATGTGACTTCATGTCGAAGCAATAGGTTAAATGCATCTTGTAATCTGTACGACTTTTGTATAAGAATTTATGCTTGTGACATATGAATCAATGTGTTTAGAGTGAGGTTAGCTTTAGAACAGAGAATAATCCTTTATGACTGCTATGTGAAAGAGATGAATTTTATAGTAGGCGAAAATTTCGTGCTAAATTTCCAAGAGTAGCACATCCTTCTGGATTTGAAATTGCCAAATTAGTGAGAAAAGTTCGAACCCGGGCCATTTTCGTAACCAGAAGATCATGACGAAATTAGTGCAGTAATAGGGATGTATCTATTGATAGTGGCCCTAAAGGAACTAAGTTACTTAATCTAGATTCGCATAAAATGACTGCAATACCTGAAAATTGAAATAAAGCCTGGACTAGAGTAAGAGTAAGATTTTGTAATTGGTTTGTTGATTGTGCTTATGAGGGACTTCATGACCCCCCAGTGTAACTTTTATTCAAAGACGAATCTCTCTCAGTATAACAACAGATATTGCTGAGTAAAAATCCTGGGTGACCGCCTTTAAGACTAAAAGTTATGCAATTAATGCAAAACGATCATTGAGGCCATATTTTATGAACATACGCGTATTGCTCATCGGTACTTGACCAGATACTTAATCAGTTTATTACAAATTTGGTATCTGCTGATGGATGGATGTTTTATGCTAGGTGATATGAGCTAAAGAAACAATCCGAGCATTATTTGGTGCGTATGAAGAAGATACAGGGGAGGACAGAAGTAGTAATTCGAGTTTATGACCTAAATTCCCATATTAAAATCCAACTTGTTATTCCACGTGAATTATTCTTAGGAAGCATTATGTTTCATTAATGTACGATAAAACGCTAAAAAAAAAAAAAAAAAAAAAAAAAATCAGGAATCTGTTAATGGTAATTTAATCTAGGTTAGTTTGGTTGAAAAGACAGGTTCATGTAGACGATACCCAAGTAATGTAAATAGCCAATAATGTTCAAAGACTACCTTCTAACTACTGAACAGCTAGAAAAGGAAAATCAAGCAACAATCGCAAACGCATTCAACATGCAACGTCGTTATTTTGGCCAGATAAAATTTGATATGCATACTCTTGCTTTTAACTGATGCCGCGACCTGCATGTAAAGTCAGCAAGGGCTTAAAGTACTGGGCAATAAAATGATCCATTTACATCCCTGTGTGGAATGCCGTTCATCGTGAGTGAAACTGCGCACTATTTTGTGAATGTTAATTTTATATCACGCGCAAAATGTTTACTTCAAATGGCCCAGTGAGTCAAAGCATTTAAAGAAACTGTTCCATATATTAAACGTCCTCCTGAACCTGTCATTAAAAGGTAAGAAATTGGCTAGAGGCAGCTGTGGGTATACTATTTTAACAATTTTGAGATATTAAGAATGGTACTGATACAAAAGACGCTAATTGAAGGGGAGGGTGAGGGAAGGATAAAATAAACGTGATTTTGATATTAAATTACATTTCAGTTCACTTAAAAATCACAATGCTTCAGAAAACTAATGCACAAATATATGCCTAATAGAAAACTTCTTACTGGAACTTGCATCTGCACCAGGCTATTGGAGAAATGTTGATAAGAGAAGACATTTCAATTTGCACCGTTCACATCTGCTGAAGTTAACGCTGCTTTTCCCAAAATAAATAAAATAAGATACAACAGGGAATAGTTTTTGTTTTTCAAGTTTAAAATGGTGACAGTGATACATTGCAATGGAAAGAATTGAGCTCAACAATGGTAAATCAGCATGGACACTATTATATGTTCGTTTTGACAATATTACATTTTAATTTCTAGTTTATGTGCTACAGTTACTCGGAAATTTGTAAACTAAGTAATATATTTTGTGTAATCCTCACTTTTAACGGTTGTTTCGTTAATTTTTGATTCATATTTTCTAAACCGAATATTCATGTTAAAGCCGCATAATTACATACATATTTTAATGCATAACTGCCCTATATGGTACTTACACTAAGAACTTTAAAAAAAAAACGCAATTCACAGAATTTTACAACATAAATATTTTATACACTATATGAGCACGTGAAGACAGATAACTTATAGGAGTGGATCGAAATAACTTTAGTGATAGTGCAAAGCAAACGGAATCAGTTGCTTAAGGTGAATTTCCATTGACAATATTAGTGTTCTGCGGACTTAGTATTTTTAAAAATATATTTAATTATTGATAGTATATTATCATTCTTGAATATGCAAAATTTTATATTCTCGTTCGATATATCATGTTAATTCATGGATGTAACAAAAGTGGTTTCATTTAAAATGTATTCGACATCTTTCCTGAAAAGCATAGCAAAGAGGCACATAGTTTTCCGTCTTGCTCAGTTCATTGTCTTAAACAACGCGAACATATAAGTAAGCCTTCTTAATTGGCAGACGTTAATGATGCATAAGTGAAATGAATATTTAATTGCTTTAACATAGTATAATTACATTTTAGAATTACGCGCAGGGGCTAACACGATAAAAATAAATGATAAAGTTGCAGCTAATGATACACTTACCTATGAGTTCTATCTCTCTCCCGAGCGTTTGCTTGGTTTCTCTGCTTTACAGGAATACCAGCTTCGTTGCAGCACTTGTCCATCATGTGCATAGTTTTTGTGTTGCAAATGTCGGTTTAAATTTTCAAGCAGTGGATATCACAAGTTTCCATTTTGTGATCTCTACATTTAAAATGTAGCTAGAAATCGACTGACACGATTGAGGGTGACGGCTTCACTGCCAGCAGCTGACAGCTGGACTCCCTCCTTCTTCCTGTGAGAACACTCCCACAACATTCGTCACTGTCACTCTCCCTTCTGGACCACCAAGCAGTTTCCAGGAATCTTTTAGACTCCTGCATCTCCGCCTTCCATATAGACTTAGCCTTTCCAAAGTCCGAAGAATAAATGTTGAACATAATTCCTCTGCTTGGACACATTTTATGTGTAGCTCTGCACTACGCCAATTGTTTCCTTAAGAGTTGCGGATTAAATTACCTGGGAAACTAATAATAAAATATGTGCGTATCATAACGAAGTACGCGTCATTTGAACACAAAATTCCAGAACAATAAACTAATTATCCAAGGGTATCTTTCGTTGATTTCTCAGTTTTTCAGGACAACCGATGCTAATTTTCATAAACAACAATTCAGTTATAAACAGGTCGGAAATGAAAGTTTTAAGATATGTGAAATGTGGAAATTTCCAAGGAAGTAGGAGGGAGAAAATCTCAAGCAATCTCTCCGTAGATGTGAATTAGGCGCTTTACTCTGTCTGGAACGATGGTCCACGATATATTTGACAGAGCATTAATATGGAAATTTCGTTTTAAAAATAAGAAAGGGAAAATTAACAGTAGAACCAATCTTGAGAAACGGGGGATCGCATCTGCAGCAATACTTGTATTATTTAATGTTATTATACTAAGGAGATAGTATTAATTATGGGCCTTGTGTAAATCGGTGTTTGGTTCAATTATGCGATATTTGTAAACAATCAGTAAAGCACAGTGGTCATCGACACCTACACCGACCCAATTACCTGAAACGATCTTGGTGTTTTATGCCTTCGTTTCAAAGATATTCGACATGTTTTAAATGGCATAGTGTGTATATTTTTGAAGTCAAAAGACTGGTTCTGAACTCCTCGATATTAGGCAATTATTAAATTAAGTTTGTTTAGACAAAATGATCGACCATTGTTGATATCAGTGTAGGTATCAACGAATGACGTACTATTTAAGAGCTTATAGAGTTTTAAACTCTTGTTACTAATTTACAATATGTCCCTTATTTCATTTTTCATATTGGGATGCACCTACAATAGGTCCTTTTCTGAAGTGAAGAATATGACATCTACTATAAAATAAGTGAGAAAAATTCCAGATCAAGTCTTAACAATGACACAACTTATGACATAAACCATATACCAAATCGCTAAGCATATTTATTTCTTTCCAGAAAGAACTACGAATTTTTCCTGCAACGAGCCGAATGAAAATCTCACATAATTATTTCCCGAAATCAGTAATTGGCGACGACACTCCACATACGTTACTCATGCTGTAGACCAGAATTTGGATCGGCAAGATATTAAGCATGATCCAAATTGCTCAGACCCAAAGCTTCCAATTCTCATATTCTGAACCTTTCCAGCAATCCGTATAATAGACAACAAAGCTCTTCGATATGTGTTCAGGAATAATCAGAATTAAAGTTATAACATAATGATTATATATAAGATGTTACGATAACATCGCCAACGCAATATCACAACTTTGCATAAGTTTAATGCTCTCTTCCTCTGAACTAGAAGAAATAAACATTTAAATCGCTCCATTTGCAAAGGCAGCCATAAACACTGAATTAAAAGGACTATTCAATAAAGAATTATACTTATTGACAACACACCTTTCCTCATGTTCATAATTTTGATGATCTATCTCAAAGTAGTCTCCAATGGATGCAATACACCTGTCTCAGCGTTTCTGCCAGTCTTCAAAGACATGCTGGAAACAATCTTGAGACGTCCTTCAAAATCGCCTGCGCAATCTTCAGCACTGTTTCTGAAAGAAAATGCCTCCCAAGAAGGTATTTCTTCAATTTAAGAAAAAGGACAGTCACGCAGGGCTAAATCTGGACTATAGAGAGGATGAGGGACACACCTCACAATGCTTTTTGAGAGAGATTCAGCAACATTTGCGATTCGCGCCCGTACATTGTTTATTATATACAACATTCCGCTTGCTCTACGGAAGTGTGGCTTTTGTGTGTAATATCTTGCAGTTTTCAGGCTATCTCTGAAATATTGCCCAGTTACAGTTGAGTATTTAGGTTCGACATGCTGGTAAACCATTTGTTGACTGTAGAAAATTGAGATAACTATTAATTCCCTTGCAGAAAGCAACCATCTTTGCTTTGTGTATATGTGTGTATTGGTGGTGAGATTTCTATACAGACCTTTGCTGTTTACTCTCAGAATCGAAAGGAATATGAAGTCATCACCTTTGAAACAAACTTCGGATCTTCCAGTAACATCATTCAACTACCTGCAAGCCAACATCCTTTCATTCGGAATCAAGCAATCTTGAAGCCCCCATGCACAAATATGTCTCACGTGCAACTTCTCAATTACCAAAGTTAGCATGGCACTAATAAATTTTCAGAATTTCTGAAAGTGTTCTTGATGTTGTTTGAGATCCTCTCTCACAATGACAGCATCAGCGTTAATGTTTCTGTTAGAGCACAAACTAAAGCGCCAGGTTCACCTTCCTTTGAAATTGATTGACTCCCTTCTTAAACATTTTAAACCATCTTATGCTGTGCTATAGGGAAGAATAGACTCTTCATGGAACTCCTGAACATAGCACAGGCCTCACCTAATTCTCATTTTCCTTACTATGCAAGATGATGCTACATGCCGAAACATTGAATAAGGCCATTTTTGTGTTATTTGCAAGCAACTTTAGTGGATCAGTAAACAAATATACGTCACTCTTAAACATGATAAACTCCCTCTGAGAGGTTTGTAAGTAAACATACCAGTGACATCAACATAAGTTTGTAATATGTTTATGGAATTTGGGAATCCACACAGTGAAACTTTTGTTAATCTTATTTTGATTTAAAGTAAAACACTAAAAATCATGTCGTCACATTAAAACTCTCTTTAAGTTTCACAAACACACTTATAAAAGTAATTTTGGTACATGTTTCGTGAGGTACATTCCTCACATTGTCAACCAAAACGACGAGAGTTAAAGAGTTAAACTTAAAGAGAGTTTTAATGTGACGACATGATTTTTAGTGTTTTACTTTAAATCAAAATAAGATAAGTTTGTAAATTGATTTAATTAAAAATCAAATCTCTATTAATGATGTGAGATATATACGAATATAATACTTGAATTTTATGATGTTAATCTATGTTTCAAATGAAATAAAAATGTTTACACTTTTCTTTCAGGGCTCATGAGCATGAAATAACTGAGATGAATGGAATTACTGTTTCCAGTATTACTCTCTTGTATTTTGGGGTTACTGAATTAATTTAACTTCAATGAATATGTTATGTATTCAACATATGATTGATTACTCTTGAGGGAATATTATATAATATAAAATTTTATTAGGTTTCACAGTAAAAGACACCATATCAAAAAATAAAAAAAATGGGAAATTATGAAATCAAATATGCCGATTGTGATCAGAGATACATCAGGAAAATGAAGACAAATTTAGAAATTACAAGAAAAGAACACTTTATGAATATTCGTTTTAAGCAGCTCATTTTTGGACCAAAAAATCATGTAATTAGCCAGAGGCTAAGCTGCTGAAAGAACTTCACAGCCCAATGGAGCTATGCACTTGGGAAAAGATTTTCATCTTAAAAAATACAGAAAACTTAATGAATTTTGATGTTCCACCCATGGATGAACTCAGTAAGTTGTTACTAGAACTATCAAAGTCAGCCACAGGAGCACCTTAGGATCCAACTAATTCAAGTAGTCAGTCAACAGATGGTGATGAGAGAGCATGTCCTAGTGTTATGTAAGTGGAGTTAGTGTGAACATGTTGAATACATTAGTGTAGATATTACCACTCCATTGTCTACAGCTTCATTAGTACAATTTTTCTTGCTAAATCTATCTTTTTTCAAAGTTAGAGAGAGATAACATTGCAAATTTGTATTGTTGTAAAGGCTTTTAGTAATTTGAAAACTATTTTTCATTCCATTATGTTCTAGTTATAGGACCTTAATTTATTTTAACATTATTTAGAATTTACTTTTATTATATTTTTGGTAATGTTCCATCCATACTGTCCGTAATGACATCTTCACATTGCTGCTGTTACCATGTTAAAGCACATGTTATTTGGAAAGTTTGTTTTTCAGTTAATTAGTTTTGTGATATGTTTGAAAAGTGTTTAAGAAAACGAGTCTGTTAAAGTGGTTCAGTTATGATAATAACAATATTAATGAAGAAGCTAAACTGAAGAAGGTAAGTGAAGATGATACTGAATGGAATTGCCAATGGTGAGTGTAGAAACCAAGCCAGATAATGGTGTCAACGATAGTATAAGGGAATAAGAAATAAACCATACAGAAAATAAAAGGGACACTTCCAACCAAAACAAAACCTCACTTGAATATGATAATTCTGATTCATGGTCTCAAGATCAATATAAATTTTAAGAAAGCAGCTGATTGGCTAAAAGTAATTGCAAATTAGGCTGTGATGTTTGTGGTGATGTTAGTAAACATGCAATGGATTCAGTACTGGGAATTGGTGTTGTCACCAAAAGATTGGTTAGTGCCAGATTAGGTATTATGGATAAACTAGAAAAGTGCAGCAATACAGCATTAAAAAGAAAATAAATGAACACAAGAACTCAATTTCTCATTAAAAAAAAAAAAAAAATAGAATCTATTAAAATATGAGCTACAAAGATATTGGAATAGGGAGTAAAGAAGTGAATAAAGAAACAATGAGGGTTTTTTGAACTGCCTGCAGCCAAAAACAATAGACCTTTTCTACGAAATTACTGACAGCAACATTCAAACACATGAACCAAATAATTTAATACACATACTCTCCCAATATCATTCAGAGCTTGAAAATTCATTCAGAAATGCAATCTTACCATAGGTATATTTCTTAAGGGAGGGGGGAGATAAACTGAACATCATTCCAAAGTTACTCTTAGCGCCCTTTACTTATGACATCTTTCACTACTACAATCATGTCAGTGACCTTCCAAACAACTGGGGACTATTTCATTAAAGTATAAATTTACTTGGCTATAAATAACAAATGATTATGTTTCACAAAATTATTCTAAATTTTAGCAGTTATTTATGAAATCGCAAAGGTTTATATTTAGTGTAATTTTGTACATTTGTAATTTGTACTTTGAAATAGGTCCCTGCTGATATTCTTTACTTGCTTTCATCATTGATGGATTTCAATAAATAGGACATTCGTGCATAATAGTTACAAGAAGCTGTTGTTGGAGAGCCAAATCTCAGATTGTCATTGTTGGGAAAAATATTTTGGAAAAACCACTTTTTATTTGGAGGTGATCTGGAACTCTGATGTTATACATCTTGAATAACTTATTACTACTGAGTTCTCATAATGAATAAGTGACAATGCATTTTATATTGTTCAATTCTCTAAGGTATATATATATATATATATATATATATATATATTATACAAAAAGAGCGCTGGAAACACCATTTCTTGGATGGACTGCATTTTGTTCTGACACACACTTAATGGACATTCTGTACTATGTAATTGGAGCTATATACTTTACATAGTAAGACATTGTAGTACTAATCAAAATTTGATTTGACAGGCTTGACCATGGGCAGTCCTGTATCTCCTTTTCTGGCAATCTTTACATGAGTAATTTTGAAACACACATTACTTCAGCCTTTCCACACTTCTGTAGTGTTGGTACAGATATGTTGATGTTTTTGCCATAGTTAATGAAAAGTTAATTGAAGATGCACTAAAGATTTTGAATATTCAAGATAAAGATATAAAATTACCACATGAAATAGAAACAGACAATATGCTGCCATTTTTGGATATAAAAATTATAAAAAGTAAAGAAAACCTTAAATTTGGCATATATAGAAAGGACACACATGCAGATAATTATATCAAAGAAAATGGTTTTAATCCTATGGCTCACAAACATGCAATTTTTAATAGTCTGATATGCAGAATGATCAATTTGCCAATCAGTAAAGAAGAATATAACATGGAATATAAGAAAATTAAAGAAATAGCAATTTTAAATTGTTTTAATGAAGACTTAATAAGTAATAAGATTAAAAAATCCCAGAAGTAGAAAAGAATTGAAAATTGCACTACATTATCAACAGTTAAAGAAAAAATGTCCTTTAAAAAATTCACATATAACCCAACAATGATGTATAAATTTCAAAAAATATTTAAAGATGTTGATATAAAATTGGCTCCCACTAATAAATTTAGTCTAAACAACGTTTTGAAAGACAATACTACAGATAATACTCCATAGGAGAAAAAATCAGGAATTTACAAGATTTCATGTGCTGAATGTGACAAGATCTACATAGGAAAAACCAATAGGAATGTGGGGATACGTCTTAAAGAACATATGAGGAATTTAAAATATAAACAAATAGAAAAATCAGCGGTGGCATATCACTTTTGGACCGAAAATCATGAAGAAAAAAGTTGAATTATTGAGAGCTGTACAGGGACCAGTAGAATTGGATATTTGGGAAAAGATTTACATCTACAAACATAAGGATCATTTGATGAATTTTGACATTCCGAAAGAGGAAAATATAAATTTTAAGTTCATAAAAGTTTCACCAGAGCAGAACATTGCTTCTGATACTACGCAACAACAACCGTTCACACCAGTCGTCCACGGCCAAAGATGGAGATAACATTCTTTGAAACCGGTTCCGTATAATTTTAAGGTTAGTGAAGCATGAAGAGTGTTAAGACGACAGATTCAATTGTAGTACTATTTTGAAGAAATACATTTTAATACTATGCAGGGCATTACTGAAAGTAAGAAATCACATCAAACAAAATTTTGTCCACGGATGGACAAACTGCTTTTTGAAAAGATGCTCCTACGTTCAATTGATAACTTGAAAAAGGATCTTGCCATGAATTTAATTTTATTACAGTATACAGTAACATTTTTATACAGTTCTAGATTTATGCTTTATTCCAGTAACACTTATCATAAGAGTATAACAATAGGTTTATGTTTAATTATATATAATACTACTTTGTGCATAAATGACATGTTTGACTACAACAGAGTATTCTGTCTTAAGGAAATTAAGTTGACACAATTATGTATTAGTTAGAGGGAGACAGAGTAAACAAAGGAGGTTTAAATTTGCACTGGAATCTAATCATTTCTAATGCACCCAAATTTTAGAGCTAAAATTAAGTCAAAAAAGGTGCACATTAGATTTGCATAAAGTAGGTTATATGGAGTTGAGTAGATAATTATAATTTAAGTGGTGGCATTTTTCTTCCCTGGGATAAACTAAAGTGAAGTTTATAACTCTACAAGAATAGAGATCAACAAAGCGACAACTGAGTATTAAACATGAGTAAACTGCAATGCATGATAGGTCAACAGATTTCTAACCAATTGAGAGCAAAGCATGTATAACTTATTAGTATATATACATTTTTTTAATGTCCCTACCAACTCAAGAATATGTTTTAACTTAACAACATAATTATTACTAATAAAATGATTTTAAACATTTTCTATGGAATATGTGAAATTGTTATGATATCCTGTAAATATAAAAACTGATGAAAAATATCATAATATGCAAAAATATCTCTATAAAGATTTCATTTTTTGACTAGAAAAGCATTATTTAGTGCACATATTAAAATCTGCATTTTTCATAAAATAAAAAAAAAGTTAGTATATTCATATCATAGTCCTCATTTTCACCATAGAGCATTTACAGGAAATATTGCAATGCAAGCACGAGTGCTTTAAGTAAACTTTAATGCTTTTATTCTGCTTCAAAACACACCCATTATGCTCGCATGCTTCAGTGCATTTTTGCACATTAATGGCACTCAATAATACAAAGCTGAGCATAAAATTTGCAAATTTGAATATAATTAGGATATATAACAAAATTCTTACCAAATTATGATTTAATGTGCCTTATTTACTGAGTTAATTTAGAACTAGTTTAAATGAAATACAGATACTGAAATTATTTTATTTTTGTATGTGCATTTACTACTTTCTAAACTCCAACTACTTTCTAAAGATTTCCAACTCCAACTCAATTTTTATGATGGATTTATGAGATACCAGCAAAGTTTGTCAAGGATGGTCAATCAAGCTTCTGACCATACAAACTCACGGATTTCTTCAGTGCTTAGTCCATTAAGTTCCAAGCACTGCGCAGAAAATCTCCATTATGGTGTGCCATTCCTCCTTGTGAAGACAAACCAAACTTTCTTTACACTTTGTATTCAGGTTGCTCGATTGCAATTGGTTCTTTTAATGTTCCAGTTTTCAGCCTAGACCTCACGAGCTTGATGTTAGTATGAACTATTGGTTTAATATTTCCACTGTGGTTTTTGTAGTGTGGCATTTGGCTCCATCCTACAATGGAACTGCATATTCCAGAAAAAGATACATAATGTAATCTTTTAAGACATGCTCAATAGAAAGGAAGAATATTCTCTTAATACTGGGAATAGACTATTTTATAATAACCAACCAAAATATACTGCCAAACTTAGGTTTACAAACAAAAATAATATTAATTAAAATGTAAATTGGAACTTGCACAGTGAAGCTAATCATATAATTGATATCATTGTATGATATAATTGAACTATACACTCTTAATGCTTCACTTACTTGTTATAATGTATGGAACTGGTTTCAAGAACATTTAGTTCTCATCTTCAGCCAGGCTAAAGTCCAACTGTTGGATCATTTGATTTGTGGGAATGTGTATTCTGCTCTGGTGGCGGTGTGATAAACTTGTAGTTTATGTTTTCATCTCTGGCAGTGTCGAAGTTCATTAGACTGCCTTTATATTTGTAGATGTATATTTTCTTCCAGGTTGCTAGTTCCTTAGGTCCTTGTAATGATTTTAATAATTTTGCTTTATTCATTATGTCATGATTTTCTGTCCAAAAATGATATGCTACTGATGATTTCTCTATTTGCTTGTACTTTATATTCCTGAAATGTTCCTTTAACCATGTGCCTATGTTTCTCTTTGTTTTTCCAATGTAGATTTTTTCACATTCTGCACAATTTATTTTGTAAATACCTGCTTTTTCCTCTTGTGGAATACTGTCATTCACATTGTCTATTAGTAAGTTTTTTAACATTTAATCTATTAATCGGCGCCAACCTGATATTAAAATCTTTAAGAATATTCTGACATTTTTTATAGCCCATGGATGATATAATAGTTTTAGGAGATTCTTGAATTTCCTGAACCTGATGATTTTATTGACTGGTACAGGAAAGCACTCTTCTAGGCTCATCTCCAAATAGCAAATGAGGATGTTTTACCTGTTCAGTAAATTGTATGCAAAACCTTTATCTTTTAGTCTGCTATAGAATTTCATTTAATCCGGTATCTTTTTCTGTGAAAGCAGTGCTTTCGCAGGCTGTACATAAGCTTTTTACCTCTAATTGGTATTTCTTAGACATTTACTGATTGCCCTGTTACTATCCTTATTTTTTTGAGCTTGACAACTACAGTGTTTTCAATGGTTCTTATTCCAAAACCCAGTTTATCTCTAACTCACTGCCTTTCTATCTGCAGAGAAAAAATTTGTTGATTGAGCTGGTCTTTGAGCATCTTATAAATTTCTCTTGTACTTTTCTATTCATTTTTGGGACCTTTCAGTTAATTTGTAATTTCTTGGCTATGTAGAAAACAGTCTCACAACACCATTTTGTGGCAAAGCCTCACTCTATCAGTTTACATAATTGAAATGGTGCTACAAAAGAAATGCTTTCACCAATTTACATTTTACACAAAAAATACCAAATATTCCCAAACAACTTTGCAATCACACGAGTTCAAGTAGCTTTCTTTCTCATTGTAAATTTAATTCCTGAACTAGGCCTTGAAATCATGCACGATACTAGTTCTCACAATTTTTCACTTCATACAATCTTGCTCATTTTTTAAAACTTAATTATCAGTCATGCAAAAAGCCCATAGTACCTTTATTTACCACATGATAATTATTATTACTCATGAAAAAGATCTTGCCATGCAAAACTCAGTATTCAACCTATATAATTCGGAAGAAAATGCAGACTCTGGAACTGTATAAAAATGTTTCAGTCAAAATCAGTTTATGGAAAGATGAGGACTAAAGATTTAGAATGACATTTTTAATGGTTTTTCTTTGAACAGAATCAGGTTTTGAATGAGTAGTATGCCATTATTTAAGCAGAAAATATCTTTATTCTGGCTTTATTTGCCTACTTTAAATATGAACAACTATTTTATAACTAATTTGTTTCACTCCCACTTCTCTGATACTTTGAGATGAGAATAATGCTTCTCAAAAGTGTGTGGTTCACGAACTGGAGTGCGGATCTGTCGCCAGTTTTCATACCATGCCTGTCTCCTTCCAACAGCCTTCGAATGACCATATGACTGCTCCTGTTGAAATGCAAAGTTGCCATTAATTTGTTTTGTAAGATGCAATTTTTTTATGAAATTTTAATTTTTAATTAGAATGATTGGTATCTTCCATTACTTTTTGACACTTATGACTGCCTAAAGCTTCTGATTATGTTCAACAATGAAATCACTCTGTTCTAATTTTACATAATGGAAAATCACTTATGAGCTTAACTCGGTCCCAATACTGTGGTTGAGATAGTGATAGCCTTAAATGTTTGCCGAGTCAAGCACTGTCCCAACCATCCTGCCTTCCTGCTTCTGACCTTTGGTGCTACACTTACATGAATACTTCCAGTTCAAACTTAGCTCTCTGACTGCTAAGTGTTATATTAATGCATTCAAAAAGTATATAAATTGTACTTAGGGAGTGGTAATATATTCTATTTGAATGTATTAAATTGTTCACACTAACTCCACTTATTTATACAACATTAAGATATGTTAGGACCCAGTCACCACATTCAGTAGTCAATAGCTGATGATGGGAGCGACTGTCCCAGAAATATGGCCTAATGTTGTATAAGTGGAGTTAGCATGAACATATTTAATAAATTCTAACAGGATATTCAAAAAGTAAGAGAAACAATGCTGTAAATCAGTGCTCCTAGAGATGCCACTGAAATCTTGTATGATGCTATGGAGCAGCAATAGTTTCATTTATCTCATATACTGAAAGTCGCAGAGTAATCATAATTTTCAAATACAGCAACTGTTTTGGATTTGCAGTGAGTAGTACTGCCCTAAAAATGTTCAGTAGGTATTTGCAAAAGGAAATGGAACTCAGTGCTTTAGGGCATTCAAAAGTTTTTGCAATTTAAATCCTATCATTGCAAGATAGGTCAAGAAAGAGGGAACTGTGAACACAGATCACATACTGGTAGACCCACTTTACAATAAAGAATATTAATGCCGAGAGTGTAAGGGTTTTATTAGAAGCAAGACAGGTGCTGGAGAAATGTGGAAATGCGGTATTGCAGTATCAGCTGTTTGTAAAATTTTAATAAAGAAGCTGAAAATATGGAAAGTGTGTGCCCACTGGCCATGCACGATCTAACTGAAATTGGAAAGTGGCATGAATAGAGACAGTAAGACTGGTTTTGAAGCAAATGAACATGAAGGTGAAGGCTTTCTTTATAAGCACTTACAATTATGGCTTATTTTTGAAGATTATAAACATTTGCTCTAAGTGCTGATGAACATTTTGTCCATAGTGATATGAAGCTTGCTGGGAAATAGACGTCATCTCTGAGTAGCCCACAGTTGACTGGATTTCAAAACAAATTTGCTATAGTCAGTATTATGTAATTTTGAAGCAAATTCAAATATCTATTAGTGTTTAGCATTTCTCTAAAGAATAAAGGACCATGATGTAAGCACCAACAATACTAGCCCAATCATTACGTTGTTATGAATTTTGCATATGGTTTTCTTCCATTCATTATGGATTAACGTCTGACCAGTATTGGCAGATGTGTGTGTTGACAATTCCATTCAGGCAGAATATGACTTCACCTGAGAATACAATTTATCTACAAAACACTGCATGGTTGTTAATGTGCTCCATCATTCATTCACAAAACTATACTCTTCTATTGGGATCATCTTCTGAAATTTCCTGCAAAAGTTTAATTTTATAAGTATGTTGGATGGCACTTTTAAGCATATTCATCACAGAACTTTGCTTATATTTGATTCCAATAACAAATTTTGTAGTAGAAACTTGTGGATTTTCTTGTACCTGGAGGAGAATATCCAATGAGGTATTCTCATTAAGTGCATTTTTTGGGTGACCTGACCTTTACTCTTCCAGTTTGAGTTAATTTATTCATGATCCCTGTCACTGTTGTATGTGAAATTGAATTGCATATCATTAAATAAATTTGCTGCCTCTTGATGAGATCATTGCCTGTCTCCAGTCCAGCCATTTAAAATTACAATGCTCTCCTTTTTGCTCAACTTCAGATAGAATTATTTAACACACTATATGTCAGATGTAATCCCTTAAATAAGATGTTTCTTATCAATAAACATGATTCCATGGATATAAACAAAAGATAATATTTATATTATTACTGAGAAAACACAGTGCATAAAAGAAGTATTTTATTTGCTAGACTTCTTTGTTATCTTGATTTGGTAATAATAATAATCTTAATTTGTAACATTTAGAGTGGGTATTTTTTGAAAAGCTCTTAATGATCATTATTCAAAAATGTAAAACCATATTGATTATTCCATTTAAAATAAGAATATTGGAGTTTAAAATGATATACTATGGGTAACTTATTAACTTATTATATTGGACTTATTTCTGGTTAAACCAGGACTAGAAAAAAGTTGGTAATATCATTTTTGAGTTTTCAGTATACAGCTATCGGCACATAGCGAGATTCATGTCACTTTTTTTTTGAGTAGTGTTTAACGCCCGTTTTTACTACTGAGGCACCACAGGCGGTGGACACTGATGATACATGAAATGAAATGATAAATTGGGAAAGGATTTTTTTTTTTTAAGGAAGGAAGCGTTCCAGGCCTAAGTTTAGGTACCTCCCCGGCATTTGCCAGTTATGAAGACTGAGGAAAACCTGGAAAAAACCCCAGTCAGGGAGGACGGTCCTGGCGGGATTCGAACCGCAGACCTCCCGCTCACGAGTCCGTGCCTTAACGACCTCGGCCACCCGTGGCGGTCTTTCATGTCACTAAAAAGTTATTTCGTTGGTGCAGGACTTTTAACTAATCCTGTATACCAATTGCCTCTTCAGCTTTAAAAGAGACTGCCACCGGTGGCTGAGGTCGTTAAGGTGCAGACTCATGAGCGGGAGGTCTGGGGTTTGATTCCTACCAGGACTGTCCTCCCTGACTGAGGTTTTTTCCAGGTTTTCCTCAGTCCTCATAACTGGCAAATGCCAGGGAGGTCCCTAAACGTAGGCCTGGAACGCTTCCTTCCTTAAAAAAAAAAAAAATCCCAACATATCATGCATCATCAGTGTCCACTGTCTGTGGTGTCTCAGCAGTAAAAGCAGATGTTAAACACTACCCAAAGTTTTAAAAGAGGAGCATTAAAAGGAAACTGTGTAATACATGAGATCTAATTTCCACATACAAATTCAGGTATTATTAGAAAATTTCACACATACATACAAAATGTATTATTTTGACATGGATGTGAATTGAAATCCTTTATTTAAGTACTAGGTGAATACTGCTGATGAACCGAGGACTGGGTCTGATACAATCAAAGTAGAAACTTTGTATTTTATTTAATTATTTACAATTTAGATAATGGGTTAGTATACATTAAAAAGGAATGGACACAAAAGTACTTAATCTACCTTAACAATCTTCTAATAAGGTACAACAAATCTATTATCTAAACATTTCCAACAGCTCAAATGTCCAGCTCATTACTAGTTACCTCTAGAATCCACAGGATTAGAGATATCTCATCTTCAGATACACAATCATTGATACTGATATCCTACTTAATAATCTAGTCAAAATTTTCGCTTTTATACCATTTGACTCTTCTGGCAGTCCATGTTAACTCTCCATAGAAACTTTCCAAGATTATTTATTTGCCTCTTATCATTTAAGATCTTCCTTAATATCACCAATTTACTCTCCTTCAACCATTTATCTCCCAATAAGGTCACCCTCCAATCAATGGTTCCTTTGCAATCAAATAGGATATTATTCCTCTACACTCCTAGAACATAACCAGTCAATCCTTTCTCTTTCATTTTTATCATACACATTAATGTACATTTCTCTTTCAAAAATCAAGTTTTAATTCTCTGTAAACGTTTAAACAATCTTTTCTCTTGAATATTTTGAATATATAATTCTCTGTCATTAAGCTCTACCCTAGCTTTTACTCCTGAATCTTTCCTAACCATTTACTATTACTCAAATTTGCTTCTTGACTTTTTAGGCAAATCTCCAGTATACTGATAAAATGTACATTAGAAGACAAAGAATGAGATAGACTAAAAGTAATAGTACTAAGGTATCAGAATGGTCCAGTTAAAAATGAGGAATTCACAAACAAATACAATCAAGTATTTAACAACTTTGCAAACTCTATATAATTTGACAGACTGTAGAAAATTTAATGTAGAATTGGTATTAGTCCTTTGTCTTTCGAAACTGCATTATCTATTTTTTCATCCAAACTGTAACAAATGCATTTGTAAAAAGACAAATCACATTTGTAGTACTACTCCAAGAATGGAGAATAAAAAAAACATAAGCATGGTTTGTCTTTTTACAAATCCATTTGTTACAAATATGAGTACAAAATAGATTATGCCATTTCTAACTTTAATCTAATCTTTAGACTAAATTATATTTTAAAAATATTAATTCTACATAAAACAATAAATAAATAAATAAAAAGATGCACCCTTATGCACACACAATGTCTCTATTTTAGAATACCTAACCATTTTTAACGCTTAAAAAGTATAATTTGTTCACTTACTGGTGTGAGATATGGATGCCGCAAATAAAACATATTTTGTTCCTCAATTGCAAATGTCGCTTTCTCCTTACTCATTATTTCCGGTGTTACTTTTTTCACCTTTCGATATTTTCTGAAAACAAATAATAAAACAAGTGTATGATCAGTGATTTAGTTTTTTTGGGGGGAGGGGATGCAGAGGGATGGCATCTCCAGAATAAAGGCTCCCCTCCCCAAACACATTTTCTTATAATTTATGAAAATCATCTTACAGATCTAACAGACAGATGAGATGGCCTATTACAAGCAAGAGCCTTAACAGTTACCTCAGCTACTAAGTAAAGATTAGGCCCCCCCAAATGTTTTTTTCAATTAAAGCACCGGCCCCTAGTCTATTTAAATTCATGTAGTAAAATAAAATTCCACTCAAGATTTCCAAACATTTTCAAATTTGCACACAATACTCTTTAAAACAAGCAGACATTTTTTTGGCCAATTTTTTTTTTTGGAATTAGAAGCATTTGAAGTTAAATAAGCACACAAGCAGATTTTCAGAAAAAATACCTTCTCAAAACATAAAATTGTTTATATCTCAAGAACCTAAGAGATACCTCATTGGTTTTTTTCTTTTTATTCAATGGGCCATCCTTATTCTAAATTCAGTGACAAATTTCAAGCATCATTACAACTATATCATAACTGCCATAAAGTTTAACATTTTTCCAAAGTTTTAAGCATTATAAATTATTAGATTAAACTTTACATACTACTAGAATATTAGTGTACTATCATAAATTATCTTTTAGAAACAATGGGAGGATTTCCCTTTTGCAAGGAAAATTCACCAAATGTGTCATTATCTCATTGGTTACAAATAACATAGTACCTCAATTGGGAATCCTCATTCTTTCTAGTAAACTTTTTCAGGCAGGATAGTTCTAAAACAATAAAAAGTTTATAATTTTGTTCATATTCAATCACATTCAATCTGAGCCACAGGAAGAATGAGTGAATGGTGTTTAACACTCGTTTTTGCTACAGAGGCACCACAGGCAATGGATACTGATGATACACAAGATGAAATAATATATTGGGAAAGGATTTATTTTTAAGGAAGGATACGTTCCAGGCCTAAGTCTATGGTACCTCTCCGGCATTTGCTATTTATGAGGACTGAGGAAAACCTGGAAAAAACCTCAGTCAGGGAGGATGGTCCTGGCAGGATTCGAACCCCAGAATTACAACTCACGAGTCCGTTTTTTAACGATCTTCACTGTGGCAGTGTGCCACAGGAAGAGGAATCTACTTGTGAGATGTGTGAAACATTCTTGTTCTCTCATACTCCTCCTATTCCCTCTTCTCCTTTCAAGGATTAGATTATTTCACCTGTTCCAGTCTCTATTGTCAAATCACCCTTTATGGGTTCAACCCAAATCTCTCCCCCCAATTGGAAAAATAGAAATAAAACATTAATGTACATTCAGCATATTCTGAGAAAGTTCAATTGCTAACAATTATCCCATTTCAAATATCAAAAGCTTCTATATACACTATATGACTGTCCTGCAACTTCTATGTAGATGATTTAACAATGCAAGAAAAGTTGCAAAAAACAAAAGGCATATCTGATATCCCTGATCCATACAGCAGCCATTTTCTCAGTGAAGAAACAATCCTCAAAGTTAAAGATAATTATCTGTATGATGATTACAGATGCACACTGTCAAACCCCAACAAAAATGATGCGACTATTACAGAAAATGATAAAAAAAAGGTGAAGTGGTATTAATGAAAAGTGGCAAGGATATGTTTTATCAATGTTCAAAGAAAAACTAGGAAATGAAGATTGGCAGAACAAAATTTTATGAATTGCCAAAATGGATTATGGTTCAGCCAAAAGGAAAGTGTGCATTGGTATATTTTGTGCAAATTTTGAACCTTGTATCCTTGTCTTGAAAAATATTAAAAAAAGAATAGTTGTAGTCTTAAGTAACATTTATACAGAAGTCTTTTCCTTGATTGTGTGTTTTGAACCAAAAGATAAATGTATTTTTCAAGAGTATAATGTTCATCCTGACTATAAAGGTATTATATTTGAACAACCGAGTTTGAAAAATTATATTGATGCATTTAATGATTTGTGGGAAGGATATACTATAATCCTTAATCAGACAAAAGAATGCTGAAGTAATGAGAAATTCTTAGTATTTAGTATTGCATGTAAATTTTGCTGAGAATTGGACAGTTATTCTGATAGATAAAAATACAGTTTTATTATTGGCAAACTAGCAAGAGTCTATTTTTATTGCAATTGCGTATTATGGAGAAAATACAACCAGCTTTGCTGTTTTACGTATTGACAAGTCATATGATTCTGCATATGCATTATTAACAATTGATTGCATAATTTGCAGTTTAGCAAGTAAATTCAAAGTGCAAAATTTGAAGAAAATTGCAATTATTTCTGATGGTGCAGAATAGGTACAAGTGGCATGAAATGAAGTCATGTTCTTATCAGAAGAAATTAATTTTTTCCCACAACCAGTAATGGTTTGTGCCCGTGAAGGGTTTGGAGACCTTGTGAAATATTTTACAACTAAGTGAATAAATTGTACTTACGAAGCTGTAGACAATGGAGTGGTAATATATCCTAAATTAATGTATTCTACATGTTTGCACTAATTCCACTTAGATAACACTAGGACATGTTTCGGAAGCTGACCTAACAGTTGATGATGGAAGCAAGGCTTCAGAAACATGTCCTAGTGTTGTAAGTGGAGTTAGTGTGAATATGTTGAATACTTTTATGTATGATATTCTACAACTGTTCACAACCTTACTATTGACACTGTTCAATGCATTCTGTATGCATTAGAACTCATTCCATATATTCAAAAATATACAACTAGTATCAAACATGCTCATTAAAACAAAAGTCTCTGATTTCTACAAAATGAAATCTTCAGCATGGAATGATATTCCTGCTGTAAAAGGAATTGAAAAGACACATGCCTGGATCAATTGCACTAATGATGGAGTTTCCAAAAATATGTACACTTGCTGGACACCAGACCATTCCTGAGAGTTGATGGAGAAGGCCTAATCAAGACAGTGCACAACAAAATGTCAGAATAAGTGATTTGAATGCCAATGCCTTTATCACTTGTGTTATGGCAAGAACTGATCAGTCGCATATCTTTGAAGTTTCCCTGAACAAAATGAGATTGTCATGGATTTCACATTCCAAATGAACCATCACTAGGATACAAATTATCTGATGAATGATGGCAGTTTGAATGCAGATATGCTGTGCCTTTGACCAACATATTGCAAATAATAACCTGTATATGTAGAACAGAGTTTCAGGTTACAAAGAGCTGATACAAATGCTTTGGGAGGGGAATATCTTTGCAGTTACATTTTTTGTTCCAATAAAAAGAAAAATGCTGCAAAATCATATTAATGATTTGTAATTCTTATGACTGTAATAAGATAGTAACATCTTCTATGTTGGCTATGATTTACAAAAAATAACAAATATTTAGGTTGGCTATTTTGCATTTTTTAAGAAAGAAATAGTTTTTTAAAATCATTGAAACTTCAATATGTATGTATCCCACTTTCAAACTTACCTACTAATTGGCAAAAATGGAATTCCTAATAATTCATACACACATATACACTTACCTAAATCAAACCTCAAGTGAATCCTATAAACCAGAGGACCCAGTCGTTTATTACTTTTGTTATAGTCTCCACATACTCTCCTGTATTGTAACATACATTTAAAACTAGCTCACATACAAAGAAGGGAAGTTTGAAAATGGGATGCATATACTGAAGCTTCAATGAATATAACATACTCTGATTAATTAAAAATGTTTACATTACAGGCTGTTGTTGGTGACATCACTGCTCACACAAAGCTGAATGCCTCACAACAATTTAATGTCAAATATTTGATTCCAGATAAAGCTTATTGGCAAATACTACTTCTTTTAAGACACCTCATAGGAAAATGTAGAGAGAGATCTGGAAATTAGAAAAAAAAATTTCCTTCCACATTCTATTCCTGCATTTGTTGATATTTACTTTTAAATAACAAGTCCCAGAAATTTCCTATTTCAGAAAGATGTTCCTATAGTTGCATCTTTGTTAGGTAGGTTATATCTTATGCTGGCTGCAATTTTTAAGTATACAAGTAAGACAGAGGCATACTGTAAGCTGACTATATTTCACAGTTTAGCAGCAAAAAAATTTTTTTATTGTACAGCCTTAGTAAATGTTTTTGTAAAACATTCGAAACCACCCAATGGTAGGAAAAAGTGGCAAAACTTTGATGAAATTGATGCACAAGTAATCAGAAGAAGATGGAGCTGGTCGCAAGCTATTAACCCAATCACCCAACATTAAAATGCGATTTAGTTTATACAAGATTTTGATAGCAGAACGAAAAATTGGCAAATGGTGAGGATGGTGTAATGTCGGATATCTCTCAAATATATATATGTAAGGCAGTTTTGTTATAGCAAAGTTAGCAAATACCTAACCTTATGTAAGCAACCACTAGTTATTACGGGGATTCTCGTTAAACTAAAACTTAACCTAGGGATTAAATTTTAAATAAGGAAGTTCGTGTCCAACTTGATACACGTAATGTAAATAGATATATGAAAATAAACCAAGAATAATAAGTCGAAAACCAGCGAAAATTTCGTCCGCCTTGCCTTAAGTTCGTATGTTTCAGAATACCTCCCATTATCAAATTACCCCTAAAGTATTTTGTATTTACACACTGGCCATTGAAGAGAACAGAAATTAAGAATGTGTATTTAAATTACATCGGCAACATAACCATTACATTCCGTTCACATTCCTTCATACGGTAATTGATTACCATTTAATTCCTTGAGAATAGCACACTCCACTCATTTGTTTTATTTTGGAATTTGTAAAATTTCCTGAACAGGAAAAACATAATTAAAGGTGAACGAGATGGATATTTCTTACCCTGTATATTGGTACCAATAACGTTGTCTTATTGCAGCAAGAATGCTTGTAGGTTTCATCTTGGTTATTTAATTATGAATTAGCTGACTATATACATTTGCTATGCTAATGCATTTTCTTCACAATGTTTGACTCTGCCTTCTTTCTATTAAAAACTTTGCAAATTGAAATCACCTTCTATTTCTTTTTCAAACGCATGAATCGATGGTTCTGCAATTCTGCATGCGAGTATCGATATTTCAAATTCCATGGAGCAACAAGACAACCGAGACCGACTCTGCTACGATTATACCCAAAAGAAAAGAAGAAAAATGTCCGCCGTCGTCGCCCTATTACTGTCGCTGGCAAACACAAAACTTTTATGCAGTATTATGTTTACAATATGACATTATTGTTCATTAGAATATATTTTGATACTTTTTAACTATCTGAAATTTTTTATAAAACAACATTTTTCTATTACCATTTACTCTGTTGTTGTTGTTGTTGTTGTTGTTGTTGTTATTATTATTATTATTATTATTATTATTATTATTATTATTATTATTATTATTATTATTATTATTATTATTATTATTATTGAACTGCACTAATCGGTAATGGTCAATGGTTGTTAACCATTTTTTGTGCATGGATGATTTTATGTAAGGCGAATTCATATTACTGTATATTTCGTTTGCATATGAGAAACATTGTAAACAAGTAACATGTATAAATAAAAATAACTTAAGTATTGTTTATTAGTGAAACATGCATAAAAACTATTTTAAGCAAATTTATTGCAGTGAAAAATTAAGGGATTATTTAGACACAAATGCATTTATGTACAGTTTGACTTTTGTAAAGTCATTCTAATATAAATTGGTTAGTTTAATTATAATGCTCTCTACAAATATAGGAAACAATTTTAACCAAACAGTAGGTATGGCCAGGGTAGGAAAATTACGCTGGCATATTTTTAAAAGCCTTTGAACCTTCTAAGCAACTAATAAGTACAGTCATAATTGTGGAATTTTTATTCTGGGAGCCACAAGAATCAGAAAATAGCCAGAGAGTAAGATTCTTCTTTTCATTTCCTTTCATTACATCTTACTCTATAGAGAGTATGCAATCTCTCAGTGCTGATATAATTTCAAATCTCCACGCCCTGAATAAGTGTTGATACTGTTACTTTGGTTTCGCCCGCAATGTTACAGTTTTATATATGTTTCCCTTGCCATAATTACCATAATATATAATAATATTTTATAATGTATATATTTCACTTTATAATGCATATTTTTCGCTCATCATATGTTGTATAACTTATCACCTTTGTAAAATGGTAAATCTTTGTGCTTTGTCCGCAATAGCGTTGAAAATGCGTGGAACCATAAAACCTTGGAAGGACGAGATCTTTTGTATGTTAGGGTAAAGCGAGCCAGGGACATTGCCCATAGTGTTCTGGAACTTCAAATGAGATGTTTGTCAGGAGAAAACTACTGTCCCTTTAAATAGCGTATCGTATGATAGATTTTAAATTCCTGTAAACGAACGAATCAGATGAGTACTGGCAAATTTAAAAGAAGAATTTGAAATTTTAAGGGTAAAAGCAATGCTATTACGTGTTTCCCGTGGTTTGTTTGCTCGAACGATTCCTATTTTAATAAGATATATAAGGACAAGGTTGAAAGCTGTTTTTTTTTTTCATTCTATTTCATTCTATTCAATTCTCAATTCGATTCTCGTTTCTCTACACCGTTTTTCATTCGATTCTAGTCTCTCACATTCTATTAGTACCATTCTCGCACCACACATTCACGCAGCCAGAGTTCGAAAAAGCTTATGCCTGCATTGGAAGCATTGTTTAGTTTTTGGTCCAGTAAACATAATATGACGTTTCGTCGGGATAAACACTCCAATAGTCTAAACATCGTTCAATAAATGTACTAAAATGATTTGACTCAATCAACGGCAAAGCACTGATGTTTAAAATAAAGTGACGTGAAATAAATCATTCTTAAAAGTAACATCGAACCGCATGCTTATTTACAACGCCAAAATCTTTTTTTAGACCCGTTGATTTAGATAAGCTAAATTAGCGCAATTACCCTGAGCATTTGTTGTTTCTGGGGGGGGGGGGAACAACAAATAAACAACATTTACAAGCATTCAACACCAGCCGGTGATAACTACAACAGAGCCAGTTCATTAATACCGTTCCGGTCTCAAGAGACGTGTAATATGCTTCTCCTTCTGCTTTATTTTGTAAATATTTTAAAACTGTGCTTTTATACAAGCAGGTTTGTCTTGAATAAAACATTTCTCCGATTGCAAGTTTGGTAAAGGTACATTTTGCAGCCAGTCAAATCAAACTGACACGTATTAATTTTATTTTAATTTATAACACTGAAAAATAATGTTGTTCTTATTTTGTGCAACCCATAATCCATTCTTAGCAAAATTTTCAATTCAAGATCTTCAGCTGGCTTTAACTGTAGCAAAAGTCGCACACAAATCTGCTTACAAATTTCCTAAGCCCAAATTAATATATGTTAAAATACTTTTTAATACTTGGAATGAGAGCAACCCTACCTACTACATTAGTCGAGAAGTACAAAACCTTTATTTATTTATTTATTTCACTTTTAGCTCTAAATGAACATCACGATTGCTTAACTTTATTCCTGGATTACATGATGATCGGCATTTATGGCAGTGAAGGCTGAACTTGGGGGAAGGGAGGGGAATCTTAGCAAATGCAAAATATAAATAGTAAAATTTAATCAAAGAGAATTCAATCACACTGACCTATAAAAGCATGCGCTTAACTTTCGTTTGAATTGGGATTCCATGCATTACAACCACCTTATAAGCACACAAAGCAGAAGAAAGCATTTTTTTTTATCTTCGATCTACATAGCTACAAACTTTTCTCATAGATGGAACAATAACCTTTTCATGTAAATATAGTCCTGTTCAACTTTCACTTTTATCATAATATGTTATATGTAAAATTAACAAGATCACTTTATCACAATGATTCTGCGTTGCGTGTTCCTTTATTGTGTAAATATATTTATACTCTTCATCCCAATTTTTATTTGCGGATGAAATTACATATCTTTTATTTTTAATTCAAGTATTCTATTCTACTTTTTCTTCCACTGTTCACCCCCTAAACTGCTTTAGAATAGTCTATTATTTTACTGTGTGAATTCTCTAACAAAAAATGGATGTAATATTTACACTACAACTGCTAAGCATACAATAAAATGGTAGCTAACAAGAAAGGCAAATAACTACACGGGGGAAAAAGAGTAATTGTTTCCAAATCACTGATGATGCTTTCATTGCTTTCTATTTGTCAGTCTAAAATATATATATATTATTGCTCTCTCATAGCTGTCATTATTTGAATTTTGATCTGGATCCAACAATGAAATACTCACAATATTTTATTTGCTGTAATTAATTTACGGGATTGTAAGTACTCTCTTTTGACATTAATGTTGTACGCTGTGAAAGTAGAAAAACAAATTGGCAGTAATAAATGTTTGAACATGTTAATTTAGGCTAGAAGTAGTTAAGAATCGTGTAATCTCTAAGAATGGAGTTGTTGCGTTGGGAAAAACTCGCTATATTCAAGCAATTATTATAAAAGCAAATATCTGGTTCTCGCGCATTTTCTTTTTATCACCACGAGACTCTTATTAAATTGCCAGAATCCTTTTTAAAAAATAGCCCTTGTTGAGTTTTGTTAAAACGATCCTATATTGTTTCACGAACTGATGGCAGAAAAGAAAGAAATATGGGAGTACTTTAATTCAATCGATGTCATGACTCGAGAGAGTGGACAAACAGAGAATATATTATTATGTACACTCAATGACCCGATATGCAGTTTGTATATCATTTTCATTATATAGCTTGTAAAATAATATTACGAACCAGAGCTAAACTTGGCATATAAATAGTGTGGAGGAGATATGATTACAGTCATGGTTGGTCGAGTAAATTGATATTCAAATACGTGATGTAAAAACAGTTTTATACGTGATGTAATAAATTAACATTTAATTAATTATGACTTATAAAACATGCATTGCTTTATTATTTAAGTTCTATTAATGTATTGACATGCGAAATATTCGGTGCAAATTATGTTTTCCCATTATTTACAACTCCTCAGATCATTTATATATCATTTAAAATATGAAATGCCATTTTTTAGAAAAATAACTACTTATTAGTTATCACATAAACATATATTTATCTTAAAATATTATATACGTATTATGAGAAAGAAACTATTGTAGAAAAAGCTTTATTAATTAATTTACTATACTGCAGCAAATGATGTTTTCTGATTAATTCCTAATTATAATAAAAACAGCATGCTTTGTATACTTAACACAAATACTCAGTTTGATCGCTGCTTGAACTCAAAACAGCCTCTATTAGTGTTAATATGCCATAAAAACTCCAGTATTCTATGCTAAAAATTAACAAGCACATCACACACTACCAACAAAATATAGCCAATAACAATCACATTGGATCTTTTATGTAAGCAATTGCCAAGCATTTTTAAATAAACACTATATATATTAGAAAATACTATTTATTTATATTCACATAGAATTACATACAATACAAATTACAATTTCTATGTTTTTGATCATTAATAACATACTGTGCATGTCTTCCAGTATATATATTAGAATTCAATTGTGTGTGTGTGTAGTTTTCTTTAAACACGATTTTGTTTACTTGAATCTTCAAACTCAATTAAAAGCTGTCCAATATACCGCAACACAGCCATTCGTTGAGCTACCGAGGAACAATACTGGGGTTCAAAATATTTCTCAGAGACATCCAGGATCTGGAGGATCTTGGCCTGCACCCTCCACCATGCTGATGCAGCAGCACCACATTCTAAACGATAGAGTATGGTATCTTGAAGGCCGCAATTATCACAGTGTGGAGATATCTTCCTACCAATACGCTATAGACACTCTTATTAGCATTATGAACAAAAGATCACTATTCCAAAATGTTTTCTCCATTCTTGACTACAAAGCTGCAAATTGTTGGCAAAATATGCTGGGTTTTAAGATACCTCTTAGCAAAAAGCCGGAATGTTTTTGAGGTTTAAAACCCTTATCAAAAAGTTCACCAAATATTCACAGTTCTGCCGAAAACTGGCGAGATTTCCTGCATTCAGAGTCTCTCCTATGAATCCTTTCACTAGATCATGGAATTCTTCATTAAGATTCTGTCCTTGATATTCTAGATGAAGTATGTTTACTGCCAGGTTATACAAATTTAGAGATGTTTTCATTCGATTCTCCAGAGAATATAACTTGTCATTGTGACCATCAGGTCAGTGAAAGGACATTACATTATCCCACTGCATCAGTGACACTATATTACGACTTTTTAAAAAATATTTATGATGCGACTCACTGGATCTGAGAGCAATTGTTTAGTTCACATGTGAGAAAAAGTATTCTTAATATAAAAGTGATTTTACTGGCATTGAAAACTTGTTAGTTCACAATTGATTGTCACTTTACACACTACTATGACATTTTTTAGAGACACGAGCAACTCATTTAAAGAACCAGTGGATGTCCACGGCAAGGTCAACTTTAGAACCACTAACAAAAGTTGGTTCTGCTGACCTGACTTTTTTAATACTTTCAGGATTTGATTTGCTTCTGTTTATGGTTTGTTAATAGTAAGTCCTATACCAGCAGATTTATATTGTGTAGAATAATGCCTTAATTAATAAATGTTGCTGGTATTATTAAACACCATTTATTTCTTCTAATTCACATGCCTCATTTACAATTTCACACATGTTTTTCCGTCTCTAAGTTATCTTACAGTTAGAAAGCCTCCAAAAACATGTTTCTTAGTTTTCCAGTACCAGCATTAGCAATGTGATAATATTCTTTATATTAATGGTTTAATTATTGCATCCGTCTATCAGTAAAACTAAGTCAGGATCAACATGATTTTTTTTTTTTTTTTTTTAGATTTTTTCATACACTTTCCAAGTAGTATGTTAAAATATTTTTTCGTCTAGGATGTTGGTAGGAAGGGTGAAATTTCTACATTATGTCATTTATTTAAACGTTTGCTATTCACAACCCGAAATTAAACATTCCAAACAAAAGCCAACTTAGTAAATTCTTAATTTTTCTAAAGCACCGAACTTTTCAATGCAACTTGTTATTACGCATCCAGATGTAGAGCTGAAGATTCGTTTTGTACTGTAAGCTGACTTTCAATAGATTCTAAGTCAGTGAGGATACTGAACTACTGGTGCTGGTTTCTCGGTCCTCCTATTCCAAAGGTTTCGTGCTCCGCAATCTCTTTGAATGTAGAACGCGAACGTTCCGTAAACGTTGGTTCTTGAGTGTTTCTTCTACTACAGATTGCTTCAAAGATATCCTTTTATATATAAAAATAATGTAACACTATTAACAATGTAACTGAAATAACTTTATCTAGAAAAGCGGAAAGGTTACAGATTTGTAAATGCTATATTTCGAACTACTTGAGCTCTTGTCTCGCAAGAATATATACATAACTAAGCTAACAGAAATGGATTCACTGATTACAACAACCTAATAACCTAATTTTTGTTACGTTCTAGGGAAGCAGAATTTCGTAACACTGAGATCGTCACACAAATAGTGCAATATTTGGAATCGCTTGTGATCTTTATCAAACGCAGAAGACAGAAGACATCTATTACGATAAACAGATTATGAAGTTCCTATTTAATCAAATTCTTTTGTGCTAATATCATTGAATATGATAGGTAGGGATTACTGAACGTGAATACCGTAAACTTTTAATAACAGAACCGGAATTTTTCTTTTGAGAAGATAATCTATTGCGAAAAATTTCACATGGAATTTTTATCCAGCTGCTGTCCAACAAGCTAGAGTAGACATAGAATAGCTCCGGAAGCTGCATTTTCTACATGATCGCCTCCTTCACTGGTTTTTATGAACGGTTCTATTAAATATTCTGCTGTAGACAGTCTTTATAAGAATAATTTTTACAGAAGATGAGGGAAGATGTAGAAAACAATACGATAGAACTAACACCGTGTCTGAAGAAAATGCTAATATGGATAATCCGTGAATCCTCCTGCACATTCCAAGGATTCCTTAGCTCTGTTGCCGAAGAAGGCAAGAAATTGATTACAGTGCACAAGGTCTTCAATCAGACAGGGAAAATTGGTACCTAGATTGCAACATTTTTTTTATGGTTAAGCAGTACCTTAGTAGGTAATATGACCATTTGCAATGTTTGAGGATTACAATTATTGAACTTATCATTTAGGCGTTCTTTTTTCTATTCTCTGTATTATTGGAATTGGTTTTGTGATGATAAAATCTCTTATTATAATATTAATAATTCCAATATTATCTCTAGTGTAGCAGGACGAAAAATCTGACAGCCTCCCTTGTCTTGTGAACAATGTGCCTGCCTGTAAATCTGGAGGTCCCGGATTCGAATCGCGTAAGATTAATTGCCTGGGTATGGTTTCTTCCGGAATTTTTCTTTACCCCCAAAAGGTCAATGCCAGGCAACTTTATGCATTGTGGAACCCCGGGCTCATTTACGCACTCATCTCATCAATCATTCATCGTCTCTTTGGGCCTTCGTTCTTTTGAGGGAACGGAAAAAAAAACTACTTTAAGAATAGTGATTTACGAGGGTAGGTCCAAGTTTCCGGCCTCGCCGATAAGGATGGTGTCATACCTTATCTGTTAAATAAATATTTGCAGCTGTAACTTACGCTCCGCTGTGTTCAGTTGTTCAAATATAGTTGCATAAAGAAGGCTATGTGTAGAAGATTGTGACATGTTCAAATGGAGTATCGAGCTGTTATTAAGTTCTTCATGAAAGGACTTACTATAAATGAAATTGAATAGCGATTGGACGTGTAAATGGGGAAGCAACCCCTCATATTCTACCGTAAAAGAATGGGCTTAACTTTTTCGAATGGGTCGAGAAAGCATTGAAGACGAAGAGCGTGCAGGTCGGTCCTTGGAGGTGCTCACTCCTGAAAACATCGCTCTTGTGGAAGGAGAAATTATGGAAGACCGGCGGCTCAAAGTTACAAAAATAGCAACAAGGCTGGGCCTTTCTAAAACAACAGTCCTTCGAATTATTCATGAACTTTTAAACATGAATAAGGTTAGTGTAAAATGGGTGCCAAGGCTTCTTTCCTCAGTCCAAAGGCAGCAACAAGTCATTCGTTGTCTGGCATTTTTGGAGCTGTGCCGTGGCAACGAGAGAGAAGTTGTGCAAACCTTGTTACAGAAGATGAAACTATGGTCCTCTACTATGATCCCTTGTCCAAAAGAGAATTAATGGAGTAGCGTAAATCTGGCTAAGCACCGCCTCTAAAGGCCAAGGTCACTAGTCAACCAACAAGACAATTGCCACAATCTTTTGGGACTGTGAAGGAATACACTTCATTGACTTCAAGAAGAGGAACACCACAGTAAATGGGGAGTACTATGCTAGCCTACTGCACAGACTACGTGCTTCTATACATCAAAGAGAAAAGGCGAGGAAAGCTGAGTGGTGATGTGCGCCTTCTTCACGACAACCGCCTGTGCACTCAGCTCTTGTTGCAAAGGAAGCTGTGAAGAAATGTGGCTTCAAGGAGGTTAATGAATTTGCTGCTCTGATCTGGAAGCGTTCTATCGCTTGGATGTTAACTGAATCACAGGTTTCTTTGATAGAATTTGCCAGATATATCGGTGTAAGCTACACGTCGTTTAGATTACTACAGTATTTGCTCAGATCCTTCCCATAGCGTATAAATTTTCCTGTCTCTCATCTTCTGTATTACAGTTTCAACGTCATTAGTGTGTTTTTAAGCAAATGGCGTTCCTGTAGTTGGTTGTACAAGATATCAATATGTGGATGATATTAAAGAGTGAGAGCCAAAATTCAAACATTTGCTACTTTTATTTCAGACGCTAGCTCCTAGCTTGTGCGATCGAGTTACTTCGGGATGTGTTGTGCGCTGTCCTTTCAAACTGTCGGTCCTGGTGGTGTAGTGGTTACCACACTTGCCTCCTAAACTCAAGATCGCGGGTTCGAACTCGGCCAGGACCGATGGATTTTTTCGGGGCGTAAAAATCCCAAGTATGGCTTCCTTCGGAAGGGAAGTAAAGCCGTGGGTCCCGTATCGTACATTTACGGCACGAAAAAGAACCTCAAGCCTGAAAGAGAGGCCTCTGAGCAAAATTTGTCGGCCGTTTCACGCCCTGAGTTGAATGGGACGCTGATGACCTGAGCTAATAAAGAGCGTCCATAAATAAATCATTCAAATTTTTTTTTTCCTTTCAAACTATTCGATTAAATTGCCTAGATTTTCATATATACAACTTGCAATTCCATCCACTGTTAGAGGGGCGAGGATCATATCGGCCTATCGTTTCATTCAACATAACTGATCTTCGGAAGAATTGGAAAAGAATTTAATAGAGATCTGTGCGTAAACACTACACTTACTTTTCTTTGTTATTTAAGACAACTTTGAGCTGCAGAAAGATAGCCGCTCGTTACACTGGTGTCATCGTAACTTTGTGAAATTGCTTTATCAGGAAAGATAACATATAATAAAATTTGCTTAAGCAGACCTGCTAATAATTCGGCATTCAGATGAATTGTAAAACGCCCACAACCTTTCAATTGGATTACAATAAGGAGGGGGGAAAGAAAGAAAAAGGAAATAGAAAGAAAGAAAAAAGAAAGAAAGAAAGAAAGAAAGAAAGAAAGAAAGAAAGAAAGAAAGAAAGAAAGAAAGAAAGAAAGAAAGAAAGAAAGAAAGAAAGAAAGAAAGAAAGAAAGAAAAGACTAAATGTGCTACTGCTGCCACAGCCGCTGTTTCGTCCGCAAGTAGATACAAATTCACCATTAGACATTTCATTTTTTACTTTCTTATGATATACTTCTAACATCAAACTAGCAGTTTGTTTTAAACTTTGTAAGATGTTCGCTGAAAGACAGTAGTATTGGCAATTTGGTCTTTAAAGGCAATGTCTAATTCAGCACTGAAATGAACAAATCCCCTGAAAATCTTCGGTTTTAGTGAATCATTGCTCTTGTCATTTCCTCAAATCTCAAATTTTAGTCCATGATTTTGGATATTCCGTACCGATTTTTTTCTCAAATTATCTTTTCCGTGTATAGATTCCCTATACACATTGTCTAAATACAATCCAATGTCTTGAGTGCCCGAAATATTGAATTCCAGCTTTGAGGTAAATGGCTTTTGGAACTTTCATGTTCTTTTAGCTTTATTAGACAAAATGTCCGAAGTCCTCAACCTCCGTTTTAGTCCAGGCAGCTTCACCAGATTAATCTCCCAGAGAAAGCAGATAAATACATCACACTCGCGATGTGTTTTTATTATAAATCTCCGCAATGAACTTTCTCACAAGTTTTACTATTAGTTATCTTAAATATGCAGTATTTAGCACGTCTCCCTGGAACTCTCCATTTGCACTTTACTTTCTAACATCAGCAAGGAAAAAACCGCCACGGGTGTCCGAGGTCATTAAGGCGTGGACTCATGAGTGGAAGGTCCGGGGTTCGAATCCCACCATCCCTAACTGAGGTTTTTTCTAAGTTTTCATCAGTTCTCATAAATGACAAATGCCAGGAAATTACCCCAACCTTAGGCCTGGAATGCTTCCTTCCTTAAAAAACAACCCTTTCCTAATTTATCATTTCATTTCATGTATGATCAGAGTCCATCGTACCGCCACGGGTGGCCGAGGTCGTTAAGGCACGGACTCGTGAGCGGGAGGTCTGCGGTTCGAATCCCGCCAGGACCGTCCTCCCTGACTAGGGTTTTTTCCAGGTTTTCCTTAGTCTTCATAACTGGCAAATGCCGGGGAGGTACCTAAACTTAGGCCTGGAACGCTTCCTTCCTTAAAAAAAAAAAAAATATCCTTTCCCAATTTATCATTTCATCTCATGTATCATCAGTGTCCACCGCCTGTGGTGCCTCAGTAGTAAAAACGGGCGTTAAACACCACTCAAAAAAAAAAAAAAAAAGAGTCCATCGTCTATGGTGCCTCAGTAGTAAAACGGGCGTTAAACACCAGTGAAAAAATTGCATTCCATCATGAAATACAGGACTGTTGAACAGCAAATATACTGGCCATGGAGAATAAGTTGCTTTAGTACCTTAGAATGGGGGGGGGGGGGGGCAGAGAGAGAGCAAGAAAAATGACATTTTATGGAAACCGTCTGCCGAATTGATGCAGCTTTTTAACTTCGGTCGATGGGTTGACATGTTAAAGAGCCCGTTTCTTTGAAACAACATTTACAGTTATTGCAGTATGTGCAATTGGCAGCTTCATGTAGCAAAATATTGGCTGGCATCTTTCTTCACTACTATGCATGCACTGCAAAAATAGACAAGATTTCTTGTGACTCCAATGGAGTTAAACAGAACATTGTCTATTGTATAATACGATTTTTTTCCCTTCGTGGTCCTTACTCCGTGTGAGTAGAAAAACAATGGGGGTCAATATACACACATTTGGCTAGAGGAGGGCTGAAAACATGATTTTTTTACTATAACAATTACAATGGCAAAGTTATCTTACCTGCAGCGCCTATGAACAGCAACTAAACAATGCATCCCCCCGTTTCAATATGTGAATGAGACTCATCCAGATCAAAGGCACAGCAGTTTACACACGAGCTCTATAGTAACTTATTAGTTTGTAGTTACTTTTATACATATAAATATTTATTCATCATATAATACACACAAATGAATATTGCTTACAACTTTATAATTGGAATGTTTCTTATAAACTTTAAATGCTGTATTCATTTTACTCACTTCCGTGTAAGATACGCTTTTACCGACTATATTACAAGTATAACAAAAATATTTTTTTAAGTTAGCATGATATGCTTTTATGGCTGCTGTTACCTTTTTATTACAATGTTTGAAGTGAACACCATTTATTATTAAACAACGTGTCAGCCTGGTACTAAAATTGTCCAATATCTCTATTACAGATATTGGACAAATTAAATGCACCTCCGTTCTGACTCTCAGGCTCAATTCCAATTAATCGTTGGGTCTGCCGTGGTACAAGATAACACCATTGATTGTAACCTAAGAGTACTAAGGTCTGGCCATTTAGAGGGCCACTCGATGTATCCTTTTCTTCCAACCCATCTTCCAGAAAATGCCGTTTTTAAAAATTCTCCCACATCAGTTCCAAAATGTGCAACGACACCATCTTGTTAATATTAAAAATCGTTTATAGCAAGTTATCCACATCAGGAAACAAATCTTTGCAAGCACAGTGATATTGTTCTGTTATAGACACATTTTGGAAGTTAGATGTGCTTCGATGAAAAGTAGTGCGTTATTACAACTAAGCTGTTCTTACATTTATTTTCTATGGATATTGTTTTACTGTTGCATCACCAAATGTGAGTTGTTCGGTAACTAATATCGATAGTTATGCCTATTAACTGCGCTATTTAAACAAAAAGTGGCTTCATTTAAAACTTACAAATTCCGGATTTTGGTTTGTCAGCTCCAAAAATTATTTCTTTGGTCAACATAATTTTAATTTAATTACTGTAAAACTTATATTTTTACTGATGCCAATTTAATTGATTTTATTAAATTACAAACAAATACTTGACTGAAACTGTAATTCCCTTGTTGTTACCTCGTGACCGTGTGTGATTTTTTTTTTTTTTTACAGTAACATATTAAGGGCATTTTATCATTCAAAGCAAATTTTGGCCTCCCTAATTTTCTCTTACTCTTCGCGCTTCCCGTTTCATTTTAACTTCTTTAAAGATTTTTGACATTGGTCCATGTTATGCTTCTGTTTTGATTCACATGATTAAACAAATCACAGACCTCTTTCTGAGTTCTCACCCTATCACTATATCCAATCAAAATTAATACTTGTATACTTTTCCTTTCAAATCCAAATGGGGTCAATAGGGCGTAAAAATCTCAAGTGCAAGTCTTCCGGGAAGGATTTTAAGCCATGGATCCCGTGTCGCGGTTACGGTACGTTAAAGAACTCCATTCCTTAATAAAATAAAAAAAAAAATCCCTCGCTAAGTTTCATGCCCGATAAATACCTTAGTTCCCTTTCAAATAATTTAGGAAGCGATGGGTTTACCACTTGTCCCTTTATTTTCTTTTGGGAAATAAGTGTGCTTGAAATTCTCTTTAGTAATTCGAACCTTTCTAACAGGATGCGCGCATGTTCCGGAGAAAACGACGAGTACTAACATTCTTTTCCTTTCAGTTAGATTTACCATTATTATCAATATTCTGCACTAAAGATGACTGGTTTTGTTTTGGTAAACATTACTTACGGTCTCCTGCAATCTCTCAAACAATTAAATACTTCATTTAAATTACTTTCAACACGATGGTGCGCACCACAACATTACTACCGAACTGTACGTGCGTATCTTGATGACAATCTTCCAAGGCACTGGATAGGAAGAAGAGCTCCGATTGAGTTTCCACTGCGTTCTCCGAATCTAACTCCGTTGGACTTCTACCTATGGGGAACTCTTAGGGATGTTGTATAACGTAGAAAACCAGCTACACTGACAGCACTTCGGGAAGAAATTGAAACGGCATGTGCTGCAAACGCTGCTCAATCATTAGTTCAACGTACTGAGAAGTGTATCGACGCCGATGGTCGGCATTTTGAGCAGCTGTTGTAACTGTAAAAGTCTAAGATGATTAGTGCTCATCATTTTCTGTTTGTGTGAATTCAGCTTTGTTATGTTAACACAGTTTTTTCTTTGCGTGAAGTGTGTATACATTTTTGGCACCCTCTGTACACAATATTTATATTACTAATTACAATGCACAAAATGCAGTGATTAGGTTCGCAACATACGTATTATATTGTATTCATGTTTTAGTCGGGGTAGGCCGCAAGGACTGTTTTAGCTCGGAGAATAAAATATACCTAGGGTAACACGCCTGTGAAGAAATCTCCTTTGACATTGACACAATCTTTATTTTCGATTGTATTTTTTCCATTAAGGCGTCTCATTAGCTGGGATGGATGGATGGCTTGGGGCAGAGGAGGGCATTTTCGGTTCTGGAGTATTGCTCACGGCTGGTCCTCAATTGAGGCACCTCCGGGAGGAAGGTATGAGATGAGCGAGCACGGATGACCAGGATGTAAGGGCGGTGACTGCGCGGATGCATACGGACTCCCTAACATGTTACCAGATAAAACTATTAGATGTTGGTGAAGGCCCTCCCCCAACACTAAGAAAGTCCGTTTTCATTCCAGACGCTTGGGAAGAAAATTTTGCAAGGCGCAAGTCACCGTCACACCGCGCCAACCAACCTCGCACTGGCACTTTTGACCTTGCAACAGAATCAAAGGATTGAAATGACATGAAATGGGAGAGATGAAAATTCGTAGAAAATAAATATCCATTCCATCATTTGCCTAAGTGACCGGCCGGCTCAGGTCCTCTCGATTGCAAGGCTCAATTGTTAACGCTTGAACCGTCTGTAAACTGGATGGACTGAACTTATTTTGAAGACTTAGAATGCCATCCAAAGCACATATATACAGGAGGTTCCAAAAAGTAAACACACTTCAAGCAAAGAAAAAACTGTGTTAACATAACACAAATGAATTCACACAAACAGAAAATAATGAGTACTAATCATCTTACACTTTTATAGTTACAACAGTTGCTCAAAATGTCCACCATCGGCGTCGATACACTTCCGAGTACGTTGAACTACTGATTGAGCAACGTTTGCGAAAGTGTCCTCAGCGATTACAGCATGTGCCGTTTCAATTTCTACCCCAATTGTTGCCAATGTAGCTGCTTTTCTACGGTATACGGTACCATGAGTCTCAAATTGACTCGAATGCGTACAATTGTTACTCGCATTGGCGGTTCTGTTCTGTATATACGTCTCCAGTGCCTTTGAACTTGAACAACATTTTCGGTTTTCCAATATAACTTCAAAATTATTTTCCGCTGTTCAAACGGTAATCTTGGCTGCATTTTGTTGCAGCATCGCTAGCATAATGTAGTGTGAATCGTAACAGTTTACAGAACATCATAAGATAATCTTAGCTTCATTAGTTCATTGTTGATTTACGATAATCTTGACTTCATTTGTTCATTGTTGATTTATCTGTCACGTACCATTGCTATCATAATGTATGTGAGTCACACCTGTTTACAGAACATCATACTACACATTACTGTTGTTTTGCGGTCTAACTTTGAAATATATTGAATATATGTCTATTGTGAAAGTGTTTATACAGTTTTGCACCCTAGATATATTAAATATATTAGAACAGAACAAAAATGTTATTTTTATAGAGACAACCATTCCTTTTAAGGTAACCAGGAAGTGTAAATCTAGCAAATAATGCACCAATATACGTTTTACACTGTATCTCAGAAAGGTTTAAAGATATCAATATGAAAATTTTGTGAGACATTAAAAAAAAAAGTTAACCAAAGATGCTCTGTAACTTTTAATTCTCTAATTGCACATAAAAATTTGAACATTTTTTTAAACAAAAATAAAATCTTGTTAAAAACGAAAATATTGTCATATAATCGTGGAACATGAATAATTTTTTTTTTACATAAACTGCAGACAGCGTGCTATCCCGAGAACTAGAACGATATATCTATGCCAGTTGCTTGAAAAGAAATTATGTTAAATTAAAAAAAAAAAATAAATAATAAATAAAAAAAATAGAAATATTTTTCAGTTCTTATATTCTTAACAACTAATGGTGACATTTAAATACTTCTAGTTACCACACTCACATTTTCATACATTATGTATGTGCAAAATTGGTCCAATCCTGAGAAAAATGCCACTTTATGTCAATATTTTAAGCTATCGGGAAATAAGATTTATTTTTGTAAATTTTTTTACAAATATTTTTATGTGTATTAGAGAGTTGAAATTTACAGAGCATCTTTAGTTAAGTTTTCTTAATATCTTACACAATTTTCATGTTGATAGCTTTAAAAATGCATGACATACAATGCAAAATGTATACTGTTGCTTTATTTCATACATTTATCCTTATTGGCTATCTTAAGTACAAAATATTGCCAAAAACAATTTCTATTCTATGCTTAGGTAAAATGGGAATAAAATATTTCAGCCTAATGTTTTAATCTTTCGGAGTATTATAACTTATTGTAAACAATTCGACACGTTCATAGAAGTCGCGATTAAAACATAGAGAGTACAAGTTATAAATAATTATTGTTTTCGTGTCATCATCCTACAAACAGGACAGTGCGGTATTTTGCTGTAGAAAAGCAAACTTATTGCGGATATCCGAAGTAAGAAGAATTACAACAAACAAAAACATGCACGCTTCCTCGTTTTCATTAAGCGTAGCAGTGGCATGTCCGCCCCACCGACCATCCATGATGAACGCGTGTATTGTTTACACGAAGACTTTCTCGAAGAGATGATAGGTGGATTCGCGTACCATAGTAAATGGTACCAGCGTTCTTTGCAAGGAAAACTCTCTTTCATATCCTGCTTATATAAAGGCCTTGCTTCACATTTGCTGCATCCAGTCTTGCAGACTGGCGACCATAAGGTTCAGCTACTCCGCAATGAAGCTTCTAGTAAGTACATAGTTATTGCCGCCAGAGTCTCTTGCTCTGATGAACAAGTTATTGTACTACAGTAGATGTCTAAATTTAATCAGCAGTATCGAAAAAAAATTCTGTCTTCAAGATTAAGAATTGTATTTTAATATTATTTAATTAATAATAACTAAAGCATGTTAGTAAGCTCCATCGTTTTGAAAAAGTCGGGCACTTTTAATTTCAACATATCAAATGTCATCGCTTAACTACTGAGAAATATCTTTTAGTAATTATTTTAACGATCCTGCCTCTCCCCCCTTACTTATAATTGCTGTTAAATGCCCATAAGATAATAGTATCGCACATAAACAACTAATACGAATACATGGTAACACAATTGCTATGAAAACAAAAGAAAATTCAGTGCTGTTATAATTACTTATTGCAGTACAAATGAGACGTTTAATTAGAAACATTTAAAGCAATATTGCAATTCGACAATTACTTTATGGTAACAAAGCAGTATTTGTTGTTGATTTGGTTTATTTACGGACTCTCTTTAACATCTCAGGTCATCAGCGTCCCATTCAAATCAGGACGTGAAACGGCCGATAAATTTTGCTCAGAGGCCTCTTCTTTCAGGCTTGAGGTTCTTTTACATGCCGTAAATGTACATGTGACCCATGGCTTTACTTCCCTTCCGAAGGAAGCCATACTTAAGATTTTTCGGATTTCGATCCTGGTTGGGATTGAACCAGCGATCTTGGGTTTAGGAGGCAAGTATGATTACCACTAAACCACCAGGACCGACCCAGAGTAGTATAATTGGCAGTTTTTAAGGTAAAGATCTCATTATTTCTCGAGGTGGAACTGTTACATATTCACAAATATTCGAAATGTATTTTCTGTTATGCAAAATTTTGTCGTTGAACTTAATTTTAGCCTCTAACGAACAGAACGGGTATATATCCGTAGCAATGACATTCAAAATCCTTTTAGAGGTAATATTTTATTTGTGAAACATATACACGCAGTATTTAAATTTTAAAACTTTATATAAATAACGATCGTTCAAAAATCAGCATGCAATAAAAGCGCATTAAGCGCGTAGTAGATTCTCAAAAATTAAAAAACTCGCTTCGCTCGTAATTTCAATTTTATCGAATCTGTGTTGTTTAAAATAGTGTTTAACGCCCATGTTCACACCGCTGAGGCATCATAAGAGTCGAACATGGTGATAGAAGAGATGAAACGATATACTGGAAAAGAATTTTTATATTAAGCGTCCCAGACCTAAGTTTACACTGCCCCGGCATTTATGAGAAACGAGGAAAACCTTGAAAAAGTCTCAGTCAGGGAGGACGGTCTTGGCGGGAATCAAACTACAGACCTTTCGCTCATGCGTGAGTGGCTTTACGGCCTCGGTCTCAACCATAACGGTTGAATCTGTTACTATGCACTTACCACGCCTGTATCGCAATACACTAAATACTAAAAGAATATTGTAGTATCTTCAGAAACATCTAATGTGAAATATACATTAAGTATCATTAAAAGATAATATCATTCACAAATCACTTCTAATTATTATTATTATTATTATTATTATTATTATTATTATTCTTATCATCATCATTATTATTATTATTATTATTAGCGTCATCATCATTATTAGTACATATTTGAATTTTTGTTTGTTCTTATTAATGTTTCTGTGTTTGCCAGTTCATGATTCTGTTCATTTATACCTATTTTGTCCTTGATACTATGAATGCAACAATGATGTCTATTGTAGTGCGATCCACATTTTCGCACTAGTCCTTATTGTGTGCACAAATTAATACATATACATTTATAAACCAACTGCAGAAAGTCAATGAACGAATTGATTAATTAATGCACACGCTGTTTCCCATGCTTCTGCGTATGTAGAGTATGTTTACTGAAGCCAAGAGCTTCTATTTTGGCGTGCTACGGTGTGCCAAATTGTAATTAACGAGCGTGGCGTTCTGTAATAATTATTATATTCTCTCAGAGAAAGCCTGTACTTTCACCATTAAAACCGGCCTGGAACGCGCTAAAATAATTTCCGTCATCATCCATAGCTGCTCCGATTTCTCAGTCGATAAGAAGAATGTTGAATGAAGTTTTAATAAAATTCAGTGAACGTTATTTCTCATGCAATAGATGTAAACTACAAAAGACGAGAATATCCAACACTAGCATCAGTCAACATAGTTCCCCCGTCTCCGTACTGTGTTAATAGTTATGAGTCGTTAGTTAAACCCCTCAGAATATAAGATGGTTCAAATTTACAGTTCTTTCGCAAATTATGACTAAAGAAAAACAATTCTATATAAAGTGATAAGAACATTACACAAATAAGATCCGGTAGACGCTACTAGAAATTTATTTGAATTTTGTGATTTTTTTCTTTTTAAGGGCGAATGAACAAGTTTGTTCTGTAGAAAAGACTTTAACGCCACATATTACAGAGTATACAGCTGTCCATATGACCTCAGTGGTCGAACAGAGGGTAAAATGTTTTAAAATATATATACAAACGGTATGGTGTTTAAAAAAATAGGTCATTCAACTCAGTTCGCCTGTCATCTGCGTACAAGAATTTAGCATTTCATCTGCCAAACACTTAGAAGGATAACTGCTTATGTCATGCTATATAAACGTCTCTCGCCTTCGAGCACAATGACACTTTCACTCTAAAAGCTTACTTCACTGTATTGATGTGTGTATGCCTCGAGACTGTGTGTAACAAATGTACTTTAATATTCATTTAACAAGAGCTTATTTTATTCCACCTACATGAATTTTTTCTACGCAAAATAATGGAACTGAATAGATTACTAGAAGTTTTTCAATACTTTCTGAAGACAAATTGTGTACATTGTTCTATTAAAATATTGTATAGGTTGAAAATGATCTTTCAACGTCATTAAACGTAATTGGGTCCTGTTTATTCAAGATATTAATGAACAATATCGAAATATTTTCACCTATATTAAGGGGTCTTAGATAAATAATTTGAGACAGGGAGTCTACGCTCACAAACATAAAATATCGAAGTTATGGGCATATTGACAATTTGATGCTCAGAAATTCATACAAAAGCTAAATAACGTTAAATTTATATTAAAACCACGCTCCCCTAATAATAATCGTAATAAAATGGTTGTTAATAACCAAATGAAGAGTGTGTACATAATTTAGTGTTAAAGTAATCTTAACATTTCAGGGTGAACACATGGCTGATATAAATCCAGCTATTGGAAACAAAAGTGACGATTCTACTTTTTCCCTAATGCTGGGAATATCTGTTAATTATATCTTGCAATAGTTGTTTGTTATTAAGATATTGATTTGTTTTATTTACGGACGCTCTTTAACATCTCAGGTCATCAGCGTCCCATTCAAATCAGGGCGTGAAACGGCCGACAAATTTTGCTCAGAGGTTTCTGTTTTCAGGCTTGAGGTTCTTTTTCGTGCCGTATATGTACGACACGGGACCCACGGCTATATTTATTTGCCTTCCGAAGGAAGCCATACTTAGGATTTTTACGCCCGAAAAAGTCCATCGATCTTGGCCGGGATCGAACCCGCAATTTGGGTTTAGAAGGCAAGTTAGGTTACCACTAGTCCACCAGGACCGACTTGTTGTATAAGCATAAGTACAAGACAAAATAATTCAGCAAATAAATTACATTATGAACAAAGGTATTGTCTCCGTGGTCTAGTGGTAGCGTTTGTGACTACTAATCCATGGGTCCTGGGCTCCGAGTCCCAGTCAGGTTAAACTGTCTGAATAAGGTTTTTTCCGCGAAGTTTTTCCGTACCCTGAGAAGGTGAATGTCACATAGCTTTAAGGCGCCAAGAACTCCGAGTTCATTTGCGTCATTATTAATACATTTTATTTCATTTATAACTACAGACTTACGCCAACAGAATTCATGTCCAAACTACAGAGGTTGTGAGAAAACCAATGCAATCAAAGCAACTATAAATAAAACATAGAACGTTTTAAGAAAGGCAAAATGTTATAGTTTTTCTGAATTTGCACCTGATTTATATGCAAGAGGTTGTGCTGTAAGAGCTGCTGAAATTTACTGCAAAGAAAGATTCCCTCATAGAAGTCATCCACCTCATACTGCATTTCAAACGGTTGATAGGCGTTTGCATAAACTGGGCTGCTTTGAAGTGCAAGTAAAAGTAAAAGTGGTGGTGAAACCTTTGACCCTGGGTTACCTATCTCAATTTGTTTGTCTAACAATAAACCCCTCTGTATAGGATCCAAGTATTTGAGATGTTAATTAACATCCTGTATATAGAAAGAAAAAAAAAAGGTTCTGCATTTTGAACAAACAAATATCTACTATGATTATAATTATATATAAACTTATGATTGATTGAACGTTCTTTACTCCTAAATTCAAGTTAAAATTCTTATTTAATTTCCTTTTACTTCTTCTCCAAGTTTGCCTGTAACTGAAATTCAAGAGTAGGCTGTTCTAAGAACAAGTTCAAGAGGCTCTTGAATACAAAGAGCTTCTAGAGACTGATGACTTTAAAATATACGGTATCGCTTTCAGTAGCAAAATTAACTTCATATAAACATGCAGCATGAGAATATCGTAACTCATTTTTTATTATTGAAATTCATTGATAAAGAGACTACAAATAACTATGTACCTATGGCAAAGCAAATCCAAAAAGGTAATCCTTGTAGAACTGAACAGGAAGGAGTAAGTGCTTTAGAAATACGGTGCGTCTCAGTAAACCATTTATTTGCCACGCGCGCCGATCACGGGTCACGGCGGCCGGCCAAACGACGAATTCCGACTTTACCGAACCGTTCTCCTCGAGTTAATAACTTTTTTTTAATCGTTAGGAATTTATTGTAAATCCGAAAATTATGGGTATCAGTGAACAAAGCCCGCAATATTAAATACTTGTATAAACATTTGCACACAGATAATATTTTTATAACCAGTACTAACCTGTTTTCAAATTGTATTCTCTACCACCAGACATTTCTGACATCTACCATAAAATTACCAGTCAAATACAAAAGTTCTGCTTCCACAATTCTTCAAATTTCTGTTCTAACATTAATTTCAATTCATCTACCGAGGGTCCCAAAAATGTATACACACTTTCACAGTAGATATCTATTTAATATATTTCAAAGTTGAACCGAAAAACAACAGTAATGTGTAGTATGATGTTCTATAAACAGATGTAATTCACATACATTATGACACCATTGCCACGTGATAGGTAAATGAATAATGAACAAATGAACCCAAATTTATCGTAAATGAACAATAAACAAATGAACCCAAGATTATCGTATGATGTTCTGTAAACAGATGTGACTCATATTACGTTATGCTAGCGTTGCTACAACAAAATATAGTCAAGATTATCGTTTGAACAGCGGAAAGCAATTTTGAAGTGGTATTGGAAAACTGAGAATGTTGTTGAAGTTCAAAGGCAATGGAGACGCGTGTACAGAACAGAACCGCCGTTGGACTTCTACCTATGGGGAACTCTTAAGGGTGTTGTATACCGTAGAAAACCAGCTACACTGGCAGCACTTCGGGAAGAAATTGAAACGGCATGTACTGCAATCGCTGAGGAGACTTTCACAAACGTGACTCAATCAGTAGTTCAACGTACTTAGAAGTATATCGACGCCGATAGTGGGCATTTTGAGCAACTGTTGAAACTGTAAAAGTCTAATATGATTAGTGCTCATCATTTTCTGTTTGTGTCAATTCAGTTTTGTTATGTTAACATAGTTTTTTCTTTGCTTGATGTGTGTATACATTTTTTGGCACCCTCTGTATATCTAATGTAAAAGCTTTTTGTGGTTAATTTTTAGAGTTCGTTATAAATAATAGTCCCTCGAGATCAAATTTGGGGAAAATAAGAGCCGTATCTATCTAAAACTGATTTTGTCATCAAAAACCTCCCCCAAAGTACTCAAAGAGTAATGAGCAGTGTAAGGTTTAGCTGAATATTGTTGAAAATAGTCACGCTGTCTCTCATTATGGGATTGTTTTTTTTTTTTTTGATTTATTTATTTATGGACGCTCTTTAACAGGTCATCAGCGTCCCATTCAAATCAGGGCGTGAAACGGCCGACAAATTTTGCTCAGAGGCCTCTTTTTTCAGGCTTGAGGTTCTTTATCGTGCCGTAAATGTACGACACGGGACCCACGGCTTTACTTCCCTTCCGAAGGAAGTCATACTTAGGATTTTTGGTTCGAACCCGCAATCTTGGGTTTAGGAGACAAGTATGGTAACCACTACACCACCAGGACCGACACTCATTATGGGATAATTGGTTAAATAACCGTTGAGCACTTTGCATGAGATATTTTTCTAGATTTGAGTCACGTTTTGTTTTGTTTTGTTTTTTTGTTTTTTTTTGTAATTACAGCGCGCACACACCAAACTGTCCAAGATAGCTTTGTAAATTGATTGCGTATTTTCTGCGCTCCAGTGCCTATATATTTGCGATGAAGCATCATCATAGAAAATAATGCATTGTGAACAGAACTATTCTGCTATTTTGGGGGGGATTGAAATGTTTCAAAGATGTGAGAAGTGTATTGCAATAAAGGGTAACTATATTGGAAAATAAAATATAGTTTTCGTCTTTATCATACCTAGAAAATGGTTGGGCCGGAAACTTATGGATCTATCCTCGTAGTACTTACTCATTGCTTCCAATGTTTCAAGGATCTGTAGTAGTTTCATTTTCATCAGTCTAATAGGCTATGATTAAATGGTTACTTTTTCCTTTTTGGTTCTGAATTTAATAACCACTGCTTTCTGAATACATAATTCAGAAATATTTGCAGAAGCTGCGCTAAAACTAACCTTCCGCAGTGTCAATAATGAAAATTCAGTATACATTGCACGTTAGCCGTAATTAAGAATTTTTTCTGAGAGTTGATTCGTTTGTTGCAGGGTTAACTGCGGCACAGTGAAAAATTTCAAAGATTGGTTGACTCAGATTTTTTTTATGATAGAAGCCGTTGCGCTCCTTTGTTCTCCTTTGAGCTAATGTATCCAGTTCTTTATTTCACACTCCACTTCTTCCGAGTTTATTTGGCAGAACACGACAGCTTCATAACTTGAAATAGCCATCTATTAAAAAAATATTCTACTGAGCATTGTCAGCAAAGGAAAAGAAAATTGTGACTCACTGTGTGCGATTGCCTACTGGGTGAAAGTAATACAAAATTAATCCTTAATCCGATAATAACAGACAGCCAACTTTTACATTCGTGAGAAGAGATGTGTAGGAAAAGGAAGGGTATGCTTATGGTAGCAAAGGATATCTAGTACAATTTGCTCAGAGGTATTAAAATAATGCACAAGCTCAATATTTGCTGAAATATGTGGTAGTCTGTAGAAAATGAACTGTCAAATGTATATACAGTTTCGATAAATCCGAGCCCTATGAGTATTGCGACTAGAAGATTCACACTTGACGATTTTCCTTGGTTCCTGGCTAACCGACATTGCTACTACAGACTAAAATGAACACGTTTCTAATATTTTATAAGTGATATTTGCTCCTTTGCTTGCAGGTTGTAATTACAATCTTGAGCGTGGTAGGTCTTATCTCTGGCGAAAATGCCGAGGAAGATGTGAAGGCATTGGAGAGTGAAGTGGAAGAAAGGAACGTCAGTTTGGAATCCCAGCAGAAGGTACAAGAGAAGAGAGGGATATCCGATCTAGGGTACGGAAGTATCGACAGCCATCACGACGAGGGACTCCTGTCTGGCAGCAGTTACAGCGGTGGACATGGGGACAGTGGCGAGGTGAAATCCATAACCATCCACAAGAAAGTGACATTTCCAGTGGCCCATCCTTATACTGTGCATGTTCCGGTACCGTATGAGGTCAAGAAACCGGTACCTTATCCTGTAAAGATTCACATAGACCGTCCTTATCCCGTTCCAGTGGAAAAAGAGGTTCCCTATCCTGTAGAGAAAAAAGTACCCTATCCAGTGAAAATAGCCGTCCCTAGACCTGTGCCCGTTCATATACATGTAGAAAAGAAGGTGCCCTACCCTGTGGAGGTAAAGGTTCCCGTACCAAAACCCTACCCTGTCCATGTAGAAAAACCTTATCCCGTGTACATAGAGAAGAAAGTGCCCGTGCCTCAACCTTACCCCGTACATGTCAAGGTTCCTGTGCCTCAGCCTTACCACGTCCATATTAAGGTTCCTTACGAGGTTCCCGTTGACCGTCCCTACCCCGTGGAAGTGAAGGTACCAGTAGACAAACCATATCCTGTTCACATTCCGAAACCTTACCCTGTAACCGTCGAGAAACACGTGCCTTATGAGGTGGAGAAGAGGGTACCATATCCCGTGAAGGTGCCCGTGGACAGGCCGTACCCTGTGTCAGTACCAAAGCCTTATCCAGTGACAGTGGAGAAGAAAGTGCCCTACACCGTGGAAAAGCACGTTCCTTATGAGGTGGAGAAGAAAATACCAGTACCCATAAAGGTTCCCGTAGACAGGCCATACCCCGTGACGGTGCCGAAACCTTACCCGGTGACTGTGGAGAAGCATGTGCCTATAGAAGTGAAGAAACCGGTACCATACCCTGTGAAGGTACCTGTGGAGAAACCTGTACCCTACGAGGTGGAGAAGCCTGTGCCTTATCCTGTGAAGGTTCCAGTGCCTGTCCACATCGACAGTCACGACGAGCATGGCTACACTCATTATTAATCTCCCTCATTGTTGCACACATTTGTAAATAGCTATGTTACATTAAATTGCCGATTAACAAGAGGAAACTTTGTTTATGTGTGTGGTTTTTGTAACATTTTAATACCCTACTAATCTTCCTTTCAAACAGTCAAAATGAAGAATATTTTAATGTTTCATTATTTATATAGAGTTTTAGAAGGTAAAAGTGTTTTGACTGTAGAATGAGGCCATATATCGGCAAATAAACAAATAAATATGAAACACTTTCGAGAATAATTCGTTGAAAGTTGTGTCCCATCTGTTAGAACAGGAAGAACACATGGTTTAGTTCCCATTTTCGGCTGAAGGTCCACTTGTTCCAATATTCATTATAACACTCATGGTGGTACCACTAAATATACAATAATTGATCGGAAATGAGGTTTATTATGCGCTTTTTAGCATTCGTTTGTAGTGTCTCGTCTTGATGTTAATATAAAATGGAAAGGAAAACACCAGGAACTGCTAAGATGGTAGCATGAATATGCAGGCACTATTGAAAGAATCATACGCTTCTCTTCCCTCATATAAATGAAATTTAGATTTTGTTGAATGTTGCACTTTGGTGTTATGTTATATTAAAACTATTAGGAAGTACCGTTAACATAGACTTAAAGTATATTTGTAAGTTTTAGTGACTTACTGGGTTACGTAATTTTAAAAATAATAAACTAGCTTTCAAGTCATATTGCTTATTTCATAGGAACTTTAAGTTGTCTGTGGAGATTCTCGAATAATTTCTTACATTTATGAGGGGCGTTCAAATCTTTGCAGCTGCTTCCTCAAAATTCAAGTTATGAGTGATATTAAAGCACCTAACCTAACAACCCTTCACAATACTTTCCATCTCTCTTGACTCATAAAAGAGGATATTGTAATCACTTATGAAAGGCACTACGGTATTTCAACTGAGGTATTGTCAGCAGAGCTTCGGAGAGGTACTGAATTTGGTTAAAAGAATTTCCAGCGATATTTCACTTAATGAAATAACCGGAAGTTCATGATTGAAGTTCAGTGCTGTAGGATGGATGCTTGGACACTTGGAACTTCCCGCCTCCAGTTTACCCAAATTTGTAGCTCTTCTATGAGCATTGTGTGCGAAAGCAGCAGCCTTGAAGTTCCTATTGTGGACGTCACCGCCTCAGTTCCTCAAATAAAGTACAGCACATAATGCCATAATATGCTTCATTGCTATTATTTCTGGCAAACAGTCAGTCATTAACTGTCCTCCATGGTTGAATATCGTAATATTGTCCCAAAACAACTAGTGTTGTATTATTTTCAGTCAACCACACCCAGATGCGAGTTTTGTTTGGATATAATAATAATAATAATAATAATAATAATAATAATAATAATAATAATAATAATAATAATAACAACAACAACAACAACAAACCAACTTCCGTTGCCAGCGTAGTCTGTCTACTGTTAAGGGTCGTTTGATGGAAACAGTCCGGGCAATTTCATCGTACATTCCTTTATCCTCTTAGGGAATGTGGGATCCATTTTGCACATATTTTATTGCATCTTGGATGTTGGTGGAGTATAATTTTAATGCTGCCGACACTGATACCAACTCCCATATTTAGAATTACAATAGTGATAAGACGATTGCTCCACTAAATATCTCACGGTGAATTGCTCTCTCGCTCGCAGCTTTTCGAGGTCGACGAGGAGGAGGGTGTTCTTTCAGTTTCTTAACTTTCTTCATGAACGAATCCATTCACCAAGATATCATGATTTATCTTTATGATTTATAAGTGCTCGTTATTTTTATTGTTCTTTCACCTGACTTATAGCATGTGAAAATGAAGAATCTAATGGTTTCTCTAGAAATATCCATGTTTTAATCAGCTATTGGCACACAGCTGAAAGCAACAGACTCTTCTACTAAGACTTGCTGTAAGTTCATTGTTACCAGCTGTTTTAGTTACACGTTTATACTCACTATTGACTAGCAATGCATAAGCCGATTGTGAAAACTTTTGGAATGTCTACAATAAATCATGTTTCAAAGTAAGTTTGTACATCTGAGACATTTTAGAGTAAAACTACGTAAAATGAAATATATACACCAAGAAACCTACAACCTGAAAAGTTTTAGGATGGCATTTGTAACTACAGTTCCTGTCCATATTATTAGATGCACATAATATTTTAAAATTCATTTATTATATTTATTACATGCCCCACCTATCATTGTAATCCTTCTCTGAACATTGGAGACACATTGTTGTCTACAATAATCTTTATTATGGATTTTCACTCTTGTAAGAGTCCACATTGTTGGAAAACAAACATCAGTTACTATAATACTAAACACTAGAACACATATTTGAGGCCTATGCTATTGAAATTTAAATTGTCAATTCATTTATGGTCATTATTTACAAGAATAACTGTGATTTGACATCTTGAAAGAATGCAGAAATGAAAGCAGTGGTTAATACTAAAGTTTCCCCCCCCCCCCAAATACAGAGATTCCAGGAGGATTGGAGCTATCTGAAGCATTTGTAAGGCGAATTAAGAAGAAAATTAAATTGAATGTGGAGAAATAAAGGAGGAGTAGATGTGACCGAAAACTCATTTTCCCCAAGAGTAGAGCGTTGCTTGAAAAAGATTTGTGAAGGAAACAGATTTTCTAGCGCAAAACAAATTACATTTGATCTTGAAGACATCGGCAACACAGCATCTGGCAGAAATGTGAGGCTTAGGTTTTCAGAAATGAATTTAAAGCATGCAAGCTCAAATTAACCACCGCTATAACTGCAAAATGCATCATTCGGGCAAAGGCTTGGACTTCTGGCAATCGATAAATATGTAAATCTTAATTTTAAAATTAATTTTGTGAGTTAAAAATCCACATTTAAACGAAATTATTATTGGACTTTTCCATTATTTAAGGCTTGTTTTAGTAATGAAAGCACTTTTGAAACAAGGCTCACTTTGTGCGAAGCGTCCTGATGAAAAGTATAAGTCAGATTATGTTGGTCAGACTGTAAAACATGGCCCTGGACATCTTATCTTATTCAAGGGATAATGCGCCAAGACCAGTACAGAGCCGGGTGCTGCCTCAAATTAAGAGAACGGTTCCCAAATTTTTATGCAGTCAAATGCCATACTGCAAAAACTGTGATAGTTTTTATGCAAGTAAAGAATATCCCTTTGTTACCCTGACCGGGTAATTCAACAGAGAGTTTGGCAGTTGGTGAAGAAGGAAGCGATTACCACGAAAACTCCGCTTATTGAGAAGACACTCAAGTGTAATATCATCACTAACAGATGCAAAAGACAACACAATCATGCATTAACAGTATGTCAAGATAAATCAAAACCTTAATAGCTGCCAAAGGGTGCATTTACTAAATTGTGTATACTAAACAATAATTAATATATACATCCGTATTATTGCCACAAGTGTGTAAGTATGTTGTTTTTTAAATTCTTTATAAATATTTAAAGAAATGTAGTTCTTCATTGTAGGTTAGTTAAAATAAAATAAGTGCTAATTTTTGCCCTCAGAATCTCGTATTGTATTTAAAATTCAAGGTGAATCTAATAATTTGGCCAGGGCCTGAATATTTCAGTTTATTCGTTCTATCGAGATACCTCTGTATTGACAATGACTCGATATTAAACTCATTTCAACTTAATAATCCTACTTTTAGTTTTTCATGGTAAATTTAGGCTGAGGCCTTTAAGCTTTATATGTAATTTATTGATGTAGGTCTCATTCAGCAGATAGATCATTTCTCTGCACGAAAAAGAGCTCAAGCCTGAAAGAGGAGGCATCTGAGCAAAATATACCAGCCATTTCACGTCCTGCATTGAAAGGGACGCTGATGAGATGTAAAGAGCGTCCGTAAGAAAACAACTCAACTAACAATTGGCAGGGGACCTCATAATGAGCAAGCAGCTCTAAACAAATTATGGTTCTCTTATCCTTATGATCGCTAGACAGTTAGGCTTCGAACAACCTATTTAACTCAAATGTTTGAACATATTAACTGGCGGGTAATTGTGCTGTTACTTCCGACATTGCTGTCATGTCGAAGAGAGAATTTTTTATTGTTAGCTATTCGCCGAATTCATAATAAGGATATATCAGAACGCTCCATCGTTGCAATTGTGTCTGCAGTGTACAGTCGCCAAATGTGGATGATCAGTGAGACTATCTGGACCATTTTCTGATGTCGTTATTCATGGCATTTCTCCATATGGATGTCCTAAAAATCTTCGATTGTTAGTGATGGTCTCATTTCTGACCTAAAGGACAGCAATTACTGCTCATATTATTTAGAAACTCTTAAGGAAGAAGATGAAATACTTGAGATTATGTACAAAGATTAAAATATATTAGATATAAAATGTTATATTTTTTCCAAAATAAACTGGTAATAGAAAAAAATCCATTGCATTACTTATTGAATTGTCTTATAATAAAACGAATGCAATTAACACAGCTCACCAAGAGTATTAAAACAAAGTGTTAACAACAGGTGTTGTTGTTAGAGTTGTACAAATGAGATTAGATCAATTTTCTGTTAGTGGAGCATACTGATGAGGAAAATATTCTGACTAAAAAGAAGTTCATAAGGGGGAAAAACCCCAGTTTTAGCAGTAAAGTCTTTGGAGTTGTCAAAAGAAACATTTTTATTCCCAATGAGAATTTCATTCATGATTCTTTAATGTGACTTTGATATTCACTAGTTCCCTTTAAGCTGCTTGTTCTTTGAGTGTAGAAAGTCCACTAGTTTTAACCTATGTACCTCTAGATTCTTTAAATTTACTACTGCCCATAGAATTCCCAGGTGTGATTAAATCTTTAACGGAACAGGCCCTCTACTTCTCGTATTCATTGTCTATTTTAAGAGGACAAACTATTTAATGTTCGAGATTAAAGTTAGGATACCCCTCACCAACGCAATGCTAAACGTTAGTCGAACACTCACCACGATACATCACTTCAGGATTAGAAATTTCATAGGCAAAACATGTGAGGCATGGCCTGTAACAAAATTAACTCGGTCGCGCGGTGTGGTATTTGATGGAATAAGATGAACTACTTTTCATATGTCTCAACTATACAATAGTTATTCATTTGTTCCGGTGCCTTTAAGTCAATTTCTTTATAATCATGTTCCTGATTCCAAATTTTAAATAATTACATTAGTGATATTTCGACCAGTGTACGTTCATGTATGAAAATTCACAGTTTCTTTGTCTTCCCAATTTATCTTTCTGGGAGATTATTGACAGTTCTCCAGTTTCCCTATATGAACATGCAGTTTTAGCTTCCTGAATAACAAATGGCGATGTGGGGAAGTGTTCAGTATTTGCCGCCTAATCATTACCGCTTGTGAAACTATACAGTTGGAGAATGCTGTTTTTGCACATGAAATAGCGCTATGTTGATTCGGTAACTAAGGTGAAGGAAACTATCAACTCAACAGTTTTATCCATTAATTAACATATAAAATTATTATATAGAGCCATATGAAATATCCTAATAACAGGATATTTCACTAAATACGTGGGCGGAATGATAAGTGGCAAAAAGCATACTAAATAAACGTTTTTTGCAATGTATCGAGGGATGCCAGAAATGTATACACACTTTCACAGTAGATATATATTTAATATATTTCATTGTTGGACCGAAAAATAACAGCAATTTTTTTTAATGATGTTTAACGCCCGTTTTTACCACTGAGACACCACAGGCGGTGAACACTGGTGATACATGAAATGAAATGATGTATTCGGAAAGGGTTTTTTAAGGAAGGAAACGTTCCAGGCCTAAGTTTAGGGTACCTCCCCGGCATTTGCCAGTTATGAGAACTGAGGAAAACCTGGAAAAATACCTCAGTCAGGGAGGACGATCCTGGCGGGATTCGAAACTCAGACCTCCTGCTCACGAGTCCGCGCCTTAACGACCTCGGCCACCCGTGGCGGTGACAGTAATGTGTAGTATGATGTTCTGTAAACAGATGTGATTCACATACATTATGATAGCGTTGCTTACCTGATAGGTAAATCAACAATAAACAAATGAAGCCACGATTATTGTAAATCAACAATGAACAAATTAAGCCAAGATTATCGTATGATAATGCCACTTAATAACAGCCTATTTTACCCTTTTCCAAATAGCCAATCATGACGATACCCTGTGGGTACCCACTCCAAAAAAGTTACCAATACTTTTCCCGCCGACAAAAGGGTATTGGCTTTTTTTTTTTTTTTCGGTGCGCCAAACAAATAATTTGACTACCATTTTGTCTCGGGGGTGCAGTGAAGGTTCCAAGTTTGGTCTTCAGTCACAAAACAAAGCCAGAAAACATCGGATTTTGCTGCAAATAAGATTTTGAAATGCCCTTCTTCGAGCGTTTTTGGTCTGGAGTCAAGAAACATGGCACCCATCGCGCACTCGGCTTCTTCATATGCAGAACTTCAAGCAGCATATTACGAGGGTAGGTGCATAAGTTTTCGACCTCGCCGATAAGACTTATTGCCTTCACAAAACCCTTATCTGATGTTATACCTTATCTGTTAAGTACATAATTGCAACTGTAACTTCCGCTCCGCTATGTTCAGTTGTTCAGATATAGTTGTATAAAGAAGGCTATGTGTAGAAGATTGTGACATGTTCAAAATAGTATTTCGAGCCGTTATTAAGTTCTTCACAAAAGAACTACTTAGTTCAAATGAAATTAAACAGCGATTGGACGGTGTATATGGGGAAGCAACCCCCTCATATTCTACGGCAAAAGAATGGGTCAAACTTTTTCGAATGAGTCGAGAAAGTATTGAAGACGAAGAGTGTGCAGGTCGGCCCTTGGAGGTGCTCACTACTGAAAACATCGCTCGCTCTTGTGGAAGGAGAAATTATGGAAGACCGGCGGCTCAAAGCTACACAAATAGCAGCAAGGTTGGGTCTTTCTAAAACAACAGTCCTTCGAATTATTCATGAACATTTAAACATGAATAAGGTTAGTGCAAGTTGGTGACTAGACTTCTTTCCTCAGTCCATAAGCGGCAACGAGTAATTTGTTCTCAGGCATTTTTGGATCTCTGCCGTGGCAACGAGACAGAAGTTGTCCAAACCTTTGTTACAGGATATAAAACTATGGTTCTCTACTATGATCCCTTGTCCAAAAGAGAATCAATGGAGTGGCGTAAACCTGGCGAAGCACCGCCTCTAAAGGCCAAGGTCACTCAGTCAACCAAGAAGATCATGGCCACAATCTTTTGGGACTGTGAAGGAATACTCTTCATTGACTTCAAGGAGAGGAACACCACAGTAAATGGGGAGTACTATGCTGGCCTACTGCACAGACTACGTGCTTCCATCAAAGTTAAAAGGTGAGGAAAGCTGAGTGGTGGGTGTGCGCCTTCTTCACGACAGCGCACCTATGCACTCAGCTCTAGTTGTAAAGGAAGCGGTGAAGAAATGTGGCTTTAAGAAGATCGACAATCCACCCTACAGCCCAGATCTAGCTCCCGGTGACTCTTATTGAAACTATATTGAAAAGTGAAATATAGTTTTTATCTTTATTATGCCTAGAAAATGCTTAGGCCGGAAACTTGTGGACCTACCCTCATATCAAGTTGAATAGGGAGGTGTTTGGTATCGCGCCGAACAATGATGTTAGTACATTCTATCTTGGAGAACGTGTGTTTGCATTGTGCGGCCGTCTGGGGAGGGATGATCCGTGAGGCTTCCTCGACTCCTCTCCGATGATACAAGATTTTTTGCCGAACTATTGACTGTGCTTTTTATCTATCGCCATTTCTCCATATACATTTCTTAAACGCTTCTGAAAGTCCATGGTCTCATTTTCCACAAAATATTACTGTTGAAAGCTAATTCATCACTGCCATCAAGTGAAAAACAACAAAATAAAAACGAATCTCAACGGGACAGCGTGCGAATGTTAAAATATAGTACTCATAAAATACTGCACTACTTACTGAGTGACTCTCCTAGGTGGAAGAGGACTCAATTATTGAAACGATTACTAGCAGGAAAGAGGACACAATTGATATGCTGATATTTAAGACATGAGAGAGGGAAAAAGGATAAAACATTTAAATGATACAGAAGCGCGCCGAATAGTAGTAACCTATGTACAATAAATAATACAAGAAATATCTTCAGAATTATTGTCTGAAATGAAAGCGACAAACACAAGTTATCAAGTTTTTTAAATTAGTGTACAGGAAATATAAAACATTATTGTTCAAATTGATAGTGTAATCATTGAATAATAATTGAAAATGTCTGGATAAAGTACTGATATTAAAAATAGTAAGTATGTTATAAGCCTGTTTAGAAAAAAAAACAATATTTCTTTTGAATACAAAACATTTTAATTAACCTGATCGAAGGCTCAGCATTTTAATTAGCCAGCATACGGCAGCCTTACATAGTCGGTCCAGGTGGTGAAGTGGTAACCATACTTGCCTTCCAAACCCAAGATCGCAGGTTCAAACCCGGCCAGGATCGATGGATTTTTTCGGCAGTAAAAATCCTCAGTGGGTTCCTTTGAAAGGGAAGTAAAGCCGTGGGTTCCGTGTCGTACGTTTACGGCACGATAAAGAACCTCAAGTCTGAGAGAAGAGACCTGTGAGCAAAAGTTGTCGGCCGTTTCACGCCCTGAATAGAATGGGACGCTGATACCTGTGATGTTAAAGAGCATTCTTAAATAAACAAATAAAAAAAAAAAGCCATTGCGGTTTTTTGGGGAGGGGTCAATGGTGAGCCCAAGTTCGATTTTCTTCTGAAGTATCTCCTCAACGTGAAAAGGAGCGTGCTAGATAACTTAAAAGTGTCAAAGGACACTGTGCTCATTTTACGACAAATGACTAAAATTAAAAAAATCAGTAGTTTAAAATTGATCTAAACATAACCGGGGTAGCTATTTGGAAAAGTTATATTGAGTTTAAGGTCATGTACACAATTGGATCGAAATATTAGAAAAGAGCCCTCCATTTGAAGAAGAAGAAGAAGAAGAAGAAGAGGGGGAGGGGGGAGGGGGAGGAGGAGGAGGAGAGGAAGACGAAGAAGAAGAAGAAGAAGAAGAAGAAGAAGAAGAAGAAGAAGAAGAAGAAGAAGAAGAAGAAGAAGAAGAAGAAAGGTATTTGTTCTGTTTCATCTGGATAATAATGCTGACATAAAGGTTGCAATTTTGGCCAAGTGTTTAAAGTTAATTTCTATTTTGTATATGACAAGGGTTCACTTTGGAATATTATCAAGTGATAGTCTCATGGGCCATGTTTTGGGATACGGGGAGCGGCGACCCAGTGTACCGGGGCAGAGTCGGACCACCCTGCCTTTCGGGGACGCAAATTGGGAAGCCTGGTCCTCCAGATTGGGGGTTGGGCGTAAAGCCAGCTATTCTACTTCGTAAAAAGAATATTGTTAATGAACCTCGGACCGGATGCAGAAACGGGAAAAGGCTTTATGCAAAGGAAAATGATATTGCTTTTAGAACACTTTATAGACAGGGACATATATCCCATTACTCTCTTTAATAACCTAATATAAGATACAGGTGTTGGCATTAAAGAAAGACGATAGAAAGGCAAAGACAATTTAATATGACAACTCACACACAATTTTACAGTGGTGAAGAGGAAGGCTCAAAATCGAGAGAACTGGAAAATATATTTGTATTCTTCCCAATCTTTGATTTTAAAGCAGTTAACGAAAGAATTTATTATATATTAAAGAGAAGAACAGATATTGGTAAAGTGAGCTTCATAAATGTACATTCATTAACCGAAGAGAAAGATGAGTCAAAAAGAAATCCCGAACTGTAATGTGAAAATAGTACTTGGAGACTTAAACGCAAAAATAAACCTGACAGTAACAGGAAGCGACAGTCTACACCATGATACAAATAACAACGAACATCTGTTAATAAGTTTCGCGACTAGTAAGAATGCGGTCATACTTTCCAAACAATTACTCCATAAAAATGCACACAGTGCTGGTACAACTGTCAATCAAACCGCCACATACTAATAGAGCAAATGCATGCAAGGAAATAACACACATTAAATCCCGCAGAGGTGCATATAGCAACTGAAACCATTACTTGGCTAAATCCAAACTCAGAGGTAAAAATAAGCAAACAAACAAAAATTTAAATATAAAACAATATAAAATGAAAAAAAAAAAAAGACAAAATAAATAAAATCAACATAGAAAATCTAGCAATCTCGGAAATAAAGCCAGAATACGAAAAGGTTATAAAAGAGTTGCTGGGAAAGATGGAAGCACGAGAGGATAAAAACAGAAGAATAGCGATCCTGGCTTAAATAAACTATGAAAGAAGCTGAATAAAAGACACTGGGATATAGACCTGAATCGGTCAGATAGGGATGGTTAGAAGTCAGAACGCCATAAAATTCAAAACGACGCATATAGAAAATGGATAGAAAGGCCCAACACATCTAAAATTTCAGAATATGAAGAAAGGAGAAAGAGAACAAATAAAATATGTTGCAGAGGAAAAGGGAGGGGGAAGGAAGAGGAAGAACAAGAACAAGAAGACTTATTTTGAAGGACAGAGGAAGAATTTAAGAAAATCAACCTTAGAAACCCCTAAAACGAAATTAGTACAATAAAAGAAGGATTGAAACTATGCACGGAGATATGCAGAGGAAAAAGAGGGGAGAGATCTCATTATCAGTGAGAAGGAAATCAAGAAGAAATGGAAGTTCTATTTTAAACTACATAGATATTCTGAGGGTGCCAACACACTTTCACAGTAGATATCTATTTAATATATTTCAAATTGGACCGAAAAACAAGAGTGTATGATGTTCTGTAAACAGATGTGACTCACATATATTATGATAGCGTTGCTACGTGACAGGTAAATCGACAATGAACAAATGAAGCCGAGATTATCGTATGATGTTCTGTAAACAGTTGTGACTCACACACATTATGATAGCGTTGCTACGTGACAGGTAATTCAGAAATGAACAAATGAAGCAAAATTTATCGTATGATGTTCTGTAAACAGATGTGACTCACATACATTATGATAGCATTGCTACGTGACAGGTAAATCAACAATGAACAAATGAAGCCGAGATTATCATATGATGTTCTGTAAACAGATGTGACTCACATACATTATGATACATTGCTACGTGACAGGTAAATCAACAATGAACAAATGAAGCCGAGATTATCATATGATGTTCTGTAAACAGACGTGACTCACACACATTATGATAGCGTGCTACGGGACAGGTAATTCAGCAATGATCAAATAAAGCCAAGATTAGCGTATGATGTTCTGTAAACAGATGTGACTTACATTACGTTATGCTAGTGTTGCTACAACGAAATGGAGCCAAGATTATCACTTGAACAGCGAAAAGCAATTCTGAAGTGATATTGGAAAACCGAGAATGTTGTTGAAGTTCAAAGGCAATGGAGACGTGTGTACAGAACAGAACCGCCAATGCGAGTAACAATTGCACGCATTCAAGACAAATTTGAGACTCGTGGTACCGTATGCGATGTTCACAAGGGCAGATCTGGGAGACCTCGCACAGCAACAAGCCCCACGCATGGATCGAAGGCACTATCCGAGGCAATATCTAATGCACTGGATAGGACGAAGAGGTCCGATTGAGTTTCCACCGCGTTCTCCGGATCTAACTCCGTTGGACTTCTACTTATTTAAGGATGTTGTATACCGTAGAAAACCAGCTACACTGGCAGTACTTCGGGAAGAAATTGAAACGGCACGTGCTGCAATCGCTGAGGACACTTTCGCAAACGTTGCTCAATCAGTAGTTCAACGTACTCAGAAGTGTATCGATGACGATGGGGAGGGGGGGGGGGCATTTTGAGCAACTGTTGTAACTGTAAAAGTCTAAGATGATTAGTGCTCACTTTCTGTTTGTGTGAATTCAGTTTTGTTATGTTAACACAGTTTTTTCTTTGAGTGAATGTGTATACATTTTGGCACCTTCTTTGTATATATGGTGCCTTATAAATAATACATTACATATACCATGATGAAACAGAACATCAAAGTAAAAGGATAAGAGGAAATAGAAGTTCTTTTCACAGTGTTAACGCCCGTTTTAACTACTAAAGCGGATATAGAAGTTGAAGCACTAGACATATAGACATAGAAATTCAATCCATGCACAACAGATCACTAGGAATAGATGAAATGCCGACAGAATTATATAAATATGGATGAAAGCTACTGAAAGAAACTATATACATATAATCATAAAGTTGTAGGAGGAAGGAAATATAGCTGCAAAATGGAAGACTAGTGTTATAATATCAGTCTACAGGAACAAAGGAAATAAGCCACAAAGTCAGGACTACAGAGAAATTATGCATAACATTTTTACCACAATAATTAATAATAAACTTAGACAATATTTGGAGAATACCGAGAAGGATGTAGACCGGGAGGTCAACAGATGTTTATATACAGTCAAACAAACTTTAGAAAAGGCTTGGAAAGAAGAATTTTAGAAAAAAGATTGGTACACTTTTAAAAACAGCATACGGCAGCAGAGCAGAATGCACTTAATGATAAAGTGAAGTCATACAAAACCCCATGGAAATGAACAAGATTGATAAAAGCCATTAAGGAAGGCACTAATAAAAACAAGAAACAGCATGACAGACAGCATAATAAGCAATGGCCTTAAACAGCGGCTGGCACCAACCTGTTCACTTTAGCACTAGAGCGTGTAACTAGACAATTAACAAGTTCATAAGTGGGACTAATAAAGAGAAAACGAGTATTACTACAAAACAGAAACATGGAGAATTGATAATTATCATTTGCATATTGCACGGACTTGATAAAGTTAATAGTAACAACGTAGAAATAGACGAAATTAAAACAAAAATATTTGCAACAAATAAACATATCATTTTCTCCAAAACATCTTTAAAAATAAAAGAACACAAAGTAAATAATAATTAGAATAACGGGTTAGACTAGTAGATGTAAGACGTCTTTCCTCATTTGGCACTACAGCCCAGGTGATCCTTGCCCTGCCATACCGATCTCTGCTTCCTCTATCTCCGTCTTACGACTTTATTGATAGACGGTAGCATTGTAGGTGGGCACCCCGCCGGTCGCCTATCAAGCAGCTTTCGTGGTCGAAGATCGCCACCTTTTCATCAGGTAGCTTCTCTAATGTCCTCACGACGGTGGGTGACCTCCCTAAATTAGAAAAATTCCTAAGTAGGTACCAGGGCCTCGCGGTCAGCAACGTTAACCATTAGACCAAGGAGATGGTCGTAAGACAACTAATCCAAATAACAGAAACAATGCTAAGTGCCTTTGAAAGAACGATTATAGGAAAGATAGATGAGTCAATAAAGGAGAATGAAACATGACGGAAGATAGAAAAAAGAAAAAGATGAACTACTAAAAGATTTAAATATACTGAGTATAGGTTGGAAATGAGAATCAGAATGAAAAAGTCGTTTCGCGGCAGGGATTCTAACCACGGACCTTCAGCTTTCCGGGCTGCCTTCCGTATCCTCCTCCAAGGGCAGAGCCACAAGAGCGGATTTGTGGAATGAAATCTCTCGTTTGATTCTACATACCCCGGAGACCTCCTTAAGGTTTCTTTTCTAACAGAAATTAATTCCCTAAGAGGCGACTCGTAATGCTAAAAATATATCTTAAGTTATACCCAGGCTTCTAGTTCAACCAACAACTATATACGAGGGTAGGTCCATAAGTTTCCGGCCAAAACCATTTTCTAGGTATGATCAACACAAAAACTATATTTCATTTTCCAATATAGTTAACATTTATTGCAATACACTTCTCACGTCTCTTAATTAATATTTCAACCCCTCCCCCTCAAAAATATAAGTCTTGTCTGCAAAATGGGCATAAACAGCATCCATCACTTCTTCTTCACGCTTAAATTTTCTTCCTCGAAGGTCCTTCTTGAGTTATGAGAAGAGGAGATAATCACTGGGAGCTAGATTTGGGCTGTAGGATGGATGGTCGATCTCTTTGAAGCCACATTTCTTCACATTTTCCTTTGAAACAATGGCTGTGTGCATAGGCGCGTTGTTGTGAAGAAGGCGCACACCACCACTCAGCTTTCTTCGCATTTTCTCTTTGGGGGAAGCACGAAGTCCGTGCAGTAGGCCAGCATAGTACTCCCCATTTACTGTGGTGTTCCTCTCCTTGAAGTCAATGAAGAGTATTCCTTCACAGTGCCAAAAGATTGTGGCCATGATCTTCTTGGTTGACTGAGTGACCTTGACCTTTAGAGGCGGTGCTTCGACAGGTTTACACCACTCCATTGATTCTCTCTTGGACAAAGGATCATTGTAGAGGAGCATAGTTTCATCTACTGTAACAATGGTTTGCAGAACTTCTCTCTTGTTGTTACAGCAGAGCACTAAAAATGCCTGACAACAGATGACTCGTTGGTGTTTTTGGACTGAGGAAAGAAGTCTAGGCACCAACTTGCACTAACCTTATTCATGTTTAAATGTTCATGAATAATTCGAAGAACTGTTGTTTTAGAAAGGCCTAACCTTATTGCTATTTGTGTAACTTTGAGCCGCCGTCTTTCTTTTACGGTAGAATATGAGAGGGGATGCTTCCCCATATACATCGTCCAATCCTGTTTAATTTCATTTGGAGTAAGTCCTTCTTTTGTGAAGAATTTACTAACAGGTCGATACTCCATTTTGAACATGTTGTTGAATGATGTTCAACGCCCGTTTTTACTACTGAGGCACCACAGGCGGTATTTTGAACATGTCACAATCTTCTACATCTTTATGCAACTACATCTGATCAACTGAACACAGCGGAGCGGAAGTTACAGATACAATTATGTACTTAACAGATAAGGTATGACATCAGATAAGGATTTAGTGAAGACGATAATCCTTATAGGGGAGACCGGATACTTATGGACCTATCCTCGTACGCCTCAGCATGTTTTGAAAGGCGATTCCGCATCATACCAAGAATAGTCGCATTTAGAGGAGGAAGAAAAACCATAGAAAAATCGCAAGAGATTAGATCGGGTACTTAGATGGTCCAAGAAAGCATCTAATTACCGTCACATGTTTTGTGAAGACAAATTAGGAAAATGGGACAGCGGAAAGGGAAACTTTTCACATATCTTTTTCTAAGAAACTAAATCAGCACAGAACTTAAATATTTATGCCCTATTAAAATTATCTTAAAAGACGGGTTTTAAATGTCGCGAATAAAGAAAAAAAAAGGTACTCATAATTATTTCTTTGTTAATGAGGATCTTAAAAATATACTCAAAAAATTCATTGATGAATCGACTACTATTTCTGAGAAGTATGTACATGGCAAATGCCCTTTACATTGCATTATTTAAATGTTTTCACTAAATATGTATATTTGAAAAGCAATGACTAAAATCTAATAATATAATAATGCCCATAAAGTATTGTATACGTTGTAACATCTAATGTGGGAAAACTGACACTGCTCGAAGAATGAAAAGGAAATTTGCTGCAGATTAACAACGGAAAGCGAGTATTTTCCGCATCCTAAAAGCCTTTCAAGAAATTCTAACGAGTGAGCCATCTCCCGAGGATGTGAGCTAAGGAACATGGCATCATTCTACTCCGTTTCCCTATGTAATTGCGGAAATGTAATGTTAATTCCAAGGGAAAATCAGAATGATGTGGTGCAACAGCGGAACGAACCGTAAGCCATATGTGCGAGCCATTTGGTGAAAGCTGAATTTCACCACAGCCATTTCCTGTCAAGCTGCGTAACGTACAAGAGTAACAACAGCTTTATCACGCACCTTGAAGGCTGTTGGTAAAACGTTTATAATTTTAATGATGTTTTTATGAGACTAGTCAGAAAAACTAATAGAAGAGTAATTAAACATCTGTACGGGGGCTATACATGGTGCGCAGAAAGTGAACTTATTGCATTTCACGTGCAAAATACATCTGTTTCTCCAGTGCAACAATGTATAGCTGTTCTGACATAACGAGAAATGAGTTTACATATGAACATTGGCACTATTTAAGTAGCCGTAAGGTATGGTAGGTATGTATTTCACTTCATTTCCATTGTGGAAAACCTCTCAATATCTCAAGCGCAAAATTATTTTATAAAACAGTATTTAACCTTCTTTATTTGTTACTGTGACATCACCGTCGGTAAAACTCGAGATGAAATTACGAATTTAGAAAAATTTTCAGTAAGCATGCGTTCCATGTTTAAGATACCTGCCGTCATTTGTCATTGGTGATTAAACCAATTATATGATACAGTCGTAAATCGGGATATACGAGGGCAAATTTATGTTTGGTACAAAACATAGAAAATACATTTTAAAAATATTTAATTATTCCCTCGTAATAATAACACTAATAATTATAATAAAATAGTTCGAACTGTGCGCAATACTCGTTTTACATACAGAAAATCTCTTCCCCACAAGCCAATTTTTATGGTTAGGAAAGAGAAATAAGCCACGTGGTACCAAATATGGAGAATAAGGGGGTTGGAGGGCTGTTTCAAAGACCAGTTCGTGCAGTTTTGTCATCCCAACGGCCGACGTGTGACCTGGCGCATTATTCCGGTGGAGGAACACATTTTTGCGCTCTAATCTTGGTCGCTTCTGCTTCAACTCACTGTGCAAACGGTTCAATTGCATTGCGTAATAACAGCCAGTCACTGTTTTGCCCTTTTCCAAATAGTTAATCATGATGGTGCTCTGCGAGTTCCCAAAAAGATTCATATAATTTTTTTCCGCCGACAAAACGGTTTTAGCCTTTTTCGGTGCACTTCGATTCGCCAACCCGTATTGTGTTTTGTCTCCGAGATGTAGTGGTGGATCCAAATTTCGTCTACAGTCACAAAACGATCCAGAAGTCATTTGAATTATTTGCAACTTTTTCAAACACGATTTTGAAATATTCTTTCTCGAGCATTTTTGGTCCGGAGTCAAAAAGCGCGCACTCAGCTTCTTCATATGCAGAACTTCATGCATGATATTATGTACCCGTTCACATAACTTGCCTACCATCTCATCAATCTCATGAAACTTCATGCAACAGTCTTCTATCAAGGCACCATGAATTTTATCGACCATTTCTTCAGAAGAAACCTCAATCGGGCATCCGGAACTTGCAACTTCTATAGTGCTTGTTCGACCACGTTTAAATTAATTTATCCAGCAATAAATGGTCTTGAGTGCTGGTGTAGAATCTTCATGAACTCCCGTCAACTCAAGTTTTATCTGGACCGGTGTCCACCTTATTAAACAAAAATGTTTTATTAAATGCAAAATACTCATCTTTATCCATTTCTACAAAACGTGTTACACAGATCACTTAAGATATCTGCCAAAAAAGAACTGCACGTTGCATTTGTGTGAAGAGCTTAACAAAACCGTTTCAAGAATCACGTTTACCAACAGTAAGGCCACTTAACAAAATTTCCTGCTATTTCGTTGAAAGTTACCAGGCTTATCAATCCGCCCTCGTATTACATTTGTAGTCACTTGAGCTGTTCCGGGATATTGGTTCAATTTAATTAGCTTCTGTAAATAATTGGCTTACACAAATATATGTTGTACATACACACATATATACATATAAAATAGTAATTATTATATTTATTTATGGGCGCTCTTTAACATCTTTCTTCATTATTATCTCATTTAATTCAGGGCGCGAAACTACAGAAAAATTTTGCTCAGAGGTCTCTTCTTTGAGGATTGAGGTTCTCAAGTATAGCTTTTTTTGGAAGGGAAGTAAAGTCGTTGATCTCGTGTCTAAATTTATGGAATCTAAAATAACCTCAAGCCTGAAAGAAGAGGCTTCTGAGCAAAATTTATCGCCCGTTTCATGTCCTGAATTGAATAGGATGCTAATTACCAAAAACGTTAAAAGCGTCCTTAAATAAAATATACGAATTTGGTGTTCTTTTACGTACCGTAATTTTACGAAACTACACGAACGACTTTACTTCCCTTCCAAAGGAAGCCAAACTTAAAAATTTACGCCCTAAATAATCCATAAATCTTGACTGGGTTTGCATGTTTATATATACACATAATATATTATATTTTAAAAATAAACAACGAATATGGAGAAAGCAAGTGAACTAAGTGTAAATATGTTCATACACTCTCATAACTTCAGTACCGGAAAGAGATAATGACAAATTTTAGTTTAAGATGACATTCTAATTTTATTGTGGTTCTGAGTATCACAGAACGGAAGAGACTGCAGTTAGGCCTGGAGGTACAACCCTTCCGAGCCGTCAGAAAATCTGTCGGAGAGTCATGTTACTCATCATGTAATTTTGGTAGTATTTCATTGACCTAGCTAAAGCATTTGATTGTGTTAATCATTAAATTCTAATAGAAAAACTAAGTTTTATGAAGTAATCTAGAATTTAAACTAGTTAATTTCACATCTTTATAATAGAAATGAAAAGATGGCTAAAAGTGAACTGTTCTGCCAATAGTTAAAAAGAGCAATAGGGCAGGGGTCCAATTTAAATAATTCCTCACGCCCGTCATTGTCAAGGAAAAGTATTGCTGATTTTTGTTGCTAACACCAGGCGATTTCTGGCGATTATTTTGATGATTTTGTAGAACAAATGAACTGTGTCTTATTACTACGTGCAACTGGTTCAAACACACAGGTTCAAGGTTAATTTATCATTGCATTTAAACAAAAATTATAAATCAATCACCTGATTCGAGATTACACAAATTATTAATAATTACTCATGATATCAAATTTCTAGATAGACGATATACATTTTACATATACAAGAGAATATCATTATACCAAAACTAAAATCAGCAGCCTACGCGTTTTGCTCATTGTATCATTTTAGTTCCGAAGCTACGCTCAAAACAGCTGATTATATATTTTATTAAATATTCGATTATAATATGGAGAAAAGCTCTTTTGAAGCAAGCGCACTTTTATTTTTAAAATAAAGTAATAGGAATCACACGAGGTACAATAAAATGAGGTCCATTTCGAAAACTAGATGCTTTAACGTTTCTTTGGAAATATTAAAATATGCAAATGATAAGATAACAAACATATCCTGCATAAAACCACAGTAATTTTATCGAAAAAGCGTTAATTATGAATGTATTGGAATATATATTAAAAAGATAATGTAATGCAGAGGGTGCCACTTTCACAGTAGATATCTATTCAACATATTTCAAAGTTGGACCGAAAAACAATCGTAATGTGTAGTATGATGTTCTGTAAACAGATGTGACTCACATACATTGGCTTGTTGCTGCGCGACAGGTAAATCAACAATGAACAAATGAAGTCAAGATTATAGTATGTTCTGTTAACAGATGTGACTCACATTACGTTATATTTGTGTTGCTACAACAAAATGGAGCCAAGATTATCTTTGAACAACGTAAAGCAATTTTGAAGTGGTATTAGAAAACCGAGAACGTTGTTGGAAGTTCAAAGGTAATGGAGACACGTGTACAGAACAGAACCGCCAACGCGAGTAACAATTGCACACATTCGAGACAAATTTGAGACTCATGGTACCTATGCGATGTTCACAAGGGCAGATCTGGGAGAGCTCGCACAGTAACAAGCCCCGCGTCCTCGGTTATGGTTTTGGAACGTTTTGAGTACTCACCGCAGAAATCTACAAAGCAAAGTGATACTGGGATTAGCAGAACCAGCGCACGTCGTGTTATTAAAACAGCAAAGTTGAAAATTTTCATCCCAAGACTTTTGCATGCATTAAATGAAGATGACCCTGATCGGAGAATGCATCGTTGTGAGTGGTTTCGAAACATGGTGCAAGAGGATGAGACCTTCATAGGGAAAATTATTTGGTCCGATGAGGCACAATTTAAGTTGAACGGAACTGTTAACCAGCATAACTGTGTCTATTAGTGTGCAAACTATCCGCATGTTATTATGGAAAAGGCTGTTAATTTACCTGGAATTAATTTTTGGTGTGGGTTGTCATCTGGGGGTGTAATTGGACCAGTCCTTTTTGAAGAAACAGTAACTGGCCCAGTGTTTCTGAACATGTATGCACATCCGTCTTACCCCCATTCATACACTGTATGGAAACGAGGAACTTTACTTCCAACAGGATGGTGCACCACCACATTACCGAGATGTACATGTGTACCTCGATGATAATCTTCCAAGGCACTGGATAGGACAAAGAGGCCGATTGAGTTTCCACCGCGTTCTCCGGATCTAACTCCGTTGGACTTCTACCTATGGGGAACACTTAAGGATGTTGTATACCGTAGAAAACCAGCCACATTGGCAGCATTTCGGGAAGATAATGAAACGGCATGAGCTGCAATCGCTGAGGACACTTTCACAAGCGTTGCTCAACCAGTAGTTCAAAAGTGTATCGACGCCGACAGTGGACATTTTGAGCTACTGTTGTAACTGTAAAAGTCTAATATGATTAGTGCTTATTATTTTCTGTTTGAGTGAATTCAGTTTTCTCTTTGTTTGAAGTGTGTATACATTTTTTGGCACCCCATACAACGTAATGATAGGGTAAGATTAAAATCTACTATTACAGAATATTGATGCAACATCTGACAGCTCAGTTATATGACAATGTTTCATTATATTGCAAATAATAGTGTATTAAATGCAATGTTTTTCTATTATATTCTATAACTTTTCTAATGTAACCTAATTCCTTTTGGTATACACATGGCATTATTGAACACATTTTATACGTTTGGAAGCATCTATATATTGATATAGTGACTATGGATGAGTACCTCCCATGCCCAGGAAGGCAGAACATCTTGTGTTAAATAAATCACACCTTTCATTGAGTGTGTACTGCCATCTGTTGTGTGTTAAGTTTCAAAATTGGATGGTTTCTCTTTTCATTTCATGTCTGATGTGATCAATTCTGTTTGATATTTTGATTTTAAAACCAAATTATTTCATAATAATTTTGCATACTGAAGTGTGGAAATGAAAAAGGTAATTGTTGCATGCAACTGAATATGGGAAACATGGCAAAGAGCTCTCACCCAACAATATGGGGAGATACATCATCAATTTTATCATGGGCCAATGATTTGCATCAAATTAAGGGTTTATTTGATTGAGTGGCTCTAATTTATAGAATTTGCTTAAGGACATAATTTTAAATGCATTTATTGTTTTATTCATTTACTAATTGATACTATATACCACATTAGAAACATGTTTCATTCAGAAGCCTTAGCAATTTATGCAGTGTGTGGCATAATAATGAAATGAATGCCAGATGTACTTGCAGTGGATGAAGTAGGCTTTAAAAAAATAAAGACTGCCTCCTTGGTATAGTGTTTAGCATTGCTTACTGTAACTCGGGGTTCCGCATTTGATCCCCAGTACCTACTTATAAGTTAGAGAAGTCTGTCCACCCAGCCATTTCAGGACAGTTCGGATGCTGCCTGATAGAGGTACTGACCCTTGATCAGACTGCTGTGTGATGGCTACACGTGATGTCTGATGGGATGTGGTGATATTACATGCCCTCCTTTTTGCTAACAGTTAGCAAAAAAAGTTCAACTATTTTAAAAGATTCCAAAGTTTTAGCATAAAAAGTTCATTTGATTTAGTTGAAAAACTTAAAAATAGCAGAATTTCAACCACAGATATAATGGTGTCATTTGACATAAAAGCCTTATTCCCAAGCACACCAACAGAGAAGCTTACGCAAATGTTAAAGAAATGGTTAACATCCTTAAATTTACAAATAGAAGAAATAGAAGATTTACTGAAACTTACTAATATTTGCATTCAACATAATTTCTTCAGTTTCAACTAGAGATATTACAATAACTTTAGGGTCTAGCTATGGGAAACCTGTTGTCTCCGTTTCTAACAGATTTATTCATGAGCTCCTTTGAAATACATATCACCAGAGCAATTTTCAAGACATAGTATAGGTATATGGACTATATATTTGCAATAATACCGAAAAAACATTCAATAGATGCTCTAAAACTTCTTAATCTACAATATAAATCTTTACAATTTACCATCGAAGAAGAGAGAAATGGTTGGCTCCTACTCCTAAATTTAAAAATCATAAGAAATGGAGATTATCTGAACTTTGGAATTCACAGAAAAGAAACACACACAGAAAATTACACAAAAATTTATAGTTATAACAACATTCCGCATAAATATGTAGTGTTTCCCAGCTTGGCACCCAGATTAACTAACATCCCTTTCAAAGAAACAAAGTACACAATAGAATACCAACAGGTAATAAAGACGGCTATAACCAATGGTTTCAGTGCAGACAAATAATAAAAATTATTAATAAATTTAAAAGACAAAAATCTATAAGAGAAGTTCCCATATTGAAGAACACCAAGGAAAGATATAAATTTTAAAAGTTTGATATACCATCCAATTTACCACAACAAATTTTAGAAGATTTTCAAAGAAAATGGAATAATGTTAGCCCAGAAGAACAAATATAATATCAAGAATTTATTAGGTTGCTCAGTAAAAGACACCATAACAATAGGACAGAAATCAGGAATGTATGAAATCAAATTTGCTGATTGTGATCAGAGATACATTGTAAAAACGAAGAGAAATTTGCAGAAAAGAACTTTAGCTATATTCGGTTTAAGAAGGTTGATAAATCAACGATAGCAGCTCACTTTTGGGCCAAAAATCATGAAATTAAACTAGAGATTAATCTGCTGAAACAACTTTACAACCCAATGAAACTATTCACTTGGGAAAAAATTTTCATAAAAAAAAAAAAAAACCTAATGAACTATGAATTTCCTCCTATAAATGAACTCACCAAGTTCCTATTAAAACCACCAGACACTACCATTACAACAGGGTATCCAGTCATTTTGAGTAACAGCAATCGGTTAATAACTGAAGATGAGAGTGAGTGCTCCCGAAACTTGTTTTAGTTTTATGTAAGTAACTGGAGTTTAGTGCAAACAAGTTGAACACATAAGTGCAGAATATATTACCACTCGTTGTCTACAGCTTCGCCAGTTCAATTTATTTAAAGTAAATGTGATTATATTAGCAGACTGCTTTGTTAAAATGTTTCTACCATGTATTCAGTCAAATTCAAGCATCATAATGGACAATAAATATAAAAGCCATTTAAAATGAATGGTTGAAGTAACATAATAAGGACAAATAAACAAGAAATTCATTAAATATAAAATTAATTTCCTGTCAGAACCAATACAGTGAAGCAACTAATATATTCTTAATTATCAATATATAATATGTGACACACACATACTTATTATATTTTAGTCATTCTAAATAATAAAATATAACTATTACCTTTGATATAAACAATGTAATGCAGTTTTTTTCACACTAACTGCATTCACTTACATAAAAGACAACAGCATGAGACCTATAATCAATAATATCAATTCACCAACATACTTGTTAGCAAAAAATTAACTGACATTTTCAAATCCTTGAAAAAATACCAAAGTTTGAGTATCAAAAATTCACAGGATTTGGTAGAAAAATTACAAAATTACAGCAGAAAATATAATGGTATCGTTTGATGTAAAAGCCTTATTCCCAAGCATACCAAAAGATACACTTATGCTAATGTTAAAGAAATGGTTAAAATCCTTAGATCTACAGATACAAGAAATTGAAGACTTGATAAAACTTACGAACATTTGCATCAAACAAAATTACTTCATTTTCAATAAAAAATATTACCAACAAGTCTCGGGACTAGCTATGGGAAACCCGTTATCTCCATTTCTAGCAGATTTTTTTATGAGTTCGTTTGAAATGCATATCACCAAAGCCTTCCCTTTAATCTTCAAAACATGGTATAGGTATGTGGATGACAAATCTATAAATTTCACCATAGAGGAAGAAAGAAGTGGATATCTCCCCTTCCTAGATGTAAAAATCATAAGAAATGAAAACTATCTTACATTTGGAATTCATAGAAAGGATACTCACATAGAAAATTACATAAAAAATGACAGTTTTAACCCCATTCCACATAAATATGCAGTGTTTTATAGTTTAGCACACAAATTAGTTAACATTCCACTCACAGAAACAGAGTACAAATTGGAATACCAACAAATCATAAAGATAGGAGAAACTAATGGATACAACAAAGACACAGTAATAAAAATCACCAATAAAACCAAAAAATAAAAAAAACAATACTTAAAAGTGCAAAAGAAAGGTACAAATTCAAAAGTTTCACATACCACCCAATTTACCACAGTAAGTTCAAAAAGATATTCAAAGAACAAGGAATTATGTTAGCCCCAAAAAAACAATTTTAATATAAAGAACTTATTAGGTTGCAGAGTAAAGGACTACATGCCAACAGAACAAAAGTCAGGTATTTACGAAATAGAATGTGCAGAGTGTGACAAAAAATACATTGGAAAAAAGAAGAGGAATTTGGGAATCTGGAAAAAAGAATACTTCAGAAATATTCGCTTAAAACAAATTGATAAATCAGCAAAAGCAGTGCACTTTTGGAATAAAAATCATGAAATTAAACCAGAGATAAAACTACTTAAACAACTTCATAATGCAATAGAACTTTCCACTTAGGAAAACATTTTCATTACAAAAAATAAGGATAATTTGATGAATTTCGATTTCCCTCCATTGGATGAACTCAGCAAATTCCTAATAGAACCAACAGATGCCGCTACAAGAACATCAAGAGACCCAACCGCCACGTTTAACAACAGTTTATCAACAGGCTGAAGATGGGAGGGATCGCTCCCGAAACATATGTCCAAAGTATGTAAGTGAATGGAGTTAGTGTGAAAAAAACACTGTATTACATTGTTTATATATATATACCACTCCATTGTCAACAGCTTCGTAAGTACATTTAATTGTATTACCTTTGACTTAAAAATGCTGTTTTATATGCAGGAATAATTTTTCCAATGCTATTATGAACAATGATTACACAAATTTTCACTTTTAAAATATATGCATTTATTCACAAGTACAATATAAAATTATTTTAGGTAAACAAATTATAAATGTGAACTAATGCTTTGATTTTCTTGTTTAACCAGAAGGTATCCCATTCAAAGATAACCCTAAAAAGTGCCAGTTTAAATCAACCAGATAGGCCCAAATGTCCTTTGAAATGTACTACCTAAGCATATGAGAAATGGGGGATGATTACATAAATGCTTGAAGTATCCTCCTTGAGAACCCATACATAACTGAATGCAATGCTCAATACTCCTGATGGTGACAGCAACAACTTGAGAAATATCAATTGTACCTCCTGCCAGATGTTCTCTCATAAATCCTCAGATTCATGATTTGTTCCTATACACATGGCCTTGAAGTTGATACCATAGGAAAAAGTCTGGTGGAGTCAAATTTGGTATCATAGGCCCTACTCTGAAATGATGTCTGGAAAGCATGATACTTGCAGTCATACTTGCAACAGAGGTGTTACATGTACCCTACCCTGCTGGCACAAACTATAGCTAATTTGTCACGTTGATAGATTAACATTGCTTTGGTTTCAAGGGTTTTTCACCAACTTTTGCTTGCACTGATGGTTATCACAGTCATCAAACTGCTCTACCAACTTCTTTTGATGATTTTTTTCCACAAAGCACCAATACATGTTCAGTGCCTTGCCTCGTCATGACAACACTTCAGAGACCGACTCTATGCGCAAGCAGTTTGCATGACACCAGTGCCATTGTAGTCTCTTCTGCAGTTTCACAAGAATTTCCTTGCATTTGGACTATGGAATATAGAAAATAAAGGCTAATGCAATCCTCCAAATTTACAACAAAACAAAACAAACAAACAAAAAAAAAAAAAAAAAAAAACTCAGGGGTATAACACACTACATATTTTTAAGTTTACTTTTTTAATGATTACCACAAAAATTTAATTTTTACACCAGCAGTTCATTTCAATCAAGTTTTTATTAGAGTAAATAAAAAATATAATCTGAATGTCAAATGCATTTGCTAAGCAATACTTTTAACATTTTTTCCTTTGTGCTACAAAATGAAAATAAATGCTTTGCACTCTCTAAGAGAACACACCTTTATATCAATCTGTCCATGTAATGAATTATCTCAAATCCCACTTCAACCATGATGAGAATAATGATCATCCATTCAAGCCGTACATGGTGATGGTCACTGAGATGAGTTGAAAGGAGGTCCATTAATTCAACGCAGTGATTAAGTTTCTCATTCATTACCTAAAGAAAAGAACACAAATGGAACAAAAAATGAACGTAAATTGACATTTAAATGGAAATATATTTGTGAATCATGTTAAAGCCAAAATGTCACACACTTGGAAGTTCTCAATCATATTTAAGTACAAATTATTATAATAAAAAATGTTTATAACGCTGTGTACAAGTCCCTCTGAAACATGGGTTTTCAGAGGCATTCTCCAGTCAATCCATGCACAATGGGATGCCTTTACATTCTCAAAATATTGCCATAGTGCACTATTTCATTATTATTCAACAAATACTGTGCAACTTCTTAATGACTGTTCCATCTCTCTAAGATATGGAATAAACATAGAAGAAATATGCACTTCCATGGCAAAATACTCTTCAACAATGAACCTGAACAATTTGTAGAAGATAATCCTGCTAAACTTGCTGCACTTAAATCCCTGTAATTATCATCTCTGTTGACACCCATGATTCCTATATGTTTGAGAAATGCCATGCCATGCCATGCCATTGAAGCTGGATTAGTGTACAGTTCCAATCTTTTGTCTCAAATGGTGGGATGGTTTTCTGCTATTAAGTTAGCAGTATACCTTTCTGCATGCCCCTCACCAAATAGAAACAAGTTACTCATCACCACAATGGAAAGAATGCACGCAACAAGTAACTTTTATATAGTTACAATAGTTATACAAATGAGATTAAACTATCACAGTTGTATCTATTGTTTAATTAAAGGTAATTGATGTACTAAAGAAATATTATAATTTTCTGCATTTGTTTTAATTAGTTTTAACCTTTTCATTGCCACTCACACACATCAGCCAATATTTATTTAAATTCCAATTAGTGATTTAATTTTACGAACATTCTTGAAAATGTAATTTACTATTTATTTGAGTGAAAAAAAAATCTATTAATTTAAATTCCAAGCTGTAAAGAAATATGCACTGTAAGTGTAAAATGGTACAAGCAATTTTTTAGGCTTAACCAATTTTATTAAGTTTTTATTACATTTGTATGTGATTTTGAATGGAGCTAATGTGAATAAAAAAACTGTTTCATCAAAACTTTACACCATGTTGACTGTACCTCATATGAATTAGCTAAGTAGGATGAACAAGCTTTACAGCTGCCTCATGACATAGCACAGCTTGAGAATGAAAACATACAGAGGGTGCCAAAAATGCATACACACTTCCAGCAAAGAGAAAGCTGTGTTAACGTAACAAAACTGAATTCACACAAACAAAAAATGATGGACACTAATCATCATAGACTTTGCAGTTACAACAGTTGCTGTTTTAATAATACGACATACGCTGGATCTGCTAATCCCAGTTTCAAGTGCACATTGCTTTGTAGATTTCTGCGGTGAGTGCTCAAAATGTTCCAAAACCATGGCCGAGGATGCAAGGCTTACTGCTGTGCAGGGTCTCCCAGATCTGCCCTTATGAACATCGCATACGGTACCATGAGTCTTGAATGCATGCAATTGTTACTCATGTTGGCAGTTCTGTTTTGTACACACATCTCCATTGCCTTTGAACTTCAACAACATTCTTGGTTTTCCAATACCACTTCAAAATTGCATTCAGCTGTTCAAACAATAACCTTGGCTCTATTTTGTTATAGCAATGCCAGCATAATGTAATATGAGTCACATCTGTTTACAGAACATCATACGATAATCTTGGCTTCATTTGTTCATTGTTGATTTACCTGTCATGTAGCAATGCTAGCATAACATAATGTGAATAACATCTGTTTACAGAACATCATACTACACATTACTGTTATCTTTTCATCAAAGTTTGAAATAAATTAAATAGATATCCAGTGAAGGGTGTATACATTTTTTGGTGCCCTCGGTATATTGCCATAACTTCATCATTGGTTTCAGGTTGTTGAAATCTAGATGCAAGCTAGCAATTTGACATATGGAATCATACACAAAAAAGTAATAAATTACTGTCATGGGTTGACAGTTCTCTCTTTGACATCTGCAGATGCCAAGTTTAACTAAATTCAAATGGTTCATATGTTCGTTAGGACCCAGAACAGGTTTTAGATCTTATCCCTGTAAATTGATGATAATCTTAGTAAAATGCACATTGGTACAGGGATGACCAAAATAAATGCAATCACAAGAGATGGCTTGTACTCCAGTCTGAAAGAGTTATTTATTTTGTTTATTTACGGATGCTCTTTAACATCTCAGGTCATTAGCATCCCATTCCATTCAGGGCAGAAACAGCTGATAAATTTTGCTCAAAGGCCTCTTCTTTCAGGCTTGAGGTTATTTTACAGGCCATAAATCTGTGATAGGGACCCACGGCTTTACTTACCTTCTGAAGAAAGTCATATATAGGATTTTTATGCTCAAAAAATCCACCAACCCTGGCCGAGATTGAACTCATGATCTTGTGAAAGGAGAGTGTTGGGATAATTTTCTAGCATCAGTTTGAGAAGGATATGGCATAAACTCCTTGTTACTCCTTTTCTCCATTCCAAATATAAGTTTTTTGTGGGATTTAGGTTCCTTCATATTACCAAGCTGTTATATATCGTGATATCCAACACATGAAGAAATACTCTCTTGTACCAGGGACTCAAAAAGGCAGGAAATTTTTAAACATGCAGTTGCAAGCCTATAAGATTAGTAAGGGTGAATGACATAAAATCCTGCAATTTTATTACCATGGAGCAGTACAGTGGTGTGCATCATTTTTTGCAATCAAAGTACATTACAAGAACAACAATAACAGTGTGGAACTTATGTATAGATGTCATTTCAAATTAGGATGCATAGTCACATTTCATCAGCACATGCAATTAACATAACAGTACATAACTAAAATTGTTAATTGGAACATTACACAGTGAAGCTAATCATCTATAAAACTTCTGAATTTACAAGATGAAACATTTCATTCACATACAAAACTGAAAAAGATAACATGTTACCTTTCTTGGACATAAAAATAATGAAACATCAGAAAACCTGGAATTGGGAATATACAGAAAGAATACACATACTACAATCACATAAAAGCAGACAGTTTTAACCCCACAGTGCACAAACATGCAGTTATTGACAGCTTAACACATCGGCTAGCTAACCTCAAAATTAGCAAAGAAAAATACCTTAAAAAAATATACACAAATAGAAAGAACAGTGGTTAAAAATGGTTATAACAAAGAACTAGTACACAAAAAAGTACAGAAATTCATGTGGCAAAAACTTAAAGAAACCACAATACTTTCAGAAGGAGGGAAGGAAAAAAAAAAGAAAGAAAGAAAAGAAAAAGAAAAAGAAAAAGAAAAAAAAAACAAACACACACACACACATATCCAGGGGCTAAAAAAATTCAGAATATTCTTAAAGATTTTAATATCAGGTTAGCACCTGTAAACAGATTTAATGTTAAAAATCTCCTGCCTGATAATGTTAATGACTGTATTCCATAAGAGAAAAAAAGCAGGCATTTAGGAAATAAGTTGTGCAGTGTGTGAAAAAATCCATATTGGAAAAACATGGTTAAAAGAACATTTCAGAAACATAAAATACAAGCAGTTGGAGAAATCAGCAGTGGCGTTGCATTTCTGGACAGAAAACGACACAATGAAAAAACAAAATTATTAAAATCAGTGCAAGGACCCACAGAATTAGCAACATGGGAGAAAATCTACATTTACAAGTACAAAGACAACTTAATGAACTTCTACACTTCCGGTGATGAAAGCATAAACTTCATCATACCCCCAAGATTACACCCCTACAGCATAACAGTTTATCCTCCAGTCGACAATGGGCTGACGATGCAAACAAAGGATTCATGAAACCAGTTCTACACATTTAAACAAGTAAGTGGAGCAAAAGATTGTTTGTTCGACTCAATGACACAATAATCTTAATATAAGAGTACATAATTTTGAGATCCAGCTCTGAAAAAGTAATCTGTAGGAAGACTGTGATTCTCCCATATACCAGGCAACATTAAGGATACTAAACTTAGGTATTCATTAAGGATACTTGAGCTGTACAGTACTCAGTACATCATGCAGTTGCTGATCAGGCGCATCTTGACTGTTCAACGAAAGCTGTTACTAGGTTTAAAGTTCCATCCATATAATCTACATGTGATTCAACAACTCAGACCTAAATATCATCTAATGCAAGAACAATTTTGAGAATAAATGATGGAACAGGTGAACAAGGATGACAATTTCATTAACACACTGTAGATATCAGATGAAGCCTGCTTCTATATCAATGGATTTGTGAATAAACTTCTGCTATGGAGGTCAGCAAAATCCTCATCAGACACAGAAGTGTTTGCTACACAGCAACAGAGTTACTTTGTGGTGTGCTGTATCACCATGTGGCTTTAATGGATGGTCTTCATATGTTGAGACTTTTGTTTTGCATGAACTACACAATTTTCCAAAAATCATTCCTATATACCACCTCCTGATCTCTGGTGCTATTATATAGACATGTATGCTTTCAGTTCAGATTTTGCTCTCTCACTATTAAATGGTACATGTCACATGTGAGAATAAGATACAATTAGAATAGAAAGTGGATATTTATGAAGCTATATTAAAAAGAAATGTTATAAGTATTGCAGGACTGTAAATATTCCAGATTATAAATACTATCCAAAACAATAATTTTCCATTTAGTGAAAAAAACTGTGAAGTGAACATATTTTTATTGATAAAAAACTTACATAAAAATCCTAAGTATAGCTTCCTTTGAAAGGGAAGTAAAGCTGTGGGTCCCATATCATACTTTTACTGTACAAAAAAGAACCTCAAGCCTGAAAGAAGAGGCCTCTGAGCAAAATTTGTCGGCCGTTTCACCTGAATAGAATGGGATGCTGGTGACCTGTGATGTTAAAGAGCGTCTGTAAATAAACAATTCAATTCGCTGATTAGAAAATTTTCCCAAGAAATCTTTGACATAATTAATATAGAAATTTGGAATTTCTACGACTAGTTTATGGAAAGTAACAAAATGTTTATATCTCCACTGTTATAAAGTTATTGTGTTGCAACATAGTACACCTTTAGATAAAAGGGAATGGTTTTAAAGACAAGTGCATGATGGCATTTTTCATTTGAAACCAGCATTATTTAGTGACAAGACTTGGTTTAGATTTTTGGGGTATGTAAATACTCAAAATAATATATACTGGAATAATGATAGTACCAATGTTTTTTTTGAAGTTCCTCTGTAGCATTAGAAAATTTGAGTATAGTATGCAATAAGAGTGACCCATATTACAGGTTTTTTTCTTGAAGGGAATTTACACACACACACACACATATATATATATATATATATATATATATATATATATATATATAGATAGGAGAAAGTGAGTGAGAGAGACAGAGAGAGAGAGAGAGAGAGAGCGAGAATGATTTATGAATAACTGGGTTTTGCAAGATAGCATAACTTTATATATGGCTGAACATTCAATGCACACTTTAACTGAAGAGTCTGATGAGAAAATAATTAGTTCTAGTTTGTGGATTCCAAAATCATCACATCTACTACTTGTGGGGGTAATCTTAAAAATAAAGCACACAGAATCATCTGACCTGGAAGCTCCGAAAGAATATATTCATTCAAGTGATAATCATTGTTAACCAAAATGAACTTCAGCAAACTTCCTCTAACCTGTTCAGCAGGTTACACTGGAAGGCAGACACTTCAAGCATCTTGTGCAATGGTGAATACAATTTTATTGCTTATGATAAAATATAATATTAAATAAACAAATAAATAAAGAATAAAAATATGGAAAGACCAAGCATAATTTTGCTGTTCGAGAAGTTTTTGTTTTCCCAACAATTGGTGTCTCGCCATAACAGCACTTAAACTCACAAAGAATTCCTGTACACAACTGCATGTTTTTAACTTGACCAGCTGAATGCTATATTGCTATAGCCCAAGCAGTGAGTTAGTTACTCTAAAATCAATAATTTCTATCACTATGACAAGCTATAAAAATTATGTTCAGGTTGCTTACCCGTGTTCGTCGATTGATGCTGAAATAGTTACACACTTGCTGATACAAAGCTTCTTGTTGTTCATGATCCCAATAAAAGTCAGGCGTGTCCAGGAGATCTGAACTCAAATTTATTAAATGTCTTAAAGCAAAAAGTTCCCCTGTCTTACGCAATACTTCTTCTTTACTGATCTTTATCTTAGAACCTCGCTTTAAATCCTAAAAATAATGAAAATTAATTAAAATTCATGTTTTACACTCAAATATGAACAGTTATGGTTTATTACAAGAATATACTTATAAATATTACATTTAGATTTATTGGGATTTCCGAAGTTCTTACATGTGAACAACTTTAACACATAGATGGAAATCAGAATATCAGCAATGTAGGGTGGGTGAGGAAACACATCAAAGTCTTCTCAAGTGCTCTGACTTGTGTGTGGCTTTACATTGTCTTGAAGAACTCTGTTCAGATGTTTGTTTAGGAAAAATGCAAAGAAGCACTTCAACTTCCAAAGAGTTTTGCATATACATTCAAATACTTTTTCATTTCATAATCCCAGAAGATTGATGCCATGACTACCAGCTGAGTCTTTAGTGTTGATTTTCAGAAGTTTTCTGATTTCACTCCAGGGTTGTTTTTAGGTATAAGGCTCAAAGATGTGAATCCGTAAATGTAACATTTAATTTCATGTCAGAACCAATACAGTGAAGCGACTAATATGTTCTTAATTATCTAGTGAGTCAATTTGATAATCTTATGCTCCACTTACTGTTGAATAATGCAAAATTAGTTTCTCAGACTTTTGCCTGCATCCTCAGTTGCGAGTCAACTGTCAGATTTGTTGTTGGTTGGCTGGACTTGGTGTAGCTCTCGTGGACATTTTATGAACTTCTGCATTAATTTGTCCTCTGTTGTTCTCATATTTTTCACATCGATTTTTTCCCATATTCCCAGCTCAACAGGTCGATCTACGAATTTCAAAAATTTCATTTCCATTTCTATATCATGTTTATTATCTCTCCAAAAGTGATGTGCAACTGCTGATTTCTCTATCTGATTGTACCTTATGTTTCTCCAGTGTTCCTTCACCTGATTCCAATACTTCTTTTTGTTTTCCCAATATATACTTTGTTACATTCTGAACAGTTGATTTTGTATATTCCTGGCTTCTTCTCCTCTGGTATTCTATCATTATCACCAGAATTGAGCAGATTTTTTAGGCTAAACTTGTTCACTGGGGACAAAGTAATCCCAAACTCTCTTAAGTATTTTTTGGAATTTTTTGGTGGCCCAAGGATGATAAGTGAATTTCATGTGGATGGTAGATTCTTTTATTGCTGTCAATGTTGCAACCTGCTTTAACCTCTTCTTTTGTTTAAATTTCCTGATCTTCTTTCCTACAATTTCTTGGTCTACTAATTTTTTATGTTTACCTAACAAAAGAAAATGAAAGTGCATGAAATGTATGAAGGTTTAAGAACACTAAACATAAATTATATTTTTCCAAGTAACAATGGCCAAGAAAAAATTGTTTTGCACTAATTATTGAATGTCATTTGTTATGTTGAAACCATAACCATGCCAATAAAATGAGATTGCCACATAGCAATCTTTATGTGCTCATTAATGTTTCTAGTTGAACTTCAGCATAAATCATATCTATTTTTTTTTCCAATGATTATGTTCTCTCTGTAAACAAGATCTTCCTAATCTCTTTGTAACATTAAGAATCTTTTTGTTTTTATTAACAGATGTTTCTGAACCTAATACATAGCATCTCTTTTGCCTGACTAAGCTGCAACAAATCTCTCTTTTTCATAATGTTTGTTATGCACTCAAACTTGTTCTTAGGATATTATGGTGATTATGTAACAGTCTTCACTGCCATTTCCATGCCCACTCCAATTGTTACTGTTGTTGTCACCACTGCCGCCACCACCATGACGACTGTTACTTTACTTCCATTAAATTATATGCAATGGCTATGTCAAGATCAGTACAAATTATAGTTTGAATTACTATACAATGTCATCAAAAACTGTATTATTTAATTCTAAAAATTCTACAGCAGAATAAAAGTATTGACTAAAAACCTGATTTACAAATAAACTTAAAACAGTTACATGAGATTTCATACACATTATATCACAGTTTATGAAAAAGTGGCATTTAATACTAGAGGGCTTTTCCGAGTCTTACTCAGTTTACAATAAGGAACATCAATTCTGATAATCTTAGGTAGATTTTCAGAATTGATGTTCTTTATTGTAAAAAAGTGGAATGTCAAGAGTGTTTTAATGTGTTGACATGATTTTAAATAGTTTTACTTTTAATCTACCTAAGATTTTAAGATCGTTTCTCTGTGTTGATTCCTACGTTCATCATTAATCAATTGTTTGGAGTAGTCAAATTTCATGTTCTACAACCATTTCCCCAAACCAAATTACACATTTGATGATGCCATGAAAATAAATCAAATGTACATACAATTTTTAAAATCCTGTAGATATTTTATCTCTAGTTGTTCTGAGTAAATATAAGACTCAAGACAATCTAATGCTTATATTATTAATGTGAGAATCCAAATTTTAAGTGTGAGTGTATATAAATATCTTAAGACTTATCTGTTTTATTTGGACCATTCTGGTCTAATTCTTAAGCTAAAGAGAACATTCTAAGTTTTAGTTTCATTTATCAATTTATTTGTCCAAAACAATCCAATGCATTACACATTTTAGTTTCAGAAAGGCTTTACACTCCCACCATTAACAAATGTTGTCATCTACTTATAAGACAGAATTGTATATGATACGTTAAATAATTTATAATACCTAGAAATAAGAAATGATTCTGGATTAAAACTGAGTAATACCTGAAATTACTTCTCTCTTAAAGAGATCTCATATTAATCTTTATTGTTTTTGAGAACACAAGTTTGATTTAAAAGGATTTAGATTATCTTCTTTGACACCACAAAACTTAAGTTTAGATACTAAAATCACATGTGAAAGAATGCTTTGCTATCATCACACATAGTAGTCTTTAAATAAATTCTACCTTCAAAAGGTGCATAAACTGCTTTTAGTATTGACGAAATGCATGCATTATATATATATTTTTTTTTTGATTGATTTATTTATTTATGCTCTTTAACATCTCAGGTCATCAGCATCCCATTCAACTCAGGGCATGAAACGGCCGACAAATTTTGCTCAGAGGCCTCTCTTTCAGGCTTGAGGTTCTTTTTCGTGCCGTAAATGTATTACATGGGACCCACAGCTTTACTTCCCTTCCGAAGGAAGCCATACTTAGGATTTTTACGCCCGAAAAAATCCATCGGTCCTGGCCGGGTTCGAACTCGCGATCTTGGGTGTAGGATTTAATTATATTTGCTAACTATATATCTAAATTGTGATTTACTCAAATTATTCTGCTCGGGTTTATAAGAGCAGGTTCTGAAGGAATCCCATTTTTAAACATGTGATTCAATTCAAAATTAGTTGTATTATTTAATAAGCATTATATATTTGCATGAGATAGCATTTTCAAAGCATGAGATAATATTTCCAAAGATACTTCTCAAAAGAAAGAGCAGACAGATTTACATCTATATTAACAAAATATTTTATCACCATCAGTCAAATCATTCATTTCCTATCGCAACCAATGTGAAACAAAAGAACAGCAAATTCAATAAATACATCATAATTTAATAAAACATGTTTCAGACCCTGTATTTTTAAGGTCTTAAATTTTTTATAAGAATATAGAGGCTGTTCTTTTCAGTACTACATAAATCCTAAGGAAATTATATATATTTTGAAAATAAAACTTTGGAATTATATATTGTATTTTTGGGTACTGTAGAAGTGTCAATTCACTTACCTCAGTGACAAATTCTATACTGTCAACATATCTGTTCAGTGATGCCTCCCATATTCCTAATTTCACTGAAAGTGCCATTACATTAGAGAAAGTATATTTATCAAGTTCTGTGCTACTATCACTTCCCAGCACCATGTGACCATTCTGAAGGTGACTGCATTTCCTATATGTCACATAAAGTAATGTATCATCTTAATGCATGAGTGATAAATGATGATTTATTCAATAAGAATGTAATTCAGAAAAAATACTGATTCATTTAGGAAAACTTTTAACAGTGAAGTTATTTTAAATTATATTTTGTTGGATTTTTGACAGTGGAACTTCATAACATTTATTTTCTGGACATACTTCAAATGCAATTGCATTCAGTTTCAGCTACTTTTTCCAACTGTTATTTCCTTTAATTAAGATCATTGTATGATTGAGTCAAACTACACACTCTTATTGCTCCACTTACTTGTTGATAATATGTAGTGCTAGTTTCATTTGTTCGCATCATCAGCTACCTGTCGAGTACCAGATAATTCATTATGCTGTGGGAATGTGTATCCTGCTCTGGTGGAGGTGTAATGAACTTAAAGTTTAAATTTCCATCCCCGGGAGTGTCTAAGTTCATTATACTGTCTCTGTATTTGTAAATGTAGATTTTCTCCAATGTTGGTAATTCTGTAGGACCTTAGCAATATGGGAGAAAATCTATTACAGAGACAGTTAAATGAACTTTGGCTCTTCCGGGGATGAAAACATAAACTTTAAGCTCACTACTCCCCCACCAGAGCAGGATATACATTCCAGAAGAACAAAAAATTATCCAGCAGTCCACAGGTAGCCGCTGATGTGAACAAAGGTGTTTGAAACTAGTTTTAAACAAGTAAATGGAGCAATAAGAGCGTGTAGTTTGACTCAATCATACAATGATCTTTTATATAATTAGCTTCACTGTACAAGTTCCAAACATTTCATGTAGTTTCCTTGTTGCTATCTCTTCTACCTCATGACAGAGAGTCAAGTTCCAATGTTAAAAATCTAACAAAATATAATTTATGACCAATTCATATTGGGCACAGATAATATTAAACTACATAATGCACAAATTAATAGTTTACAATGATTTACAGAAGTTTATCAAATTCAATTTCAAACTAACATAGTGGTGGCAGAAGTAAGATTGCTGCTGTTAATTTTACATCAAAATTACACCTTAGTGTACAATTTAATGATATGTGGCCATGCCAAAAGTGTTGCCAAACTATGTAGGTGTACAACATTGGGAATTCTATATACAAGATCATGTTTAAAATTATGCAGAAATAAAAATTTTATAATGTTGGTGCAAATTACCATGTAGTACTTATGAGCTGTTTATTTTCAATATAGTTTAACTCAGAACAGGATCGTTCTGCACCAAATCAACACATGGTTTGAAATGTTGTTTCAGAATGTAGCTATTTGGAATGCTGAGTGCTGTGAGATGTGGTAAGAAAATTTTCAAATCCTATAGTAATATGTGAACTTATTCTGAAGCTACACAGCTTTAAATTACCAAACATGGCAAGGTTTGTATTAAAGTTTCTTTTTGAAAATCAAATAAAACATTTTGGATCATTTTCAAATTCATGTTTTAAAATTATGTTCATACTGTTGTTAAAATAAAGGGTTATGCAAAATAAATGAACTGATTTCATGAAAGTATATTTTATTAAGAAAAAGTATTACACAATTCCAATCAATTCACATATATTCTACTGATATTTTTATTTCTTGTTCTACAAGTATTCAATGTGGCTACCACCTGCAGCATGGGCCACATGAGTATTCCTCTCAAATTCTTTGCAGTATGATCCAGAGTTGATTGCCGGTGTTATTCAATGTTTAAGGTCATCCAGGTTAGTAGATAATGACAGAATAAAATATCATCCTTGACGAATCCCCATAGAAAGAAGTCACAAGGAGGAGTTAGGAGGGATCTCAGAAGCTATGTACATAGAGCAATGTCCTGAGTCCCCTTCATACCAATTCATCTTCCCATCTTCCTTGTATGGGAAGAAAAATAGGAAGAAGGATGATTATGGTACAGTTTATGAACATTGGCAAGATTTTCACTGGAATATTAAGGACAGCATTAATGAATGGGACGAGAGAAATGAATTAATATTTCCATTTCACAGTGGTTTCCGAAGAGACAGAAGAACAACTGATAATTATTAATAATTAAATAATTAAAACATTGGTAAATATCTGTTAAAGAAACAAGATAGTTTGTATGCAGTGTTTACTGACCTAGAGAAAGCTTATGATAGGGTAAATAGGGATGCGTTATGGTATAAAATGTGGAGCAAAGGAATGAGTAGAGATGATTAGATTACTTTAAGCAATCTATATGGACTTTTGTATTGGATTCAGGGAAGGTAAGGTGTTGAGAAAGTTGCTCAGGATTGAGACAGAGATGTAAATTGAGTCCTATATTGTTTAATTTGTTCATTAATGATGTGTTGGTAGGGTTACAGAAAGTTAATAAGCATATGCTGATAATAAATAACCAAAAGATTCCTGAATTATTATGTGCAGATGATTTAATGGTACCATCCTTCTCAGTGATTGGACTAAAGAATACAATTTCAGAAATAGGTTAGATATTGTGAGGAGTGGGATCTGAAAGTGAATCAGGATAAGACAAAAATTATGGCTTTTAAGAAAGGAAATAAATTTAGTAAGAAAGAAAAGTGGTTCATTGGAGGAAATAGCATTCACATATTAAGAGGGTTCACATATTTGAGAATAAGGTTTAGTAGCTCAGGTCAGTGGGAAAGACAGAAAAGGGTCGCATTAGCTAAAGGTAGGTTTCTAATACATTTTTAAGGAAATGTCTATATGTTACACCCAATACGGATGTAGTTTGGTGTGAAAGAGTGTACAGTGGTCTAGTGCAATTCAGGGGGCTTATGGTATACAGATATGAGGAGTGGAGGATGATTGGAGAGAGGTGGATAAAATATTCAATTTGTTTTGCAAAACTATGTTAGGTATTTCACTAAATGCAGACAATGCTGGTACCCTGCTAGAAATGGGAAAGGTAAGTGTTAAAGGATGGGGAGAGTATTGAAACATTGGTTTAGAGTACAACAGATGTCATCTCCTGAAATGTTTAAAATTTCAGGAATCCACTTTAAGAGAAGTTAGTTGGATAGGGAATGTAGGATATGAATTGACAGAGAATGGGATGGGGGAGGATTGGTCAGGAAGGGATACCTTGCTGGGTGGATTTTGGAAGATGATTAGAATCAGATTCCAGGACACAGATAAATTTTGTATGCAGACTTAAGAGAGTAAAGTTCCCTGCAGCTATTTTGAGAAAATAGAGAATTGTAAAAATGAGGGTTATACTGATAAATGTAATAAGAAAGACAGGAAGAGGTTAGCATGGTTTAGATTAGGAATATGGAGACTAAAGAGAATTAGAAGAAATCTTGAGCAGATGTTCAATGTGTAGGAGTAATGAAAATGCCATTCACATCCTATTTTGACCACCACGGGTGGCCAAGGTTAAGACTTCGACGTGTGAATGGGAGGTCTGGGGTTCAAATCCCACCAGGACCATCCTCCCTGACAGTGGTTTTGAGGAGTCAGTTGATCAAAGTAAAATGGGTTTGTACAAGATCTGAGATAGCAGTAAGGAAACTTTTGGGGGACAAATCTCAATTAAGGAATTTAGGGGAATAATTTGTAAACAGTTAAAAATAAATGCATATGGATGGCTAATAAGTAAATGATGTTTGGTTTTAGCAGTTATTTATGGCATGGAGTCGTTATAATCAGGAGTATAGGGTGTCAAGTTATAGCATTATAGTAAATATTTGAGAAATAAAGGAATTAGTAGTTTGTAAAGACTGTAGCTAGCTGATAAATTAATGGTATAGGTAGAGCAATTTAAATATTTTATTTTAGTCTCCTGGAATTCCAGTAGGATAGTGCTGCTGATCACCACGAGTGGCCAAGGGCATGAAGGTGTGGACTCATGAGCAGGAGGTCTGGGGTTCAAATCCTGCCGGGACCAACATCCTGATCCTGGTTTTTCTCAGTCCTTATATATGCAAATGCCGGGGAGGTACCCTAAATTTATGCCTCAAACATTTCCTTCCTTAAACAATTCTTTCCCAACATATAATTTCATTTCATGTATCAATAGTGTCCATTGCCTGTGGTTCCTCAGTAGAAAGAACTAGCATTAAACACCATTCAAAAAAAGAGGGGGGGATACTGCTGATGAACAGGAGCCTGGTTTGAAATAAGGTGAATTGTAATCAGATTAATTATTTAGAATTTAGATAAAGGGTTAGTATAAAATCATTATTGTATTAAAAATTGTTGAATTGTGAGGGGTTACACCTGAAATGGCCTGGGACAGATAGGTGCAGACCGCTTTGTAATTTTTCTTAAAACAATACCTAATGCATTGGAATTGTCCAATGACTCTACAAATGGTCTCCCAGATTTGCATACTTCAAATTTTGCAACTGTTTCTTTGATATGTGCAACAGAAACTCACATTACCCACATCCATGGTAGTGCTTTGGGATTGCTTACAACTATGATGACCATTCAAGGAAACACAATACATGTGGGATGCACTAGACTATTGCTTGGAAAGTTTCTAGTTACTGTATGTAACATTATGAATTTGAATGGTGTTAGAAAAACAGTTATAACTATAATGAAAAGCAATTTCTTAATGTTATAAATCTCTTAACTCACCCAGATACCTTGGTGTAGGACATAGCTTCACTTTCATCTTGTACCATTCTTTCATCATAACTGTTTTCCTCATATTGGCGAAGGAAGTTTAACACATTACCATGTTCTAGCTCAGGCATGTTCCAAAAGACTACAGTGCCTTCACGAAAAAAGTATATCTCTCTAGGCTCACTGCCAACTTCATATCTTGCTGTCACATTCAACACATCCTCCATGGCTAAAACAAATTAAGCGTCTTATCAAGAATTACAGCCATAAAACCCAATAAAAGGTACTGAGTTGAATATTTTGCCAGTTACCTGTGAGTTTGGGATATTTTAAGGTGCTTCAGATATCTAAACCCATATAGCATACAGTTCATTATTCTTGATTCATTCCCCCAAGGATATGAAAAATCACATAAATCATAAATAAATGAAGTAACAAATGTTTACTATAAAGTGTTGTTATGAATGCCAATAGTGTGCATATGGTGTCTCATTTTTCCTTTATTTTTGCCAATATAAAAAAAAGGGTAAAATCTGACCAAGCAATGTGTTTGCATTTATTTTACTTGGACGAGGAAGAAATTTTACCATAGGTGCACAGGTCTAGAGGACCTAGTGCTGACTTATAATTTTTTGTTTAATTGAAAACTATCAGAAGAATGTATTATAAAATAATCCCTTTCAACAAATCATAACTTTTTGCCTGTTACAGAGATTGAATTATGATTTCCTTACTAAAATGGGACCATTAAACTTGAAAATGGCAGTGAGATACTTGCATAGGGTGTAAATTTTGAGTTATTGTATATCCCCCATACTTTTAAAGCAAGACTAGTTTGTGAACACTCTTCTTGTTCAGAACTAATGGAAATAAGTACAATAAAATTTGATGGTATTATAGGAATGCTGAATAGGTTAACACATGGCAAGTGTTTTACAAATAAGCGATAAACAAGTGAGATCAAGCACCTTTTATCTTCTGTTACCTAAACATGCTTCTCGCCTTGGTTAGTGTGCCCTGTAGTATGTTTTGTTCTCCTCTCAATGCAAGAATGAGATAAAGTTTCCATTTAACTCATTAAAAGTAGCATTTACCTTATCTTGTGTAGCTGTATCCTTCTTGCAGTCACTATCACCTCATGTTGCACGCTTGATATTGCAACCAGATCTAGGACTCCACATGGAGATGATGCATAACTGCCAAAAATAAACTTTAGCAAATGATAGGACAAGGAATGCAATTTATTAGAGGGGGCTTACTATAGTAGCCCTCTGGTGTTCCCTTGTATAATAACTGTTATGTATTTTTCTAATGCTTGCCATGCATTAACCTAATTACCATTCCTATAATACAGCTGGGTAACTTGGAGATGGGAGGAGAATTTGGAAGAATACAAGCTCTATTATTTGGTTGTAGAATTATATTGCCTTCTTTGTGGCAAAATGAATGCTTTTGACTTGACAAGATACTGAAAAGACTACAGTGTCTTGTGAGTTTTTTACTGTATATTTTGCAGTGTAATTTAGTTCACTGTTTGCTAATAGAATAAAGAGAGCTGCATTTGAACAATAGTAAAATTTCTGCTATATGTGAGATGAATTTATGATGAGCAGGAAATGCATGGTCTTCTACATTAACATGATGACAAAAACCAGTTGTTTTCTTTTTCTTACATGATAAGGTTATAATCTTTTGAAACAATGTTCAGGAGTTTGTATCCACATGCATAAGATTGTTCTAACTTGAGGCATTTTATTTATTGACTTTCCACTTGAAAACTGCACTTTTCCATAATGCTAATTGATTTTCTATTGTTTCAATTGTTTACTCTACTGGAAGAGGGAAGATAATGAACTTATCAATATAAAATTCTTACTGTATTTTTTGTGAATATCTTACTCTTGGATCAAGCTATACATATATACACAGAGTGTTTACAAGTCAAAAGAAGATTTTTTAAATTAGTTTTTAGCTTAAACCCAAGAGATTCTCTGAAAGACATTTTTAGGTCTTACAGAATTTTAAATGCAAATGATGTTTTAATATATAGTGCACTCTTCTTTTATGAAACTAATACAGTAGAGCATCAATTATCTGAACTAGTTGGGAACAGCTATAATTCGCATGATTATTTGAATAATTGAACCTAGAAATAATAACAGTGGTTAAAATTTAAAGATTTCTGTTATATAATATTACCATTAAAATGATATTTGCTTCCCTGATAAATTTTCTTTTTCTCAAACTATTCTTGGAGTCAAGTTTGCAAATTGTAAATTTTTTTTTTTTTTTTTTATTTTGTTTGATATTTGAAAAAGTACATTTTTCTATGAAATCTCCAGTAGATAAAATATTTTAAAATGCTAAAAACATTTCTGTGGCTTCACATCCAATGAACAAGGACATTTAAAATATTGATTTTTCTACGTTACACCACTTACTAGAGAAGATTCACCCTCTTCTTCTGCTCTGTTTAAATTTTGTTTATTTTGTATCTATTGTAAATGCATTAAATTTTTGTTGAATCAAAGACCCCATACCTTGTAATGCATACTGCTTAACAAAGCACAAGCAATTTAGCACAGTACAGAATACAGCTGACATGATATTTCATTAACTGAAACATATGATGAATAAAGAGCAGTAGCTCATGCATGTGTGAGGAATTCAGTCAAACCCAATAAACTGTTCATGGAAATGAGTGCTTGATACACTGTCCTAACTATGACTGAGAGAGAGAGAGAGAGAGAGCAAGAGAGAAAGTACTGATCAGGCTTCTTGAAAAGAGATCATTGATCGTAAAAAGAAACTTGAACAGGGAATTTGCAAAAGTATCTATAGCGTGTAAGTTTAAATTAAATCTTGCAAACTGTTAAATGGGTTCAGATGTTTCATGTTCATATCACTAAGTTAGAATAATCAACATTTTACTGTAACAATATCTTTCTAAATATATATTTATTTTGAATGGTGAAATTCATAATTATGCTACCAGCAGTAATATATACAAATATATATAATCCGTAATATATACTAAATCACATGTTTTTACCACTAGCCTTATTATTAATAAATTACCTTTGGATATTACAAATATTAAAATCTAGAATATTTTAAAAAAAAAAACTCAAGCATAAAACAGTTTATATTTGTGATAAATTTTTGTCTTTATATGTGGCCTCTTAACTATTTCTATTCTTTCATAGCTTTTCAATGCTTATTATGACATGTACTGCACTTTGCAAGGCACTGACAGTAAATATATATGATATGATTAGTTATGTGATGAGAATTATAGGAATCAAATTACATAGTCTTCAAACATTTTCAGTGCCTCAGAAAAATATCTAAGTAATAGTAATTTATGTGTCACCAGGGAATAAGGAGAAATCAATGTATAAACTGGAAATAAAAGAAGATTATTCCAGATAAAGTGTGTATTTCTAAGGATTATTATGTTTTTTGTTACATTTTATGATGTATGTAAAATCAATACTTTAAAATATGCAAATTCTTCTTAACATTGCTGTGTTATTAAAGGAAGCCAGATGCTATGAAATTATAAATGTTATATTATGTGACATTTTGGAGTGATTTCTGTTAAGCACTTGATTTCGAAAGGCCAATAAAAATCCAGTTTTACTAAAAATGTCAAAATTTCCAAAATGGTTATAGAGGTCTGAGCAATAAATAAATTTTACAACCTTAAACTATTACCCGCTACTCCTATCTTGTTACAAAATTACAATTTTTCTTTAAGTTTTATATACCAAGTAGAACATAAATAAATTATACACATTTTTATATATAATTTAAAATAACATTCTGAATGTATACTGTTTTGATTATTATACAAGGATTGCTGTGAAAACTTTGAGAATGGACAACAATAAGTTGTAACAAGTGCAGGTTTTCCTAGTTTTAGATTGAAGTTTATACAGCAATATGTGCATGTTTGAGCACACTTAAACAAAATAAGGTGTCAGCACTTCTGTAGATGTGTACACAGATGTTGCTGCACCAGATGCTAGGTTGGATTACAAGATAGAACATTTCGGCACTTTGATTTACTATGACTTTTAGTCAGTTTAGGGGAAAGAGAACACACCCTGAAGATTGCATCAACATATTTATCGATAGTTTGCAGCTTTTGGGAGGGAATGGAACTTCCTTGAAGATGGAGGATGTCCCGCTACAACAACAACAGATAAAAATGTGATGAAAGTAGAACATATGTTGCAGAAAAATCATTACTGTACATATTATTCAAGAAATCTGAATATTGGATTGGCAGCAATGAAAACAATCCCCAAAGAATGCCAGGAAGCTCTGTAGTCATTGGATTCCCCCATCACTGATAGATGAGCATGTGCCAGAAAATGTTAGAAAAATTTTATGGAGGGAAATCAAAAAAACATATTTAACATCACAACAGGTTAGGAAAGCTGGATATAGCATTATGATCCAGAAACTAAGCAACAATCATCAGTCTGGGCCTTACCAGAAGAGGCTTACCAATAAAAATGAGGCTAGCAAAAAGTATTGGCAAGAAGACGATTTGTTCTATCTTCTCAACTAGTGGTCATATTTTGACAGTTTCACTTGAATAAAAGTGTCACTGCCAGATGGTATACTGCCCCAAGTCTTCAATGTACTGAGAACGAAGCACCCTAAGACCGGTCTGTATGGAACCATGGCAACACCTCTGCCCACGCTGCGCTGGAAAAAGCTTATTTTCTTCAGAAGTCGGGAGCCAAATGTTTGCACCATTCATATCACAATTCAGATTTGGCTCCCTGCAACTTTATTTCCCAAAATAAAAGAAAAAATTTGTAATCAATGATTTGAATCATCCTGAAGTTTCAGTGGTTACATAAGAATATATGTGCATCCTATCCAAAGGAGTGTGATGTTCAGCATTTACAAAATGGTTTGAAAGGGTGAGACATGTATAGGAAGTAACAAGGAATACTTTGAAAAGATGCAATGAAAAGATTGCATGTTTTTTTTTTTTTTTTTTTTTTTTTTTAATTGCTTTCAATCTCCAAATTTTCTGAGTGACTCTTGTAACCTACAAAGAACTAATTTAGTGCATTAAACAAATTAATATTTAAAGTTGGCTTATTTTAAAGGAACTGTGAAACACATTGCAATAGCATAGCTGTTAATTAAAGTGTTCTTTGGAACCATTATAAGGAATTATCTTTATAATATGTCACAGCATTTTCATGTTATAAAACGATTTACGGATAACAGAGCAAATTTTTATGACAAATTACACATGTTTGGAAAAACTGTCACTCTTCTGTCCTCCTAAGAAATCAACAGTTTGATCCCATTCATCTTTCTGTAGCAACAGGAATTTAAGAAGTGCTCTGCTGAAAAAGTGAAGTGGGGTTGGTAATGTTTTTATAGATGGGAAAGTATATACCGGTTATGAACAAGAGAGTTAATTTGATTCAGGTGCCTGCAATCATCAAAAATGAATTAAAGTTACTACACATTGTGGTGTAGTGGTAATTTACTGTACTACAAGCTGGAAGATTGTGGGTTTCAATTAGCAATGGTTTGCTGTTGACCTAAATCTTTCTGGCTATACTATGATTTGGAATCAACTAAGTAGTGAGGGCATTTCCTGGAGGAAAAAGTTGTCATTAGGGTTGACCAACCTGTTGCCAAGTCTTGCAATATGGATGTCTTAATCTCTTTCAAACTTATAAGCCGTGTCAAGATTCTGAATGGGAAGGTTTATCTCTTCTTTACTTTATGAGCTATAACTATTCACAGGTAACTTAAAACAGGCCCAGTTAGAGCTTCTTGAAAGAAACATTTCATTATACTCATACATGTTTTTAGCATTGATACTTACAGTAACCATATTTTATTTTTATTGCCTTCATAGCTGCCTGCAAAAATTTAACCCACATACTACAGCTTCAGAAATCAGCAACTTATTTGGAAAATGGTAACAGCATCTACATAGAAGCAAAACTTCATAAGTTAAGATTCATTTAGCCTGCATCTACGTGAAGCTTCCACTGCCTTTAATTGACCAATCACCAGCCACCAAAATACGATCCTGAAAATCTTTATACAAGAATTATACAAGAGAAAAGTACGGATGATTCTACTTGAAGAAAGAAATATTTATCCTTGCAGAACAAGAATGTCATTGAAGAGATAAGTGTACATTGCTGATTAAGTGTAGATGGAAAAAAAAAAAGACACCTACAGCAGATATACAGCTATCATTGTTATAGGCAAGCTAACTTCTGAGATACCAAACATATCATTCCTACAAAGGGAGAATCCAATTACTAAGCTCACCAATGTGGGGGGTCCTTTAAATGTGTTTTGACCAGATGCAGAGAATCAAGAGATAAATTGTGGTTACTGGTGACAGATAAATGCAGCTTACATACTGAAAGTAGGTGGGCAAAGGTTTTTCATTTTCAACCTGACTGACTTCACCAGGTACCTGTAGAAATTTGGTAGCCTCTGTTTTGGTTGCGATGACTCCTGCAATGATGTTCTTGAAAGCACTGAGTAAAGTCATTTTCTTCAGCAAGAAACTTCCACTGATATCTCTTTCCTCAAACCTGACTGCCTATCACAGTATATTGCTTGAACAAATGATCACTATTCTAAAAGGATTGTATAAAGGGAATACCTTTTGCATAAAATATGAAGAAAGGGCAATAACAAGGAAAGTACAGCAGAAAAAAGAATTAAGGCAAGGTTGCAAGCAAAGTCCAATGTTATTTAATTTGTTTATTGATGACATATTGAAGAATATAAGCAATAATAATCATCTTTTGCTGGTAATAAATAAATTGCAAATCCCTGGACTTTTCTTTGCAGTTGATTTGGTAGTAGGCTCCATTACTGTAAATAGGTTAAAATGGTCATTACAAGAGATAGATAAATACTGCATAGAATGGAGTTTAAAGGTAAATAGAGAGAAAACCCAAATTCTTGCATTTAAGAAAGGTGCTAAATTGAGTAAACATGAAAAGTGGAAGAAGGGAAATAAAGAATATAAAGTTGTGAGTGATTGTACATACCTGGGTATAAGAATAGATGCAGGGAGGAAATGGAAAAAACAAATAAAATCAGCACCAGTAAAAGAAAAATCAGCTATGATGGCTGTAAGGCGATGCCTATATAAAATGCCTGAGATGCAGATGAAATGGCTGGAAAGGGTGTACAATTCTGTGGTTGAGGCCCAAATGCTCTATGGTATTGAAATTTGGTACCTGAGAAAGGTTTGGAGGTTGCAGATCACGTTCATATAATGTTTTGTAAGGAAGTTTTAGGGCTGCCAATAGCAACAGCAAACGAAGTTGCGCAGATTGAAATGGGAAGAAGTACAAGAAAGGGAATAGTTATGGAGAGAGCTTTAAAATACTGGTATAGGATTTTAAATTTATATGATAATAATTTATTGAAACAATGTTTACAATATCAAGAAACAAATTTACAAAACACAGGTTGGGTTAGTAACTTGAAATATAATCTAGAAAGTAATGGATTAGGGGATATTTGGAGAAAAAGAGAAATAAAGGAAGTTAGGAAAAGATTCAAGGACATAGAGATCCAAAAATGTTGTCAATTATCTGAGAAAAGGTCACTAGTTTTTTATGTCTCAATGAAAAATAGCTGGGGAAGAGAGAGGTATATAGATAACACTAATAATGAAGAAAGAAAGGGGATAACCTGGCTAAGAGCAGGAATATGGAGGTTAAAAGGTTAAAGAAATGGATACCCACAAGACGTGTGCCCATTATGTGGGGATAAAGAAGATGTAAAACATAATTTATGAATTTAAGAAACTGAGACTTGGAGAAAAGAAAGTATAAGATTAAACATTAGGGAGAAAAGTAGTGTTAACAAAATAATAGAAAAAAACTGTAAGGATATAGGGAAATTTTCAGAGAAAGTAAGACATAAATGGAAATGGACTGTGACGAGAAGAAAGGAACAATAGATCAGGAGAGAGTGTTCTAGAATCTGGTAGTAAGAATATGTTGTAGTGCTTTAATAAAATCAGTATAAGTAAGAGGTGGGAATCGGTCAGAACTTAGTCCCCTGGAATTCCAGTAGGTTGCTGCTGATGAGCCGGGGACGGAAGTAAACAACATGGAAATTTTGTATTTTGTTTTAGTTTTATTAGAAGTTAGATAAATGGGATAATACAAAATTAATTATTGTATCCAAACTTTTTTAAATATAAGGGGTCACGCCTAAAATGGCTTGGGCCAGATGGGTAGAAGCTCCTTAGTAATAATAGTTTGTATTTATAATGTACTTTTTCTTGGCAATGCAATAAATTGATTATTATTATTTTATTATTATTATATTGCTTGAAAAATTAGATTAGCATATTAGAGATTATTGATGCTCTTGAAGAACACAAAGCAATCTGTATTATTCCTTATAAATCTTAATGTATGGAACTATTGTTTAAAAGGTAATTTAGCATATTAAAGAATTGACAAAACACAAACCCCATGAAATCTACAAGATAAGGTTTGTTGCATAACTCTTATTTAGTAAAGAGCGGAGATTCACCCTTAATATGTAAACCCTGAATGTTGGTTTGTGCTGGAATCTTTTATTTTTTTCTACAGAAGTCCATAATTATCCTAATCATACAGCAAGAGGAAATAAGGATAAAAGGTGTATAAATGCAAAGAGCTTCATTCTGCAATATGTGCAATGAAAAACCAGAAATATCTGGATATTTCCCTACCTGCCTGATTCCTTTCCCCAAAAGCGTTTGGCTGAAGTTTAGGAACATAAAGATTCTGTCTCACCAATGCCTTTAACAATTCCTCTAGTCTGTACTCTTCAGCTGTTGCATAAGCTACAGTATTCCAGAACTGGAAAAGCAAATCAATAAATAAAACAAACAAATTAATGTTATAACAAATGAGGTTTACACCTCACCTTCCTAATTTATAAACCTGCTAAAATATAACTGTGCTAACAATTAAACAACAAATGCTTACTTACTGGCTAAACATTAGTCTGTAAAACAAGTGTTATGTTACAGTCCAAATCTTATACCTCCCGATTTCCAGCTCTTCATCTTTTAAAAGATGCAATCTATGGGAGAAGATTTTACAATACTGAGGAAATCATAGCCACAGTATGAAGATAGATGGTGGTGGTACAGCACACAAGTTTCTGATAATGTGCAAGCTGAAAGTTTGCAAGGAAATTATATTGAAAAATAACACTATATAGCCAATTAACATATATTTGAAACTGAAATAACACATACCCTGAAAGCAAGAATAATACTTATTATATGTCCATTATGTGCCAGTTATCATTATGCAGAGAGATTTCTTTCATGATAGAGGAAAAAAAAAGAGCTAATTATTATTTTTAATTTATGTTATACCACACACTAATCTTAAGAGCATGTAACAGACTTTCATATTGGCCATTAAAAGTAGAAACCCATTAACAAATAACATGGGACAACAAATAAAACAACATATAATCTGTATGTTGTAAAAATACATGCAATTGCTGGAAACAACATAAATTTAAAATGCACTAAAAGAAACTCGTGCATTCCTGGCTCCCAAAACCAAAAAGATGTATAAAACGGAACACTCGCTCGACAGAAACAATGTCATACCTTCAAGAGAGGAAGGGAAACACAGAGATGCTCTGAACGACGCTAGATTGTGACATTAAATTAAAATGTGACGCAATGAATAGGAGTGGCTATTATACAGGCATACTGGAGCAGGTTCACCCTAAAAAAATGTCACAGTGATTAAAAATACAATGCCCAATACGCAAACGAGCTAAAACTACTAATTGTCGACGAACAGTGCAAGAAATGTTGACCAAGTAAAGGGACAGATCTGTTTCCCCGAATTGCTTCGGAGCAAATGCTATTCTTCGCACCAGCGTGAGAGAACGGCTCTACGCAAAAACGAACCAACTCTACGAGTAAAAATGTTGCTGGATTGTGACAGGGACTAAAAGAGAAGATTTCGCTGCGACTTCTGTGGCCTCCTTTTCCTGAATGTCAACATGTTCAGGAACCCACAGCAGTGTTGCGCTGACGACAGCGTCCTGGAGTAGGTGTCGTGCGTATTTCGTACGCTCAAAAGAGCACCAAGGGCATCAGAACTTATTACTGAATCCCCCAGCCCGTGTTCACATACATATAAAAGCACTCATTAAGGGCATAAAGTTCCGCCATAAAACAGACGTCGCAGAGTTAAGACCAAACGTAAAACTAGATCCATTAGAAACTAACGCAGGCTCATCCAACACCTGTGTCCGCTTTCGAGCTGTCGGTACAGATAAATGCCACTACAATTTTCTTCCGGGCTGTTGTGCCGTAGTCTGCTGGAGAAGAAAATTCCAGACGTTTTGTCGGATACCTACGGTGGCGTGGACGAATTGTCCTCGGAGAAGGTACGACTACATATGAAGTGTTGGCTGTCAGAGTCGCTATATTTATACTGCCCGTGCTCTCAGCTGGTTGGTCTGGGGCGGGCGGTAGTTGGTCGGCTGGTGGGAGGAGCCTTGCCTCTCCTGTGCTGCTGCTCTCTTGTAATTGGCTCGCTATGTTTTCACGTGTTATGTACTGTACTTTGTTTTCAATTGCTGGCAACAGGAAAATATTCCAAATCACCATCAGCCTCAATAGTAATACAAACAGCGGATAGCAGCATGCGCATAGCAAGCATACTCCAAGGATGTCATATCCGCCCGCTACAGTTAGGATAAGCTTTAAGCACAATCCGTCTTCCTCACTACCCAAACACCACAACCACCCTACAACCTTCATCCCATCTCTGCGGTTAAACCCATACAGGGTAGGTACGCAGCAACCACACACAGGCTGAGCACTGACTTCAGCCTGCCAGATCACTTCGGGCTTCGGATACCAGTTGCTGTTTAGTTTGAGTTCTTCTTCCTTATTGAAATTGTTGGGATTTTTGTGAATTTCAATGGCTTCACGTTACAGCCTTGCATGGTAGTGTGTAATAGAAGAAAGGACGCTGGTGTCCTGAAACTTGATATGTTCCCCTTCAGGTTCGATGGCATGTTCTGCTACCGCGGACTAATCTATTTGGCCTAGACGACAGTTCTTTTTGTGCTCCTTGAGTCTGGTGCTAATGCCGCGATGTGTGGTACTGATGTAAATCGAACCGCAGGAACACGGAATACGGTTAACACCGGCCGACGACAAAGGCTCCCGATGACAGAGCATAGTAGATTGCTTAGCTGCTTAGTAGGCTTTAAGATCGTCTTGACCCTGTAACTCTACAGTATATATTCAATACGGTCTGTGACGTTTTTCAGATAAGGTAGTAAATCTCTCGGTACAGATAAAATGACAACCTTCGATTAAAAGGAGTATCGTCCTAAAATGTTGACGAATAACTTAAGTCATAGATTTCGGACATGTCAGCGCAAAATATAATATATTTGGGATTCTGCTAACGGCCAATGGGGTTAACGAGCTTCTCCAACTGCGGGGGAAAAGGGGGGGGGGCAATTGCACTGTAAAGTCCTAAACATCCCCCGAAACCGATATCTGGGTAGCTTTGGAGCTAGGAACCTAGCAGCGTATAAGCAAGGAATAAAAAATGGCTCATTCATGGAATGCCGACGTTGAGCAGCCATACCCACCAAGTAAAATTTTTCTTCGAATAGACAGTGGCGGTTCACCCGACTGCGCGCACAGCCTGGACATAGGGTCATAGGAAAAGCTCCATTTGCCATAGGGATTCACCGGTATTGAATTGAATTAAGGCTACGAAGAACTGAAGGTTCCGCTGCCATGATGAAGTATGGACCCCATTATAGAACGGTAGACGCGCAACAGTGCCCGGCCAGCTCCACAGGATGTGCCACTTAATACAAGTAAAAGACATAGAGAACGTTCACACCGGCCTTTCAGTTGTACTATATGCGATGATCAGTTTTGTATAAAAAGCAACCCAAGGATATTTCGCTTCGTCCGCGAAAGATAAGAGTATTGCGGCTAATGAGGGATACTCCTTGCAGCGCCAGAAATTCATGCAGACGATCTTCTCAGCAGAAAAAAAGAAATTGTGGTGAACACTTCAAGTAAATAGACGGTTCAGACAGCATTGGAGGTGACGTTTCAACAGACAAGTACGCTGAGAAGAAATAAAGATCGCAAAGTCGTCGACGAATAAAGGCGATGCAGTCCTTGGCGGCAAACACTCCGTGATAGAATTGATAGCAGTGGCAAACAGTGCAACACTAAGGTACTCCGCTTTCCTGAATGAAAAGAGATAATAAAACAAAACAGATGCGAACATTAAAACCCGGTCTTTCATGAGACCCAGAATAAAAATTGAAAGCCGACCACGAATATACCATTAATTATCCGTACGAAATATACGTCTCCAGCAGGTATCATAGGCTCTCTCCAGATCAAAGAAGAGATAGCTTGGCTCTTTCATATATGTCCATGAATGATTCAAAAGACACCAAATGTTTGGCGGAAGAGCGGTGCCGACCGAAACCGCATTGGAAGTTTGTCAGAAAGTGCTGTGATACTCGCCAACTAATCATGCATTCCTTACTTTGCAACTGGTGAGGGGAATAGTTTTTTTGTTTGGTTTGATTTATTTATGGACTCTCTTTAACATCTCAGGTTATTACCGTCCCATTCTATTCAGGGGGTGAAACGGCCGGCAAATTTTGCTCAGAGGCCTCTTCTTTCAGGCTTGCGGTTCTTTTTCGTGCCGAAAATGTACGGCACGGGACCCACAGCTTTACTTCCCTCTGTAAGGTTTGATTTATTTTGGACGCTCTTTAATCCCCTCTGTGAGGGGAATAGGACGGTAACTCGAAGGAAGATAGGGGTGCTTACCAGATTGCGGTATTGCCATAACGGTGGCCAGAAGCCAAGCGCATTCTGCATTCTTAGATTTTAACCTTCCCCCTCCCCTTTCCTTGCTAGTTAGCTAATAAGTATTGGAATATACATATATGCATTTCACATTTCCTGAAGCAAAATAACTGAATTCAATTTAATCTAAATATATTTACATGAAGTATTTCAACCTTAAATGTCCTAAATTGCCGCTTTGTATAGAAGTTATTTTTTCACACCGAAAGCTATGATGAAATATTATTAATACCACTCCAGTCATGCAGAAACAATTAATCTTCTGTCATTAGATGCAGCACCTCTCTAAACAACATGGGTGGCTGAGGTTGTTAAGGCATGGACTCATGAGGTTCCATTACCACCAAGATCAACCACTGTGACAGGTTTTTTCCAGGTTTTCTTCGGTACTTATTAAACACAAATGCCAGTAGGTACCCTAAATTTAAGCCTGGAACGCTTCCTTTAATTAAACATTTTTTTTTCCTTATTTATTATTTCATTTCATACATCACTAGTGTACATGATATCTCAACAGTAAAAACGGGCATTAAACATTTCCTTTAGTTTGAATCTCCTGATAAGTTTACGTGTGTCAAAATAGTGTTAAATAGAAGAATTTGATTCACTTTCCCTGTTTTTTTTAAATATATCTGTAATAAGATTGTGGAAGTATACTGAAGATTTAAATTTTTTAATTCGGTTAAGCGAGAGATGAACTCCTGTTATGCAGCAAATCTGCAACTGTGAATATTGCTACATGGCTAGGAGGAAGAAGTCCGGCAACACCAGTAAGAAAATACTTATTTCTTCCAAAATTGACAATGCTGTAGATAATTTAACTTTTATCCATACCAGACTTTGGTATTGGTCAACAATCCATGGCATGTTCCTACTATTCTTAACGATGAAAAACTGTATGAGTGGCTGAGGTTGTTAAGGCACAGACTCATGAGCAGGAGGACTGGGGTTAGATTCTCACCAGAATCATCCTCCTTGACTGAGGTTTCTTCCAGTTTTTCCTCAGTCCTTATAACTGGCAAATGCCGGGGCGGTACTCTATACTTAGGCCTGGAAAATTTTCTTCCCTTTAGATCCAAGATTGTGAGTCAATCTTGGCCAGGGTCCATGTGTTTTTTTCAGGAGTAAAAATCTTAAAAGTGTAAAGCTGAATGGCTCCCATGCTGAAGATTTACAGCATGTAAAAGAACCTGAAGTCTGAAAGAAGAGGCCTCTGAGCAAAATTTACCAGCCGTTTCATGCCCTGAATTGAAATGGAATGCTGATGAACTGAGGTATTAAATATCGTCCATAAATAAACCAAATAAGTAAAATTAAAAACACGCACTAACACTATTAAAAATATCATGAATTTCTTGGAAGACATCAGTGGCTACAATATATCTAGAGAACCTATTTTGAGGAATAATTATTCGGTATACCAGACAACTGTAGATGAAATAAGAAAAGACTTAGCTATTAGAGGTCTCTTCAAAAAGTATCGCGAATTTTGAATTTCCGCGGGCTACGTATATTCCATTTTCGATTGTTTTATGGCGTTATGTTGGTACTCATGTCCCTCACTTATGTTGACAAACTCGGCCGTTTTGAATGTTCCGTTAATTGTTGACAGCTATTTTGCTTGGACGTGTTCTGGCTCGTCTTCGATTTTTGCCTATTCCAAAAAATGGAACAAAGAATCTGTATGAAATTTTGTGTGAAAAAACAAAATTAAGTGCGCGGATGCATTCCGAATGTTGACTGTGGCATATGGTGAAGGTACCTTGGACCAAAGCAACATTTATCGGTGGTACAAAATGTTCTCAGAGGGTCGAGAAGATGTGAACGACGAAGAGTGTCCCGGACTCCCGAGCTCGTCAACAACAGACGAAAACATTGAAGAAGTGAAGAAAATAGTATTGGCCAATCGTCGAATCACCGTTAGAGAAGTTTCTGAGGACCTAAAACATATCGATTGGCTCGTGCCATTCGATTTTACCAATGATTTGGGCATGAGACGGCTCAATTTCGACCAAAAACATCATCGCGTTAACGTTGCTAAGGAGCTGTTGAACTCTGTCCGCGACGACCCAAATTTGCTCCAGAGGGTCATAAATGGTGACGAATCGTGGGTTTATGGTTATGACGTGGAAACTAAAGCTCAATCATCCCAATGGATGCTGCCACATGAGCCAAGACCGAAAAAAAGCGCGCCAAGTTCGGTTGAATGTGAAGGTTTTGCTTACAGTTTTCTCCGATTGAAGGGACGTGGTGCATCATGAGTTCTTGCCACAGGGTAGAACGGTCAATAAGTAATATTACCTGCAAGTTATGCGCAATTTGCGCGAAGCAATCCGCCAGAAACGCCCGGATTTGTGGAAGAACAAAAATTGGCTTTTGCACCATGATAACGCCCTTGTTCACACATCGTTGCTTGTGCGCGAATTTTTGGGCAAAAACAACACACTTATGATGCCGCAGCCACCGTACTCCCAAGACCTGGCCTCCTGTGACTTTTTTTTTGGTCCCAAAACTGAAGAGGCCCATGAAAGGACGACGCTACGCCACGATTGAGGAGATAAAGACAGCATCGAAGGAGGAGCTGAACAAGATCACAAAAAACGATTTTTTAAAGTGCTTCGAGGATTGGAAAAACGTTGGCACAAGTGTATAATATCTGGTGGGGATTACTTTGAAGGGGACAAAATAGATATTCACGAATAAATAAATACTTTTTGAAAAAAACAAAATTCGCGATACTTTTTGAACAGACCTCGTATTTGGTGCTCTGTTAATGAATAGATTTATATTTGCAGTCACTTTATTCTGAACATGGTAAACCAACTGATTCTCATGCTCTACTGGCCAAAATCAGTGTAAAACATCCCTCACTACATCCTCAGCTGTTAACCCAGTGTTTCCTGGTGCTCATGTTAGTCCTGTAGAAGCTATTGTTGTATATGGTGACCTCTGGTGGATATGAAATGAATTTTGAGGTTAAACCTGTAACAGACACTTGTTTTTTTACAGTTGGACAAATCTTATTTTACTGAAGGTATTATAAAGTGAAAGGTAATCCCATGGTGGAAGGTCGAAATTCATTGTAGTTCTTTAAGAAGTTTTATCTCTGGGTTTATTTCATGGTTTTGGCTACAATATGGTGTGCTACTGCTGATCTTTCCATCTGTTTTAATTTGATATTTCAGCATTAGCATACCACTATTGGAGTCAAAACCATGAAATAAACCCTGAGATAAAACTTCTGAAAAAAAACTAAACAATCCATATGAATTTGCCGCCAGGAATATCTTCATTCTGAAAAACCAAAAAACTGCAACAAATTTTGACGTTCAGCCATGAGATTACATTTCAAAATTCATTTCATATCCACCAGAGGTCACCACATACAACACAACAGCTTCCATGGGATCAACATGAGCACCATTTAACAGTGAGTCAACAGCTGAAGATGAGAACATTCGTTCCCGAAACATGTCCTAACTTAAATACAGCAAGTGAAGTATGTAAGAAATTACCCACATTATATTAATTAATAAGTAATTATGTATTTGCAATTTTTGCTGACAATTGGTTACCCAGGATACATTAAATGCAAAAATGATAAGAATGAAGTGAAGGTACATTCATTCACCTATCAGGCCCAGCTCCTTCGTTTATACACCCAAAAACTTCAGATGCCTGTTGGCTCCACCAACAGATATTCTGTGTAAAGTAAATACAACATTAATTGGCATTACCTATAGGTACTCTCATCACGAAATTCATCTACCTGGTCGTGCCTTCCAGCAGTTTAACACCTCAAGGAAGGACTAAATAATGACTGTATGTAGACCACTAAATTTATTTATTTATGGACTCTCTTTAACATCTCAGGTCATCAGCATTAGACCACTAAAGTACAATGCAACAAATAAAACGACCAATTTTAAGTATAAATTAGCAAATTTGAGACTTCAGATCATGCATATGCTTAGTGTTTACCTATCTCTTTGAAATCACAGTGACCCATACCAAAATGATGTAAGTATTTTATCTATGTATGAAGAACTTACATTTTTTCCACAATTTTAAAATTATTCATTTTTTCGGATTATGAAATGCTAAGAAGATTTTGAAAACTAAAAGTTCATCATAAACCCTGTATCTCTAATGGTTGAAGCTGGCAGAAAAGTGTATATAATTAAAAAAATTGTAAAAACCAAAATTTAAATATCTTTATTAACAGCTTATAAACCTTTTTTTTTTTTTGGATTGATTTATTTATGGATGCTCTTTAACATCTCAGATCATCAGCGTCCCATTCAACTCAGGGCTGACAAATTTTGCTCAGAGGCCTCTCTTTCAGGCTTGAGGTTCTTTTTCGTGCCGTAAATGTACGACACAGGACCTATGCCTTTGCTTCCCTTCCGAAGGAAGTCATACTTAGGATTTTTACACCCGAAAAAAATCCATCGGTCCTGGCCGGGTTCGAACCCGTGATCCTGGGTGTAGGAGGCAAGTATGGTAACCACTACACCACCAGGACCGACGCTTATAAACCTGAAGAAGCATATTTTCTCATAACACATTAGGATTATCATGTGTAAGAAGAATTGTCCAAATCTGTGCATTTGAGTTAGATTTTTAATGAAAATTATGTTGGTTTGCATGGAATTTCTGACCCATGAGAGCAGAAGTGCAACACAACACAAAGAAAAATTTGGAACTTTATAGTATTTAGTGATTTTAGTCTTATCATTCTGCTTTTAAATTGTCATAAATGAACATGTTGGTTTCTTTGTACAAAGATCTTACTGTTAATTATGACAACTTTTTAAGGTATTAAAATAGATTTAATTATTTATAATAAATGTATGATAGTAATGTGGTTTAAAGCAGTTTTCATGCTATTAATTATATTCCTATTATACTCACTAGCTATCTAAGCTTAACCTTCCCGAAAAACAGGCAATACAATGTGTTCAGGAAATAAGAAATATCTCCGAAACAAATTCATTTTAGCCTTGAAATTTTCATGTTCAGAAAGAGGATGCAAACACTTTTGTTGGAGCACTGCCAGCAATCTATGTGCATGTGTATACCTTTGCTTCTCCTGCATTATTGGTCCTGGTGGTCTATGGTAACCATACTTGCCTCATAAACCCAAGATCATGGGTTCAATCCTGGTCAGAGTCGATGGATTTTTTCTGGTGTAAAAATCCTAAATATGGTTTCCTTTGGCAGAGAAGTGCAGCCATGGGTCCCGTGTCGTAGATTTAAATCACAAAAAAGAACCTCAAGCCCAAAAAAAAGAGACCTTTGAGCAAAACTGATCGGCTATTTCATGCCCTAAATTGATTAGGATGCTGAAGACCCAAGATGTTAAAGAGCATCCGTAAATAAACCAAATCAATCAATTCTCTTGCACTGCAATTATGACAGTGACACTTTGCATAACATTGTCAATGAGTCTTGTTTTCATTGCAATTTTGAAGATGTGAATCGTATAAGAGAAAGCCTTGTTCATTTTGTGACTGGGCGAAATGCAGTCAGTCAAATGTAGTTTTCAAACTGAATGAGGCAAAACCATGAAAGCATCCATGAATATGTATTTATGCAGATGGCAAGAGATTGTTTCACCTTGATGTAACCTACCACAAATAATGCTCATATCAGATGTACTAGTGTGTAAACAGATCTTTTCAAATAATCTCTTTTGAGTTGAAATATTAGAACATTCTCTTTGGTTTCACTTAAACTATAAAGAGTGTTTCACTGTGTTCAATTCCAAACTGAATTAATGTTGAGATCCTTTCTTAAAAGGTAGCACCTTTAATTCAAAGAAACCTTTCATCCTATATAAAAAAAAAAACAACAAATTTAATGACAATGGTAAGAATCTTTTCCAAGCCAAATACATTAACGATATTGATATATCAAGTATCAGGTCGAAACTGATTACAACTATTTGCTTCAAGATAACCGTAAGACAATTAATGCATTAATTTGCGAGATATGATTTACTTTCTTCTTTTTTTTCACTAGGTTTTTATTAGACACCCTATATTATCCTTTTTAAGGTATAACACAAAAGCCCATAAACCACAAATCTGTATCTGACATACTGCTGTAAATGCTGATGCCATGAAACACTGCAATGTCCAATTGATAAATACAAGTATGTACGGTTAGACTAGGGAGCAAGCAAGCTTACTGTTATAAGAATTGTTATTATGAATGTGACAATTATTTAATCATTTTATGTCTTATTAAAATCTCCATTATTTTATGCAGCCATGCCAAAACAGGTTATCTACAAACAGATAAAATTGAAAGTATCTCATTCCATCGCAAAAGAAATAAAATGGCACTTGCTATAAGATTAATACAAATACATACAGCCTGACAACTGCAAGGAATGTTATTTCTCATACATTCAATACGTAATTTGATATGGTATAATCTTCTGGAGAAGTAGCTGTAAATGTACTATATTTTTAGAATACAGAAAAGATTTGTTTGGTTTATTATTGGAACAAACCTGCAAACTCTTTGCAAATCCTTGATCAAAAAACCAAATATGCTGCTTTGTATCTAACTTCTTGAATTACTGACTTAATAAGAGTACATTTCCATGAATGATTTTCATAAACACAACACAGCAAAAATCACATTTAAGCATTCTACTACATAATAAAAACCTACTCGAGAAAGGAGTTAAACACCAGTAACAAACTATTACAAAAACTGAAAAATCTAAACAGTATGTGAATATTAAAAAATATATATTTCTATTCTGCACAGGAATTTCTTGAAACAATTTGTAGCACCTAATACGTGATTAATTACATTATTAATTATAATAATTATTATTTCTTTAAAATATTTCTGGATTGTATAAATTGCTGTGGTTTGTGTTTTGTAAGAATTGATGTATCAGTTAAGCTTTACTGCATATAATAATTTTATTGTTTAGTTTAAGTGTTTATGAATTCTTGTGCATGAAATATCCCATATCAAACATGTTAATTAACAGGATAAGAGCACATGTAGGAGGAATATTTTGTGACTTAGCTAAGGCTTTTGATTGAGTCAATCATGAAATTCTGATAGATAAATTAGCTTTCAATGGAATAAAAAACCAATATTTAATATGGTTTATATCCTACCTTGACAAAAGGAAACAAAAAGTAGTGATAAATTGTCCCTTAAATAATAAAAACAATGCATCGGAGTGGGAAATGATTAACCATGGAGTGCCTCAAGGATCTGTTCTGGGTCCTCTTCTTTTTCTAATATATATTAATGACCTCTCCTTATCTATCCAAGATGTAGGAAATGCTGTTCTATTTGCAGATGACACAAGCATATTGATAAATGAAAAGAGCCTTAATGATTGTGCCATTAAATTAAATTTGGTTCTCAGTTCATTGTGTGTATGGTTCAAAGCAAACAAATTGTCTCTAAATCTAGATAAAACAAATGTTATGGAATTCATTACTCACAGATCTCCAGATCCACGATTACAGATAGGATATTATAACAGTGTACTTTCACAAAGCAAATATTTAAATTCCTTGGTTTAATAAATGATAACCATCTGAATTGGAAAGATCACATTGATCTTATTACACCTAAACTTAGCAGTGCATGCTATACAATACGTGCATTAGTAATGTTGGAGTCAATTAAGACTTTAAAACTAGTTTATTATGCATATTTCAACTCAATAATGAAGTACGGTCTAATATTTTGGAGAAATTCATTTAAAAGTGAATGTGTCTTCCTGTTACAGAAAAAAGTCATACGAATAATTGCTGGTACACACAGCAGACATTCATGCAGAAATCTCTTTAGGAAATTTTAATTCTTCCTTGTGAATATATTTTATCCCTCGTGAGCTTTTATATAAGAAATAAACAAAAAATTTGTTCAAAATCAAAATATACATGACCAGAATACTAGACAGAAAGCAAATCTACATCACCCAATTTCATCACTTTCGTGCCATTATTATTCATTTGTGTAATGAATCTTTAGCATGGGGTGTATTTCCTGAGAGGCTAAAATATTCAATAGTGAGGCCTCTGTACAAAATGAGAGAAAAGATAAATGTCTCTAATTATAGACCTATAGCTATTTCACCTACATTTTCTAAGGTGTTTGAGAAAGTAATGTACAATAGGCTTTACCATTACCTTGAAAGTAACAATATTCTAGTTAGTGATCAGTTTGGCTTTAGAAAAGGAATTTCAACAGAAAATGCAATCTATAAACTCACTAATGAAATTTTAACTGCATTTAATGAAAGAGCACATGTAGGAGGAATATTTTGTGACTTAGCTAAGGCTTTTGACTGTGTCAATCATGAAATTCTGATTAGATAAATTAGCTTTCTATGGAATAAAAAACCAATATTTAAAATGGTTTATATCCTACCTTGACAAAAGGAAACAAAAAGTAGTGATAAATTGTCCCTTAAATAATAAAAACAATGCATCGGAGTGGGAAATGATTAACCATGGAGTGCCTCAAGGATCTGTTCTGGGTCCTCTTCTTTTTCTAATATATATAAATGACCTCTCCTTATCTATCCAAGATGTAGGAAATGCTGTTCTATTTGCAGATGACACAAGCATATTGATAAATGAAAAGAGCCTTAATGATTGTGCCATTAAATTAAATTTGGTTCTCAGTTCATTGTGTGTATGGTTCAAAGCAAACAAATTGTCTCTAAATCTAGATAAAACAAATGTTATGGAATTCATTACTCACAGATCTCCAGATCCACGATTACAGATAGGATATTATAACAGTGTACTTTCACAAAGCAAATATTTAAATTCCTTGGTTTAATAAATGATAACCATCTGAATTGGAAAGATCACATTGATCTTATTACACCTAAACTTAGCAGTGCATGCTATACAATACGTGCATTAGTAATGTTGGAGTCAATTAAGACTTTAAAACTAGTTTATTATGCATATTTCAACTCAATAATGAAGTACGGTCTAATATTTTGGAGAAATTCATTTAAAAGTGAATGTGTCTTCCTGTTACAGAAAAAAGTCATACAAATAATTGCTGGTACACAGCAGACATTCATGCAGAAACCTCTTTAGGAAATTTGAAATTTTAACTCTTCCTTGCAAATATATTTTATCCCTCATGAACTTTTATATAAGAAATAAACAAAAATTTATTCAATCAAAATATATATGACAAGAATACTAGACAAAAAGCAAATCTACATCACCCAATTTCAGCAATTTCATGCCATCAAAAAGGCATTTATAATGAGTGCATTTTAGTATACAATGCTCTTCCCTCTAGCCTAAAAGCCTTAATAAACAATGACAATTTCCTTAAATCTGCTCTTAGAAAATACCCATGTAAAAAGGCCTATTATTCTGTAAAGGAATATATGAGTGACAATAGTATACTGCACAACATATCAATGTATATGTAAATATGTATTAATAAAAGTTGTATGATTGATTTGTCTGTTTTTGGTGTTGGTTAAGTTGTTCTAAGTGTTCTTTTTATTTTTATTGTAATTATTTATGTAGATGTAAACAAATTTTTGTAAATACAGATTGAAAACTACTGTAGTATTTGTATATGACAAGTTCAATGTTCGTAGGTCTCTGTGGCTGCTTCACGAACTCACTGAATGCTCCGAGAACTAAACTAATTAAAAAGGCATTATTATGAGTGCATTTTAGTATACAATGCTCTTCCCTCTAGCCTAAAAGTCTTAATAAACAATGACAATTCCTTTATATCTGCTCTTAGAAAATATCTATGTAAAAATGCCTACTATTCTGTAAAGGAACATATGAGTGACAATATTATACTGCACAACATATCAATGTATAAGTAAACATGTATATAATAAAATTTGTATGATTAAGTGACTTGTCTGTTTTTGTTGTTTGGTTGAGTTGTTCTAAATGTTCTTTTTTATTTTTAGTAATTATTTATGTAGATGCAGACAAATTTTTGTAAATACAGATTGAAAGCTACTGTGGTGATTGTGTATGATAAGTTCAATGTTAGTAGGTCTCTGTGGCTGCTCCACGAACTCAGTGAATGCTCCGAGAACTAATTAAAACATACTACTACTACTACCACCACCACCACTACCACCCTTTATTCCGGGCATAGGGGTGGGGTTTTACAAGTATATCTGTTAAGCCCATTAAAGAAAGTACCTTTATTGATAATTAATAACCAATGCATACTTTTTTAGAACAGCTACAACATAGTTATCAATTTCTGGGTAATTCAGGATTACCATTTAAAAAATATAGTGGAAAAACATGAATTAAAATTTTGACAACTATTTGGAAATGTTAAATAAAATACAAAATCAAAGGGATTTCTTGCTATAATACACATAGATTTCCTTGTATTTCTTTATATAGCCCTGAAAAGCTTCCAATACAAAAAAATAACTAAGCACAAGATGTATAGAGTAATTGGGGCTAAAAGCCAATTTTTGAAAAACGGTTCCATATTATTTTAAGATACTGAATAAAAATTAATTAAATGTTTTTGGTTGGCAAATGTTGAACATGTGCACGTAAAGTAGCTGTTATTGTATGATGCAATCCAGGTATTACGAACGAGACTTGCTTTGAGATGATGCAAGCATTTCTCAAGATTATAAATATTATGCACGTAGCATTTGCCTTGTGAGGCGTTAAAAATACGAAAACTTCAACATTTCCCTTCAAATAACCATCTTACTGACTATTTTTTTAAATTGATTATTAATATTACCACACCCCAGTCTTTTGGTCTCCTTTGTCATCTTTTCCATCTTCTAAGGTAAATCGTTTTCGCTTTTGTGGTCTCCGGGTTTGCAGGGATGAAATATTCTCATGAATTCCCTGTGCTGGAATGCTGATTTTTGGTGTTTCTGTAGAGCTGCTATTCTGTTTCGCAGTGCTTTTAAAACAATTTACATTTGCTGTGCGATTTTGAAATGTGGTGAAATTTGAATGTGAATATCTGGCTGATATATTCACTATACATGCTATTTTTCTCGTATGTAATGTAACGGCTGAACTGCTTTGCATGTAACCTATATACGAGATCAAACCATTACACTGTTTAGCTAACCATATACATTTCCCTGCCATTGTATGGTTATAAAAGTCTATCGCTGTTTTATTGGCTTTAAGGTCCTCCGTACTGAAATAACAGAATTACGAACAAAAAAATCACCATTTACCAGTACACCACGTATAGTAAATGGTCCACCCCACTTCACTTTCCATGCGGTTCCAGCGGATTTTTACGAATTTATACGACTCTATACGAGTAACAATCAGAGTGGCCAACCATACAATAAGGAATCCCTCTTGCAACAGCGTATAAACTCTCTGGTTGGCCACTATAAACCTCTGAATTTATGTTTATATAATTTAATTATTTGATATATTATAAAACAACATTAAGCACACATGAACGCTAAATATCTTACCTTACTGCAGTGATACTGGGTCATAAGGATCAGAACCCACATTAGTTACTTCAGCTATACTAAATGTGGACGTAGACGGTACAAAAGATGCAGTGGAACATTCCAATGTTCTTGTAATATTTGATACATTCTGAATTGAGCAAGAGCTCAAGGAAATAGAACATGTCAAAAGAAAAACAAAATAAACAAAAAGCATATACACAATTAGGATGGATTAAATCCAAAGAATTCATTCATATTTTAGAAAATGTAAGCTTCTATATATATATTCTCATGTAAGGGTAAACACATTTAGTTTTTTTGAGCAGACCTTTACACTATTCTCGATTTTTCTTCTCACAGATTATTCTAGTAGCCTTCTTTTCTATTTTCCCTTTATCGCCAAAAAATAACTCCATATATAATTATAGAGTGAAAATATGCAAAGTATACCATAGGCAAGGCATTTTTGATAAGAGATCATTTAAAACTTAGAGAAAAACAGGCTGAAGTAAGTTTGGGAATTATCATTTCAATACGTTTCTTCCAGTTAAGATTTTGATCAATTGTAACCCTTAGAATTTTGAATTGTTGATTTCTTTTAGGGCCTGATATTGATAATTGATTGTGATATGTGATACATTTTTATTCTTTGTTCTGAATTGAATAAAATTGTCTTAGCTAAATTTGGCGGCATATTGGCTTGAAACCAAGTTTAAGGTTTCTTAAAAAATAAATAAATAAAATTGGGCAGCTATATTTGACAAAGGTTCGTGTGATTTCTTTGTTACAAGCGCACTAGTGCCATTTGCAAAAGTAGCAAATTTTATTCATGACTTAAGCTATATAATAGCTCATTGATAATAATGAAAAAAGAAGAGGGCCCATAATTTTTCTAGAATTTTTGTGAATGAAATTAAAAATGATATATGTCTGTAGTTGGAGGGTAACCCTTTGTCCAGTTTTGAATAGAAGTTTAATAATTTCATGCTTTAGTCCTTCTAGATATATTCCAACACATGAACACATTTTTAATATTTTAATACTTAGTTCAGAGGAACTTGCATTTGAGTGACTTAATACTTTTTTTATATTGCTGGGAGAAGTTGGCCTAACAGTAAATTTATGAATAAAAATGGGTTCATAATAGATGGATATATATAATGGATGGATGGATGGATGGATGGATGGATGGATGGATGGATGGATGGATGGATGGATGGATAGATAGATAGATAGATAGATAGATAGATAGATAGATAGATAGATAGATAGATAGATAGATAGATAGATAGATAGATAGATAGATAGATAGATAGATAGATAGATAGATAGATAGATAGATAGATGGATGGATGGATGGATGGATGGATGGATGGATGGATGGATGGATGGATGGATGGACGGACAGGCAGGCCTGACTGAGGTTTTTTCCAGGACTTCCTCAGTTCTCATAAATGGCAAATACCGGGAAGGTACCCTAAACCTAGGCCTGGAACGATTTCTTCCTTAAAAATAAATTCTTTCCCAATTATATTTTCATCTCGTGTATCATCAGTGTCCTTCGCCTGTGGTACCTCTGTAGCAAAAACGGGTGTTAAACACTATTCATTCATTCATTGTCGATCTTCCCAATCCTACCAGAGAGATCCTGCTTGTAGAGCTCCCATCAGGTTCTCTTGACATTCCTGTAAAGATTGGCATTTTTACTACATTAACATTAAATGATACATAGTTATGATCCGAGAGATGGTTCGTCTAAGACCATCCATTCGGTAATCTCAGTAGAGATGTACTCCTTGCTGAATGTTCATAACTTCCTGCCTTATGCGATTGGCAAAGGTAGGCTTGTTACTAACGTTAAGTATGTGTAGATCACTAGTAGGCAGAAACTCTAAAAGGTACTCACTCCTTTTGTTCATCTTCTGGGGTTGGGGAGGTTGATCTGGAGGATCTTTAGTGCCATTCTTGCCTAAAGTCACTATGTAACTCTACCGGGGCTCAAAAGTTCTTTGGCCCATAAACTCTTCGGAATATTTAATACCCTCCATATCTGAGGTTCGCTCCAATAGAGCTTCTTCACTGAGGGATGAAATTGCAACAGCCGAGGGCTCACTAATGTGGTCCTCAGGAATGAATTATTGACTTTTGGGAGGTTTTCATAAAGCTTCCATGAGAAGCTCGGGGAAGTGGTCCGCCTAGGCAGAGTCCCGCATATCCGGGTGAGCCTAGATACTACGGAAGGTCGCCTGGTATGGTTCAATGCACCTCCTCAGCATCTGCCACATTACATTTTGTGATTGAATGAAAACGAGTGATGAAAGATTAAATTGGAAAAAGATCGATGAATGAAATATTGAAGTTGAGTTGTTTATTAGTCTCGCCTCTCCTCGCAGCTGTACGGCATAGGTGATCCTACCGATAGTACCGCCGCTATAGCCTATTGATTTGTAGAGACTTACGAGTCCCACCACCAGCGACAAGGTCCTGCAACTCCTAGGCAGGGGAGTCACTATTAAAAGCATTTGCAATATCTTCTAAATAAGGAAACAAAAGGAAATAATAAAGCATTCCTTTAAAAAATAAAAACAATGCTTCGGAGTGCGGAACAATCTCCTTATCTATCCAAAATGTAGGCAATACTGTTCTATTTGCAGATGACACAAGCATATTGAGAAATTGAAATATCCATAATGATTTTTCCATTATATTAAATCTAGTTCTGAGCTTCTTGGGTGTACGATTCAAAGCAAACAAATTGTTACTAAATTGAAATAAAACAAATGTTATGAAATTCACAGCTCACAGATCTCCAAATTCCATAATGCGGGTAGGATGTTATATATTCTACAAACCAAAGATATTAAGTTCCTTGGTTTAGTAATTGATAATCATCTAGATTGGAAAGATGAACATCGATCGATCTTTGCACACCTAAACTTAATGCATGCTGTGTAATACGCACATTACTAATGTTGGATTTAATTCAGAATTTAAAATTGGTTTATTATGCCTATTTATATTTTGGATAACTTGGTTAAAATTGAGCATGGGGCTTATATTTTGGGGAACTCGGTTAAAAGTTAGCATGTCTTCCTATTACAGAAAAAAGTCATACAAATAATCGCTGGTACACACAGCAGACATTCACGAGGAAAACTTTTTTAGGTAAATTGAAATTTTAACGCTTTCATGTGAATATATATTGTCCCTCGTGGCCTTCTCTATAATAAATAAAGAAAAAATTGTTCAAAATCACAACATACATGACAAGAATATTAGACAAAACGCAAATGCACATAGACCGGTTTCAACACTTTCCTGCCATCAAAAAGAAGTTCATTGTGAATGCATTTAATACAAAATGCTCTTCCCCAGCTTAAACGCCTTAGTAAACAATGATAAGTCCTTTAAACCTGCTCTTAGAAAATACATATATGAAAGGGCCTGTTATTCTATAAAGGAATATGACAATATTATATGAGTTATTAACACTGCAATAATTTTATATGAATGTTTATGTAAACATGTACATAATAAAATTTGTAATTGAGTGATTTGTCTGATACAGCTTCTCTGGGTTTTTTTTTTTTTGTTTTAATTGAGCTGTTCTAGATGTTGCTTATTATTTTTTTTAATCATTGTAACCATTTGCGATCATGTACACGATATTGTTTGTAAATGTGGAATGTGACTACTTAGCAAACTCTCGGAATACTCCAGGAACTAAACTAAACTAAGTTCACTGCGAAAACATAACACCTTTGTCTGGGTATAGTATACAAGAAGTACCATTTATTACGCATTTACATTTCATGTCTAAGTGCACGTTGAATTCAGTCTCGGAGTCAGTAATTTCGAATGTAGCGTCACAATATGGCACGATATCAAAACTACAAAAGGAAGTACACGTATTAATTTGAGATCGCTAAAGTACAAAAGTAGTTTATTATCGTCATAGATATACAAACTGAATACATGAATTATAATATATAAACCAAAAGAGTTTATTGTTATTATGTATGTATTATAATTACACCTTTGTTACAAATTTATCTGCATTTATTGCAATAACAGTTATAGGCAGATGGTAGCGCCTTATTTGACAAATGTGTTAAAGTATTCGTAGGTGTGCCTCACCGCTCTACAAACTACGTGATATAAACAGATCTTTCGTGCTGTGAGTGGAGGAGCGACACGTTACGGTACATGGGGTTTAGTGATTTTTAAGTCATCATTTTGTTGGGAATTAGTTTGCAAAGGTTTAAAGTAAAATACACATCGAATGCTTTTTAATGGTAGTATTGTAATAATAGTAGTATAAAATTTATGGTTGAGTAGTACACCCGATGATCGTTGATAACTAGCTCAGCATGTCAGCGTAGTGCCTATGTGTTTTGAATTGGTTGTGTTATAAAGAAGGTTAAGACGGCGTGTACTTGTAATTAAGAAATAACTACTATGAAGTAGCTGCAGGATTTAAATAAGAATGAAGTACTTGCTGCAGATTTTTGTATGATTAAGAAGCAGAAGCAAGTGTTGTAGTTAAGTTTATATCTTTGCAGATGTTCACGTCTACTGCCAAAATAATGAAGAGCGGTGGCACAGAGCCCGATGCATTTGAGACATCCATTTCTCAGGCATTGCTGGAGTTAGAAATGAATAGTGACCTCAAAGCTCAGCTTAGGGAGCTGTACATTACCAAGGCGAAAGAGATAGAGTTAAATGGTAAAAAGGTAATGTATAGCAAGTATAATAGTGAAACAAGTGCATACGTAGAAACCGTACAATAAGTTCGGAAACTTAGTTTAGTTCCCGAAGCATTACCTGAGTTCGCAAATCAGTTAGAGACATACAGAATTTGTCATTTACAATTACCACAGAAACACACTTTCTACATTCACATACAATATCGTGCACATCTGCGTAAATAGTCGCAATAAAAACGAAAAAAGCAATACTTTGAACTCAAAACCATAGAAGCAGAAACAGAGAAATCACTGTCACACAACTTTTACTAATATCTATTTACATATAAAATCATTAGTGTTTTTAAATCAATATATTTTCACTCATATATTCCTTCACAGAATAATAGGCCTTTTGTATTCCCTTAGAGCAGATTAAAGCTTTTAGGCTAGTGGGAAGAGCATTTTTGTACTATTATGTATTTGTAATAAACTCATTTTTCATGGCAGCAAAGTGTTGATACCAATCTGTGTAGATTTGCTTTATGTCTAATATTCTTTCATGCATATATTGATTTTGTACACATTTTTCTTTATTTCCTATGTAAAAGTTCATGAGGGATTAATATATATTCACATGGAAGAATTAAATTTTCAAACTGCCAAAGGGTTTTCTGCATGTATACCAGCAGTTATTTGTATGGCTTTTTTCTGTAATAGGAAGACATGTGCACTTTTAATTGAGTTTCCCCAAAATATAAGATCATATTTCATTATTGACCTTACGACCTGCTTGTTGAACTATCATGTGGCGATAACCTACCAAAGTGCTCATATTTTCAATTTAGTATTATTATTAGATTTTAGTGCACAACTTCAATGTATATTTGCCTTGAAATGTCATTAAAGTTGATGCATACATAGTTAATTTTAAAACAAATTTGAAAACAATCTTATTCATACCAAATTTTACTTGATTCTGGTGGTCTGCCTCGTTGACCCAAGATCGTGGGTATAGAAATCCTAAGTATGGCTTCCTTTGGAAGGGAAGTAAACCCATGGGTCCCATGTTGTAAATTTGTGGCACATAAAAGAACCTCAATCCTGAAAGAAGGGGGACCTATGAGCAAAATTTATCGACCATTTTATGCCCTGAATAGAATGGGATGCTGATGACAGATGTTAAAGAGCATCTGTAAATAAACCAAATTAACAATCAACACCAAATTCTTCAAAGTTAATGATTCTTCCACATATTTGTACTCAAACATTTTTCTTCCCGAACCTGGCAGGTGTCACTTCTGAGGTTGAGATGCATGGAGGGCTAACTACATTGTTGAATTAGAGATGATGAGAGCTGGGAAAGGTCTTTGGCCTAGAATCACTAAATGATCCAAATTATGGTTGCCCAATCCCCATAACAGGACTGGAATCAAAACTGGGATTAGCAAACAGGAATTCTAACTTGTACACTTCTCTACTTCTAACTTCTACACCATGCACTATGTCATACATATACATTTAAGGTTATAAATATTTGGGTAATCATGACCAGTGCCCATATTTTGCAGTTCTAGATTTTTTAAATGCAACTGTTTGAACAAGTTCTAAGCAGCACATAAATTACTGCTTGACATTTGGGATGATGCTAAGGAAGGTCCTAGTGGGCCTCCAAAGATTTTGTATCAGAAATTGAGTCTTATAAAAAATTATATTTAGTTGCTTAAATGTATTTAATAGGGCCCACTGGAAGTAGGCCTATATCTCTTATTTATGTGTGGAAAAAATTACTGCTTACATAACAGATTGACTGAATTTTTTTTGTTTTTTGAATGATTTATTTATGGACACTCTTTAACAGCTCAGGTCATCAGCGTCCCATTCAATTGGGGCGTGAAACGGCCGACAAATTTTGCTCAGAGGCCTCTCTCTCAGGCTTGAGGTTCTTTTTCGTGCCATAAATGTATGACACGGGACCCACGGCTTTACTTCCCTCCTGAAGGAAGCCATATTTAGGATTTTTATGCCCCGAAAAAATCCATCGGTCCTGGCCGGGTTCGAACCCGCAATCTTGGATTTAGGAGGCAAATATGGTAACCACTACACTACCAGGACCGACCAGATCGACTGAATGAGTTTACAATTACATTAGTGTAGTTAGTGAGTGGGCATAGGTATAGTTCTATTCAGCATTATAAGCAAGTATAATGGCATAATTCCATGGTTGGAGTGACTAGGAACTGTATTATTTAGAATTAAGTTTCACAGCTAAAGGAATCTTATTTTTTTATTTGATAATTCAGCTTTACTGTCAAATAATAGGATTCACTTTATGTAGTCTCCATTTTTGAATTTGCATAAAAATGTTCCCAGCATAATGTATTACCAAATTAATGGACAGTTAATATTGCATGCTTAAGAAACAGGTGAATTATCAAAATCTGAAAGTTGAGATGCCATTTGGTGAAAGATGTAAATCACAGTGTCCAGAGCATCCATTATCAATAATTTTGGGTTACCCCTAACTTTCTATTCTGTAATTTGTCTGAAGATCTTTTCCCTCTTATTAATTTTCAAGTTTTTCTAAATCTTGTTTCTTTTTTCATTCCTCTGTTTCCAGAACTTGTGGTATGTGGATAATATCGGCCTTATCACATGTGGGACAGGTGTCCTGGTTCCATTACCCTTCTGAAACCAGTTATCATCCAGACACCTAATAGAAGCCTGTTTTGTTATAAAAATACCCACATGTCTCTCTTTCTCTGGTAATCCATGTTTAAGTCCTTATGAAATACTAGGAAATTTGTTTTCAACATTGATGCCTGCAGACTGGCCTTCCATATCCTGCAGTCTGAATTAATATCATTCCAAAGTCTTTTTCATATCTTCTCTTCCTTTTTCAAATGTCTCCCACACTGTTCATAATCAACTGTTTTATGATCCTACAGATGCAACCTCACATTCTAGTTATGTTCCTGTCCTGAAATGTGAAATGTTAAACATTGCTTTAAGATATTGTCCTTAGATAATTGTCAAACCCCTGCCAATATTTTTTTTTTTTATCTTATTCTAACTTTTTCAAAATGCAGTTGGATCTGCACATCAGCTATATTTACCATAACATGTTAGTGCTTTTTTGCCGAATTTCTTAATCTTGATTGATGATATAGTATATATATATATATTTTTTTTAAACCATCTGACATCCCTAACTTGAGCCAGGATGAAACCTTCTTCACAGAATTCTTTGCTCTAAATAATGTCCCTCACAATTTGTATTATCTAGAAAATTTGAAAAGGAAATCCCCATTAAATTGTCTGCATACTGTAATGTTGATATTTCCATTTTATTGCTTGTCATTTTAAGATTGTTTGGCTCTCTTGTCATCTGTTAAGTTTCATTATTATTGTAATTAAGAAAGTGACATTTTCTTTAGGATGGTTTATGTAATTTAGGCTACTATTGTTATGCTCCACTTCATAATTATTTTATACCACAGTTTTCTTTTACAGTCAATTATCATATATGTACCAATTCCTCAACTGAAAGCTTTCCAGAAAATACAAACCCGTCTTGTGAGGGAGTTGGAAAAGAAATTTAGTGGAAAGCATGTTGTATTTATTGGAGAGAGAAAAATTTTGCCAAAGCCTACAAGGAAGACCCGTACAAAGAATAAGCAGAAAAGGCCACGAAGGTAAATAAGTGTAGCATGAGACATTAGAATCTAGAAAGAAATAATTAGTTATTAATTTGAAATAAACACACTAAACAAATAGGAACAAATCTAAAATATAAGTGGATGAACTGTAACATTAATATATAACCATTTTTTTGCAACAAAAAACATTTAACAAATTATTTATGAGGAAGCCACTCAAATTTCCGTAGTTTTATTCCACTTACTTGAACATGTTTCAAAGGCAAATTTCCTTTGTCAGCACGGTTCTGCTGTCATCTTTCCAGCTTGGTATTAAGATGTTGCTCTTTGGATTTTATAAACTTTTTGATGAGGTTGCTGTTGTTAGGAAGATCAAAATTAACTAAATTTTTTAATTGATATCAATGTATGATTTAGTTGAACTACACACTCTTAATGCTTCAATTATCATAATGTATGGAACCGGTTTGGAGAACATTTAGTTCTCCAAACCAGTTCCATACATTATGACAAGTACATGAAGCATTAAGAGCATGTAGTTGAACTAAATCATACAAAAATATTGATTATATGATTTGCTTCAATGTGCAAGTTTCAATTTACATTTTAAATTTTCTTTGTTTTCGTTCAAGAATATATTTTTCTGCACCGATAATTCTATCCATATCTATCTAAAACACACAGAATTATTGGTGTGGGAAAATATATTCTTGAATCAAAATAAAGAAAATTAGTTAATTTTGATCTTGCAAACAACAGCAGTTTTATCAAAAAGTGTATAAAATCCAAAGGGCGACATCTTAATACCACGCTAAAAACATTTACTTATTCCTGAAACTAAGCCATATTATTTAATTTGTAATGTTTGGAGTATTTAATGTCATGGATGGTAACAAATCAGTTCTCTGATATTTTAGATTTAAGCAGGAAATTAAATGCAGAGAATGTTTAGAGTGTTTTCTAATGTCATGGATGGTAACAATCAATGCTCTCATGTTTTAGACTTGGCAGAAGTTAAGCAAAAAGTTAAGAAATTTTTTCTATCAGAAAACTTAATAATTTTATAAAGATAAAGTACAGTCTAAAGAATGCATGATGTATTATATTGCTGATTTTACTTTGATATAGTAAGGTGACATTAGATTACTAGAGACTTACTGTCTGATCCCTAAACATGAGTATCAAGTTACTACATGAATATAAGAGCATGACATAACAAAATTTTAAAAATTCTGTTGGAATGAATGCAGTGAAGCTAGATAAAATATAAATGATTATCCAATGCTGTTATCTCATACACTCTAGTGCTTCACTTACTTTTAAAATATAGTGGTACCGGTTATATAGGCTGATGAATTTACCAATTAGTAAGGAGGAGTACAAATTGGAATATGAAAGAATTCAGGAGATTGCTGAAATAAATGGTTTTAATAAAAAGTTAGTAAAAACGGATGCTTAATAAATTCTTTAAGAAAAAAATTGATTAAGAACACCACCACATTATTGACTGAAAAAGATTAGACCGGTTTTTAAAAAAATTACCCATCATGCAGTAGCTATGAATAAATTTCAAACAATTTTTAAGAACAATATTAATTCAATTTGGAATCAAACAAAGTGAAACATGCACTAATAATCTCTGTGAGTCGGAATATTAGAACACTCTTTCTAGTTTCACTTATATGAGATTTAACTCGGGACATATTTTTCGTGGACATTTTTTCCACATCATCAGCTGTTCATGACTAATGGATCATTCGTAGAAGTTGGGAAGGTTGGAATCCGGATGAACTCTTGTGGTCTTGTGATGAACTTAAATAAAGTGTTGTCTGCTACTGGGATATCAAAAAAGTGTTCGTCTGCTGGATATCAAAATTTATAATACAGCATAACCTTATGAATTTTGATATCCCAGAAGCAGACAACACTTTATTTAAGTTCATCACAAGACCACAAGAGCCCACCCAGATTCCTACCTTCCCAACTTCTACAAATGATCCATTAGTCATGAATAGCTAATGATGTGGAAAATATGTCCTGAGTTAAATCTCAATAAGTGAAACCAGAAAGTGTGTTCTAATATTCTGACTCACAGACATTTTTAAGAATTTTAACATCATATTGGCACCTGTCAACACATACACTTTTAATAATATCCCAAAGGAAAAAAAGTCAGGTATCTAAAAAGTATTCAAGAATGTGATAAGATATGTTAGAAAACTAAAAGGTACTTGGAAACACGTTTAAAGGAACATCTCAGAAACGTTAAGTACAAACAAATAGGTCTGCAGTAGTGCAGCACTTTTGGATAGATAAGCATGATATAAAAAAAGGAATAAAGTTACTTAAAGAAGCATATACAGAGTTAGATATATGGGAGAGGATTTACATTTACAAACACAAAGATTTTATGATCTTTGACATTCCTGGGGAATGCAATATAAATTTTCAGTTTATAAAAGTACGCTAGGATGAAGCCGCATGTCCTTTTAGAAGATAGTTTCTCCAACCAGTCGTCAAGTCGGTCAAGGATGGAGAGGATTCTTTTTGAAACTGGTCCCACTATATTTTAAAAGTAAGTGAAGCACTAGAGTGTATGAGGTGATAGTATTGGATAATCATTTATATAAGAGCATGAATATATTGAAATTCAACAAGATGACCTGGAACTTAGTGTTCATGAAAGAAAATGGATAAAGCAATTGCATTTAGGAGAGAAGTTATGAAGATTGCTACAGTTAAGGGAGGATTACTTTGTCTTGTCTGACTACAAGATTATCATTTGCAACACTGGTTGTGCTGGATGTGATGTCCATAGGCCTGTCTGTATTATTGTTCTACATTGCAATTTAGGAAAAGGAAATTTCAAACCTCCTAGAGGATTTTCTAAAGAGCTATAATGGTGTGGGATGTCAAGAAGCAAGAAGTAGCTTCAACAAACTAGTATATGTGGGCAATGCATCTGGTGATTTCATAGAGTTGATTTAAGGAGGACATGGTACTTTACAAGATTGATTTAAAGTGACCCAGTCTTAGCAGCTTTCCAGTAATAAGGGGATGATCTGGCAGCATATATATATATATATATATTTTTTTTTATTAGTGTTTTACGCCCATTTTTACTACTGAAATAATATATTGGGAAAGTGGTGTGGTGACTGAATGGCTTATCCATGTGCATCCAAACTTTTAAGATGTCGTGATGCAACTAAGGATGGGATCCGTGATGTTCTTCTGAAACTATGCTGCATTTATCTTGACATGATTTATAACTCTCTGAATTCCCAAACATAATTAAGTGTAACCAACTTGAATCCCTGGGAAACTTTTGTTTTCCAAAAATAAACTGAGGCACTCTTTGGCCATTGAATTGTTATAAATGGCACGAGATCAGTTTCAGCCATCCAAATATATCCAAGCCTCATCCAAAGAAACCATCATTGCCATTTTATCACCTGCCAAGTGCTGTTCACACGATTTTGTGCCATTGGTGAAGCAATCTTTGATATACTGCTCTCTCAAAATGCTTTATGACATCATTCTAGTTGCATATTTTAATGATTTATGGAGTACAGGGCTTCCAGAATATGTCCCCTACCACTTGCATGGGATTTTACATCTGAACATCTGGCTGCACCTTGCATTAATCACATCAAACCAATTTTCTTATCATAAAGAGGGGTTTCATGTATACAATTTGAATTTTCAGAACACTAATAGCAAGTGTTGTGTCACATAATCATTTTGATGGAACCATGCCTCATCCAAAAAGAGCAAGTGGATCGATTAACCCTTTGAAAGAAACCACTCATCACAATAATGCACATGTGCTATGGGATCATCTTGTCATTGAACCCATGTACACTTGTAACGTTTGAATTTTAAAATTCTTGTTGCTGTGTAAGCAAAAGACACTGAAACCACAACTTGTGCTAATTTAGGTAGATTTTGTTGGCAAATGCTCAAAATTTGCACAAATTTCTTCTGATTTATCTTCTGTTAAAACTGCATGTGTTCATACATGTTTCAAGTTTTGCACTGAACTAATAGTACACATTTATCCACAAGATCATGAATTGCACATCTGGGAGACAATTGCTCAGGAAACTTTCAAATAAATTCATCACAAATGCAATTAGCTGATTTGTATTTATAAGAACATTTATATACAAAAGTACATTGCTCTATACCATCTTTGTGAATGAATGTAGACTGGTTACGGCTGTGAGTGAGGAGCTGGTCTTGGCTGAGATGTAAAACTCCTTGCAAGCAGTGAGGACATATTCTGGAAGCCTTTGCATGTTCCTGTGAGGTTGGCAAAGCTTCTTTCTATATGTTAGTTGTTTTTCTTGAGTTCCTGCTTTTTTGACTTGGCTGTGCTTGCTTGCTTTTCAATTTGTTTGCGCTTTAGGGTTCAGGTGAAAAATATTCTAAGAGTTCAGTATTATAATGTGCATATGAATTGCTAACAATGAGGCCCTTATTGTTGCAGCATTTTACAATAATTTATTAGACTATAGTCAGAGTCTGATTCTTCCTACAAATGTGCAATTTTTCAAAATGTGACATTTTGAACTAATTCATGTTCATGACTAATTCACTAGTAACTCCAGATTCACACAACTGTCAAGAGAATGAATGCTTTTATATGCTGAAAACAGTTGTGGCAAGATGAGTCATTTGAGATGAACCTAAACTCATAAATTGTGTACTTTTGTTATGAATTATAAGGTAAATGGGTGTGGTTTATTATGAATTGTGATTGGATTGTCAATTTATTTCTCAACAGGGATAAGAGGCCAGTTCATATTTGTAGGAAATGGTAGTTCTTTAACAGTTTAAAGGGATATGATTGGTACCCCATTGGGAGGATACTGATAGGAATACCAGTGGAATATCAGTTCCTATTGGTAATATTTATTTTGGGAGAGTATCAGATGCTTGATCAAAGCAAATTTCATTAGTAATCCTTGTATAAAAAAATAATGAATATGTAAATTGACTTTCAGCCGAACTCTCACAGCCGTATATGATGCCATTTTGGAAGATTTGGTTTTCCCAGCTGAAATAGTAGGAAAGCGAATAAGGGTGAAACTTGATGGCTCACAACTTATTAAAGTGCATCTTGACAAAAATCAACAGACAAACATTGAACACAAGGTAAGAATAATTGTTTTATATAGAATTATTTTAAAATTGAATTAATACGTAGATTAAAGGTGCATTTCCCTATTGTGCATGAATGCTATGTCCTAAATAATTGAGCTGTGGTGTCAGACGTCGATAGGTAGCTATTTAGGGAAGAAGCAATAATCTTCTCTTTTTCATGATTCTATTACTGATTTTGAGGATATGCCATATTTAGCTTGAAAAAATAAGAGAGGGCCAATACATTAAAAACATTTGCAATTAAATATGAAGTAAATAGTCATTCTGACAGAAATCGGTGCAAAATTGTGTTTTGAGATGCATAAAAACAATTTAAATGATTTCTGCTTGATTAAAAGAATACACGTTAATGAGAATACACGGTATCTGTTGTACATAGGAACATAAAGGAATATTGTAATAAAATAGTGTTAGTGTGTTGGAAACCACTGAGAGCAACTGGTGTATTTCTCAAACATCTTGAATTTCTATATAACTCGTGGTTGAAAACTGGGGCAAGCTAAGTATTAACCTATCTTCGCCATCCTCAAATAAAGGAACTGAAAGGAAAAAAGATAAAGGAATAAACATATACATGGATCAAGATTGGCTGAGATTTACATTCAATTTAATTATTTAAAACTCAAAACTTACATAATGGTTTTCACCTTCACACTCTTAAGATATTGTTAACACATTAATATATGTGCCATAATCTCAGAACAGTCAATCTTGGACTTGGTGACTTAATGCTAGAATATCTTGGGAACAGTATGCAAATATATTAAAGAAATGTAATTTCCATTTTGCAATGTTTTGATGTGTACTTATGAAATGCTATCATTTAAAAGCTAAGAAAGGTATAATATGTGAGCTATTATTGCCATTATAAGTAATCAGTTCCTGTGCAATCCTCAAATGATATTACATTCCTCATGTCCAAGACCTTTAATGCAATGCAAAATTTCAACTACAGTCCTTGTCAAATGGGAAGAGTTAGTCAGCAGCAAATGAGAATATTAAAACAGAATGTTGCCAAGTCCCTAACTCCTACCTTTACTTGCATACTCCACTATGTGGTTAACAGTGATTAACAGATTATTATTATTATTACTATTATTATTATTAATAATTATTGTACAATTACTCTATACAGCATAAGTACAAACCATGAACTATTTCATTCAGCTATATTTTCCAAACCAAAAATTCAAAGGTGCTGAAATTTCACAACATGAAAGATAAACTCACCAAATTTTGATATGCAATGTCAGCTATCATTTTAGTTCTGCCGGAAGTGCCATGGCAATGATTCAGAACAAAGTGCCAAAATTTTAAACAAAATGACCCAGCTAACATAAAGAAAAGGTATTGTGCTATCTTCAATTCATGCAGCATTTCATCTTTCACAGTAGGTAAACCTCCATAACATGTGGATATGGGGAACAGAACTCTGTTATGTCATAGTCTAGCATGTTCATCATTCACCAAAAATCAGTGTGCTCTGCAACATATCCAACAAGAAGGTGTATGGACCCTTTTTTTATACAGAAAACTGGTACCAGAATTTCATTTTTGAACTGTTACAGTTGTGGCTTAAGTCACAGCAGGAATTCATCCAACAGCTAGATGACACTCCACTTCATTTTCATAATGCAGTTGGTAAGTGTCTGAATGAGAAATTACTGCAATATTGTTTGGTGGAGTGTCTGATAATGATCAGTAACACCGAACTTGACCTATGTGAATTCTTGTGGGGTTATGTGGAGGACAGGGTCTACATACCACACATATCTCTAGACCTCATAGAATCTGCTACACTGTATCACAGTTGCCATCACCAGAGTGTGCTGGGTCAAGTTTAGAACACAATACTGTAGGTTAGCGGTGTGCTGAATTATCAATGTAGGACACTGACCATTTGTAAGCCTAAATATCAAAATTTGGTGAGTATTTGAGTTATCAGGTTGTGAAATTTAAGCATATCTGAATGTTTTGTTTTGAAAATAATAGCTGAATAAAATGTTTCACCGACTTTATATATATACATATACCATATACTCTTTAACACAAATTACATGTTAAACCACTCCAATTGCTCTTGGTTGATTTTGCACTAACCAGATTCATTTATGTTAATAGGTAGTTTGTTATTGTCACTGTCTTGGTCATCTAAGCCGAGTAAGCATATAATTAGAGGTTCTAAAATTCTGTTCCATCCTATTTCATGCATGAAGTTGTCACCTGTAATGTATTAGTATATTTTACACAATACTCTTATCAGCCTTGCCAATTTCTTGATGAATAAGTTTTTATATAAGACATTGTGTGATTGAGTCGAACTAACACTCTTTTGCTCCACATACTTGTTTAAATATGTAGAACTGGTTTCACAAACCCCCCTTTGTTGGGGAAAATGGTTCTACATATTTAAACAAGTAAGTGGAGCAAAAGAGTGTTAGTTCGACTGAATCACACAATGATGTTACTATATGATTAGCTTCACTTTGCATTGTTCCAATTAACAACTTTAGATAAGTTTTTGTATGTCTTGATTTAAAAGTCCTGTTTGTTTGTAATCTTCCACTTAATTTGAACTCACACAAACCTAATAGGATTATATTGGCAATAAGTCTGACTGCAGTACTTTTCTTTTAGGAATACTATCTCCACTAAATTCATTACTCGTGCTTGCTTTGCTCAACGCCTTTGCACAAAATATGTCCATTCTGTAACAAAGAAAGACTTATAAACGTTTCCTTCAACTCCTGTTCGGGTTAATCAGCTGAATGTTGCATCCCCATTATTATTTATGGTTTTGAATTTGTGCAGGTTAAGTGCTTCATGTACATTGCTAACCAATCTCTGGTTTATTTAGTTTACAATCATTTCATGACACCTTTATCATACTGGGAAGAAAAATAAAATACATTCACGGAAAGAAACTGATCGACTCCAACTCTTCTTGAAATTCAGTTAAAATCTTCTTGAAATGTCATCATGGATAGTAAAATTACACAGCTTTTTTCTTCAGCTAAAAAGATTAAGCTTACAAATAGTGAATCTAGCACAAGTAATGCTGCAAAATTAGTGTGAAAGGCAATGGATACAAACATAAGTAGAGAGATAAAACACATGGTTTTTGCAGTGGTGAGTAACATAGAAGATGAATAAAAAGCTGTGCATGACAGTTGGAAGCCAAAAGGAAGATTTCTGCAAGAAAAATAAGTGGTTGGTATTGAAAAATAAGAACATTTTTGAAAATATGCAAGCAAGTTTGAAGTTTGGGAGTAAAAAGGTACAAACAAGGTATGAATATTTCAAATCCTTGGGCTAATATTTAGATTTCACGTTATGGTAACAGTAAAAAAGAACAAATGAAATCGCTGTGTAAAAAATCCATGATCATAAAATCAGCTTGGCACACATCACAACCACTGAAGTAACAGCTTCTGCAATGGAACAGAAATTGGAGGTAGCTTATACTAAAGCATTTGAACATGAAAAATATGTCACTTGTAGAATCTTCAGAACAGTATACAAGGTTGCAAAGAAAAACCATTCAATCACTTTAAAATTGATGTTTAAGAAATGAAGGTTGAGACTTTGGCCAAATTCTATATTCTACTGATGCTTGCGTTAATATAGTGAAACATATTGGGGGGAACATTTATTGAGAAAATAATTATTGATATTTTGTAATTAGAAGGTATCTGCACAAGGCATTTTTTAGTATTTGATGAATGTTCTGAATAAATTGGGGTTTAATGATAATTTTTTGGGAAAAAAATCTTTTTGCTATTGCTGGTGATAGAGCAGCTGTGATGTTGGGTATAAAGAATGGGGTGATGACAATAAGGGAAGATATTTGCACATTTTAGTTTGGCATTATGCCAATCATAGGCTGGGTCTATCTGTTTGGGATGTTGTAAAAAAGTACTTCCCATCACAAATGAATACTTCAAGTCATTTCTTGATAACTGTACACCTTAATTCATCAATCACCAAAATGCCAGAGAATTGAGAAAAGTAGCTGAAGGTTTAGACTAGGAAATATTCAAAATTGAAGAATATTAAGCACTTGGGTGGATTATAGTTTCAGAAGTGTTTCTGCAGTATGGAAAGATTATGAAATACTTGTAACTCATTTTAAAGTGACAAAAGAGGATGAAAAGGGGAATGGTTTAAAAAATTTTGGAGAAAAGGGTAAACCAAATGTGAATTACTCTCTTGACCATTCTATGATAGCCTCAAGCAATGAGTGGAACATGGCATTTTGCCCAAAAACACACTCGGAATGGACAAAAGTGCTGTATCCAGAGTGTTGGCCAGGCAACATTAGGAAGAATTTGAGATATGATGAGATTGAAGTGGAGAGTTTTGCAAGAGGCTTAGAATTCCAGAGAGACAGGTTTCAAGGGATTATTGTGAATTCTTTGTAGAGAAAAAAAGGCTTGCTGCACTATTGCAGTACTAAGAGCAAAGAGTACATGAAGAGTCATGGCAGCACTAGTGTGATGAGCCCTGTTTGGAATTTATTGTAATATAAGATTTTTTTAAACCTATGCTTTTATTTTATAATGGGATTGGGTGATAGTTCCGGTAAATTTTTTTCAAGAAAAACACTGGTTACAATGATGTTAGAATTCTTGCATGCTAGAACAAAAGATGAACCTCTATCATAAGAGAGCATCAATTTCTCCAAAGAAGCTGCAGTGGTTGGTGTTAAATCCTTATCAGCAAAATTGCTTGGAAATTAGAATTAGGATCAATAATTTAAACAGTTAATTGTTATTAGTAATGATAGTTTCCTGTAGCTTTTATCACCTTGAGGAAGTCTGGAGTATAGGGCCCTATTTTTGTGGTTGAATTCTGCTGTTTTAAATTACTAATATATTCTGAGTCAGAATATTAGAACACTCTTTATGGTTTCACTCAAATGAGGTTTACTCAGGACACATGTTTCGTGGATCTTTTATCCACATCATCAGCTGTTCAGGACTAATGGATCATTCATAGAAGTTGGGTAGGTAGGAATCCGGGTGGACTCTAGTGATCTTGTGATGAACTTAGTGTTGTCTGCTTCTGGGATATCTTAAAAATCATTTTGTGCATCCTGTACAATAATCCTGCAGAATATGCATACAACACTATCTTTCCTTCTTCATTGTTACATGAAAGGAAATTGACAGGATATCCAGAAGTGACAACACTTTATTTAAGCTCACCACAAGATCACCAGACTCCACTTGGATTCGTACCTACCCAACTTCTATGAATGATCCATTAGCCGTGAACAGCTGATGATGTGGATAAAAATCCACGAAACATATGTCCTGAGTAAACCTCATTTAAGTGAAATTATAAAGAGTGTTCTAATATTCCGACTCAGAAGAGATTATTACTGCGTGTTTTACTGTGTTCTATTCCAAATTGAATTAATATTGATATCTAATATGTTGTTGTTTTTTTTAATTTCCAGGTTGATACATTTGCATCAGTTTACAAGAAACTTACAGGCAGAGAAGTGACATTTGAATTTCCAGAACCTTATTTGTAAATTTTGGGCCATTGTTAAGAAATGATGTGATAATTAAAACATTTAAATCAATATTACAAGCATAGTTTCTTTAAAAAGCATGAAAACCACAACTCTTACTACCAATCTGTAAATCTTAGGTGCAGTTTTACCCCTGTTTTACACTTTTCAATGGACCAGAAGAATATTGGTGTAAACAGGTCTGATTTCTTTGTATGAAGTCTCAACATACATAATTGCTTTTGTCTACACAGCTGATACACAGCAACAAGGCAAGTGACATATACTTGGCGATATTGATCCATGTGAATCACGTTCAAAAACAAAGTGGTGGTGGAATATTTCCTGCTCTCAGAGTGCTCTCAATCATATTTTCTAGCACTGTACATGGTTTACCCTTTCCCCCATTACACTAGTATTCATGTGATCTCTTGAAAAGTGTAAATCAGGGGTAATACTAGGGATAGGAGGTTGGCAGCCAAAGTTTTGAGAATTTCTTAATCCCTCTTGAGTGAAGGTGCCCTGCAAATTCCAATATTGTGAACATTTCTCTCTCAAAGTGCAAGCCTCAAGTTTTACAGCATTGCAATTGCATTTAATCATTGTGTAGATCTTTAAGAAATTTTTGCCTTCCCAGACATTACATTTATGCTAATATTAACATAATTACTTATTTACAAAACAGAATGAAATAGAACAAAACCCAGCTCAAAAAGAAGCAAAGATTAATTTAATTTAGCCAATGCTAAAACTCGTGGAACTTCAACATGTTTGTACTTTTGCTTTCAAAACTAATACTGTTACATTGTACTATCTTTTCTGTGAAATACTCCCAGGACCATGATCTTTTGGTAGCTCTAAACATTAACATTTAAGAGAAATTGAGTCGTGATGCAATGAAATTCAATACTTTTTGAGCACATGTCTTGTCAGCCTCTCTAGAAGATTAAGCATGCTTCTGATGTAACATGGTGTACTTGAGGCAAAGAACATGCTGTAACATCTGCACCAACTGGAAGAATCAGGTGCTTTAACCTTCTTGCACAGCAAATAGCCTAGACATACATACACATAGGAAGAAAGGTGGTAGGAGGTTTGACCTTAGTCAACTCACGAAAAGGAGAGCTTCATTTAATCCACCTTGCTCACTTTCAATGTCTTGGAGAAACTCCTGAAATTCGTAATCTTATTCCCTTATGTTCAGTTCTTTTGCTCTAATAAAATAATGATTTTAGTAACTGTATTCATTGCAGTTCCAACTTGAATCTGCTTTGCACACAGATTTTCTTACTGTATAATACAGTGCATAGTCAGAAGATCAAATAGAACTTTCAAAATTTGTTTCAGAGACATGCTAATACTCCTGTATATTTCCCGCAGGTGATGCGTCTGTTGTAAGAGACACTAGTTTCCCCCATCAGAGGTCAAATCTTTATGTTGTAACTTCAAAGGTTGTAAATATGCCAAACCAGTGTTAGTGTATCCTAAACTTAGGTATTTTTTTTTTTTAAATGAATACCTAAGTTTAGGATATATTACCACTCCATTGTCAACAGCTTCGTAAGTACAATATTTATATACATTGGTAGTGTGCTTCAACAATTCTTCCCTTACCTCAAGGTCATTGTTTATATCTTTGATATAAATAGCAAGATGGGAGGTGTCATTAATGTCTGTTCTATCATCATCATTGAATATGCTATAATTCCTTTGTAATGCTAAATAATTTACTTTAAATGTAATCAGCTTTATCAATCACATAATTATATTAGGAGAAGATAAGCTAATAGAATGAAAATTGTCCACTTGTTTTCTAGATACACTGCTTGAAGTTAACACTCTTTCACAATTGAATCTGTCATCTTAACACTCTTCGTGCTTTCTAGATATGCTGCTTGAAGTTAACACTCTTTCACAATTCTGTCGTCTTAACACTCTTAATGCTTCGCTAACCTTAAAAATATACGGAACCGGTTTCAAAGATGTGTTATCTCCATCTTTGGCCGTGGATGACTGGTGTGAAAGGTTGTTATGTAGTATCAGAAGCAATGTTCTGCTCTGGTGAAACTTTTATGAACTTAAAATTTATATTTTCTTCTTTTGGAATGGTAAAATTCATCAAATGATCCTTATGTTTGTAGACGTAAATTTTTTCCCAAATATTCAATTCTACTGGTCCCTGTAGAGCTCTCAATAATTCAACTTTTTCCTTTATATCATGATTTTCTGTCCAAAAGTGAAAAATCAGCGGCGGCATATCACAAGTCGATACATTTATCAAAATAATCCCTTCACAGTTCCAGAAGAATGTGGCTATGCTACTGACTGAGGATATGTCTAAACAGTTTTTAGGGAAATTTTTAAATGCCACTTCTGCATAGATTTAGGTGCAAATAAACACATGTTTCATCTCTTGTTAGAATGTTTACGGAATTTGGGAATCCACACAAAAACAATTCAACATCGGAAAGAACTTAATATATGGGAAAAAATTTACATAAAAAAATATGAATACAAACTTATGAATTTTGATATACCGGAAGCAGACAACATATTGTTTAAGTTCATTAACAGACCACCAGAGCAAGCATAGTAACATACATACTTTGCTGAAATTGGCTCCTCAGTCGTCGTTTTGGTTGACAATGTGAGGAATGTACCTCACGAAACATGTACCAAAATTACTTTTATAAGTGTGTTTGTGAAACTTAAAGAGAGTTTTAATGTGATGACATGATTTTTAGTGTTTTACTTTAAATCCTGTTAGAATGTTGAACAAGAAATTTCTACTTCAACTCATGTATACACATTCTTACACTAACTCCATTCACTTACTCTTAAGTAAGACGCGTTTCGGGAGAATCTCTCCCATCTTCAGTTGCTGATTGGAGGTTCAGTCAGCAACTGAAGATGGGAGAGATTCTCCCGAAACGCGTCTTACTTAAGAGTAAGTGAATGGAGTTAGTGTAAGAATGTGTATACATGAGTTGAAGTAGATTGCCACTCCATTGTCAACAGCTTCGTAAGTACAAGAAATTTCTATCTTCAACTTTGTAATCAGCAAGCAACTATGAAGTGATGTTCTCTGTTCCTCATGATCAGAGCAAGATTTCAAGAAACCCATTTAGCATATTTGCATATTCTGTGGTTGACAAACCCTGGGAATTGGTAAGGCCTTCCCAAGCAATCCATAAAGCATTAAAGTACTGTTAACAGCATTTATTTTTAATTTTTTTTGTCGGTCCTGGTGGTGTAGTGGTAACCATACTTGCCTGCTAAACCCAAGATTGCAGGTTCAAACCCGGCCAGGATCGATGGATTTTTTCGGGCGTAAAAAATCCTAAGTATGGCTTCCTTTGGAAGGGAAGTAAAGCCGTGGATCCCATGTGGTACATTTACGGCACGAAAAAGTACCTCAAGCCTAAAAGAAGAGGCCTCTGAGCAAAATTTGTCGATCGTTTCATGCCCTGAATTGAATGGGATGCTGATGACTGGAGAGGTTAAAGAGTGCCTGTAAATAAATCAAATAAAAAAAAACCATTTTTAATTTGTTAAAAACAATGAATTATGAGAAAACCAAAGATGGTACAAATTACAGTACTGTTCATTGAGATAAAATAAATTAGAATGGATAAATGCAGATATGAAAGAAAACATCTTAAAATATGTTAAATGGAATAATTAATAGAAATTTAAACAAAATTACAAGTAAAATAAAACAAAAAATACACAATATTATGGTAAAACCAGCATTAAAGTTTGGTAGCAAAATATAAATGTTAAGAAGCTGATAAGAGGCTCAAAGTGGTGCAGGATTTGCTACCCACCAGGTAGGAGTTACAATAAGAGATAATACAAAGAATTAATACAATTAAGAGTAGCATTAAAAATAAAAAATATAAAAGAATTAGCCTTGAACAACAACCAAAATTATTCTATAACTACAAACCCCGGTAGAAGAGACCAGGGCAGATCGAAAGCAGGATTGCTTAATCAGTTTTGATTTCCTAAATCTTATAATTGATATTATTGTATGATTCAGTTGAACTACACACTCTTAATGCTTCACTTGCTTGTCATAATGTACGGAACCGGTTTCGAGAACATTTAGTACTCATCTTCAGCCAGGCTCAAGTTCAACCAAATCTTGTTTAGGAAGAAGAATGAAATAGAAGGCAACTGTATGTTTCACCAGGATCTTCCAAATAGGTAAGGCAAAAACACACACAAGAACTGTTATGAAATCATTTCTCTAGCAAGAGCATACATCTTTTGGCTGCAAATTGCATAGGGAAACCCTATATTTTCCCAGAGTATGAAAGTATTGAGCCATAGGTAACAATTTATTTGTATGAAAAACCATTCTCTGCATTCCAATTGTTTATCTAAAAAGGAAGTATAGAAACCATCTAGAAAGTGTTGAATGACAGCCCGAAATACAAATATCTCCTGTTAAGCCAGTATATTTCAACTTGTGATATGTAGCAATATCCCCCATTCAGGAATTAAAGTAGATGAATAATGTTATACCATCATATATTGTTAATATTAATGTATTATGTGCATTTTATAGACCTATTTGAATTTAATATTAAGATTATTACAATTTGTAAGGACACAATAAAAAGGCCAATATTAAATAAGCATGCATTTATTATTAGTTTACATCTGTAAATTTTGCAAACAGTGATGAGCAACTTACAAGTTAAACCTTAAAATTTCATGACAATAGGTCTTTAGGAGTGACATGGCCAAAGAAAGTATGAGAAATGGTATTACAAGTAGTAGATTGCATCACAACTTATGCACTGTACATCATGACAATGCTTACAAATGAGCATAGAGACAAAGATTACTATCACAGATAATTTTTTTTGTAATTTAATTTTAGTTACCATTTGAAAATATTAAAAATATTTGTTTTTAAGATGTAAAATAAAATTCAAATACAGGCTCCAAAATTCAAATTTTGGCGTGAGAGTTTTCAGAAACCACCAATTTTATTTTGTCACAAAGGATGTGTGCTCACTTCTTTACAGCATTCTTATGAATGTAAGAACCAGTTTAGAGTTCAACTTCATTATTGTGAAGTGCACGGGTTAATCTAATTATGTTACTGGAAAATTATTTTGATTAAGGATATTCTTAGAGGAAAAGGATTATTCTTGAACTACAAAATCTGAAATAAACTTGACATGTGGCACTTCAGATGTAACAAGATCTCAATATACAAATTGAGTCAGTATTAGATGACACTAACACTTCACCAACTGGTTAATTCTTCAGAACATGTTTCAAGAGCATTCGCTCTCATTCTCAGCTGGGGTCAGACTTAACGCTGGCAGGTGACATAGTGACCTATGGTGGTTCCATTAGATAATGGAACAGGAAGTCCATTGTTGGAATGTCAAAGTTCATAACTCTATGTTTATTTTATAAATCTTTTCCAATATTGCCAATTCCTTGGGATTGGTGGTAGGTTTTAACAGTTTGGCTTCTCCTGCAATGTCATGATCTTAAGTCCAAAAATGATCTGCAACTGCTGATTTATCCACTTGTTTATATCTTACATTTTTGAAGTGTTCTTTGGTCCTACTCTCCAAATTTCATATTGTTTTGCCTATATACATATATATGTCATCATCACTCCAAACAATCTATCCAATACACTCTTGCCTTTTTGCTGGGTGGAATAACATCTTTTATGGTGCTGTTCAGAAGCTTTCCAATATTAAATTTATTTTGTGCTGCCAAACCAATGTCATAATTTTTAAACAATCTTCATGAATGCCCTGTTTGGCCATGGATGATATACAAATATTTTATAAACCATGTCTTTTTTACTGTGGAGAAAGTTGTGTTTTTATTATCTTTCTGTCTTTTGAAATGTCTGATCTTCTCATCAACTAAAGAGCTGCTGAATCCATTGTTGAGGGCTGTTTTGATGATATAGCGGTATTCTGCCGAATACTCTTCTTTGTTGAGTGGGATATTTACCAATCTATGAGCAAGGCTGTTTATAATGGCATGTTGGCATGGTTTAAGGTTGAAACTGTTATTCTTTATGTGATTATCTGTGTGTGTAGGTTTCCTATATATGCCGAATGAAATTATGTTGTTTCACTTGTATGTTTTTAGGTTCAAAAATGGCAAACAACCATCTCCTCCAATTCCATAGTGAATTTAATATTTTGGTCCTGCAAATTTAGTAATTTTAGGGCATCCTATGTTTGTTTTTTTGGTATTATTGCAAGTATGTCATCCACATAACAAAACCATAATTTAAAGGTGAAAGGAAATGCCTTAGTAATGTGTGTTTCTACAGCACTCATGAATAAATTTACCAGAAATGGAGAAAGAGGGTTACCCAAGCTAAGCCAGAAATTTGTTGGTAAATTTACCCCTTGATTGTAAAAAAGTTTTGGTTTATACACAGTTTTGTGAGATTAGTATAATCCTCAAATACTTCTACTGTTAAGTTCGTATTTTTTAGCCAATTCTGAAGATTTAAGCAGTTTTTTTTGTAGGAATACAAGTAAACAAAGATGCACCATCAAAAGAGACCAAGGCGTCATTTGGTGAAATCCACTCATTGTTAAATTGGTCCACAAGTTCATAAGAATTAATGATATATGCCAGGCCTCAGTGCAAATGCTGTGAATGAATGGACAGTGCACAGATGATTTTCAAAGTTCCAAGACTGACATGGGTGGCTGAGGTTGTTAAGGCATGAACTTTTGAGTGGGAGGTCTAGGGTTCCATTTCTGCCAGGACCATTCTCCCTGACTTAAGACTTTTTCCCAGATTTTCCTTGATCCCCAATTAAAGCTTGGAATGCTTCTTTCTTGAAAAAAATATTCTTGCCAATTTATCATTTCATTCTATGTACCCTGTGGTGCCTCAATAGTAAAAATGGATGTTAAACACTGTTAAAAAAAAAGGATATAAATTCAGCTCCAGATTTCACAAGAGCTAACAAGACTCATTAGGCAACATGTGTTTTGCATTATTGTCATATTGGTAGAAGGATCCATTTCTTGATAGGCTGCTGACATGTGATAAGAAATGGATCCTCTATAACACTCCAAGATGCCATCATTATTGTTGGCAGCCCATGAATCTAATCCCCAAACTGAAACCACTACAGCATCAAAAGGTTATGCTCCGAGTTGTTGGACTGTGTAGTTATGGTATTAGATTAGTGCACTATAAAATATTTTTATTACTTTTTAAAATTTTACTATATAATTATAGATTGTGCAACAGGTCAACAACACTACCACTATCTTCTAGTAAATTGAACATTAAGGGGTTATTTCCACTACTATAGGATCTAATTATCTGTAATTACTGAAGGAATTATCCTGCAGCTCTCAATGCATGGCATTCTTTGGTCAGGATCTTTCTTTGATAGCATTTCATATTCCCCTAAAGCTTTCCGAGTTATTTTGGATCTCTCTAGAACAAATGATAGGAAATAATAATTAAGATGTAATTATTTAATTGTAATATGATACAACATGCAAACCATTAAATGTAATATGATATGTCAGCTGTATTTCTCTTTAAGTTACATAATAATATTATTATACACAGCATTTATTTAGGAAATTATTGTAACATACTTACATGGTCCACAATATATATGGATGAATTTAACTTTGTGCAATTTTCACCAAACTTTCTTTTTTCTGTCTTGAAGAGACAGCGTTGTCCTTGTTTTCCTTAATTTTACAATATTTGAGAAGTACCTCTTTAAATACTTCTCTTCTGATTGGTCAGTCCTGGTGGTGTAGTGGTTACCATACTTGCCTCCTATACCCAAGATCGCGGGTTCGAACCCGGCCAGGACCGATGGATTTTTTCAGGCGTAAATATTCTAAGTAAGGCTTCCTTCGGAAGGGAAGTAAAGCCGTGGGTCCTGTGCTGTACATTTACAGCACAAAAAAGAACCTCAAGCCTGAAAGAGAGGCCTCTGAGCAAAATTTGTCGGCCGTTTCATGCCCTGAGTTGAATGGGATGCTGATGACCTGAGATGTTAAAGAGCGTCCATAAATAAATCAATGGAAAAAAAAAAAAATCTTTTGATTGAGGTAAAATGTTTGTTTTTCTTCTTCTCCACGTTAAATCTTGTTTTCAATTGCATCCTAATATTACACATCGTAGTCTGGCTTTGTATAACACGATATCCAAATACAGTCTAGATGGCTTTGAAATACAAAAAGTGGAAAAAATCTGAAGTATAACTCCTTAGCTTTGGTAGTTAGCTTGCAATTTCTCATACAATTAAATATGACTTTATTATGCAGAATGCTTTTATACTTTATAAAGTATGACTTGACAAACAACTAAGAGTATCAGAAACATTTGAGGAACCTGTCCAATAAGTACAATTTAATTAAATACAACTTATTAACCAAATAAGTCACTGACTATGAATACTGGCCTTGCACTGATCATATTCTCTAGGATTGTACCATGAGATTATTTGGGAAATGCACTGGGTGGATTTTGTGCTTCCTTCTTTTCTATCACAATGGAATCCATACTCCTCCATCACGTTATCAGAATATCCTTGATAGTGATTGTAACTAGATATTTTGTTTCAGAATGTGATGCTTTGAAATGTGGAACTTTTATGAATGTATGAACAAGTTTAGTTGCATGGATAATTTTATATAATGGACATTTTGAGCTTTATTTATTAATGACTTATACTGGTATTAATGTAAAAAATCTGTAGTATTTCAACTGACGTATTGTCAGCAGAACTTGGGCAAGATTCTGCATTTATGAAAGTTTATGACAATTTCACTGGAGAAAACAACCAGAAATTGCATGGTGCAAAGTAATCTTATAGGAAGGATGGTTGGCTATCTGCACTTTTCCAGCCTACAATTTCTTTAAACTTCTACTGTTCTATAGACAGAAGCATTGTTATGCAAAAGCAGTAGCCTTGAAGTTTCTGTCTTTGGATGTAGTTGCCTCAGTTTCCCAAATAAAGGATCTAAACAAAAGCGCAACAGTGTGTCCCATTCATTGTCAGTCAGTCTTTTTGGCATGTCATAAATCATTAAAGGCACTTCATTGTTGATGAAAACTGAATAATCTTGTTTCTGAAAAGAAAAATGTTATCAGTATGACTCTTCTTGGAATATTTTCAGTCACATGCAATTCTGAGTTTTATATGGAGCAACATAGTAATTAAACAAACTTTCATCATCAATGCTTATGTTGGTGGAAACATTTTCGGCAATTGCCTTGCATATTCCTTCCCCCCTCCTTCTCAGCTATTTATTGTTTAAGTAAATGGAACTCATTTGACTTTTGCCTATATAAAATTTGGAAAATTGCCCAACCAGAAATTTAGTGATCCACTGACAGACTAAAAGCAGATAAAATCCTACTCAATAACTCTCTTGTTTAAATTTGGAAAACTAGAAATGTAGAAATGTGACAATCAAGACTCCATTTGGAGTAAACAAGCACATGTCAGTTCCTTGAAATGAAGTTTGTGACTGTAAATTATGAGAGGGAGTACGTAGTTTTTCTAGTCTGTCATTTGAAGACTGATTTATGATGTGGATTATCATACAACCAAAGCAGCATTCTTTGAACACGTCTGAATGAACTTTAATGTATAGAATCTCACTTTAGAAACAAGAGGGAAGAAAGTGGAGTTGAGAGTCAACATTATTTTAAAATATAAATATAAGAAATAAGGAAATTTACATCTAAAATAAAACAATTCTACTTGATCATACATGTTTAATATATATATATATATAACCATAGCTGTCAATTTTGTCACAAGAATATTACATTATGAAGCAAGTTTAATTTATTTCATTCAGCATTGACTAATGAAAGCCTACAGGTATTCCCACATTTCATCTCTTACTACTAAAAAGAGGATAATATCCAAAAAGTATATCAAACTTAGCCTGGAAATTTTCCCATTCTTCCCTATCTTTTTTTTTTTTCCATTATGCATTAGGGTTTTTAAAAATAATATTTTTTTGATTATAAATGCTTCTACTTCAGAGAGATCTCTTTAGATCAATCTATTAGAGGAACAAGCTCATGAACCTCACTATGGATGTATAGAAATCTTAAAATTGTAAACATAAATATATGCATTTAACTATATCTAAGTAATTACTTGCATACTATGCATGTAACTATATCTAAATTTGTATTGCTGTATAAAGAACATTGAAACTAATCTTTAGCAATATACTTTTAAAGGAATATTAATTTTGTAATTTGTTCTATGTATAATAATGCCCTTGAAAAATATATATTATACTGCGTTAACTTGGGATTACATATAAAAATAACCCCAGGGAAATATCTTGAATATTTTACAGTAAATAAGTATATAAATGAATTAATCACATGTACTATAGAATGACAATGATACTGGTTCAAGGTATAAAATTAATATGTTCTATGAGGCATAAAGATAGGAGGGAAAGGGGAGACTAGAGCAACTGCACTCCCATAAAGTCTCTGACACTTCAATGACAAACCTTGGAAGTGACTTTCACTAACTGATGGGCATGGCACGGCTTTGGAATAGGCACTTATGTGGTTGATCAAGCTGCTAGATGCTCTGTACAGTTTCAATACACTGTAAGCATCCATCTTGTAGCTTGAGTCATATTCAGCCATAGTAGAATCATACCTCCCATATCACTGTTGCAATTGTTATCATTAATAGGAAACACTAATCTGTTAGTTCTTCAGTAAACTCAAAGTCAACTAGACCTTAGTGCGATTCAATGCACTGCGCAAACATGCAAGTAATTTATATAAATGATTACCCAATACTGTTGTCTCATACACTCTATTGTTTCTATTGTGTTTGTTTACTTTTAAAACATGGTTTTGAAGAGAGTCCTCTCCACCCTGGACCAACTTGACGACTGGTTGGAGAAACTATCTTCTAAGAGGACTTGTGGCTCCATCCTAGTGATACTTTTATGAACTGGAAATTTATATTGCATTCTTCAGGAATGCCGAAGTTCATAAGATGATCTTTGTGTTTGTAAATATAAATCCTCTCCCATATATCTAACTCTGTACATCCATGTGCTTCTTTAAGCAACTTTATTTACCTTCTTATATCATGATTATCCATAAGTGGTGCACTAATGCAAACCTACCTATTTGTTTGTACTTAACGTTCCTGAGATGTTTCTTTCTTTAAATGTGTTCCTAATTTTTTTTTTTTGTACTTCCAGCATATATCTTATCACATTTTTTGCATGACATTTTGTAGATGCCTGACTTTTTTTCATTTGGAATATTATTAAAAGTGTTCCATAGAACATTTTTTAATATGTATCTGTTGACAGGTGCCAATATGATGTTAAAATCCTTAAAACAACTATATAAAATCTAATGGTTTTAACCCTATTGTTCACAAACATGCTATTTTTAATAGCTTAACATATAGGCCAGTGAATTTACCATATAGTAAGGAAGAGTACAAAAAGAAATATGAAAGAATTCAGGAGATTGGTGAAATAAATGGTTTTAATAAAAATTTAGTAAATAAAAAACTTAATAAATTCCTAAAGAAAAAAATTGATTAAGAACACCACCACATTATTGATAAAAAGATAGACCGGTTTTTAAAACATTTACATACCATCCAATAGCTAAGAATAAATTTCAAAAAGTTTTCAAGGATTTTAACATCATATTGGCACCTGTCAACAGTTACACTCTGAAAAATGTTCTAGGGGGGAAACACTTTTAATAATACCCCAAAAGAAAAAAAAAAGTCAGGCATATACAGAATATCATGCAAAGAATGTGATAACATATATGTTGGAAGAACTAAAAGGAACTTTGAAACACGTTTAAAGGAACATCTCAGGAACGTTAAGTACAAACAAATAGATAGGTCTGCACACCACTTTTGGATGGATAATCATGATATAAGAAAGGAAATAAAGTTGCTTAAAGAAGCACATGGATGTACAGAATTAGATATATGGGAGAGGATTTACATTTGCAAACACAAAGATCATCTTATGAACTTCGACTTTCCTAGAGAATGCAATATAAATTTTCAGTTCATAAAAGTACTGTTAGGACGGAGCCGCAAGAAGATAGTTTCTCCAACCAGTCGTCAAGTTGGTCGAGGATGGAGAGGATTCTCTTCAAAACCAGTTCCACCATGTTTTAAAAGAAAGTGAAGCACTAGAGTGTATGATGCAACAGAATTTTAAAAATTTGATGCAAATAATTATTGGATAAAATACATGCTAACTAATTTCAACTGCTTAGAAGTGAAAATGCACTATTGCACATACAGGTTTATATATACTATTGACAAAACGCTTGCCTGTTGTACCTGCTAGCTTTGCCAGAGACTTTATGGAAGTTGCCTGTTTTACATTCTACACTACTACAGGTGCAGCTCCACTCATAGGTATAAAGATAATCAGTGTCTCTGCTTTCTAGCTAGCTGAAGGCAGGAATTCTGATCACAGAAATAAAAGCATTAGAAGACATTGTTATTTTACAGTTTACTATCTATTAACTACGAAATATTGTACTGGGTCTATAAAAAGTAGAAACCTATAGACTTTCATTTTTTACTTTCATTTCTTTTGTATTTGTATTAGCGTATCAATATTAAATATCTTAAAGAAAGGTTGAGAGAAAAGCTTATAAATAAACGTACAGAATTTTTTCAAGCTTAGGGTTTAGAAACATTAAACTGTAAAAATGAATTATTCTTAGTAAAAGCAAAAAATTTAACAACTAGAGAAAGGGAGCTTGATATTATCACTAGATATTTGGTGCAGGGACAGCAATGGTATAGGATTTCTATCTGTATATGATGAACATTAAACAAGTAACACCATCTTTTTTCCTACTTTTGTTAGAAAAATAAACCATTTTATTGCAAAATCATTCAGTTTTCCCACATTATATCTTGCAGTTTTTTTTTTTGTAGCAAGAACAAAGAATGATGAATGAATTTCCTTTGGCACAAAATAAGACCATCACAAATAATTAATTAGATGTGCTTAAAAATGCTTATACCTGCAACATGACAAAAGATGGAGCCAGGAAACTCTGCTGAAAGTAATCAGATAAGTATGCATTAGAGACCTTTTTGTTTACCTGAAGATTCTGTTGGTATTTTTGACAGTAGCGCTTCTAGTTACACTTTCAGGAGTTCTGTCTCTACTAGTGTGCTGTGTTTGCTTCCACATGAACACATGAGTACAAAGTAAAATCATGAGCATGTTTTCTTCTAATTTGACTATGAATGGTATTGTTTTATATGTTAAAATGCCAAAGCAAAAGAGAGTTTTCAGTGATGCATTGAAAGAACAATTTTAATTTTTAAAATAAAAAGTTATGTTTATAGTAATGATTCAAAAGAGAACACCATCTGCAAAGTTGCGTTTAGCATCTACCATGGCAGTAAAGCTGATATCATGGATCACATACATACAAAAAACATAAAACTGCCATATCTACAATAAGCCATAGCCAACTATTAACTTCATTTTTTAAAACTCAAAGAATGTGTGACCAAGAAACAGCTTGCTTCACAAGAAGAAACAATGGTATTTCACACAGTCAAACATACCATAGCTTTCAGTCTATGGGCTGTACATCAACAATCAAGAAGTTGAAGGAGCTGGAATACATTCAGCACTTTTAACATATTACATAGCAGTAGGACGTAACATAGGATGTAACAACACTAACCTTGATGCAGAACTAGAGGTCATCCTTTATGCCCTGGAGCAACTTGTACCGAGACTAAAAGTATTCACCAAAGCAGTTATGTTAGTAGGACCAAGGGCAGCAATACAGTCAAGAGCATCCTCTGACAACCCAATCACAAAAACAGTATTAGAAATCAGAATATTGACCACCCTTAAGAAACCCATGAGAGAAAATTCATGCAGATGCTCTGGCTGAAAAAGGAACCAAACTACAGAAACAAAAAGTATACAATCACAAGTTCCTCTCCAAGAACACTCAGATGAAGAGTTGATGCAAAAATTCTACACAGAATCACAATCACAAGGGAAAAAATGGGCCAATATTGGGAAATCTACAGTCAGTAACCAAAGAAGCAGAGGCTATGTTCTGATAAAATACAAGTCATGACTGCTTGACTGCCAACTTGTGCAAAATAAAAATTATGGACAAAGAAGAATACACATTATCCAGACTGCAAGACACAAAAATAGATCAAGATTATCTGCTAATGTGTTCAAGTCTAAATAGAGCACTTCAACAATAAGAACCTAAGTGGGCTTTATTGGGAGGTTAGACACAAAATGGATTAAATGATCTCAAATGTAATTGGAAACCTACCAACATTTACAGCTAAGTTAGGACCTGCTGCATTCAGCATTATATTGCACTAAAATGCTAAATACTTCCAAAATCTGCCTGTTGGGGGGAGGTGGATAAATAAAAATTTAGATTCAACAGTACTAGTTTTTGGAGGAAAAAAATCCATTTTATAAACTAATATGTAAGTTATGAGTCACTTAAGAGCTACTAGTGTATTTCAAAACAAGGGAAGTATGGGCCAGATGCTGTAAAAACCTCTCCTGAAACTTTACATATACAAAGAATCTACACTTTTACATTACCATATCATAAATATATGGTAATATAAAAGATATTACCATATCTTATTTGGATTTAAAGTAAAACACTAAAAATCATGTCGTCACATTAAAAATCTCTTTAAGTTTCATAAACACACTTATAAAAGTAATTTTGGTACATGTTTCGTGAGGTACATTCCTCACATTGTCAACCAAAACGACGACTGAGTCACCTCACAAAACATGTACCAAAATTACTTTTATAAGTGTGTTTGTGAAACTTAAAAGAGATTTTTAATGTGACGACATGATTTTTAGTGTTTTACTTTAAATCCAAATAAGATTAACAAAAGTTTCACTGTGTGGATTCCGACATCCCGCAAACATATTACCATATGTTTAAGATATATGGTATAAAATATTTTATAAAAATATTATCTGCCAAAATGAACTACAAGTGCTCAAAAGTAAAACATGAATTAAGGAGTACCCATAATGTAATCTTCAGCAGATGTGAAATCCACGCTCTTGTAACATGCAATGCTAATAAGATCATTGTGTGATTGAGTCAAATTAACACTCTTTTGCTCCATTTATTGTTTAAATATGTAGGATTGGCTTCAAGAACTCATTTGCATTCTCAGCCCCTAGTCCACTCAACAAGGGGCTGACGATGCAAATGAAGGGTTCGTGAAACCGATCCTACATATTTCAAGTGGAGCAAAAGTGTTAGTTTGACTCAATCACACAATGATCTTAATATATGATCAGCTTCACTGTGCAATGTTCCAATTAACAATTTTAGTTGCAATGTTATGTCGCAAGGCCTGCATTATGAATATCTGGCCAGTGGTGGAATTTAAGCATACAGTCTACAATGAGTTCTGATAAAAAGCCAAATCCATTATTATGTTATTGGCAAAAAAAACTAATGAAAAGAACATTTCTGCATCAATATTTTTATTAGAAAAATATGATTTGATAAGGAATTAAGGAAATATGCAGGATATTGGAATAAATTTTAAGGCACAAATGGAATATGTTCCTTGCAAAAGAAACAATAGGAGGGCATGTGGATTTGACGATATTACAACTTGAAGCTAAGAGCGGAGATGTCATTTGTATCTTGTGCATCTATTCAACATAACTCTAAATAATTCTACAAAATCCTTACAAAAGACTGGAAGTTTGCTATGGTGATGCCTATTCATAAGGGCAGCATTAAAATAATTTTAAAAAAATACAGGCCGGCTAGCCTTGCACTTGTCATATGCAAAGTTATGGAACATTTGACAGGTCAATACATTCATAGTACAAATAGATGGAGAAGTTTGGATTAATACAGTAGTAATTGATATTTTGAAGGCTTTTGATTTTGTACTGCATAACTTATTAGCAGATAAACTGAGTGGACTAGAAATAGATAAAGATGTACTTTGGATAACAATTTTTTTAGAAGAACAAACCTGGACAGTTAGGGTAGATCAGGAAATGTCAGTTATTGGGAATGCAACATCAGGAGTTCTACAATTATTATACCATTCTTGGGCTGCTATTGTTTATTATTTATATTAATGATCTTTGCTTAAAAACCAAGTCAAAAGTAAGATTATTTGTATGTGACCGAATTGTTTATAAAAAATTAACAATAATTACAAATATATTTTGTTAATTGATTAAAGCCAGGAAAAAAGTAGGCGGTTCTAATAATAAGGAATAACATTTTGTAAAAACTGAAAAGAAAATTAATTATAAATCTCATGAGATATAAATTTCCCAAGAAAACTGCTGCAGGTTTTTGGCAGTTTATTTCTTACATGGGATGAACAAATTTATTAGTATTATATTGAAAGAATGCATTTCATAATGAAAACACTAAAAAATGCCAGTCCAAAATCAAAGGAAATAACTTATTTATTATTAGTTTGGCTGTTACTGGAGTATGGAGTAGCTTGTTGGGATTCACAGAGAATATATCAAATAAATATCCCCAAAAAATATCTAGTATAGAGCAGCAAAATTTGTAAAAGGTGCAAAAGAATATGAAAATCATAACAGAGAGATGCAAAAAGCAAAGATAACGTCATTATACAAAGCATAAAAGCCATAAAACAATTGCATGGACGAATATCAAAACTAGATTAGAAAAACATACTATGATAGGAACAATCATAGTTTCAAAATCAAATGTAGACAACAGAGAACAAATGTGGGCAATTCTCTTTTATCAATAAAACCATAAAAGAATGGAATGATTTGCCTGCAGTTTCAGGGTGGTTGTTCTCTGACAAGATTTAAAAATGTATATATAATAAAATTTCATTGATATAAGTAAATATGTAAAGTATATCAATTTAAGTTTTGCTTGAAATGTTGCTTTAACTCATTGGATTGATTTTGGGTAGCTAAACCTGTCTTGTAAACATAGTATATGTCTACTTTCATATATCAGTCACCAAGCTCAGTTCCACTCACAGCAATAATGTACATACATACAAATGACATTAATGATAAAGAAAAGAAAATATAGTATCGTTATTAACCTTCTACAGGATCATCCTTTAAGCACAAAAAAGCTATTTCTTCTTTTTAGATATAAACAATTGGATATTTGTAGCAGAAGAGCAGTACTTGATATTTTCAAAAAAGATTAACCAGTACATTTGAACAGAAGCTCTGCTGTGTGCCCAGATCATTTTCTGGACCTTAGAAACAAAAATTTAAGAATGAGGTAAGGTATTTTAGTAGACATTTTATTAATATTGATACCCATTGAACAAACATAAAAAATTTTAAAAGGCTGGGCCTAATAATGGTAAAGGTATCTTTTCCTATAATGCATATACCTACTTGAATCGCAGACCATTTAGCAATAAGCAATTCATGTACTGTCATTAACTGTGGTATTGCCCACATACTCTCCAGGTATCACATTTTTTCCTACACAAACTGCAACTTATATTGTCTTCTTGCTCTATCTCTTATGTCTCTTAGGCATCCATTTTTTTTATGATTTATTTATGGTCATTCTTTAACATCTAAGGTCATCAGCATTCTGTTCAATTCAGGGCATGAAATAACTGTCTAATTGTGCTCAGAGGCCTGTTCTTTCAGGCTTGAGTTTTTTTTTTTTTGCCATAAATGTACGACATGGGACCCACAGCTTTACTTCTCTTCCAAAAGAAGCCATACTTAGGATTTTTATGCCTGATAAATATCCATCAATCCTGGTCAGATTTGAACCCTTGGTCTTAGGTTTAGAAGGCAAAGTTTGGTTACCACTACACCACCAGGACCAACATGTTCAGTTGCAACTGATATCATCAACAATTTAATTTTGTAGAGAAGTTATAAAATGTTGAGTTATATTATTTTGCCTAGTTCTATAACCTCAATTTTGCCTCAAAGAAAACTAGTCTCAGAAAAAGTACAAAGAAGGGGAAGAGAAAAAAAAAGTGGGAGGAACCAAACCCAGAAGAAGCAATTAGTGATGAAGCTGAAGTTGGGAACAGTGGTACTCCAAAGATGATAAAATGTAAACTTTGTTTAAAAATTATAATGAAGTACAGACTGTAATAGAAAACTGTGAGAGTTAATCATATATTGAGAAATTACTGTGCAGTTCAAAAAATAAATATGAGGTGCAAGAGTATAGAAAACAGTGTTCTTAACAATGTAGCAGAAAACTTGATTAATCTACAGAGCACTCAAGGCAGAAATGTTCAGGGGCTCTTGTTTTTCACTTTTGTTCACCTTATGAACATAAGATTTTTGCAAACATATTTTTATTTCTTTCAAGTCAATTTAAACACACTCTTTTTGACTTCACTTACTGGAGATTTATTCAGTACATATTTCATCAGTCTCATCCACATCCTTATATGTTAAACAGCTGTTGCATCATTCCCAACCAAATGATCCTTTGGTCATTCAACAGCTGAGAATGTGAACCAGGATAAACGAAACATGTCTTGAGTATTAAAACAATTAAAATCTTCCGGGCTGTTTTGCCGTGGTCCATGGTTTACGTTGCTACCATAGCTTTCACCAACTACTCCGGTTGAGAGGAATCAATACTGCCGTCGTGCTAAGAGTTAGGTGTTATTCTTCGTCCACTGAAGATGCCAACCGGAGTAGTTGGTGAAAGCTATGGTAGCAACGTAAACCATGGACCACGGCAAAACAGCCCGGAAGATTTTAATTGTTTTAATAACAACACCGGCCGTGAAAGCCTAAGAAGTATTATGTCTTGAGTAAATCTCCAGTAAGTGAAGCCATAAAGAATGTGATTAATAATTCAACTCAGAAGAGATTATTATTACATGTTTCATGGTTTCAGATTACAAATTTAATTAGTAGTGACATTTTTAGTTACCTACACCTTGGTTATTGAGAAAATGGCTCCAAAATGTGGAGGTAAAGCCTGATTTAACTAACAAAGTTTTGATTTGTTACAAATTAAGTTTTTTTTTTTTTTGTTTATTTAAGGACACTTTAACATCTCAGGTCATTAGGGTCCCATTCAAATCAGGGCATGAAACAGCCAATAAATTTTGCTCAGAGGCCTCTTTTTTCAGGCTTAAGGTTCTTTTTCATTCCGTAAATGTATGACATGGGACCCACAGCTTTACTTCCGTTCCAAAGGAACATTTAACATTTTTACACCTGAAAAAAATCCATTGATCCTGACCAGGTTTTAATCTGTGATCTTGGATGTAGGAGGCAAGTATGGTTACCACTACATCACCAGGACCGACATATTAAAGTGGAAGATTGAAACCACAAGAAAAAATTGCTCAGTGGTAATGGATGAAATGAGCCTTTAAGCTACTTTTGGCCTATAGCATACCTATTTGAAAACTGTGAAGACACTGGTCTGGAAATTTATTGATTCAAACATAACTGAATAGCAATTTGTTATTAGGCTTTATTGATAATGTCAAAGGTTTGTTTCTTAATATTAAGCAAATTATTGGCAACTACTTAAGTTTTAGATGATATGTCCAGGCACAGTGGTAAAGAAATACTGATTACTGCTTTCATTAAAATCAGTGTCTAAAGTTTCTGTGATCATGGTGTAAGCATGTGAAAATGAGGAAACAGGGGTTAGTGCAGAAAAACCATACATTAAAGTACATAGCAAGAAAATGTGATTTTGTATTAATCCATTCATTTGATTAAGGCTTTAAGAAACAATTTACAGAAATGTGAAACAAGCAAAATGCTTTTCATGATGAAATGCTCATAGTTTGTCTTCCCTGATGTCAGATGTAATTTTCATAAGCTTTTATTTAAAAGCTCTCATTGTATCAGAAAGAAGCTGGTAAATGCTTTAGTAAAAGAATACAAATGCCTTGAAGGTGTGTGTATAATAGCAAATAGCTTTTGCAAATAAAACCAGTGCTCTAATGTCACACATTAAAAAAAAAATGTCAAATTGCAGAAAATATCTCATTATTGATATAGGATATATTAAATAATTTTATATGTTTAAAGGCCGGAATTCACAGCATTTCAAAAATTCTCTTTCGTCACAATGCCTTTTTGTCCTTAGACACATTAATATTTATCTTTAAAAATCCATTTTAATTGGTTAGAAATAAAGAATACTGATTTACATGTTTAAAATATATATATAAGAAGAGTAATTTGGTGTGCCCAAACTCATGACAAACAAAATGATAAAACTCTAAATTGCATCTTTTATTTATATAAAAACTCTATCAAATGTTTCATATTACATTTAAATATGACAAGTTTGTGTATAAGATGAGGAAAAACAATTTAACAGATTTGCTTTGAGTTCTTAGCAGATTGTGTAATTTAGTGTAATTATAACTGTAAACTGCTAGATGATGGCGCTGTTCCATGTGAACACAATGCATTCTGATAACTGTTTGTTTACATTTAAAATTAATTTTGTGTTGGAACTAATACAGTGAAGCAACTAACATATTCTTCATTAACTGGTAAGTTGATCTGATGCTCTCATGCATCATTGAATTATACAGAATATGTTTCACAGGCTATTGCTCGCATCATCAGCTTTGAGTAGACTGCTGGATTTGTTGTAGCTCTTGTGAACATTTTATGAACTTTTGAATTAATTTGTCTTCCAATGGAATCTCGATTCATAAACTTATCTTCATATTTTTTCATAAAAATGGTTTCCCATATTCAAAGCTCCAAAGGTCAATTTATACATTTCAATAATTTGATTTCCATAGCTATATCATGTTTATCTCTCTAAAAGTGATGTGCAACTGCTGATTTATCTATCTGATTGTACCTGATATTTCTCCACTGTTCTTTGAGCCCAATTTCTGTGCTTCTTTTTGTTTTGCCAAGATATACTTTGTTGCACTTCGAGCAACTGATTTTATAGGTTCCTGGTTTCTTCTCATCAGTGATTCTACCATTATCACCACAGTTCAGCAGATTATTTAGGCTGAATTTTCACTGGGAACAAAGTAATACCGAACCCTAAGTATTTTCTGGAATGCAAACTCCCAGCATCCCTTTGAAAATGGTTGCAATCTGTGAAGTTAAGCAACAAGGAGATTGATGAATACATCCAACTAACCGAATTCAGTCAGAATTTCTTTAGGTTAAATGGTGAATTTCATAAACAAAAGCAGGTTTAGCTATGGGAAGAGCATTATTGCCTTTTCTGGCTGATTTATATATACGTAGATTAGAAATGTGCATCACAAACTCATTCCCATACATTTTTACAGTCTGGCATGATATGTGGATGATATTTTGTGGGGGTTAATAAGAAATAATTGGATGATGCTTTGAAATTACTAAATCTACAAGATATAGAAATTAAATTCACATCTGAAACAGAACAAGACAACATGATTCCTTTCCTGGACTTAAAGATCATAAGAAGAGGCAATAACTTGAAATTTGGAATATACAGTAAAGGATACACAGACTGAAAATTACATAAAGGCAAGTGGCTTCAATTCTACACCACACAAACATGCAGTCCTCAACAGCTTAGCACAAGGACTCCCTAACATATGCATGAATGAGTAGCAAAGAGTACTCACACATAATACAAATGACAAAAACGAATGGTATGATCAAGAAATTTCAACATGAGAAGAGGGCTAAAACAGGTTACAACATTTATGGCACCCCCCCCCAAAAAAAAAAAACTATCATTCACAGCATATTCACATCATTCTTGGGCCAAAAAATCTGCTCAACTCCAGTGATGATAGAATATCAACTGCTTGGAGTGCAACAAAGTATATATTGGCAAAATAAAACAATCATTTAGATAAGTCAGTGGTTGCACATCACTTTTGGAGAGATAAACATGATAGAATAATGGAAATCAAATTACTGAAATTCATAGATAGACATTTGGAGCTGGGAATATTGGTAAAAAATTTGAAAAAACAAAATAATGAAGATGAGGTTATGAACTTTGAGATCCCAATGGAAGACAAATTAATCCAAAAGGTCATAAAATGTTCATGAGAACTACAACAAATCCATTCAACCATCAACATTATCCAGCAGTCTACTCACAGCTGATGAATCAGGCAACGGCCTGTGAAACGTGTTTTATATAATTCAATAGTAAGTGGAAAATAAAGAGTATCAGATTGACTCACCAGTTAAGATTATATTTGCTTACAGTTTATTATGGCAGATATATTAAACACTGGAGTACAGATGTATTCATATATAAGTTTCAGGGGGATTTTATCATGAACTAGCCCATATATTCCTTTAGACTGAGAGACAAATGTTTCTGAACTCTGTTGAAAATTATATTGTATTATGGAAAAGTGAAAGTATTTCTGTACTTTCTATTGTCTTATAATAACTGCACTATATATATATTATACTGTTAAAAATTACAAAAGTAATTTTGGATTTACATCAGATTTGTAAAACCTTACAATTTACATATGCAGACGCATAATATATGTTTATATGTGAATATATACATAAATATGTTTTATATAAGTGAATCAATTCTAATTTCCAGAAACATGAAACAAAAATTGTTTTGTATTTTCCAAAGTCACATAAACAGAACTTTGTTCTTACTACTTTAAAAGTTTCTATACTTTTGTGGTTAGTGGGTTACCAACTATTAAAAGTGATGGACTTTAAATTCTTTCTGCAATCAGCAGCCTTGGATAGATTCAACTGATTAGTTATTTAATCATGTCAATAAAAGTACATCAAATATGTAGGGGGGGAAACATTCTTTAATACTGTCACTTTTATGAGATGTGTACAAAAAGTAATCAGACATTTTTTTCCCACAGTAGCTAATGATGATGCAGATATAGCAAATGCAATTACATGTATAAGGGACTGTCATGCACATTGTGATTTTTATTCCCTCATGACAATGTTGTTAGCACCAGCTACTGAGCTAATAAACCCAAGACACTACCAAAATTTCAAAGTTGAAGAATAAACAACTCAATTCAGCTAATAGATATGTTTTTGGTCATTCACTTTACTCTCCTGACCTTGCACCGAGTGACTACCAGCTTTGTCCACAGCTGAAGCAACATTTCGGGAGAAGGCCCTTTGTAAACGAAAATGACTCGAAACAAGAAGTGGAAAGATGGCTAGCCAGTTTGGCAGAAGAGTGATTTAACACTAGATTAAACAAACTGTTATCATGGTACCAAACATGAATTAAGATTCAAGGAGATTATGTAGAAAAATAATTATTGAGTGTAGCTTTCAAAATGTAACCCCCCTTTTTTTTTTAAATTTAAACATTGTTATTTTTTTTAAAAAATAGTGTAACTTACTTTTGAGATGACCTTGTATTTAAAATCTTGTACAGATATGTTGATATATTTGCCATAGTTACCAAAAAAACACATTGATGTTGCCATAAACTTCTGAATACATAAGATATTCGTTCACATGAGAAACAGATAACATGCTATCATTCCTGGACATTAAAATAATAAAACACCAAAGAAATCTGTAATTTGGAATCTACAGAAAGAACAGGCATGCAGATAATCACATCAACACTGGCGGATTTAACCCCAAAACACAAACATGCACTGATCAACAGCTTAATGCACAGGCTCATTAACCTACACATTCATTAAGGTGAATACTACAAATGATACAAGCAAATAAAAGAACAGCAATTAAAAATGGATTTAGCAAAAAACTAGTTTACAAAAAAGTACAGAAGTTTAAGAGGTAAACACTTATTAAAGAAACCAACACTTTCAGCAGGAAAAGATAAGATTATTTTCACAAAATTCACATTTCATCCATGGACTATGCAAAAATTTCAAAATATTCTAAAAGATTTTAATGCTAGATAGGTACCAATAAACAGATTTAATGTTAAAAACCTCCTGAATGATAATATTAATGGCAGTATTCCACCAGAGAAAAAAGGCATTTTTCAAATAAGATATGCAGAAAAATCTATATTAGAAAAACAAAGAGTTACCTACGCACATGGTTAAAAGAACACTTCAGGAACATAAAATACAAACAAATGGACAAATCAGCAGTAGCATTTCATTTCTGGACAGAAAACCACGACATAGTGAAAAAAACAAAATGATTAAAATATACCCTAGTAAATGTAAAATGAATACAAGGACCTACACAGTTAGCAACATGACAGAAAATCTGCTTTTATAAATAAGAGACAGATTAATGAACTTCAACATTTATGGGGATGAAAAACTTTTCTCCACCAGAGCAGAATATACATCCCCAAAGCTTAACAAATTATCCAGCAGTTGACAGTTACCGAGGATGCAGATGATGGCCTGCAAAACATGTTCTACATTTAAACAAGTAAGTGGAGGCAATAAGATTGTGAATTCGACTATAAAATGGTCTTCATTATATGATAAGCTTCACTATACAAGTCTTGACAATTATATGTTTCACTCAGCCTTAGCAGGCACTATTTTATCAGCTCTTTCATTTTAGAAACTTTTTGTTATACATTTTATATTCAGATATTAGATGTGCTGCTTTTATATTTTTTCACTATTCTTCATTGCTGTCTCCAGAATATTCCATGTTGCACAATCAAAAATTGCTACTCAATTGCTACTAAATAGAAGTGAAAAATCCAATAATTGAAAGTGTCAACAATGCAACATGATAATAATTCTAAGAAAAAATTGGTTATTAATATTACTCTGCACATTGTTGCCAAAATTTGATAGAAGAAAAATACTCCAGTCCTGGACTGCATTCTGTACTTAACAGAAAAAAAAGATATCATTTCACCCATTAAAGATATTGGAGTGGACTCCCTTTGTATGCTCTTAGACATGTCTACACCCAAGTTTTATGACACTATATTAATTCAGTTTCATAAAAAAGTGAAATAAATTTCTTTCTGCAATCAATGATTCCATTATATAAAACATGCTTTATCTTTATGCATCATCAGTTTTCTGCATTTATAAACCATATTCTTAATCAGCATGTTCCTCCTCTCTGTGTTATGATCTAAAATTAGCTATATAATTTTTCCCTTATTGACAATTCCATACACAACATATAAGATAACATTTCCTTTGATATTTTTGCTATTAAGATTTTATGTTGTATTCTCTAGAAATAACTGAAATTATCAATGGAAGATGCAAATTTTCTCTTCAAATTGTATTACAAATTATTTCAAATAAATACCTTACAATTTCAACATTAATTAAATTTAGAATATAACACAAGGAAGCACATAATCTCTCATAAGTAAAACTATTTGCAAAATCACTTTTCCTAGCTTCACCCCATATCCTAATTGTTACATGACTGTTTGATCATTGGTTGGAGTGAGTTAACAGTTGACTTTGAAGGCCTTCTAATAAATTTTAATATTGAGCTTTCTGCTTCCAGGATGGCAAAATGCATTAAATGTTGTTAAGTAATCCTTTCTCAGATGTTTAGGTTTTTAGACAGTCTATAATAATCTGATCTTTATCTTTCAGTTTTTGTTCCAAAAATGTGCTGTTACCGCTGATTGTTCCAATTGTTTGTATTTAATGTTTCTCCAGAACCTGATATCTACATTTTTCATTGTTTTCCCTATGAAAATTTCCTTACAATCCCGACAATTGATCTAGTATTTTTTTGTATTTTTATTATTTTTTTTAAAAAGCAGAAAATCTGTTAGATATGTTTATTTTTAATAGATTTTTATATCGTTCTGGTTTTGGGGTGCTAAATTGATATTATAATCTTTGAAAATATTTTGAAATTTAGGATTGGTTCCTTGGTGGTTTCAAATCTTTTAATCTATGGTATATATACCAGAAACTAAATATATGATATGATTAAGTGAAGCTAGGAACATATGTTTTTTTCAAAAACCTCAACTCACAAGAGATGATAAATGCTTGAGTTTTTCTATATAAAATATTAGATCATTCCCAAGTTGTTATTATCCCTTAATTATATTATAAATAAGTCTTAAAAGTTTAATATCACAAATGCCACCTCATTTTCTACTTTTATGCAACTCAATTATTCATATTTTTATACACTATCCCCCAGAGTAGCTGCTTGAAAGAGCTCAGCAATTTACAAAAAGTATATTCATAGCTGCCCTGCTTTACAAGAACCTTTGATGCAAGGCTTAACAGACTTAAAAACTAGTTAAGTAGAAGATTAAAATAAGTATGAAACATGTGCAATTACTATCTGGAGAAAAGGAAATAGAACCGTTTCATGTTTTCTCAATCCTCTGCAGATTAAAGATTATTACACATACATTTATATCACTGATATTTCTAGGAAAAGAGCTACACTTTGGTCAACTATAACAGAAAATAGTCTTGCAACTACAAAATGCTTATTGATTTCACTTTAAATGCATTGTTATGATTAAACTTCATATAGGTTTTTTTTTAAAGCTATTGGTGACAAAATCATTTGGATTAATGTTGCATTTAAAAAGCATTTCTTTTAAAAGGTACAGTACAAATATTTACAAAGTCTTTTTTCTCTTTACAATTATCTGGAAGCAAATCACAATACCGTGACCAAACAGCCATATATTTATAAGTCCCAGGAAAACAATCACAGGAATTAAAAATGTTTGAGCGGACATATTCATCAAGTATTCCAACCATTAGTTGGATTTGGTATTAAAGCAGGTTCTGCATCATTGTCTGCCATTGGTGGGATGGGCACATCCACAGGCAATGCTTCATTTACAGGTGCAGGAATATGCCGAAGTGGATCAATGAATGAAGTCTGTTCATTTGCTTCAGGGTCTGCAACATTCCAACATTTATACTACAACCCTCTCCACATGCAAAAGATAATTTAAAGAAAATATAAATATTTTCACTTTAGGTCAAAGTTTAAGTTTACACATTCCTAGAAAATACTATATTTACTTGCATAATAGACCTCCCTTTGACTTTTCTAGAGTGAAGAAAATAAAACATAAAATTCTGCATATTAGAATCCAAAATAATAGACAAACTTTTATTTAACAATATTTCACAAAAATGCCACTTACAACAATGCAAAAGAAATACTGCACTTCATTTTATTTTATTTTAAATAGTGTTTAATACCCTTTATAACTACTGAGGCATCACAGATGGTAGACAGTGATGGTATACAAAATGAAATGAGAAATTCGGAAAGGATTTTTTTAAAGGATGTGAGCATTCTTTACTTAAGTTTAAGGTACTCTTCCTTTATTTGCCATTTATGAGGCCTGAGGAAATCCTGGAAAAAACCTCAGGGAATAAGGTCCTAACCGCAATAGAATCTCAGACTCATGAGTCCACGTCTTAATGAAGTCAGTTACCTGTGGCGATTTGCACTTCACTGGTGGCTACTCTTTGTTAGCCTACTATTAGTGTGAGTGGCAAAAGCAATAGAAAAGCTTATGTGATGCCAATACAAGGATTGTTTAAGAAGTTTGTAGCCTAACACAGATTTACCATACCAGTCAATCCCATGGATTTTGCTCATCATCCTTTTGTAAGAATTTGTGTTATTTTCTATTCAGTAATTTCTGGATGGAGGAGCATTCAGAGAGCTGGGTGAGGTAATTTTTAAAGATGGGCATATTTAAACTTCAAGCACACATTAATTGTTTTGTGAAAAAAGGGCTCCAACTGAAATAAAAAATTATGCGCATTACTTTAAAAGAATCTGCTCCATTTTTAATGGTAAATGGGCTTCATCATTCAGACATAGCTGGAAAAGCCTTGAAGATGACTTCTGCATTGGATGGCTGTTCATGGCTGCAAGTAAATAACAGACAAAATCCACAATATAGTGATGCAAAATAAGAGAGTGAAAATCTGCAAGATTAATTTGGTTATGGGTATTTCAACAAAATGTATATAGTACATCTTAATATATGTCAAAAGTCTGTACAAGATGGATGATGAACATATTGAATGCAGAAAAAACTAATGTTTATGGCCAAACATTTAAGCAGTGTTCACATTTTAAGAATCCTGTCAATTTTTCCAGATTATTTGTCACATTTGTTAAAATCTGATTCAATATCACATTCTAAGGTGTAAGAGGAGTGAATGCAATGGCAACACAAAAACTTTTCTCCTTCACAGAAAGCCAAGACTATTTCATCTGCTGGCAAACTTATGGTATCATATTCTGGGATATAAGGGTATAATTGTTAGTCTATCTTACAAAGGGTCAGATAATCAACATAGAAGATATACCACTACTTCAGATAATGGATGAAAAATTTGCAAAAAAGATCTGGGATAGATAATAAGTGCTGCTTCACCAGGACAATGCCCCAGGTTGCTGGTCTGCTATTGCACTTGCTAAAATATATAACTTGTAGTTGTTGCCACACACTCTTTATTTAACAGATGTGCCTCCACTGAGCTTTAATCTTTTTATGAAATTAAGATACGCCTTAGATGGAACAAATTTACTTGATGAAGTAACTGTGGCAGCAGAACCCAATGAACCATTTTACAAAAATGGTATTAGTGTACTATAGCATCTCTGAACAAAGTATATTAATGTTAGAGGAGTTTATGTTAATAAACAAAAGTAGTTCCAAAACTTTAAACATTTTATTCATATGCAAGGCTACAAAGTTTCCAAACATCTCCTTCAATAACAAGTATGAAAACAGCGATTGGATAAATTAATAAAAGCAGAAATGTTTTTAGATTGTAAATGTCTTCAATTCATATGAAATATGGTTATTGCATCAAGGTATACGTTTATAAATTCATTGCTAACAACTCAAGATGATGCAATGGTAACACATTATGACCATACGGTGTTTGAGGCAAATTACTGTACTAAAACACTAAGCAAAAAATGCTTAAAAATTTTTCTAATAAAAGTGTATTTTCTTTAATCCAGCTTCATTTGTAAGTTTTAATTTTTAATATCAATAATACGGGTGAGCAAACTTCTACTTCATTCCATTTCACACATGGCAAACTGGCATTGCTATTTTTTTGGCAGGTGGCATGGCACTTAAGCAAATATTTGGTGGCAAAATCAGCAGAGCAGTCAATTAACAATCGCTCATCCTATATAACCACTATGAGAGTTAATTAAGAGCTAATGAGTGTGCCTTTTTAACATTAATTAAATTAAGCAATCTACTTTCTTCAAAAATTTGCACCAATCTTGAAAATATAAGGGTTGTTTCATATTAAAGAAAATTAGTTAAGTCTTGCAACATAATTTTTCTATATGGTTCTCTGGAATTTCAATGTAATTGTCCTGATATTTCTCCAGGTCCATAATTTCCTTATGGAAGGGGGCTTCTGTCCTCTTGTGCAACCTCTTTATTTGAGTTAATTTTTTTCCAGCCAGGAAAATTCTGAGTTTAGAACTTCTTTTTGGCTATTCCTGGATATTTTTCCATAATAACCATCTTCAGACTCTCCAAAAGTGATGCATAGTATTCTATGGTAATGGTTTTCTCCTTCTTCAAAAAGTTAATCAAGAGAATTCGTTTTTCATTCCAAAAAACTAATGCCATCACCTTTTCATTTTCAATATATAGTAATGAATTCATAGCCAAAAAACTTCATAAAAAATTGTTGGATTTTTCTTAAAAATTTCCAAACAGTTGAGCAATGTTTGCATATGATTTTGCTTTTATAAGAGTGAGCAGACACAGCACCCATCTTGCTCAAGAGTTATGCAAAATAAAATGAATTTAAATATTGTACTTATGAAGCTGTTGACAATGGAGTGGTAATATATCCCAAACTTAGGTATTCATTTTTTTTACACTAAACTCCATTTACTTACATAAAAGTAACACTCGAAATTTCGAGTAACGGCGGTTCGGTGAGCAACTGAAGATGGGAGAGATTCTCCAGAAACACGTCTTACTTTTATGTAAGTAAATGGAATTTATTGTAAAAAAATGAATACCTAAGTTTAGGATAAAATGAACTTGTTCAGTTGAGATGCCTGCACACTTTCACCCCTGTCAGCCAGAACAATATCATGGACTTCATCTGTGATTTCTGACCTCACAGCTGATTTGGAGCTCTAGGAGATAGTATCTCTTCGATATTTGTTCTGTCTAGCATGAAGTCATTAACCCAAAGTCAAAAGGTTCCATAGGAAGGGCCATGTTTCACCCAATGTAGGTGAAATCTCTCATGAATTTCATTTGCTGTTTTCCCTTCCAGAAAAAAGAATTGAATCACATAAAAAGTTCAGTCTTAACCATTTTTCACCATAACTTGAAACCGCCACAGGTGGCTGAGGTTGTTAAAGCACAGACTCATGAGCGGAAGGTCTGGGGTTCAATTCTCAGTCAGGACCGTCTCCCTGACTGAGATTTTTTCCAGGCTTTCCTCAGTCCTCTTAAATGGCAAATACTGGCAAGATTCCCCAAACTAAGGCCTGGAATGCTTTCTTAAAAAATAAAAAAAAATCCTTTCCTAGTTTATGCTTTCATCTCATGCATTACCAGTGTCCATCGCCTGTGATGCCTCAGTAGTTAAAATGGGCATTAAACACTATATTAAAAAATAAAACAAACACACATGACATGCTTAAGTTAAAACAAATGCCAAACAATAAATTAACATCACATAGAACATTTATACATATGATCACATATACAGATATTGCTGTTGTCCTCTATTAATATGCAAACCAAGTTACTTATCAAACCAACCTCATATTCAGGAAAAAAAATACATCAATGCCCACTTCCTTATTCTTTTTAGCATCTTGAAACACCATCTTGGATGCAAACAATACCTTCAAATCAAATTCCAAATTTTTTATTTCGCACAGCTGCTCCAAATAATCCCTCCATTAACCAGGTTTGATAGGTAATCCTTCTCTCCTGGATCTTGTCTAGTTTCTAACATTATTCCACACTCCCTTCAATATGATATTAACACAAATTTCTGCAGTGCTTTTTCTTCCTTATGTCTCTTCATTATCCAGTGGCAACCTATACATCATTCTCAATTCCAAAATTATTGTTCTTTATGTCCTGCCTTTTCTCTATATTATTACTTGAGCTTTTAGCATTAACCCCTACAAATTTAATGCCCTTTCATCTCCATTTAATACAGTAAAAAAACTTATTCATATATACACGTCATGCTTGATTCGAGAAAGCAGGCAGGAGGAAGATGTTAGAGCACCAAGTAAACAGCAGCATTCTAGATTTATAATATCCTGAGTATTCTATTCATAAACTTTCATTAATCTATGGCATGCACAGAATCATTTTATTTCACTTACCTATTACAATTGATGGTCAAAGTGGTGTATTTCAGCATTCATAACCTATTTTGATGAAATTTGAATTAACACGAGAAAGTTCTTTTGTGTTCCTTCTAATTTCTGCTCTTATATTGTCTTTCAGTTTTTCTACAGTGTGTGAGTTATTTCTATAAACTCTATTTTTAGAGTTCCTTACAAATAATAATCACATGAGATAAAATCTGGAAAATGTGCAGACCATAATCCTTTGGAAATAATTCTGTCTTTAAAAACTTCCCTTATAGCCACCAAAGAATTACACGCAGTATGGACTGTGGCAAAATCTTGTTAATAATATGCATATTGTCTCTCATGATCAGTTAATTGTTTCACTTCTGTGCTCTTTAATATATCTTGAGCAATTTTAACTGATAAAGAATAATTTGAATCAAATGTATTCACTACATTCCTAACTGTTTATAAATATAACCACCATGTTTGAACTCAATTCCGAGAACTCCTTAATATCCATCTTCATACAGTGAGGGAAAGGCTATGACTAGATAAGCTGGGGATTCATCAATGTGACGTGACCTATTGATTGTGTTGCAAAGTTTCAAGACTGACTTAATAGCACATGTTATTCAGAAATATCATATTGGTAAATTATATTTGAAAAGATAAAATAAAAATATATTTATAAAATATACATGTAAAACAAGCATATATGGGGGTCATAATTTGCAAATTTCTGAAATATTATACTTATTAACAAAATATGCATATATTCAACATAAAATATTGTTTAAATTGTTGGAAATTTAGTAATTAAATCATATACCAAGTGAGCATACTTTTTGACAGCAGAGAAGAAATATGCATTTGCATTTAAACCCTGTCCCTACTCATCACCAAATTCATAAAATGTACAGAGTGACATCTGAATACACACAGAGAAGCCAATAGTGGAATCATGTTAGTGATGAAGGCAACAGCCTTTGAAATGTGTCCAAATGGAACAAACATAGTGAAGTTTTAAGGATTTTCTTATAAAAATTGCATAAACAACAAATAATAATTCTTTCCTTATTCTGGACTAATGCTTCTTATGCCAATTTCTCAAGCTTTTGTAGTACAATATATCATGTTACTTCAATCTGTGAATCCTATATTGTTCCCTACATCATGAGGTCTTCTTGCAAGTTCCCATTCTTAGCATTAAAATCTAGTAGCAGTAATTCTATCAAAGGAACCTCTTGCTTAATCTCTTCCATCCCAAATCCTTCATGAAGGAGATCCTGCTCATGAAAGTGGGAATTTCTAGTGATAAAAATTATTTCTAGACATAATGCAATCTTTTTCCATACAAGTCACATAATCCCATTTATCCTAGATTTCCTCTCTTTAGCCATATTTATCAATTCATTACTAATTAGCAGCCTTAATCATCTTGATATTCTTTTTTTCCTCATTAGCTTCATACTCTTTTCCCCAGTGAATTCTTAGCCTCCATTTTTAAACTCTCACCATCCTTTAACCATATCTCTGTAACTGCTAGTATATACACGTTTTGTTATGACAATAGATTCTAGATGGCATTAACTTCTTGATTAAATTACTCCAAATGGAAATGACATCTCTCAAAATAACTTCACTTTTGTCCCTCTGTTAACCAATGTGGTGTGGTCTGTCCATCATAAGTTTATAGTCGATGCCAACAAAAGCATATGACTAATAATTTTCATTGGCTGACCAGCCTCTTTACTCCCAGATTAGTTTGCAAAGTAATATCACTTAATAAATGAATACTCTAAATTATTTTTGTATGCTTTTATTTTCCTTTTTATTATTTATAGTGTGAATAAAGCATTTTATTATGTGTGTGTGTGTGTATTCTGCTCTGATGGAGATGTGATGAACTTAACTATAAACTGTCCATTGTAACTTTATAGTATTTCCCACTTTGCCCCTCCCCTTTGTTACTATTGGCTCTCAAATTTAAATGCCTGTAAATTCAGTAATTTTCAAGATATCATTTGTTGCAAGTGTGTGTGCTACAGCTTTGTCATGAAAACGTTTTCATTTTTGGCAGAATTTTAAACCAAAATCTTATATATATTCCCACAGCATAACAAATTATCCAGTAGTTGGTGGTTAGCTGATGATGTGGACAAAGGGTTTGCAAAACTGATTCTACATATTATAAACAAGTAGTGGAGCAATAAGAGTGTGTAGTTCGACTCAATCATATATATCATATTTATGCAGATGAGAACAGTTGAAGTATTATATATCATCTTACCATACACATGACAACTAGCTAAAAAGTTTTTTAAAAAATTTGGAATTTTCATAACCAAAAGAATATCTCGTATTAGAATTTATTAAATATGTTCACACTAACTCCACTTACACAATATTACAACATGTTTTGGAGACAATCACTCCCAAAATCATCTAATGACCATCTACTCTATGTGACGGCTGGATCCCAAGGTGCTTCCATGATAGTCTCTGATCACGTATTCAGTTAACAGCTGATGATGGGAGCAATTGCACCCAAAACATGTGCTTATGTTGTATAAGTAAGTACAGTTAGTGTGAGTTTATTTAAGTATAATTTAAAGGAATATTTATTTGAAAATGCAGTTACGTTTTTAGTATCTTTTCAATTTATTATCTTTGAGACTTAAACATGCAGAGTGCTATGATACTTTCTTGAATTATATAATATTAGATTAGATGTTTAACTTTTACAATTCAACAGGATTAGAAACATGAATTATTTTATCCACAGAATATACCATTACCTTTGCTATCAACAACAGTTGAGATTGAATTCGCTTGTGAAGGAAATGGTCCATTTTGATTTGCAATGTTAGTTGTCACTGATGCTAGTAGTCTAATGTAGTTGTAAGGAACCAATCCAGATTTCTTTCCATCAAGCGTTGCAAGTAACCAACCTCTTACAGTTTGAAACTCTTTAGGAGCCAAGTACAACTTTTGACCTGCACTGAAGCTCAACTCCTGGTCAGATGCGGCATCAAATGCATACAGTGCCACAGCAGTATGTACAACATTATTACTCTGCCTCCACTGCTCAAAACAATTTGCTGCAAATCAAAGCATATATGTGACACATAAGATATCATGTCTCAGAAAAAGATAATATCCACTGCTCAAGGCAATTTGCTGTAATATAAATATGTATGTAATACACAAAATTTCACAAACAAGCTAGTAGAAGAATTATTCATTTGTAATGCAACTCTTTTTTTCTCTCTTTTAGAATTTGTTTTATATCAGTTTCAAATATATTGGATTGTTCCTTAATTCTTGGGCTATACAGTGCTATTTCTCAGTACATACCCCATGCAAATCTACAGCTTTATGCAACTCAAGAAGCCTGTATGCTGTCTGAGCACTATTTGGGAAATCTGTCCCTCAGCCATTTCTGTATTGCATTTACGATTTCCTCATCATTGCCATTGTCAAACCCCTGATAGAGATATTTTATCCATGGAGTACACACTGTCTTCTCTTTTTAGAACTATGGGACAAGAGTCATTTTTCATCATGTCACAATGCTTTTCCAAGATTGAAGTTCATAGTTTCAATTCTAGACATCACAAGGAGGCAGCATTTAATAGCATGATTTATAGATTGATCAATATACCACTTAAAGAGAAAGAATACAAACACATAATAGACATAGCAAAAATCAATGGGATTAACAAACAAATGATAGATCAAAAAATAAAAAGATTCAAAGAAAATTAAACAAATCACTACACTCAGTGCTTTAGCTAAAGAAAAAAATTTATCCAAAATTCACCTACTACCCTTACCTGTATTACAAATTTAAAAAAATATTCAAGCAATACCACATCACTCTGGCACCCATAAATAGATATAGTGTAGGCAAACTAGTGAAGTCAAATAAAACAGAGCCCAGACAAACAGAAGAAAATTCAGGCATATATAGAATTAATTGCAGAGATTGTGATAAGGTGTGTATAGGAAAAACAAAAAGGAATATAAGTATTAGACTAAAGGAACACTGGAGACATATAAAATACAAATACAGACCGAGAAATCAGCAGTGGCAACACACTTTTGAAAGGTAAACCACGGAATAGAAAAAGACATCATATTAATAAAGGCAATTCAACACCCAAATGAACTCAGTATATGGGAAAAAAATTATATATAAAAAATATGAACACAGACTCATGAATTTTCATGAATTTTGACATACCAGAAACAGACAACATATTATATAAGTTCATCAACAGACCACCAGAGTGAGCATAGTCACATTTCCCACCTGATCAGATCCGTTAGTCGTTGAATGGTTGACAATGTGAGCAAGTGCCTTATGAAACATGTCCCAGTTTACTTTTAAATAAGTTTTTAAAACTGGAACGTCAAGAGAGTTTTAATGTGTTGACATGATTTTTAAGTAGTTTTACTTTTAGTCTAAACCAGATTTCAACATAATGTATTAAAGTTGAAGTTTAGATCCATGTGAACTTGCCCAAGTACAGGCCAAGTAAAGTTGATACTGTAAACAACTTCTTAAAAATCTGCTAGATGACCAAATCTGGGAAAAGCATTGTGACATGATGAAAAATGGCTCTTGTCCCATAATTATAAAAAGGGAAGACAACGAGTACTCCAACAGTAAAAACCTCTATCAGTGGTTTGTCAAAGTCAGTTGGGCAAAAAATGATGCTCTGTATTTGTACTTAACTTAGGTTTACATATTTAGATGTTTTTGTTTCCTGGGATCATTTCAGTGGAAACTCAATTAGAACTGTTCTGATTCAGACCTAAAAGGAATACACAGTTAAGTTGACAATAACATTGTCAGATTTTATCAAGCCCTTAATTAAAAAATATACCCACAATTTCACAAATTTGCTGTTAAATCCAGAGCCTGTTCGGAAGCACCTAATATGTGAACAATTATTTTCAATGCTGCTTGAGAGCTAGGCTGAATGATAATCGCTTCAGAACAGTGTTAAGACTTGCTTCTGCAGTTAATATTTCCCCAGATATAACAAAATATTGGAAAAACATACTTTAGGATCACAAGTAATACAATGTGTGCAATGAATGTAGGCAATAGTAGAATTTTTTTTTAATATTGATGAAGTTAAAGCATTCTTATTTTTATAATAGTGTCACATTATTTTGATTCCTTTATTGTATGCCAAAGTTAATGCACAAGGATATTTGAATCTTTATAGTTTTCATATATTATGTTACATTTATTTATGTTGTACATTTGTAGCAATATGAACTATTTGATTGTATTGCTTTCCAATTATTGTCATTTAATTGTGTTATTAATGTTTCCAGCACAATTGTATCATCACATTATTTTTGTATTCACTAATGGATACACTATTTAAAAAAATAACAAAGAGGAAAGACTTGATATCAAATCAAATCTTGATTCATTAGACAAAAATTAGATGCAACAGACTTCATCATTTATAGTAATATTTGCAACAATATATAATAAAATAGTCTGCAGTATTAGATAAAATATTAATTATAATAATATGGTAAAATGTTAAACATAGTGCAATAACTCATTATGTACAAAATCCATATAAAAGCCAACACATATAACAGAAGATACTAGATTCAGCATTCTATATTGTCAAATTTTCTTTAAGTTCATTAATATTATAAAAAATCTTGTTAGCAAATTGTACTTTAAGGTAATTTATAAAATGGTGCATTTCACGATTTTTAATTACCAATGGCAGCTTATTAAACAGCTTAATTACAATATGTTTATAGCAATTTAACAAATTATTATTGAGGAAATCACTCAATTTGTTCCATTTACTTGGACATGTTTCAAAGGCTGTTGCCTTCATCTTCAGCATGATTCCATTGTCTGCTTTCCAGTGTGGTATTAAGATGTCATTCTGGGAAGCAGACAGTGGAATCATGCTGAAGATGAAGGCAACAGCCTTTGAAACATGTGCAAGTAAGTGGAACAAAATTAGTGAAATTTCAGTGATTTCTTCAATAATAATTTGTTATATTATACTATATTTCACTATGAAAATTCCTGCAATTCAGAACTACTCATAAAATGTTTATAGCTGTTTAGTGACAGAGTGAATCTGGCATAAGGAACATCAAAATAATTTACATATCTAGTACTATGAGTATATATCAGGTTGCATGTAGCAAAATACAGCACTTTTCTTTTATATATGGTAAACAGGATAAATATATAATCCAGGTAAAGATAAGAATGCCTGAACCAAAAATATTGTACTGGATTACACTATGGTAACTTATCATTTCATGTAACTTGAAAGCCAAAAAAATATGTACCACAATAAACACAAAGGAAAACTTACTATTTGGTGACTGTATTAAGTTGAGTGAATTCAAAAGCTTCCATACAAGATATGGTCCAATGAACATTATACCCATGAATAGCATCACTGCCCAAGAGGTTTGGGGATTCTTAGTTTCTATCTTTGCTGAATGGCCTGTTGTTGCTGCTGCTGCCTCTTGCCAAAACTTTTCACGTTGAGGATTTTCAGTGCTGAGTCCTTTAAATAAAGCATGTTCCAATAAATACATCATGCTACTTTATAGATTTTACAATCTGTACAGCAATACTTAACTTTCAGAACATAATATTTCTCCTGAAACATTCTCAAATTTAATGATTATTTTTGCAATTTACTTTCGCTTCAGTGAATATTTCTGAATTTTATTTCAATTTGTGCATGGAGCTCAGTTTGCATATATTAAAAAAAGTATAAGATTAAAGGAGATGAGATTGTTGTTAAGTAAAAACTACTCTTTTACTAATTTATGGTAAATTAAACAATATTATTAAAATTTGATATATGACAGAGAGATATTTTTGGCCTGTGCCAATAGCTGAATGCAAGCTATGTGGGGGCCAAGAGACACCAGTTGCTGGCTCCATTGATGGGCACATTTTTTCTCACATATCTTTGATCAATAATAGCAAGCGTGCAATTTCATGATGAATTCAATTTGCATTATAGATTAGGCATGCTAATTGGAACTTGTACAGTGAAGCCAATCATATAATGGAAAGGATAATATGATTGAATCAAACTAAACACTTTTCTTGCTTCACTTGCTTGTCTATAAATGTAGAACAGGTTTCACGAACCTTCATTCGCATCATCAGCTAGAAAGTCGACTGCTGGATACTTTGATATGCTATGGGAATGTGTATTCCTCTCTAGAGGAGGTGTCATGAACTTAAATTTTGTGTTTTCATCCCTGGAAGTGTTGAAGTTCATTAAACTGTCTTTGTATTTGTATATGTACATTTTTTCCCAAGTTGCTAATTTTGTAGGTCCTTGTGCTGAATTCAATAATTTTGCTTTATTCATATGTCATGTTTTTTTTGTTCAGAAATGATATGCTACTGCTGATTTCTGCATTTGTTTGTATTTTATGTTCCTGAAATGTTCTTTTAACCGTGTGTCTATGATTCTCTTTATATTTCCAATGTAGTAGATTTTTTCACATTCTGCACAACTTATTTTGTAAATACCTGCTTTTTTTCTCCTGTGGAATGCTGTCATTAATATTGTCTATCAGTAGATTTTTGACATTAAATCTATTTACCGGGAATAACCTGATATTAAAATCTTTAATAATATTCTGAAACTTTTTTTTAGCAATATGAATTTTTAAAAAATTAGCTCATCTTTTCTTGCTGAAAGTGTTTTGGTTTGTTTAACAGGTTTTTGTCTCTTAAATTTTTGCACTTTTTGGGTACTAGTTCTTTCTTAAAACCATTTTTAGTCGCTGTACTTTCTATTTCAATGAGTCTTACAATGTGTGTTACTATCTGTGATTCATTCTTAAGAGTAAACTTATGGCAGGACTATCAACATTGTATAATGAATTATAGTCATGTACTGAGTACTGCCATCTGTGGTTAATTCTGCAGGATTATCAACATTGCATAATGAATTATATTTATTTTAATATTATGTTAATGTTTTGCAAAAATTGGAAAGCACATTTTTTATAATTAAGATCACATATGATTGAGTCAAAATATGCACTCTTATTGACTCCATTTACTTGTTTATATGTAGTACATGTTCCACGAACCATTATTCGTAACATCAGGTACCAGTGCAGAACCAGCTACTATCAACTGGTAGGTGACGTTGCAAATAATGGTTTGTGAAACATGTACTACATACAAGTAAGCGGAACCAAGAGTGTCTATTTAGACTCAATCATATAATGATTTTAAGTATATGATTAGCTTTACTGTAAAAGTTCCAAGTAGCATTTCTAGTTAAGCACATTATTTGTCCAGCTTATGTGAATCATACAGGGTGGTACAAAATATTTAATTACTTGGAAATTATTTCCAGTTCCAGCCCCTGAAATTTTCTGTATGCTTTAAGCTAATATGGAATGCTGCTGTGATTTTTTTAACCTTTAAAATTGTACGTTTTTGAGAAATTCAAGGCCAAAGATTTCATGCCATAATCTTGAAATCCCTTTCAAGGTCAAGATCACTGCATTGTTACATAACAATTGTACATTTATTTCATAAATGAAAGATTCCTGAGGCTTCATTATTTACAGAATTGTTTAACTTTTAACATGATGCCATGTAAAAAAAATTATAATTCTTCTAAATATTAAATGTTAAAAAAATGAAAATAATTTAGCACAAGTGTAATATCTGACACATTTAAATAAAATTAATCACATCTTGGAATCTGCAAAACTTAATAAAAATCTGAGAAGGTTGGCTTGGGACCTGTGCTGATTTGATATGGGTTGACCCTATCACAAAACACAAAACCCCAATTAGTGAATGTTAAAGTCTACTCAAAGTCATACGTAATCCCATTTAAAAGCCACTGTAGATTATAAAAAAATAACTATAATAAAGTAAATAAAGTTAAAGAAGTATAAGTAATTTTCAATGAGGTACAGAGCACTAATTATGTTTTTTTTTTTTTTCAAACACACAAAACAAAATTTACAGAAAATGACTACTGCTGTTCAGACTTAGCCACAAGACTACACTACACTGAATCATCATAACCAGGTGAAATCCTCATGCCTGAGGGGCAATGTAAAATGCATAGTTTTTGATTATATGTAAAATAGGTTAACTCTCTGAAATTTCATTTGTGGGTTTTCCTTAAGAATCTTTGTTCATATAGTACTCCAGAAAATCTTTCATAAATGACCAATCCATTTACTTTCAGCCTAGGGTATTAACACTAAAAAATAAAAATAGCACTAAATTACGTTAAGAACTCTAACCTAATAGATATAAAAGCTTTTTGTACATCCACTGCAGTGTTCTTAGCACAGCAAATACAGAAAAGAATTTTCCAAAGCTGGTTCGCAGTCGACCAAAATTTTCTGCTACACTCAACACAGCTCTAAAGGAACTGTATATCGCATGGAATGTTGAGTCCAACATGAAGCTTACAGATCCAAATGCTTGGACAAATGATTCTATTGATTGAAATGCTGGTCGAGAGCTCTCTTCTGCCAGCTGAATGAATCTGCAGAAAGAAACATATAATTATTTCAATAGGCTCCAGTAAATGAGATTACAGTTTAGTTTTCAAGTTCTACATGCTAAGAAACAATTTCTACCTGCTTTCAGGATCATTTCCAGAGAGACCATATCGATTCATTCCATACATTCCATAACTTCCATTTCCATACATCCCATAGGTATTGCCATAAACTCCACCAAATGGAGTTCCAAAGCTACCGTAATTTGTATATGGTGAATAATATGAACTGCTTCTTGGATAAGAACCCATTCTCTGGGGCATTTGTTGGGCAGGTCGAGGGGGTAGAGGAGGTATAGCTCTTATTTGTCTAACATTCACTGGTGCACCTGATGGTATTCCTGTTGATTGACTCATTTCTCCAGATAATGGAAGTGAACTCTGTAATGTGTTGGTAGTGCTGAAACACAAATTATTAAATATTATAACAATAACATTAACTGAAGATATTTTTGGATATTCCTTCAATATATTTAAAACATGTTATGTAGTACATATGTACATAATTTTATTTCACTTTACATCTGATATGGTTGACTTTGAGAACAATTCAGTACCAGTTCTTCTGATTTAATTACATTATTCATAGATGATGCTGTAGTAAATGCGTTTGGGCCAAAAATTTTCCCACACAGTTAATGCTTTGGGTTTTTGAGGAGCTTCTAAGACTTTTAGAATTCATGGTTCTTTTGCCAGAAATAGGCTACTATTGCTGATTTTTCCGTGTGTTTATATTTTACATTTTTCATTTGTTCCTTAAAACATATGGTAATATTTCTTTTTGTTTTGCCTATATATTTCATATTGCAGTCCTTGCTACCGATTTCGTAAATGCCTGATTATTTTTGTGGCAGAATTTTGTCTTTTGTGTTAGTTTTTAGGTTTTACAAATTCTAGGTTAATATAATAATCTATACAGTTCTACTGTTACCGAAAAAGATATTATCTTTGTGGGAATATGGACTGCAAAGATGATCAAGGGTGGTACTATAATGACAGAAAGGCTTTAACATTTAGGTGGCACAATGTCATAAATTTATAAGATTATATTGAAAAATAGCACTGTATAGCCAAAAAATTGAGGAACACTTCATGTATTTTAAATTGAAATAAAACAAATATTATCAGAGAAAAAAAAGATGTTGCATTATTTATTTAATGCCCCTAATAAATTGCAAAATTGCAAAAATAATCACTTTTGATGAGTTAATTTGGTAGCAATAATGTTAATTGACGCCAATCCCTTTTATTTTCATCACTTATAGTAGTTGACAGAACTGAAAATTAACATTTCAGTTACAGTTTATTATAATGTATAAGCTATTTTACAGTACAAATGTTAGTTACCCGAAGGAAGAGAATGCAACGATTTCAATTTCAGATGTCCTACTAAAGTGTTATATGACATGGCATAAAAAGTCTTAAAAAGCCATTTCAAAATTTGGATGGAAAAAAAATTTTAGATGTTGAAATTTTGAACAAAAAGCCTATCAGAATACCTGGTCACCTGTTAGGCAGAAAGTGGGGCAGATATCAATATGAAGAAAGAAAAAGACCAGAGAGCCCAGATGAACAAATAATCCAGTAACAACTGCAGCATCAAAGGTCTCAACAATCATTGGTAAAGCATTGTAATATGTTCTAATGGTCTCATTAACATGAGTGGTCAAAGGCACAAACTCTTGAATGGGAGCTCTGTGGTTTGAATTGTGCCAAGGTTCTAAGTCCTCATCACTGATTAATGTCATGGAGGTCTCTAAGCTTAGGACTGGAATTCTTGCTTGCTTGCAAAGAATTCTTTTCCCAATTACTAAATTCATCTCATGTATTATGAGAGCCCACCTCCTTTGACCGCCATGGGTGGCCGAGGTCATTAAGGCATGGACTCGTGAGCGGGAGGTCTGGGTTCAAATACCGCCAGGACCATCCTCCCTGACTGAGGTTTTTTTTTTTCTAGGTTTTCCTCAGTCCTCATAAATGGCAAATGCTGGGGAGGTACCCTAAACTTAGGCCAGGAACAATTCCTTCCTTAAAAATAAATCATTTCCCAATATATCATTTCATCTCATGTATCATCATGTATCAACACTGTCCATCGCCTGTGGTGCCTCTGTAGCAAAAACAGGCATTAAACACCATTCACTCATTCATTCATTCATACCTCCTTTGATGCCATAGTACTCAGTGTTAAAAACATTAATGGCCTTCATAAAAAGAAGGTTTTTACAATTAAATATACTTCACTCCTTTAAATTAATTAATCCCCCCCTTTATTTCAATGGGGCTGACTTTTGATTTGATCAAAGTTTTTATACACTTAACACTTTGATTGGCTTTGAATTTTACAAGAACTTTAAATGTCTTTGGCTTATTTCATACCTATACTCCACCAAGAGTAGATGCATAATTCTTCCTGTTTGTGATAGCTGACACAACAATGGTCTTCCAAGTCTGTCAACAGATGGCACGACCTGTTTTGTATATGATGCACCTGCTGTTCTGTGATCCTCACTTGCAGCTGTTCAACATTCTTTAACTTACCCTACAAACTTTTCACCTCATTGTCCCTTTTCACCAGCTTATTTTTAGTACATAAGAAAATGCGTAATGCAATTTGCTTACCGATTTAACAATATATTGTTTCAAATCAATACACAGATTTTTATTTTCTTCCATCACTTTCAGAAGCAGTTCAAAAGCCATTTCCATATACCAGTCAATATCATTTGCCATCCTGATTAATCATTATGTGTGCAGCATGAAGAACTGCACCCATGAAAATGTTTATGTGCTACTGGAACGATCTAAGAGTAAAACCATTGCTTCCATTCCAGTAAATGATTAGTAAGTTTTTTAATCACATATAGCAACCAAGGAAGATCTTGGGTTTTTATATAATTTTTAAGTATTTGTCATATAATTTTACAAAATTAAATAAATTTAGGAAATAGAATACAAACAGATTTTGGAGTATTGATAACTTTCAGCAGTGAAGACTCTTCAAGATGAATATTCATGCTGAGTAATATAAAATAAATTTAAGAAACCCAAGAAAACAGTTAATACATTAATAAAATTAAAGGAAAAGGGAGAAATACTGACAAAAACAAGTGGGACGTTTTAGTGTTACAAAGAAAGCAGACACTATCAGCACCTGAAATTCAAGTAGAATTTAATTGAGATTACAACAAATAGATAATAGTCAGAACAGTACAAAAGAGACTGCAGGTGGCCAATCTATAAATAAGAATACTTGTGAAGAAACTCCATTATAGAAAAGTAAATAAACAGACCATTTTCATTGGTCTTTGGAATACAGAAACAGTATTTACAGATGCTATTTAACATCTCAGGTCATAAGCATCCCATTCAAATCTGGGCATGAAACGGCCGACAAATTTTGCTCAGAGGCCTCTTTTTTCAGGCTTGAGGTTCTTTATCATGCCATAAATGTATGACATGGGACTTATGGCTTTCTTCCCTTCCGAAGGAAGCCATACTTAGGATTTTTATGCCTGAAAAAAACCCACTGGTCCTGGCCAGGATCAAACCTGCAATCTTGGGTTTAGGAGGCTATATGGTTACCACTATACTAACAAGACCGACCAAAACAGCTGTTTAATGACTAGTACTACAGACTAATGAATAAAAATGTCAGGTTCCTAGAAGCCTACAACAGATTTACATTAGATGATCTTATGTCCAGACTGTATAACCCAACAGAGAAACATATTCAGTGTTATATTCATATTCATATTCATATTCAGTGTTATGGGTACTATGCACAATATCTAGGAGATAATGGATAAAATCTGGTAACCACACACCATACTACAATGCAGATTTGAAATCCATTTGGGTGTTTAGTTTGGAATTTGTCTTTCAACATGACAGTGATCCTAAATACATCTACAAGCTGTGTCAGAAATAAGTGGAGCACCATCAGAGAGCAGAGGAACTGAAAATTGTGCAGTGGCCTCACAGGCTCCTGATTCAAGTGAACTATCATGAGAAGAACTGTATCATCAGATGCAGAAAGTGTGTCCTTTCTTTGAAAGCCTCTTGGAATGACATTTCAGCATGTCCTAGAAAAATTTGTTCCAAGAATGTCAATAGTAAATTAAGCAACTTTGGTGAAGGGAGTTTTATCAAAGTGAGGAAAGCATTATTTTCCATCCAAATTTGAAATTGTTTTTATGCTGATGCTTCTCTATTAGTGAAATATGATTTTGCTATAAAACCATGCAAAAATGTTGTACATTTCCATTCCCTTTATTTCTTTTGATCTACTCTGATGTTATTTATTTATGCATGTTCTTTAACATCTCAGGTCATAAGCGTGCCAAAAATTTTTGTATTTCCATTCTCATTTCATTTCTTTTGACATACTCTGACGTTATTTATTTGATTTATTTATGCATGCTATTTAACAACTAGGGTCATAAGCACGCCAAAAAGTTGTATATTTCCATTCCCATTCCATTTCTTTGATCTACTCTGAAGTTAATTAAGGCCATAAGCATCCCATTTAATTTAGAATGTGAAAGGGATTGTTAATTTTGCTAAGAGGCCTTCTTCTTTCAGGCTTCAGGTTTATGTGCTGTAAATTTATAATACAGAACCCAAGACTTTACTTTCCTTCTGAAGAAAGCCATACTTAGGATATTTACATCTGAAAAAAATCCATTGACCCTGACCAGGATTGAATCTGCGATCTTGCGCCTACGAGATTAGTATGATTACCACTAGACCACCAGGATCAGCTGTGCTGCTCTGAAATGACCTGTGTGTGTACCTTTTGACCAGCATTGTACATCTGAGAAAGCTACTGTTAGTAAAATGTTTGCAACTTACAGATATTTTGACTTGAACTTTCATTTTTGAAAGCAATGTCTTATAAATGCTAGGTTAGTTACCACAATACATTATTTTTTTATTTATTTTTTCTTACAAAAATAAAACTTTCAGATATTCCACTTGCATTAACCTAGTTATCAATATGCTTATTTAAATGTAAACCTTAATGTCAACAGTAGTAGCAGATATCTTTAATAAAAACTGATTTACAAATATTGCATCAATTACTATGGAATTCACTCCAAACTGTCAAATAATTAAAGAAAACAAAATATGAAATATTTTTGGCAATTATTAAGTGTGATTTAAACTAATCCGTGGAAAAGATTTTTGCCACTATCTTTGAATGTTTTTTTTTTTTATTTAGGACTAAAGATTTTTTTGAACTCAAGGTATTATTAAGTAGGAAGATTAACAAGGGATTTAATCCTTTTATTATGATTTCAAGATATTTAAAGTTATTAAACCTCCAACAACTAATCCTAAGTGCACAAAGAATAAACTGTACATTAATGTGAACTTTATGTGCAGAAAAAACAGTATATATGTTAACAAAGGTGTTGCTTTAATGATGGATTCAGTCATTCTTAAGGTATTCTTTTAATAAATTAATGGAATTGTAGAAGATAAAACTAAGCATTTCAACATTGTGACAATTTAGCTGATTGCTGCATACAGATGTTTTAAATCTGCATTGCTTAAGCATTCATATTAGTCATAGAAAAAGTACAAACAGTGCCTATCTGAGATAAAGACTATTGTGGGAAAGAAACGGAAGAGCACAGTGAACCTGGGTCATTTCATGTAAAATCAACCAATAAATAAATGTTTTTGAACCCTGACATCTCAGATTTTTATTTTATTTAGCATATAAGTTTGATCTATTCAGTACATTGAAATTACCATTTGATATTTTTGGGTGGACAGTTATTGTAAAATAAATCTTTGAAAATCAGAAAAAAATTCAAAAATTTCAGTGAACACAAAATCATAGTTTTATTTCTCATACTATTAATTCAGGAGAGTTCATTCAGTGTTCACTTTAAAGTTCTTTTAATGGACTTTAATGCTATATGAAAATCATTCCTGATAGGTCAAAAGTGTTTTTACCCCTTTTCAAAAAATGTGTTCAAAAACACATCTGAACTAACAATATGTTAAAATGCTTCTTATATGAGAGTTATGATCAAATTTCACGATGGAATGTCAATGGGATTTTATATATATATATACACACATTTATCATTATGTTAAAAAAGCAGTTTCAGCAGTGCTTCACAGATGGTTCAGTTCCTGCTCATGAGCTTCCTACGGTGAAACATTGATGAGTGATTCATATTGCAATCATTAATTGTTCAACACAAACCTATCAGTTTCTGTCATGGTATAAACTCTCAAAATGACAAAGGTACTAATCTTTTAAGAAAGTAAATATACACCTTTTGCAGATATTATTATTCAGGCATGCATACATGGAAGGTATAAAAATTAGATCAGTTGAATGCACAGAGTCAGTGCAGTCAGTGCTAATTTCAAGATTTTCAAGTCCTTATATAGTTGCTATATCAAATATGTGCTAAATGCCAAGAAACTAATGAAAATGTACATGTAGCTCTACTAATGACAGTACATCTGTAATGAATAGAAATGAAACAGGGATAACACTATACACCTGTAATTCTCATGTAGTGATTGAGAACACAAACACATGGTAAAAGTTTATAGCTTTGTTACAGAACCAGAGTTCATGTCCTTCACATTCCACTCCATTGTTTAATGTATTAGCTCTTTTTTATAAATGACTGTGCATATCACATTTACAGACTGCCTTTCATAACATTCCATTTAGAAGTCTGTCACATAAAAACATCATGCTTAGTCCTTGTACGTTTGTATTCTTTTATTCAGCTCCTACTGCTTCTTCTGGTTATATAACAGTTGAATATAATGATGCATGGTGACTGGCATGTATTGTAGGTACACTTGAGGGTGAAGCTAAACTCAGTCAGTTTTTTCCATCTTAGAGAACCATTTTTCTATTTCACATTCTTAAGTATATCTGACATACAGGATATTCCAATAAGTGCAGTGCTTACCAAAAGCAGAATCTGTCATTCCGACTGGACTTGTTTACACTCTAAACAAAAATGCCTTAAATATATTCACATCATCTACCATTAACACTAAAATTTCATTGAGACCTATTTTTTTATTAAGTAGTGTTTAAGAATCTAACCAAGGGCTATTGCCTGAAGATGCAAATAAATAGTCTTTAGTTCATAGAAATAAGGGCAGAAAAGTATATAATGAAATTTTTAAAAAACTGACAAATTAATGTACAAAATAATCAATATTATTGGCCTATTTGCATTTTACACACACTCATTACAAGAGGTAAAATGTAATTTTAAATTATGATCCTAATGGTTCCCATGATGAACCATGATTCATGAATTAGGCATATAATTTTTTTAAAAAAAATTATAATTGTGAGTTTTTAAAAATTTTCAGAAATAAAAATTTTAAAAAAGGGTCAAATTTTCTTTTTTTTTTTTCAAGGTTGGGCTGAATATAATATTAAAGCCCATTATTTTTAATTACGATTCTAATGGTTACCATAATGAAATTTTACAGTCTGACTAATGAATAATACATATATTTTTTCAAGGTTGTGTTATGTGTAATATTAAAGCCCCATTAAGGATGTTTAAAATGAACTCTAGATGAACTCTGTAGCATTAATAGTATCAGAAGTAATTATGATTCTGTAAACCTTGTTTGCTGAAAATTTGGCATTTTTTGATTTTCAAAAATTTGAGAAAAACTTTCAACAAAAAATCTCAAATTACATATGTTTCATGCACTTCAAATACAACTAACATGCCAAATATTGTTAAAATCTGAGACATGAACGTTGAGTCACCTGGTTGATTTGACATAAATGAACTCATCTTGCATGATTACTAGAAAAGTATTTTGACCTTCATCACAATAACTGCACTCACATATTGGTAAGACACAAATTTCACTTTGACAAGGTTTTTGAAACTGGTAGACAAGCACCACTTCCACATTAAGATAACTTACCATGGTATGGCAAAGTAATGAAATTAATGCAATTATATGCAATAACAATTATTTTATATATTTTTTAAATGATTTTATATGTGGATAGGATTTAAATGGCATTTTATGTTATATGCAAAATAAAACATTTTTATGAAGTATATGATATTCTTACAAACTTAAATGCTACATACACCTGCTTACTATCTAAATCTATCTTTTCTGTAACCTAGCAACATTAGCTTCTTATGCTATGAAACAAATATGACACTTCATTTACTAACTTGCCTGAGAAAAGGGTTAACTTTTCAAAGTTCCTGTTTGTGAGTTACATTAGCTGAAACTTTTGTGTTTTTTCTTACCTGCTTCAATTACTATATCTGTTTGGTCAAAAAACAATTACATATCACCAAACAAAAACACATAACACTATAACATCACTTTGCCTACATTTAATTGACAATGCCTTAACAATAACAATGAATTCATCTTTCAACAATTACCTACCAACTTTTAAAATTTCATTTTTGCTAATGAGTACCAAACTGAGAATAATTAATCCAAACATTAACTATGGTACAGTGCATGATGCTGTTCTTGGCAAAGTAATAGGTTCAAGCATGTTGTGGTAGTATAACACCACAGTCAATTTATAGAGATCACATTCATGTAAAGCAGGGGTGGACATCCGAGTTAAATCCAATTTATACTAATGTCTGCAACATGAAGCCGTGAACGAACCCAGCGCATTATTGATTGATGGCATTATGTTAGGATGATTCTGCACTGCTATCTGCCACTTAGAAGTAAAGTGATGTGAGTTGCAAACCTCTAGTTTGACTTGCATTGCCTACCCCTGATTTAAGGGGATATCCAAGATTGAGCACAATCAATTTTGTGGCATCATGAACAAAATTGCATCAATCTTCTTCATTTTACAAGGTGTGGTTGCAAAAGAAATAAGTGTGGTAACTCAGAGGCATTTTTGGTATGTGTTGAAAATTATACAGTCTATTTGCATTTGAAAATTTTGTAAATGGTATTCTTTGTTTTCAAATGCATGTACTTCTTAATTTCATCACTTATTATATTAAAATATAATATTATATTAAATCAAGGAAGAAGCATGAGAATGCCCAGCAGGCAGGAAAGAATGGTCCTCTAATAATGACCAGAATCAAAGGGAGGATGAATCAATTTGTTCGAAAGAAAATAAAAATTTAGGGTCACCATTCCATGCACTCCAGTGAGACATTCTGTAACAACTAGCCATCATCAATAAGGGCAATTGCAGCTATCCACTAAAATTGGAGCTTTAATCAACAAATATAGCATATAAGCAACAGTACCATGTAAATGCTTAAAATTATCTACTTTCAGTGCTTATGTGTTAGTGATTTTTTCATACATTTCTGTCGGTCCTGGTGGTGTAGTGGTTACCATACTTGCCTCCTACACCCAAGATCGCGGGTTCGAACCCGGCCAGGACCGATGGATTTTTTCAGGCGAAAAATCGTAAGTATGGCTTCCTTCGGAAGGGAAGTAAAGCCGTGGGTCCCGTGTCGTACATTTACGGCACGAAAAAGAACCTCAAGCCTGAAAGAGAGGCCTCTGAGCAAAATTTGTCGGCCGTTTCACGCCCTGAGTTGAATGGGAAGCTGATGACCTGAGATGTTAAAGAGCGTCCGTAAATAAAATAAATCAAAAAAATAAAAATCATACATTTCTGCCATATATGAAAATAACATGTTTTGACTTCATGGTTCCCTGCATGCAATTCACATACCCCACAGTGACAGCTCTAGGAAACAAAAACAAATAAATAAGGCAACTCTCTTCAATCATAACTCAACACTGGCAATTTAATGCTACCTTGAGGCTATGAGTGAAATGTGCAATATCTACGACCAGTGCTTTTGCACACAGATATTGAGAAAACAGCTTGTATTTTATGGATACAATGATATTTTAATTTTCATAAATTAGTTATTACAATTAATGTTGAAGTTCCATGAATCAAGATGATGTATTATTGGAAAAATCAAAAGGCAGCCTTTTATTTTTTCCTCCTATTGAATTTTAATATTGTGTGAATGTTCATATGATACACTGATCTCTTTTTTAAAATGCATCTGATTTCTATTCTGCATGTGAATTAGAAGCAAATTATGTTCCAATATCTCACTTGTAAGAAAAATATACAAAGAGTTCCTGCAGTGTATTAAATAATGAAGGAAAATTATTGCAAATTCTTAGATTTTAAGTTAAGGAAGATAGTCGTTGATTCTGTTTATTTACAGATGCTCTTTAGTATCTCAGGTCATAAGCATCCCATTCAATTCAGGGCATGAAATAATCGATCAATTTTTCTTGGAGGGCTATTTATTTCAGGCTTGAGATTCTTTTATGTGCTGTAAATTTATAATACAGGACCCACGGCTTTATTTCCCTTCCGAAGGAAGTCATACTTAGGATTTTTTAAGCCCAAAAAATCCATTGACTCTGGCTGGGATTGAACCCACGATCTTGGTTCAATGAGGCAAGAATGGAGTTGAGGAAAGTAACAAGGCAGTTAAACATGTAAGTTGCCAAAACATAAATTACAGTCTCAAGTTTTGTCATAACAAGTAACTTTACTCTATCTTATAAAATAAATTTTCTCATTGTTTAATACTTAGGCTTACAGAAATATTTTTGCTAATTTGGTGAAAATTGTTAACAGGCTTTATTACATTTCTACGATTTTTTTCAAAAGAATTACAACAAGTGGAGAGAAAGGTTAAGAAATTATTAGGAATAACTTAGTACTATTTGGAGAAAGAGAGAGAACATGAAATAAAAAAAGGTGACAGGTAAAGAGAAAAGAGTCAAAAATCCACAAGCTAAAACTAACAGGGCTGAACGATGATGAGTCAAAAGGGGGGAAAAAAGAAGAAGAAGAATGAAAGAAAGAAGGGAGGGAGGAAGGAAGGAGGGAGGGAGGGAGGAAGGGAGGAAGGGAGGAAGGAAGGAAAAACTAAGTCCTGTAACAACACTGGAATTCTACAAGTATAGTCAAAAGTCTTGGTAAGGTTAAGAAAGTAAAATCTAGTGTTGAGAGAGAGTAGGACCTTCTGCTGATGATGGGAGCAATGCTCCTGGAACATCCAATTAAAAAAAACCAAGTAAGTGATGTTTAAGTGCCACCAAACCAACACTATATCAACATTATTTTACTGTAAATTCTATCTAATCATGTTGTTAAGTTGGTTGAAGATGGAGAGGATATCTCTTGGAAACCGGTCCCACCATATTTAAAAGTAAGTGAAGCATAAGAGTGTGTTAGATGACAGATTAGATAGAATTTACATTTAACAAGCTTCACTGTGCGAGTTCCTACAGAATTTTTAAAAAATTTCTTATAATTTTTTGAAAGTTCTTAAATAAATTATTTTACTACTTCATTGTTAATAGCTTCATGAGTAAAAGTTCATATCAAAGTAAAATCTGTTTTACCAAAAACCCAAACAAAAAACAGGCTGTTATCAGAAAATCTATTTACGAAAAACTTGTCCGGTACCTCAGACATTGCACTGGAAAAAAATAGGCTAAAACCCTGAGCAGCAGGGAATGATATTTTTGAAAAGGTAAAGAAAAATGTTGAACATTTTTTATTAAAGGGATGACATTGGTTGACAAGTTTCTGGAAGGAAAGATGTCAAAATTATCATGGTTTCGAGTGCAGGAGAATGCAAGTCTGGACAGAAATTTTACATGATAACAATGACAGAAGCACTAAGAATATTTATGGCAAAAAACTCTAATTTGCAAATCAAGAATTCTAAATTCTTTTTATTATGTCCAATCCGTGTGTTACCCTTATCAAATATGCCACACAACATCTGTTTTGCAAGTTCATATATATTTCAACTTATTATTTAATCAATACAAACCAAAGATTTCCCTAATAAAACCCAACTTTTACCAGAGAAAACTAATCTGTGATACTACCAATCAAAACTCTACCAGAAATATGGTATTGGCATTGCTGAACTTTTCTCAACTGAGTGCACATTAAGTAAAACAACCTCATGGAAACCATGGAAAGATGTGAATGGTTGTCCTAAGGTTGTGTAATATGAAGGGTCTTTAGAAGAAGCACTGAATGAAATTCAGCTCAGCAACCTTTTCAAAATACATTTCTTCATGAAGAATGTACAGGCACATTACTTTAATGAATGTTGTACAAAATGAAGCCATTACACAATTTGATTTACCAAAAATTATTCTGAAGTTATTATATAGATTGATTTTACTGAAAATTATTCAACTTTACCAGAATGAAATCCAACTAGTTCTATTGACTTCATTAGCAAATTACTTGTTTTTACTTGTGTCTCGCTTAACAATGACATTAAAAGACCTACTGCAGTTGTCAGTTAGAGGTGTCTCATGTTGAAAACTCAGTATGGGCATTCATGATAAATATTAAACATTTGAAAAAGAAATTTGGACTTATCCAAGAGATAGTTATATTTTCAGATAGCTGTGCAGCATAATTTAGGAATAAGTTTACACCATTATCATTTGCTGGAAGGAGACTGGAAATGGAGCAATAGTAAAGGAATGGCATTTTTTTGCAACTGTACATGGAAAATGTGCTATAGATGAAATTATGAAAAATTTAGTATAAAAGAAAGATTGAAATATTTCTTATGAGAATGTATTAAATATATCCACACTAACCCAAAATATTATGATATGTTCTGGGGAAAATCACTCCTATCATCAGCTGTTGATCGACTACTTGACTTGGTGGCTGGATCTAAGGGTGCTTCTGTGGTGGTCTCTGATGGTTTGAGTAGGAACTTGCTCAGTTCATCCATGGGTGGAATATCAAATTTCATTAAGTTTTTCCTATTTTTTTTTTATGATGAAAATTTTTTCCTAAGTACATAGATCTATTGGGTTGCAAAGTTCTTTCGCCAGCTTAGGCTTTGGATGCTCAAACTTCAAGATTCATTTGATTAAGCTGAAAAACTACAAAATATCAGAATTGCACCAGGAGATGTAATTGTGTCTTCTGATGTAAAATATTTATTCCCAAGCATACTAATATAGAATCTTAGGCAAATGTTAATGAAATGGTTAACTTCCTTAAATTTACAAATGGAAGAAATAGAAGACCTACTAAAACTTAACATATACATTTAGCAAAATTTCTTCAGTTTTAATGAAAAATTTTACCAGCAAGTTTCTAGAACATTTATTCATGAGCTTCTTTAAAATACACATCACCAAAACCTTCCCATTTATTTTCAATACATATTATAGGTATGTGGATGACATATTTGCAATAAACAGAAAAAACATTCAATAGATGCTCTGAAACTCCTTAATTTAAAACATAAATCTACACACTTGACTGTGTAAGAGGAGAAAAATGAGTGGTTCCCATTTTTAGATTTAAAAATTATAAGAAATGAAGACAAACTGAACTTTGGAATCCATCACACACAGAAAATTACATAAAAAATAACAGTTATATCTCCATCACCCACAAATATGCATTGTTCTACAGCTTGGAACACAAAATAATTAACATTCAACTCACAGAAACCAAGTACAAAATGGAATGCTTACCAACAGATAATTAATACAGCAATAATCAGTGGTTTCAACAGACACATTAATAAAAATTATTAATAAATTTAAAGGACAAAATTTTTTAAGAATTGTTTCCACACTGAAGAACATCAAGGGAAGATTGCAAATAAGTACAATTTAATGTTGTTGCAAATGCAAAAGAACTCTTTGACTGTGCTTCTGATCTTTCTCTGGTATCACAAAACAATTTATAACATCTAAAACTGTCAAACAAAAGCATTCCTGAATGATAAATGAAAGTTGGTATACTCAATGGACTGCACTCAAAATATATAAAAATTCTTAGTGTATATAACGTTCTTAATGGGCTGGAAAATAAACCAAAATTATAAGAGAGTGTTTATTACAAAAGCTTCGTGCTAAAAAAAAAAACTGTAATATAATGTGTATTCAGATGCTGAAGAAGAAAAAGAAGAGGGACAGCAAAATTTGAAACTCTGACGCTAACAACTGAAAACCTTAAACATGGAACTTATGTCTAAACAGAATTCAAAAGTATTAGCAGAAAGAGGAGCCATATTGGTGTCTGTCAGAAAGAAGGAGAACAGGATGGAGAAATAAAAATGGGGCTGAAAACGAGTTCATTAGTAGATCCCCAGATTTTTATGCAGATGAAATTGATACTTCATATTTAACACTGAACAAAATACTAGAATATTATCTGAGCTATTAGAATGGTTGGTAACAGAATTTTTATGAGATATATATATATTTGCATAAAAATAATTATATAGTACATTTGTTAATTCTTTTAATTTTTGCAGAGCTACAGGTCAAGACCCTGGGTTCCACTATAATGTTACAAAGGAGTGATAAAAGTGTGCAGATCACGCTACTGTATTCTTCTTATTGAACATGTGAAATAAATATATGTTCTTTTTATATGTCCCAAATTATGAGTTTTACTAATTCAATTTACAGAAAATTAGACCAATGTGCACATTATGACATTTGAGCCTCAACACAACCATAAGCACATTCTTACAGGTAATGGGTACAAATAAAAATGCATATTTCAAAACCTAATCCAATATGTTAAGAACTCTCATCTAATGAAATATAACTGTTTTACTTTAACAATTAATAAATATATTTTAGATTTGAGATAATACAAATTGCTGTCCAAATGAAACACCTGCAACAGGGAATTGCCTTATTTTTCAATTAGTCTGGAACAGTCTGATATAGGTACTACAAAACTTGCTGAATAAAGAACAAACCAATTTAATATGAAAAAAGTACCAACCCCCCAAAATACTGGCAATGTAACAACCTAATGTAAAGAGATGAAGAAAAATAATTAGTGAAATACTGATAACAAAAAAGGGTAATTACATACAAATGCTATTTTAGTTCAGCTAAAACAACAGCTAGTTTTTGTGTCCCAACCAGATAGTTCCTATAAAAAAACTAACTATATAAACCACTAAAGAAATCTGGATTTGGTTGTTGCATAATCTGCTTACAAGTTCAGAAATGCACAATGACAGAAAGAAAACAAACCTATTGCTGCCTCTATATCATGGCTGCGATTATAGGATTTAAACTAATGATACTTCACTTATGACACTCATTAATTCTACTGGCAGTCCACACACTGTGTCCCCCTGTATTCAAGATTGTAATTGTTAAATTTTTTTAGTTCAATGCCAGCCCATTGTTTTTATGAACTTGTGCAGGCATTCCCCATTGGCATGGTGATACATCTGAGGCCGGAAAGCACATAAGAATGAATAGTGTTTAACGCTCGTTTTTGCTACAGAGACACAAGCGATGGATACTGATGATACATGAGATGAAATGAAATATAGCGAAAGGATTTTTTAAGGAAGGAATCGTTCCAGGCCTAAGTTTAGGGTACCTCCCCGGCATTTGCCAATTATGAGAACTAAGGAAAACCTGAAAAAAAAAAAACCTGTCAGGGATGACGGTCCTGGCGGGTTTCGAACCTCAGACCTCCCGCTCACGAGTCCGCGCCTTAAAGACCTCGGCCACTCGTGGCGGTCGAAGCCCATAAGGCCCCGCTACATTATCCGTATGGGGGATAGCGATATGGTTATGGTGCACCTTAGATCTTTGTTGTGACCACAAAGTAAAATTTATCACTTTAAAGTTTGTACAAAAAAGGACAGAATTACTAAAGGCCTATTCCACAGAATATATGTTGAAGTTTCCACTATTATTGTACTAAGAAATTAATGCGCTCGGCAAAGGGTGATGCCAGACGTACTTCTTTGATAGAACTCCTAATACTCCACATGATCATACAAATAAAACCCACATTAAAACTTACTGGTCGTTCACTGTGCCTATAGATCCCGTAGCCATCGTGTAAGTGCTATCATTAATTTCCCAAGGTTTCATGGGAGCTCTCATTGTTCAAGAATTTTAGCACTCTCCCTAATTATTTTAGAATTACACTACTAAAGCACAACCTTTTCACTTCAATTAATAATCCTTATATTACTGTCTTCTATTACATTCTGCCACACGATTTCCATTACTTGCAATTTCTTTATTTGACATACTCTCCAACACATTTCAAGGTTTCCAGCGAGAAATAATGTCTTCGTACTGAAAAATTTCTCTCAAAATGACAAAAAGTCTCTCTTCAGTAAAGATTGGTAACTCTGGCAGATCTGAAGAAATAAATGGGAACTAGCAGCGACTCCTGGTTAGTGAGAAAGAAGGGGACGGAAATGTGAATTGACTAAAATTTCAAACAGACATACATACAATAAATGTTACTGAAATATAAAATATATGTAACTAAAATAAAAGTCGCCTAATGCTATGTGATATCAATAAGGTTACTAATTAAATTCTGAATCCGCCTGTCTTGTTTGGTTATTACTATTGCAAGTGACTATCACAAGCTGCTTTAGATTTTGGAAGATTCATTCTTCTTCTAGAACTCGTAGGATGTCTGTATTGCACGATGAACTTCGCTTAACTTCGCATGATAAAGGAGCATGCATAAAAGCAGTTATTTGTTCTATTGTGACTTTTTGCGTGGCATTACAACACCGGTCTGTTCAAGAACTTCTTGTACTTCATATATCTGCTCATATCCTGGACTTTTGGAAACAATGTTCGGATTTTTTTTCTGCGTCGATATTTCCAGAACTGACATTAATTCAGCTAATGTTTTCTTACAACTTTAACGACTCATACATTTTAATACTGCTTGCTTCTAATCAGAACAGGGTGTGAAAGAAAAAGAAAAACTCGACCCCAGTTCTGAGTTTCGAGCTACTTCGATTGATAACTGTATCTTGGGAGTAAAAAAAAAAAAAAAAAAAATTCAACACGTCTCTCTCTCTCTTGATTTTTAGCCTTGTAGATAGCAAACATACCCCAGCGAGTTAAACTTTGTTGTGGAGTTATATTTGTACCATTGTTTTAAAGACTTTTTTGCTTACGAGATGATTTCATCGACACTTTTATTAAATTCAATAAACCATTGAAACTGTGGTAAACTGCTCTAATTCTAATTCGCAACTAATTCAGCGAGTAAATAATTGTAATGGTGGCAAATCTCCTTTAACTCCGCCAGGGAAAAAGAGAGATGATAGTATTCGAACACACTATTCTGTCTCCACAAGTGTAACATGATGCTCTAACCGCCTGAGCTATGACACCGTGATTCTAAATCGTTATCTAGCTAATAGCTATGCCAGACTACCCTCGGCTCTCTCCGCTTTCGTACGCTTCTGGCTAGCCGCTCGAACACTTAGCACCAGCAGCAGAAGTGCTTTCAGCCAGAACTTGAAGTTACACGCCCAACGGAAATGGCTAGTGCATCGCCCGAGCGAGAGCGGAATTTAATTACTCCGCGCACTTGTCTCAATTGGTAACTTTTTTTTTTTTTTTTGTTAAAATTAATTTCACCTGTGTTGTCCTGCGAAATATAAAATAATAGTACATTGTTCACTAACTTACGCTCGCCTCTTTTTCGTATATATATAAGGGAAGGTAAATCATTGTAATGAGGCCATTGTTAGGTGGGTGAAAAATTGTAACGGTGGGAAATCTGCTCTTATTCGGATTCGCAACTAATTCATTTACTCACACACTAACCTAACCTGTCGCAAACCTCAGGTAGATCCTAGAAACCGGTGGACCTAGTGGTTTAGCGAGTAAATCATTGTAACATTCATTAACACACATACATACTAACCTAATCTGTTGCTAACTTCCTAGAAGTCGGTGGACCCGGTGATTAAGCGAATAAATCATTGTGACATTGACAAATCTCCTTTAACTCCGGCAGGAAAAAAAGTGGACGGTTCGATTCGAACTAACTTCACAACTATAGCATGACACCCTAACCGCCTGTGCTATCAAACCATTGATGATAAAGCTGTATCATCTCCCTATAACTGTGTACTACCTTCGGGTCTCTTCGCTCTCGTTCGATCGTTGCACTAGCAACAGTTCAAAAGCTAGTGCTACAAGCAGGCGAACTGCTGAAAACAATGTGTCGATAGTCTTCGTGCCCGAGGTGCGGCGACAGAGTCGACGAGATGTTTAACCGGGAAATTTCTCTTGAGAAATAAATCTAGCATGGTAAAAAATTTATCGGTTTAATGTGACGGGATTTGTAACCGGGAGCTTTTTCAGAACTAAGATGCTAGCACAGTAAAAAATTATTGGTTTACTTAATGTGATGTTGACCAATCAGCCGTTTTAATTTCTTCATGAAAATATGTGTGTTTTGAAGAATGTATATTTGAGTTTGGAAATGGGAAAATATATGTTTCCAATCTTTAATTTTATAATCTTAAGTGCAAATAATTGTCAAGAGAAGGTTTACAAGGTTAAAATGGCGATTTAAAAAAGACTGAATATGTGAACAAATTGACAGGATCTTTAAGGCTTCCATTCAGTTTTTTCAAATGCTACATGATCTGTACAATGAATAAGTTCAATTTGAATGAGAACTTTTACTAATTAAAACGGCGTCCGAATGCTAGTGAATTTGTGGAATCTCTTGCTGCTAGTGCTAATCACTTTAAATTCACACGAATGCGAGGTAATGTCATTTAAATCATTTTGTTAGCAATTCAAAAATGTATAAAGTATTTTAGAGCTTTCTTTAGAGAAATAAATACGAGCACGATGAAGAATTTGATTTACTTAATGTGACGTTGACGAACAGCTGTTTTCATTGCTTCCCACTTTATAAATTTACTTTTCATGTTTGCGAGTCAGTTTTAAACCTATATAATATAACATCAGGATAGGTGGGGATATTACAAAATTAACAAACTACAGAGTCCTCTAATTTCTAGGATTCAATCAAAGTTAAATTGTGTGTATATGTATGAATTGATTAAGAATCTCATTTTTGTAAACTTTTATTTGCTTATTACTTACAAAAAGACAAACCCATTATCTAGATTAAGTTTATAAAATTTAAATTTGGGATGCACATGGTGAAGTTGCACTTAAATTTTACCTTAAATCTAATTCCAATAATTTTTTTCCTCCTTTCTGTTCAAAAGTTTCAAAGGTTCACTAAACATATTGATATATTTGTGAACATTTTATAAGCAACTGTGTGATACTTATAACTAGAAGTTTCTTCCGGGCTTGGAAGCCGTGCTCTGTTGGAGCTAAGGAGTCCAAACTTGGAGTCCCCAACTGCAAAGGACATCTTCAGTGGCGCAATCTGAGTCTTCTAGGAGAAGGTTTAGGCAAGACTGAATCGCCAGCTGAAGTGTTTCTTTCAAGTCCGGAAGAAACTTCTAGTTGTAAGTCTGACTCTGGCCATGAAAGCTTCCAACTACTCACAACCTCGTGATATGGTACTGTATCTTCACCTTTACTTTTAGTATAGCAGATTTTTAATTTTGTAACTATACCCTAGTACTCTTTGTATCCATTCATTCATGCACCAACATGTATTTAACTGCAGATGGCACATTACAATATATATTTTATACTCTTTACCAATTACACATTTTTTCATTAATTGTATCTACACAATACTTTATACGCAATCATTCAAAACTTTTACTTAAATGACCAGGTTTTTCAATATTACAATGTTATACATTCTTTACAACATTATTATATATATATATATATATTTTTATCATTCAAAATTATTTTCATGAAACTTTAGCTTATTCATCATTTTACCAATTTACTATATTGTAAATGTTTAAAATTTATAATTGCAAACTGATTGTGTACTAAGCTTCCAAAGACAGTATATTGTGATTTAAAACAAGACTTTTTGCTATCTCTAGTGACCCAGTAGAGTAGTTAACATATTGGGTAAAACATATCTTTTTAAATCTGAAGATACAGCCTTCTCTGGAAGCTCAGTACACAAATGACAGGCCATGGAAGCCTACACATCCACCTTACTTACAAAACTGCTAGTTTCTGCAATTCATTACACTTTATCTGTCATTTTTTGCAGCATTAAATACTCTTATTACATTTTGTAATGTTAAAGTTTCAAAATTAGACTTTTAGTGACATGTCTTACTGTACCAGTAAATTTCTAGAATAATATATTTCACTTTTGTCAGGACATTAATACCCAAGTTTATTACAGCAATTAAATGTACTTATTTATTACAGCAAATTTGTATCTATGTACTGAGTTTTTAGCGGTTTCTTAAGAGGTGGATCTAAATTTTAACTCCAAAAAAATAAAATTTCCCAACATTTGAAATCCAAAACATATATATTAAAGAAAATAAATGAAACAAGATTACTTTTTACAGAAATAATTAACAAGCAATGAAAAAACTTAAAAATTCATTTTTGTCTGTTATCCTATAGACAAATCTACTTAGAATAACAAAGTTGGCAGTGAATTAAATTAATTTTAATGTAGCTTGATAACGTGTTTGTAGTATTCACTAGCTTTAGTAATTTAACATTTCCTCATATCTTTTTCCATTTCCATTTTTGGATAACTGTAAACCCATTGAAACTCCATAATGCTATTTGCTGCCTAACCACTTCTAAAATTTTTTAAACATTTCTATTATAGCATATAGAAATTCAGGAATAACTAACTATTGCTTTTTGAATTAACAAAAAAGTGCATTTGAATTATGCAAATAAAAGTTTCAACATTTTGATTTAAATAGGAACTTTTAACATCTGTTTCAGTAAGAATTTCAAGAGGATAAGTTTGTTCCAATTATTCATGTTTGAATTAAATGTGATACTGCAATAATTTACTGTGTGATCTTTTTAATTATTGTGGTATCACATTTAATTATTTAACTTAATTTTCTTATATTTTTTTAAGTTTCATAACACTTTCCCAAGATTTATTATATTTTTATTTTATAGTAATCTCTGTATACACCAAAATATTATGAAAAATCTATTAATGCAACAAATTTGAATTCAGGAATAAGCACTCTTTGAATAATGTAAATAAAAGATTCAAAATTAAAAAAGATTTTTTAAGATTGATGACAATAAACATATACATATTGTTAAAGAAAGTAAAACCAAGATTAATTTTTATAGAAATAATTAACATGCATTGAAACATGTTAAAAACTGTCATATTTTGTGTTGTGCTATGTGAAAGAGAAAAATCCACTTACAATAACAAATTTGGCAGTAATTAAATTATTTTTAGTGTAGCTTTATAATGTGTTGGCAGTATTCCACAATTTTAGTGATATTAACATTTTCCTCATACCCTTTTCTATTTCTGTCTTTGGATAACTGTAAACCCATTGAAACTGAGTTATTATAATTGCTGTTTAACCAATGCTAAAAATTCTTGGAAATTTTGTATTAAAACACATTGGAATTCAGAAGTAGCTACTGTTCTTTGAATAAACAAAATTCAATCTTAGAATTATGCAAATAAAAAGCTAAAACATTTTGAATTAAATAGGATTTTTAACATTGGTTTAAATAGAAATTTCAAGGTAATAAGAATTATTCATATATTGAGATGATTGTGAGATTGAGTCGAACCAACTCTCTTTTGGTTAGTTCAACTCAAATCACACAATCTTAATATATGATTAACTTCACTGTGCAATGTTCCAATTAACAATTTAGTTGAGAATTATTCATGTTTGAATTAAAAAGATAGTATTGCTGCAATATTTGATTTTACTGCAGTATCACATTTAAATATTTAACTCATTTTCTTATTACATTTTTAAGTTTTATAACATTTTTATACAAAATTTGATATATTTTTTTATTTAGATAGTAATCTGTATATACGCAAGAATATTTTGAAAAAATATATTAAAGCAACAAATTGGAATTCAGACAAAAGCATTGTTTTTTAATTATACAAATTAAAAAACCATTGAGTGAAATAGTTTCTAACATTGGTTTCAATAAACAGATATTGTTAAAGAAATAAAACAAAGTTTTACTTTTTACAGGAATAATTAACATGCATTGAAAAATGTTAAAAACTGGCATATTTTGTGCGTTGTCCTATAGTGAATGACAAAAATCCACTTGCATAACAAAGTTGGCAGTAAATTACTTTTAATGTAGCTCTGTAATTTGTTAGTAGTATCCCATAGTTTGAGATTATACATTTTTTTCTGATACCTTTTCTGTAATGTCTTTGGACAACTGTAAACCCATTGAAATTGCATTTTATTTCTATCTTAACCACTGCTAAAAATTCTTGGAAATTTCTATTAAATGGAATTCAGGAATAACTACTGCTTTTTGAATAAACAAAATTCTGCTTTTGAATTATGCAAATAAAAGGTTAAACATTTTGAATTAAATGAAAGCTCTGTATAAACTCATCTATCATAACTTGAATAATTGAGTTTATATTGTCATTTTGATTTGGATTATAAACTGGACATACACCAAATTTTTTTAAAATTTTACATCAGCATACAATCAATTATTTTTAATCTTAAAACAGTTATATGTACTAATTTTTGACTGTACAATTTACTTGTGATGTCCATATTGAGAAAAATTATAAAATATTAGGCTTTCACATAAAAACTATCCCACTTGTAGGGGAAAGAATGGAGAATTCTGTTACAGCAGAAGGGATTAAAAAAAACATGTGTGAGATAGTTTTTATGTAAAAGCTCAGTATAAACTAGTCTTATCATTTAAGGAGCTTCACTGTGTTAGTTCCAAATAGAATTTTTATAATTCAATAATTATAAAAATTCTATTCATTATTTGATGAAGCTATCGAGTTTCTATATGTGACCAACAGACAGTTACATCTGAATATCTATATTCAGATTTAACTAAAGAAGAAAAATATAGAACTATTGTGATCATTTAAATTTAATTTAAGTGTGAACAAATATCCCTGGCCAATCGTGTAATTTGTATATTAAGGACACTTGGTAAAGCTTTTGGGTAAAAAATTTGATTTTTGGCTTTATACATATGATACTAATAGTTTACAGATTTTACTCATATAGTTTTTGTTTGTTGCATTTAAATAGATTTAAAAGGATATTTAAATATGCCAGCCTGACTGCTACATTCCTTTTCCTTTGTTTCAGATTTTGAATCAAAAAATTATGCACATTACACCCATATATCACTTTTGTTTTAAGAATTTAGATTGTTTAAATGGCAATTTAAATATGGCCATCATACTATTACTCAAAACACTTGTCATTTGCCCAAACTTGCATATTTTTAACTTTTGGCGCACTTTTCTTAAAAACTATGCAAGATAGAGCTACAAATTATTTTGTGCATGTGTTGCAAAAACACATTGCATATTTAAATGTAAATTGGAACTTAACACAGTGAAGCCAATCATATTAATGGATATCATTGTATGATTCAGTTAAACTACACACTCTTAAAGCTTCACTTACTTTTCATAAATGTATGTAAGTAAGTGAAGCTTTAAGAGTGTGTAGTTCAACTGAATCATACAATGATATCCATTAACATTGCACATTCTTTGCAAATTACATAAAATGACACTAATGGAAATAATTTCTAAAAATTAATTTTTACTTTAAATTACATATTTCACTGCAATTTTATGTAACATGTTTTCAAACTGATATTAAAATCTGAGGATGCTGAAATTAATTGTTCATGGGAAAAGTGCACCTAAAGCAGTAAACATGTTAAAAAATAATTTTTTTTCGGGTTTAATTAAATAGTTATAAAATAACAATGTTATCCAAAATTATAAAGTTTATGCTTTAGAAATAATTGCTTAATAAATAAAATTTTCATGTAGACAATATAATTTTTTAGAAAACAGCTTGCATTCTGTTTATGTTCAGGATGAAAATTGCCATTATGTCTCTACTAAGTATCCTTAATTTCATTTAATATAACTGAACATTTTGTTATATTTGTATTAACAAGTAATATCAATATTATCATTTATATACAAATTTTTTACTATAAAATTGTCTTTCACATACAAATTTTTTGTTTGTATACTTAAAACAGAACATAATTGCAGCAGTAGATGTATTCTTGATATACACTTAAAATGTGGAGAACCTAACAGTTGCAGAAGTAGACGTACTCTTCATATACACTTAAAATGTGGAGAACAACAATTGAAGTAGATTTATTCTTGATAAATGCTGCCACCTCCATTTACAAGTCTGCCTGAAACAAAATAGCAAATTTTTTGTATTTTATACTTTAAAAATTGTCGAGAATGCAATACTAAATTTTTTAAAAACAGTGCTTTTAATCTTAGTACTGAGCACTTTTAAAATTAATTTTAAATATTTAATTTTGCCTCTTTTATCATTAAATACTCTGAGGCATGTTAGCAAGGAAGAAAATTATCTTTGGATTTTTCCTTCATATAAAATTTATTTGGTGTTCCAGATAAAAATATTTCTGTATTAAAAGAGTAAAAATTTACTTAATTGTATTTCACAAAAATGTTATTTGTTAAACATCTATTTTGCTAAGTAAATATGAATGTTACTTTGACAGATTTTTAGATTTTACTGGGAAGTTACTATGTAACTAGAATAATTTGTAATATGTGCTGATTTGTACCATGTTCTATGAACAGTACAAGTTTAAAGCGAAGAACAAATGTAATTAAATTAATACTTATTTGTAAGTAATAGAATCTTTCTGCATGGTTATTTTAATGAACTTTTTTTGGGCTTTTAAATTAGCAACATATATTGCCAAAACTTATCTCTGCCTGACATTTTATTTCACGAGTAGTAAAGCATTTCACAATAGTAAAGCAAAAATCTTTCAAAGTCTAAACATTTAACACTATCAAGTAAATATCTCCTACATTAATGTGTTCAAGTTGTTAACACTATCTCCACTTTTTAAAACTTAGGACTAGTTTCGGGAGAGGTCCCTCCCATCATCGGCTGCTGTTGACGGAGTCAATTATGGGAGGGACCTCTCCAGAAACTAGTCCCAAGTTTTAAAAAAGTAAGTGGAGTTAGTGTTAACAACTTGAACACATTAATGTAGGATATATTACCACTACATTGTATACAGCTTTGTAAGTACAATTTTACTTAACTATTAAGTAAATTTATACTTCAGGAATTATTTTTATATATTTAAAATATAATTTTATACAAAATTGCATTGCATTTCATCAAGTTATTTACTGCCCTTTTTCCCAGCTTTATTTAAATATTTATACAACAATTGCCATTTATTTAGAAAATATATATTTGTTCGAAGGATACTCTTTGACAAATGGGGGAGGGGAGAAAAAGAAAAGAATAGAAGTCGTCTTCTGAAAACAAAATTCTTCTAAGTCCTACTCGAGACAGTTGCTTCACAAGGTATCCAGCAAAACTGTGTAGCAACTGAAGTATTTATGTAACATGGCATGCACTAAAGAATAACTCTGGTTTTTTTTTTTCCTTCCCCCCGTATTAGCTCTGTGGCAGTGTGCAATAATGCTATGGTTTAAAGCACAGATTCCCCTCCTAACAAGAAACACTTTTTTGTAATAAACCTTTGTAATATATATGGCAAATTAGTTTTGTGGTATTGTTTCCCATACACAGCAAGCGTCAACATTTAACATATTATACATATATTTTCTTCAGTATTTGTTCTAACTAAATGCAATATTCTGCACATGCAAGAAGGACAAAAATGGTTTATGGGTACAAATTCAAGAAACCTGGAATGTCTTAGCCTCTCATCGAACAGTACTGATGTGTGTTTATTTCTATGCACTTCCACTTTAGAAGATTTAAGGTTTTTGTTCTGTGTTTATTTAGTTTATTTGTAAAGAATGCTATGTTTGTGATTAAGTTTTTGTATGTGCATAGGTGATGCCATAAAACTCGAATAATGCATTAAAATATAATATATTAAGCAACATGATGTTCTATATATATAAAGCCAATAATACAAATAAAACAAAAATGTTGTGGGATTTGAACCCATGAGCTTAAACAGAAAAGCAATGCCTTCTAAACAGTTTTACCATTATTACTCTACCCTAATGTTCCCTTTCTAAGTGCTTTCTCATGATTGTGGCCATTAAGTTTACAGGCAAAGCACCCACTGCAGTGTGCACTTCTGCATTTCCATTGTGAATACAGTGTTTATGAGCATCCCCAGATGTGTAGAATCTGGGGAAGTCTAATTTATTGTCAAAGGGTATGCAATATACTTTCAAAGAACTTGGGTGAACAATTAAGTTTATAAATGTAGTTTAGAGTAAACTTTAAATATTCTAATTATATATTTTAGGTACTATAATTTCATCACAATTTTAAATTCTATATGCAAATGTCTATGTGGACAATTGTATTCATTTATAGATTGCCAGTTTATCTAAATGTGCGTCTTAATTGCCATATTAAAAATGATGCAAAGTAAAAAATTAAAAATACCTGAAGTGTCCCATGTGCAGGATCAGCTGCAGACCCAGTCTCTTAATTGCTGCATTTCTGTGGACGGTTTATGAGCAGAAAATGCCAGCCCATACACCACAGAGAATGCTTATTGTGGTATAGTTTTAGTCTCATCATCCATGAATCTCTGCCATTGTTGCCAAAGCCTATCTTCAACATATCAGCAGACAGATTTTCATCACCTTTTTCTACTGATGCAAGTGGAAGAAGTACTCTTGCTAAAGTGATATTTTTCAAATTCTTGACTCTGCTCCAGCAGGCCTAGTCAGTCTTGATGTATTAGGAATAAATCTAATAGGCCTGTTTTGGCATTAGCACAGGTCTTGAAAGTTCTACCAGCATGTCTTCTATATATGTCCTCTTTTATTTATATCATTTTGAGAGTCAAATATTCTATTTCAGCTCTCCTCCCAGAGCAAAACTGTGATAATTATTTAAATATCACCTGAAGACAAGGAGTTATTTTCTTTTTAAAATGTTCCATTCTTCTCTTCAAATTTGAAGTACAATAGAATGACTCATTGTATTCTTTGTGAAGTGAAGTTTAAAAATGTGTTAGACCCTTCCAATTAATCATGAATGAATGATGCAAGCCATCCCAAGAGGCAAGTTTTTTTTAATGCCTGTTTTAACTACTGAGACATCACAGGCAGTGGACACTTTATGATACAAGAGATGACATGATAAAACTGGAAGAAATTTTTTTTTTAAAGGAAGGAAGTGTTTCAGGGCATAAGTTTAGGGTGCCTCCACAGCATTTGCAATTTAAGGCCTGAGGAAAACTTGGATAAATCTCAGTCATGGTGGTTTTAGTGGGAATTGAACCCCTCCTGCTTGTGAATCTGCATCTTACTGACATCGGCCACTCATGGCAGTAAAAGTTTTTTTAAAACCAATTTTTTTAGCACACTTATCAAGATTCTTAAAAGCTGAAATGAAGACTTGAAAACCCAAATAAATCAAAATTTTGTATTGTAACAGGACAAAAGCTTTATTTTGTATATATCCATGAGGACTTCTCCGAAACGTGTCAAGTTGAATTAAATTATTTCTTAAATGCAGAGGAAGTTACTTTTCTAAATTATTTGGAATCTTTTCTAGGAGTTTGAACTAGAACCTAATTTGTTTGCACTTGTCAGATGAATGCAATTTTAGGGGTAGTATTGAATTAGGATTATAAAAAATGTTAGAGTTTGAGCAGTATTTTTTTAACCACTGTTGTCCATATTGAGCTATATATTTCACTTTGTAAGCATCAATTATTATGGAACAAACACTTTACCACAACTACAATTACTACTTTGAAAAGTACTGACATTAAAATATTGCCCATTAAATACTCTTCAATCTGGTAAAAGCTTCTTGATATAAGAAAATTTTTTTTCACACTTTGCTAAGAAGATATTTATGAATACGAAAGCTAATTATGTCAACTGCTTTGTCCAAACTAGTACTTTTCAGCTTGCTTCAGGAATTATCAATAAAAACGATAGATTTGGGACTATAGCTGGGATTTGAACCACCCATCCACATGCTCTAATCATCAAACTATTGTGCCCTATCAGCCAAAACTAATGCTAATGGAAGAATTTCAGAGTTTTGTCCTATCCACAAAATACAACTTATTCAGTACTGACATAAATTGCTACATTATATGTTTCAAATGACTGACCTAATATTCATCTGCGTCATCTAGTTTCCCAAAATCATATTGCAAGACATCTCTCAACAAGAAATAGTGACTTGTACTCAACTCTTGTGTCTTCCTGGTGGCAACATGCCAAAGAAAAACAAGAGAGGGAGATTCTAGGTATAACTCTGAGACAAGATCTCCAAATCAGGAAATCGTGAAATTAGAAAAAGTCATGCACAGATTTGCTGTGATAAAATGGAAAGGGATGAACATATGGTAAGACCACAATAGGACAGACAGATAGGTGCAGTGGGACAGAGTACAGAGAACTCTTGGATGACAGAGAAGATGTAAAGACACATTCAAGGAATGGCTCTTGAGTTTACTAGTCAAGTGTGGCCTCGAATAGAAGTGAGTGGCAAGGACTCAAAAAGGACAAGAAAACTATAAAAAAAAAAAAGTGCATTTTTTCAATAGAATTCCTAACTCATGTGAAATAGCTCACCATTTGAGTCACAAAACAAGCTTTCCCTCTAGCAGGAGACCCTATCCCTTTATGGAACATTTAATTTATATACAACTATTACTTACTAAACTCCACAAATCAGCAGTATTGCCAACTAACCAAACTCAAAAGAAAAGTTAGCATACTGAGTACCATGTCATTTTGGCAACAGACATGAATCTCATCGAAGTCTATAACCTCAGTTTAGTTACTGTAGTAACCGAACATCAAAACTGAAATGAAGATTTTAGATTTTAATTCAAATGAGCATAAGGAATATGCCGAGGCTGTGTTTTAAATAATGAAATTGAAGGAATCCAGTTTTGAGTCAGATGAAAGTAATAAAACCACAGTTTATATGTGGCAAAATTTGATTTTGAAGCAAGGATGTAAACTGAACCCATTATTTAATTTATTTATTGATGATACCTTATCATGAAAAATAGGTACTGTCCAATCACTGGAAAGAAGTACCAGGATTATTTTTCGCTGGTCTGGTAAAAGAGCAGTAATTATAATGGGATTAATCGTGCTATCAATGAAATTGCTAAATTTTGTACAGATTGGAGTCAAAAGGATTAGTAAAAACTCAAAGGTAATAAATAATATTTAAAAAATGATTGAAATTAAGGAAAGAAAAGAGGTTGTTTATACAGGCCCAATAGAGGTAGTGAAAGAAGTTGATTTGAAAGATGGGAGATTCAGTCTATATGTGCACAAGTTACATGTAAATTAGCTATTAAAGCTGTTAGAATAAGTTGATATAAAGTTCCCACATTGCCAATGAAATGGCCAGAAAGGCTATATGAGGTTGTGACTGAGTCAAAGATTTATAGAGCAGAAATTTTGGGAGTATCAAATGATATAAGTTGATGTATATAGAGTGTTTTGTAGACAAGTTCTGGTGTTATCCAAAAGTTTGGCAGAATTAGGAATAGTAGGAAGGAAAGATATAATAGTCCAGAGAGCATTGAAATATTGGCATAGATGTTTAAAATTAGATACAAATATATTAAAAGAATGATTTGAGTACCAAAAAGATTTGTTCGGAAGAGAGTTGGTGTGGGGAGGTGGGGAAACAATTACAAGAAATTGGAATAAGTGAAAAGTAATGTCAGTAGATTTTTAGAAAGAAGTGTGGCAAGGAAGCAAGATATTTGGGATAAGGATAAAATTTTTTTAGGTTTATATAAAATAGTTAAAATTGGGGACTGGGGAAATATATAGATAATTGTGATCAATTCAGAAGATGCATACAGGGTCATTATTTATAAAAGGATTGAGGAAAAATTTTAAAATAGATGTTATGTATAGGAAAGTGGTTAGTGATCCACTGTTTAATAGAATGTGAAATGCTACAAAGGTAGAGGGATGTTATCCAAGAAGAACATGCAATAAATCACAAGATAATAGTGACAAATTAAAATGTTGAATATGAAAAACTGTGTTGCAAAAGTTAAAATTATTTTAATTACTAATAGTGACACCAATAGCACGAGTCATTTTCCTTAATGTGCACATATGGACAATGTGCAAGATTACCAGAACAGAGATTTATCCAGGAAGTTGCACCATTCAAAGGTGGTGCCAAAACAGGTTTGGGATACCATTTGTTATCAAGGACATACAGACTTTTACATCTGTTTTGAAAACATGAATGGTGAAATGTATAAAACTGATACTAAGAGAAGTGGCCACATTCTTCCCCAGTTTATGATAGCAGTTTCTGCTGAGGACCTGAATAACCTTATAGCAAGCATGCCAAGGAGAGTAGAAGTAATCATCCAGGCAATAGGTGGCTAACACTACTAGAAAGTAAAATTAATCTTCCATTTTTCATTGCTTTTAAGAAGTTATACTTTTTGTTAAAGTCTGAAAAGTAATTTATATGAATAAAAAATAGAGATCTATTTGTATTCAAATGTTAAAGATTTAAAAATTATAACTTAAATACCTTAAAATTTCTTTATTCAATATTCCTAACTTTTGCAACACAGTTTAAAACAAGATCGGGGAATTGTTAGAAAAAATAAGGAATAAGTGGACGAGAAGTTTAAGGAAGAAGCTTGAGGACACACATATTTGTGAAAATTGTTAATTTTAGAGGTTCAATTTAACTTGGTGGTTAAATTATTGAATAACCTTAGTTTTGGTATTGCTAAATTTTTAGGATATTTTTTAACTTGTTTTATGAATACAGGGGTAAATAGGTAGCTTAGAAATAAGGAAATTATAAGGCAATCAAATTGGAAAAATTTGTATTTAATTTAGAATTAAAAAAGTAATATAAATTTGAATAGTTTGGGATTTTCAGAGTGAAATATAGTATCATATAACAAATTATTTTTGAAGAAGTCACTCAAATTTCACTAGTTTTATTCCACTTACTTGGACATGCTTCAAAGACAAATTTCCTTCATCATCAGCACGGTTCCACTGTCAGTTTTCCAGCATGATATTAAGATGTCGCTCTTTGGATTTGATCAACTTTTTTATGTTGCTGCTGTTTGGAAAATCAAAATTAACTAAATTTTCTTTGTTTTCGTTCAAAAATATATTTTCCCACACCGTTAATTTTATCGGTTTTTGAAGAGCTTTTAAGAGTTTTGGTTCATTTTGGAACTCATGGTTTTCTTGCCAGAAATGGTACACTGCTGCTGATTTTTCCGTATGTTTATATTTTACACTTCTCATGTGCTCCTTAAACCGTATGGTGATGTTCCTTTTTGTTTTACCTATATATTTATTATTGCAGTCTTTGCAATTGATTTCATAAATGCCCGATTGTTTTCCTGGCAGGATTTTGTCCTTTGTGTTGGTTTTTAGGAGGTTTTTCAAATTACATTTATTCACTGGAGACAAAATAATGTTGGCCTCTTTAAAAATCTTTTTAAATTTATAGTGTGCCCATGGATGGAATGTAAATTTTTTATATATCTGCTCTCCTTTGTAACCTTTCAGTGTGGTGATTTCTTTTATTTGTTTTTGTTTTTTTGAATCTTTCTATCTTTTTCTTGACCAGATCTGTTGTTCAGCAGTAGCATGCTATTTCTGGCAAAAAAATCACGAGTTCCAAAATGAACCAAAACTCTTAAAAGCTCTTCAAAAAGCGATAGAATTATAGGTGTGGGAAAATATATTCTTGAATGAAAACAAAGAAAATTTAGTTAATTTTGATCTTCCAAACAGCAACCTCATCAAAAAGTTTATAAAATCCAAAGAGCGACATCTTAATACCACTCTGGTAAACTACAGTGGAACCGTGCCGATGAAGGAACTTTGTCTTTGAAACATGTCCAAGTAAGTGGAATAAAACAAGTGAAATTTGAGTGACTTCTTCAAAAATAATTTGTTACATAAAAAAGTAATATTTGCTAATTTATGAACTAAGAGTAATATGTAAATTTAATTCCAATATTTGTTGCAATAAAATTCATTCAATAAATAAGTGATCCAACAAAATACCCTATTCTTGGCGACAATATTGATCTTCAAAGTAATTTTACAATCCCAAAAGATGTAGAAGATAAACTGAACAGAAACCTGCAGTGTAAAATTATGGACAAGGTTATATCAAATATTTGATAAGAGATAAACATTATATGCTAATACTTCAAGAAAAGTGCAAAAATATTCAGAAATTAAAAATGAATAAAAGTTGCTTCAACTTAGATGAGGATATGGCAGTTATCAGGTAAAGTAGATAAATTTAATAAAATTTGTATGAACCATAATTTTAAAATATGCTATAAGATGACTAAAATTATGGATCTTACTGGACAATATTGTTTGGAGCAAAATTTTCACTAAAAATAAACAAGGAAATTTACATAATTCAATTAAAAGGAACTGAGAAAACCAAATAATATATATAAATAAATAAAAATAAAATAAATATAGTATTTCCAGTTCCTTTAAGCCAGTGAAACCTGACTTATAAGAGATCAAAGAAAACAATGGCTGCTTGAAAAAAGTAAAAGGATATTGATTGAAAATTAGAATCACTTTGAATCATAGTGAATTAGATACAGTATAATGCCCTCCCAGCTGTGATAGAGACAGAAGTCTTCTGGGAGAGTTTCGAGTCTTAGATCTAAAGATGTCTGGGGGGGAGAAAAAAAAAGCACAAACTAAGCGAATTCCTCAGCAAGTGGTGTATACCCCTACTCCCAATGGCCTGATTTAACTGATTTTCAGAAACTAAAAAACAGCAGTTTTTAAATTTTGGGTTTCAGGTAAACATCCCCCTCCTCCTAATAGTTTGGTTTAATCAATTTTTGGAAACTATATTTATTATTTAATTTCAATGGCATATACAGAGTTTTGTTGAGAAAAAACAAAAATTGCAGCTGCTAGAGCAATTTTTACAACTTCATTTTAACCCTTACTGTTTAAATTTCCTTTTCAGGTACACCCCCTACTCTAATAGCCAGATTTTCAAAACTTTTTTTCTCATTTCATTTCAATGTCATACGGAGTTTCATAACAAAAGCTACGACTGCTAAAATGATTTTTAAATGTTTGCATTAACCCCTACTCATTTAATACCTGTTCAGATTTACTCCCAATCTATGGTCAGATTTTCCCAATTTTCAGAAAATATTTTTCTTATTTTATTTAATGGTATATTCCAGGTTTAGTTGCAAAAACAATATTGGTGCTGCTAGAGCTATCTTTAAATTTTGGATTTCACATAAACCTTCACTTTCACTAATGTGATATCGCTGATCTTCTGAAACTATTTCAATTGCATAGTTGTAATAGTAGTTGTAGTCTGTAGTTTCGTTGAGGAAAAAAAAAATGCAGCCGCTAAAGTGATTTAAAAATTTTTGCTTTAGGATAATTCCTTTCCTAATTGAATTGTCCAAATTTGCTGGTAACAAACTCTATGAATAGTTTATCATCATAGGTAGAATCATTGAAAAAGGGGAGGGGGGATTAAGCAGCTGCTGGAGAATGTACACACACACACACACACACACCCATGCATATAATCATGGTAATTTTTGTGCCTAGCAAGTAGTATCAGATATTTGGAAGAAATTTTTGAAAAACTTTTTCATGCTTACAACATTATTTGCTAAAAGAGGTTTCTGGCCATTTAATCTGAAGTTTAATATTTAGTCAATGGGTTGACCACCTGTCACTCTGCCCTCTGTAGGAAAAGGCTCCCAAAATTAAGCTATCAATTGGTGCGGCAACCAGGCATAGAGTATGAGAAAGACTGAAGTCTAATTCAGAGAGATGGTCTTGGTATTTTCATATCTGATAACAATGTGATTATAAATTTGGAAGGGCTGTGTTGTGAAATTCATTTTAAATGCACTGCACTCCAGATAAAAGATTACAGTTTAATCATAGCTTTGTTCATTTCATGTACCTAATTATATAAGTTATGTTGACCTCTTTTTAAATAATATGGAGCACCTGTTAAATTATTTGTAACATTATAAGTGCAAAATAGTGATTTGTGGTGTTTTAAACTCTCATTTTGATATTACATGTAATCAATTAAGCATCCGTTAAGTTTTGAATTGAATCTGTCATCTTAACACTCTTCATGCTTCACTAACCTTAAACATATACGGAACCAGTTTCAAAGATATATCTCCATCTTTGGTCGCGGACGACTTTTTTTAAAGATTTACACTTTTTAAAAAAATTTAATCCATAAGTTTGCTTATATCAATGAAAATTTCATTATACGAATGACAGGCTAACTATTCTAGACATATGTTTGGGTAATATTTTTACTAATATGTTGTGTGATTTCTATAAATGTTAATGTTCATTGTACGAATTGTAAGTAATATTCTGTATATAGTATTGTAATCTTAACAGTTGACAATGACAGAAACTTGTATTAAGATATTATGAATTGTAAGTAATATGTGTAATTCTCCTTTTATTCTTGCAAATGCATACTAAAATGTCCTAAAAATAAGTTATTGTATATTTATTCTTTTAACCTAGCTATACTTTTTTAAAACATACTTTATTAACTCTAGATTTTGACAATATCTGAAAACTTTTGTACAATCTATTGACAGCAATAAATTTCTTTCTTTCATACTATTCTTTGCTTTTTTTTTTTTTTTTTTTTTTTTTTTTTTTTTGTGGAATGTACGAGTACAAAAGTAAATACATTAGTTTGAAAAAAAAAAGAATCAAAATATATTATCTACCCTTTAAGATTCCTAATTTATCAAAATCATCTTTGTAACACATGAATTCTTGAACTCAAATTTGAAGTCTGATATATTTCCAATAAAGTTAAACTGAGAAAAAACCAATTTTTTTATTAACAAAATTCAAGAATTCTAAGGCTTCTGACACTTTCACATCATATACTTTTAAAGAAATTTAACTTTTATGGCTTTCAAAGTGAAAGTCTTAATTTGTAAGGTCTTATTTCACCAATAGATACCAGGCCACTTATTTCAAAGGAAGTTAATTTAAATTTAAACTCTTAAGAACATGGAGTTTCTCATTGTTACATATTAGGGCCAGTTTTCTTTATTATTTATATTATGATCTTCCTTTGATCTCTTTGTGAAACAAATCTGAACTTCTATTTGTATGCAGACAAATTGGCTATTTTATAAGAACAAAGTTTAAAATGTAATAAAAACTAAATTAATATTAAGTCCTCTATTGTTAATGATTGGTTTAATACCAATAAGTATAAACGTGGTAAAACCATGCACATTCAATTTAAATTTAATATTGGCACTGGAGCTTCTATGAAATTGTTATTTTTATTGATTATGACCTTAATTGTATACTCATATTTATAAAAAATCACCAGTAAACTTTTTAAATTCAGAACTTTAAATTATAGTGTTATCAAGAACATATTACTGAAGGTTTATTTTGCTCATTTATTCACATATTAATTATGGTATTCTCTTATGGGGTAATCATTCTTTAACAATTAAGATTTTTATTTTAGACATAAGATTTGCAGAATTCATTCCAAATATCTTGTAAGCCACTTTTCACTGACTTAGTATTTTGACTTTGCCATCGATGTATGTGCTTAATTGTTTATTATATGTCAAGAATAACAAACAGTTTTACATTTTACTCAAATATTCTTAATTACTTGACACATAATAGTTTAAATCTCTACACCAATTAAATTCAAATATTCTAAAATCCAGACTTTTAACTTTTTCTGTCCCACTGTTTAATAATCTTCCACAAAGAATTAACTTTTTCAACATTTAAGAGAACTATGATATACTTTGGTGGCTAATCCATTAATGCACTGTAAATAATTTTTTTTTTAAAGTAATTTGGTAGTTCATTTATATTGCCTTTATCCTTCGTTGTTGCTGTACTGCAATAGTTTCTGGCAAAAAAAAAAAAAACAAAACAAAACAAAAAACAAATTTAACTATACCATGGATTGATTTTATGGGATAGTGGTAATGGCATAAATGTTTTAATGCTACAAAAGAAAGCTATTAACGTTTTATCTAAATTTAAATCTAAAACACATTTTAGATCTCTGTGTGTTAAAACTGAAAATTCTTACTGTAATACATTTGTGTATTTTTTAGTGTTTACTTTATGTAAAAAAGCATTACCAGAATTTAAACTCTCAAGCATAATACCAATTGCAACTAAAGTTTATATATCACAGACTTAGTTAAATCTTTAAATAATGTTTTAAATGTCATAATATTTTGGACATTAAGTGTGAAAATATTGTCTGATAATGTATGTAAACACAAACTTTATATTTTTAGTTTATCATCCCTTGTATAAGGTAGATTAATTTTTTAACTTTAAAACTAATTTTAATACACCTTTTATCTGACTTATCTATTCAATTTTGTATGCTTAGTGACAAATATTGATGCTGACATTGAAGAACAACAATCCCACTTTACTAGCAGTCAACCCCATTTAACATTAAGAAAATTGCTAATTATTAAAGAATGTCGAAATTGTGCTGGTGGAGATGATATACCCATGATGCAAACACACCCCCTTCTTTCAACTTTGCTGATCAGCTATATGTACATTCTTCAAATTGAGAAGTAAATTATATTTGCAACAGTTTCCCCCAAAAACGGGTTTAGAAAAACAGTCTTTTTGCCCGTGTTTATTAAGGAAGATTTTTGAACACAAATATTACTTTTTAATTGAAGACATCTGCCATGCAGGATGAAGATCCAAATGGCTAGCTCCAAACATATTTTCATATCAAAATCAGCCATTTTTCAACAGGAACAGCTGTGCGATAATCAAAGACTTTATTATGACAACATATCAAACATCGTGAGGTAATGAAATACTTTTTGGCAGCAATAGAAATTCATAAGACTCCCACTGTCACTCTGTCGAAAATAGTCCAGAAAATGCACGATAAGTACCGGAGGATAGACTTAAGCTATTATAGGATATTAGAGCGCAGATATTCCACATTTTGATAGAAATTATGTATGAATAAATTATTTGCAAAATTTGTACCACTGTTCACACCCGATCAAAAGCGAAAACAGAATGCAAATCTGAGGGAAGATTGGCATGTTTTCATAAAAATTCAAATGATTTTATTTGCCGATTCATGGCCCATGATGAAACGTGGATAAACTATTACATATCAGAAACAAAACAATGGAAGCATTCCGATTCTTCATCGGCAAAGTAGTCAAAATGGGTGAATGATCATGACATTTTCTGATGGTCTTTGTAGAAAATTATTTTTGGAGCACTGTATGCTAAAATTTTAGTTGGAATTAAAGGGAGAAAACCAACATTTATTAAGGGAGTGATCATATATCAAGACAATGCTCACCCTCGTGGGTATATGTAATGGCAAAAATCAACGAAATAGGCTAAGATTTGCCACCATAACTTTCAAACTTTCCATCCCTTCTGAAAGCTGAGAAAATTTCTTGGAAGAAAAGCAATTCTTATTGAACTTGAAGCATCAGGTATACTCATAGTCTTCAATACTTTGTTGAACATTGCGCGCGAGATTCAAGAGAAACTATATTGAGAAATATGAACAGTTTCATTCCGAGAAGACAAATGACTTTCGTAGATCAGTACGCACGCTGTGTAAAATCCAGTTCAGGCATCGTCACATCACGACCTGCAACAAAGAGTGAACGCTCCAAGATTAATGCACAGCAAATTCTAAATTGTTTCAGTCTTTAGCGGTTTTTGCAAACATTTTAATGGAGAAGTATTGACACACAAAGTGAGAGTCTTAAAATGGAAATATGTTGTTTTAAGATCTCTCTCTCTCTCTTTTAAATTTCGCTGTTCTCCGAATTGAAATGGTACATACAGTGGTGCGAGTAGCAAATACTATATACGTGCAATCTTCCTTATATATCTGGTGCCTGCAACAAAAACAAAAATATTAGTAACTGTTTAAAACATCTAAAACCTGGAAGAGAAGAACATTTAAGTTATTTAAAAAAAAAAAAAAAAACCATAAGATGTTATAAATATATATTAAAAGCTGTAAAACATGTCAAACGAGCCATTAAATATATAAAAATGTGAATTAAAATTATTTAAAACATCTAAACAAAGAATTCAATTTTATAATGCTGATACCTGCAACAAACAAACAGAACATGATTGCACCAAAGAAAAATTGCAAATTAATTTCACAATGCGTCAAATACAGACATTAGTAACTTCCAAAATGGCTCCTAGATTATAAATATGCCACAGTACCACCAAATAATGTATACATTAAAAACTATATTTTAAATACAAATAACAAAAGCTGTATTAAATGTGCTGCCAACACCTAAAAGTCATCCACAAACAAAATGTGGTATTTAAAGATGCGAATAACATATACAGTAGTAATTAATGTTATATATAAATGCATAGTTAAAAAGTAGCACTTTAATTTCTGTCAATATAGCTTTAATTGCGATAACTTGTATTAAATAACTATTTTGCAGTATACAGTCAAAACAAATAAAATTTTCTCTAAGCCTGTAAAGGCAACAGTTGGATACAGTAATAAAGTGGATATTGCGACCAAGACACGTACTAAAGAGTGTGTGATTCGAATCCAGGCCGGGACATCTACTTTCTCCAACCTAATTCATCTTTCCAAACATTAAAATATCTATAAACTTCAATATTAGCATTAAACTTTGCCTATAAATTCTATAATGTTCATTTCTTTATGTTTTAGGGGTAAGAAAAGGATGTTGATAGGGTTGGTATTGTTATGCTCTATGGTCTTAAGATGAAAACTCTAAATCGCTCCCAAAAAGTTAAATATCTAAGTGTTTTGGAGACAACGTATCTCCTCGAAACAAAAATATAGTTCAAGTTATACGTCAAAGCAATAAATGGACAATCTCAGGCCATGCCCGTGTGTCCTTGAAATCAAAACTCTAAAATACCCCCAATCAAATATTGGCATATTCTGTCGACAATCTCAGGCCAAACCTGTGTTGTCTTCAGACCAAACTCTAGATATCCCCCCCCCCCAAAGTCAAATATCAAAGTATTCTTGACATCTTAGGCTATACCTATGCTTTCATTTGAGATCAGAATATTAAAACACCCTTCCCCCCAAAATTACAAATTAAGTAAATGTTTGTTTGCCAATTAGAGCAATGTTCAAATGTACTGCCATTAAAAGCGACTAGGGTATCCTCACTTCACACATGCCCCCTACCTGAAGCGCATTTAAATACATATGCAAGTCAAGTAGCAGGGCCCCGTTGCTAAACTACCCTGAAAGAGAAAACTCTCACATTCACGCCGATACTCTAGCCACTGCAAACCCCACCCCGAAGTGAGATCGTGAGATCCTTACCAGCATTCCCATTGGGGCATCAAGCCACGAACCCCCCATCCCGTGCTGCAGAGAGTCACAAGACAGACTACACTTAAAACTACCAAACCTGAAAGAGAAAGCGACCTAACTGGGAGGGCGGAGGACACACTACAGGGTCCTTGGCGACAACCCTCAGGAGCAGCTGGTTAGCAAATGGTCCTAGAGCGGGGGCCCCCTTCCACAGACTTCAAGCAGTCACAGGTGGGGTCAACCTGCATGCTTGCTGTCATGGTGGTCGTGCAATGGTTTTCCCTCTCGTATACCTGGGGAATAAGACATTTCATCTCCACTGCAGTCCTAAAGTACAAGTATGTCACCACGAAACTACACCTAGGGGTTTTACATACTGTTCAATCCAGCGGAGGAAGTTCACAGGCTGTCATCATATACTAGCCTAAGTTGAGCCTTCGGCTTCCCTCGCATGGAGAATACCTAACTTCTGGACTGTATTATTCAGAAACTGAATTGGAAACAATTTAGTTTCTCCAGAGCATATAATTGCAGATACTATCGGACTCTATAGGGGAAACCTAACAAAATACTTCTGCGCTATATATGGTATTTTCAGAAAAAAAAAATTAGATTAAATTAACCCAGTTGCTTTAAATTAAGAATTACCTAATTATTGATTGTGAATTAAAAAAATCTAACAAAACTTTTAGCCTTGCAAATACATTAAGAATCTGACTTAACTGTTCTAAATTTATAAGGATGCTAATTCTTCTGAATTAAGAAGAGCCTAATCTAAAACAATTCTTTTAAGGTTGTTTCCATATCGTCTAAATCTGAATTAAAAATGACGTAATTCTCCTGAATTAAGAATAAATTAACACTTCTTGGTTTGTTTCTACACTATAAGGAACTGAATTAACAATAACCTGATCTAATTTTAATAAATTAATAAATTAACTCTTCTCAGCTTGTTTCTGCTCCATCAGAAACTGAACTAACAATAACCTGATCTAATTTTTCTAAATTAAGAATAGTTTAATTCTTCTCAGGCTGTTTCTGCTCCATCAGAAACTGAACTAACAATAACCTGATCTAATTTTTCTAAATTAAGAATAGTTTAATTCTTCTCAGGCTGTTTCTGCTCCATCAGAAACTGAACTAACAATAACCTGATCTAATTCTTCTAAATTAAAAGTTGCATAACTCTTCTCGGCTGGTTTCTGCTCCATCAGAAATTAAACAAACAATAACCTGATCTAATTTTTCTAAATTAAAAGTAACAACACTTCTTGGTTTGTTTCTGCACTATAAGGAACTGAGCTAACAATAACCTGATCTAATTTTTCTTAAGAATAAATTAAGTCTTCTGGGCTGCTATATCCACTATCAAGAGCGGAACTAACAATAACCTGATCTAATATTTCTAAATTAATAATAAATTAACTCTTCTAAGCTAGTTTCTGCTTCCATAAGAAACTTAACTAACAATAACCTGATCTAATTCTTCTAAATTAAAAGTCGCATAACTCTTCTCAGCTGGTTTTTGCACTATCTGAAACTTAATTAACAATAACCTAATCAAATTTTCTAAATTAAAAGTAACTTAACACATCTTGGTTTGTTTTTGCACTATCAGAAACTGAATTGACAATAACCTGATCTAATTTTTCTTAATTAAGTGTAGATTTATCCTTCTGGGGTGGTTTCTGCTCCATCATAAACAGAACTAAAAATATCATGGTCTAAATATTCTAAATGAAAAGTAGCTTAACTCTTCTTTGTCTGTTTCTGCACTATAAGGACCTGAATTAACAATAATCTGATGAATTTTTATAAATTAAAAGAATAAATTAATATTCTGAGTTGGTTTCTGTACTATCCAAAACTGAACTAACAATAACCTGGTCTAATTACTCAAAATTAAGCCTAAACTAGCTCATCTAAGCTGATTTCTGCACTTCATAAACTGAACCAACAGTAACCTGATCTAATTTTTCTAATTTAAATATAAATTAATTCTTCTGAGCTGGCTTCTATATTATCAGAAACTGACTTAACAATAACTTGATCTAATTTTTCTACATTAAAAGTAACAAAACCCCTCTTGGTTTGTTTCTGCACCCTAAGGAACTGAATTAGCAATAACTTGATCTAATTTTTCTTAATTAAGAATAAATTAACTTTTGGGCTGGTATTTTCACTATCAAGATCTGAACTAACAATAAACTGATATAATTCTTCTAAATTAAGAATAAATTAACTCTTCTGAGCTGGTTTCTACTCCATCAGAAACTGAACTAAAATATCATGGTCTAATTTTTCTAAATTAAAAGTAACTTAATTCCTCTTGGTGTGTTTCTGCACTATAAGGAACTGAATTAACAATAATCTGATGTAATTTTTATGAATTAAGAACAATATATTAACTCTTCTGAGTTGGTTCTGTACCATCCAAAACTAAACTAACAATAACCTGATGTAATTCTTCTAAATTAAAAGTAACATAACTCTTTTGATCTGGTTTCTGCACTATCTGAAACTAACTTAACTATAACCTGATAATTTTTATAAATTAAAGGTAACCAACCTAACACTTCTTGGTTTGTTTATACATTAAAAGGAACTGAATTAACAATAATCTGATTTAATTCTTCTAAATTAAAAGTCACATAACTCTTCTGAACTGATTTTTCCAGTATCTGAAACTGAATTAAGATTAAACTGATCAAATTATTCTAAATTAAAAGTAACATAACACTTCTTGGTTTGTTTCTGCACTATACAGAACTGAATTAATAATAACCTGATCTAATTTTTCTAAATAGCGATAACTCTTCTGAGCTAGTTTCTGCTGCATCAGAAACTGAATTAACAATAACCTCATATAATTCTTCTAAATTAAAAGTAACATAACTCTTCTGAATTGGTTTTTGCAGAATCTTAAAACTGAACAATAACCTGATCATATTTTCTTAATTAAGTATAAATTTTCTCTTCTGGACTGGTTTCTGCTCCATCAGAAACGGAACTAAAAATATCATGGTCTAAATATTCTAAATTAAAAGTAACTTGACTCCTCATGGTTTGTTTCAGCACTATAAGCAACTGAATTAACAATAACCGGATCTAATTTTTCTAAATTAATAAATTAACTCTTCTGAATTAAGAATAAATTAACTATTCTGAGTTACTTTTTTCTCCATCAGAAACTGAACTAACAATAACCTGATATAATTTTTCTAAATTAAAGATCTCATAACTCTTCTCAGCTGGTTTCTGCACCATCAGAAACTAAACAAACAATAACCTGATCTAATTTTTCTAAATTAAAAGTAACAAAACTTCTTGGTATGTTTCTGCACTATAAGGAACTGAGCTTACAACCTGATCTAATTTTTCTTAATTAAGAATAAATTAACTAATCTGGGCTGGTATTTCCACTATCAAGAGGGGAACTAACATTAACCTAATGTAATTTTTCTAAATTAAGAATAAATGAACTATTCTGAGCTAGTTTTTGCTCCATCAGAAACTTAACTAACAATAACCTGATCTAATTCTTCTAAATTAAAAGTTGCATAATTATTCTCAGCTGGTTTTTGCACTATCGAAACTGAATTAACAATAACCTCATGAAATTTTCTAAATTAAAAGTAACTTAACTCTTCTTTGTCTGTTTCTGCACTATCAGAAAGTGAATTAATAATAACCTGGTCTAATTTTTCTTAATTAAGTATAAATTTATCTTCTGAGCTGGTTTCTGCTTCATCAGAAACTGAACTAAAAATATCATGGTCCAAATATTATAAATTAAAAGTAACTTAAGTCTTCTTGGTGTGTTTCTGCACTATAAGGAACTGAATTAATATAATCTGATTTATTTATATAAATTAAGAAGAATAAATTAACTCTTCCGAGTTGGTTTGTGTACTATCCAAAACAGAACTAACAATAACCTGGTCTAATTTTTCTAAATTAAGCATAAATTAGCTGATCTGAGCCTATTTCTGCACTATCATAAACTGAACCAACAGTAACCTGATCTAATTTTTCTTATTTAAATGTAAATTAATTCTTCTGAGCCGGCTTCTACATTATCAGAAACTGAATAAGCAATAACATGATCTAATTTTTCTTAATTAAGAATAGTTTAACTCTTCTGGGCTGGTTTCCACTCCAACAGAAACTGAACTAAAATATCATGGTCTAACTTTTCTAAATTAAAAGTAACTTAACTCCTCTTGGTTTGTTTCTGCACTATAAGGAACTGATTTAACAATAACCTGATCTAATTTTTAAATTATTAATTAACTCTTCTCAGCTGGTTTCTGGTCCATCAGAAACTGTACCAACAGTAACCTGATCTAATTCTTATAAATTAAAAGTTGCATAATTATTCTCAGCTCGTTTTTGCACTATCTTAAAACTGAATTAACAATAAGCTCATCAAATTTTCTAAATTAAAAGTAACTTAACACATCTTGGTTTGTTTCTGCACAATCAGAAACTGAATTAACAATAACCTGATCTAATTTTTCTTAATTAAGTGTAAATTTACCCTTCTGGGCTGGTTTCTGCTCCATCAGAAACTGAACTAAAAAAATAATGGTCTAAATATTCTAAATGAAAAGTAGCTTAACTCTTCTTGGTCTGTTTCTGGACTATAAGGACCTGAATTAACAATAATCTGATGAATTTTTATAAATTAAAAGAATAAATTAACTCTTCTGAGTTGGTTTCTGTACTATCCAAAACTGAACTAAGAATAACCTGGTCTAATTACTCAAAATTAAGCATAAATTAGCTCATCTGAGCTGATTTCTGCACTATAATAAACTGAACCAACAGTAACCTGATCTAATTTTTCTAATTTAAATGTAAATTAATTCTTCTGAGCTGGCTAGTACTTTATCAGAAACTGAAATAACAATAACCTGATCTAATTTTTCTACATTAAAAGTAACTAAACTCCTCTTTGTTTGTTTCGGCACCCTAAGGAACTGAATTAGCAATAATCTGATATAATTTTTCTTAAGAATATATTAACTTTTGGACTGGTATTTTCACTATCAAGAGCTGAACTAACAATAACCTGATCTAATTTTCTAAATTAAGAATAAATTAACTCTTCTGCTCTATCAGAAACTGAACTAACAGTAACCTGATCTAATTTTTCTAAATTAAGAGTATTTTAACTCTTCTCAGCTTTTTTCTACTTCTCAGAAAATGAACTAACAATAACCTGATCTAGTTTTTCTACATTAAAAGTAACAACACTTCTTGGTTTGTTTCTGCACTCTAAGGAACTGAGCTAACAATAACTTGATCTAATTTATCTTAATTAAAGATTAAATTAATTCTTCTGGGCTGCTATTTCCACTATAAAGAGCGGAACTAACAATAACCTGATCTAATATTTCTAAATTAATAATAAATTAACTCTTCTGAGCAAGTTTCTGCTCCATCAGAAACTGAACTAACAATAACTTGATCTAATTCTTGTAAATTAAAAGTAATATAACTCTTCTGAACTGTTTTTGTACTATCTGAAACTGAATTAACAAATACCTAATCAAATTATTCTAAATTAAAACTAACTTAATACTTCTTGGTTTGTTTCTGCACTATAAAGAACTGAATTAATAACCTGATCAAATTTTTCTAAATTAAAAGTAACTTAACACTTCTTGGTTTGTTTCTGCACTATCAGAAACTGAATTAACAATAACCTGATCTAATTTAAATTTACTCTTCTGGGCTGGTTTCTGCTCCATCAGAAACTGAACAAAAATATCATGGTCTAAATATTATAAATTAAAAGTAACTTAACTCTTCTTGGTCTGTTTCTGTACTATCAGAAAGTGAATTAATAATAACCTGGTCTAATTTTTCTTAATTAAGTATAAATTTAATCTTCTGAGCTGGTTTAGCTTCATCAGAAACTGAAGGAAAAATATCATGGTCCAAATATTATAAATTAAAAGTACCTTAATTCTTCTTGGTCTTTTTCTCCACTATAAGGAACTAAATTAACAATAATCTGATTAATTTTTATAAATTAAGAAGAAAAAATTAACTCTTCTGAGTTCGTTTCTGTACTATCCAAAACTGAACTAACAATAACCTGGTCTAATTTTTTTAAATTAAGAATAAATTAACTCTTCTGAGCTGGATTCTACTCCATCTGAAACTGAATTAACAATAAGCTGATCAAATTTTCTAGTATAAATTTACTCTTCCTGGCTGGTTTCTGCTCCATCAGAAACTGAACTAAAAATATCATGGTCTAAATATTCTAAATGAAAAGTAACTTAACTCTTCTTGGTGTGTTTCTGCACTATAAGGAACTGAATTAAAATAATCTGATTTATTTTTATACATTAAGAAGAATAAATGAACTCTTCCGAGTTGGTTTGTGTACTATCCAATTCTGAACTAACAATAACCTGGTCTAATTTTTCTAAATTAAGCATAAATTAGCTGATCTGAGCTGATTTCTGCACTATCATAAACTGAACCAACAGTTATCTGATCTAATTTTTGTTATTTAAATATAAATTAATTCTTCTGAGCCGGCTTCTACATTATCAGAAACTGAATTAGCAATAACATGATCTAATTTTTCTTAATTAAGAATAAATTAACTTTTGGGCTGGTATTTTCTCTATCAAGAGCTGAACTAACTGTAAACTGATCTAATTTTTCTGAATTATAAATAGTTTAACTCTTCTGGGCTGGTTTCCACTCCAACAGAAACTGAACCTAAATATCATGGTCTAATTTTTCTAAATTAAAAGTAACTTAATTCCTTTTGGTTTGTTTCTGTACTATAAGGAACTGATTAACAACAAGCCGATCTAAATTTTAAATTAATTAACTCTTCTCAGCTGGTTTCTGCTCCATCAGAAACTGTACCAACAGTAACCTGATCTAATTCTTCTAAATTAAAAGTTGCATAATTATTCACAGCTGGTTTTTGCACTATCTGAAACTGAATTAACAATAACCTCATCAAATTTTCTAAATTAACAGTAACTTAACACATCTTGGTTTGTTTCTGCACAATCAGAAACTGAATTAACAATAACCTGATCTAATTTTTCTTAATTATGTGTAAATTTACGCTTCTGGGCTGGTTTCTGCTCCATCAGAAACTGAACTAAAAATATCATGGTCTAAATATTCTAAATGAAAAGTAGCTCAACTCTTCTTGGTCTGTTTCTGCACTACAAGGACCTGAATTAACAATAATCTGATGAATTTTTATAAATTAAAAGAATAAATTAACTCTTCTGAGTTGGTTTCTGTAGTATCCAAAACTGAACTAAGAATAACCTGGTCTAATTTCTCGAAATTAAGCATGAATTAACTCATCTGAGCTGATTTCTGCACTATCATAAACTGAACCAACAGTAACCTGATCTAATTTTTCTAATTTCAATATAAATTAATTCTTCTGAGCTGGCTAGTACTGTATCAGAAACTGAATTAACAATAACCTGATCTAATTTTTCTACATTAAAAGTAACTAATCTCCGCTTGGTTTATTTCTGAACCCTAAGGAACTGAATTAGCAATAACTTGATCTAATTTTTCTTAATTAAGAATAAATTAACTTTTGGGCTGGTATTTTCTCTATCAAGAGCTGAACTAACTATAAACTGATCTAATTTTTCTGAATTAAGATTAAATTAACTCTTCTGGGCTGGTATGTACTCCAATAGAAACTGAACCTAAATATCATGGTCTAATTTTTCTAAATTAAAAGTAACTTAACTCCTCTTGGTTTGTTTCTGCACTATAAGGAACTGATTAACAATAACCTGATCTAATTTTTAAATTAATTAATTAACTCTTCTCAGCTGGTTTCTGCTCCATCAGAAACTGTACTAACAGTAACCTGATCTAATTCTTCTAAATTAAAAGTTGCATAATTATTCCCAGCTGAGAAACTGAATTAACAATAACCTAATCAAATTTTCTAATTTAAAAGTAACCTAACGCTTCTTGGTTTGTTTCTACACTATAAGGAACTGAATTAACAATAACCTAATTAATTTTTAAATTAATTATCTATTTTCAGCTGGTTTTAGCTCCATTAGAAACTGAACTAACAATAACTTGATCTAATTTTTCTAAATTAAGAATGTTTTAACTCTTCTCAGCTTGTTTCAGCTCCATCAGAAACTTAAACAATAACCTGATCTAATTTTTCTAAATTAAGAGTAACAACACTTCTTGGTTTGGTTCTGCTCTGTCAGGAACTGAGCTAACAATAACATGCTCTAATTTTTCTTAATTAATAATAAATTAACTCTTCTGGGCTGGTATTTCCACTATCAAGAGAGGAACTAACAATAATCTGATCTAATTTTTCTAAATTAAGAATAAATTAACTCTTCTGAGTTAGTTTTTGCTCCATCAGAAACTGAACTAACAATACCCTGCTCTAATTCTTCTGAATTAAAAGTCCCATAACTCTTCTCAGCTGGTTTTGCAGTATCAGAAACTGAATTAACAATAGCCTGATCTAATTTTACTTAATTACGTATAAATTTACTCTTCTGGACTGGTTTCTGCTCCTTTGAAAACTGAACTAAAAATATCATGGTGTAAATATTCTAAATGAAAAGTAACTTAACTCTTCTTGGTCTGTTTCTGCACTATAAGGAGCTGAATTAACAATAATCTGATGAATTTTTATAAATTAAGAAGAATAAATTAACTCTTCTGAGTTCGTTTCAGTACTATCCAAAACTGAACTAAGAATAACCTGGTCTAATTACTCAAAATTAAGCATAAATTAGCTGATCTGAGCTGATTTCTGCACTATCATAAACTGAACCAACAGTAACCTGATCTAATTTTTCATATTTAAATATAAATTAATTCTTCTGAGCCGGCTTCTACATTATCTGAAACTGAATTAGCAATAACATGATCTAATTTTTCTTAATTAAGAATAAATTAACTTTTGGGCTGGTATTTTCTCTATCAAGAGCTGAACTAACAATAAACTGATCTAATTTTTCTAAATGAAGAATAAATTAACTCTTCTGAGTTGGTTCTATACTCTCCAAAACTGAACTAACAAATACCTAATTCTTCTAATTTAAAAGTAACAAATCTCTCTTGATCTGGTTTCTGCACTATCGGAAACTGACTTAACTATAACCTGATTTAATTTTTATAAATTAAAGGTAACCAACCTAACACTTCTTGGCTTGTTTGTACACTATAAGTAACTGAATTAACAATAACCTGTTCTAATTTTTAATTTAGTTAATTAACTCTTCTCAGCTGGTTTCTGCTCCATCAGAAACTGAACTAACAGTAACCTGAACTAATTTTTCTAAATTAAGAATATTTTAACTTCTCAACTTTTTTCTCCTCCTCAGAAACTGAACTAACAATACCTGATCTAATTTTTCAAAATTAAAAGTAACAACACTTCTTGGTTTGTTTCTGCACTATAAGGAACTGAGCTAACAATAACCTGATCTAATTTTTATTAATTAAGAATAAATTAACTCTTCTGGGCTGCTATTTCCACTATCAAGAGCGTAACTAACAATAACCTGATCTAATTTTTCTAAATTAATAATAAATTAACTCTTATGAGCTAGTTTCTGCTCCATCAGAAACTGAACAAACAATAACTTGATATAATTCTTGTAAATTAAAATTAATATAACTCTTCTGAACTGGTCTTTGCACTATCTGAATCTGAACTAACAATAACCTAATCAAATTATTCTAATTTAAAACTACCTTAACACTTTTTGGTTTGTTTCTGCAGTATAAAGAATTGAATTAAAAATAACCTGATCAAATGTTTCTAAATTAAAAGTAACTTAACACTTCTTGGTTTGTTTCTGTACTATCAGAAACTGAATTAACAATAACCTGTTCTAATTTAAATTTACTCTTCTGGGCTGGTTTCTCCTCCGTCAGAAACTGAACTAAAAATATCATGGTCTAAATATTATAGATTAAAAGTAACTTAAATCTTCTTGGTCTGTTTCTGCACTCTAATGAATGGAATTAACAATAATCTTATTATTTTTTATAAATTAAGAAAAATAAATTAACTCTTCTGAATTGGTTTCTGTACTATCCAAAACTGAATTAACAATAACCGGATCTAATTTTTCTACATTAAAAGTAATTAAACTCCTCTTGGTTTGTTTCTGCACTATAAGGAACTGAATTAGCAATAACTGATCTAATTTTTATAAATTAAAAAGCAACCAACCTAACACTTCTTGGTTTGTTTCTACACTATAAGGAAGTGAATTAGCAATAACCTGATATAATTTTTCTAAATTAATAAATTAACTCTTCTCAGCTGGTTTCTGCTAGATCAGAAACTGAACTAACAGTAATCTGATCCAATTTTTCTAAATTAAGAATATTTTAACTCTTCTCAGCTTGTTTCTGCTCCATCAGAAACTGAACTAACAGTAACCGGATTAATTTTTCTAAATTAAGAATTAATTAACTCTTCTCAGCTTGTTTTTGCTCCATCAGAAACTGAACTAAAAATAACCTGATCTAATTTTTCTAAATTAAAAGTAACATAACTCTTCTGAGCTGGTTTCTGCACTATCAGAAACTGAATTAACAATAACCTGATCTAATTTTTCTAAATTAAGAATAAATTAACTCTTCTGAGCTTGTTTCTGCTCCATGAGAAACTGAACAATAACCTGATTAATTTTTCTAAATTAATAAATTAACTCTTCTCAGCTTATTTCTGCTCCATGAGAAACTGAACAATAACCTGATCTAATTTTTCTAAATTAAAAGTAACATAACTCTTCTGAGCTAGTTTTGGCACTATCGGAAACTGAATTAATAATAATCTGATCTAATTTTTATAAATTAGGTATAACTTACATTTCTTGAGTTTGCTCCTGTATTATCGGAAACTGATTTAAAAATATATTTTCCTAATTAAGAATAACTTAACATAATTTTCTTCTATACTATCAGAAACTGAATTGAGTGATTAATTATTCTAAATTAAGGATAAGTTTATTCTTTTGGTTTTTTTTATGCTATCTGAAACTGAATTAATAACCAGATCTAATTTTTCTAAAATAGACATCAAACTCTTCTGCCTTTTTTCTGCACCATAGAAATTGAATTAAGAATAACATGACCTATTTTCCTGAGCTTGTTTCTTTATTATTAGAAATAATTAATCTGGCCTAATATTTCTAAACTGAAAATAAATCAATTCTTCTAAACTTATTATATTAATCTGAAATTTGATTAAGAATTCCCAACCAAATTTTTTCTAATTAAAATAATATAACCTAATTGTTTGAATTATTAAAATTCTAACCTAATTCTAAATTAAGAAAAATCTAATTCTGAATTAAGAAAAAGCTAACCTAATTATCTTCGTTTTGCTGCTACATTGTTGAAACATTCAATGATAACCTAACCTAGCTTTTGAGCTAGACTATAATACCAGAAAATTAAATACAAGGGACCTTCTTCGTTGCTAAAAGCATATTAAACTCTGAAAAATATTAATATAGCTACATAACTGGTGTGCACATATTAAAATTCTTTAAATCTGTGGGCATAAACTTTTCCAATCTGAAAATAGTCTAGATGCATCGACAGAAAACGAGGGGAGCCGAAGGGCGAGGTAAATAAGACTCCGTTCTTGGGAAGGGGGCTAAACTTTAAAAGATATTTAAGAGTATTCTATATTTAAAAAGCAAACATAGATCAAAATTACTGATATAAGAGAGATAAATCAATTTTAATGAACAAAATAAATCATATTTAATCATGAATTTATTCATAAAAGGATATTTAAAAATTAAAATATTATTAATCTTTTAAGTGAAAGGAAGTGAAGAAAGGGGCTTATATTAAAATGTTTAAAAACTTGTGCAATTTTAACTATCTTGCAGAAGAGGGCCATGCATAAACTAGTCTGTTACCTCTTTAAAACTGCCCAAATCTACATGCCCACTAAGGTCCAAGATTAGAGTAAAAAAAATTTAAAAAATAAATAAAAATTGTTACAGCAAATAACAGGCAACTAAAGGTACATTAGATTCAGATTTATTCACCATGAGAATTTGTACAAATTTTTCGCTTCGTCATTATATAAAATAAGATGTGAAATGTACAATATACTGGTACATTCTTATTAATGAGAGTGGCACTGTATTCTTGAATAAAGACTCAAGCTTTGATTTGCAAATTTACTCTTAATTCTACTCGTAGTCCAATAAAGTGCATTAAACCAATTTACCTTTCGCAAAAACAAAGTTACATAGAATCTCTGTGTTCTCTAAAGGTAACAAAACGCGAAGTTGGTTGAACCAAGTAGTAATTCAAGGACAGAAAACTCTCACAACAGCCGAGCGCTAGGTAGCAGGTTGCGTCTCATTCGCAACCCCATTTAATGGTGCGTCAAATGCATCCGCCTAGCTTTGGTATTAAAAAAAAAAAAAAAAAAAAAAAACACACACACACCTTTTCTTTTAAAGCCTCTTGGACCTTTGTTAGACTGGTTAGTAAAATGATAAATTTTGGAATTCAGTTCTATAAACCTGCTGCATCATGACTAATATTTGTTTGGGAACCCTGAATAATATTAAGATTTACGAACTTTCTATTAACAATATTAAACTTTTTTTCTGTTAAAAAAGGCATACTGTCGTTTTTTATTATTCTCTGAATGAGGGCAATTTCTCCATGTAGAGAAAGAATTTAAAATATTAAAAAGACTCGGAAAGAGTGAAGTTTAATAAAACTTCCTTTCTTCTAGAAGTGTAATCTAAAATTGTTACAAATGAGCTGCAGAACTGAATTCCTATCAGAGATGGGTTGCATTTACAGCCACATGTGTTAATACTACGATTCAAATCTACAACTAACCGCAACGTATTAAAAAAAAATGTTTGACTGCTGTTGGAGTCTCATACGTTATGAAAATTACTTTTGTAAAATCAATATTTAATAAGTAATTATATCTTTGTGCAATTCAACTGCCTTAAATTCCAATTAAGTTAATTTTTATATGCCTAGATATTAACTTCTTGAAAATGCATTGAAATTTAATTTATTGAAGATAAATGTTACTTTTATGTTTTTACAAGAACATTTTCAAATGTAATTTAATAAATTGAAAAATGTACCACATTAAAAGAACCTGGAACCCAACTCTGATAACAAATAAGTAACTCCATAACCTTCCAGCGTTTCCCACGACGTCCCACGTCCTCTCCCTCCGGAACACCACTCAACACTGAAGCGTCCTGAACATGTCCTGAGCTCAGCAGAGCCCCCTTGGAAGTAACGTTGGGCGGATTGCCCCCTATCTTGTGACAAGTGGCATGCGATATTTGATTTAAAGTATTTTAAAAGGATTAAAGTGATCTAACAGTCATATTTAAAGCATATATAATTTTAGAAATCAAAATGTTTTAATTTTAATTATAAAAATTGCTCTTTTTTCCTTCAAGTATGCCTCACGATGCAATTACACCTCATGACATCACTGTATTTTAAGAGTTTCGTTCTTAAGACTTGTTGGAGCATTGCATTCGTTGAAAATCTGTGAGTTAAATAGAAATGTGAAGTTTTAAGAAGCTTTTGATATAGAAACTAAGGCAATAAGCATAAAAGTTCTTTTGAACCATATTATACAAACAATATGGCCTAATTATAACAAATTAACTTTATAAACACACGTGAATTATATCAATGCATATGTAAGCATATATATAGTAAAATTTGTATGATTAAGTGACTTGCCTGTTTTTGTTGTTTGCAGTTGTTCTAGGTGTTCTTTTTCATTTTTATTGTAATTATTTATGTAGGTTTAGACAATTTTTTTCTAAATGTAAATTGAATGCTACTGTGGAAATTGTATATGGCAAGTCTTATGTTCGTAGATCTCTATGACTGCTTCGCGAACTGATTGAATGCTCCAGGAACTAAACTAAACATGTATGATGTGAAATCTGATGAAAATTGAGAATTATTACTACCACAACAAATATAAGCGAATAGCATATTTATGCATAATAGTTTTGATGCAAATATTAGCCAAAGTATTTGTATATTTTAAAGAAAATTTTATAGAGACATAACCGTTAAAAAAGAAAACTGAACAATGGCTAATTTTAAAGCTCATATTTTGCCGAAAATTATAATTAAAACATAGTCATTACGAAAGTTTTGACACATGTCAAATTGAAGTGAGTAGACTCACTCCGACTGTTGCTCGCCTGTGGTGCCTCTGTAGCAAAAACAGGCGTTAAACACCATTCATTCATTCCGACAGTTGCATCTTTTCAAAGTACTCTCAAACATACTCGAAACATTTTCTCATCCTCAAAAACTAATTATCAAAGCATCCCTACCTCTGATTTTCCTCAAGGCTGAAAAGTTTATTTTCATATGTAGCCACAGCCTCTTCAGGGCTGGAAAATGGTTTCCTCACGAGCGATATTTTACCGTTGTGAAGAGAAAGCAATCACATGGAGCCAGGCCAGGACTGTAGGGAGGATGACTCGTGAGTTTGACCTATGGACTCCAGGAACTGGACGTTAATGTTAGCCGTATGAGCGAAGGCGTTGTCGTGGTGATGCAGCAACCCCTTGGACGGCGTTTGTCGAAAATTATAGAATGTGGTATACCAATGCTTCTCCAGAAAAACTGTGGCCATCATTTTCTTCTCAACACTTGGCACCTCTTCACTTTGGTAGGTTATCTCTGGGAAGATCTAAACTGCAGATTGTCGTTTGGTCTCCGGGTCAAATTGGAAATTCATGTTTCATCACCCATGATGACATCAAAAACACGCCTTGAACTACCTCCGTCGAATCTGTGCAGTATTTCTTCACTCGAAGTAGGCATGCATTTATGCCTCAGTCAAATTGTGGGTGGAGGGGGGGGGGGCACGCAACGGGAGGAAACCTTCCTGACACGAACATGATCCGACATGACTTTTGACACGGCTGGCGATTCAATCTGAAGGCTGGCTGCTTCGATGTCTTTAAATGTTATGCAATTGTTTTCGCGTATCTTTTTTCCACCGCGACAATGTTTTCCTCAATCACTGTCGTTGCGGCACGCCCGCTTCTCACTTCTTCTTGCAGTGAAGTTGGGCCCCTTTTAAATTCTGTAAACCAGTACAAAATTGTTGCCTTAGATGGAGCAAGGCCCCTAAAGTCTGTTGCAAACGTTCAAGGCTCTAGAACTCATTTAAACCGCTCATGGAATCCTAAAGAATCGTAGCGCGAAAATGCTTTCTCCTTAGCTCCATCGTAACGACTGGCTGCCTGTGCACGGGAAGTATTGTTTACCCTTACACTTTGAATGCGAGAGTGGGGAGAGTCGCTAACTGGTACCATTTTACTCGTAAAAGATTGGGCTTCCACATGCCACATTCCTTTTCAGTGGGTCAACATTCACTTTTCCTCATCTCAAAACTTTCTTAGTGACTCTCGTTGACAGCATTTAGAAGAAAATCCGTTTTATGCATATTTAAACCATTTTCACAAAACAAAAATAAATAAACAAAAAAATTTAATTTTAAAAAATTTTAAAGACAAGCAAATTTAATTTCTAGAATAGTGCTGCAAGTTAAATCAATATGCAAAAATAATAGTTTTAGCTAGAAATGGAATCTGTATATCTTTTTTATATGCCAAAAGCGTTACTCTCGAACTGTTCAGCCCCTTACGATTGTATGTGAAGTTAATCTTTACTCATCCTCATAATTTTGATGAACTTTGTCAAAGTAGTCCCTCCGCATTCTTCACCACTACTGATGTTTCTTAAATTTTGGGAAAAGCAAAAAGACACTCGGGGCTAAATCTGGGCGGTAGGGAGAGTGAGGGTCATCCTTCTTATTGACTTTTAAGGGATGTTCAGCAACAACATTTGCGATGTGCGGCCTTGCATTACCGTGTGCAGCACACATTTTATTGCACGAAATGTGACCTTTTATTTGCGGTATGGCCTAGCAGTGTTTTCAGGACATCTCTGTACACTTGTGTGTGCAAGTCGACATGTTAGTAAACCATTCCTTGAGGCCACTTGGTAGAGATTTTGGGTGAAAAAAATCGATTTTTGGCTTAATGCATAATATGAAACTATATAGTTTGCAGATTATGCCCATGTATAGTTTTGTGTGTCAGGGCATTTAAATGGACATTTAAATATGGCACCTTGCTGCCACACTTCCACTGTTTTCAAATTTGGTGTCAAAAATTTAATTTATGGTTTTATGTATGTTCTGATACTACATAGTTTGCAGATTACACCCATATATAGTTGTTGTTTGGAGAATTTAAATTCTTTAAATATGGCCACCATGCTGCTACACAACACACAAACTCATTTTGTTTTTTGTCACTTGCCGTAACTTGCATATTATTAATTTTAAGTGCACTTTTCTAAAAACTAAGTAAGATATCGCCATGAATTATTTTGAGCATGTGCAAAACACAATATACTATATACTGGTGAAGGCTTTTAGCTTATGCTTGCATGAGAGTTCTGAAAAAAAAAGTATTAAATAACAATATATGCAATTATTTTCAACAATTAAAATTTTTGTTTTAAATTATATATTATTTCACCAAGCAATGTAAGTAAAATGTTTTCAAACTGATTTGAAAATCAGATGACGCTGAGAATAATAATTATGGGAAAAATGCACCTAAAGCAGCAAAAATTTTACATATGTCATTTCAAAATAAAACGACAAATTAATTCATCATATACACTGAATTTATAACGATGCATGTGTTTCACATTTAACAAAAGCATTGTCGTGAAGATATCAAATGCGAAATATTAATCTAACATGTATTTGCGAATTATATTTGTATGTAAGAGTGCTCTGTAATAACCTTCACAAAACATGTGCGTTATATGTTTTTACTACAATAACATTTAAATTAAATTTCAAAGCCACCGAAAATAGATGAAACTTTCGATTGTGGATTGTTTTTATTTGCTTTGTACCTCGTAATTGTTTTTATAGTAACATGATTTTGTTTTATTGAAACATGCGAACATCATCTTATTAAATAAATAATGTTAGACGAAACTTTCCGTTATTTCTCTCTGTTTTAAATCATGTAAAGTAGATATCAAGGGCTCAGTTCATAAACATGATTACATTTAAAAATATCCACACATATAGCTTTGTTTATCAGTAATCATACATTTCATTTAATAGTATATCATTAATGTTTGTGGTTTAATCTCAACAACAACAACAACAACAACAACAATAATAATAATAATAATAATAATAATAATAATAATAATAATAATAATAATAATAATTCTGAAATGTGGTTTCTCTTTTGTGATACTTATAGGGTGCAAGCATTCTAATTTTGTTCCCCTAACATCACACAGTAACGCCATAACTTATTTCATGTAATTGATAAGGCCATAATTTGGATTTTAAAGTCTTTTACAAAGCTACTCTACTAGGTGAGGAATTCGCTTAGTTTACGCAGCTCCTGCTTGACGCACTTTTTTTTATAAACATCGTAGAACGAATCAATTTATATGAAATTTGGATTGATTTATACAAACCGTGAGTTAGGGACTGGAGGAGGATATTTCGGTGCTTTAAGTCATACTCAACGGCTGACCGTTTTGCCTTGGGGGAACCTACAGGAAATAGGAATGTGGATTTGATTTGTTTTATTTACAGACGCTCTTTTAACATTTCAGGTCATCAGCGTCCCATTACATTCAGGGCGTGAAACGGCCGACAAATTTTGCTCAGAGGCCTCTTCTTTCAGGTTTGAGGTTCTTTTACGTGCCGTAAATGCATGACACGGTACCCACGGCTTTACTTCCCTTCCGAAGGAAGCCATACTTAGGATTTTCACTCCCGAAAAAATCCATCGGTCCTGACCGGGTTTGAACCCACGATCTTGGGTTTAGGAGGCAAGTATGGTTACCACCACACAACCAGGATCGACTAGGAATGTGAAAGGGCGGTGATGCACGGACGCATACAGGGTCAATAACACAACTCTCGTTCCTCGGCTGAGACGGCTGAGACGATCAGACGACGAGGCATAAACCTTTCCAAAGCGCAAGCCGCTGTCAACGGTATGAAGCGGAACAGCGGAAAATTCGTGGAATATAGTAGTAATATGCATGTATTTATTACAATGCCCAATACCATATTATAGAAAAAAACTTCAAAGGAGCAGGGACCTAACAGACTGAACATGCTTTTATAATACACTAGGTCTGTTTGAATTAGTACAATATATAGGGCTAAATATTTCATATTAAACAAATTAAATAGAATAAAAATAAATCAATAAATATAAAACTAAAATGGAAAGAAATAAAATATTTAAATTTAATTTTAAAAAAATACATATAAAATATAAAGAAATCCCATTATAAACGACGCAAAGCTGGATTTGTTTTCCCCCAACCCGTTCCAGGATATCAACCATTTCAGATCTGTATCAACTTTCATCAGAAATTTACCTAATCTCTCCTCTCCTTCCTTACTTTTCCCTCCATACCTTTATATTCAGCCAGTATATGTGTCCATTATTCCCCCTCCTTACAGATAGGGCAAATGCCCCGCTCATAATCGTCGGTGATCTTAATCACCCGCTATGCCCCTAGTCTGAATCACGGTAGTCCCTGTCTAGCAAGTTTGGTTCCTGTTTGATGTATTGCTTCATCCCCATTCATATTTTGTTCTTCTAAAGAAAGCATATCCCTGCATCGTGCAATTGTCTGTTCCTATCCATTCCCTCAAGTGGTTCCTAGCCCTCCTCCATGCGCTTTTATATGTAATTCGCTTAGTTTACGCAACTCCTGTATGACAGATGTTTTACTATATTTTTCTCACGATTTTCTTTTATCAATGAAATTGTAAAACACAAAACATTTGTGAAACCTAGCTTTTCAATTTCAAATATAATATTACAATATTCAGCTTAATTCTAGTATTTTTAATTATGGCCATGGTGTGAAGTTACAGCCTCAGTCTGTAACGTTTAGTAACACTGCAAGGATCGCGGTAATTCTTAGGAATTGATGTAATCACATTTATTCTTCCACGATTAATAAAGTTGTTAGAGTGGGAAAACGTATAAGGTTTGCAGAGAGGAAACATCTGTTTCTAGGAAATGTTCAAATACTATGGACATAAGTCCGCAATGTACCATTGATAGTTAGCACTGTACTTCACGATTTTGTTATGTACTTTCACAAAGATGACCGCTCTCCTTCAAAGTAGTGTACACCTTCTCTTGGTACAAAGTTGAATCTTCCGGAAATAAAAATGGGGGCAATGACGCCATGCTAGGTTAGAGATGAATGTGAACACTTTCATCCAAATAATTGTTTCCGATGAGGCCCGCTTTGCACCACCTTCATAAGCTCAGCCTTACTCCTTAAAGCATCAAATTCTACTCCATGTTCTTCTAACCTCCAAATGCTGTCGCTTTTTATTGCCCCTTTCGGTATGTTGTATTATTACAATTGGGGTTGGCAAAGCTGGAAGAAGTTGAATTTATAGCCACTTTGATACTTTTCAAAGTCCATGGGGGTACGATAGTCGCCTGATTCTTGCCCTGATTGAAAAATCAATAAGGGGCCCTCTACGAAACCATCCTCTCCTCCCGCATGGGCCTTTTTTACGTCATGCTACTTTAGAGATGACTACAAACTGATGGCCGGTGAATCCCCCCCTTGCCTTGGCAGTTGGAAATAGGAAAAAGTGCTCAAGCAGCCAGACATGGGCTGTATGGTTGGAATGAATGAATGAATGAATGGGTTTAACGCCCGTTTTTTGCTACAGAGGCACCACAGGCGATGGAGTCGGTCCTGGTGGTGTAGTGGTAACCATACAACCCGCTCACAAGTCCGCGCCTTAACGACATCGGCCACCCGTGGTGGTCTGTATGTGTTGGTGGTTTACCATTGTCACTCCCAGAATAATCCTCATAACCAGATATATATATATCACATTTTTCTTCAGAAAATGTAACAGGAAGAACACCGAAGTCTGGTTATGAGGATTATTCTGGGAGTGACAATGGTAAACCACCAACACATACAGACCACTACGGGTGGCCGATGTCGTTAAGGCGCGGACTTGTGAGCGGGAGGTCTGGAGTTCGAATCCCGCCAGGACCATCCTCCCTGAATGAGGTTTTTTTCCAGGTTTTCCTCAGAGCTCATAAATGGCAAATGCCGGGGAGATACCCCAAACTTAGGCCTGAAACGTTTCCTCCCTTAAAAATAAATCCTTTCCCAATATATCATTTCATGTATCATCGTGTCCATCGCCTGTTTTTTTTTTTCCATTTATTTATTTAAGGACGCTCTTTCACATCATATAAAAAAAACTGCCAACTGGTATATATATCATATATATATATATATACCAGTTGGCAGTTTTTTTTATATGCGAGTATGTATACAAAGTTCCTGAGCTGAAAAAGCCACTTGCTGATAAACTAATAATCATCTTCCAGCCTCTACTTTTGTTGCCTTTTGTGAGATTGTGGAATATCCATTGATAACAAGGCTTCCTCAAACGAAGATATTTGTTCAGGATTTGTGACACCTGCGGCGCATAAATGTTTAGAAAGTTCTCAATCTCCTTGTAAGTTACTCGCGGATCTTTCTTCACTATGGCTTCTACATGAGCTATATTTTTTATCTGTTGATCCTCTTCTAAACCTTGCAAACCAATTATATGCCTTTGCAAGTGGGAAAAAACATTCTTGTTGGCTCAGGTCATATTTATAATCGTTTACAATCATCGCACCAAAATATTCTCGAGTCACATTCATCTTAGAGCATAAGACGTCAAAGACACGACAATTAATATTTTGCTGAAGCTGGAGATATGGTGCCACGCGCTAACTTCCTAATACAGGACGCGCTCTTTCCATTACTAGAAACTTATACCAAAATGTAATAGCGACCCTCACAGAATGAATAAAGTCTACCTCAGCAATCTTACCAAGTATCTCGAGCTTGCAAAAAGTTAGGCAGAACTTTTGACCTCAAGGCTACAACTGCGGGTTTTTCTGCACCTCTCCGTGAAAGTGACACTATTTCATAATAGAAACAAGTAATTTGGGGAATTCTTTAAAACCGAAGGTTATTTTATTTGTTGCATAATCACTAATAGCTTATATTAACATGTTCAATGATTATGGGACAGAGTTTTGATCCATGGATTATGCACAATATTCCATAAGGGACATGCCGCCTCAACACCCATGTGCAAGAAGTAGCAGTTGTGATTTTCAGGTGCTTGCCAACAACCCCAATGCTGGAAAAAAGCGGCACTAAATACTAATTGCTGCCAAGCAAAGCTTTGCTCCATCATACTACAAATTTAACTGTACTTTATCGAAGATTCATAAAGTTTTTGATGTGAGGGGAACTTAATGTGGAAAATTTGCCAGGCTCAATTTGTTAAATGTAAAAGTAGACGTGTTTTTGAAAACCGTTAGTTTGGCATTTCTAAAGCAGGAGATTGTGAAGAAAAGTGCTATGTACTCGGTTATTTTGTATCTGCATATATAAATAATTTAAAATTTCGTTTATATTTCATTCGCTATTGTATTAATATTTAGTACTCCTTTACTGATTGTTCTCGTAAAGGGTACGCAATACCGTGAAGTAAGAGAAGGAGAGCTGCAAGATCTGAAACAGAGTTACAATCACTAAGTGCTAAGAAATCTAACTAAATAGTTTGTGATCTTTAAAAAGAGGGGACAAGTCAAATCTGATTAACTTTCATCGTCTCATTACACAAAATATTCAGGACCTCAAGGAGGAGAGGACGGGGCGACTCAGTCACGTTCTAAGACGGCGGGACGGGACGTAAACGGGGTCCCTAGCATTGTTTCCAGATAGAACACACTGACGCCGGGGAAATCGCCTCAGAAAGGCTGCTTCCATACCAGAGGCGCGCGGAAACCTTTCCAAAGTGGGGTTACCGTCACGCCCAGCTAACCCCTGGCACATTCAACAGAACGAATAGAGAATTCATTGTAGGTAAAGATCCACCCAAGTATTTGCCTGAACGTCCACTAAAATATCCAAGATCGGGATGATCAAGGGATTTGAACCCAGGATATGGGGTACTAAATGCTTGAATAAGGCACCTGAGACTATTTCTACTAGACGGCAGCATTAGTCTGGTGACCAATGGTGACAATCGACATGAGACAATCGATGTTTATAATAGCGAAACAGTAGTTGCAAATTGGCGGTGCTTCTGTACAAACCTCGAGCAACGCTCCATGTGGCGATTTTTGTGGCATGGAATCAAAGAAATGCTTCCCATCTACGGTGAGAAGTGCCTTCACATCAAGCTGTTTACAATTGTGTAAAGAACTTCTTTGAAGGACGGACACGTATCAACAAGCCAACGGAGAAAAACAGAGACGAATTTGCAACTATAAAACTTATAGTTGAAAATTTAACCCATTGGTACAATATTTAAATGTCCTCATTGTACCTCGGATATAAACCCTCGGTACAGCTGCGCGAGTGTATTTAAAATGCATAAAATCAACCTATATACTTTGTTTCCTGAAATTCATGCACGATAAGGAAAGCATTGATCAATTTTGATGGTCTAATATTATTGTGTGGTGTTGTACACCTCAAAACAGTTCTCCAACTGAAGGGTGGCACAACACTTTTTGCATTGTCAACGACTTTCGCTTCTTTTACGTCCTACTGTAGCATGGAACACATCTTTTAGTTACAATTTGTTTCCCTTGTCTGTGGGTGGAATGTACATTGGAAAGGGCCCATATTTTAGCTTGCAGTCTCAATGGGGTATTCCCAGCTGAAAGACCTCTGTATTACTCGTTGATGCAACTGATGATGATGTAGGTTCTAATTGTTCCTTTTCTTTCAGGTCATTTTGTGAAACACAATAAAACAATTGAATGTGCACATGTCTAGCAGATATAAAAATGTTTAGCTGTGCGTCGTATTATAGGAAACAAATCTGTCACCAGATCTTGCGAATCCACACCTCACACACAAGTGCACACTTTGGTTTCTTTGCCCTCTTGGGTATTTGAACTTTTCCTTCTTCTCAGCTTGCCTGTTGCTGTAACGTCAGCAGCTTCGTGTTTCGTCGATAGGAAATAAACATCTTTGTCATCCTTCCACTTCATACGCAGCACATTCTTTGTAAACCATGATTCATAATCGCTGTTTCATTTTATTATGAGAGATATCAAGCACCTTTCTATTTGCTCTCACGGTACCAACCGCATTAGTTTTTTTCTGTCCAAAGAGATCTGGAGACGAACACCAGTTATCCAGATACAATGACTGGTCTCTATCTAACAATGGTTCACAACAATGACTGGTCTCTATCTAACAATGGTTCACACATGTTTAGTACAACATTTCTGCTTTTTGGAAGACTGTGATCTATCACATCGTCACCTACATAAATTTTGAAGTACATCAATATTCAGGACTAGATTCACACATTTTATACGTTTTTATTCCAAATCTTGCACGTTTGGATCTATTGCGTTGTACGTATGAAAGACGATCTCTGAATTTCAGTTGGCTTTCATCCAGAGCTTATGGCTTCTGTAGGAAGACATAAATCTGAAAGTTTGCAGAAAAACACTAAATGATAGACCCACTCTTTTTAAAATTATTATTTTGATCTTCATTTCTGTCGTCGGTGAAATATAGAAAACGCAAGTAAGTTTGAACCTCTCTCTGCTCTTAGGGTCTCAATGACCTCGTCTTACTCCAGTATAGTTGAATTCGTAGCTTTTGCACTTGGGACATAAGAATAACTAGAGCAAATTATGAGATTAGAATAATCTTATCTGGTGTAGTATCAAACCATTTATCATCTTAAAGCCGAGGTCATTTAGGCGTGAACTCGTAAGCGGGAGGTTTGGGGTTCAATTCTCACTGTACTGTTCTCCTTGACTGAGGTTTTTTTTTCCTTCACGTTTTCGATAAATGCCTAAGTCACCCTAAACTTAGGCCTGGAACAGAATAATTTCCCAAATTATGATTTTATCTCAAGTATCACAACTAGAAAATGGCAAACTTGTACTCGTTTATGTTAAACTAACAAAGAACACGACGGCATCTTTGTAACTCTATAAAGTCCAGACAGGGTGTGCGTGAACTGTTTGCTTGTGTGTGTTTGCAGCATCAATAATGATTATGTGCGAAAGTGCTGTCACACTTGGCGTTACGTGTGTTAGTCACTACTTTCGGTATCGGCCCTGGTGGTGTAGTGGTAACCATACTTGCCGCCTCAACCCAAGATCGCGGGTTCGACCCCGGCCAGGACCGATGGATTTTTTGGGTGTAAAAATCCTAAGTATGGCTTCCATCGGAAGGGAAGTAAAGCGTGGGTCCCGTGTCGTACATTTACGGCACGATAAAGAACCTCAAGCCTGAAAGAAGAGGCTTCTGAGCAAAATTTGTCGGTCTTTTCATGCCCTGAATTGAATGGGACGCTGATGACCTGAGATGTTAAAGAGGTTCTTAAATAAACCAAATCACACTACCTTCGGCTCTCTCCGCCGGAACTCGAGCACGGAGACTAGCAGCAAGAGATAGCATTCGATCCAGCTTGTAACGTCGAGTACAAGAGGAGCAATAATGATTTCTGTAGGGCGCGTAAACCGCCACGGGTGGCCGAGGTCGTTAAGGCGCTGACTCGTGAGCGGGAGGTCTGGGGTTCGAATCCCGCCAGGATCGTCCTCCCTGACTGAGATATTTCAGGTTTTCCCCAGTCTACATAACTGACAAACGCCGGGGAGGTAGCCTAAACTAAGGTCTGGAACGTTTCCTTCCTTAAACAATCCTTTCCTGATATATCATTTCGTTTCATGTATCATCAGTGTCCACCGCCTGTGGTACCACAGTAGTAATAAACGGGCGTTAAACACTATTCAAAAAGGGGGGGTGGGGGCGTGTAACATTAAATCTCCAAGGTGCTCCGTGTGAAGTGAAAACAATCGTGAAGCGAAACAGGCTCAGTCCTCTCCGCTGTCGCTTCCATCTGCAGCCAGGTTCCCAGATTCCACGCTTCTCTGTCCAGGGTGCAACGGCTGGTCTCTCTCTCTCTCAGCTGTCGCTCGGGACTGCCGCCTGCTTCAGCTTTCTAAACGGGCATTCCTGTACATATTTAAAAAAAAAAAAAAAAAAAAAAAAAAAAAGCAAGATTTTTACGAGTGATTTCCTTATAGCGTGTATAGGCATGTGGTATGGAATAGCAGCATGTGTTTATGTTGTTCTTTTCATGGCAATTCTTGCTTCATTCAGCTTGCTTCACACTCAGGTGTGATATTCAACTTTCAACCGAACTGGTTAACCTCTTGTGCTGCAATTTGCCTTGATTCATAGGTGCTAGCTCCAGTTTTATTTTCCATGAAAGGAATTATATGTATTTATATGGACCGTAAAATTGTATTTAAAATGTTGTAAATAGTATGAATAGCTAAATATTGTGATATGATTGTAAGAGAAAAACTTTTGATTGAAAATGCGGTTCCTAATATAGCTCACGCATTCGCATCGTACACATCGCGTCGAGTTTAACATAGTTTAGTTTGCATTTAATATTACCCTACTTTATGATATAGGATACGTTATTTGAAAACTGCGAGATATCACAATACACACTATTTGGTTTTAAAGATTACAGCACAAGAATACACGAGATGTATATTATTTATAAAAGTCAGCCTTTGAAAAAAATGAACATTTTGAAATTTCAACTTCGCACAATATGCTTCAGAATACGGTCACCAGTTACTTACGCCCTTCTTGCACCAAAGTGGTGTCCTACAACTGAAAACATTTATTTACTTTGTTTTACTAAATGTCTCCCTATCTCTTCACTCCTCTATGTATCTGTTCACTATCTCTATCTAAACGTTCTTAACACTCCACGCCCCTTTATCTACTATCTTATATGCGTCTAAATTGTGGTCTAAATGTTCTGAAGTCCTTATTTACTACCTATGTCTTACGTGGAAGAGACAAAAACGTTCACATCATTACGCTACAAGAAACGTGCTCAAATAAGCTCAAAATATTCCTCGTGTAATATCTAACTTAAAATCTATCAAAATGTATTAAAAATGTCTAAAGAAATTAATTAAACTAAGCATAATAATGCACATAATAATTTATAAAACTAAAAAAAAAAAATCATAATTCATGACGTCACTTCAAAGAACACGAAAACATTAATCGCTGGACCAGACAGCATATAAATGAAAAAAGTGGCCTATTAATATTTTTCAGAATAACCGGCGAAGTGAGGTCAGAGTGTAAATTTAACCTTGGTAGTTGTGAAATACCAAGCAGATATGCAAAAACGGGAAAACACAAGACAAATTTGTAATTTTTCTAGAAATAGTTGCAAAACTAAAGTGGTAAAATAGCCCCTGCCTATGTTCGAATTCATTTTTAACGATCCAGTTTTTCTTCAGGATACTCTGATCCATAAAACTGTAAGTACAAAAAGCCTCATTAATTCATTAATTAAAATGGTTTTGTACAACTGAAAAATGTACTAACCTAACCGTAAAAACTCATTCACTAAAGCAGTTTATGACTGGGATTCTAGCGGTATTTTAAGGGACAAGTGGGGGGAAATGGAATTTGTAATTAATTCACACAAACACACACACACACACAAACCCTAACGCTAACCTCGCGTGAATCCTAGTAACCGGTGGACCATTGACGTAACGTACGCGTCGTTTTCGTTAAGTATAAATTGATAGCGGTTTGTATGGTACTAAGTTAGCGGGTAAACCGTTGTAATGTAAAGAGAGCGCTATGTTCCTGAGTGTTTGAATTATTGGAAATGAAAAATATGTTGTATTTATGTAAAATGTGTACTCCTTACATATATGAAAGTGCAGCAAATTTATTTCATATCTTATTGCAGATCGACTTAACACATATAATTCTATAGTGTTAAAGTCTGCAAAAATCATATCATATATTAATGCACGTAATCTATGGGCGTAATACGGGTATGAACAGTGAGCGTGCTCGCGTTTCTTGTCGAAAATCAGAGAACGAAGCACATTACTACTGAGATGATATGCGAAACAAGTGAATGCAACAACAACCTAAGTACGTGAATGACTGTATTAAGTGTTCCTGTTAAGAGAACGGGTACTTATTTACTGAACAAACGCCAAGAATTTAATTGCATATTTAAAATTTAATAAAGGGTGTATTTTTCTTGTTTGCTCTGAAAGCTTGGTGTAATTAAAAAAAGCGCATTCCTCTATGTGTTACGCAAAATTTGGAGAATATTTGTACTATTGTATTTTATAAAGTTTTTTCAGACGTTTGTAACATCTATGGATTTTGGATTTGTTCATTTATTTTAAGCTGTCTAAACATATAACATTCTGAGCTAAGAGAGTGTTTTATATGAGCAAGTCATTTTATATGTATTTTTATAAGTATGCACCTCATTTTTTGTGATTTATGTGTTATATTGATCCAGTTAAATCAAATATGACGTTTTGTACAAATTTATTGTTCCATATATGGAATATAATTGGTACCGGTTTATTAATTAATTTATTTGGAACCATAAGTAAAGGGGGGGGGGGGTCTTTCCTGAGTTCTTTAATTTTTAAATACGCTATTATGTTTGTTATTATTATAGTGTTTATTCAACAGAAAAAATGACTACATCTACAACATGAATATTACTTGGTAGTCATAAGAAATAGCAAATACCCAAGAACTCAGGTACCCATCGTGAGGTACTGCCAACTTCTTTTGGCGGTTGTGCGTTCTCTCCGTTTCTTCTTCCCCTATAGCTTTATCCCGTTCTTTTCGTTTTTCTTCTATTTTCTTCTTTGATTTTCTAATATTTACTTTTTCTCTCTCACATACTTTTCTCTGCTCTTTATAATGCTTTTCTAAACTTTATGATTTTTGATTTTTTCCTGATTAACTCGTCTCAAACAAATCATTTTAGATATATGTGTATAAATTAAGTAAGATGATCCAAGAAACGTATGCCATTGTGCTCGACGCAATGCTTAGCTAAGACTAACTGTCCCATTTTCAAGTATGTTATACAGGTAATATTAAACATTTAAATCAGATAGTTGTGAAGACGCCCGTTATATGCTAATGGACACGCATTTTTACTTTGATTATCCATACTAAGGGTTTCGGCTGCAACAATCAGAGAGCGCATTTTGCTTTTGTTATTAGTAATTTCTGCATCGCTATCAAGAGATATTTTTTCTCTCTCATTTAGTTCCAGCAATCTGTTTAAAATGCACTATTTCATTTCTTATATAATCTTGTAAATAATGTTAGATATACGCCCACGGGCATAAATAAATGCTTATATAATGTGATAGTACAAGGAGTGGTCTATAAGTTTCCGGTCTAACCATTTTCTATATATGGTAAAGACAAAAACTATATTTCACCTTTCAATATAGCTACCCTTTATTGCAATACGCTTCTCTCATCTTTGAATGAACATTTCAATTCCCCCCCCCCCCCCAAATAGTGAGAAATCTTGTCTACAAAATGGGTATAAACAGCATCCATCGCTTCTTCGTCACACTTAAATTTCCTTCCTCTCTTTGAAGCCACATTTCTTCAGAGCTGCTTTTGCAACAAGAGCTGTGTGCAAAGAAGCATTGTCGTGAAGAAGGCGCACACCACCACTCAGCTTTCCTCGCCTTTTCTCTTTGATGGAAGTGCGTAGTCTGTGCAGTAGGCTAACATAGTACTCTTCATTTACTGTGGTGTTCCTCTCCTTGAAGTCAATGAAGAGAATTCCTTCACAGTCCCAAAATATTGTGGCAATGATCTTGTTGGTTGACTGAGTAACCTTGGCTTATAGAGGCGGTACTTGGTCATGTTTACGCCACTCCATTGATTTTCTTTTGGACAAGGGATCATAATAGGACCATAGATTCATATCCTGTAACAATGGTATGCAGAACTTCTCTCTCGTTGCCACGGCTGAGCTCCAATAATGCCTGACAACAAATGACTCGTTGCTGTTTTTGAACTGAGGAAAGAAGTCTAGGCACCCATCTTGCACTAACCTTATTCGTGTTCAAAATGTTCATGAATAATTCCAATTACTGTTGTTTTAGAAAGGCTCAACCTTGCTGCTATTTCTGTAACTTTGAGCCTACGGTCTTTCATAATTTCTCCTTCCACAAGAGCGAGCGATGTTTTCAGGAGTGGGCACCTCCAAGGGCCGCCCTGGACGCTGTTTGTCTTCAATGCTTTCTCGACCCATTCGAAAAAGTTTGGCCCATTCTTTTACAGTAGAATATGAGGGGGATGCTTCCCCATATACACCGTACAATCGTTGTTTAATTTCATCGGAATATTCCTTCTTTTGTGAAGAATTTAATACAACATGATACTCCATTTTGAACATGTAACAATCTTTTACACATAGCCTTCTTTATGCAACTATATCTGAACAACTGAACACAGTGACCGCTACGGGTGGCCGAGGTCGTTAAGCCGCGGGCTTGTGAGCGGGAGGTCTGGGGTTCGAATCCCGCAGGACAGTCCTCCCTGACTGACTTTTTCCAGCTTTTTCTCAGTCCTCATAACTGGCAAATGCGGGGAAGTACCCTAAACTTAGGCCTGGAACGTTTCCTTCCTTAAAAAAAATCCTTTCCCAATATACCATTTGATTTCATGTATCACCGGTGTTCACCGCCTGTGGTGCTTCAGTAGTAAAAACGGGCGTTAAATACCATTCAAAAAAAAAAAAATAATAATAATAAAGCTGAACACAGTGGAGTGGAAGTTACAGCTGCAATTATTTACTTAACAAATAAGGTATGACACCAGATAAGGGATTTGTGAAGGTGATAATCCTTATTGGTGAGGCCATAAACTTATGGACCTATCCTTGTATGTTCAAATTTGATGAGCTAAAGCGCAAATTTAAAAAATGGATTTTGGAGGCCAGGAGCCTAAAATGCTTTTGTCCACAGTGGAACAAGTATGCAAAAGTTCCATGACAAAGATCATGGGCGACCCATGGATTTTGTAGACCTAAGAAATAAGGCAGCAGAGGTAAAAATCATGTAATGGGTATTTTTGGGAAACATATTACTTTTAAAAAATACTAGGAATAAACAGTGAATTGGATTTGTGAAGACTGTTCATACCTAATGGTGAAGGAAACTGTTGGATACATCAAGACAACTTTGTAGGGATGGAATGTAACTAAATATGACAGATGCACATAAGTTGCATCACCATCTATGCAATGCAATCTCTGCCTGCCTTTGGAAAAATGTATAATATTAGTGGTGGATAGTATGACTTGTGAAAATCATGTTATTTATAAAATTAGTGATCATGAAAAAATTTCTCTTGAAAATAAGCAATGTTTAAAAATACCAGAAAAAGAGGTAGATAAGGATTTTATTAAAATAGTGTTTAATGCTCTCTTTGTACTACTATGGCATCACAAGTGGTGTAAACTGATGATACATACGATGAAGTGATAAACTGCAAAAGGAGTATTTTGGGAAGGAAGCATTCCAGGTCTAAGTTTAAGTTATCTCCCTGGCATTTGCTATCGATGAAGCATGAGGAAAACCTGAAAAAAATCTTATTAATGTAAGAGGGTCTTGGTAGGATTCAAGCCACATATCTCCCATTTACTAGCATTTGTCATAATTATTTGAACACCTATGTCAGTACAAGGTAAGCAAACTATTATATATGTGTAATACAAGATTTATATTACTACATCAGAAAGCAGAGTCTTTAACAAACTTGCTGAATTTGAAGTACTCCTCTCAGCAGAATTTTTATTGTCCAATCCAATATTAAGGATGCTTTTATACTATGCATTGTAATGTAACTGAATCAATAAATAAATATTATGTGTTTATTAGTGTTAAATACTGCAGTGAACTCGGTGAAATGCAAGAGTTTTTCATACAGTAAAAAAAAGTTATTAAAGCTATGTACAACCAAAGCATTGGAGAGGCATGCAAATGCTGAAAGTTTTTAGAAATAATATTTCCAAGTTACTGCATTTGAAAGTATAGTTAAAGGAAATTCAGTTACAAGAACTAGACAAAGTACTCAATGGAGCACATCTATATTTCTGTATATTTTGTTGAAATTGCTAAATGCCTTCAGCTAATTCTTCCAGTCAGAACATAAACCTATGCTTCTGTGTGATGCAAGTCATAACTTAATGACAGTTATACCAAAACTTTCTGAATTAAGAAATTGTTATGAAACACAATATGGTTAAGAGCTGTGTAGAAAAATCTCACATTTTCTGTCTTAGATAAATCTATGTAGGTTCTGAGTGCATATAAATTTTTAAAAAATCATCTAACACAACACATTTGTATCAGCCAGATGTCTGTACTTTTATGTAATGGCAGAAAGGGAGATGAGAAGGAGATTATTATATTATTCTGATATTGTTAAGGTATTTGCATATCAACTTCTAGAAGTTGTATCATTACTGCAGCATATTGCAGTTACAAAGCTAAATATTCTCTTTTTATACCTCTTTTAAATGTTGTGAGATATTTACACAAGAAGTTAAATTTTTCTACTAACTGCCTAGCAGATTTGAAGCAAATAATCATACTAAAATATTTGCTATAAATTTTACCAACACATGCAAAACTAGCATTGCCTGTATGAATATATTCTATGCATAAAGAGCACATGTCTTGTTAATAAAAGCTGTAATTGGAGCAAGAACTTGATATCAACAGTTCAATCTCATAAAAGAAGGAAAATGGAAACAACAAATATTTTTTGCACTGTTGTCATATTAAGAATATTTATTAACCTAGTAGCACTTATAGCTATCATTATTGGGCTAAAGATCAACAGATTAACTATGAATTTTTGAAATAATATAATTATATAGGTTACAGTTAATACTCTAGCTCTCAGTGCTTACAATGTGTTGGCTAAACTTCCTTCTTATAGGCCCAACTGATGAAGCCATTGCTCGCTTGTTCAGTATTTGTTTACCTGCTTGCAAATATAACAAGTTTGCACTTAGCAATGAGAAAGTTCTATGAAAATAGGGAATTTATTACACTTTATATTTATGCATTAAACTTAATATTATTTCTTTTGAAAAAGAATTTTTTAATTTATAAGCTCAACTTATATTCATTTTAGCATACAAAGTTAGAAGACAACAGCTATACAACTTCTGCTGAAGAAATACAACATATAGAAAAACATATCAAAGTTAGCAAAATGTTGAATTTTTATTAAATGAAACAGAGTTTTCATAAAACAGATCCTTCTATAATTTTGTCTTTCAAGTATTTCACCTAAAAGCAGTAAACATTGAAAATATTCACACCAAATAACATGAAATAGAAAAAAGTTAAGGAAATTATATTTCATTCCAGATATTTATATTATTTTGAAAATTCAAATTCATTAAATGAAAGAGACGGGAGTGAATGAAAAATTTATCAGCTATAAATATTTAATACAATATTAAAGAAATAAGAGACACTAAATAAACAAAAAATATGACTATTCATGTTAAAAAAGTATTTGTAATTAAATTAATATGTGCACATATAAAAAAAGACTTCAGCTACTTTCTTACATCAGTTATCAAAACTAGACAACATCTCTTCAAGCATTTGTGTTATTGTTGTCCTTTGCTACTATATCAGAGCCACTGCCTGAACCCTCCTGAACCTCTGCCTCTTGAATTTCAGAAATAGCTGTAGAGTTCAGCTCACCATCTACTTCAATATTTCTCTTTTCTTGAGCAGTTGTCAAATGTGTTGAGACTTCTTGGGATTGGATAGAATTTGGTTCACATTTAGCTAGAAATATCTCTTTTTTAAGTTGCTCTTTTTGTACATTTAGGGTATTAACTTTCTCTTCATATTTATCTTTCAAATCCTGAAATATTCGGAGTTGGGTCTGATATTCATATTTCAACTTTGCATTGATACTGGCTGCTTCATCCATCTTTTGAAGTAAATCATTATGTCGGGACCGTTCTGCATTGATTTTAGTCTCCATAGACTCCATATCCTTCTGTAAGTGCTGAACCTCCATATTCCTTATGTTCAGTAAATCCTTAGTTATGGCTACCACTTCCTTCAGTGATGCTACTTGAGATGTCAGTGCCAAATTCTGACGTTCCTGGTTACTACATAATTCAATTTTGTCTTTCAGAAGTTCATTACTTTTACCCAATTCAGAATGTAAATGTTCAATTTCTTTTTGTAGAGCAGAGTCCTGAGGTTGCAGAGATGGTGTGTCACAAGTATTAACACTACCCTCACCAACACCAGTGGAAATTGTGGAACCAGAAGATACCATCAGCGTTTGCAGCTTCAGTAGTTCCTTTTCAGCAAGCTCAAGCTTATTTTTAAGGGCTTCTCTTTCCTCTGTCCTTGTCTTTATTTTGAAAAAAGAAACAGCAATAATTATTAATAATGAAAAAATAACAAACAACATTAATAACAGCATAAGTACCATAAAATATGTAGAGAAAAAAATAAATATTCTCATGGTTATTCTGTAGATGCTCATTATTTTGTACATATATGCAGAGAGTCCAGTGATACTTTTTTGGATCAAATGTGATGAACGCTCTCTGTAGGAGAGAAAATATAAAAATGCTACAGTATATTGCTGTAAATAATGGAGCTTCAAAACACTTTGCAGAATACTAAAATAATATTTAAAAAATGTAGTAAACTGAAAAAAATGAAAAATTATGGAAAGATGGATGGGTGGATGGATGGATGGATGGATGGGTGTATGGGTGGGTGGGTGGATGGATGGATGGATGGGTGTATGGGTGGGTGGGTGGATGGATGGATGGATGGGTGTATGGGTGGGTGGGTGGATGGATGGATGGATGGATGGTATTTATCATCAGTAGACCTATTACTGTATTCAAGGAGGAGAAAATCAAATAGTCAAATATTTTATTTATCTAAGGATTAAATTATTTAGGAAGTAGGAAAAACAAAAACAGTATGCAATAAAAAAAAGGAAAGTTAGCACTAAATATAATAGTAATAATATTACCGTTATATTTAGTAATATTATTACTATATTTCCACTCAGAGTCAAAATATTAAGAACACTCTTTATAGTTTCACTTACATAAGGTTTACTTAGGACATGTTAAATGACATGTTATGGATCATTCATAGAAGGCTGGGTAAATAGTTATCTGGGTTCCACGAAACATGTCCTAAGTAAACCTCACGTAAGTGAAACCATAAAGAGTGTTCTAAATATTCTGACTCAGAAGAATGAATGAATGCTGTTTAACACCCATTTTTACCATTGAAGCACCACAGATGGTGGACATTGATGACGCATGAAATGAAATGATACATTGGGAAAGGATTTTTTAAGGAAGGAAGCGTTCTAGGCCTATGTTTAGTGTACCTCCCCGGCATTTGCCATTTATGAGGACTGAGGAAAATCTGGAAAAAACCTCAGCCAGGGAGGATGGTCCTGGCAGGATTCGAACCCCAGTTCTCCCACTCACGAGTTCACACCTTAACGACCTTGGCCACCCATGGTGATGACTGACTCAGAAGAGATTATTAATGCTTGTTTCACTGGGTTTGTTTCCAAATTGAATTAATATTGAAAGTAAATGTGTGTTCATTGCAATAGAGTATATAAGTTTTAGTAGAATCAAGATTGGTGTAAGGGATTGATTGTTAGGAGCCAATGGGAATGAATAAAATGGGTCTAATACTTAAGAGGTTTTGTAAAATGTAAAATGATATTGAAATTACTGACTATTCATCAGGGGAGAGTGCATAAATAGAATTGGGAAAGATTAGTTTAGGAGGAAAAATTATACAGTAGGTATTTAAATATTGGTGCAGAATATATCAGTTATTAGATGACCATATTTTTAAAAAAAATTATTCACATAAATAATGGTATTGGGCAATTTGGATAGAAGGTATTTAACAAAAAAAATTATGGAAAATATGTATGGTCATTATTGCAGGAAAGATGATCACTAGTATCGTACAAAGAAATTTAAGTTAAGCTTAATAGGCAGCATTATATTGACGTCAATTCAAAGGATCCAAGAGAAGGAGTTGCTTCGTTAAAATTAGGGACATGGAGATTAATAGGTATGAGAATTAAGGTAGAACAGAACATATGCCCAATATGTGAGAGTGAAGAAAATCTAATTCTTATGCTTTTTGAATTTTAAGAGTTTAGAAGAATGGAGAATAAAATTTATTTTTAAGAAATGTACAAGATGACTTCTGCTGTGGTATTTAGAAATAAATTTTGGTTTCTCCCTGTCAAATTTAAAGTTCAGAAAAATGTTTGTGTAGAAAGAGAAATAAATAAATGAAGATGGAAAGCTAAAAAGGTAGATTAATTAATCAACCAGTTTTTTCCATGCTTAAGAAGAAATTTTTATCTGCACTTGTACATGCTGAGAAACTTGTTATGGTAATGTGTTGGATATGCTATAGCTGCAGAAAGATATAAAGTTGTCTTTAAACAAGTAAATTTGAATATAACTTTGGAAGTAATAAAGAGATTTAAAGTTAAAATGGCTAGATATTAATGATTTATTAGTTTATGAAAAAAAGTTTTAATGTGATATGCTTTAAAGAGATTTATGATATTATACAATAAAATGTGTGGTCCCCTGGGGAATGCTGCACCTTCTTAGTGTCTGAAGGTTGTGTTTTTTTTTTAAGTCTTTTTTTTCTTTCCTTCTTTTTTGGTTGAAATTTTCTGGATTTTTCAGAGACATTGAAACCAATTCAGTATTTATATTATATTAATTCATATAATTAAGTTATATTTGAATAAATTCCAATTGCTAATGATTCAATTGAAAGACCTGTGTATTTAGCAGATATTGTAATTATTTCTATTTGGAACATAGAGCCTGGGTTGATACCAAGTCATTTTTTGTTTCATAATGAACAATATGTAAATCAATAAATAAGTGAAAAAAATATAAAGTAATGAATCATAAAACAATTTTACTTCTCTATTTATATAGATTTAAAAATAACTTTCAAACACTGATTTTTAAAAATATCTTTACCTATTCTTATTCTCTCATATCTGTCAGTTTTGTTGTAACTTGCCTGTTCTCTAGTTCAGGTACACAGAGTATTTAAGCAAAAGAGATTCTAAAAGCAGTTATTCCTAATTAGTGGTACTTGCAAGTAAAATAATTAGTTAGAAATAACCAGAAAAGTAATAAGTACAATATTAGTTCAATTTGGAATCGAACACAGTGAAACATGCTCCAATAATCTCTGTGAGTCGGAATATTAGAACACTCTTTCTGGTTTCACTTAAATGAGATTTTACTCAGGACATTTGTTTCATGGACATTTTTTCCAATTCATCAGCTGTTCACGCCTAATGGATCATTCCTAGAAGTTGGATAAGAATAAACTTGAATTTGGCATTTACAGAAAGGACACACATACAGACAATTATATCAAAGCCCGTGGTTTCAATCCAAGATCACACAAGGAAGCAGCATTCAACAGCATGATATACAGATTAATAAATATACCACTGAACAAAGAAGAATATAAGAATGAATATCTACACATAAAGAAGCAGCTAAATCTAATGGGTGCAACAAACAGATGATTAACCAAAAAATTAAAAGATTTCAAAAACAAAAAAGAATTAAACAGATAACTACTTTGAGTGATTCAACAAAGGGAAAAGCTTTTAAAAAGTTCACTTACCATTCGTCAATAATAAGAAATTTCAAAAAAAAATTTAAGCAGTACAACATTATCCTAGCACCTCAAAATAGATACAGTGTAAAAATTTACTGAAATTAAACAAAACTGATTCCAAGCCCAAAGAGGAAAAATCTGGTATTTACCAAATCAATTGTAAGGATTGTGAAAAGATATACGTAGGAAAGACAAAGAGAAATCAGGCATTAGTTAAAGAAACATTGAAGAAACATCCATTACAAACAAATAGATAAATCAGCTGTGGCAGCACATTTATGGAATGAAAACCATGAAATAGAAAAAGACATCAAATTATTAAAAAATGTTCAACAACCAAAAGAACTAAATACATGGGAAAGGGTTTATATAAAAAAATATGAGTGTAACCTTATGAATTTTGATATCCCAGAAGCAGACAACACTTTATTTAAGTTTATCACAAGACCACAAGAGTCCACCCGGATTCCTACCTACCCAACTTCTATGAATGATCCATTAGTCGTGAACAGCTGATGATGTGGAAAAAATGTCCATGAAACATATGTCCTGAGTAAAATCTCATTTAAGTGAAACCAGAAAGAGTGTTCTAACATTACGACTCACAGAGATCGAAAGTACAATATAGTGGTTATTCAGAAAATGGAGAAAATATAATGCTCATAATTCAATTTAATTTTAGTGCAGTAAAATGCACATATAACATGGAAAACCAACTTTGGATGCTAGAAGAAAACAGTATTTGACTGGCCCCAGAGTCATTCATATACCACAGATTGGATATCTATATCAGAGTTGAATTTTCATCCCCATAAGAACTATCACATTTCCTCCTATTCAGAAATAGCAAACTTTTTTGTTGAGACAATAAATACCTAGAAGCTTACAGAAATAAGAAGAAATTTAAATCATCTGATTACAATTTAGAACTTTCTTTCTTAGAGTGTAATAAATAAAACTAAGTCAACGAACAGATTCATGATTAAACAGATCTTACAAGATGCAATCTAATATTATATCAACTTTTTATTTTTTATGAGATTTATATTTTCTAATTATGAACAACAGTGTCTGACCACTTCACTGCATGTATGGGGAAGTTAATTTTGTTCAATGAGATCTGAAAATAGAAATTATGCTAAATGTTGCCTTTGGGAAATGAGCAGCAAAAGAGTATCTTAAAGCTCATAGAAGAATGTGTAATAGGAGAAACACCAAAGAACTCAGAATGATAATATTGTGTTTATGACATGTCAGTTGAAGAGATTATGGGTGAATCTTTGGAACAGCCAAATACCCAGTGCTGACTTGGATTCTACTGCTGCCACCTTGTACAATGACCTTTCAGTTTTGCATCTGGATGTACAATAACAACTTATATTTATAAAATGAGTGCTTATAAAGAGGAGGAAGAGGAAGAGGAAGAGGAAGAAGAAGAAGGAGAAGAAGAGGAAGAGGGAGAAGAAGAAGGAGAAGAAGAGGAAGAAGAAGAAGGAGAGGAAGAGGGAGAGGGAGAAGAAGAGGAAGAAGAAGAGGAAGAGGAGGAAGAAGAGGAGGAGGAGGAGGAAAAAGAAGAAGAAGAAGAAGAAGAAGAAGAAGAAGGAGGAGGAGGAGGAGGAGGAGGAGGAGGAGGAGGAGGATAGGAAGAGGGAGAAGAAGAGATGGAAGAGGAGGAGGAGGAGGAGGAGGAGGAAGAGGAGGAGGAAGAAGGAGGAGGAGGAGGAGAAGAAGAAGAAGAAGAAGGAAGAGGAGAGGAAGAAGAAGAAGAAGAAGAAGAAGAAGAAGAAGAAGAAGAAGAAGAGGAAGAAGAAGAAGAAGAATTTCTTTATTTTTGCCTGCATCATTCTGTATAGTGTTAACAAGCATTTCTGCAGAAATTGTACTCTTCCTGCTAACCCTGGATGAAAAATTATTTCAGTCAGACTCTTGATAGTATGTATGATGAAGAACCTAAACAAACCTAATCTTGTCTCTGACTTACTCAAGGTAGACAAAAAACGAATCCAGTAAAATGAAGAATATTATCACAATAGTACACAATATTAATCCTAATTCATCAAAACAAAATTTGTTTTTAGAGGCTTTTGAACTGTCAGGTAGAGACAAGAAATAAATTTTGTGAAATTGCTGGCTACATGGTAAAAATGATCATAAATGTTGGCATTCTGAAGCCTGTAGTTCACTCAGTGTAAATTGGCTAAGGGTCTGCTACCAACAAACATCATCAAAAGTAAATGAATCGTGAAAACATTTAAAAACCCAGAATACCAGTACCAACTTTTATCAAATGGTGGTTTTGAGTTTTCCTTGCTGTGGACACCCACTGGCTCTTAATGAGATGCCTGTATTTCTGTGGAGAACGTCACAGTAATGCAATAAAATGGCAGCTAATAATGAATTCAACAAACTTTCAATATCAATTGACATTAATGTTATTTTTATTGCTTGTACACTTGTAAGCAAAGCATTAAGCATGATCAAACAAATTATAAAATCATATGCATATTAAATATAAGAAAAGTTTAAAGTATTCCACCCTTTAAGGGCATATCTCTATTAGGTATATATCAGTATTAGGTATATATTTAATACTCTGTTGAATGAATTTTCATCTGCATTTTTGTGTAAGTTTGTAATATGTTATAAAGAATAGTTCCTATGATAAATGAATCTATTTTCCTGCTCCTTCATTTATGCATAATCCAACTAGCATGTACTTTTGTATAGAGAACTTTATTTATGGACAACGGTTTCCTATTTTACTAATTTTACCACATTATCATAAATAGCTTTAGGCCTAAAGAAGTTATTATCCTTAAAAGTAGATTTACAGAATTCCTTACTCTTTAATTGTAAAATGCTTCTGATAGGTATATATTTTCTGTAGCAACAACAATTTGTTCATTTTGTTATGCCACTTCACTCCCATATTTCAATCCTGAAATCTAAATGGGGCAAGTTATTATTCAATATAAATTTATTACGTTTTCAGCATCAAATATTTTGAAAAATATTTTTGCTTATTCCTGAATAAATTTTCCATATTACCAATTTTCATCTAAGTGAATTCCAAAGAAATTATGGCTTTAACTTACTTAGTTTCTTGTTGTCAAAGTTTATATTTAGAGTTAGAGAAATTAAAAGAGAATAATTGTAAGGGTTTATGGAGAAAAGTAAGACATAGGATAGAAGATATAAAAAGAGAGGAAATATTTTGGAATTGTAGGAACAAAAAGACCCTAAGATTGTAACTAGAGCTGAAGAAAGAATGAGATAGAGAGAATATATTGACTTTTATGATAAGTCAGGTAGGGAAGGTTTAGGTAGCGGCAATGAGACCAAAAGGGATAAAAAGGGGGTACTGATTTAAAGAAATTTCTATTATATGAAGGAATAGATAATGCTTTACACTTTTTGTTTTTGAGTAGTGTTTAATGCCTGTTTTTACTACTGAGGCAACACAGGCAGTGGTCATTGATGTTACATGAGATGAAATGATAAATTGGGAAGGATATTTTGCTTTACAATGCATAGTAGAATGAACAAATGAAAGTTTGGAGAATGCAAATTTGGATTAAAAAAAAAATAAAAATAAAAATGCTGAAGGAAAGGCAAAATAATAATATTAAGTTAACAGGAAAATTCTTAGGTAAAGTAAGAGTAAGGGCTCAGGAAAACTAAAACTAAAGGGATTAGTATGTATACAATGACGTGTGGTGGAAAATTATTTGTACCCATAATATATTGTTACTCAGGGTGTTAGGGTATATTAGAGTAGTTAGAAATATAAGCAACCTAAATTAGTTTAATTATATTTTTTGTAGGTAATAATTAAATTAATGTATGGTCATTTAGGTTGTAAACTGATTAAATGTCTCTAGGATGCCAAGCGAATTTTTAGTGAAGCCACTAGCTACTGGGATTCTGAGAATGAGGATTTCATTGCCATTAATCATTTTATTTTATGGCTGAGCTGGCGCCTTCAAGGCCCAGGTTAAAAAAAAGTATTAAATAATAATAATAATAATAATAATAATAATAATAATAATAATAATAACAACAACAACAACAACAACAACAATAACAACAGCAAACAAGGACAGTAAATGTGTTTTGGTTGGTTGATTTTGGTTATAGTGGAATCAATTTATTAAATTAGCAGATTGAAATCAATGTAAATTTAAACTGTAATGTACTTGTTTTCTGATAATATTAAATTAATTATTAATTCATTCAATTATTTCTATTTAAGGGTAGTTCATCAGAATTATAACTGTGACAAAATAAAGTTTAGTTACTTTTGCTGACATTAAGATTCAATTCAATTTTGTTTAGGAATGATAACATATCCATTACATTTTGATTTATTGGGCCTTAGAGTATTTTAAAATGTATATTGCTGCATCTAAGTGTCATGTCAGCTGCATAAGAAATTGCATTTTTATATGTAGATCCTCCTGGAAAGCTAATTATATAAACCAAAAAAAGTAATGATCCTACAGTAACCCTTGGGATATCCCAGAGTACTTTAAAATCAAATTAGATTGTTTTTATAAAGTTTTTAGATTCCCAGCATTGTTTAAGATTTTTATATAGGACTATATATTTTTATTTACTTATCATAATTTTCTACATTATCAAAAGCTTTGAAAAGTCCAGAAATTGAATTTTCACTCCAGATATTATATTTTCACCTTGATCCATTTTATTTAATTCTTCATGAATGGCAGTATCTTGTTGAATGCCCTTTCTTAGAATCAAGTTACAAATTTACTGGAATAACATTAGAAGATCTAATTAGCAAAAAGCAGGACAATATTGTAATCAATTTGACCCAAAATTCCTTCTACCAAAAGACATAAGAATGATAACAGGTTTTAAAAGTAATTAGGTCTACTGAAAGAATCTAATGCATATCCAAAAACACAGCATTTTTAAAACAAAAGTAACAATTTAAAATTAAAAAAAATTTTAAGCAAATTTTATTGCTAACATTTCATATATTATTTATTAATATTTCAATAACTACAAATGGGCAAACACTTTATACAAACAGATATCAATTTTTGTCACGTTTAATGGGTTTGTACTTTTTATTTGAGTATATAGCATATAATGAAATTGTATTTTCCAGAACTAAATTATGGAATTTACTACAGGTACAACTGTAATTACATTTTGATAATATTAGGCATTTGAGATTTACAGTGTTTTATTGAGATGTCTCAGCAGTTCACAGTATTATATTAATTAAATAATACACTACACCAAGAACTTCAGCATTTTGAGATTTTCATGTCATAATGACATTTCTTTCTAATTGATATCTTCATCAGTCCAAATATTATTCTTATTGAAAATGTTCATTATTTCAGCCATAATTGCAGCTGCAATATTTGTAAACAGAACTTATTTTCAGGAAACTGCAGAACAAATATTTGAGACACCCAGTTCCAGAATTACCTTTTATCTTTCTTTTCCTCTATTTTTTAAATGCTACTTTTTGTTCTAGTTTAATTGTGGGGGTATTTATGCAAATAATTGGAAAGTTGAACTTTTTACCCATTTTTAGAAGTATTTTCTTTCACTAACATCATATAGACTTAAAAATCTAGTATATTAATTATACTGTTTAGAATTAATTATATTCTAGAAGCAGTTTACCTGAAAGATAATTATACATTGCTAGCCATTAAAATTGCAACTTATTGTGCATGTTTATAATAGCCATGCAGAAATGGCATCTGTTTTCTCGTTTGGTTGCTTGATGGGGTGATTGGAATCCTTCATGTCTGTGTGTTCATTATACCTTGATACACTGATCATATATTAATTTTGCTGTGAACACACTTTGTCCAACATGAGCACCAATTTCTCAGAATGACATCCCTCACTCTCGGTGGGCCACAATTCTCCCTTGATCAAATTCAGACACTTGCTAGTATAGCTGTTATATTTTGGGCAACATCTTGTTGCTTCTGAGAAAATATAGGGTGAGTTTAATGTGTCTCTTATGGGCATTGCAACTTTAATAGCCAGCAGTGTATAAGCAATAAATGTAACAAATAATGGTAAAATTGAAAGAATATTTTAAATTTTTTGCAACCATTGCTCAAGGGGCACACCTGCTTCTTAATGAGTTATATAAGAATACTAGATGTATTCTTACATAACAGTCAGTGAGCCAGTAATATGTTGTGTACACTCAAGGCCACAGCCTTCACATATGCATTAACTATTTATTAATAGTTGTGCAAGCTAATCAATGACATTTCAATTGCTTTGCCAACATACCTTCAGTTCATTTTCTAGATGCTCTATCCTTGCAGTCAGTTTGGCACCTTCGTTTCTAATTTCTATGTCATAATTTTTTGAAATTTCTTCTTCCTTTGTTTGAACTGTACTCTCTGTGCTCTCAGTAGGTGCTCCTGTAGCATTGAAAAATCATTATGAATGACAGATTTTCCATTTAAAATAGACATATATTAAGCTATGCAATTTGCAAACAAAGATATTGTCATACCCTTAATGCAATCAAATCAAATCAAATCAAATCAACTTTGTTGTACCTAGTTGTAAGCATTTCTTACTGGTAGAGCATTAATGCAGATAGGCATTACCTTGCATTCATGATTTTTCCCCCTTTTAATTTTATATTATTTATATTTACTTTTATTTTCATTCATAATGAAAATAATAAAAAGAAAATCATTTAAAAACTATTTAAGAAATGATTCATCTCTGCTCATTGACTTTGCTAGAGAAACACTATTTTTAATTGAGTTGCCCTTTCCAGAAAATGTTGTTGTGGTGGTGGTGGTGGTGGTGAAAATGTCCAAGCAAAGTTTAAATTTTCTGCTGCTAAATGGTACACTTATGCGGGCAGATGTTGGTACAATAAAGTACAGCTAATCTGGTAAGCACTTTCAAACCTTGTCATTGAACCTTTGATCCATTTCATTAATCACACTTTTCACAAGTTTTCTTACATTTCTCATGGTGTATTTTTGGCTTCCATGAAGAACACATTTTTAACTTAGGATGCTTCTAAATTTTTGGTAGTGTTTCATCACAAAGGTGGTCAATATTTCTTAAATGTTTCAGAATTCCAGAAACAAATACAAGGGGTTTAAAATTTTGAGTGATTGTTTTTGCAGAATTTTACTTAAGTGTGAGATGGCATTTAATGTGTCATCCCAAAACATAAACCTACAATGAAATTGTAATTCATCATTTCTAATATGGCCCCCCTGTCAAACATGCTCAATCTGCACCGTCCTTGTGTACATGCCAAACGCCATCATAATTGACTTGTAGCACAGGTATATAGCACAAACTGTGCGATAGGAACTCAATAGCAGATGTCAACAGTTTCGGGTATTTTTAAAACAAGTTGTTCTAAAGCACTGAATTTTATACAACATATTTTCGTACTTAGGAGAAGCATTAAAAAGTTTATAAATTTTCTAAATAATATGAAATGTGCATTTTAATATAGGGTGTTTATTCCTACAGGTATGACAGCAATCAACAAAACGTGTACTCAACAGTGAGTCATAGTAGCAGCATCAGCAAAAGAGCATGTTACTACTTTGTTGTAAGCAAGTTTTTTTTTTCAATTGCTGTAAATATAGAGTCAGCAGTAGTACTTTTTTACTAACATTTGCAGATTCGTTTCACATTGAGGGAATTATAGAGTATTATTTAATCTTGATTGTCTGGAAACTCGCCAATAAAATTATAATTCTGAAGAAGTATATTTTCTAATGTATGTGGACCTTTCATTCTGAAATTTAACCCTCTGTTCAAGGCTAATGTCACTTTTAATACTATCTTACGAATTTGAGGTTCGTATTTCATTGTGTAGGGGATCTCTATATTAATAAAAAAAACACACACCTCAAATTATAGAAGATACAGCTTGCCAATTCAACTTTTTTATATTTCATTGTTGCATTATCTGTGCATGAACTAGAGTGTTTAGTCCTTGTAATGTGTGGGGGGTTTTTTTTTGTTCTGTTTTTCTATTCTAGTTTTTCCTGTGCTTTCGGTAGCTTTTCTAAATTTAATGAAAGATACAGAAATGCACACTTCGCTTTTGGTGGGAGGATATCGAGCTTCAATGTCATTTTAAAAAATGCATTTAACGTTATTTGCAAAAAAGCCCCACCCCGATCGCGGTCCGAATACAACCAATTGTACTTACACTCAAATTTTTTCTGGTATTTAAATCTAGTGTTCAACAACAACAGCAACTATTATTATTATTATTATTATTATTATTATTATTATTATTATTATTATTATTATTACTGTCATTATTATTATTATTATTATTATTATTATTATTATTATTATTATTATTCAGGATTATGACTTAAGAGTGGGTCAGAAATAGTACATTTTTCATTCCAAGATCAAGGAAAAGTTATCGAAAAATCATAAACAATTCACCATTACTAACATTTCCTTAGTAGACGATTGTTGTGCAATGCGCTGTCTTTTGTTAGAAAAGAAAGAAAATCATGTTTAGACCGTGTGTTTCGGTAAGACCGCACAAGAACATTGCGTTTGCACAGTAAGTGGTGACTAACTAACTGTAAAAATAGCTGCAACTGCAAGAAGTTGAAATCGGTACAAGAATGGAAGCTTATTACATTACACCAACTCTGCCGCTCTACACATGCCCATTTAAGTTTCAAATTAAATTGTATTACACATTACGATTTAGCAGTTATCAATATGGACGAATATAAATTAATTCGTTATTTTTACTTTTAATTATAAACATTATAAATGAATTGAAAAAAAATGTGTATTCGGGGGATTTCGCCCTCCATCTAGCAATCCCCTAAATTCATCACTGGCAAGAAATGCTTGAGCGAATGAAGCACATCTTGTCAAACGAGACTGTTTTAACAGAGACCGAAAAAACGCTTATAAGGTTTCAAATTTACAAACTCCAACCTCTTCAGTTTTTAAAATATATTGTAATTAAAAGTCATTTCATTCTGTTGCAAGCGATTTACTTTAAGAACATATAAGAGAGAAAGAAAAAATAGATCATGATTATATGAAGAATAGCCTATTGGAAAGAAGGGGAAACGATGTGGAAGCAGGCTTTTACAATGTCTTCTCTCCAAGTTGCGTATTGGTACGATAAAATGCAATTATGACCGAAACTCTTAGCAACCAAAAATCTCATGAAAATTAATTAGGAACTTTTGGAAAGTATTTTCAAATGAATGGAAAATTAAAAATTATTGAGATAAAAAACACAATCGACAGTAAAATTTAACACACACCACAAAAAAGAAAGGAAGAAGAAGAAGAACAAGAAGAAGAAGAAGGGGGGAGAGAGAGAGAGAGAGAGAGGGGGGGGGGGGCGCTGACCCAACAGCTTGGTTAGATTTATAATTATAATTCAGATCTTGGCGTCAATAAATAACATGCTTTAAGGAGTAAATGAAAGTATCGGCGAGTAGAATTGGCCATTTGTTAGATATTGTCATTTTACGGCACATTTCTATGATTGCTCCAAGGACATTCAGAATTCGTGATGTTGACATTAAAAATGTAAAAAATCATTAACTGATCAAGGGTATTCAGAGCAAATTTATTGAGTTAATTGTTGCACATATTAAATCACTTGGCTGTGAAACCATTCTTCAGACTAAACATTACTCAGTATTATTAAACTGCACCAGAGATGTGAGCACACATTGAAATACCGTAAATTCTTCATGTCGATGAAAAGTTAGTAGATAAAACTCAGCTGAAGCATTGACAAATGAATAATATCGGAACTCGCCCGTCTAGGTTTGGATTTGAGAAACTTTTGGAAATCGGAGTATGATAACGGAGCTAACATGAAAGAGGGAAAAAAGTGGTAGGCGCGAATGCTGCAGGAAGATCCACTACCTTTCTTAACGCCTTGTGTTTGCCATGTTTGAATTTGGAATTAAGTAATGCTGTGGGCTGTTGTGCTAACGTAAAGTTACTCTTGTATAATACATAGACGTTACACATTTTTTCACGGTACCAAATAGATGGAAGATTTTGAAAAACTATTTGAAATATATTTTATAAACTAGGCGGTTGTACAGTTTAAGATACTTTAGAATTATTTTCGCAGGAAAATATGCCTTGCACTTTGCAGCAAATATTCATTATTTCGCGATGAAAATTTGGTAAAGGCGCATTTTGTTGACAAATTATATAATTTGAGAAGAGTGATATGCTGTTAAATGTTGCAGAGAAACACATTAAAGAGCTTTTAAGGGGATTGACATAATTTGTAAAACCTGGTTTCTAGGATGCTGTGCTAATTGCAAAAGAAATATCAAACTAACTGAGCTGAATTATACAACAAAACAGGCTACGTAAGAAAAACATAGTTTGAATATGAGATCCAGGATGAAAGATGTGTCGATCCTAAACAAAATTTTAATTGAGATATTTTTATATTGTAATAGTTCTGAATCAAATTTTCAAGGTTTGATACACTTCAGAAGTCATTTGGAACCATTTATGGCAGACCTTCTTTGAAATATTCAAGTAATGACAAATTTATCCATTGATGATTACTTTAAAACTCTTCAACAAGTGTTCACTCCCGGGAATGGTCCAGTAGATATTAAAGAGCTAGGGATGTTTTGCAGAACAGTGACCGTGGCACCATAATTTGAAGTGCTCAAATGCTTCAGCTCATTTCAAAAAACAATTTATCACAAATGTTCCCTAACACTCAAGTGGTATTGGGAAGTGCACTGACAGTTCCCTTTTTAATAGATGTCCGAAGAGATCGTTTTCCATATTAAAGTTAATAAAAACGCTTCTAAGCCACAATGAATTAAGAAAATTGTTATCTTAGCAATTCTCTTCATTAAAAAGAACTTTACTGAAATACAGGCCAGCGTGGTCCAACAGGCGGCCCTTTTTTTCTGGCCCTCAAAGGGGACAGTTTGTTATGTTCCTTACAAACTTAAAAAATAAGTTAGTAATCAAATATATGCCTACAATGTTGAAAAATAGAAAGGCTGAACTCAGGTCAAATCTCTTCCTTCATCTCTTCTAACTGCATTGTTTTCGATCCCAAGAAAACTGAGGAGCTTTGCAGTCTGTACAAGGTCGCTTCAGTTCCTAGTTGAACCGCAGAAGAGGAATGTTTGTTGTTTGTCAAAGTCCACTATAACAGCAAAGAGCTAAAGAGACGATGAATGAATGTTTGATGAAACAAATACGTAAATGAGCCCGGAGTCAACAATGCCTAAGGTAATTTCGCATACACCTTTTCGGGCAAGGAAAAATCCGGAAAATCCAGATTTGTAGGCAGATACGCTGACCACAAGACCACGGAGGTTGTCAAAGGAAAAGCTTGACAGTTCATAACGGAACTAGGGCTTTCTATATTCTTTCCTTGTGGTGTCTTCGGTTCTTTAGCACGTGCCTGCTAAGAATAGGGAACATATGAACATATACTTGTTATAGTTGGCTTGTTCTGCACCAACGTAAGTTCAAGTACTTGGAATAAAAAAAGCGAAGTGAATTCGGAAAATAAAATTCAAAGAACAGTGGGAAGAAGCGTTTTGGCTATGGATCCTCTGGGGAAACCACAGTGTCTGATATGTTTGCAAGTAATGTCGGTAAAGACGGAGCATAACATTCGCCGCATTACGAAAGGAAGTGAAATTCGGAAGTGTTATTCGTGAGGCACAATTAAATTTGGTCAGCGATTTCAAATATGAAGTGCAGAGACAAAATAACACTTTTTGAAGGCAAAAAGTCCATTTATAGACAGCATACGAGATGTGTGCGATAATGGCTAAACACCATTTAGATCCGGTAACTGATTAAGCAATGTGCAATTAAAATTGCAAATTCTATTGACAATGACAAGACTACTAAACATTTTGAAACAATATCCCTATCCAAGACTGTTTCAAGAAGAATTTTGGAAATAGGCAGCCCACTTGACTCAAAAAAATAAAAGTAGCAAAATGGGAATACTATTTTTCTATCGCTCAAGAGAGAGCACAGATATTATCGACATGTGCAAGAAAGTTTATCACCAATTATTTGTCAAAAAGAAACTACTTGAACTAATTCCACTCCCAAATAGTGCGAAAGATTCTGAAATTCGAACACCTCGACTACGGTGTTACAGGTGGTGGGTTTTCCGGATGCTCATAGTATGTGGATAACTTTGAAGGACAAAATACCTACAGTATTAAAAAATAAGTTATCTTAGACAAAAGACATCGCACAAATAGCAACCAGAATCAAATGGCAATGAAGCGGTCACGTCGCAAGAATGCAGGACAATAGATGGACTACAAGATCTCCATGTGGAACCCTCGGATAGGAAAAAAGGCATAAGGCAGTCCCAGAAGAAGATGCATAGACCTTTTCAAGGAACATGCAGGCCCAGATTGGTCAAGAGTAGCAAGAGGAAAAGAAAAATGGAAATATCTCGAGAAGCAACTAGTGCAGTAAGAAATGGAGTAACCAAAGAACAAATCAGTCAGAGTGTCTTAAACAGCATAAGAACAAATCAGTCAGAGTGTCTTAAACAGCATACGAACAACTAGCGTGGAATAGCTCACCACGTTAGGAAAAAGCGAGCATTCCCTACGTATTAGGGGGAATTTGCCCTTATGGGACACAATAGGCTATCTTTATCTTTATTATACATAGTGAAATGATATGAAGTGTACGCATGGTAAAACCACAGGCTTATTAGGGTTGTTCAGAAAAATTGGTTTGGATGTGTCTGAATTACATTGCATTATTCATCAAGAGATTCTCTGAAGCAAATTTTCCCGTGTTGTGGATTTATGGCATGTAAAAGAGTCTCAAATCTGAAAGAAAAAGCCTCCGAGAAAATTTTATCGCCCGTTTCGCCCCTTAATTGAATGAGACGCCAATAACTAAATATGAGACATTAAAGAGCGTTCTTAAATAATAATAATAATAATAATAATAATAATAATAATAATAATAATAATAATATTATTATTATTATTATTATTATTATTATTATTATTATTATTATTATTATTATTATTATTATACATTAACTCATGGTATAATTAGTAAAATGGTTCACGAACTGAGATATTTTTATACTGGACACTGAGCTAATGTTTAACCTTCGGCTTTTGACTGTTGGATTTCCATGAGGCTTCACTTTTACAGGTTTTTAATATGCAACCTCTGAAACGCAAATTGGGTGGATTTTTAAACTACGTAAATGTACTTCTCTTATGCTTTCATTTCATAGCTAATCTTTTTCTCTCGTATTTAGAAAATGTGCTCAATTTTATTTCTTCCGCTTTACATTTGTGGAGCTTTAATGAGAGCGGTAGCGACTGCGATGTCAAAACAGTATATGAACAAAGAGGAAAAAAAAAAAAAAAAAAAAAAATGATGAAAATGGAACTTCTGCTAAACATGATTATATTGGGGGGGGGGGCTGCATAGCTGCATTCAGGAACTATTGTTCTGTTAAATATTTGTTAATTCTAACGAAATTCAACGTCAGGTTACATGATATTCTCTTAAAAATATGGCTTTGATTATTAACAACTAATTATACTCACCTACAAAATAATCCACTATCCTTCTGTACATATTGTGTGCCTCTATATGCACCCGATAAATAGCCTACAATGGCTGTTACTTCCCGTGGTGTGGCATGAACCAGCTCGTGGCATCTGTACTTAAGGTCCTACAACCGCTTACTTCGCTTCTATTTTTAATCTGTGTCTAAAATTATGCCAGAACAGTGTCGCACTTACAATTTCCTTTTCCCTTACAATGCGCGAAGCAAACCAGTTTAGATGTGTTTTAATGTTGCATTCGGTCATAGTATCCGTGTGGAGTGCACGTGCATAGTAGAACTTGGCTAGTGCCCTCCACCCCCTCAGCATTTCGTACTATATTAGTAACCTAAAAGACCTGTAAAATGCTAAGGAACTTACTGTTTTTCCATAAACGTTCTGGACTTTGTACAAATTAAAAAGAAGAAAAGGACAAAAGAAAAGATTGCATTAAAACCTAAAGAGATATCACTTGCATGATAAGCAATGCATTTAATACGAATTTAATGTACTTGATAGCTAGGCATGTAGAAAAATATTCTTGGAGTACTGCTACAATTAAATTTTTATTAGATATACATTAGAACAAAAAATTATAAATATGTGTAATAAGATGCATTCTGTTTTAATTCATGCCTTCCATAAAAGTTTAAAACAGCATTGAGGGGTTTTATAGGATTGATTTATGCGAAGTAGCAAGTGTCCACCCCCATTTTGTTGATGTATTTATTTTCTATTTCAGTTTTTATTTTTTGTTATTTTTCATACCACGATTATTTCCAATGTATCTGACACATCAAACTATTTCCAATTGTGCTTTTGTGTGCTTAATGTTTGGGGGAGGGGTATTAATGTACTATTGCTTTCTCAAGCTTCATAAAATGTCGATAATTTATCATGTAGAGAGAGCTCTGCATAGTAACTACATGGTTAAAAACCATCCTTAGTCAACAGATAACATGTTTAAAACGATCATGTTTTGAAAGCTATAGAACAACAGCCAGTGTTGAAAGGTAATTAAACATCTTTCGATTGCTATAGCGCGTCTCAACCTTAGAAGAGAGTACAGGTTAAATGGGGCGCAATGTTGCCACGTGTACTCTATGTACGCTCGCAACTAAAGCGTGCAGCTGCAATCGGTCTACTAATTTAATGTCATTTTTTGAATAATAATCACGACATAGTGAAATATCTGTACTGCTATTCAAGGCTAGTGTAACAATTTTCATATGCATTTCATCCTTCTTTTTTGTATTTTAAAGTACCTTGAAATAGGATTTACAAGTACAAAAGAAGATACTATCATCCAAATATGATATAACATGCTAAACGTTTTAATAAATTATGTTGGTTACCTTTAAGCCTCGTCACAGTCCTCTAATAACAGTGAGATTCTTGCCGTTTCGTCTTTAATTAGAGCGGGTTCTGCCGAATCAAAATCAGGTAGTGGTGAAAAGGAGCAGTTCTTATTTATGATGATGATGATGATGATGAAACAATGGAGGGGGGATTCTCTGTGGTTTTGGATTTCGTCGACCGTCCACATTTCGCTTTAAACCTTTTTTATTTTGTCCACATAATTCGCTCAATTTTGCACTATAATATGCTCGTATGCTTCTGAGATTAATCACCTCATTTCTGGTTGTCTGAAGAACACATTGCTCATTTTATTTTATTTTGTTTTAATGTGTAAAGATATCAATTCGATGGGATTTAGTTTATAATGATAAGCGAAGAACTTGTCGCCCTACTGTCTTTGCTACTTCATCGCAATGCATTAGACGTATCTCTATGTTCAGATAAAAAAAAAAAAAAAAAAAAGTTCCCATTTAAGCATATCATACAAAACGGATTTCCTTTCTGAGTAAGCCAATATATGATCTCATTTTTCCTACAAGAAATGACAGGTAAAGGTTGATTTTTCCACTATGAATTGTTTACTATTGATTACTTTAACAGCCCCTTCAGGGCTATTGGGAAGCAATTGTTCAGCGAACTACCTCTCATATATTTCACCTGTCATTTTGTCATGTGCTTCGATCGTGTTTCTTTCGCACAGAAATGTTAATGCAGCATGTTTAATGAACCCTTGCTTATTTTCGGCATGGACCAAAGCAAATCTTGATCCGCGAATCCGGGGGTAGCCTGAGTCCTGTGCTTAGACCCTCAATTGGTGCTTGACGAGTACTTTTAACTTTGGTATTCCTCCGCGCTTTAGTCTCTATATGATCTACATTTACCCATGACTCGTCTACATTAACAAGTGGGCCCTAAACGTTTTGATGTGTTTAGATATTTATATTGCCACCTGATAATGTCGCCTCTTTCAATTATTATGCCTTTAATCATATCAAGTACAAATTGGTTCAAAGTAGCCCCTGAAAAGTTTGGTAGGGTATCATCACTGAATTATATTCAACGTAGGTGAACTGTTCTCAAACAGCAAGGAATGAACAATACGCCGTACTCCTTTTGCACTATTCCATCATTTTGCGTTAACCCAGGATTTTTTTCTTTCCCGCCCATTTTGCTTTCTCTTTTGATGGCGTTCTCAAAGGGCTATCTTTCGTTCGTTTTACTACCGTTTCTGAACACCCGGTAGCCTTAATGGTTTCTTTCACTGTTGCTCATTTTGCTTGAAAAAGTAAATACATTCATTATTAATTTACGTTCCTTACTTCTTAATTTACCAATATCTTCGCCTCTTCCCAGCTTCTCCCTCCATAGCTAATTATTTATGCAAAATATTAAATAAACAACCTACAACTGACAGTGTTAAATATCTAGCTACACACTGCCTTATGGAGGTTGGAGCCTGCTAATTGAATGGATGGGCGACCTTTGTTAAACGATAAACACTATAAGTACAGGATTCCAGTCTCTTTAAAATTCTCTTTAACCCTGCTCATTTTTTTCTGGCTTGGTCCTCTTTGTTAATTCAGTAACAAAACGTTTATCTTTGTCTAATTTTTCTGCTGCACAGGTATAGAATTTACCGAAAGCATTTCATTTAAAAATTATAACACTCATCCTATTAAATATAGAGAATTCAAAAGAGACAGCATTCAAGTTGATTCTAGTTCGGAAAAAAATTGGATGTTTTAGTCGTTAGATTATTAGGTGCTGCCTGATAAGCATACAACAAACAAATATAGGACTTTTACGAAAAAAACAAAATTTCTTTAGAAATTTGGGACCAAAGGAATCTAAGACTCTCATAATAATATAGTATGATACAGAAAATATATTCCGCATAGGATGGTATGCTCAGGAACAAAATGTATTACTCAATATTACACCATATTTATTTGACAACATCGCTAGAGTAGAAAAGGACGGAGCTAGTGACAACATGTATGCACTAGAGGAAGACATAAATAGCCCATTTAATTCCATGCTGCCTTTCAAGTTTGAGGCGATCTTCACATAGAAAACATTGTTTTTTCCTCGCGAGCGCGTAAAGTTGCAATTCGTGCAATTGTTGCTAGTGCCTAAAGAAATCAATTAGTTATATTATGCACTGTTAATACTGTTACGCATCGATAAAAAAATTAGTAAACCTCAGTCTGTTAGAAATTAATGACTTATCTCGATCTTTCATTCGAAGGCAGGTCCTTAAGTTTCCGGCTTTGCTGGTAAGAATAATCGTTTTTATAAAACCTTTATCTGGGGTCATATCTTATCTGTTAAGTATATAATTGCAGCTGTAACTTCCACTCCGCTGTGTTCAGTTCAAATATAATTGCATAAAGAAGGCTATGTGTAAAAGACTGTAACATGTTCAAAATAGAGTATCAAGCTGTTATTAATTCTTCACAAAAGCACTTACTACAAATGAAATTAAACAGCGATTGGACGATGTATATGGGGAAGCATCTCCCTCATAATCTACTGTAAAAGAATGGGCCAAACTTTTTCCAATGGGTCGAGAAAGCATTGAAGACGAAGAGGGTGCAGATCGGCCCTTGGAGGTGCGCACTTCTGAATACATCCCTCTTGTGGAAGAAGAAATTATGGAAGACAGGCAGCTCAAAGTTACAGAAATAGTAGCAAGGTTGGGCCTTTCTAAAACAACAGCCCTTCTAATTATTCAAGAACATTTAAACATGAATAAGGTTAGTGCAAGATGGGTGGCTAGACTTCTTTCCTCATTCCAAAAGCAGCAAGGCATCTGTTGTTACGCATTTTTGGAGCTCTGCCGTGGCAACGAGACAGAAGCTCTGCAACCTTATTACAGGAGATGAAACTATGGTCCTTAACTATGATCCCTCGTCCAAAAGAGAATCAATGGATCAGTGGTGTAAACCTGTCAAAGTACCGCCTCCAAAGGCCAAGGTCACTCAGTCAACCAATTAAGATCATGCTCACATTCTTTTGGGACTGTGAAGGAATATTCTTCATTTACTTCAAGGAGAGGAACACCACAGTAAATGGGGAGTACTATGCTCGCCTATTGCATAGACTATGTGCTTACATCAAAGAGAAAAGATGAGGCTGAGTGGTTATGTGCGCCTTCTTCAAAACAACTTGTCTGTGCAGACAACTCTTGTTGCAAAGGAAGCTGTGAAGAAATGTGGCTTCAAGGAGATGTACCGCCTCCACAGGCCAAGGTCACTCAGTCAACCAATAAGATCATGCTCACATTCTTTTGGGACTGTGAAGGAATATTCTTCATTTACTTCAAGGAGAGGAACACCACAGTAAATGGGGAGTATTATGCTCGCCTATTGCACAGAATACGTGCTTCCATCAAAGAGAAAAGATGAGGAAAGCTGAGTGGTTATGTGCGCCTTCTTCAAGACAACTTGTCTGTGCAGACAACTCTTGTTGCAAAGGAAGCTGTGAAGAAATATGGCTTCAAGGAAATGGACCATTACCCTACAGCCTACATCTAGCTCCCAGTGACTATTTCCTCTTCTCAAAACCCAAGAAGGACCTTCGAGGAAGGAAATTTAAGTGTGACGAAGAAGTGATGGTTGCTGTTTATGCCCATTTTTCAGACAAGACTTCTGACTATTTGGGAGGGGGGATTGAAATGTTAATTCAAAGATGTAAGAAGTGTATTGCAATAAAGGGTAACTATATTGAAAAATCAAATATAGTTTTTGTCTTTATCATACCTAGAAAATGGTTAGGCCGGAAACTTATGAGCCTACCCTTGTTCATAAGCATATAAAATGGATGTAATTTACTTCTAAATTAATAAATTACTGGGGAAGCACGTGACTCTTTGTTGAACCTGGGGGTTCCCTGTCTAAACCACCTGCCTTCAAGACAATACCAGGACCGCACATTACAAACACCACCACGATGACTAGTAAAGGCATTAAGTTTGAGATCTCGCCATAATTTCTTTATTCTCCAGTTTGTTTGTTGAAGTGGTTACGGGTTTGGTTGCTCTGAGGTATCCGAGCTCTATCAGCCTCATCTGTCAGCACGCGAAGAAAACTCGTTTTCCTTTCCTTTTCACTTCCTTAGACGTACCCTTCCCATTTTGCAACCCTCCTTATATATTTTTGGACGTTTAAAAGATCCTAACCGTTGCTCCTCTTTTTAGGTTATATATCTCTTTCACTAGGTTTTTTAACTTTTATTTACCCTTGCCTCACTAATAGGGGTCTTTTCTTTCTGCATGATTTCTTCCACATTTTTGGTGTGCCCTACAATTTGTATGTCCCATGGGGAACCAATGGTAAAGCTTGGTTGAACCCCACTCACTAACTACTACTCTACTCGCCAAGCTGAGGATGCTGCTCTGACGTGTTACCACTGAAACGAGATTGCAATGTAATCTATACCAAATTTTCCAAAGCCATTTGGAGGATAAATCTGCCATCATGCATAGTACCCCATGTGGCATAAAGTGCAGATTTGTTTTTTTATTTACAGATGCTCTTTAACATCACAGGTCATCAGCGTGTAAAGTGCAGAGCCTCAAGTGTTTATTCCTGTGGTAGGGGAATAAAGTTTCAGTCGTCATGGTGAAAGACTTGGCATTAGGTTTGGGTCCTTCCTAAAATTATATAGTATCCTTGTAGGGTAAGTAACACATAGTTTTTTTTCAACTTCCTGATAATTTCTTCTGTTTCACTACCTAATTTCCGCTTTTGAACATCGCTTAAATACTTTAGATTTATTTAAGCTCATTTTTTCCTTAATCTTTGAGCACACTTATTCATCCGCACCTATCACACCACTGAAAAGGAAATTGATTTTCTGTGGCTCAAATTTGTGTTATTCTTGCACATATAATTATAATGTATATATTATATTTAATTTAGCCCCATTTTCTAAAATGTATGTTAACACAAGATAAAAATAACATTATTATACAATTTCCAGATATAAACATTATTGTTGTTACCACCTGTGATGCCTCAGTAGTTAAAACGGGGTTTAAACACCATTCATAAAATAAATAAATGTTGCATAGCAAGTGACAGTAATGTGAAACGAGGGCGGAAAGGGCTGAACATGTGCTGCAAAAGCAGGGAAAGTTTAACATTACATAGTTCCCCCCCAAAAAAAATACAATTCAAGAAGTGATTATTGATGGAAACAAAAAGTTTTAAGAATGCTATGATTGTATACCTTTGAAATGCATGAATTAAATATGTTATTCAAATTTGAAATGTTTTCATGTAGGTTTTTATTATATAATGATTTTTTGCTCCTCCCTCCACCCGCATTGCAAGCACATTAGTTATGATGGTAAAATTACAAATCTTTTGAATAGTGGTTTAGAATGAGTTGATTATTTATTTTACCCTGCCATTATTATTATTATTATTATTATTATTATTATTTTATAAGAAATATTATTTTTTATAATTACTGAATTTCCTCAGAATATTATTCCATAAAACATTAAATGGAAGCATAATATTTTTATTCATAAAATGAATTAATGATTTGATTGTAAAATATGCATTAAAAAGTAGTTTACAAACATGTTTCTTATATTTCTTACTACTGTAGAGTACTATTGTTTCATCTATTCAGAGGCATATTATTTCCAGTATCATGATCATTTGCTGCAATATAATGACTGCTGCTATTTCCATCAACATCTTTTGTAACATTATGTAAGATACAAAAAGTTTTTATAATAAGGCAAGCATATTCTATATCAGTTTCTATAGGTTTACCTAGTATATGCCACTTGGTAACAAAATTCCAAAAGCACATTCTATATTATTACAAATTTACTTAAACGTAAATTGGAACTTGCACAGTGAAGCCAATCATATTAATTGATGTCATAGTATGATTCAGTTGAACTTCACACTCTTAAAGCTTCACTTACTTTTCATAAATGTATGGAACCGGTTTCGAGAACATTTAGTTTCCATCTTCAGCCAGGCTAAAGTTCAACTGTTGGATCATTCGTTGAGCTGTGGGAATGTATATTCTGCTCTGGTGGCAGTGTGATAAACTTGTAGTTCATGTTTTCATCCCTGACAATGTCGAAGTTATTATGCTGTCTTTGTATTTGTAGATGTAGATTTTCTCCCATGTTGCTAATTCCACAGGTCCTTGTGCTGATTTTAATAATTTTGCTTTATTTATTATGTCGTGATTTTGTGTCCAAAAATAATATGCTACTGCTGATTTCTCTATTTGCTTGTACTTTATGTTCCTGAAATGTTCCTTTAACCGTGTGCCTATGTTTCTCTTTGTTTTTCCAAAGTAGATTTTTTCACATTCTGCACAGTTTATTTTGTAAATACCTGATTTTTCTTCTTGTGGAATCCTGTCATTAACATTATCTATCAGTAAATGTTTAACATTAAATCTATTAATCGGTGCCAACCTGATGTTAAAATCTTTAAGAATATTCTGAAATTTTTTTGTGGCCCATGGATGATATGTGAATTTTTTTTTATTTATTTTTTTTTTATTTATGAGGAAACTGCTAAAATTTAAAATACCTTCAACAAAACATGTTCAAGTTAGTGGAACAATACTAGTGAAATTTGAGTGATTTCCTCATAAATAATGTTATATTATACTATATCTCACTGTGAAAATCCCCACTATTTAAATCTACATTCTATGCTTTCTCACACAAGATGTCTAGTCTCTGATTAAAGTATTTTCTTTCTACATTTAAAGTCCTTTCCGTAAAATGGCACATCCAATAAGTCTTTAAATGATATGATTCTTGTCTATGAAAACATATGGCAAACAGAACACTGTTTCCTCAACAATGATCGATGCTGGTATTTTAAACCTCCAATTTCAATTAACTTCCTCAAAAAAGAAAAGAAAAAATGTACACCATCACTTTGTTTTCTCCAAAATTGGGGGGGGGAAGAGGGAAACAACAAAATGTGTACACACACACACACACACACACAAAATGGACTACTCGGGAATATCGTACCGAAGAGAGGGGGAGCATGGCTGCTTTTTTTATATATAGTGTTTAATGCCCATTTTTAGAACTGAGGCACCACATGCAATGCTATGCAGCAGGAAAGCAGCAGTAAGGGAAGGAAATGATACAAATATATACTTGAAGTGCTAATTGTGCAAAATATATATTTTGTAGCAACCAGTCTGAGAATTAGTGATAATGACTATGTAGACGTTTGAAATAAGCCGATGAGGAATAAACATTTTGATGCTGAAGATTTTAATGATTATACTGTTGACAGTTTAGACCGTTAAGATATGCTTGGTATAAAAAAATTACTCTTCTACATCCCTCCTTGTTTTTTTAAATTATCTATGGTAAATATTCTGCAAGTGGCCCCCTTTCATATACAATATTTCAAACTGAAGCAGCATAAATTGGAGCTCATTATGGGACTTGAAAGTTGGGTCTTTAGCTTACTCTGCCAATGCTCTACCCGTCCAAGTTTCACACACAGCTTTGTGTGAAAATCATGCCCAAAAATGATCTTCTGCTTTTATTTCATTTTAAAAGTTAAAATGTTGATTAGTTGGTTTCTAGTGGATTTTGAGGATGCTGATATTTACTATTTTTTCCCTAGCTTCCGAATAAAGAGCTTCCAAATAATTTTTCATTTGTTTGTTGCTATCAAGTTGGCTGCATTTCAATAGATGTTCTTTGTTTAGGATAGTATTCATACTTACACAATATGTAATGGTTTCTTTGACTAATTTTATCGTGAAGAGAAGTTCTAACAGGCAATCATCCCAATAATTAAGCGGAATTGGGCAACTCCAATATTTCTTGGTCTCAATAAAAGATGGGTCAATGTATTTAGATCTTCATATGGTTTCCAGTTTTTGTTGGACATTTTGCTGTTCTTATTCAGTTATTAAACTTTCTAAGAGTTTTAATTTAGAGGAAAGAGTTCTATGTTTAAAAGAATGCTTTAATTTTATAGTGGATTTTTTTTTTCCCCTTTCTTTCTTTCTTCTTCTTCTTCTTTTTTTTTGGTAAAGTATCAGCAATCTCATTTCTCTTTAATCACATAGTTCTGAATCTATTGTAGAATTGTAGAACTAATTTTTGCATTTCTGATCTGGATTTTATGATATAGTTTTCTAATTTCATTTATGGTGTATGTTGATTAATTAACTGCAATTCATTATACACTGTAATGCTACTTTAGTCACACTTATGATAAGAATTCATATATTTATATATATATATATATATTTCATATATATATGTTAGGTCTATAGTATATTTTCTAAAGCTGCTCTAATGGCCATTATTTCACCATCAAAATTGTAGCATACTGTCCCAAAGGTGTATATTGACAGAACTCTTCACAGTATGTTCCAAAGCCTGATTCTCGATTTTTACAAGTTCATATATATATATACATTCCATGTTTAGTGTACTAAGTACTGTTAAACTTACTATCTTAGATAGATTGTTCTTCTTGGAGACCACTGTATCCAGATTTAGTTTCATGCTAATATCTATATTGTAAAATCAATTGGTATAATGGCAGGTTTAGTGCTATTTTAAAATGTTATCTAAATTTTTTTTTTAAATTTAAAATGTTGTTTATTACATTTTCAATCTCTATGTTAATGAAATAACTGATAAAATTCTTTTAAACATTTATCACCACATAAGTTTGATGTGTAATTTTTACTAACTCATAGCTTTCATCTATTTCTTTGGGGGGGGGGGGGACATTACTCATTGTATTGGAGTACAGAGACCATTCTGTAACACAATAGAAAAAGTTGTATTAAAAATATGTGAACACTAAGCTTAAATGACAAGATTTTTATAATGGCAAAAGATTGAGAACAAAAATCAAAGTAATATATAAATGAGTGTACTTTAGAATGATCTTTGCTGCCCTCTCCTCTACTTTCTCTGACAACATCTCTTTGAAGGCACTTGCTGTTGCCAATGCTGTCTTTCATATAAAAAAAAAATATATATATATATATTTTATCAAACATGAAAGAAAAGTTGTTTCATTATAAATTTTTAACTTAAAAAAACAGTAAAAATAGTGCTACTATTAAAGCAATTAAATTTTTTCTATGCAGTAATCTAAGTTTAATTCTTCTGTTAAATAACAAGATAACACTGGCAAAAATTAAACTATCTTTATTATCCACAAATTAGGGGTAACATTTTTTAAAGAAAGACTGGGGAAAGAACTACAAAGTATGACAAAATAAAAGAATTGAAAAATTGGTATAAAATGAATACCATTAAGACTTTTAAACATAAGAAATCAAAATGCATTCATAATGTAACTTATTCTAAGAATATGTAGTTTACAGGTCACTATATTTATAATTTGCCAACTTGCTGACCTAACTGAGATGGATCTTCAAATGTTGGAGATGCAGGTTTAAACTGTTCAGCTGAAAGTCTTGTAAACAAAATTCCAACACCCTCAATGAGAGCCAGAAGTATTCCTCCTATGATAGCACTCCCAGCCATTGCTGGAACACCATTTCTTGCAGCCAAGATGCCTCCAGTAGCAGCCCCACTAATAATGGAATTCCATGGATCCTCTTTTCGTCGAAAATGTACCAACGTGCAATCAATTGTTGAAAACATTCCTCCCCATACTGCAAAATTTCCAGCAATAATAGGTGAACGTTGTTTTACTGCTGCTAGACTTCCAAGTAGCCTCCTGTTAAAACCACTAGGTGCATTACGGAAACCTTTAATGCTCTGAAATATGGCCCCACCAATACAACCCATTGTAAAGGCTCCTCCACAGTCATCAACAATACGCCAAGGGCATGGCTCTCGTGCATACTCCTCCATTGTTTTAATTGAAATTCTGGAACCTAAAACATGAATAAGCAACTAATTAGTATATGCTATACAATGCATTAATCTACATCATTATTTAATGGTCCTATATAGGGGGAGCAAAGTTCTAGCTAACTGGTTACTTGATTACAGCTAGTTACTGTATGAACACTGCATCAGTGAAATGCAATTATGCTAAACTTTGCTCACCTGGTATAGTATCCTCATTAATAGAGTGCTGGTAATTTTTTGGTAATTTATTTGAGGTTAAAAGCTCAAATAAATTACCTACAAAAAATTATAAGCAAGAGAGGGATTTGGTAAGATAATTGAAATGTGAGATCGATGCCACTTTTTTGTACTCCTAGTGTAATCATTGAAGTGATTTGGCTTACTGTTTGATATTTCTGAAAACATACACTAATTTTATTAACTTTTATTCCATGCAGAACTGGGTAGAGATCTAAATTAAATAAAATAAAACTGAACACTATTATAACAATTACTATTTACTACTATTTTTGTATCATTATGTCAAATTTCGTGTTGTGATGACAACTTCTTTTGGGAGGATGTGAGATAATCAAATCGAAGCAGAGGTGATAGAATGCATTGTTATTGGTTTTTGTTCCAAGAAGGACTATGAAGATATCTGTAATTGAATAATTAAAATCAAATGAACATTTGAGGTTAGAGCACAGATTATAGGAATAAAAAAATGAACATAGGAAAAAAAAAAAAAAAAAAAAAAAAAAAAAAACTATCAGTTGTTCCATTCTGATTTATGAATAAGGTTTCAATGAGAATGTGCATTAGCTGAAAAATGCTTGCATGCAAATATCATTGACTCTTTAATTTAATTTATTTTTTAGGGGGGGGGAAATGCTGAATTATGAAAATAAATGAATTTCAGATATAGAACATGCCTCAAAGCTATAACTTGTATATTAATAACTGAGTGACATTTTCATTTTGTATTTTTAAAGCTCTAGCAACAATACTCATGGAAAAATAGTTATGCCTCTCTATCTTTTTGAAAACTGCAATACAACATTATTGTCATTAATTACTTTTTAAAATTGATATGCATAAGCTCAATAAATAACCGTGAAAAAGTAAGCGAGAGTGAATCAGATTAGAAGCAGCCATGAAAAGACAGCAGGGAACTCACCTTACCAATTAAGTGAGGTGCATCTTATTTAAGCAATATAATAATGGAAATTCTGCTGGACATTAATAAAGAACTGATTGTGATGAATCCAAGGACACTAATTGAATTCTCACTGTCATTAGTCATTATATTGCAATAACTGCCATCTAGCAGTCATACTTGCAGTTATTGGACAGTAGCCATTAAAAAAAAAAAAAAAAAAACCTTTAGAGTTTTTCTATCAATCTGCATAGTTATTAAATGCTATACATATTATATAATGTCACTAAAATATAATGAAACCCTGATGCTTATCTTGAATAGTCCTGTATAATGCCTTGCCTAAGAAAATGAGATTGTACATGTAAGAAAATTAAAAACAAATTGGAGAACTTCCTATTGAAACATTGTTCTTAAACCATGAGTGGGTTCTCTCCAATCAATAAACATTCATAAAGATATACTTAAGAAATATTATGCCACTATGAATAGATTTGAAATAGAATTAAGTAACTAAAAACCAGAGATATTAAATAATATAATAAATTTTTATTATGCATTGCTCAAATTATGTTATACACTATGTATAAATATATTAATTAAATAATCAATGGCTCTCGGACAAGGTGACAAATTTACTCAGTTAAAAAACTCATAAAGCATCATATCAAATTTCTGAATGAACAACTCAATAAAGCTGCATACCTAATAATGCTGAATGATAATCCATTCTGCTTTCTTTACCAGTTATGAAGAAGCACTAAAACTTAAAAGAATCTCCCTGTCAAACATTATTATAGCAAAACATATTTCTAAAATGACTCAAAATACTTGGAAACAAATAGATGAAAAATAAACAAATTTTAAATTCACTTAAATTTCATCTGCTGAATCTACCAATGTATTAATCTATATATACAATTTTTAAGTTTCATCTGATTTGATAATTGGGTCAAAAAATAGAAGACAAATTTGTTCTATGAATCATTGCATCATCACACAAATGAGTGTGTGTGTAAATTCTCCCTTTGAACTACCAACCATTTTAATGAAAACATGAAAAATGATAGCAATAAGCAATATTGCTTCAAAGCATAAACAGACAGAAGCTGATTCAGTTAAAAATTAAAATCAATCATGACAAATGAGAAATTGATTTACTCTTTGTTGCACTGGAGGGGAAAAAAAAAAAGTGAGAGAGAGAGAAGTGAAGTTAATTTTTTTAGGTCTATGTTGCAGTAAATGTTGTATACTTTATTAGAAGCCATCCTTTAAAATTCGATTATTTCATAAGCTGTGTGAAGAAATGGGTGCTTTGCTCCAGTCTCTGATTACAAGCTGAGGTAAGATAGCCGTTTAATGGAAGGGTTTTGCCTGAACTAGATATGCTGTTAATTTTACAGACTGCCACATTTCCACTTATTAATTCACAAAAGTGGTTGTTCCAGCTAGCGTATATGAGTAATATCTTTGATTATTTGAATAGTTAAGTGCTGCATTGCAAAGACATGACAAAACTATCCATTATCTCAACACTAAGTAAGTACTTTTCATAGATAACTTTAAGTTTAGGCATTAAAGTAATAAGAAAACCTTGAAAACTTTGTATTATTGAATTTTGCTGAGAGATTTCGTCTTTCAGGCTTGAATTTTTTTCATGCCGTATATCTATGACACGAGACCCACTGCTTTACTTCCTTCCACAGAAAGCCATACTTAGGATTTTTATGCCCAAAAATCCATTGATCCTGGCCAGGATTAAACCTGCAATTTTGGGTTTAGGAGGCAAGAACGTCCTCCTGACCATGCCAATGACATTTCTCTACCTTTAATCTCTTTCATGGATCAAAACATGTACCTGGCTCTGCTTCCGCTACCATTTCAATTTACTTTCTTACTTCCTCATTGTGAATGTCATTGTCACTGAAATAATGCTAAACAGCTGCTTGCATTTGATTAGTACTAGTGTAAATTTTAGAATTGTTCTTGTAATTAGTGCAACTCAAACTTATGCTAACATTATGAATTAATAAGGAAATTCCTGTTTAGAGAGAGTTGATATTCAAATCTTTAACCTGAAAAAATCAAATTTATTCAGTTTCTCACCTTCTAGTAATATATTTATTTATTAATTTGTCTTCATACATGCATAAAGAAACGTCAATGTGAATGGGAGCACATTTTTGCCAATGTGAGTATATTATTATTGATCTTCTGCTAAAACATTAGGGAATAATTGGGGGGAAGTAATAATAATAAATAAAAATCGTTTATGAGGGAGGGCAGGGAATTCCCAGTGTATAATTCTATTCTTAACACTTCTGCATTATTATCTCAATAAGTGCGTGCTGTCTACAGCACCTAAACTCCAGGAAAGTTATGAATGATATAGAAATCTGGCATCATTTCTTTACATCACTCTTCTTTGGTTACCATTTTAATGAACTGAGGTCTCAGAGCTGCAATTTCTCTAGTAAATTTATGGATAGTTCTACTGGCTGTTCCTTTCTCCACTTTTAATAAATATCCAATAATTATTTGGAAGCTGCCTGTTGGAACCTTAAAGTAGTAGTATCATAAACATCAAATACAAAACATGATTTCACTTAGTTTGTGATTGTAATCCGGGACATAACATTTGTTCCAGTTCTTTGAATATCTTTTGCTAAGTGAAATCACATTTTGAATTGTCATCACTTACAATTAATAATTGGATGAGATGTAATAATTAAAAATCTGTACAATATACCAATTAGCCTAACATAGCCTACAAATGAATGCAACTCTGTTTGCTGTTATTACATGGAAATGAAAGTGAAACATTGAAGAAACATTATCTTCATGAAATTAAAATAAATGTCACTCAGCATTTTATTTACAAATGAAGTTGAGTTTCTGTACTCTGGGAAATGTTTATTTACCAATTACTAAACTCCAGTTTTTGCTTTAAATTGTGAAATTTCTTGAGGTAGATTTAATTCGAGATGAAGACAACAAATCTTATATTAATCTTCAATTATTTAAAAGTTGTTAACTGGAGATTATTTTTAACTGTAATTTAAACAGTAACTAAAGATTAGTCATCATTTCTGGTGCATAAAAATAACCTAAGAATATGTAACGTTGAGTTTGGAATAACCCTCAATCCTATAGCAACTGCGCAAAATAACCAGATTCCATCTCAAATAAGGATTAAAAAAAACCCACAAAGGGGAGGAAGGGGAATTGTCAGATTATAATTCCATTCTCAAACTTCTCCATTATTAACCCCATATGTGTGTGCAATCTACAGTGCCTAAAACTCCAGGAAAGTTGCAAATGTTATAGAAACCTAGCATCATTCTGCTTAAATCACGCTCTTTGGTTAGTATTTCAATGAACTAAGGTCTCAGAACTGCAATTGCTCTTGTACTTATTGAATGGTGAATGGTTCTAGCTGGCCATTCCTTTATCTACTTTAATATATATCCAATAACTATTTGGAAGCTCCCTGTAGCATGGAACCTTAAAGTTAGTAGTATCATTAACATCCAATTCAAAGAATGAATTCGCTTAATTTGGGATTATAACCGGGGAGGTAACATCTGGTTTTTCGAATAACTTGTGCTAAGCGAAATCGCATTTTGAATTGTCATTCAATTCTAGGAGCTCCGTTCCTTGAACTGGAGAGCATGAGGAGCACGATGAAATTTATCATCGGAAGAGATGAAATAATAAGAAATCTAGATTAGCCTAACATAACCTACAATTTAACGCAACTCTTGTTTGTTATTAAGCGGAAATAAAAGTGGATCCTTGAAGAAACTTTATCTACTGAAATTAAAATAAATATGACTTCGCATTTTATTTATACATGAAGTTGTAATGCTCCTGTACTCAGGGAAATGTTTATTTAACAATTATTAAACTCTAATTAGTGCTTAGCTTGTGAAAGTTAGCGAATTAGATTTAATTGCAGGTTAAGACGAAATATCTTAGATTAATGTTTATGCAATCAAAGTTTCCAAGTTAAGTGTAACTAGTGACTAATTTTGTCCCTTAACTCTTTATATAACTGGCTCCAAGGAAAGTACGGAGCAGCAGCAACTAACCAGTAATCCACAAGTTTTCTTCTCAGTAAATTGCCAGATTTTATTCTTCGTGCTTCTGAAGTAGACAATTACATCTAGCTGTAAGAAGATCTTGTAATATACAACTTATCACATGAATGTTACTTGCTGAATTTGGAGTCGCATTTTAGCAAATAACATATGTTAGTTCCTAGAATGATGTTAACCTGAGATCATCCATTTTTAGCAGTGACATTTACACTACGAGTGTGAACTTGGTAGTTCGTAATTTTAGCCGTAAGATGTCTCTTAACAATGAGGTGCGTATTCCATAATTTTACAGGCTTTGTATAGCATTGCTTCTAACTTATAAATCTGTTTAATAATAAAATATAAATTATAGCAGTTGTACACATAAACAACAACCAAGTAGAAATAAAATTATTTTAGATATTAATTAAACCCCACATTAATCTATTATGTCACAGAAAGCATAGCTTGACGGTATTTGAAGAAGTTGATTGCTACCATGAAAAGGAAATTGCAACTGGAAGTCTACCGTTAAATTATTATTACCCCTAAAGCCGTTCTATATATATTTACTCTGGATAACCTTTAAACTGATATTATGACGATAATTTAATTTACGTTTATTCTGTTTTTAACACCTAAATAATCAATTTTTTAACAACTTTAATCTCTGTGTCCTCTCACCAGAATTTTTCCCGTTTTTTTTAAATTTGAAACCTTTTTTCATCACCATAATGTTAGATTTGTTTTTATTTATCTTGAGCTCCCATTTTTACAAAAAGTGCCTATAATTTCTAATGATCGTTTTAAGCCCACCATCTTTGTGTATATACCGCCACGGGAGGCCGAGGTCATTAAGTCTCGGACTCGTGAGTGGGAGGTCTGGGTTCGAATACCGCCAGGACCGTCCTTCCTGAATGAGGTTTTTTCCAGGTTTTCCTCAGTCCTCATAAATGGCAAATGCCGGGGAGGTACCCTAAACTTAGGCCTGGAACGATTCCTTCCATAAAATCCTTTCCCAATATATCATTTCATCTCATGTATCATCAGTGTCCATCGCCTGTGGTGCCTCTGTAGCAAAAACGGGCATTAAACACCATTCATTCATTCATCTTTGTATATAAACCGAAAAAGTACAAAAAATAATTTTCCCGTGCAATATAATTATACAATTTACCCTAAAGTATTAGTGACTATGAAATCTGCACAGAGAGATTTCTGTCTGATAACTTCATCATAAAGACCTTGAACACATGTGCATTTTCTTCCGTTGCATACCTTAAAGTCATAGTGGAGATAAATATATGACAACTTACAATGTAACAGATTAAATCTTTCGCCTACACATTATTACACAGATGCTCATGGTTGTTTTACCGAGCAATTTATTCGGAACAGAAAAAAATATATTGTCGTGTATAGAATGAAGCGATCGTTATATAGCCATGTTGCGCCTCTTACAGTGGTGCAACGCGTAGTTGTCGGTTTTATTATGGGGTTAATTTTTGGCCCTCCAAATTATTTTAATACCTTAGGAATTAGGAAGCAATGCTTTATATGTGAATCACTGAAATATAAAAAGTAATGGTTAAAATTAACAGTCATCAGAAAAAATAAAAGAACAGCAAGGGATGTATTTTCCTTGAACTTCATTTAAAGCGCTCAATCTTTCACCTTTCTGCGGCACACCATCCTGCTATTTCATTCATGTAGATTGATCTTGCTACTAAATCACCAAGAAGTAGAAATATGAAAACTTAAGACACGTATATGTACTATAATTCATTACATTAAACTGATAATCACAAGAATGTGAAAGAGTCGAAAGAACATAGAAACACTTCTCCTATTGTCACACAAAACTAATCTGAACACCACAAACAGTATCAGATAACTCCTTGTACCAATAACGTTCTCTACGCACACAGAAAATGTGAAGTGATTGTAGTCTAATAGAACATTTTCAAATTAAGTAAAATTAAAAATAGGTCCTTTGAGACCTATTTCACGCAGGAAAGCACAATGAATAAAATGAAGTACTTTGAGTCTGCACTTTATGATTTCACGATACATTTTTTAACTCCAAAGAAGAGACTGCTTTAGATAATCTTAAGAAAGGTTTGCATTTTAATCAAATAGGAAATATGGGACTGCATCGAAATAATCGAACTTTGCTATAATATGACTGAAACTGTGGAAGTTTCCGGTTTTATAGCGAGACGCTTTTCGATATTCTTAAAATGTTGCGCATGTAAATATCCTTTAATGATTACAGAAGTAAACACCTTTTCCTGTCGTCGCAGATTTTGTAAGTTTAACAATTAAGTCACCAAGTCACACGTATTTTACATACACATGTTTACATATGCATTGATATACAATTATTAAATATAATAATTTTTTATTACGTATAATATATTGTCACTCGTATATTCCTTTACAGAATAATAGGATTTTAGCATAGGTATTTTCTAAGAGCAGATTTAAAGGATGTATCACTTTTATTAGGTAATACAATGTATTCATAATAAATCCTTTTTAATTATTTCTTGTATAAAAGATCAAGAGGAATAATATATATTCTCAAGGAAGAGTTAATTTCAAATTACCTAAAGAGATTTCTGTATGAATGTGGCTATGTGTACCAGCCATTATCCGTATTTTCTATAATTGGAAGACACACTCACTTTTAACTGAGTTTCCGCCAAATGTAAGACCACATTTCCTTATTGAATCGAAATAAGCATAATAAACTAGTTTTAAAGTCTTAATTGACTGCAATGTTAGAAATGCATGTATTGCATAGCGTGCTCTGCTAAGTTTAGGTATAACGAGATCGATGTGATCTTTCCTTTCCAGACTGTTATCAATTATTATACCAAGGAATTTAATATATTTGGTTTGTAGAAGTACACCATTATAATATTCTATATGTAATAGTGGATCTGGAAATCTATGAGTGATTTCATAATATTTGTTTTATCTAGATTTAGTGACAATTTGTTTTCTTTGAACAATACACACAAAGAACTCAAAACTACATTTAGTTTAATGGCACAATCAATAAGGCTATTTCCATTTATTAATATGCTCACGTGATGTGCAAATAGAACAGTATTTCCTGCATCTTGGATATATATATATATATATATATATATATATCTCAGGAAAAGAAGAGGGCCCAGAACAGATCCTTCAGGCACTCCAAGGTTATTCATTCCCCACTCTGATGCATCGTTTTTATTTTTAAAGGAGCAATTTATTACTACTTTTGTTTCCTATTGTCAAAGTAGGATATAAACCATTTTAATTGTTTTTTTTTATCCAGTGAAAGCTAATTTATCTATCAGAATTTCATGACCGACACAGTCGAAAGCCTTTACTAAATCAAAAAACATTCCTCCTACAATACTCTTTCATTAAAAGCAGTTAAAATTTCATTAGTGAGTTTATAGATTGCGTTTTCTGTTGAAATTCCTTTTCTAAAGCGAAACTGATCATTAACTTGAATATTGTTACTTTCAAGGTAATATCATACATTACTTTCTCAAACTCCATTGAAAATATAGAGACATGTACAATTAGAGATATTTATCTTTTCTCCCTTTTTGAACAGAGGCTTCACCGCTGAATATCTTAGCCTTTCAGGAAATACACCTGTTGTTATAGACTCATTACACAAGTTACCAAGGGGAATGCTAATTTCATTTGCACAGGCTCTTATGACTTTGCTGTTAACCTCATCATAGACAGCAGAGTTTGTTTATTTTAGTTTTCTAATGATATTACCAATTTCTAGTGGATTAGTGGTATTTCGTTTCAATCCATTATTTTGACTGGGAATTGATGATTGTAAAATCCGTAATATATTTGTTTTATCACCAGATTGTACATTTGGAATTTTTGTTTCATTAAGAAAGTACCCATTAGTATATTTACTACATATGCAGGTTTATGTATCTCTTGATTATTAGTGATTAAAATCATTGCTCTATCTTGTTGGAAATTTTTATATTTGATTTCAAGTAATCTTTATTTCGTTTTTTGATTGACTGATAAGTGTTTGATAATGTAGGCCTTTCGATGCTTTTATGACTTTCCTAAGTAGCTTGCAACACTTTTTAAAATGTATTTTTAATTCAGATCCTTTATTGAGCTTTAGCTCATTATATAATTGTCTTTTATATTGACAAAAGTTTTTAATTCCTTGAGTGAACCATTCCCTGCACACATTATAACTTCTTTTTTTAATTCTTTGTGTGCAATATGCTTCAAAATGCAATTTAAAAATGTGTTAAAATTATTTAATTTATTGTTAGCATTTTTTACACTATAGACACTATTCCAGGATTGTGGTTGAAGTGGCTCCACCATTTTACTGAGGTTTGCATCATTAATAGCTTTATATTTTTTAAATCTATAATATTCTTCTGGTTTTATTACACCATCCTTCTTAACTAATACTTAAGCATTATGGTCAAAGACCACTGATTAATGGAGACAATGAATATGATTAGTTTAAATTAAATTACAATCCTGGTGGGAAAGTTAAATATATGCATCATATGTGCAATAAGGAAATTCGATCGATTCATTCAGACACTTTGCATTGAACAATCAACATTTATGTCCCCAAATATAGTTATTTCATGCTTAGGCTTAAATAAAAAGTTTAAGGTATCTTCAAGTTTCATCAAGAAAGTTTCAAAGTTTCCTAACGAAGAGCGATAAATAGCAATTAATACTAATTTTGCATTTTTGCTGTCCAATTGGATTGGGCATAATTCAATTTCCTGTTTTGAATTTAATTTTCATATACCTAATGTTTTGCGCGGTATATCCAACCTGACATAAATTCAAATTCCTCAATTACTTAGATTTTTCTTAAAGCTTCTGCTCTCAAACAATAACCAAGTAATGACAAAAGATAATTCCTGCTGTTTCAAATGATGTTCAGAGAGGAAGATAACATGTAGTTTTATATATGTGGTCATAAATTAATCTGTCTAATAATTCCTTTGCTTTACTTGTCAGTCCTCTAATATTTTGTTGAAATATATAAAGGTTGATTTTTTTTTTTTTTTTTTTTTGCTTGTTGAATACTCTTCAATTTTACTTCATTTTCTGTGCTATCTGGCCTGAAGAAAGAGTCTTTATTCTAAAAAGGGGGGGGGGGCTTATACCATTGATAACAACAGGAAGTTTAGCCTTGATTCTGTCAGCAATAAGGGGCGAAAGCTACTTTTTACCTTTAGAACTCAGGGATGGCCATATAGAGTATAGTTATCTTTATTTAGATGATTTACATGTATTGTAATATAATGTAATATAGACCATTACATGTAGCTAGGCATGACGTTCCCATTAGTTTTGAAGACCCCTGTTCGATCTAATTGAAAATAAAAATTTCTTTCCTTTCGCCGAGACAAGGAAGACATTATTTTAGACATGTTTCATTAATACATTCTTACTGGACGAGGCAGTACTACAAATATAAAAACTACACTACGAGGCTAAAATCGAAAGAAAGGTGGAATAAGTTAAAGTATGCATGTATTAATTTCATTAGAATGTAGTCCTAAACTAATATTTAATGTTTATGTTTTTTCTTTTGTTTTATACTATCACATACAAAATTATCTATTAAGATATTTAACTTATATATATGGAAAGTGCTATTATTTTAAGTTATATTCATTATTAATGTTATTTAAACGCCGTTAAATGTGCATATTCCTTCTGTCCTCAGTTTGCAGTGCATGTAGTAATTTACCTTCAAACTAAGGGTACGTAATGGGTCGATGGAAACCAAATCTGCAACAAGTGTCCAGCTCGGTTACTGACGTGTCTATAATATATATAATATATTTATAGCTTATCTATGGTAAAGACACGCATAATGACCAGAGAAAAATTCAACAGGAGATTTCTAGTATTGTAGCGGTTGGCAATAGTGTACACATGCCTAAACAGTAGAATAGCAGAAGTTTATATTCGAAATATATTTAATGCCATTAAATAAGAATCAATGACATTAGTGGATATTGTAATTGGAAACCTGTCAGAAAGTTACGAACATTTCAAAAATGGAAGATGATTCGCCTATCATTTATGGTTTAGAATTTCAGGCAAGATATATTTAACCTCTATGAACGTCCAATTAATGAGCTACAGCCGCAATATCTCGTCTTATCCCTCTTACTCATTGATAACATCGGTGTTGGATAGGCTCAAACAGGCGTAAAATGCAGCAAGATTGTTGCAAATAGCTTTTGATTACAGTGATTAAGACATTAGTTTTATCTTCTTATTGAGAAATAGGGCACTCTTCGAATCCCTGAGCCTTTTTCCAGCGTTTTCCCATACTGTGAAATGTTGAATACCAGGCTACAAATTCACTGTGCCAGTTCTTCCCATGTATCGCCCAGAAAGAAATTGTCAGGAGGTGGGACGTTATATAGTTGCCAAACAAATCCCTATTGACTACTATGTGGCTCATTAGGCTATAATCGGTCCTCATATTGCTGACGAAATGTTGGTTGCAGGCTGAAGTTTGCTTGGTTTTTTGTCTGGTTGAAGTTTTTTTTTATATCTATTTTCCTTCACCCTGTATGCGGGCAAGCAGTTTTCGGAACTGGCAATTCAGGGACCACAATAGCGTTCATTATAAAGTCATCAGTAATTCCATTTGTTTACTTAGTTTTTCATTTGTCTTGGAACATTAAATAATAATGGAATCCCCCCCTCCATTCCACATTTTAATGTGAACACCTCAACTGATAATGAAAGGAAGCTAAAACTGACATCCTTATTAGGAAGCTATAATTTAGAGTAAATTTTGTAATTAGAATGCAAAACCACTCAATAACAACTATAGTTAAAAATAAGAATCCAAAATAAACTGCATTTCCAGTATTAAATCCATATCAGATCATGATGCATAGATGCTGGTGTTAAATAGTAATAAAGCAAATTCAATTGGCAAACAACAAATGGTCATTAGAGTAATAAATTATATGTCAATTGCAAATTTTACAGATGATTTTGTGTATGAAAATTTGGGAACTGTCTAGTCTTATGACAAAGTAAATTATAAGTTAAATTAATCCCTAAGTATGTATTATAGCATTTTGAGGCCAGTTTTCTTAAAAAGAAAAAGCCAAAGTAACTTAATTAAATATGTACTATGGATAATCACTGGCTGAATAGGGTTTAATGCCCATTTTAACTCTTGAGGAACCACAGGGAATAAATTATCATGCTCAAACACAATAAATTGTTAATTAATTAATTTAAAAAAATTAAGAATAAATTGATGTTTACAAATAGAATTAACAATGACAAAAGCTGTAAGATTTACCATAAAAATACTTCACAAGGTGACTAAAGAAGCAAAAACTAGATATTTTTCACAAGTTATCAAAAAGTATAAAAATAAAATTAAAACTGCATGGAATACTATAATTAAAAATGAAAACTGTAGGACAAATAGAGATGATAGTCTATTCTCTTTAGTTCATCAAAATGTGAAAATAATTTAAAGGATATTGCACATGTTGATTTGATTTATTTGTGGATGCTCTTTAACAACTCAGGTCATCAGTGTTCTATTCAATTCAGGGCGTGAAACAGCCATTCAATTTTGCTTAGAGGCCTCTTCTTTCAGACTGGAGGTTCTTTTACATGCTGTAAATCTAGGACATGGAACCTACTGCTTTACTTCCCTTTGCAAGAAAGCCATACTTTGGATTTTTATGCCTGAAAAAATCCATCTATCCTGGCCGGGATTGAACCCGGATCTTGGGTTTAGAAGGCAAGTATGGGTACCATACCGCCAAGACTGACATATTGCAGATGATTTTATAGTCATTGTATAATAATTGCAGAGAATGTTACTATTTTCACCATAAGTAGTTAACAACATTTTGAACATAAATTTTGCAAGGCAAACTTCAAGTTGAAAAAATTATTACTCAAATGCAAAAATGAATTTAGAAGGGATGAGATAAGCACTAAAATATTAAGTTATTCATGTGAACTGTGTAAACTCTCAGTCACATTTGTAGCCATTCATTAATATCTGGAATATTTCCATAAAGACTGAAGCATGCTATTGTTAAACCCCTTTTCAAAAGGGTAACTAAAGTCTATTATTAAGCTGCAGGCCTATATCACTTTTAAGTTCACTCTCAAAGGTTCTAGAAAAAGTTATGTATAACCACATTATATTACCTAAACTTAAATAATATTTTAACATCTTCCTAATTTGGTTTTAGAAATGGCATGTCAACTGACAAGGCTATATTTAAATTGTTATAGAAATCCTAGAAGCGCTAGATGGGAAGAAATATGCCTTGGGGATTCTGTGACTTAACAAAGGCATTTGACTGTGTACATTACGAACTAATTTTACAAAAATTAGATTTTTGTTGGTTAGATAATTTAACACATTAATGGGACAAATCTTTTTGTGTAATAAAATGCAAATATTAACATTTTTTAAAAAATGTTAATATTTGACACCACTGTTACAAAAGTTCACTATATTTTATACAAAATGCAAGAAGTTGTAACCATTTGCCATGAATCCTTGGTAGGGGTTATAAAAATATGCTGCGAGAATCAGTGTTGGTCCCTCTACTTTTTAAAATTTTTATCAATTCTTACCATATAAATTAAGTCATGAATCAAAAGTATTTCTTTTTGCACAAGATACTAGGTATATGTAACAGGGAAATCACAAGAACTTCTGGCAAATATAGCTAGGAAATCTTTTTATGAAATAAACTTATAGTTTTAAGCCAATAAAATGTCGCTGAATATTGATAAGATAAATTTTATTCAATGCACAACAAAGAATATATATATCGGATCTCACAATCAATTATCAAGATCAGACCATAAAAGAAACCAGTCAAACAAAAGTTTTAGAGTTACAAATTGATCAAAATCTTAACTGGAAGAAACATAGTTGCCATACTTACTTTCAGCCTGTTTTGCTCTTAAGAGTTTTAAATGATCTCCTATCAAAATACACAGCACATGGTATACTTTGCATGTTTTCATTCTGTAATGAAATATGGAGTTCTTTTTCGTAGAGAAAAAGTTTTTAATTTGCAAAAGAAAGCTATGAGAATGGTCTCTGGGAGGAAAAGAAGAGAATCTTGTAAACCTCCTTTCAAAAAATTAAATGCACTTACTCTCATACCTATATATGATTAACGTGTTATGTGGTAGATAATCTCAAAATTTGTAATTGAATTTCTGTGTCTCAGTAGTTTTGTTTTGTTTAGTTTAATTCCTATAGCATTCTGTAAATTTTCAGAACAGATGAAGAGGAATTTGTCATTTACAATATTACAATAATATACATTCTTCTACATATACCATGCAATCAATTTTGTTTCCTCCTGGAGTGTTTTGCTCATGGGCAAGTGTATCACTCATTAGCCAGCCAGCCAGGTCTCAGTAATTAATAGGAGGGTAAAACAATAAAACAAACCAATTATACACAAACCACTCTAAAAGGTTCATTACTTACCAAATTATCAAATGAGGTGTTGAGGTGTTTATTCTCCACATATTTTTCTCTTTAGGAAATTATTCATCACTGGCTGTAGTTCATTTTGAAAAATCCAAACAGTTTCTTGATGAACATTATCTTTGAGTTCTTATATGATGTGTGGATTTGCTTTGTACACAATATTTTTAATTTACCTTAGAGATAATAATGTGCAGGCTTTGATAGAAGTTCAAAATTATCTTACAAAAATGATTTCAATTGAAAATCACATGAAATTGAGAAAAACTTATAACTCATATTCAGCAGATCAGTTTCATTTTTAGCTGATTCATCTACTGTGTTGGCTATATATTGGATGGATTTATAATATAATTCTATCAACAGTATATACCATAAAGAAGTCTGTTGGTACTCTTCTTGTATTTTGAATGGTTACATTTACATGGAAGGAAATTATAGTGGATGTATGCAAGTAGGAGTTTGCAGAAACTGTAATACATTAAATTTTGCCCATTCTGTTGCAGTTTACCAACCTAAAGCTATTGCTAGCCAATCTCTCTTTTAACTTTACATATATTTTAATATCATTTTTAGTTTATCCTTTTTAGTTTTCTGTGTCCCTAGATGTGTTTCAGCACTTTGTTTCCTCTGTTGCCATTTTTGTGATCAAATACTTCTGCCATCATAACCCACCATCATTAGTCAGGGATTAGATCCAGTGCTATTCCCTTTACAGATCAGATGAACTGCACTAGATATGAAAACATTATTGGGGCCCCTTATATAATGCTACCATCTATTAGATAGCATGGCCAATATATAGACAGAGATATTAGATTTTACTCCTGTCTGAGGTAAGGACTGAAACACACAACCTTCAAATCACCAACTACTTGCTGGTATTGGTATGATGACCAGATTGCTGCTGATCGTTGGTTGCTGTTTGAAAAAGTATTGCTCGATTGCAAAGCTATATTGCAATTTTTAGAATTTATTTGACACTAAAGGTGAGTTGGTCCTGGTTAAGGCAATCAGTTGAATGTATCTATGAATATACTAGTAGATGTACAGTGCTGGACATCCTCTAAACACTTTGACCTTCAGAAAATTTGTTCTGCCGGTCTCAATTCAGTGATGGCTGTATTTCCAATAGGACCAACTAGAGGCCTTACGTGAAGTCCCCAAGGTTCGTATAGTTGAATATTCATATAAAGCTAGTAGTTCATCTCTGCAACCTCCAGGGCACCCTCTCCAGGCCCAAACATCCAGATATGGGTTGGTCTTTACAAATAGGCCAAGACCAGGTGAGGAAGATGGGAGGAGCTCTGCAATGCAAATGGATGCACCTTGCACCTTGCTTGTCAATCAGTAATTTTCTCAATGACATGATGATATGGATGAGATGAACAAGAAGGGATGGAAAGAAAGTAAAAAGTTGGTGGGATAAATCTGGTAAAATAAAAAAATCTAAGGGAAAGACACCAAACATCCTAACAAATATCACTTTGTCTGTTACAAAGGTTAAACCTGGATCTGCTGCAACTTAATGCTCAGACTACCAAGGCAATCAATTAATAAACAGAATTGAATTTCACCTCGTACTTTAGGTAAATTTTGTTGTTAGCCATGTCTATGCAGAGTAATTCATATAATAGGCAGTGGCCAAATATAATGTGCATCATGTTATCGTGAGCCTACCATTGTCAATGGCTAGTATGACTCATCTGGTTCATATGGGCTTGGAATATGTCTTTATGTAAATTCTATATAATAATGGTGATATCTAAACAAAAATAATTAACAGCACAGAAGAAAAGTCAGCTACATTTATGATTACCAGTTTACCTAAGATCAGTGATTTTTTCTGATCCTATCATCTTGTGATATACATGCATACTAGTAAAGATGATGTCGTTGGTAGTTTATAGATAAAAAAATCTGAATACATACTTTTGGGCTAAAAGTATTTTTTGCTTCTAGAAAAAAAATTATATTGAACTTATTAAAAAAATATATACTAATCTCTTCTGAGTCAGATATTTCAAACACTCTTTATGGTATAAAATATAGTGAACTTTTGTAACAGTGGTGTCAAATATTAACGTTTTTAAAAAATTGAGTCGAAATTGTAAAGTGGTGTGTATGTTACAATTTCGACTCAATTTTTTAAAAATGTTAACTCTATGGTTTCACTTAAATGAGATTTGTTTAACAGCTGATGAGGTGGACGATAGTTCCATGAAACATATGTCCTGAATAAATCTCATTTAAGTGAAACCATAAAAAGTGTTTTAAACATCCAACTCAGAAGAGATTATTAACGGATGTTTCACTATTTTCAATTCCAAATTAAATTAATATTTAAATGTATAGTGTTATTACAGATACTGTAGTTTTAATTATTTAATTTTTCTTTTCTTTTTTATTTGTTGTATTGTGTTATGTAAATGCAAAAGAATATAATGGTAAGCTACTCTTGTAGTCAATAGCATCATGATGCTCTTTTAAGGCTTTTTGTCCAACTACATAGGTCTTCTGAACGAGTGATGTAAATTAATGAAGGTGCAAATTATCCTAAACTTCTCAATTGCTAAAATCACCTACCATTTATACTTTCAGAGCAGGGAAAAATTTAGAAAAAAGCTCGTCTACACAAATTGTGCAACTGGAATCAACTAATTGATGAGTGAACTTTATGTAAACTGCAGGTGTTACACAATGTGGTAAATGTGACATTCTCTAGGTAAGCCCCTTTTTATATAGGTGAATGATAAATGCAGAGGGGACAGACAGAATTACTGTGGTATGATGCAACTGCACACTGAAATATCTTTATTTAATTTTGAAGGTAATGCTAACTTCCTTTGCACACATAACAACTGTCCCTTGTCACACGCTCACAGTGTAAAAATAGTTATAATTTAATTTTGCCAATTTGGCAGACACCTGAAACTTGACTTTTGTTATATTTATGTAACAAGCTCAACATGTTTATAAAACTAATTGTTTTTATGTTGTAGGCAAGGGCACTGACATCACAATTAGCTGAAGCAGATGCAGTTCGATTTCTTGTTGGAACACAGTCACTTAAATTTAGCCATAATCAGGTTCATTTGGTGGAGCTAAATGAAGAAACAGGAGGTGTTACCACACAAATATTTCAACATGATGTTGGAGAGATATGGTCTCTTACTGCCTCACCAATAAATTCAGCTTATATTGCCACATGCTACAACACCCTTACAGGTGATAGTGATTATAATCTAAAATTAAAATAATTTTCAAGATCATATAATACTGAGGTGGAAAATTTTGTATACTTTAATGGCAAATGCTTAGTGCTTATGAAAATTATAAAGTTGATGATAACTTTAAGTACAACCAGTTGTGAGTAATTTATAAATCTTTAATAATGTAAATATTTTGAAGTCTAAATACTATTGCATGAATAAATTTTGAGTTTATTTTTTTATAGTAAAAACCACATTCTCCTGTGTTTTTTTTTATAAGTTTTAGAAGCAGCATTTAATTATAAATGTAACACATTTTTTTTCTTTTAGGGTTTGTTTTATTTCAGTTTCAAATACACTGTATGTTTCTCTGTTCTTTAGCTTTATTTTTCAGTAAAATCTTCATTTGTAACACCGATGTTGGAGTCTGTGTGCTATTGCTAATAATTTGCAGGTCTGTCTCTCAGCTGTCTTCATACTATGTCTTTGACTTCCTTGCCAACTTCTGAAGAATTTATATATATATAATAACTGTTTTATCAATCAAAATCCCCAGAAGAAAGTGGCAGTGGCCATTATTTTACCAGCTGGTGATGTCTTGAGCACTATTGCCCAAGGGGAAATATTATGATGCTTTTAGTGTTAGTAATGTATCATGTTTCAATTTTCATTACAATACTGGATAAGAAATTGACACCTTCAGCATTGCAATGACCAAATAACTCAGAAGATGTGATAGTTCTCTCTTCCTTATGATGATTGTATAGTTAGGCTTTGTAGGACTCTTGTATACAAATCTTTGAGTATTCTAACTGTGGGTATTGTTTTGTCAGCATTGATATCAAGTTGAACAGCAATCTGTTTGATTGTTATTTGCCAATTGTCCAAAATAAGGATGTCATTGAACTCCATCATTGCAGATATGACTGCAAATGTGCACCTGGCGAGCATGGGTTATCAGTGAGATTGCCTTAACGTTTAGTTTTAAGTTGGCAGCTTATAATATACACTGCTAGCCCATAAGAGACATGTTAAATTTACCCCCATTTGCTCAGCAGGAATGAATATAGTAGAAAAAATGAAATTATCAGCAGGTGTGTGAATTTGATCAAGGGAGAATTGGGCGTACTAAGAGTGGGAGATGTCATTCCTAAAAATGTGCTCATGTTGGATGAATTGTATCCACAGTGAAACGAGTATGATTGATGTAGAACAAACATACATACATGAAGGATCCAAATGACCCTGTAAATGTGGAGACAAAGATAATTTCCTCAAGGCTATAATGAACACACACAATGTGTAGCAATTTTAATACCATAAGTGTAGTTTTGCAAAACTATAGACACAATTTGGATAAAAAATGTACTGTAAATGGGAAAAAAAGAAATAGGATTTTGATTTTCAGTTAAATAAGCATATAATGAAACACAAATGAAGGCCAGTGCAGACAGTAAATGAAAAAATGCAAAACAGTTCCTTATTATGCAAGCCATCCCCCCATCCCAATCCATCACTATCCCTGTCATTATATCCATTATGTTTCATTTCCTCATTTAAACACTGTAACATTTCTGGAAATTTCTCACAGGAGAAATTACGTATAACTTTTTTGATAGACATACAAAGCTTGCAATAATGATCCCTCAATCAAGAGGTTGTGTATAGCCTGTTGTATTTGGTACTAAGTAGAGGAGCCATACACAAGTGTCTTGATAATGTGATCCCACATGATCAAGGAGGAGAATATTTCTCTTTTGGCCAGCCATTTTCTTCTTCAGAACCAGCAATCCGTCATCCAAGCAATTTTGGAAGACTTGTACTTATATGAAAAGTGCTTCACTCCTTTGAAACAGAAAACTTTTCAAATTTGCTGATGAATGGCATATTTTTGTTTTGCCTTCTGCATTGCAGCATAGCATTCCATCAACCAGTCTTTGTCACTTCTCACCACTGATTGCTAGAGCTATTATTTAATGCTAAATTCTTGATTCAGCACAAAATTTGATGATTTCCAGAAAAAAAAAATTCATTTATTTCTGTTGGCAATACTTATAATATTTTTGTTACAAAATTATTATTATTATTATTATTATTATAAAATTGATAATTAATCAATATTATCACCATTTATATTGTACTCTCTGGCGACTATCATTAATTGATGTGCACAGGAGCTCCATGTATTTGTATGCTGGTTTCTACACTCAGCAACTAGCAAATAGAATCTACTTGCCCTTCAGCTTGAACCATTCTGGTGCAGCAGTCACACCTCCTTTCACAAATGGCAGTGCAGAGGCCTATATAACAGTCGTAACATCTTTGATTGCGGTATAGTCCGCTGTCATTTGCTCACTCCATGCTATTTCCAGTTGAACATCAACAGCAAGAATTACAGATAGGGAAACACCATACAGAAACTTTGATCAACAGTGCATTTTTCTCTGGAAAAACTGTCAATAGTTAGGAACTTGTAGACTATACACATGCAATATGAACACAATGCAGAAGCCAAGTGTGTTGGTAGGCAGTAGGGCTAACGAATTCAGTCATGAACGTTTATGTGAATGATCAAAAGATACTGAAGTGCAGATATTGTGACAAGAAATTGGAGCATGAGAGAGGAGACATGTTACTTAAGCAAGTTGCTAGTGAAACCAACAAAAGTGCTAAGCAAAAGTATGCAACTTCTTTGAAACTGCAATTATCGATTTAACAGTTTTTCACTGAAGCTAAGAGAGCAAAAGGTGACAAAATAAGAATTCATTCTGAACACAACAGAATTGTTCTTAAGTGCTGGTATCTCGGTTGAAAAACAGAACCAGTCAAAAATGAGAAAGTGGCCGACAAAGTATGTTAAAGGCAGTGACAACTTATCTTGTGCTGACAGAATTCGTCAGGATTATATTCTTATTGTAGTAATGAAAAAAATCAAAGAACTATGTACATTATATGTAACGAAACAATGAACAAATCAGGAAACTGAATTTTCGATATTTTATTTCATCGTTTTCAGGCCACAGACTATCAGACTATCTTGGCCGTCAGTGTTGTGCTGGATAAGACTACAGGAACAGCACGTGCCTAAAGTATTGTACAATCTGTAAACAAGCATGATTTCAGTACCATAATGTTTTAGGTATTGTAACTGACTCCACACGTTACATGACTATGTGTATCAATATTCATAAAGGCTTAGTGGGAGATAACCTTACCTGCACATTGTTGGGACACAAAATCAACTTGGTGGGAAATATTTGGCAATGCAGCCTGGATGAGCTGAACATTACCATTGTCTAACCTAATGCTGTATTTCTTAATATCAGAAAGTGGAAACATCATACATATTTTTTTTTTCCATGGAAAGTATGATGATCCAGCAGAGTTGAAGCATTTTCCAATGCCTATCCAAACTGGATAGAATACTTGGTTTGAAACTGCCTTTTATATACATAATATCTTGATGATATTGTTGAGTTCATGGAACAACTGTATGAAGGAAACTGTAAAGTTAGGTTGTTGAGCCCTCACTTCCTAACTCTGATCAAAGTTGAAACTCAATTTGTAGCCATTTACTGACATGTTCAAAATGAAGTATTGAGCTGTTATTAAGTTCTTCACAAAAGAAAGATTTACTCCAAGCGATTGTATGGTGTACATGGAAAAACATTCCCCTCATATTCTACTGTAAAAGAATGGCCCAAATTTTTTTGAATGGGTCAAGAAAACACTGAAGATGAAAAGCGTGTAGGTTGGCCCTTGGAGGTGCTCACTCCTGAAAACATCGCTCTTGTGGAAGGAAAAATTATGGAAGATTGGAGGCTCAAAGTTACAGAAATAGCAGCAAGGTTGGGTCTTTCTAAAACAACAGTCCTTTGAATTATTCATGAACATTTTAAACATGAATAAGGTTAGTGCTTAGACTTCTTTCCTCAGTTCAAAAGCAGCAATGAGTCATCTGTTGTCAGGTATTTTTGGAGCTCTGCCGTGGCTACCAGAGAGAAGTTCTGCAAACCATTGTTACAGAAGATGAAACTATGATCCTCTACTAAGATCCATTGTGCAAAAGAGAATCAATGGAGTGGTGTAAACCTGGTGAAGCACTGCCTCTAAAGGCCAAAGTTACTCCGTCAACCAAGATCATGGTCACAATCTTTTGGGACTGTTAAGGAATACTGTTCATTGACTTCAAGGAGAGGAACACCACAGTAAATGGTAAAGCCAATGAACAGTATTACTACAGTAAATGGGTAGTATTATGCTGGCCTATTGCACAGAAGACTACGTGCTTCCATCAAAGAGAAAAGGCGAGGAAAGCTGAATGGCGGTGTGCGCCTTCTTCATGGCAATGTGCCTGTGCACACAGCTTTTGTTGCAAAAGAAACTGTGAAGAAATGTGGCTTCAAGGAGATTGACCATCCACCCTACAGCCCAGATCTAGCTCCCATTACTATTTCCTCTTCTCAAAACTCAAGAAGGACCTTCGAGGAAGGAAATTTAAGTGTGATGAAGAAGTGATGAATGAGTTTATGCCCATTTTGCAAACAAGACTTTTGACTATTTTTGGGGGGGGGGGGGTTGAAATGTTAATTCACTCATATGAGAAGTGTATTGTAATAAAGGGTAACTATATAGAAAAGTGAAATATAGTTTTTGCCTTTATCATACCTAGAAAATGGTTAGCTGGAAACTTATGGACCTACCCTCGTATTTCTTTTTTTTAGTAAAACATTTGTATGAATTCCATCATTTATATTATATAGTACAAGCTATAATTATTAGCGAATATTTAATACGTAATTATGTGTGTATATTTCTTAATAACACTGCCAAACTATCTATTGAAATACGTTTTTGCCTTTGTCATACCTAGAAAATGGAGTTTTTGCATTTATCATACCTAGAAAATGGTTAGGCTGGAAACTTATGGACCTACCCTCATATTTCTTTTTTTTAATAAAACATTTGTATGAACTCCATCATTTATATATATATAGTGCAAGCTATAATTATTAGTGAACATTTAATATGTAATTATATGTGTGTATTTCTTAATAACACTGCCAAACACTGTATAACACCAAAATCTTTTATTTTTATAACCTTTTTTTTTTTTTTTTTTTTTTCAAAAAATAAAAATACTTACATGGGGCTCTGTTGATTGCTAATGTTCAATTTAATTGAGCATTATAAAGAAATGGTGTCTTATCGATGACGAAAATATTCTGGAATTCATATTCAGAGATTGTTGGTGTCTTATTTCCTCTCTATTGGTTAATAGAGACTGCAGCTTAATATTCACTGCAGCTGTCTCTCCACAAACACATGTGATGTTGAGGCATAACTTGAAGCACTATAGCCAACTATTCAAACAATCTTCCTAGTTTCAGTGTCAGTTTTCTGTTTTTTCCTTCACTTGCTCCCCATTGATTGGAATGTTACTAGCATGAGTATGGCAAAACTACTGAATAAGCTTGTCTTTCACATTCACAAATAAACTGCAATATCTACTGTTATATGGAAAGAGCCAATAATGTACTGCTGTTAGAGAGCATACCATACTTCAATTTCATCATAAAAAGGTGTTTCATGAACAGTGTGAATTCTCATAGTCCAAATGTGGGCATTCTGATGTGCCCACATGTATAATTCAATATTCTTGCATGTGCATTGACAAACTTTTGGAACCATTGACAGTAATTAGTCTCATCTATTCACTGAACATTTAATTTCTTGCACAGCATAAATATAAATATAATATATGCCTATTCTTTTATTGCATCTTGCTGAAATGTGTATGTACTCTTGTGACACTTAACACAAGACTTCTGTGAGTAGGGCTACAGTCTGTTTTTCAGCTCCTGCATGTTGTGGCAGTTTTGGATGTTCATTGTTGCTTTCCTGTTCTTGTGCTCCCAGTTTCTTCATCAGATACTGGGTGATGCATTTTGGTAGTGATTTCCAAGCCCCAAACTTTTTGATACTCCTTTCTCAGTACAGTTTTCCAATACATATGAACAAAAAATGTGCACTGTTCTTTCATACATAACTGGATATGCTCTATTGTTTGTAAACATGGAGTGACTGTTGGCAGTTGCATAACAAAGCCATTACATTATTTTTGGGACAGCAAACAGGTAGTTAGCCTTCATGGGCATGTTTGATACACAGTCTAGAGAGTAGGTATATTACTTATGTAATCTTGCTTCTCATACACAAAGAATGTTTTTGCCAGATGTCACTGAATTATATCCATTAGGAAAGTTATAAGGGAAAGACTGAGGAGTGAGAGTTAGTGAAACACCGGATACATTTTAAATTTTTAATATGTTGTATAAAATAATTTATGATAAATACAAAAGATATATATAATTGTTAATAAAAGTAATAATTTTTGTGAAATTAATATGCAAATTTATAATATACAATTCAGACAAATTACACACCAAATGTGTGCAGATCCCTTTGTATTGATACTGTTAATTTTTTCAGTTCTTTTTTATTTCCTGTGTCACAAATCAATAAGTAAATAATTTCAAAGATAGTTAAATATGGTGGACTTTTGTAACAGTGATGTTTAATACTAAGAATTTTAAAATGATTGAGTTGAATTTGTAACACTTACATTACTAATATTTTAAAAAAGGAAAACTAAGTTTCTGGAGCTAATCGCTCCCATCCTCAGTTACAGATCGACTGTCAACCTTGTTATTCGTAGTGGTTTGGTTTGTCTCTGTAAATTCTTAATTTCAAAGATACTAAAACAGCAGAAACAAGAGCTTAGTAAAAATCCCTTCTTTGTCTTGCATGTTTTTAAATTTACATTTTTCTAAGAGTGGAATAAAATATTCACTGTATGGTACCACTCTTGGTACCAGAAAAAATTATTTGCTGTTGTACCTCTAACACATATTCAGCATAATAGAATCAGACTTTCATTATCAAACGTTCTTATTCCCCTGCCATCATATTTTCCTGAAATATGCTTTTGAATGAAACTACTATATATTATTTACCTTATTTATCATAAATTGAATACCTACTATTTCTAATATTCCTGTTATTCTTTGTTCAGCTGAGAATATATGTTCCATGCAGTCTTCACTTTGGAAGCTCCCAATAGAAATAAATGCCACAGATGAAGATGTAGAGCAAAGAATTGACATACAGAAACTTGAACTTATTTGTCAGTTGGATACAGGAGCTTATGGTCAGGATGTTAAAGTGACATGTTTTCATCCAACTGATGGCACCAAGTTAGCATCTGTTGTGGATAACAAGTTTGTTGTCTGGGACATACATCAGGGAGGTACTCCTAAGGTAAAGGAACTTAGGATATGATTATTGCATGGTTTTGTGCACTTTTTGCATTTACCTTATTTTCTTGTAAATAGATGGCACTTTTTCAATTTAATTTTCTTGTCAAAATGGAGGAGGTTCAACATCATAAAAATATTTTGGTTTAGAGGTAGGGTATGACTTTGTCTGGAATATTTATTACACAAATAGAAACAGTTATTTTTGCAATTTTTAACTTGCCTAGGACATTTAGATGAAAGTCATATGTAGTATAGCATTATTGGCTTAAGTTATAACCAGAGTTAGAAAGTTCAGGCATTTATATTGGTTATAAAAGGTAGGCAAAAAGGCAGTTAATACTGAAAATAAGCAATAATATAATTAAAGTAGGTTTTATTAAAAGTGAAAACGGAGAGCAATACCCACTCATTATTAATGAAAATAAGTATTGAAATACTTAATATTTTCTTTATGACATAATTAAAGTGCTTAAGCTTACTTTTCTTGGTTACAAGCAAAAACAAGATATTTTTTCAAGATATCAACTGCCATAGTCAGCCACTTGTTAGACAGAACATTTTTCATCATGGAAAAATAATATTCTATTTCCACTGAAGTAATTTGAGCAATTTGAAACAAACTATTTTGGAAGGACTCATACTAGTTACAACAGAACATTCACCTTTGAGGGCATCGCAGAACGGTTAACCAAGTAAAAGTAAAGTAGTTTTGAATAGTCCTGGTGAATGAACAAAAGATGTTCAGTGATTGAGTTCATTTTCTGTTTATGCGTTTATAGGGAATTGGGTATCTCTCTTACTTCCATACTAAACACACTGTAGGGGCACAACTTTATTGCACAACTGTACCACTCTCATCTTTCTCATTTGCAGTTGTTTGTTACATTTATGCAGCTGAGAAACTACTCCCAGCTCAAATTTCACAGAATTTCTCAAGCATATTGATACAAGGTCATTTGCCAGTTCAAAACTACAGCACTTCCCTCATCATCTCTATTTCCTGTGTTGGTAACCATGCATTCCTTTCACTAATGAAGGTTCTGCTATTTAAAGAGCTTAAGTGAATGGCTTGAGGAGACTGTTTTTGACTGCTTGAAAAGAAATAAATAAATAACAAGATTCTGAATAGATTTCAATTTGGAATAGAACACAGTGAAACAACATTAATAATCTCTTCTGATATTAAACAATTAAACAAAACAGATTCAGGCCCAAAGAGAAAAAATCTGGTATTTATCAGATTAATTGCGAGGATTGTGAAAAATCCATGTATGAAAAACAAAAGAGAAATATGGGCATTAGGTTGAAGAAACATTGGAGAAATATCCATTACAAACAAACAGATAAATCAGCTGTAGCACATTTTTGGAATGAAAACGATGAAATAGGAAAAGGATCAAGTTATTAAAAATTGTTCAACAACAAAAAAAATTAAACATATGGGAAAAGATTTATATAAAAAAAAAACATGAGTGAAACCTTATAAATTTGGACATCCTGGAAGCAAACAGCTCTGTATTCAAGTTTATAACAAAACCACCAGAGTCAACCCAGATACCGGCCTACCGAACTTCTACAAATGATCCAACAGTCGTTTAACAGCAGACAATATGGACAATTGTTCCATGTAACGTGTCCTGAGTAAATCTAAAGAGTGTTGTAAATATTTTCAACCAGAAGAGATTATTATGAATAGATATTTGTACTATTTTTATGGAATGTTTACCTCACTTTTATAATAGATTCTTAACAGTAAAACTATTTTAAATTCTTCCAAGATAAACTGGCTTAGAAAAGATGTGTTGCTTTATCTATTCAAGTAAGTATGAAAGTATAAATCTCTAGAAGATTATATTTCAGCACTTGAACAGAAGTTTCATATTGCATATTTGGAAATTAAAAGGTTATAGAGATGATACTGTTCAAAATGTTATGTCCAACTGGCAAGAAAATGGAAGATATTAGTCATATTTTATTCAACTGTCAAAGAATTAATATTTTGATGAAAAGTCTGATTAAAGGGAAATAGCTATGATATACTAGATATCATATAAGGAGATTGCACTTAGGCAAATGTTTTATGATCACCAACAAATTGAATTTTTATTCAAGGCAAAAATAAAATGGGTAAACAGGAAAGAGAAGGGGAAGGAAAATGCAGTAGTGAGTGGATAGGCAGATGTAGCATGCTTTAGTATATTACTATACATTTTATAACAAACTATTTATGAGGAAATCACTCAAATTTCACTAGTGCTGATGATGAAAAAAATTTGCCTTTGAAACATGTCCAAGTAAGTGGAATAAAACTAGTGAAATTTGAGTGACTTCTTCATAAATAATTTGTTATATGATACTATATTTCACTGTGAAAATCCCAAACTATTCAAATTTAAACTATATATTTATTTTGTTGTTTACTTTAACTTAAAGTATGTATAACTTGGTTTTATGTCAGAGCCTAATCCTCTGGATATTCCAGTCAGCACTGCTGAAAAACCAGGAATTAAGGTTTGATTTAACTTAATTAGTTAATGCAATTTTAATTTTGTATCAATAATACACTGGGTATTGAAGAACGTCAAATTAATGAATAAATATGGTGAATGGAAAATTTTTTATTGTTATTTGATGTATAGGGGGGTTATGGAGATGATGACTAAGGCCAGAATACTATGACCATTCCTTATTTTGTAATTTATTTGGTATTCAACATGAAGTTTTGTCGTTCCTTTCTTTTGATACAGAAAATATAAAACATTGAGTGCATATTTACATATTTATTTGATTTTAGTGTAAATAAATTTATTATATCATAAAATAGAGGAGTTTTATTGTTGTATAATTGTTTTATTAAATACTAGTTAACCACAATAGTATTAGAAAAGTAAAAAGCATAGACAGCTTATTTAAAGTAAGTATTTAAAAATTGTAAAATACAAAATAAAAGTTAATTTTTATATGGAGGTACAGAACTAAAAATCATGTAATAGACCTTAGAATTAAAAATCATTAAATGCTCTGTAGTAGATCTTATGTATATTATGAGAATATAATAAATAAAATGGTTATAATTTTTCTCTTACCATTTACCATTGTGCCCTCTGTTATACCTGGAAAATAAATGTTCCTTATTCTAATTCATTTTAGATTGCACATTCTGGAGTTCTGGAAGGTAAAGGTCAACCCAGATTCACAATTGGAAAATGGAACCCACATCATGGCTGTTCACAGTTTGTAGCAGCAAATGATGCACATGTTAGAAGTTGGGATCTTCGAGTGTCACCTGCACGTCCAGTATGGGCAATTGAGAATGCTCATTGTCAGCTGGTCAGGTAGGAAATTCAAGTTTAAGATAGTTCACTAGAGAAAAAAATTCTGCCCTTTGTGTAATATGAAACACTGCACGATATTGTTGCAGTTTAGCTTGTATTGGTTTCAAAGAATGGCTTAGTAAGGGGTATTAAAATAAAAGGCAACAAATGGCTGGATTTAGGACAGCAGATTAGGCAGATAGTTCATGTTATGTTTGATCCAAGAAAGTGGGTGGGAGGAAGCCAGTAGAGTGTGAAGTAAACAGCTGCATTGTAGATTGAGTATTCTACTCTTATACTTTTATTAATCTACTTCATACATTCATTTTATTTCACTAACCTGTTAAAGTAGTTGCTCAAAGTGATGCCCTTTGGCATTCACACATTCCTGACATCTTAAAATGAAATTTGCTTTCTCACACAAAAATTCTTCTTTTGTTCCCTCTAATTTTGCTCTTATATTGTCTTTCAGTTATTCTACAGTGTGTGGGTTATTTCTATATACTCTATTTTTAGGGTTACCCACAAATAATAATAGCAAGTGGTAAGCTCTAAAGAAACATGCTTTAGAAATAATTCTTCAAAAACCTCCCTTATAGCCTGCAAAGAATCATGGACAGTATGGACTGTGGCAGAATCTTGCTGAAAACATGCACATTGTCTCTCATGATCAGTTAATTGTTCAAAAAAAATGTGCATGTCTTTTTATTATCAAAAGGGATTTTGTGAATTCATGAATTTTCTGTGCTCCAGAATCCATTGTTATGTGAACATATGTAACCATGTAAATGAAACCAATCTTCATCAGAGAAAATGATTAATTTGGATCAACAATACAATTATGAATGTTCTGTAATTACAGAAATTTACCTGACTTTTGTTGTCATGTGGCCATAGTTCTTGGACTATAATAACTGTGTAAAGTTTCAATTTTAAAAGTTTAGTAGCAATATGAACTGATGTTGTTGAAATGCCTACTTCTTGTACTATACAGAATAAAGATAAATGCATTCAATTGATGCCCCGATATCATTCAGCTTTTCTTCTGGTAGAATCCTACATTTAGACCTACAAATTTTAGAGTTCAGCAATCCTATTTCTTTAAATCTATTGGCAAGGTTTCTAACTTTACCTCTATTTGGAGGTCTGTCTACAAATTCCTACACACTTGTTGGCTTGAATCTATTTTGATGTAACATATATAAATATTCATTGTTGTAGAGTACATTTTCCAGCTGGCATTTCAATTATCTGCACTCACAGTACATGCTCTTGAAATGTGATTGGAAAGAAGTACACAAGCAAATACATTTTCTAATGCTTCAAACTGTTTAAAACATATCTTTTAAAAAAGAAATTATTTTAAAAAATATATATGAAACTAACAGAGTGAAGTCAAGTCATATGGATTTATTCGTATACTTCAAACTGTACAAAGCAATGATTAATGTTGAACCCATGCAAGCATGTATTCTATTGCAAACACCTCAACCTGTACTAATCATTGATTGGAAACATCAATTCTTCAGCAGCACTGAAGAAAAATTATGCATCTAGAATGCTGCTGTTACTTCACACTCTACCAGCATCTTTCCTCCTGCTTTCTCAGATCAAGTGTGACTCAAACTCTCCATATTTTTAGGTTTAACAGTCAAAATAAGTCATTTTAGATACTAACATCAAGATTAGATTAATTTAGGTTATATAGATTTGGAGTATGTTATTTGTTGGTGTATAAAACCAGGAGCATAAACAACATGCCTACAATATGGGGACCCACAAAACCTTTAATAGTGTTTTTTATACCTGAAATAATAATTTTGATTTTTGATATTTTATTTTTAGTTCTTGCATTTCAAAACGAACATCTAGCATATTATTCTTAGAATAATTGTTTGAACAATTAGCACTTCTCAAGTTACAATAATTTCTTTTTGGTCACATAACCAACACCCTACTCTTTTCTGCTATTTATTTGTTTATTTATTTATTTATTGTCTCCCTTTGTCTGTTGTATGCATTTAAATAATTTTGTTTTTTTTATTTATTTTGAAACTAAGTTTACACATAGGAAATTTTATATATATATTGCCGATCAATGATTGTTTTGCTAATTAAATTTATGCAACAGTGGCAGTAATGGTGCACAGCAACTGGTGATGCATAGATATAAATAGTTTTACTAAATGTAGTTTAGAATAGTGGAAATTTAACATTAAAGTGTAACAATAATTATAAGAATTTACTCAAATTTCACTGATTTTACCAATTTACTCTCACTTGTATCATTATCAGCATGGATTCACTGCCAGTTTCCCAGCATGTATGCAGATATCTCTCTGTAGATCTATTGAATTTGAAGATGAGATCATTGTGATTCAGAAGATGAAAATTAGCTAAATAATTTTGCAATTTTTTATGCAGAAATCATTCATATTTCATTAATTTTGTTCCACTTGCTTGGACATGTTTAAATTAAAGCATTTAATTCTGTTTGATTGTTATAGGGATTTTGACTTCAATCCTAACAAGCAGTATTTTATGGCATCATGTGGTGATGATGGTTACAGCCGATTTTGGGACGTCCGAAATTCCTCAGAGCCAGTAGTATCCAGAGCGGACCATTCACATTGGTATGTAGCCCTAGCATAATTTTAAGTCATTGTTTCACCCATAGTGCCTGCCTTGTCTAGAGATTTCTAGGCTGTGAAAATGAGTAAAGTATAATTTTTCTAGCAAAAATGTAATAGTAATATATAACATAAATTGAATGAGCACCCATCAATATGCATCAACAGGTTTTTATTTTTCCTTACATGAATGAATGAATGAATGAATGAAAACTTTATTGCTACATACTTCTCTTACATTAACTTTACATATTATATAACAATCTTGGAGTGCTTGCTATTTTAGGATCTAGGCATTTAACTCCCTGGTTGTATATGCAATAGATCCTTTTTCTCACTCCTTACCCATTCCATTTTCATATGTCTTCTCCCTTTGTTTTATTTCTAATTTGTGCTTCATCAATCTTACATATAAAACTTTAAAATCACCAATAATCCCCCTCTAAGTCCTTATTTTCTATTTCTTCCAAAGAAATCATTCTAGTTTAGCTTTTGTTTTTGTAATTCTTTTATCTGATCCTGAATTTTTATCATTCTCTATTTCAATCAAACTCCCCATAGGCGATGACACCACACCCAAATCTTATGACTACTGTACTACTTATTCCCCCTTCCACTTCTTTCCACCAAAACATTTACCACACTCAGTTGTTTCACACTTAGTGAGATTCTTGACATGCTCGTTGTTATACTATCCTCTCCTCCTTGCGGGATTCAGGTTGTTCCCCTTTTTTTCCTCCTCTTTTCCTCCCCTCCCCTTGACTCAGATGCAGCATCAACAGGTTTCTGTCTCTAATCCTCCTCTCTTCCTCTCTAACCAGCATTTCTTGACCTTGCTGCTGCATCAACTGGCTTTTTCCTATCCATAAGTGCATACCATGCATAACTGCTCTTCTACCTTTGTTCTTGGCTTCCTTCATCTTTTTTATTAATTTTGCTCTTATTTCTCAATCTTTTTTATCATAGTCATTTTCAATAAAATTTTTCTTGTACCTTTTAATTTCCCAATTTGGCTTAATGCTTTCCATTTCATTTTCATTATGGCTAATTTAACTAAAATTGGTCTTGAACTCTTGCCACTTTGTCCAATTCTCCAGGAATATCTTTATTTCCTATCCCTTCAATTTATTGCCGAATATTCCTTCAGTCTCTTCTTCTACTTCTTCCATGTCTTTTTCTCTCCTCTTTCTTGTACTTCAAATATCACTAAATTCAGCTTCCTGCTCGCATCCACGCTTTCTCCATTTTAACTATTCTGTTCCTGCATTCTGCTAACTCTCTTCCTAATTCCTCTTCGACCTATCCAATCTTCTGATTTATCTCTTCGTCGCTCTTTTCCAGTTTCTCTTCAATTCTAGCCTCCCTATTTTTAATCTTCAGTTATTGACTTGAACATAGACTTTATTTCCTCCATATTTTTGGCTCTTTTCTTTCTTCATGCTTTAGATTTGTTTACTCTTTTGCCTACATAGTAGTGCATGGTGGTTCACTCATTCTCAAGCCCTGATTTTTTTATACATTTCAAATGAATAGTATAACATCAATTGGGGTGTGAGAAGCATGATGGTTTCATAGTGAGCATAGAAAGCTGTTCCCTTGTTTTCCAATTTCTTCATCAGATATGAATGGAGGATATTGACGAACCCCAAACTGTACAATAAATTATCATTTGTGGGGAAGAAGAAGAAAGTGAAATAAATATATTGTTTGATTATAAATGGATGGTTAATGAAGAACAAAGTTTTTAGAAGAGAAATGATTAAAATGAAGCAGAGAAACTGTATTAAAGCAGGTTTTTAGTGATGAAAAGCAATTAGGTAATTTAGGATTTTCTAGGAAAAGTGGAACAGAAATGGAAATGGTCAATAGGCAAGACTGACCAGATAGAAGAAATAGGTTAAGGTAATAAATACTCAATAAGCATTGATGCAAAAAGAACTTTGTAAACATTTATAATAAAAATATGTCTAGTCTAGTGAAGGATTGAGTATTAAAGATATAAACAATAAAGTACTCAAACACAAATTAAAAGGAAACAAATTAATGGTTGAAATGGATATAATTAATTTGCCGTATCAGCTGTATAAAGGATGGATGAGAGAGAGGGTCGTCTTCTGGTATACTGAAGGAGCAGCTCCACTCATTAATATTAATATGAAGATGCTCAGAGTTAACTGCCTTCTGGCAGCTGAAGACAGGAATATTGATCACAAGAATAAGATAGAGAAAAGATTCTGGAACTTATATAGTATAACTTTTAATTCATTAATTGTGTTGTCATTTGAGAAATTTGTATTTGATTATAAGAAAAGTGGCCAGATGATAAATGATAAATGAATGTTCCACTGTATAGGGTATGGCCTTATTACTAGCAGAATCTCCGTTCTCATGCTGTTCAAGTCCATACATGTATTATAAGACACATATGATTATTTGAAAGTTCTCCAAATAATATAGAAAACAAGAATGAAAATTAAAACTATTTTTCACCGATTTCAAAATAAAATTAATAAAAAATGGGAAAATATAAATACTTTTTTTTTTAAAATGCAATATTTATTCTAAGGCTCCCAGATTATCTTTCAGCTTTATCATTGTCATTTTCGCACATGAGAACACTAGTATACTTGTGAGAGATGAACCCTTTTTTATATGGCTATTGAAGCTGCAAAATCCATTGCTAAAATATATAAGGAAATTTATGCAATTGTTCCTTTTGCGTTTTCCTTTATGAGTTCCCTTGGGAACCTTCAAGGTAAGTGATGTGAAGAAATTGGTGAAACAGTTTTTTGACAAGTTACAGATTGCATATTATGCTCATATGATACCAACCTAACATTAGTACAAATGACCAGTATCCTAATAAAAAGTATACATATGACATAATTAAAGTGGCCACAGTGTAAAAGGTAAGTCACAAAAACTCATTTGTTTTTAATATGTTAAGGTAATAAATATAGTTTGTCTTGTATAAGTGTTTTAAAGCATTAGGACATGTTTCTAATACTTTCAACAGCCACTCTCTGCAACATAACTGAACCTGGCATTGCTGCCATGTAATGTCAGGTTGTTGTTGTTGGTGTTGTTGTTGTTGTTCTTCTTCCTCCTCCTCCTCCTCCTCCTCCTCCTCCTCCTCCTTTCTCTCTGATTATTCATGGCCAACTCTTATACTTTTCGATTTCAAAGGAATTAGAGCATCAAGGTCTTTGTATGTCCTTCACTTATTTCACTGGTCACTTGTTAGAATGATTAATGGCTTTGGCACTCACAAGGTTCCTGAGCTCTAACAGACTCTTGCTAGCATGTGAAGAGTGTCCTTTTTCTTTCATTTTCTCCTTCACTTATAACATTTATCATTCTTACTCCATCTTTTTTTTTCTCTTCTCAACCCTCTTCACTTATTCTACTGAAACTTCAAGAGCTTTACTGTCCACCATCATTACTCATCCCCTTCTAGGTGTATTCTTTTTATTGTCATTGCTCTTAGGTTTATTAATTCCTGTCTCACCAACAGGGAGCTTTCCTATCTACATGGTGCTGTCCCTGTCCCACATTTTTCAGTGCACATCCAACTTGTATGTCCTTACAAGCATCCCTTCAGTGAAGTTAGAATTGATCCACTCACTACCTCAGTATTTAAGTTTAGGTGTGGGACTTATTTAGAATACTAATAGAAATTCAATTATTAGAAGCAAAATCATAATTCTACTTTTCTTAATGCTGCAGGATATCTTCCATTTGTCTCATGCAAAAGTTGATTGTTTTGAAACCAAAAGATATAAGACAAAATAACTAATCAAATAAATTACAAATTGTGAAAATGGAAAATGGTATCAGTTTTTCTGAACTTGCTGATTTATAAGGAAGTATGAAGTTGTGCACATAAAAGTAAAAGTCAGTGACATGCATACTCCTTTAAAACTTTAAGCCTTAACACGTACTTTTGGTAACTATGACCCTTGGTTCCTTATCTAATGTTTTGATGATGTTCATTTGCATCCGGTGTGTTTTATTTATATATATATATATATATATATATATATATGAAAAGCTATTTGTTTCCTACACTTATGTAATCAATTTGTTTACACTAAAACTCTACTTACTTTTATAAACTAAGACTAGTTTCGGAAGAAGGTCTGTTCCATCTTCAGTTTTTGGCCGTACTGTTGTTTCTCGAACTGGTGGCTGGATGTCCGGATGTTCTTGTGGTGTCATCTGGTGATTGAAGGATGAACTCGCTGAGTTCGTCAAATGGAGGAAATTCAAAATTCATTAAGTTTTCTTTGTTCTTTAATATGAAAATTCTTTCCCAAGTGGATAACTCTATTGGGTTGTGAAGATTTTTTAGCAATTTAATCTCTGGTTTTATTTCGTGATTCCTGGTCCAGGATTAAATTGCTAAAAAATCTTCACAATCTTCACAACCCAATAGAGTTATCCACTTGGGAAAGAATTTTCATATTAAAGAACAAAGAAAACTTAATGAATTTTGAATTTCCTCCATTGGACGAACTCAGTGAGTTCATCCTTCAATCACCAGATGACACCACAAGAACATCCAGATATCCAGCTACCAGTTCGAGAAACAACAGTACGGCCAAAAACTGAAGATGGAAGAGACCTTCTTCCGAAACTAGTCTTAGTTTATAAAAGTAAGTGGAGTTTTAGTGTAAACAAATTGATTACATAAGTGTAGGATTTATCCAATCCACTGTCAACAGGTTCGTAAGTACAATATAAGCTATTTGTTTATTTATTGGTAGTAAATAAATTAAAGGTATAAACCACATTGAGCCAAAAAAAATAATTAATCTATATGGTTTAAACAATAATAAAAAATTATATTTAATTTCACATTTAAATAAACCTCTTCCTAATCATAAACCAACTAGTCTCATGAGCTATTTGTTTATTTATTGGTAGTTTTCTGTTAATGTATTGAAAGCAAGATTGTTATGCGGTTGAAGTTATGTCATCAGTACACGATTTTATGCATCACATTTCTTGTTTCAAATTGTTGAAAAAAAAAAAGGTTATGTTTAATTTTATTATCATAGACTTTTTGGGATTAAGTATAAGTGGTTAGGTTACCTGTAGGGAGTTATTGGAAATTAGTTCGTTTTAATTATAGGTAATGACAAACCTGTAATCTAATACATATATCAAACATTGTTTCAGTAATCCCATTTGTGGTCAAACATGCATGATGTAGTCGGATTGTTTGCATTACAGGGTATGGAGCATAAGGTATAACCATTTCCATGATCAGTTGGTACTGACATCAAGCAGTGATTCCAGAGTGATTCTTACATGTGTAGCATCAATATCTTCAGAGCCCCTAAGTCATATGATTGATGATGAGCCAAATCAAAGTGATACTCAAAAAGAAAAGTGAGTCAATTTATTTCTGTTGTACACGTTTTACTGTCTGATGTAGGAATCATAGTATTTTAAAGTTTTTTTGTAATGATTTTATAGATTGGAAGATGGAGTACTGGCAACATATGATGAACATGAAGACTCTGTCTATAGTGTGGAGTGGTCATCAGCTGATCCATGGACTTTTGCCTCACTCAGTTATGATGGTAGATTAGTAATCAGTAAAGTACCAAGAGCAGAAAAATATAAGATTTTACTCTAAGAAGGGTATTTAAAAGTTAATAAAATATGCAGTCTATGTCATCATTATCAATAGGTTAGGTTTTTAGTTTCCAAAAAATTGTTTTAGCTGCCTATATATCCAACTGGTTTTTATTGTTTTGAAATAGGCACAGTTAAATTTCTGGAATATACCTAAGGAATTTAAGTACATGTTAATATTTTAAAATTGGGTATTAAAACACCAAGATGATGGCATAATATTTTATCATTAATATTTTCAGTAGATTAACAGTAAAATGACCCAAAAACATTAACTTATGTTAATTAAATTGTACTCAGGAAGCTATAGACAAATGAATGGCAATATACCTTATTACAGTTTATTAAATAAGTTCACACTTACTTATAAAGCATTAGGACATGTTTCTAGGGCAATCACTCTCATCATCAGCTTTTGACAGATTTAACAACTCAGTCAACAGCCTGATGATGGAAGTGATTGCCCTGAAACATCTACTAATGTTGTATAAGTAAGTTCAGTTAATTGAACATATTTAATAAATGTTAAAGAGGCATACAGGGATATCTTGCAACAGGAACGAACATCAGGGCAAAGAACACATAGGAGGGAAACAACATAAGTCACAGTTAGGAAATCAATACCATGCCATGTGCAACTATGAATAGGAATGAAAAGCAAAACGGGGTATGCACCATGAATGCAGAAGTAGCGTCAAACAGTGTAGGGAAAGAAAACATGGCAAATGAGAATTCTGGGACTAATCCTAATTCATGAAACAGTATAAAATAAAATAAGTCAACATAATTAGAGCACCTCCTGTCTAACATCTACTATCCTTGCTAACCCCTGTCTTCGGTTTGTCAGTAGTCTCCTACTAGAATTTCAGAAGACAGAAATTCAGCCACCACTGCAATAGTTCTTTCACACCACAGGGTGCTATTTATATTATTCCCCTTATTCTCTTCATTATTGTTCTCTTTTTAAGCTCCTACTCTGCTCCAATTCTTCTGGAGTTCATCAACTAATTAACAAATAAACTTCACATATATAAACAAATATCAATATGATTTTAGAAGGACATCGCTTGCTAAAGATATGGCTGAAGAACTGATTGATTTTATAATAGAGAATATGGATAAATATATTGCTAGCAACTATATGTATTTTTGGCATTGTCCAAACCTTTGATTGTGTCAAGCATAGATTACTATTTGAAAAGTTATATAATTATGGAATTAGAGGGAATACACATGATCTTGTAAAATCCTACCTCACCAAGTCTTAATTAACTTTATACATGGAAAAACAAAAACTTCTAACCAGTGGTGTAACGGAAAAAGGCTGCCCCCCCCCCCCCAAATGCTACATCACCAACAGTCTAAATTAATGTATATGTATTGAAAAACAAAGTGTAACCAGTGGCGTAACACAGAAAGGCTGGCCCTCTCTGCAAATTTTAATTTGGGCCCCCTAACAAAACGATTCATGTTTGTTCAAGCATATGAATTCAGTAGCATGTATTCGACTGTGGAAGATACCAAATTTGATAGGCTGACAGGACCTTGAGGAGTCAGAGTCATTTATGTAGGCAGTATTATTATTATTATTATTATTATTATTATTATTATTATTATTATTATTATTGTTGTTGTTGTTGTTGTTATTGGTGGTGGTGATGGCGGCAGAAAATCAGGAAATACAGTAATATTATTTCTTAGATACACGGCACACTGCTACCTTCAAAATCTGGTACAGGAAAATTGTAATATATAGAATCCTTAAGCGGAGAAGACATCCAGTAATTCTTTGTGGTAAAAGTTTCCACTATTTCACTCATGTCAATTCTTCTTGTTCTCTCACACTCGATACTTAAAATACCAAGTCCACTTAATTGCACTTGTGATGTGGTGTTATGTAAATAGGTTTTTGTTATATAATTGATATTATTGTATGATTCAGTTGAACTACACACTCTTAATGCTTCACTTACTTGTCATAATGTATGGAACCGGTTTCGAGAACTAAATGTTCTAGAAAATGGTTCCGTACATTATGACAAGTAAGTGAAGCATTAAGAGTGTGTAGTTCAACTGAATCATACAATGATATCAATTATATGATTAGCTTCACTGTGCAAGTTCCAATTTACATTTTAATTTTAATGTTTTTATTAGTTTTAATTTTGAAAAGGATCAGTCAGCAGACGCAACAGTTACAGGTAGAGAGAGAAATTAAATGAAAACAATGCAAACGTCTGGTATACTTGATGTTAAGGCATAACTTTCGATTAGTAAGAGGTGTGCTAATTCTAAAATGGATGTTTTATCTTTTATCTTGTTTTTTAATGCAATTTTGCACCACTGTAACTGAAATGAGGAATCTTCTGTCAAGTCTTCAACATACTGCTTTGATAAATGTTGTGCTATACTGTGCAATTCTTCATCTTTACAGTAGATAGAGACTGTGGGTGTGATAACACTGAATAGATTAATTATACATTTCATAAAATTAAATGTATTTTTTGATTAAATTAATGCCATGTAAAACACATTTACTTGAAAATATTTTTCAGGATCTGACAGACGTTCATGTTGAACCAATTCATCAAAATATCTCTTAGTTTTATGAAATTTGTTGTTTGCAAATTTGGGTCTATGCTCCGTTGTTATAGACATGCTAGACAATAATGTTTCCTGGAATTTATTTCTGTAGTCCTATAGCAAATTTGCAGAGGTTGGAGTAGCATTGAAGCTCGGCAAAGATCAAGGTTGTTTGCAATAATTTTGGTACCAAATCAACAGCTTCAAATGTTTTGGAATTCAAGACAACTTGAAAAACAAATTCAAAATTTTCAACTTGGTTTACAAAAACGTTACAGTCGTTGGTGTATTCAAATTCCAACATTATTGCAGTTAGTGCCTTCATAAAATCTAAATAACCGTAACTTAGAGATTTTATCTTGGTGACCACCGTGTTGGATAAAGTTTTTTTAAAGTGCAAGAAGCTGGTTAAAACAAGTATACCAAAAAACACCTTATTTTCAGATACATTTTTAACGGTGTCATTTAGAGTTAGATTCAAACTTTATGTGGCTCACTGAACATATTTAGATGTTTTCTGTTTTGTTCATTCCTTGCTTTTACTTCGGGATGAACATGTTTGCTGCACCATCATAACCTTGGACACGGTATTTGTCTAATGAGATGCACTTTTCATCTATTGAATTTAGAATTTTGGCTTCCAATGACAGAGCAGTATGATCTTCCATCTCTTTGAACCCTAAAAAGTTTTAATTTATTTTCCAAAAGAGTCTTTTAACTACATGAACATATTTTAAAGTTTGACTTAATTGATCTGTTTTTTTAACTCACATTTGTGTATTATCTAAAATTATAGAAAAAAAAATGTGCATACATCTCTACTTTCTGGGATAACAACTGAATTGATTCATTTTTAATTTTTGGACAGGTATTTTTCAGATGCTTCCGGTCCATGTACACATTGCTATAATACTGAACCATACTTAGACAAAAGTCCACAATAACTAAAAAATTCCACCTTAATTCTTCTCTATGGCCTCATAAAGCTATATTAAATAATGATAATGTGATAGTGACATTAATTATGGGATCAAAAATGTGTTTCAACGTGTTAATTTCATTCTTTAATTCACATTTCAGATTACAGTCTACTGTTTCTTTTCCAGACATTATGCACAGCACATGTCTCCAGATAAGAATGAGACATTTCATGTGTTTACATTTTTTTTTGTTTGATAAGCTGCCAATCACGGATGTCCTTTATTCGGGCCAGTTGAAATTATGTTTAACTCCAGTTAGCAAATAATAGCATGGCTCACGTTAAACAGTCTCCTTTTCAATAATAACAGAGCCATTTTTCTTGTCAGTTTTAACACACATTTTGTAAATGTTTCATAGTAATTGGTAAGCAACATCTGTTATTTTGCTTAGGATCTTTCAGAAATAGATCTTAGGGTTTGCAAGGCTGATTTGTGTCATAATTTAAAATATCTGGAAAATTAGAACGGTCAATAGGAAATTCCTCTCTAATGCTAGAAGGATCATCTAAAGGAAGTACTTTCATTCTGCTATGTGCTGTTGCTTCCATTTTGTTCATAGGGAAACACATGACCTACTAGAGCATGGAATATTACAATGTTAATTTATTATTTCTGAATTAATATTAAAGAAAGAATCTATTTTTTCCTAATTTTGAAACTGATCTTTCAATCTCTCCATTTTTTCTCTTCATAAATAGTTTTAAGCAGCTTCATTTCGAAAAAGGGGGGAATAGACAATTAAACATAAAAAACTCAAAAACTGAATTGCTAGAATTAGGCTATTTTTTGTCTAATATTATAAGCGACACAAGACCAAAATCAAACACGATGTTTCACTTCTATCACCGTACTAAACTTGTAATATCCAAGTCAGTAACACTGCATCTGCTTCAGTAACACTGCATCTGCTTCAATAATGCTGAAGCAACGGAAAAATAAACCAATATATTACTTTGCCCTTACAGCAAGAGGGCATCTGAGAGCTCCTAGAGCTCCAGTCCCAAGCGATAGCGGAGACAGCCGAACTCCTCAGTCCCGAACAGTGAAGGGGGGCGCCCATGTTGTCTCATGCCTGTGTAATCTGCATGTAATTGTTTTCATTTCACAGTGATAGGCGAACGCTGGCTATTTTACAACAGGCGAGGACATGTAAGTTTTCGGGGTGTGCTATAGAGACATGTTTTCCTAGATGTTTATTGTCCTCAAATTCCCTATCACATTCCATCCATACGAACTGTTTTGGTGCACTCATTATTACACAACATTTACTCACGTTTCCTTATTGAAACATAAGTCACGCTAATAGCACTTGAGCCCAACCCCTACTTTACTTTTCAGCCCCGTGGCGGTGGCAGCAGTGCATTCCGGCTTGCAGCGCATAAAAGACGATGCTATCGAGTTCTGTTGTATCAGTTTTGCAAAGGGAATACGATGAGATTTCCCCCCTTTTTTTCTTTTTTAGCGAAGAGTCTTCTCTGGAGAATGATCTTCCTCTTTTGGAACATTTCTTTAGATTTGGGCATGGGTACTTGTTCATTTTGGTTGCCAACAGCGGCTAATATTGCCTTTAAGGATGCCACGTGTTTCTTCAAAACTTCAAGTTCTGTTGTTCCCATAATGGCATCCCTAAACTTGCAAATATTTTTTTTTTCTTTTTGTTCTGATAGAGGCACAGAACAGTTGAAACGTTCTTGTTTACGCACTTGGGCTAGTATAACCTCCTCTTCATTGAGAACAGAAACATCTTCAGTGTCTATTATAAAGTCATTAATATCTTCTGAATGTCCTATAGAATGTTCATTGCTGACCTGAAATTGATATATGCTCTGTATGTGTTTATGCATATTCCATTTAATGCTGGAATCAACACACAGATTCAGATTCAGATTCAGATTTATTCACCATAAGAATTTGTACAAATTTTTGGTTTCGTCAATATAGTAGGAATATATACATGTATTAAATAGTGATAATACAACAAAATACTATATACTAGCACATTCTGATTAGTGCAGAGTGGCGGTTGCATTCTTGAATGAAGATCATCTTTCCATTTTGGCATCTTAGCTCCTGTGGACAGAAAACAGAGCAGCACAGTATCTCCACCAGAGTAGTATGTACATTAAATAATATTCTATTAAGCATTTGGCACTTACATTTTTATATCTGGGCTACTATATCTCCTTTAGGGCGTTTATTCATGTCATTACAGTATCTGCTAAATTCATCAATTGTATAGAACTGTTTTGTAAGTAAGACTTTATTAATTTCAGTTTTAAATGATTTAATTGTTGCTAAGTCCCTTAGATAAGGAGGTAAGACATTATACAATTTTAAACAATTATATTTGAAGGATCTCTCGTATAGTTTCGTGTTATGCTTATGTTGGTGGAGTTTAGTTTTATTTCGAGTATTATGTGAATGAATCTCAGTATTGATTACAAAATCATCTAAGTTAGTCCGGACATAGTTTAGAATTTCTTTTATATAAACACAGGGGACTGCTAATATTTTTAGATCCTTAAAATGTTTCCTGCAGCTTTCTTTTCTTGGGATACCAATCATGGTTCTTATCGCTCTCTTTTGAAGCTTGAAGATGAGATGACTATTTACAGAGTTTCCCCATAATATTACTCCATATAAAATATGCGAGTGGAAGTACGCAAAGTAACAACTTTTGAGTACATCTAATGTTACTCTTGTCCTCAGTTGGCTGAGAACATAGCAAGCCTTGCTTAGTTTTGTAGCTAGTTTTTCAACATGGTTATCCCATGAGAGGTTTAAGTCAATCCATAACCCCAAAAATTTTGTTTCTGACTCATACTTTATAGTTTTTGACCCAAGCATGATTCCCGGAGTAGTTATGCTTTTGTTGTTTTTGTGCTGGAAATTAATTGCTACTGTTTTTGCTTCATTTATCAGAAGTTTGTTAGTTTTGAACCAGGTTAACATGGCTTTTATTACTGCTGTTATTTTTGCTTCCAGGTCAGTACTTTCTTTTCCGCTTATAAATATGCTTGTATCGTCTGCAAAAAGTGTTAGCTTTACTTCAGAAATATCTTTTAAGCAATGCGGTAAGTCATTTATGTACAATAAAAATAGAAGAGGACCTAAGATTGATCCCTGTGGTACTCCCGATGTTACATTTCTTTTGCTCGAGTGTGCTTTCCCAATTTTTTGGTTTCTCACATCATTGAATTCGATCTCAACCAGTTGTTCTCTACCTTCCAGATAGGTTTTAAACCAATTGTATGGAATACCCCTTACTCCATAGTTCCACAGTTTGTCCAACAGCAACTTGTGGTCCACCATGTCAAATGCTTTAGATAAATCTAGAAACACTCCCACCCCGATTTCACTTTTATCTAGCATGTCGTATATACTATCTACAAAGTTTATTATTGCCATATTAGTGGACTTGTTTGTTTGAAAGCCAAATTGGCATTTGGTGATAATATTAAATTTGTTCAGGAATTTGGTTAGTTGTCTGTACATTACTTTTTCAAGTATCTTTGAAAAAACTGAAATGAGAGCTATAGGTCTATAATTGTTTACTTCGTCAGTCTTTCCCTTCTTATAGATTGGTATAATTTTAGATATCTTTAGTTGTTTTGGAAATTCTCCGCTTCTCAGAGATTCATTAACAATATAACATAGTGGCTTGATGATGAACCTGCCACATTTTTTAATAATAAAATTTGAGCTCTCATCTAAAGCGCATGATTTTTTGTTTTTTAGCTGTTTTATTATGTCTAACAATTCGCTTTCAGTAACAGGACTGAGGTATAGAGATTTTTCATTAATTATTTTAAAACTTGTACTGTGTGATATTGACAAATTATTAGGGTGTTGTGCATTTTTAGTAATATTTGTGAAGTATTCGTTGAATGAATTTGCCACTTGCTTGGGCTGTGTTACATTTTTCCCTCCTTGCTTGAGACTGATGTTCTTTAGGGTGAGATTCTTTTTGTTTCTCTTTTTATCACTTCCCATATTGCTTTTGGTTTGTTTTCAGAGTTTATAATCTCTCTGTTATTAAACATTTTTTTTGCTGCTATAATTACTTTTCTATATATTTTTTTATATTTCTTATAATATAATTGCAATTCCTCTGATGCCTTTCTACTTTTTAGTAGATTACCCAGCAGTCTTAGTTTACTTTGCGAGGTTCTTATTCCCTTAGTTATCCATTTTGGGGTTTTATCATTTACTTTTACTTTAACAATCGGGAATGCAGCATCATAATAGTATCTAAATGTATTTATAAAGGAAGTATACGCTGCATTTAGTGTTGATTCCTGATAGGTTCCCTCCCATTCTTCATTTTCAAGCATATGGCAAAAGTATTTTACATTTTCCTGTTTTTGTAAACGGGTTTCTTTAAATACACTGCACTTGTTTTCTTTTGCATCTTGGTAGTGCCAGTTAATTGCAATTGTCTGTGCATAATGGTCAGAGAGATGGGTTTCTAATATATTTACTTTATTATAGGTGATATCTTTAGTGATTGCAATTTGATCTAGGGCACTTTTTGTTGCTTTGGTGACTCTGGTTGGTACATCTATCAATGGTTTCAGTCAATAGCAATTCAGTGTAGTTATGAGTTTTAGTTTTTCACTGTTATTTTTCAGAAAGTCTATATTTAAGTCCCCGAGTAGGATCACGTTTTTGTTTAATTTATGAAAGTGGTGTAAGATGACCTCAAGCCTATCTAGAAGAATGCTTAGTTCACTTTTAGGGTTCCTATAAATGCAGATAATAATAAGTTTGTTTTCCACCTCTATTATGCTAGCTTCGAAATGTTCTTCTATGTTTTGGGGTTCAAAGATTATGACTGGTTTTGCTTTGATTCCATTTCTTATCATGATTAGGGATCCTCCATTTTTTCTTTTGTTTCTGCAATAACCATGTGTAACGCTAAATTTTTCAAATTTAAATTCAGACAGTTCATTGCTGTTCAGCCAGTGCTCAGTTAAACATAGGACATCTACGTATTTTAAATCACTCTCAAGCAGCAGTTCTATATCAAGCAGCTTGTTTCTAACGCTCTGGATATTCTGGTGAAATATGTTTAATAAGTTATTGTTTTGGCTTTGGAAATAGCTATTATTACAATTATCTTTATTCATTGAAGAGGAGATTTCAGTAATAATTGAGGTTACTGCTATACAGCTATTTATGGTAAGGCTAGGTACCTCATTAATTGAAGAATTTTTACTTTTACCTGAACCGCTGGTTACTGCTCTGCGTTTTTTCGGTCTAGATGGTTGATGACTCTGCCCAGAAGACTGCTGAACTTTGCTGAACCTGTTCGATTGAAGTGGAGTCCATCTCTTCCCAGGTCCTCTTCTCCAAGCCAGGCATTACCGTCGATGAAGATGCATCCATTTTGTTGACAAATCCAGTCCAGCGTAGTGTTCACTGCGTCAATATATCTTAAATCTTCATCCCTTCGTCGTAGTATACCACTCACGCATAATGTAGCTTGAGGGTACAGCTCTTTTGCAGTGTGAACGAGGTGCTTCATATCCTTCATTATGTCATCTGGAGAGGTAGATCCATGCAGATTGTTGGTCCCGGCGTGAAATATTATTATGTCGGGGTCATCCTTGTTGTCGTACAATCTTCTTTCTATATGCTCTATTCTAGCACCCGGGTAACAGTAAACAGAAACCTCATTCCTGTCCAAACTTTTCCCAGCATGGCGCACCATTGAATCTCCAACAATTATGGCTGTTTTCCGCTCATACATAGCCTTTTCCGTTATACTGCTTGTTTCGTCATCTGTTATATCATCGCAGTTGTTTGTGGTTACCTCGGTGTCATCAGTCGGATTGTCTTCACTTAGAATTTCGAATCTATTCCTTGTGGTCACTTCCTGTTTCTTCGTTTGGTCGCGGTGTTTTTGCTGACCAAGTTTCGGCCATTTTTGTTCGTTTTCAGTACGCCGTGAACTTTGGCGACGTTGTTCCCTTGTTACAGTTGACCAGCCATTATCGTATTTAAATTCCTCGGTGTCTGATATTTCTTTACCTTTTAATTTGTTGATTACATCGTGGGCATTCTTTAGTTCATTTTGAAGAGTCATCACTGTTATCTGCAACGACGCGACCTGTTCCCGCCATTTGGTGCAACATGGTGACGCCATGGTTGATCTGGGCAGTCTTTTCGTCTCTTCTTTACAATTTACTTTTCAGTCCTAAATGATACCTTCACTTGCACAGTTACAACGGGCTTTTGTGTGTTAAATACTATTAGTTTCACCTAGTTATATGCTCTATTTCTCGAGTTTTCTAAAACAAACTATGGAGCCACGTTACCGCTGAAACTCAAGCATCCGCCATCAAGAGTATCTCTATATGCATGTATTACATTCGCTGCAGATTACTTTGCATTTACAGTGCAGATCGTTATCTCCCACAAAATATTATTTCGGCCGCTGTCGCTGAGGACGGGATCTTCCAATCACCATCGTCCTTATTTATGCTGTCCTTGCTTATTTTCAAGCTTGCTTTGTCTTTTATTTTGCTGGTCAGCTTTCATTTCGTAAGCACAATGAGCCTGTCGAACAGCTTGTATTTTTTCTGCAGGAAATTTGTCACCATTAGAATGATTTAACCGTCTATTTAGTAGCACATAACCCTCTATCAATTTATATTTACAAAAAGGGTCCACCGGTTTCTAGGATTTACCCGAGGTTAGCGTTAAGGTAGTGTGTATATGTGTGTGAATTAATTGCGAATTCCATTTAGACAACACGTGATAAAAAGTGAAAAACTCACTTTTGTAATAAGGAACAACAGACTGCAGCCAGAATGTTACGGAGGACAACGCATAGGCTACGTTACGTTTATATTGCATTTATACTGGTGCGGTAGAGTAGTTGGACCTGAAGTCCCTCCGGACAGTACGCGTCATCTCCTCTTTACGAGTGGGGAGTTCGGCTCTCTCCACTGTCACTCAGGACTGGCGTTCTAGGAGCTCCAGATGCACCCTTGCTATAACGGTAAGTCTTCTGGAGACAACTGTCATCATTTCTTCTTCTTCTTCTTCTTCTTCTTCTTCTTCTTCTTCTTCTTCTTCTTCTTCTTCTTCTTCTTCTTCTTCTTCTTCTTCTTCTTCGGCAGACCTCCTGTGCCGGAAATTGGTGGATCGGAGCTTAGCAAAAGTCTATGGAAAAAGTTAAAAATTATGGGAAATTCTTGAGAATTTTCTGGTATGGTCTTCCCTATAATTTCTCACGTCTTTGGAAATTCTTGAGAATTTTCTGGTATGGTCTTCCCTATAATTTCTCACGTCTTTGTTTCTTGGGTCTACGGCCTATTCCGAAAGTTATCCAATTGACAAAATAGCTGCTTCTATAATGGCAGAACCATGGATAAGTATTTTGTGAAGTGTTGGTGGTATGTAGTACTACGGTTAAAACCGTACACATAAATGTGCTGTTTTGCAGCAGTAGAAGTTGAATTCTGAAATATTAATATCATAACCAAATGAAATTGCTTTTAAAAGTATACCGAAAGAAGCTATACTCAGTCTTCCTCAGTTATTTCGGAAGCTACTTGAAGATTTTAAAAAAAATTTCGGGCTGACTTTGAAATATCAACTATAAAAGACCTAATCTGGTTCTAAATGAATCTTGGACTACTTTTTCCCATTCTTTCGAGTAAGTATCGATTACCGCCTTTCACTCTGCTTTCCACTATTTAAAATCCAGGCGGTATGAAAGATGGATAAAACTTTAAAAAAATGGATATGGGCATGCAGAACCAAAAATTCAAAATCAAGATGCACATTGTCGACAGACTTTTGTGCTATTTATTTATGTATTTATTTATTCATTGGTTCATTATTCACTTCTGAAATGTTCGCATTGCTAATATAGCACTTCGTGCTGGAAGACTGCTAAAGAATTGCATGCTTTTTCACCTATCATTGATAGTATTAAGGAATACTGCACTTCGGTGTTATTATTAAATTATGTATTGATCATTTACATAATCTCTTTCGGCCCGAGTAATTTCAGACATTTTATGAACTCAACTGCATTCGAATAGGTTTGCAGAATCGTGTAGATGAAGTTTTTGAAATTTTCCACCCAATAATTCCTGTTTTACCGTCAACAAGGCGTTGATGCACGACAGATGACATAAATAAGCCTTAGCCACTCTTTCCAGCATTTGAAGATGTTTGTATATTGGAAATGGCCAAAGCTTCCATCAAAGGCCCATTTGCAATGCAATTTACACTTATAACTCTCAACTGTAACATTATTAAAATTCTGGAAGCAGTGTGATTCAGTAAGCCCTGTATTTCATTTCACATTCGTTTTCTTTAATTATTACATTTTGTGAGTAGGTAGCCTTTTTGGCATTCAAAACAGCTTAATAGCTAGGGTAGAAGTCGTCGTGTTTATTAGTTAATCATCTCATTGTCACATACTGCTGCTTGGACAACTTCGCTTTAATTAAGAATGTTAAGGCTTCTTCCACTGACATTTTTGTAGATTGTTTCCTCCTTCCCTTCCGCCATGCATCGCGTATTCTTTTGCCTCGTGTTGATATTGTAGTGGTGGCTTCTTTTAGACAGCTGCATAGGCAAGCTCTCATGAAGTACCACTTTATGTTAGGTCCTTAATTTTTCCTCTTGCTTTTCTCCTTTAGCTCTTCTAATTCTTTTGAAGTACGACTTCTATCTTTTAATTTTGAGGAGCTGGCTGGCATGCTCGGAATTGAAATCACAACTTCTTTTTTCAACCAGTTTAAATATTTCTTCATAAACGCAGCTTCTAAAGGAATGGCACTATCTCTATCGGTCAAAATAAGGCAGAAAAAAAAAAAGTTTCTTATATTATACATTGTTTTCTCGACACTCTCGTTAACATTTAAATGGAATTTGTTAACGAGATATATTACCACAAACCTTTTTGCCGCGCGCAAGGTTGATTTTTATTTTCTTGGATCTGATTATAAAGATCATTGCGACTAACAAACTCATTTTTCGCTTTTCACAATACATGCAACTACCACTAATCAATTACTTCTCACAAAATTATTTTGATTTCTTGGCTGCGAGACATCCATTAGGTAGCATACCATATCTCTCAACATCCCCTTTTCTCGTGCGAGTGTTTATCTTCAGAGCGAACAGATAAATGTTCTCTCCTCATTTATGCATCTGGTGTGTTATGGAGATGAAAACTTTTAAGGATATATTTTCCATACTTCATTTTATTATCTGCATAAGTTGTGTATACTATATGTATGTATACATTTTTTCATAAGTCAAGTCATATTTATTTTTCCTGAAGAAAATTAGGCTCTATGAAAATGAGTATAACAGTCCTTATAAATTATTAAAATTAAAAAATCGTACTACCAATAAATATATCAGATCATAAAGTACATACACATGCAATATCACACACCCTTAGTTTCATTTTAATGCGAGAAAGATATTTAAAAGTTTACTTAAAAAAGTGAGGAGTTCAAAAACGAAGACTTGTGTCATTTTTGCAGTATTATATCTGAGAAACTGAGACAGTATTTATAAGCTGCTACGCCCAAATTTATTAGAGTGATTACAATAATTAATTTTGTGCAATTTCCTTTTGTAGTGACGAGTGTAATGTCGTTTTATTTCCTGTACAAATGTGGAATCATTGCATGCAAAATGTCATTTTCTCGTATAGGGTGCAGAAATCCACCCTAGCAATAAAATCTGACGTGGAATTTTCTGTCGTCTATTGTAACAATATTTGTATTGAAGGCCCAAGGACGTGGCAAACCGATATTTTCTGGAGGAAATTTTTAAGTATGGTCCGTGGAAAAGATGTTTATATTGTATTCTGTTAGATAATTGTACACCAGGGTGGGCATAATAAAATATATGGCAACTACAGGGCTAATAAGACAGGCCGATAACCTCTTCAAGGAAAGAAACTAGCAGCATCAATTGATATCTACACGTAAAAAGTTAGGTAGACCATGTTTATTTAGTCTTGAAATTCTGCGACCCGCAGTTAGTTTTGGAAGAGTATTCAGCGGTGCATTATCGGTGAATGGGCTTTCTCAGTTCAGTTCAGTTTCATTCAGTGAAAGAGCTTTTATCAGTCGAGTTCAGTTGCGTCTCAGGATTAGTTTATTTCAGGATCAGTCTTTATCAAATTATGAAACGTCACAGTGATCGCCATAGCTAGTGTGAAAGTGGCACATTTTTAGGTGGAATAGATTGTAAATAATAAATCGTGTTTCATCTCCTATAACGAATAATCTTATTAATCTCCAAGACTTCTTACCCTATGGTCACAGAACCATAAAAAGTATGCATCAGCAGAATCTTAACAGCCATGGCAAAATCATAAGTCAGCGGAAACCATAATCGGGGAGGAAGATATCACCATTTATCCCTGAGATTCCATATAACCAATAATTTGCTTTTTCCAAATCTTTCCATCTATCCATTACATATTATTTATCTCCTTGCCGCTTCCTTTATACCTCTGCAAAACCCAGAAGTACTTTCCAAAGAAAAAAATGAAATAATGTACAGTGATAAACATAGTTTACATGGAAAATTGTTCAGTGTTTCTAAAGTAAAGTTCCAAATTGATTTTTTTTTTCAATCCGGAGCACTTGGGTCGCTGTGAAAAAAACTACATAAACAAACCAATTTATGTAGGGAAACTTATAAAACACAAAAATTGTTTAACAGCCTATTCTTTATATTTATTTGAAACTCCTATGTTTACAAAAAGTAGAGAACAAAGGAATTTTTAAATAGTGATGCTTACACTCATAACACTAGAACTAATGCTAATTTCCATATCAATACATATACTTTAAAATTATAGTAGCGTAAATCATTTGTTCAATAAATTGTCCAATTCCATAAAACAACTAAAATGCAAGATTACTTTAAATGAAAAATTAAAAGAATTTCTGATTTGTGTATTAATACATACAAGAATTTTGATTTAAATATATGCGTTCTAATAAATGCATTAACACCTGTCGATGATGCATTAGCCTCATCGGATTGGTCATTCATATTTTATTTACTATTTTTATGTTGTATTATTGTTAGTTTAATGTTTTAATATGTATATATAAAATATAATCTGATTGACTTTTCATTTCTTTATTAATATGTGTGCAATATCTAACGGGATTAAAAGTGAGTTCACAAAGCATTGTTAAATAGGTATGTAATTTATAATTGTATTGATTTTGAAATGTCCGATATCATTATAATTGTAATATGTGTACGAAAATAGAGTAGAATAACCTAAACTAAACCAATACAATTAGCTCACACATTAAAACACACAAAAACATAATATTTTCGTTTTGGAATTTTCCTTCTTAGACATGAATGCCAATAATTCTTTTTCTGAAGGCAGCAGTTTCATTTTTCAGTTTCCTGTCTAATTTTGACTTCATTTTACTTTACGTGATATTTATTTTTACATTGTTTGCTATTTGTCAGCTTTTTCCTCGCTGTGAACTTTGATCTTCACTTTTACACCAGGAAGACTTTTTCTTTGTTTTCTCTAGCGGCAGTATATAACGATTGTCCAATGCTAAATAAACATGCAATAGATGTTACTCCACGAACTCGCTGAATGCTCCAGGAACTAACCAACTATAGTCAAATCAAATGGCAATACTAAATTTTTCCCTATCCCTCTAAGATTGGTCATGTCATAGTCAGTTAACCTGTGCCCAGTGCCCTCTGCCCACAACTCTCGCCAAGTCGCCAAAAGTTCTGTACAGTAGCGCTCTCTTGCGTTATTGGCGTGCATTTTAATAACGACGCAGACTACGCCATTTAATTTACCCTAATAACCTATACTTCACGGAGGCTGGAGGTATAGATCGAAGGTTAAAGAAGGGGATCGCATACAGGAAGTAGGGGCAAGGTTAAGGTAACGAATCTCAAGACATTGGATACAGAAATGAATAAAAGTATGTCAGTACTAAAATATATCTTACCCAATTTGTTATAGTTATACCCGCATTATTAATCTTAGTAATGGTTATTGACCTTGTCTTTAATGGGATATTGCATAACTCCTTGTGGAAATAATTGCATATACCATTCATTCGTTGTTTCAGAGACCTCTCTGGTTAAACTATGCAGTATGATGAAATATCGAAATTGGGAAAAAAAGAAAAAAATCCATTTTAGGACTGATTGACCTAAGTATCGTCAAGGTTGAGCATGATACTGTTTTATTGTAACCCATTGTAAACGCAGTATGCAAATAATTTGGTTACTTGCGTGCCAAATTTTGGGCAAATAAAAGTACTTAGGGGTTACAGAAAACATTTGACATTATTCACGATATTTTTATTTACTTTGAAGAACTTGGATTGATAAAAGCAAATAACATTTATAAGCAAGCCAGTCATGACCAGGTTACAGCTAATGAATCTGAATAAAGTGAAGCTATTATGTCTTAGCAGTGTTAAGTTGGGTTATGAAGAGGGTTGAGTGCTTGGGAGGTTAGCCGTGCTTTATTAACGATTCAGCCTGAATAGCATTATCGCGTAATAAAGTTGTAAGAATAATGAGTTGGGAATGATTTTCCAATATGTATACTTGGGCAGAGCAGAACTTTGACATTCAGTCAATAATGAACTGTTTATTTCAGTTTCCTTGGTAAGTAATGAAAAGTCAATAATGAACTGTTTATTTTAGTTTCCTTGGTAAGTAATGAAAGAATAGGAAATCATTTCTACAATATAATATTACAGTAATTTAGGTAATTTAAAGGAAATTTTTTCCTTCCAGTTTTGATAAATTGTATATTTTTCTAAAATTAGAGAGTGCCATAACAGGGCATTAAGACTCTTATGTGCAGAAACACGCAGCATATTATAATAATTTATAACGAGGTGTTATATTTATTTTGGCATTATATGTTCAGGTGTTGTGCAAATTACCAAAAATTATGCTTCAACAATGGCAATAATTTGGGGAGCTTAATTCTGCAGTCAAGTGCACAGACACACTTATAAATATGCTTTTCAATCATTGTGCAAATTACCAAAAATTACCCTTCAACTGTGGCAGTAATTTGGGGAACTTAATTCTTCAGTATATATGTGCACTTGAAACAGGACGAAGCATAAATATTTTTCGGTCTAAATGAAAATTTAAAAAGGAACATTTTCAAATTCTGTCTTACTCAAACTCTTCCAAAAACATAAATGCATGGGTACTCTTGTGAAAATGGAGAAATGTTTCAACCGAATCCTGTTTCTTATATAATAATTTTAACTCTGTCTTTTAGGTAATTAAAATAACATTTAGCGCAGTAAAGAAGCAGTTTTATGATTTAGTTAAGAGTGTGTGAAGCCAAGTGCAAATGTTCTTCTTGGGCCATGTTTGTCCAAGTTTTCATCAGCCCATAGATTTAGCACTTCTTATCTTGGCTCATTAGTGCAAACATTCTGATTTATAATAGTAACACCTATTATCATGAAAAATCTAAACAATTTTCATAATGTACTTTTATTGACAAATTGTGGAATGGCAGGCATTGGTTAATGCATTTGTTGTGATTTCAGATGGCAGAAACATCTGTACAGAAACTACAAAAGCCTGTGCTACGAGGTCTACTGCATAAGAAAGCTCCATTTTTGATTGTGTCATGTCTTATATTCAGCGCAGTTGCTGGAGTAGTGTACAGGTCTTTAGTGGGCAGTAGAAGAAAGGCAATCTATGCTGAATTCTACAAGTATGTTAGTTTTCTTTCTATGGAAATAGAGCATATGTTTTAAATAGTCATTGTGAAATATGACATTTTAAGAACACAAATTGTATTAACATTCACTGTATTGGGAGAACCAATAGTAGTTTTCATTTGGTCAGATACATTTACTTATTTTATTTTATATTGAAAACAACTGTGCAAAAAAAGAGTTCTTGACATCATTTGAATGTTACCAACACAGTTTGGTAATGCAGGTTTAAGTGGCATTCACATTTTTGCAGATTTAAATTGCATATATAGGTACTTTTATAGTAATGCATCAAATGAAATTTCTACTTGCTGAAATCCACCAGTGATGAAATGACTACCATGGCCAATAGTACTAAGATGGAAGAAATGAAACAATGATCTTCACATAGCAAATAAAGGAACGGACGAATGCCACAAATTTCAGTTAAATTGCTGTCTAAATGTTCATACAAACTTCCTTAAATGCAATTCAACCAAAATTTATGATCTTATTTAAACTTATGACAAAATGAGTAAACATATTATTACAACTTTAATTACAGGAGAATGAGTGCAAATATTTTATTATAATAGTTTGTGGGCAAATAACTAGTCATAAATGTTGTTGAATTAAAAGTAAAACTACTAAAATCATGTCAACACATTAAAACTCACTTGACTTTTCACATTAAAACGTTTTTTTATAAAAAAGTTTTAATATGAAACGTCCAGATAGTTTTCATGTGTTGACATGATTTTAGTATTTTACTTTTAATTCAACAAGGTTTATGATAGTTTCACTGTGTGAATTCCTACATTCATTTTTAATTGAACTAATCATAACTTACATGTTGCGTTGCGAATGTAGCAAATTTCCACATTCATGTGCTTGTTTTTTATTTTTCCTCACCTTGGTGGTCTGCAAACTTTATTCACTTGTTCATTGTTTGTTTTTCAATGACTGCATAGTTTTGCCATATAGTACTGTTATGCTGTTTGTCTTATATTTTTTGCTATCATGACAAATCTATACCTCAGCTTCAGATTTTCCTCAACATTTGTGCATCTTCTTGAGTGATTCCATGTTTGTTTTTCAGAGTTGCCTACCCAACCATTATATAATTTTGCCATATACCAACGTATTTGCATGTTTTTTTTTTTTTTTTGGATTAATGGAGGTTGTTAGTCCATAGCCAACTGCAGTAAACCACTCAGTGCTCCTATTTATAGAATTTACCCAAAGTTAGGTTTAGGTTAGTGTACATGTGAGTTGATTATTAATTGCTTTGTTATGATTGTTGCATTGTTAGCATAGATGCATCTGTCGTTTGTTTTCTGATGTCCTATATTTCAACATTTTGCTATGTTAATAGCAAGCATAACATCTAAGGGCAGGTAGTTTGTTCCCCATTATTCCACTGTATTTTATTGCTACTGTGGAAACTCATTACTTTTATCTAGTAATAATGTCTGCACATAATCTTTTATTTCAGGTAACTTTATACATCATTTTGCAGTTTCCCCACATTGTCCATGATCCCTTACATTCCTTTCTAGTGTATTTCTTGCTGTTAGTATAACTGTGACACAGCACACTACACAGCAAGTTCATCCTTACTTTAATTTCAGCTATAAAAGTAGATGCATTTTTTTTTTTTTTTGGGAGGGTGGGTGACTTACTAGTTTTTAACAGTCACATCATTCCTAATACTGTTTTATTCACCCTCCTATTATTCTAGGCAAGTTTAACACTTCATTTTCTATGACGTGCATGATTAGAAGTTTTACCATATGTTATTATGCTGTAATCCTTTTGCACTTTTACTTTGTACTGCTCCATATACTGTGTGCATAACTGAATTTGGATCAACAAAAGTGTAATTCGCTGTAAGGTTCTCAAAACCTATTGCTTACAATTCTTCATTTTTATAATGTAATTTGTATGCACAGTGCATTTGCTGTTCTTGGAAATAGTCTGAATTATAGTTGCAACATTATTAACCACTTTCACCAAAAGGAAATCCCATTTTCCATAAGTTTTCCAATGTATGCAGGAACCACACATTGTCCTTAAGATTAATCCTAGGGGGGGATTGAGTTTACAAATGTTTAATGCTTTCTTCTTCAAAGCTAGGAAGAGACCAAAGTATAAATTACTCCATTTGCAAAGCCAGATATAAAAACTGAGCCTGTTAGATACCTTAAAAAATTATAATTATCATGACATAACAGCACTTAATTAAACATCAATAAGATGTAGGAATGGTGAAAGTGAAGTGCAGGGCGGAGCAAAACATTAATAAATTTACATGGGCAATCCAGCATATCTGTAAGTAGCAATGGTAGTGCTGCAGTGGCTTGTTTATTCCACGACTATTACCATTTTATTTGCAATGAATCATAGGCGCATTCAAGTACATGTTCAAGCTATAGAAACATTTGTTATATTAATAATGCTATCACTATTCAGCATTTGTGTTCCAAACAGAAATACAATTATGCAATGAATTTTTTGATGTAGGTGAGATGAAACAGTGCAAAATCAGCAATGATCAGGTAGGCAAAAAACTGTTAAAATGTATAAGAATATGAATAGTTTATTTTTGGGGAGATGTGCCAACCTATTTGATGGATAGCTTCTAGAGCTTGCCAGAGAACTGTGAAATTAAAGGAGTTTTTTACTGTAGGTCAATTTTTAAAAAATTAAGATTACTTGTCATTAACAAAGATTGCACAGTGTACATGGGTACATCATTATCTAGAAAAGGATTCTTTTCATTATTAATTATTCTTTTTGTACCATGCATTTTATTCCATTCTGTATTACGTGCTTGTCACCTCATATACTTAAAATAATGTTTTCTAACTGCACAAACCAAACCTAAACATTTATTCATCAACTTATAAGATTTAGATTTAAGGCCTGTTTCAGTTCTTTTTTATGTATTTATTTACAGATGCTCTTTAACATCTCAGGTCATCAGCGTCCCATTTTATTCAGGGCGTGAAATGCCCAACAAATTTTGCTCAGAGGCCTCCACTTTCAGGCTTGAGGTTGTAAATTTCACTTCCTGAGGGACCATGTGAACCATTTGAATTTAGTTGCTCTTAACACCTACACATGTCAGTATGGTTTGTTAGCCCATCACTTCAAACACCATTCAATGTGATGCTAAGATATTGGATGTGGAATGGCCGGTAATTTTGTTCGTTCAGGGACCTCTTTTTTCTGATATGGGGTTCTTTAACATTGTAAATCTATAACACAAGACCCATAGCTTTAAATCCTGATGGAGGTCTTGTGCTCAAGATTTTTATGCCCCTGAGAAACTGTCAACCTCTGTTTTGAACCCTTGAACTTTGAGGAGAATGCGTTACCCCTAGACCATTGAAGCAGACATCATTATTTGTAAACAAAAAAAATCTGTAATTGTGCCGATTCACTATATTTTCTGTTCAGCACATTAACAGAAAAATTTCAAATTTAATTAAAGGGGAAATATCAACCTTTATATCAGTAATCTTATTTTGATTTAAAGTAAAACACTAAAAATCATGTCGTCACATTAAAACTCTCTTTAAGTTTCACAAACACACTTATAAAAGTAATTTTGGTACATGTTTCGTGAGGTACATTCCTCACATTGTCAACCAAAGCGATGACTGAGGAATCACTTTCAGCAAAGTATGTATGTTACTATGCTTGCTCTGGTGGTCTGTTAATGAACTTAAACAATATGTTGTCTGCTTCCTGTATATCAAAGTTCATAAGTTTGTATTCATATTTTTTTATGTAAATTTCACTTAAAGAAAATACTTATCAAAAATTCACATATCACCCTTATGTTAACCATAAATTCCAAAAAATTTTCAAAAAGTATAACATTACTCTGGCACCAATAAACAGATATAGTGTTGGTAAACTATTAAATCTAAATAAAGTTAAACAAAAAAAGAAGAAAGAAGAAAATTCAGGTGTATATAGAATTAATTGCAAGCATTGTGACAAAATATACATAGGAAAAACAAAGAGAAATCTGAGGATAAGATTAAAGGAACACTGGAGAAATATTAGACACAAACAAGTAGAAAAATCAGCAGTGGCTGCACATTTTTGGAATGAGAATCATGAAATAGAGAAGGACATAACATTACTAAAAACAATTCAACATCTGAAAGAACTTAATATGCGGGAAAAAATTTACATAAAAAAATATGAATACAAACTTATGAATTTTGATATACAGGAAGCAGACAACATATTGTTTAAGTTCATTAACAGACCACCAGAGCAAGCATAGTAACATACATACTTTGCTGAAAGTGATTCCTCAGTCGTCGTTTTGGTTGACAATGTGAGGAATGTACCTCACGAAACATGTACCAAAATTACTTTTATAAGTGTGTTTGTGAAACTTAAAGAGAGTTTTAATGTGACGACATGATTTTTAGTGTTTTACTTTAAATCAAAATAAGATTAACAAAAGTTTCACTGTGTGGATTCCGACATTGCGTAAACATTTTATATCAGTAGTTGAAAAATTTTCTTTTGTACTGTGTTAATGATAAAATTAAAAACAAATTAATAGATTAAATACCCAAATGAAGGAAATTATATATAAAACATAATTTGGTGCAACATTATAATCTGATTTATTTGAACCAGTTGTGTGCATTTTTGCAATGAATGTTATGTTTTTTAGTAGTTTTTAGTACATATAGTTATTAACTTGTAAATATTGCTTAAACGACCATAAGACATTGTGTGAAACAAAGCAGATGAGTAAACATTTTATACATGAGATGAAATGATAAATTAGAAAAGGATTTTTTATAGGAAGGAAGTGCTCCAGGCCAAATTTATGGTACCTCCCTGGCACTTGCCATTTATGACTGATGAAAACCTAGAAAATATCTCAATCAGGGAGGACGGTCCTGTAAGGAATCAAACCCCAGACCGCAAGCTCAGAAGTCTGCTAGGCTGTTGTCATCGGTTAGATAATGAACTATATGTTATGACTGGTTCTATTGAATTGTTTAAAAATGTAACCTTTAGGTTGGATTAACTTTGGGGGGCAACTGAGCATTAGCTTTAGTTTTCGAATTGTAGGAAATGGTAAACCTGTAATATACATGACTCCCAAATTTTCTCCAATCACATCATGAGAATAGCATTACAAACATTAAAAGTATGGCATTTTGAGTTGTGAGAAAAATTATTTTCAGGATATAATTTTTTTCAACACATTGGCAATATTATGTTAAGGGTGTTATGAGAAAAAGAGTAATCATAATAGAAATTAGAAAGCACAGATTGTGTGTGTTTTTTTTATACTGGTGTTGGGAATTAAATTTTGTAAATGAGAATTCGTAGCAGCATGTGGAATGTGTGAAAGAAGATTTAAAATTGAAATAAAAATTGACCTCACATATTTCCAATTTTAATATTTTTTTTACACTACTACCACTTTATAAGAGACAAATGTTTATGTTAAGTATGACATTCTGAGATGTAATAACTTTCATGGATAAGTTACCAAGTAACTGCATTTTATTAAAATTATCTTTATTATAGACATATAGCTCTCAAACTTCTTAAAAGAAGAAATCTGAACAATAGTCATTTTAAAGCTCATATCTTTGCTGAACATAATAATTTGTAAAACATGTCATTATATATATATATGATTAGAAGGAAATATATTTCATGCAAATTGGAAAGGCAATGAAAAATACAAATATGACAAATTGCTAATTTTAAAAATAAATAAATTTTCTTCCAGATTTGTGCTCAGTGGTAAACAAATATAGAAAGAAAAAAAAAAATCATACCTAGAAGTAGAACCCTTGAATGAGCCTAACATGCCAGTAAGTTATTACACAATCATCATCACCACCACCACCACTACCACTATCGAGAAACTTTTGCCAAAATGGAAGACTACGGATTCCATTATGGTAGAACTCTTTAGGGTGGGAAACAAAAAATTCATCAGTGCAATTTCCAGATCAGCAAATTTCATAATTACTGTTTTATCTATAGAAAGAAAAAGATGATAATCTGATGGTGCAATGTCTGAAGGATATGGTGAGTGCACTAGAGTTAACCTAGACAGATGTTGGTTTCATCAGCCATGTTAGCTATGTATGGTTTTTTGTATTATCTGCAAAAGAAGAACATCTTTGTGACTCCTGAGTGCAGGCTTTTTAGTTTGCAGATTGTCATGCTGGATGATGTACACAATGGTATTGATTGATTATTTTTCTTAAATTACATTATACTGTCCACCAAATACAGAGTACAACTTTCTTTTGGTGTAGTGATGGTTTCTTGTGTTTTGGGAATAAATTCATGGACTACGATCCAGTAATGGAAGCATCATCAAATGTTGTAGAGGATCCACTCCTCTTCACATAGCGGCAGCTTGTCAAAGGAATTCTTCTGCTGACATAACAACAATGCAAAAAGTGCATCAGATCATTCTATCTTCTGAGTTACTGTCAACTTGCTTGGAACTCAATAACCAAATTTATGTATTTTTCCTAGCTGATAGAGGTGGAACTGCAGATAATGATAGCAATCTTTTTGAATTATTAGAGGTGAATGAAAATAAAATCACATTAAGAGGAATATAGTACAAAGAAACATTGCCCTCTAAAATAATACCAAGTAGATAAAGAACTCCTTTAAGACTAAATAATTTTAAGTGTGCTGTGAAACTAGAATTGTTATAAACCTGGAGAGATCGTAATAAGGTTACTTCTAACATAAAATATGTAAAGGAAATTCAGCTATGAGTAGGAATCACATAACATTTATAAGAAAATATAACACATTTATTTCTAACAGGAAATGAAACTATACCAAAAACTGATAATTTTATTTTTTATAAATATGAGGTCCAACTAATGATCTAAGATTTTGTTTAGTCTCTTTGGAAGTGAAGTGACAAGAGGCTTACAAATATTGAGCCATCAATCTTAAGCCTTCTAACACTCATTGAATAGGGTTTCTTCAAAACCTCCTCTCCATCTCTTGAAATTGGGCAATCCAAAGTTGAATGCAATCTGATTCACTGACCACAATGGCAATGTGGGAATAAAACAACTGCATTCCCATACCTTCAGAATACTCCTTTCATTATGTATGACAAGTAATGCATGATGGTAACTATTGTACTTAAGAAGCTGTTGACAGTGGAGTGGTAATACATCCTAAACTTAGGTATTCATTTTTTACACTAAACTCCATTTACTTACATAAAATAAGATGCGTTTCAGGAGAATCTCTCCCAAAACATGTCTTATTTTATGTAAGTAAATGGAGTTTAGTGTAAAAAATGAATATCTAAGTTTAGGATATGGTGGTAACTGTCTGTGTTATACACTGTGCATTGCTGACTTAGTGCAGCTGCCTGTCTTGTAAATCAAAAGATATGTTTACCAACATTCATATTCTGGTCAGGTTGTATTGAATGTGTAATGTGGCTATTTATTCAGCCCTTTTTTTTTTTCTGTCAGCTGTTCTCTGCATCCAGCATTCATGAAAAAATTACATAATATCTCCCTTCAAACAACTATCTCTCTGAAATAAATTATATACTAATTATTCATTCTGCATATTTCAAACCAATCTATTTGGACATATTTTAACATAACATTACAATACTTCACAGAATTTTGGGCTCATTTATCCTAACATGGAAAAGTCTGTAAGACAGACACAAAGCTGATGTAATAATCCAGGATACATGGGGCTAAGTCAAGGATGCAAATGAAGCCTAATTTATTCAACTTCTTTATAGATGACATATTAAAAGAAATAAGAAACTAGAGTATACATTGCCAATAATTGTAATATACCAGGATTACTTAGCAGCAATAGCTATAACAAATAGAGGAATAAACAAAGCAGTAGAAGCAATAATGAAATGTTGTAAAGAGTAGGGGTTAAAAATAAAAAATTATGGAATGCAAAAAGACAATACACTAAAAAGAGATGAGAAATGGTGGCTTAAGGTTAATAAAATTGAAGTAGTAAATAAATTGGAATATTAAGGGGTAAGGGTAAATAATAATGGAAGATGGACAGAGAAGGGGAAAAATTTATTAAGGCAGAAAACTATTAATATTATAAGAACATATTTGAAGAAGATACCAAGCATGAATGTAGCATAGGGTTGAAATTTGGTGAATGAAGAGGGGTGGGAGTATATTATTATTGAATATTTTGTAAAATGGTGTTGGGGGTTACTAAGGGCAGCTCCAAATGGGGTAGCATTAGCTAAATTGGAAAGAGATGGCAGGAAAATTATGGTAGTTAAACGTATATTGAAATATTGATATAAAATACAAAAAAGGGAGGAATGAGATATAGTTAAAGCTTGCTTATGTATATAGGAGGAAATAAAATAGGAAAGAGTTTAATTATCTCAAATAAAGAAAATAGTCCAAGAGATTGGAACACAGGATAGATAGACAAGGATTATGGAATAAAGGGAAACAAAATATAGATGATATTGAAGAGCAAGAACATGGAGAATTTTACAAGATAAGAGTACCTTGAAGTACTATAGAAAAATTAAAAAAGAATGGGGGTAAGAAAAATATGTTGTAACAGAAGAGGAAGGAAAATATTTGCTTGGGATAGAGAAGGAATAGTAGGGTTAGGTGGATTAAAAGTGAAAAAGGAAGAGTGTCCACTTTATGGAAAAATAGAAAAGAATCTACATTGTACAGTTGAATGTTTAGGAACTAAAGTATGGAGAGAAGAAGTATGGATTGGAAAATGAGATAATTTTCTTATAGAAATTATGACATTAAAATTTTTGGAATTGGCAATGAGGAGTTTTTGAGAAAATTTGGTAACTATGTAGAGAAAACAAGAGAGAAGTGGCGGAAGAAAGTGATTAAATTAAGGAAGAAGATATTTATGGAGATAATATTGAAATGTGTAGTTAGTGGAAAGTAGGATCTATCACATATATAACCAGGATGTTAATTGTATAGGATCCTATAGGATCCAAGCACTCGCAAGGACAGTTATACAAATTGTAGGAGTTAATGTAAATGAAATATATAGAATAAAGCATTCATTTGTTCAATAATCCAGAATGCTGGTAGATGTGGTTTTATGTTTACGGAATTTGGGAATCCACACAGTGAAACTTTTGTTAATCTTATTTTGATTTAAAGTAAAACACTAAAAATCATGCCGTCACATTAAAACTCTCTTTAAGTTTCACACTTTTATAAGTGTGTTTGTGAAACTTAAAGAGAGTTTTAATGTGACGACATGATTTTTATGTTTTACTTTAAATCAAAATAAGATGTGGTTTTATTTATTTATAATTATATGTTATTAGCTTTCTCCTTTTTCAATTTTTTTGTTTCCACAACCTGCTTGGGTCCACTAAAAATGGCTGTACCTGATTACAGCTTGCACTTTCTTTGTTTCTTTTCATAGATGATTTTCCCATTTGAGCACATTATTTTGTTTTAACTGTGCTATTCTGCTGTTATATGTAGGATATTTCTTGCAAATATGAAAGGGATGTGTTTCAAATGAACGTTTGTCAGAGAGACAGCTTCAGAGGGAATATAGATGTGTTAACTTTATTGGTTATAATTGTTATAGGTGCTCAAGCAAGAGCCGTATAATCTATGAGTAGTTTAGTTTAGTTCCTGGAGCATTCAGTGAGTTTGCAAAGTAGTCACTGAGACCTACAGACATAGAACTGTCATATACAATTACCACAATAGCACATGATCTACATTTAAAAAAATTTGTCTACATCTACATAAATAGTTACAATAAAAATGAAAAAGAACAACTAGAACAACCCAACCAAACAACCAAAACAGACAAGGCACTTGATCATACAAGTTTTACTAATGCATGTATACATATGCTTTGATATAAAATCATTGCATTGTTTTTAACTCAGTATAATATTGTCACTCATATATTCCTTTATAGAATAATAGGCCTTTTTACATAGGTATTTTCTAAGATCAGATTTAAAGGAATTTCATTGTTTGTTAAGGCTTTTAGGCTAGAGGGAAGAGAATTTTGTACTCAAATGCATTCATGAGATGGCAGGAAAGTGTTGAAGCCAGTCTGTGTGATTGCTTTTTGTCCAGTATTCTTGTCATGTGCATTTTGATTTTGAACAATATTTTTCTTTATTTCTTATATAAAAGTTCATGGGGGATAATATATGTTCACAAGGAAGAGTTAAAATTTCAAATTGCCTAAAGAGGATTCTGCATGAATGTCTGCTATGTTTACCGGCAATTATTCATATGACTTTTTTCTGTAATAAGAAGCCACATTCACTTTTAACCAAATTTCCTCAAAATATAGACCGTAGTGAGTTGAAATAAGCACAATAAACTAGTTTTAAAGTCTTAATTGACTCCAAAATTACTAATGCACGTATTGCATAGCATGCACTGCTAAGTTTAGGTATTATAAGATCGATATGATCTTTCCATATCAGATATTATCCTATCTGTAATTGTGAATCTGGAGATCTGTTAATGGTGAATTTCATAACATTTGTTTGCTTTGAACCATTTACACAAGGAACTCAGAATCAGATTTAGTTGAATGGCACAATTATTAAGCCTATTTTCCATTTATTGATATGCTTGTGTCATCTGCAAATAGAAGAACATTTCTTACATCTTGGATAGATAAGGACAGATTATTTTATATATATATATAAAAAAGAAGAGGGTCCAGAACAGATCCTTGAGGCACTCCAAGGTTAATCATTCCCCAATCTTGTTTTTATTTTTAAAGGGACAACTTATTATTGCTTTTTGTTTCCTTTTGTCAAGGTAGAATATAAACTAATTTAAATATTAGTTTTTTATTCCATAGAAGCTAATTTATCTATCAGAATTTCATAATTGACATAATTAAAAGCCTTTGCTAAGTTGCAAAATATTCCTTCATGTACTCTTTCATTAAATGCAGTTAAAATTTCATTAGTGAGTTTATAGATTGCATTTCCTATTGAAATTCCTTTTCTAAAGCCAAACTGATCATTAAGTAGAATATTGTTACTTTCAGGATAATGGTAAGCCCTATTGTACATTACTTTCTGAAACACCTTAGAGAATGTAGGTGAAATAGCTATAGGTCTGTAATTAGAGATATTTATCTTTTCTCCTTTTTCGAACAGAGGCATCACTATTGAATATTTAAACCTCTCAGGAAATACACCGAATGTTAAAGATTCATTATACAAGTGACTAAGGGAAGTATTAATTCCCTTTGCACAGGCCTTTACGACTTTGCTGTTGATCATAGCCAGAAGAGTTTTCTGATTTTAGTTTTCTAATTACTAATTTATAGTGGGACTGTGGTACATGGATTGGATTCATTTTTTTGATTGGTATTTGATCCCTAATGCATATCTTCTATCACCAGAATATAAATTTAATTTTTTTGTTACATTAAGAAAGTAATCATTAACCAAATTTGCTACATCTGCAGGATGGTGTACTTTTTGATTGTTAATGCTTAAGATTATTGCATCATAATGCAAATTTTTGCCTGTTTCATGTTTTATTATATTCCAAGTAGTTTTTATTTTGTTTCTTGACTGACTGATAAGCATTTGATAACGGTGGTCTTTCGCTGCTTCCTAAGTATCTTACAATACTTTTTAAAATGTATTTTTAATTACTTGGGTAAACCATACCCTGCTCATAACTTCTTTTCTTTAATTTTTAGTGAGAAATTGGTTCAAAATGCAATTTAAAAATGTGTAAACAATTGTTGAATTTACTGTTAACATCATTTGCAATGAAGACACTATTCCACGATTCTTCTTGAAGTGTTTCCACCATTTTACTGAGGTTTGCACCATTATCTTTATATTTTATATATCTATAACATTCTTCGAGTTTTATTGTAGAATCCTTTTTCACTATTACTTGAGCATCATTGTCAGAGAGACCGTTGATTAATGGAGACACGGAATATAATGATAGTTTATCTGAATTTACAAATATATTATCTATTGCTGTGCTAGAGTTTTTATCAATCCTGGCAGGAAAGTTAATTGTATGCACCATATTATATGCAGTAAGAAGGGAATTCAATTGATTCATTCTGACACTTGGCATTAAGTAATCAACATGTCCCCACATATAATTTTTTCATGCATAGGCTTAGTATGTTAGAGAAAGGAGGCAGAGAGATAGATTCATATATATGGATAATACGTAAATGGTTGCAGTCTTCCTGAGCCAATCTTTGATCTTTAGCCAGTTTTATTAATGACTTCTAGTATTTCTTTCATCCAAGTTTTCACCATTGTACTCTTTCCATCCTGGTTTTCGTTGATCTAATGTATATAACACATTTTCTTTTGCATTAATTTCTTATGTAATCAAGCCTCAAAATAATCTTTTGTGAATCCAGTTATTTAAAAAGTCCTCTTCCTAGTTTCATTTACTCAAAATTAAATCAGGACATATTTCATAGATCTTTGTCCATATCCTCAGATGCTTTTTTTTTTTTTTTTAAATAATTTGACTCAGAAGAGATGATTAATGCATGGTTCATTGTGTTAGATTCCAAAGTTAATTAATATTGAAAGCCTTAAAATTCTTGTGCTTTGTTGCAAATAACCATTTCCATGCCCAAAAATTCTCTTTCTATATTTTTCAATTCCAATTCAGCACAGAATCAACTAAAATTTCCTTTCCCCCCACTTTTTTTCTCCCCACCACTTTGAATTTAAACATAGTACATTGCTCAGTTAACACTTTTTTTTGGTAATCTTTTCTTCTCCTTTGTCTTCTTTGTTATTAATAATTGTTCCTAAATATTTAGTTTGGTTTATTGCTCTAATGTATATCATTCTCATTGTTGATGTTAGCTTAAGTTGATGGCCAACTATTCAGTTTTCTTATAATTTTTATAAGCCTTCATAATTCATAGTGCTTTGTTCATCTTTTAACCACAACTTTTAAATCAAATTGGTCTTGGGGTATTACTACTTGCCTATTTGCAAATTATGAATCAAATAAAAAAAACACTGGGCAACAAAAAAATAATTTTTGAATGTTTCGAGCACTTCATGGGGCAATTCCTACTAATTTTGGGTTGAGAAAAACAAATATGACAATGAAAAAATTTTATTAGCTCTAGTTTCTATGATATACACAAGGTGGAAGTATTACATATTAACGGATTGACAGAAAAGGATACATTTTAATTACATACATGCTAACAACAATGAAAGTGCATTTGATTTTTTTAACTGGTAATTACATGCTAAGAGTTCTAAATTGCTGGAAAAATACTTCGCAGATAGTCATGTCTGAAGAAAATCATGTGGTGGCCTATTGACTTCGTCGTCTTTTAGCTTGCCTCTTGTGATGGAGTTCTGCAGAATCCCTATACAAAGACCAACAGTAATTCACAAGCATTACTTCATTCCAAAGGCCCTGATATCTTTGTTCCATAACAGAAATGTCCTGATGGAATCTCTCCCCATGTTCATCACTAACAGCTCCACAACTAGGAGGGAAAAAGTCTAGGTGGGAGTGGAGAAAGTGGATCTTAAGGTACGTGTTGCATCCAAGGTTACGGTATTTTTGCAGGAGCACTGTCACCAAATGCTTGTAGTTGTCATCTCTTTTGTTGCCTAAAAATCCATGAACAACACCCTTGAAGGCTTCCCAAGCTTCCTTTTCTTTCCCCTCCAAAACTTGGTCAAATGCAGGACCCTTTACAAGTTCTCTTATTTGTGGTCCGACAAAAATGCCTTCCTTAACTTTTGCATCACTTAATTTCGAAAATTTCTCTCTGATGTACTTAAAGGCCCGTCCTTCTCAGTTCATAGCTTTGACAAAGTGTTTCATCAAACCCAGCTTGATATGCAGGGGTGGAAGAACATCTTTTGGGTCCACAAGAGGCTTGGCAATGACATTTTTCTCGCTAGGGTGAAGATTTCTTGCAGGCCAATCTTCTTTAATATAATGCAATTTTCTATCTCTACTGTCCCACATACATAAGAAGCAGCAATGCTTTGTGTAACCCAGTTGCATTCCTAAGAGTATGGCAATGACTTTTACATCACCACAGATTTTCCATTTGTGTTCATGATATTTAATTGAGTCCAAGAGAGCTTTCATATTTGCATATCTCTCCTTCATGTGAACAGCATGACCAACAGGAATAGATGAAAGAAGGTTCCCGTTGTGAAGTAACACAGCTTTCATACTAAGCTTGGAGGAGTCTATGAATAGCCTCCATTCAGTTGGATCATGGTTCAAATTCAAAGACTTCATCAAGCCATTAATGTCGCAGCAAACAATATGATTATTTTTCTTCTCAAAAAAGGGAAGCAGTTCCATGTGACGTTTTCTGTACTGTGCGATTCTCACATCACTTTGGAGAAGATTCCTTTGCTGTAGTCGAGACCCAAGAATTTTTGCCTTCTCCTTTGACAGGCCAAGGTCTCTAATGAGATCACTCAATTCCGCTTGACTCAGTCTGTGCGGTTTATCATCTTTTCCCTCAAAATCAGGGTTATGGGATGTAGAAGGCTTGTTTGGTTCTTCTTGTTCCACACTGTCTTCATCTTCTACTTCAAACACACAATTTTCGGGTAGAGTAGGAACTGGTAAACTATCCGAATGTGGAATGGGTCGAATAGCAGATGGAAGATTTGGGTACTGAACTGTTCTTCTTTTCTTCATAGACAATCCTGCCTTTATAGGTGGAATCAGGCAGAAATAGCAGTCATCTGTATGGTTTGTAGGCTCCCGCCAAATCATAGGTACAGCGAAAGTCATACATCGCTTCTTCTTTTTCAGCCATTCTCGCAGTGTAACTGAACATGCGTTGCAACATATATGTGGAGCCCAAGACATCCTGGTCCCCTACTTTCATACCGAAATAATACTGATAGGCAGTCTTTACAAGAGGCGTTAGATTGCGTTTCTGTGAGGAAAATGTTATTTCACCACAAATATAACAAAAGTTATTCACCATATTTACACATTTTCGTGGCATTTTTACAAATTTTACACTAAAAAAGCACTTGCGAACCAGAAATTTAGCATTAATTTGAGTAGAAACTACATGTAATTCACAGTCACAGCAACAGTATCTATGTTTATGACTTACAAACAGCTGAAGAGCATTTGTGTTTTGTTATTTGACAGGTGTGCCAACTCCCAAAAAAAAAATACCCCCAAATTTAAAATCTCCACTCTAAAAAATGAAATGTCACTTTATCTTCAAAACAAGAGCTAATCTATCATTTTTATGGTGATTTTTTAATACAGCAGATGGAAATACATGTAAATTCACTATTTTTAAGCCCGAAACATTTTCATTGTTGCCCAGTGAAATTATTAACTTCACTTCCAATCTTTGACAATTTTATTTACATTTCTCAAAACACATTCAGCATGTATAGGTTAAAGGATAAAATCGTGTCTTAACACTTTTCAAGTTGCTGTGAGCTGTGAAAAGTATCTTCCTCTTTGTTATTTGAGGAACCTTTTTATCAGATTAAGTTATTTTTATGTTCATATCTGTGGATTTTTTTACACTGGAACTTCACTAATGTTTTTATTTTATTTTTTGGACAAGTTTCAAATGTAGTTTTATGCACCATTGCCTATTTTCTCTAACTTTTGTTTCCTTGTTGCATTTTGAGCTATCTCTTCGTGATTTGTTTCATGATCCTCTTGATAAGGGAATTCCACTGCAGGATAACTTATCACAAACCAGGGAGCAATTAGAGAAAACAGATGATATTCAAAATATTTTCCAAAAAAATTAAAATTTTAGTGAAAAGTTTCATTGTAAAATTTTCAACAAACTTAGTGTCTTCCTATTTGAACATTTATATCTAAACAATATTAATTTTTTTAATATTTCTTTTTTTCAGCATTTTCCAAAGATTATTCCTTAGGACTTCGCTTTTTTTTTAAATGTGTTTTTACCACATGCATTTATTCTTTAACTGACATTTTTTTTGCTCATCTATTGTAATACAAATAGATTGTTGGTGCAAAACCTTCCTATTAGAAAACTTGGCCCTCCCCAATTTTGCTTTTGTTTTCCTCTTTCTTTTAATTTGTATTAAATGTTTTTTAAATAACCTGCAAAGGGTAAATTTGATGCTCAGTCCTCTGTAATTTTCTAAATTATTTGTTCTGCATTTATATATTGATATGATATGCTTATATTTAACTCTTAAGGAATTTTCTCTTTTTAATTTAATTTGCAAGCAGTGTTATCAAAATATAATGAAATTAATGAAGGTTTACATTATAGTATGTAATTAGTTGTAAACAGCCCTAGAATATGTTGTGAAAAGAAAGAAATTTAATTTGTTTAAACCAGCAAAAGCAGCCAAATGTTGAACACACAGCTGTTCAAAATATTGATAATATTATTGTTGTTATTTCAGTACTTTATTTATTTCTAAACTTTTCTTTTTTTTTCCTTTTCCTTTTCTTTCTTTTTCTTTCTTTTTTTTTTCTTTTTTTTTTTTTCTTTTTTTCTTTTTTTTTTTGGGGGGTACACTGGAAGGGTTGCAGTTTTTCTATTCTGAGAGATCTCTAGATCCAATATACAAGGGACAGTAACAGACAGCTAAAGCTAGTTTTCCATGCTAATCAGTGCTTGATACACTGTATAATCAATTTATTTTTATGATTGCTGATTTTGGTAGTGCACTGCAAAATGTTTCCATCCTCTCCTATTGGAGCCTTCCTGACCACTAGCACCCATGCGGTGATGCTAGTAGAAGGCACAAACACAGAAATAAACAGGCTGCATTGTTAATGAACATTTCATTTATTATTCATCCCATTTGTCATTATTTGTCATTATTAGATGAGAGGACAATTCAAATATGCTCATATTTATAGCTACAAACACTTTAGTTATAGTAATAAGCAATAAAATTTACAAATGCTATATATAACTTTTAGATCATATATTACGTGTTAATACAGAGTATTAAAATAAACATGTTTGAAATATACATGGAAGCAGTTTAATATTAACTGTAGGGTAATTACAATACTAATAGGGAGATCAGCCAGCTGATATTAGTATACGGTACTTTAGTAAAGTTTAATCAGAAAATTGTCAATGCAGTAATGTCTTTGTATTAGCAATTGTTTTACTTGTGATTTGAATGTTTATTCGTGTGATATATATATATATTTTTTTAAAATATTATAGCACATGATAAAATAGTTGACCAGCAATTTTTACGTTTAAACATTAAATAAAGCCATCACTTCTTGGGTTAAACAGAACTTGATCCTTGTCTAGCAGAACAGATTGGCGTGACGTATCGCTCACGCTCGTTTGTTTTCGACAGCTCTCGGTTCTAAACAATTCCTTGACCGTCGGCAAACGTAAAATAAACGAATAGCATTGCTTTACATAGAATAAACGTCACTTGGGGTTGGTAGCGCTGATCCAAGTTTTTCATACTTGAAGATCGAGGAAAGTAATTTGTAGGCCAAAGACTAAACTGACTGCAATAAAATATGTTTTTGTCAGATTTTTCAGAATTTTCTAGCCTGAAAATGTTGCTATACATAAAATTTAGAATTTAACATGGACTATACAAGCTGATTTGAACTTTTTAATTTTATTGTTTCAGGAATTATGATGCTGAAAAGGCATTCGAAAGAATGAAAGCTAAGGGAGTCTTCAAAAATGTATAACATAATGTATAATGAATGTATGTAGTATGAAATGCATAACTTATGTGAACAAAATTATTGTGACCGTGGCTTGGCTATGTAAAAATTAATTTGAAATAAAATGTTAATGAATTTCATTTAAATGTTTTTACACTTGTGTTGACCCGATTGTTGTCCAGCATTGAGTTTCAGTTCAGAACATTGACTTTTGCATGACAATACATATAAGCATAGTCCGACATTTTTTTGCTAGCAGAAGCTTCACAGAGAAAATCAGTGACGTCATTCCACTGCAACACTGTTTTCATGCCTGCTCTGCAGCGCCAACTATTCACAGTAGTAAAGAGGGGCACCTAATGTGCAATTATTAAAATTGGTTAACGAAAGTTGAAACTGTATTATTAGATAATTGAATACCAATGCAGGAAATTGATTAGTAAATTTGTTTATGTTGTCACCAAGCTAATTTGAATAAGAGCTGATAATTCAGCAGTAAATGGTATAAAATGTTACACACTTGTGTAATAAAAGAATTCAATTGATAATATGAGTATACTAGGCCAACAATTATAATGGAAAGACGAATTTGTTTTATAGCATTTAGTTTTTTCCAATTAACCAATGAAAAATTTACGTATGTATGCTTGACCAATGAAAAGTTTTAACTTTTTCATTTCAACCTGTAGTATGGCGGGAAGGTTACCCATAATTCCATTGATTGATTTGCGCATGTCAGTTCGCAGCATTGCAAATGGCGGCTCTTGTTATTGTTCTATGGCGTTTATGACTTCGTCCAAATTATGCCCGTTTTTTCTTCACTTTTAGGTAAGATGCGTTAAGTTGTGAGAGAATTCAACGCAATGGATATATTTTACTTTTATTCAAGTGGACAGAAGGTAGGTAACGTCATATTCATCGCCGTATATGGTAGTCTGAAATTGGGCTAAGGAAAGATTTCCCATCTTCACGGGATCGGTTTTCGAATCTAGGATGAATATATTAGAACAGATTATAAGTTTTGCGGACCAGTGCAGGGAAGCGAAACTGTTAAGTTAAAGCAGTGGAATTTAAAATGTGTTAATCTATAGTGTTAAATGGTTGAACTGAAAGTTTTTACATATTTTGACGGAAGTTTGGAGCATGCTGCAGAAGCGGATTTCCACTCCCCCATGACACAAAATGGAGGTCGTATTCCCCTTGAGCGCTTGTTTGCTGCCTTAACTTAACATTCACGAAGTACAATTTAGTCGTACGAGTTTTCATGTTTCTGTAATGTGATTTAGAAGGCTTTAACCTGGTTAATATATAAAATAAACTTTAAATGGGTGCGCGTTCGCGACATGAACTAGGTAAATAAGATGGGGTTTTGATCATAAGTATCAACCATATTATTGGGGAGGTTAAGGAAATGACTAATATTACCGTAGCTCGTCTATTTTTGGCAAGTTAGGTTAGGTGTGTGGTATAAGGATTTATTCTTGGTGCAAATGCAGAATATAATTTATAATAGGACTTCCACGACATATTGTTTACTTATTGTCAGCGCCAGGTTGTCAAGTTTTCCATGGTGAACTAGGAGTTAAATTAAACTGAAATAAACTATCAACTCGTGTACCAATCGCAATGAAATCTGATTTAATATTACTTAGTACATTTAGGTATTTTAAATATTCATATTTTCAGAAAATTATATATGTATATATTTATGTGTAGTTTATGTATATCAATTACGTGATATTTGTTTATCGAAAACATTAATTAATGTATATTTTAGAAAGTATCTATGTCATTATTCCTAAAGGCTAAAAATATTAATTGAAATTAAGCCACAAAATCCTTAACCATATACGATAATATAGACCTAAGCATATTTGTCTGTTCAGCACTTAAGGTGCATTAGTAACATCACTTTTACTAGAAACCAGTATAACAATTTTACCGTAATATTAAATGTAAGGTAGTGTACCCTTATTGAATCATGGAAGTGGAGCAGGATTTACTCCTTCCTAGCAGATTGTTTAGAAAAGCAGGATTTACTCCTTCCTAGCAGATTGTTTAGAAAACATGATTCTACAGTGACTGCTATAAAATTTTCGTAGTATCTGTAGCGATGGCCTAATTCTGCAGATTCTTAATACAGATTATGTTGTTTCAAATGATAGTAATATGCAATTTGCATAAAATTAATCTTGTTAGTCCGAAAACCTGTAGGTGCATATTGCTATTTTGTTGAACCCTTTCATTTCAGCTATTTAAACTGGAACTAACCTCTGTTATGTTTACTTTCCCATACACCAATACGTTAAACTTACAATTCATTCATAGGGATGCTATTCAAGCAGAACGCAACTGATATGTTATTTGGATTTATATTTATGTAGATACCTTTACCCTGCTAATATTAGGTGCATCAATGACATTTTTGTGCAATTCTAACGAGAACTTTACATCAAACTGTTTCTGTATGTAAAACATTCCATGTAAAACAGGTTGACAATGCATGTACACAAATTTATTGCTTTTTAATTTCACAAACCTATGTTAAATTATGGTTGAAATGTGTTTAGTTGAAAAATATATATGAAACTCTTATTTATTTACCAAAAATGTGTATTATCTAAGCCCTCAGAAGCAGTGCATTTACAAAAATGGAATATAAGTATGATTTAACAGCATTGTAAAATGTAGCTTTTGCAGTAATAAGCCTTATGGTTATTTTAACTATAACTATTTAATTACTAATAATTGTTATGTTTCTAGTTTAATTTCATAATTTTATAACATTAGGCTAATAATTTCCTTATTTTGGTTATGTTTAATGAAAAGGTTTCCCTTTTTATAGTATCATGTTAAATCTTAAGAATTAAGTTGTGAATGCAAGTTGTGTGTTAATCGCATTTAATATGAGAGGGCAAATTACATACTGAAATCAATCCTTTCCAATATATATGAAATTTTTTTGAAGCTCACATTTTTCCCAATCATCAGTTTTGCAACCAAACTAGTTAAATTATTCTGTTTTAGTAGCAATAGGCTTTAAACCCCCCCTGAACAAGGTATCTGGAGGATGAATTAAATTTTTTTTTTTGGTATATTTACTGTGTTTAACACAAATCTTTGTTACATTAACTTATATTAACTAAAATTTGCTGCTTGTACTGATAAAAATTACACTTTTAGACTACCATATTCAACTAGTACTAGAATTTTTTTGCAGCATTTTTAAACTATGAAAACTAATTTTCAAATTCTAACAAATTTATCTTTACTGTACCCAAGCTCCCAACTCTAATAAAGAGAATGTATGGTGAATGCTTGTCTTGGATATGGTGCAAAGGATAAAGTCAGGATCTACAAAAGTGCCTACGATGCTGAAATTACTAAGCAGAATACATTTTGAGAGTTAAATAATGAAAAAGAATAACTTATATATTTTGTGTTTATTTAAAAACATTGAAATCTTTGTCATATTGAGGTATAAAACATGACAAAACAAAATCCAATTTAGGCAATTCTAAGCATAATAAAAATTGTATTCACTACCTTAATTATTTCTTTTTGTTAGTCACAAAAGATAAAAATATCACTTTCTTTATGGAAGTTCATGCATAATACACAAGATTATATATTGTGAAGAAAATTGTTGCAATATCAATAAAATATTATAAATGTAGTAATATATAATGATAAGGGTAATTAAAATATGTCTATAATGTAATAGTTTTAGGCATAGTAAGTAAATGCCATTGATAGAAGTGTTAATGTATCTATAATTATGATAACATACTTGTTGGTAGATCCAAATTGATGGTTGTTGACCAAGAGAAGTAAGAGTTAACATTTATAGCAGCAGTTATAATTGAACATATGTTCACTTGTAGCAAGGCATTCCATTTTTTTGTTCACCCATTATGAACAGGGCTTGCAAAATGTCTTTACCATTTCCACAGAGTTTTGCATCTTGGAAGCTGGACATGCCACAGCCAGCCGTGCTAGTACTCTGACTTTGCTACTTAAAACTATGTAAAATCATATCTTATACAAATGTGGAAATGTTGTCCTCCCTCAACCAAATAAGCATTGCACTGGATAAACATTCCTATTGACATGATTTAGTTTGACCACTGTGATGTTTCAGATTTCATATCTAATATTTTCCTTAAATTCTTCCAGTGTGTGAGCATTGTTTTGTCCTTCAGGTTACTCCACAAATAAAAATCACAGCTTATTAAATCTGGGGACCAAGAGGTGTCAAATGCTAGCACTAATTGCTAATCACTGTATCTTCAAACTCTTCCCTAATTTTATCCATGGACTTCGCACTGTATGGGAGTGGTGGAATTCTGTTGAAACCACCCAGAGGATTTCTCTTTTGTTAGCTGATTGAAAAATGGGGTCAGATTGTCATTTCAGTACCTCTGTCCATTTACTGTGCTTAATAAATAATTGGAGCGATTATAAATCTTTCATAATCATACATCAAATTTTCATGTTTTCAAGGGAAGTTTCTTATATACTATTTGGATTTTAAGAACACCAATAGTGAGTGTTCAAATGACCATTTTGGTGGAACAATGCTTCATGAGAATAAAAACTGTGGGCTAATTAACTCTTGTCTTTGATGCAAGAAACCAGGCACATTTGCAAGGTTTAAGATTTAACTCTTTTGTTGCTGTATATTCAGAAGATGCTAAAATCCCAACTTGTGCTAATTTTGTTATTGATGTCAGTAACATTCAAAATTGTACACCAATTTTGTCTTTTGGTAAAACTATGTACAGTAATATAAAATTTATTCACAAAATCGTGAATTACAGTTCTGGAAAGAGGCAATTGTGCAGAAACTTCCAAATAAATTTCTCACAAATGTGATGAGTTGATTTGTATTTATAATAGCATATATACACAAAAATATGGTGCTCTAAAGTCTTCATGAACGAATGTAGACTGTAACCGTTCATGTTCAGGACAGGCAGATAGGCAGGCTGCTGTGAGTGGGGAGGTGAGACAGGCTGAGGCTCAAAACCACTTGCAAGGGGTGAGGATATATTCTGGAAGTCCGATACTTAAAGATGTGTTTGAAATATTAGACAGAATTCTTATTTGTGTTTAAATTTATGTTCTTTATAACACTAGAAAAATAATGTTTATCCTTAATCATAATTTTATTTGTTGGATTCTTTACCCATTTTAATTGTTATACATGATTTTTATACATTTTTTCATAAAATATGCTTTGTAGTGTAAATAAATATTTAATTGAAAATCTTCAGAAAAATTACAACTGTGATAGAAATTATTACTTGATATGAATTTTTCTTTCTGTATCATTGCCTTCAGCATTTCTGTCAGGTTTTCCACTAATGTAGTGCAGCTTTGTTTTAATTCTGAATTAGTGAACTACAAGCTATTAATTTTTTCAATCAGTGTGTGGTTTGCTATGATTTTCTTTTTTAGCATGTCTTAAAGTTCTAGAGGTTTAGAAGCAGTTCATGTTTAGCAGGATGCTCCGTCATGCATAAAAATGAACAGGTCATAACCAATCCAAGAGATAGTCTGTGGCACCAGTTGTTAAAATTTATGTACTGATCTGCTTCATTGTTAACTCATCCATGAGAAGTCTGGCAGTCCTGAAGATCTCACAGCCCGTAACACAACTAAGGTTGGATGTTTTGCAGTCTGTTGTATTTATTTCAATTTGAACTCCCCTTCACATTGAAGTCAAACATATGGCAACTCTTTAGATACAGTGAAACATTAGATATGTAAAACATACTTTTTTACAGTCATCAAAAGGTAGTACCTCAATCCATTTGTCTATTCTAGGTGTTGCTTTACCTTAGCATGACTTGATACCTCCTGCACAAAGGATCCTCTTTAACACTTCCAGGAAGAATTTAAGACAGCAAATTGTCTTTAGAATTGACTTTTCTATTCTTACAGCTAACCGTTTGAGTTTTCAAATGCCTATTATTGTAAGCTTATATTTTTGCCCTCATTTTCCAACTGCTCTATTATTTTTGCTTTTCTCTCGTTGCAATGCCAATTCTATTTATAGTATTTTAACTTATAGAGATGTCTTTTTTGGTAGAATTTTATTCAAAGGATTTGATTTTTGAGGTTGTTTCATTAATAAATTTCAATGTTTATTTATCTTTTATTTGTCCACTGGCAACTTTTCGTCTATAACTTCCTTCATCCAGGATTGTTTTGACAACTGCAATTTTTTGTGAGGAAGGGTCTTTGCCATTTTCCATAATATTAAAATTTAAGTACTTCAGAGAAATGGATTTTAAATAAGCATTTAAATTGTCTTAGCATTATTCACTCAAGATAATTAATGTTTTTTTCTACAACTAATTGACAAAAATGTACATAATACATCTTAGGTTTTCATGGCCAGTGTATGTTTTCATATGCTGTCCCAAACAAATTTATACCTCTTTTTTATTACCAATAGAGTAGCATCTGCATGAATCACCTTCAATACTACCTATATTCACTGTTCAGCAGTGATAGCAAATGAAAAAAATGTAATTGCTGGATTATAAAATTATGAGATATATAATTCCAAATTAGGAAAGGCAATTATGAAATATATAATTCCAAAATTAGGAAAGGAAAAGAAAAGGAGAAACCTCTTGAGTTGGTCATATAACATAAACACATCGTATATTTGGGATAAAGATATAGAAAACAGTTTTTGCATTGTTTAATCATGGTAGATATATTATAGTCAACTAGGTATAAGCATTTTTAAACATAGGGGAGGGGGAATTAACCATTATCACATAATTTTTTGCGATTATCTTAACTTCTTAATTTTTTATGTTACACATTGTTTTAGGTTTTGGTATTAAGTAGTTGAAAATTAATAAAATGTTTATTAAACCTCTCATTATGATTTCAAGTCATAATTGCTTTTAGAAAAAAATTTAATAAAGGATTAACATTTCTTTTCGCATCCCATTACAGTTTAATCCAAAAGTACCTTTATTTAAATGTGATAGTATAACAAATAAAATTTCTAGCTAATATTGTTAAACACAAATTTGTTAATTACTTACCATGACACAAATAATGTATCTAATTATTAGTACTAGATTTAATAATTGCATATTATGTATTCCATGAGCGATTGGCATGACATCTGTTAAAATTAAAATTAGAATTAGAAGCTGAAAAGGTAAAATAAATTACTCATGTTCAGTAACCATTAATGTAATATTGTATACATAAAGAAGCCTATATTAGGTGACACTATACAGTTAAATCCAAAAGTAGCTTGATTTAACTGTTGTAGTGTAGCAAATAGAATTTCTAGCTCATATTATTAAAACATAAATTTGTTCATTGTGTACTATGATAAAAATAATGTTTGTAATGATTAGTACTAGATTAAATATAATTACATATTATATATTCCATGAGAGATATACATGCCATCTGGTAAATTAAAAGTTAGAATCATGAACTGAAAAGGTAAAATAAATTAACCATATTCAGATGAGAGAGAATTGTGAAACATTCATTAAACATTGAACATACAAAGAAGTCTGATTAGGTGACACCATACTTCACTAACTGATAAATTTATCAGAACATGTTTCAAGGGTTTTTGCTCTCATCTTCAGTTAGGAACCAAATAACACTGGCAGGTGAGGATGTGACCTCCAGTGGTTTCAATATACAATGAAACAGAAAATCCATAATATGATGCTTATTTTTTAAAAATGAAAATCTTTTCTCACATTGCTAATTCCTCGTGATTGTTTGTAGCTTTCAACAGTTTTGTTTCTTTTGTGATGTCATGAATTGTATGTCCAAAAATGATCTGCAACTCCTGGTTTACCCACCTGTTTATATCTTTAAAGTGTTCTTTCGCCCTAGTCTCCAAATTTCTTATTCTGCAAATATATATATATATATATGATCACAATTCAAACGATTTATATGGTGCATTCTGCCTCTTTGTTGGACAGGATAACATCCTTCGTGGTTCTGTTCAAAAGTTCTCATGTTAAATTAATTTTGTGCAGCCAACACAATAGTAAAATGGTAAAATTTTTCATGAGTGCACAGTATGCCCATGGTTGGTATGTAAATGTTTTAAAACTAATGTCCTTTATCGTGGAGAGAGTGGTGGTGTTTTTAATATCTATAAGTCTTTGAAATGTCAGATGTTCTTACTTACTATGAATAAATGAACTTTTATTTCTTACACACATCAACATACAAAATATTTATAACAAAATAAAAAAAAACAATTAACATTAAAATATAACTAATTGGATCATTGCCTTTGGCAATTTCAGAAGGCACTAACTCCAGTCAAAATTCCAATTTGATTGACTCTGCCCCCCAGTCCCCGGTTCATCACCAATACTTACTGGAATATCCAGGGAATCAGGCTCTGATCCAACCAAAATAAAAACATAATATTATAAATAATTTATAACCAACTCATTATTATAACCAATTAACTGCAGTTTCTACACTATTAATTTATTCAACAAACAACATTATAGTTAAATTACATAAATAAAATACCTAAAAATTTAACAAAACCAAAATGAAGGTTCATCCATACCTTAATCACGTGGTTATATGTATAGTGAGGAACCCATAAAGTAAGTTACTTGTTTTTCACAACTGTATGTGCCCTCAAGCTCTTTTTGTACTTCTCCACTTATCCTCTACTTTACCTAGGAATTCCCCATTTTCTCTACACTCATGTCTGATAACATTTTAATTGCTACTATATCATGTAGTTTGTCCCATTTTTCATCCCAGATACTATTCCTCCACCTTTTTACCATTTCTCATTTGATTAGACAGTGGAATACATAATACACTTTCCCACATATAATGCATCATTCTCATCATAATTTTTGAAGTCTTCAAATAAATTAGGTACTATCTTATATTCAGTTTATATACCATTGTATCCCTATTTATTGAACAAATGCTTTCTCAAAATCTGCAAAGATAATTTATACCCTGCCCCTTTTATTACTTAAATATTTACCACTATAGTATGAATTATTATCTTATCTATTGTGCTTCTTCTTTTCTAAAATCTGCTTGAAATTCTGATATTTTACTTTCCATTTCTGTCCACTCATGCAGACTTCCTGCTAATATGCCATTGTATATTTTGCTTATCTTTGATAGACTAATTCCTCAATAGCTACTTTCTAAACCAAGATCGTGGGTTCAAACCCGGCCAGGATTGATGAATTTTTTCGGGCGTAAAAATCAAGTATGGTGTCCTTTGGAAGGGAAGTAAATCCTTGGGTCCTGTGTTGTACATTTATGGCACGAAAAAGAACCTCAAGCCTGTTTAAGTGTGTCCATAAATAACTCAAATCAACAACTCAATAGTTACTCAGGTTATTTATACCACCTTTCTCTTTATACATTGAAACAATCATGCTCACTTTCCAACTCTCAGGTAATACCTTCATCTCCTTAATTCTATTTAATAATTCTGTTAGCAACCTAATACCTCCTTGCATTCCCCCAAATGTTAAACAAAATTCTCTTGGAATTCCATCTATTCTGAGAGTTTTTTCCGTCTTCAGTGTTTTAATATGGTACCCTACCTCATTCTAGTAAACTCTTTATCTAAAATTTCTATCAAATACATGGTACTATCAAAATTTAAATCATAACTCAGGATATTCCCACCATGTAACAGATTTTAAAGTAATTCTTCCATTCCTTTGGGGTTATCTTATTTCCTATCTTTCTCTTCCTTAAGACATTCTTCACAACTGACCATATATATGTCCCACTAGGTTATTAAAAAAAGAGAGAGAGAGTATGAAAAAAAATACTCATCATCAATACAGCCTTTTGGAATGTTTTCAGTAGCAAATTAGTAGACAAAAACATTGCTAGATGTATGCAAATTAAAGCTATCAAAGACACATGCACACTTACTAAAATAGATGAAAATATCAAATACAAGATGTTCACATATGCCCAAAAGCAAATATATATAAAAACAAAAACAGAAAAGGATAAAACACTAAGAAAAGGTCACAGAGTTGTACTCGCTGTATTTTGAACTACTTGAGTTCTGCTATGGTAAGAAGACAAGTGAAGGTGATAAAAGTAAATATTGAATATTGAAGGTAATGTTATGCATGGAAACAGATGAATCAAGCAACAAGAATGTGGGGGAGGGGTTAAATAATTAATAGCTACAATTTAAACCAGGCAGTATATGCAATTTATGTACAAATAAATAGCTGCCATTTCTGTATCTCTGAGTAAACTTTCAGAGCTATGTGTAGGTAACGCATCATAAGTGTTAATCAAAATCCTTACAGTGAGATAAGGCATGTTGGGCAACCAGCAAGGGAGACCTGGTTTTAAGAATGTCTTATGATTGTTCATACATAGCAAAACAACAGTAGAAGTTAAATTAACATAAAATGCTTTGCAAAGCTTAACATATATACGGCGTTCTTAGAAGAGCAGGTAGCAAATGAGAAATGTTAAATTCTGTGGATAAATTAGAGCTGCTGAATGAAGGCACAACATAATTAGCTCTCAGGTTTTACTTTTAGGGCATTGGCAAGGATGAGCTTGCAATGGGACAAGGTAAATTTGGAACAGATAGGTTTCAGTGAAATATACTTTTAAGGTTAGGGGGTGTGCTAAGAGTAAGGCAGGGTACAAATTTAGAAAAATTACTTAAAAGATGGATACATTAATAAAATATTGTGACATTCTTTCAAAATAGCTCTATGCTTTCAATTCAAGGCACATAAGTAGTAACAAGGTTAATAAAGTTCTTATTAAAAGTTTTGAGTTTGCATTGGAAAATTTTGTGTGCTGGAAATATAGAAGAGGAAGGATGATTTTGGTCTTGGAACTTTTAAGCTACGTTTTTAATATATGTGTCAAGAGAAAAGTTGTTACAAAGACAATGACCACAGATTGAAAGAGAAAAATAATTGATCTTTTGATATGCAAGGAATGACAGCTTTCAAAATGAAGATTCTGTTGTAAATTGGTAGGCTTAATGTGCAGACATTAAGAATGTGCAGAAAACAGCCATTGCATAAAGAAATATCAATATCTAGGAACATAGCAGCATTGAGAGAGACAGAAGAACTGAAAATTTGCAGTTAAGATTAGTAAGAAATTGGTTGAGAGATCCTGAGCCATGAGTCCAAAGAACGAATATATCATCAATATATTTCAGCCATAATAATGGTGCCAAAGGTTCTGACTTAAGAAATTCCTCCTCTAAGCAAGCCAAAAAAGATTGGCATAAGAACGGTGACATTCTGGTGCCCATCGCAGTGCCTTTAATTTGTACATAATATTTATTTTCAAAACTAAACTCATTGAGAGTAAGAACCAGATAAGCAAGATAAATGAAATTTGTGGATCGGGTATGAGAAGGTGCTCAGGAGTCTAGGAAATGTTTTAACAGCTGCTAATCCTTCATGATGGGGAATGTTAGTATAAAGTGACGTCACATAGAGTGGCCAGAAGTATATTAGAATGTGCCGAAGTTTCAATATTCTTTAGTAAACTCAAAAAATGGAAGGAAGTTTTGATATAGGATGGCATAGAGGTAACAAATGGCTGAAACCAAAAATCTACTAGAGCAAAAATATGTTCTGTAGGAGATTCAAAGCTGGCTACTATCAGGCGGCCTGGACAGTTCTTTTAATGAATTTTAGGGAGAAAATATATGGTGGGATATGAGGGACATGAGTAAGTAGAGTGATATCTTGCAGACTAAGTCCTTCAGCAGTACCAGAAGAAGCAATAAAAGAAGCTATATCTTCATTAAACTTGACTGTAGGGTCTGAAGACAATAGTTCATAATAAGTGACATCATCAAGCTCTTGGTAAGGTTCAGCATTGTAATAAGAAATGTCCTGTAGTACTACTGAGGATCCTTTATCGACTGAAAGAATAGTAATATCAGGATAGTTAGATAACCTTTTAAGTGCTGATTTCTCATGTAAAGTTATCTTTTGGGGACATCTTATCTAGAAATTTAGAATCACTAATCGAAGTTAAAAATTGATTAATAAACATTTCTAAAAGATGGTTAGAAGGTAAAGGAGGAGGTTCAGGTATGGAGGGAGGACGAAACTTGAAAAGGCAAAGAGTAACATTTGAAGTAGGCCGAGAAGATTTACTATACCAATAGTGAGTCCATCTTAATTAAATTATGGCAAACTTTAACACCATCAGAAACAAATTTAAGGCAATTAAATTTGGGAGTTGGGGCAAAAGATAATCTTTTTTGCAAAAGCAATGTATCAGCATCAGAAAGTGAAGTAGAAGATAAATTAACAACTGCACTATTATTAGCAGGAGAAGTACAAGGGGTACCTTTGCTATTGGGTTGCTGGTATGCAGTAATGGAGTAAAATTTAGATGGGCAAGGTAAATTGAGAATAGAAGCTAAGTCAGGAGCTGATGTTACGAGTGGCAGTGAAAAGTTTTGAAAGAAAATGCGGTAAACTGAATAGGAATACCAGCTCTTAAATATTGTAAATATAACAGTGATACTTAAATGTAAAATTGGAACTTAACACAGTGAAGCCAATCATATTAATGGATATCATTGTATGATTAGTTGAACTACACACTCTTAAAGCTTCACTTACTTTTCATAAATGTATTCAGCAGTAGCATATCATTTTTGGACACAAAATCACGACATAATAAATAAAACAAAATTATTAAAATCAGTACAAGGACCTACGGAATTAGCAACCTGGGAGAAAATCTACATCTACAAATACAAAAACAGCATAATGAACTTCGACATTGTCGGGGATGAAAACATAAACTACAAGTTTATCACACCGCCACCAGAGCAGAATATACATTCCCACAGCTCAACGAATGATCCGACAGTTGAACCTTAGCATGGCTGAAGATGGGAACAAAATGTTCTCGAAACCGGTTCCATACATTTATGAAAAGTAAGTGACGCTTTAAGAGTGTGTAGTTCAACTAATCATACAATGATATCCATTAATAACAGTGATAGTTTACAAAGATGATTCTAATTGAGAGATACTATTAACTATGGTATTATATGTGTTTAGGAGAACATGCCAAATTAATTTAAATAAAACAAATTAAATTACACAAATGAATTTGCTGCAAATATTGTCAATTATTCAGGATCATCCATAGAAATTGCTGGGAGATATGGTGCCTAAATAAGTGAAATTGGCTATGGGTGCTCGGACCTATAGCGGACAAGGCCAAATGAACTAATATTCTGTTAGGACAAACACCAGTAATGGCACAATAAGAAAGAAAGCCAACGTGCCCTGTATATTTAGCTAATTACTTAGAATGGTACTTAATATGTTAAACCAAACTTTCATAACATTACCTAGGATAGATGTCATAGTATAAGATGAATTAAATGACAAAAGCTTAATAATAACAATAAAGGTATTAGAAAATACAGAGAAAGTAAGAAATCAAATTAAAAGAATAATAGATAAATAGTAAAGAAGTCAAAAGCAAAAGCAAATTTAAATTAATGAGCTAAGTTAAGAGCTACACCAGAGATGCAATATATATATTTAAGGCGTATAATCTTATGTTGTTTCTCCCATAATAAATTTAGCATTAAGAATTCATCATCTCAAAAAGATATAGTGCCAAACTACAAGAAGGCCAGAATTTATAAATTTGAACTGAAGAATATTTCTCCCCTTATAATTTGTTTCTTGTTGTATGCTGGCTCAGCTATGAACAGAGAGCTAAGAACTTCCAATGCTAACACGAGTATTGAATGGTAAGAGCATTTGAACGAAAAAGTGGGGAACTCTTTTAGCTCCACAAATTGCAATCACATAAAATATACTCAAAAAAATCCCCCCTTTCCCAAATAAATACAGTAATACTTATTATAGTTGGCGCACACTGCATTTAATGTCCTTTAATTCAGTTTTTGTATCATTAAATTATAAAAAAATAAGCAAAATATAAACCTTTGCTCTGCACTGCAAAACAGCCAGTGCGGAGTTTAAATGGCCATTGAGCACCAGGTTAACTGAACATCTTACCTGACTGAAATTTTATCTAAAACTGTTACACAGATCATTCTTACCAACAATAGTGCTGCCTAACAAAATTTTCTGCCATTTCATCCAAATTTACTAGACTTGTCAAACAAACCTCATATATTATTGCATGCATGCTTCAACATTTGTCAGGAATAGGTGCTAAAATCATTGTAATACTGTGAAAACATGCTAAACTTTAACTTAAAACTTAAATTGGAACTTGCACAGTGAAGCTAATCATATTAATTGTATCATTGCATGATTCAGTTGAACTACACACTCTTAAAGCTTCATTTACTTTTCATAAATGCATGGAACTTGTTTCGAGAACATTTTGTTTCCATCTTCAACTGTCAGATCATTCGTTAAGCTGTGGGAATGTGTATTCTGCTCTGGTGGTGGTGTGATAAACTTGTAGTTTATGTTTTCATCTCTGGCAATGTCAAAGTTCATTATGCTGTCTGTGTATTTGTAGATGTAGATTTTCTCCCAGGTTCCTAGTTCTGTAGGCCCTTGTACTGATTTTAATAATTTTGCTTTAAATATTATGTCGTGATTTTGTGTCCAAAAATGATATGCTACTGCTGATTTCTCTATTTGATTGTACGTTATGTACCTGAAATGTTCCTTTAACCGTGTGCCTATGTTTCTCTTTGTTTTTCCAATGTAGATTTTTCCACATTCTGCACAATTTATTTTGTAAATACCTGATTTTTCATCTTGTGCAGTACTGTCATTAACATTATCTATCAGTAGGTTTTTAACATTAAATTTATTGATCGGTGCCAACCTGATATTAAAATCTTTAAGAATATTCTGAAATTTTTTGTAGCCCATGGACGATATGTGAACTTTTTAAAAATTAGTTTATCTTTTCTTGCTGAAAGTTGTGGTTTCTTTGATATGTTTTGCCTCTTGAATTTCTGCACCTTTTTGTGTACTAGTTCTTTTTTAAAACCATTTTTAACTGCTGTTTCTTCTATTTGTTTGTATTCTTTAAAATATTCTTCTTTGCTAATTTGTAGGTTAACTAACCAGTGTGTTAAACTGTTAATTACTGCATGTTTGTGCACTGTGGGGTTAAAACTGTCAGCTTTGATGTGATTATCTGCATGTGCATTCTTTCTGTATATTCCAAATTTAAGATTTTCTTTACATTTCATTATTTTAATATCTAAGAATGGCAACAAGTTATCTGTTTCTATTTCCTATGTAAATGGTATGTTTATATCTTGTATATGCAAAAGTTTTAAGACATCGTCAATGAATTTTTTGTTAACTAATGGCAAATATATCGTCTACATATCTGTACCATACCTTAAATATGTATAGAAAAGCTGTGTTGATGTGTGTTTCAAATCTACTCATGAAGAGGTTAGCTAGAAATGGAGATAAGGGGCTGCGCATTGTAAGTCTTCCTTTTGAAAGTAAAAAAGGCATGTACCGGTTCCATACATTTATGAAAAGTAAGTGAAGCTGTAAGAGCGTGTAGTTCTACTGAATCATGCAATGTAATCAATTAATGCTGAACTTTGTTTAGAAATTTGCATTTTCATATGTTTTTAATTAAATGCCAGCAATATTGGCAACTGTTTTTTGCAGGTAATTTTTTTATGTGTGATTCATCCATCAAAATGTGATATATTTATTCACTTGAAATGTGCACAGTTTCATAAATTTCAGCCACCTTTGTTGGTTCCTCAACATCATATTGAGCACTTTTCTGTAATGTGGTGTTGTAGCAGCTCTTGGCTGTCCATTTTTCACTTTGAAACCATAAAAAATTGTGGACCTTAGTCCCCTAAAGTGTTTTTATCAGTATATATTTTTATTGTTCTCATACTCTTCTTCAAAACTATCTAATTACTGCATGATATTCACTATTTTCCATGCTGTAACAATTAGATGTATGCACTACAGCTCTCTGCCAAAAGAAGTATTATTGCACAGGTTTTCCTATAGAAGATGACAGTGTTTGATTCCATAGTAGCTTGGAACTACCACTGTCAGCTGCAGGTAATTCCAACAACTTTTCAAATCACCCACATATTACGCCCCTGACACCTGTTACCTTTGATCTCTCCAAATTAGTTGTCTCAGGTTTATGTAATGAATCCCTGTCATTGACAAAAATGCAGTGTTTTAATTTTTCACTTTACAGTTTTTCTTTTATAACAACATACCTTTGTTTAAACTTTGTCTTCTTGTTTATTTTTACAGGTGGATTCATGCATTCTCTCTCTCACCTGGTTGAACTGCCTTAGCCATTGTTAGCAAATTGAAAGGAGTGAATATCTCCCTGCCTTGAGTGGGACTATGTGAGTCTGATCCGGTATGTGTTTCTCTTTTTGTCTGTGGCTTACATTATGTGAATAATTTTAATTATACTGAATGAAAGATTGATTCTTAGGATGTTTAACAGTTTTCGAAAAACATAAAAACTGATAGACAAACATGGTATAAGATATAACAAATTATTTTTGAGGAAATCACTCAAATTTCACTAATTTAGTTCCACTTATTTGGACATGTTTCAAAGGCAGTTGCCTTCATCGTCAGCATGATCCCAATGTCCGCTTCCCTGCGTGGAATTAAGATGTCGCTCCGTTGACTTCACGAACTTAGTGATAAGGTTACTATTGTTTGGGAGATCAAAATTAACCAAATTTTCTTTGTTTTTATTTATGAATATATTTTCCCACACTGTCAATTCTATTGGTTTTTGAAGAGCTTTTAAGAGTTTTGGTTCCTTTTGGAATTTGTGATTCTTTTGCCAGAAATGGTCTGCTATTCAAAACTATTTATGGTAGAAGATATTTATTTTTCACAAATAAATGAACAGGGATAAAATATGATAAACCATTGTAATATGAATGTGTAGGAGCAGCAACAAGATAAAACAACAGTGAAAAGGGTTACATGACTTGCTATACAAAAAAAATGGATAAAAAGGGTTATATGGCTTGTTTTCATACCTTTCATGTTCATTTCAGCTTTAATGAACCTTTGTTGCTGTAAGCTGAACTGGTTGTGATCCATGGCCAAATAATATTGGCACTTGATAGTTTGAACAATAGTTGCTGACATTTGCAGAATAACATTCTATCTTAAATATGAGAGTATTTCAAACAGTAATTATTTCATGAAATGAAAAGTACAGGTGTTTCTAACTCCTTGCTCTGAAAAAATACATTTTTGGGAAAGATGTTGATACTCAATATATGGCATGATGTGCTTAATCAGAAGTGCAGCGTGTACCAAATAGTAGGACCCTTATCTGTTTGCACTGTAGATGAGCAGCCGTCAGATTTCTTGGTTTGGGGGTGTGAAACCTCATAAATTCATAGGAAAATGTTGCAAAAATTGAAGACATCTGCATTGGTAAGAGAAGAGTTTAGGTGTTGGAGAGATTTATTTAAAATGGGCAAACAATCTGTGATGAGCAGTGCTGTTGCTGATGAGGTGAGTCAAGCTGAGACCATTATTCATTAAAATATGTGCGCTTCTTTAGAAGTTCTGGGTATTGAATGTCAGTACTGGATCCACACATATCATTGTTATGGTGGTTCTTAAATAGCACATGTTGGATGCATAGGATGCTGGTTGAGAGGCACAAGATCATTCATATAAAGCTTTTCACATTATTTTTGACATAGTACAACAATGAAGTAGACTTCCTGGCATTTATTGTTAGAGGGGATGAAACCTGGGTGCATTACAATGAGCCCAAAGCAAGAGGAAGTCAGAGGAATAGTGAATACTTCTACACTAGTCTAGAAGTGGTTCAAGTCTGTCCTCTACAGGAATGAGTATAGCATTGCTCCTCTGTGATATGAAAGGATGCGTTTTTTAGCATCATTAGGAAATGGGTGAAGTATTGAATAAGGCCTGGATACAGCGCATTGTTGGAGGAGAAACTGAAGTGAGCAATATGGATCCATCATGGGAAACTTTATTCAATACCATTCTTCTTTTTCATTATAATGCCTGGATTTAATGTGGCTGTTGCAATTCTTAATACCCTGTGGAGATGGAGGTTTTCTATTTTACATTTGTCATATAATCCTGATGTTGCTCCCTCAAGGTGTGTGTTTGCAACCATGAAGGACACTGAAAGGAGGAAAATTTGGAAGTGATTGTGAGGTTAAAGAAAAAGTGCATTCATGTCTGCTGGCAAAAGCAGAAACATTCTTTTCTAATGGACTAAAGAAGTTGGTGAAACATTGTGAGAAGTGTATTGGAAAGGATGACTAAAATTTTCATTTGCTGTTGTAATTAAGCAACAAAAATAACAGCAAATAGAATATTTTGATATGTACAGTTCTGTTAGAGAGAAAATAATGTGTAATTTTTTTACAGTCATTCTCCTTTTCAATAAACTTCTCACATTATTGCACTAAAGTACTCTCGACAATAGAAATTTTTGGAATCTGCTGATTAAATTAAGCATCAAATGGTTCAGCTCTCTTGGAGAAATTAGTGCTATTAGGAATAAATATATGGGGTGATTCAACTCATCGTGTGGTTTGAAAAGTTATGCAATCCAGGCATTTTATAGATATGCAGGAAACACTGTCTCACTCTTTTGTATCTAGTTTGATGCATTGGACTATTGTAATCCCTTTGAGGACATGTTCTAATAATACAATGATGGTTGCATTGGACTTGTGCTATGAAGCAGCAGCAGTTCAAATCTGAACGCATGTGTATTTATTATTTAAAATAATTTTGCAAAGAGGAAAAAAATATGTAATACATTTTCTGTGAAACTTTTATTCCACAAATCTGAATTATGTTTTGTGAATTTCAATTTAACTAAAAAAACAGTTACTGTTTATACCTGTTTTACTGTATTAAACTTATTCTTTTTCATATGACTAATATAAATTTAATGTGAAATATAAACAACTGAACCTAGAATATTCTCAAAAACATATAGGAATGAATAAAAATCTACAAATGCAGAATTTGAATCCCTTTTAGTCACTATTGTACTGGCAGAATAGCACTTTATAGCCCAATTGACTATTAATTTTTTTTAGCTTTACCTTGAAATAAATTGAAAGATATTGTGAAGATCCTGTTTTGTTGCATCTTAAAAATAATTTGCGTATATGCTAGACTTCATTTAGCAATTATACAATTTACACATAATTTTAGTATAAAAGTAAAAGGGTTGAAGAAAGTGATTAACAGAAGAAGAAAAAATATGATTAGCAATATGCAATGCAAGCTGCTGGTTCTGTTGCAGTGTGACTAACCTTACATTCAATAGCATGTGAATTTTAAAATATGACAGTGAGCCAGGAACATCTTATGCATCTTGTGTGACAGTATAACAGGAAAGGCAAACCTTTTAGTAGTGCACAGAAAATCATTGTTTTATATGTATTTAATAATTTTGTCAGAAATATCCAATCTTCCATATATGATATTGTGAGTAACTTTAGAATTTACTGGTGTTGTCCGACAAAAGTATACAGTATGAGAAAAGAAAACTCTGTGACAAGTGAAGTTTCCATTCTGGGAAAGAAAAGGTTAAATATGAGAAGGGTCCTGTTTGGAATTTGTGAAAAATGCATGTAATCTGCATTGTGCTGCACATTTTATGCAAATATGAACTGCTGACATTGCAAAATGTTTTAAGAGCTATAAACAGTGATCATTATTTTCTTGACTTGAAACAGTCTTCTTTATATAATCTTATCAAAGAAATAGACTTTGAATTTTTACGAAGAAATTTTGAAAATGTGATTGTTGTTGATAGGGGTGATATTGCCATAGACGTTGTTTGCATAAAATAGGAAAATTAAGTCAAAAAGGGCACATTCAATGATTTCAGTCATTACAAACAATCCAACCAACGTATAAGACCAAAGATTTGATTTTGCTGTACAGATATGTGATAAAATGAACAGTAATGAAAATTCTTACAGAATATGTTTTGTGATTAGGCTACATTCCATATATCTGGGCAACATTGGCATAGTGGACTAATACACAACTACATGCCTACATTGATCATGAACATCAAAAGGGAATGTGTGATATAGCCTCACACATGATGGAGTGGCAAGCTCATTTTTTCTGACATTGTATATAATTTCAACTATCCTGATATGCTGGAGTTGTATACAGTGTCACAAAATGGAGATGAGTCTTTTTTTCAACAAGACAGTGCACCTCCACACATATTTTTTTGTTTAGATTTTCTGGATATGGCAATTTCTCAATGCTGAACAGAAGAGGATGGATGAAAGGCATGGCTACCACAATTCCTAGACCTTATTCCCTTAACTACCTCCAGCAGAATGTGTGCAATGTTGGGTGTCAACAGTATTGCATGCATGAAAATATCAGAAAAAATGCCCAATTTGTAACATATTGTGTGCTTAGTCGTTTTTGACAAGAATGAAAGTATTAATTACCAGTGTGTAGAGCATAAACTGGAAGTTGAATTGAATTGTGCGAAACACGTAAAAAAAACTATCAGCTCTTCTCTTATTCAACATATACCTATTTAAAATGCTTAATGTTTATAACTATACCTATAAAGGTTCAATGGATTCACTCTATGTAGATCTGGCTGTGGTGCCTTAATGGTAAAAAGGGGCACTAAATACTATTAAAAATACTTTATGTAGATGCAGGTAAAATGTTGAAACTTCACTTTTTTTTATACTTGTACCAATAATGCTTTTGAATCCCATGATATTGCAGACTCATTGTAACTTCACTTTTTTAAATTCAAGAGAACCAGCAATTACTAATGAAGAAATGGATCACTCAGCTTCCCACAAAAAATTGTTTGGAAATAAGAGATTGAAGAACCTAAAATCTCCACCTCCAGTAATCAATAATAATTACTAATATCTCTCCATAACCATTTAAGGGCTCCAACAATAGCAGCAAAGTAAAATTACATCATTGGCTGTTGCATGATAATATGCATGAATGAGAAGCTTTGGGGAAGGCTTTATTATTGGAAAGAGTAACTCAGAAGAAAACAGTACCTCGTATGTTGTAGCCAAAAATTTGGGCATAAAGTAATTAGGCTTCTCCATATTGTTGCCACTTAAATGCTATAAAGACAATGAGTCCAAAAAAATTATGCATGGCTAATAATAACAAATAAATTTATGATTTCAGAAGAAGGAAAGCCTACTAAAAGAGGTCGTGGAAAATATTAATCCCAATAATTGGAAGTAAGCGGTTGACCACATAAAAAAAGGAAACAAAAAAAAAAAGACTGGGAAGATGAAGTTGCCATTGATGAGTCTGTCGAACAATTAACAGTTTCCTTAGGCTGTTGGAATAGTTCAATGGACAGCATCAAAGTAAATACAACATTTTTTTAAATAATTTTGTCACATTAAACCATTAGAGTTTAAGAGAACCCATATTCTCTTGTTATATATTCATTCATTTTTTAAAATAAAACAATAAATATTTTCAGTTTTCAAAATTAAAAGGATGTTCATTATCAGCCTTATTAGCAAACTCACAGTCATTTTTATGCTACCATTACAATATTATAACTTTCTTGCCTTTTCCCTTGATGCAAACTGTCAGATTGGAAATTTGAGGGATGCAGAGTTGATTTAAATCAGTGATTTACAAATATTGTCCAGTCTATGGGCACATCCATTCATAGGGTAATGGACTAATACTAGTATGCCATGCAAATGCTAGATGATGGTTGTAAACAGAGAGTGCAGCAAAAGGACAGGTGTTTGATTGTTGTCAAGTGGAGAAATGCATGGACATGATGGAAGGCAACTATCATGGACAAAGATGGTCTGCATGGGTTTTGTTCAAGGAAGGCATCAAAACTACAGAAATTCATGACATTTAACTGAGGTGTATGGTCAAGAAGCTCCTTCACAGAGGTCCATTTACAACTGGGTCAATGGGTTCGTCAGCAGCAGGGAATATGCACACAAGAATGTGAGCACTATCATCTGTCAACATCGTGGTAACCTGGGAATATTGGGGTTGTATCTGAATGGATTATGGCTGATAGGAGGCGCTTAACCTCTGATGAACTGGAACGTCAGACAGGCCTCAGCAGAGACATACTGGAAAGGATTGCAGCCTGCCCAACCAGAGTAGCATCTTGCTGCGACCTTGTAATATGATGACTGGACATGTGTCCAGTAATAAGAACTACCTAGGTTCAAATTGTTATGTTTGATTTATTTATTTATAGTTTTTGCAATTAAAATTATATAATTTATTTATGACAATAATATATATGTATGTGTGTATATACACACATTTTATATATATTTTTTAAATGATACAAGATATACTTGAATTTTAAGGCATTTATGAGGGTGAGGTAAAAAGTTCTCAGCCTGACACCAGATCAAAAATGCACTTATTTTTGTATATAATCTCCTTTGAGATTAATGCACTTTGTCTAATATTTTCCGGTGAGTAATTCCATCTCAATGAAGTGTGATACTGGAAGGTGTACAAAATGCCCATCTACAGCTGCAATAACCTCTTCATTGGGTATAAAATGTTTTCCAGCCAAAATTTCTTTAGATGTGGAAATTGCTGGAAGTCGGAGGGTGCTGAATCTGGTAAATAGGGTGGATGTTCTAAAAATTTGTACTTCATATTCCTTAATTTTCCCATTTCCAAGGCGCCTTTGTGGACAGCTGCGTTTCCTGGTGAAAGATGATTTTTTTTTCTTTTGCAATTAAGACCTCTTCTAGCTTACTTTTTCATCCAGTTGGTCCAGAAGACTTTCGTAGTATTCACCAGTTATTGTTTTATCCTTTGCAAGTTGATCAGTAAAAAGAATCCCTTTTGCATCCCAGAAAACACTTGCCATAACCTTTCTCACAGATGGCATTTACATCCCCTTTTTGGTGCAGGGCCACCGGCTTCTGCCCACCGCTTTGAATGCCATTTCATATTTTGAGGGTCATGGTGGACCCACATCTCATCCACAATAACAAATCAGCAAACATAATCTGTTGGATTCTTTTTAAAATAGTCCAAACATTGCTGTAAATTTTGTTTACACATTTGTTTTCATTCAGCAAATTTGATAAACTCTTCCACAAAACTTTTCATCTTTAGTTCTTCATGTAAAATGTACTATATACATTCTTCTGATATGCCCATAGCATCAGCTATTTCTTGCAAGTTTAATTGCTGATCATCCAATACCATATTGTACATTTTCCTGATGTTTTCCTCTGTTGCTGCAGTTTTAGGACATTCTTTACATAGATCTTCTTCAAGAGAAGTACAGTCGAATTTGAATTCTGCTGCTAACTTTTTTAACACTTGAAAATGAAGGAGCAGACAGCTTATAAATCTTTGCCAGCTTTGGGTGAATTTCTGTTGACAACAAACTGCTCAAAACAAAGAATTTTATGATGGCATGGTATGCCAGTTTTTCCATTTCAACAAAAAAAAAAAAATACAAGTTTATTTTCAACGGCCATGCAAAAAAAAACTATTTGATAGATCAAGTTGACAGTTGACAAATATTATTGTGAAATATGTAGCAACATACCCAGAAAAAAATTCATTGATATTAATGCCATCTCTGTACAGTGCTAAGAACTTTTCATCTTGCACTTGTATGCTTAAATACCAAAAATGGAAATTAAATCATCTTTGTTTTAAAAATAAATGCCACAATAATAAAAAGATAATATAAATTAACTAAATATTGAATGTGTAAGCCATCCACATCTACTATTGCTACCATTTTTTTGGTTATCAGTGTTACTAGTGTGTTCATTATTTAATTTATTGTCATTTAATTTTCATTTCATTATCTTTGACCAGATACTAAGTTCATCATTTTGCAATATATGAAAATGAACATGATAATTATGTTAGAGGAAAAATATGGAAGACATTTTATAAAGAACCTTAAGTTGAAAACAACAGTCCTTTATTGCTTGTTCACTTTGTAGTAAAGTGTGTAATAACTTATTAGAATTCATACAGCTTGAACCATATAAATGCACTTGAGAGTATGAGGGATGATCTATACACTCCATGCCTGACACAATTCTTGTTACTCAAAATTTTATTGCATGGCACAAGAATACCCTAAATGCATACCATATTTATGCAAATTTAATGAACATCTTTTTTTATTTAAATGTGGTATTCAAAATATAGTGTGCATTAGATTCAGTGGTGTATTAGATTCAAGTACAAGTCCTTTCCGTATTTCCACGGTAACTTCATTCAAATTTATAGTTTATTACATCATAATCCATTGCTGCAATTTGTGGCTTCATTACATTTATTGTTGGCCTATTATTTCATTCAGTGTTTGAATTGTAGGTAGTCATGAAATGGAGGGCAAACAAAAAGATCTCTTGATGCTACTTTAAAGCCTTCTTCATGCTGAATAAAATGGTAACAGAAAGGCAGGAATAGAGTTCAATGTGGCTGAGAGGAATGTTACTAGTGATAACAACAGAAATTTGCATTATTTGCAACTAAAACTAGTAGTAAAAAATTCACTGTTCCTTGCAAAGGAAGACATCCTGACACTGAAAAAAAAGTTTTGGAATACATACGTGAAAGGAGGAAGAATGGGCAATCTGTGAATAGTGACACCACAAGAAATAAGATGTAACATTAGTCCACTTATAAATGGTTCTGATGGTGTAATTAAGCGGATGAGCTTATCTCTAAGATGCTGTACAACAATATGAGTAAGTTTCAAATTTAGGGTGCGTGTTACGTTCAATGGCAAATTATATTCGCATAAGTATGGTATATGCTGTGTGAGTTTCGAGTTCACACATTGTTGCATTACATCATAGCAGCTGTTGAAATGGTAAGAATTACTTACTCAGTAGGAAAATGGAGCAGATTGAGCTAAAAACTATTGATTAAATTCTCTGCTCTGAAAATTCATCAAGATATATCAGCAACTTTGGCAGAATGGCTGTGCTTGATGTCAAAAGATAGTTTTATGAAATTAAATTTTATATTTAATAGTTTCATGAGTTTATTATCCTGTGAAGATGAGCATGTTTTGTGGTCTTTGGGAAATTGTTACAGAAGAAAACAAAGTGCAAATTAGAGTGACTGTCAAGGATATAATAGAGGAAACAGAATCTCATATCAAGTTTATTCTTTACTAAACTAAATGCTATTTCTTTAACTAAAGAATTAGAGATAAATAAACTGTAATGTGTGTACATACTTTGAACATTGGCGTCTAAACAAAATCACTGGAAAACCAACATTTGTAAGTAGCGTGCAAGATATTTTTGGTTGGGCAAACAGAAATTTATTGATAGATTTGTGACTGAACAAGCCATCGGTCCATCCATCACTAGTGCTGAAACCAAAATGCAAAGAAAGAAATGGAAATATAAGGTATCTTTACCCCCTAAGAAATGTAGAACGCCACCATCAACAGGCAAGATCATGCTGCTACTACTACTACTACTACTACTACTACTACTACTACTACTCCAACTGCTGCTACCACCACTAGCATCATAATTCATATATAGACTCTGTCCTTAGCCCAGTAAGAGCATATGAGAGTGTACAGGGTTATGCTGTCTGATTAATGACAGAGATATAGAGTGCAGAGAAAAGTGCAAACTGGAAAGGGTGCTGCTGTGTAATGTAACTTATTCCATCTTAGCTAAATGACATTCTTTTGGACATGACACAAAATAGGAAGATGTTGATTCAGCATTATTTGAGGATTATTTATTTTTATTGGCTGATTGCATTAGCTGTTGTATTTGGAATTGGAGAATAATTTTTTTCATTTTAAATGGAAAATTAATAAGAGCAAGCATTTTTTTTTCATTTTTATAGCCACCTTTAATTTCTGTGCTCATATTGGTTACTTTAACTTGTGAAACAATTACTGGTGTTTATAGTTTGTTATTACAATTTTAGGATTAATTGAGTTTTATTACTTTGGTTTTAAACTCAAATACATACATACATTCACTCTCACATGCATATTTTTCATAGTTCATGGAGGGTGGAATGATACTAGTTAAAGAAACATTTCCATGCCCAGCCAAGGTTTTCTAAACTCAGGGTTTAGAAGCCAGCTGGTGGCCACTAGATTGCAGAGGTAGTTATTAAAAATTTGAATAAAAGCTGTAAATTATAAAATGGTATTTGTGTCTTTTGCATCATAATTAAACATGTTTAAGTCATTTATGCATACTTCTAATGTTCTGGGTCATAGAAATATGCCTTTTACTTATAAGCTGTAAGTTTGCTCAGTTCGTTGTTCCATATAATGATTTGGCTTTACAGTCTTATGTATCACATCTTCCAATGATAAATCATTTTTATTCGATGAAACTCCGCCTAGTGGCAAGCCAAGTAGGGAGATGATGATGATGATGTGCTGAGAATGATCCTGGGAAACATTAAGCTGGGAGTTGCCTGATATTTGTCTTTGCAGGATATGGGAAATCCCTGGAAAAACTACTACTCATACAACTTATCCCCAATCGAGATTTGAACTCAGGCTTGCAGGGCTATGGAGGAGACAGTATACCCCAACAGCATGACTATAACATTTTATACATGTATTAGTGATAACGACCATATAAGGTATATTATGCTAGTTGGTGCTAATCCACATTTCTGTCATGGTAGAGTGGTGGCAAATCCAAGTCTTGACAATGCCACAAACACATGTCGGTCCAGGTTGTCTAGTGATAACTATACTTGACTCGTAAACTCAAGGTCATGGGTTCAATCTTGGCTGGAGTCATTGGTTTTTTTCGGGTGTAAAAATCCCAAGTATGACTTCCTTCAGAAGGGAAGTAAAGCCGTGAGTCATAATTTAAAGGAAAAAGGAAAGTATACATGATGGTCTTAAAGGAACTTGTAGTTAGTGAATTTTCGGCAGTCTGTATAATCCAGGTGGGAGGCTGTCAGATGATTGTGCCTATTTTAATCATTTCTGATTTTCACTTGGTTTCTTTTAATAAGGTGATGATTTTTCTTTCATTGCTTGCAGTGGGATTCTTGTCTTTCTGCTCATAGGTTTCTGGTGGTGTTAAGGCTCTGATTTTTTTTTTCTATTGAAGAAAAGATTTTAAATTTTGGCAGTATTAGGTAAATATTGTTTAAAATCAATGTTTTCTTTTCTTTCTTTCTTTTTATTTAAGTTCAAATTACAACAGAGAAACCCATGTAATGCTGAAGGTAATACAATCAGAATAATAGTAGGCAACAAAACCCGATGTCAGAATTTTCTTTAATAAATATAATTGTTGCTGATTGGAATAAGTTAACCTGTTTCAGCTTTCAATTAGTACCTCTTACAGTGCATAAATTTAAATATGAGCTAAATAGAATGTATCTGTGGCATTTGCACATGTGTACACACCGTGATAGAAGGGAACTTAGTGTCATGCTTTTGGATGATACCATACTAGAAATGGAGCAAAATTTTCTATCATTTTTCGTTGCTGATGTGCCAAAAATAGAATTTCTGCCTTATTTTCTTCCCTCCATAACTTAAAGTCTTTTGATGTCATTTTTACTGAATCATTTGGTTTCACAAAATTAGGTTTGACATCACTGAACTTATTATTGGTGTCATAGCATTGATATTTAACAAAAGATATTGCTAGTTTGAACTAGTTTTAACATTAAGGTTGTGCAAATACAAACTACTGAATATCTTCTGCAATTAGTGCTTTCAAAATTAGATTTGGCTCAACACGCTTAATATTATTGTTCGAGATTAATATTTAAAAAGAATAAAAAAAAGTTATGAACTTATTTCAACAGTAAGGTTGTGGAAACATACTCTGCTGAGTACCTGCAATTATCGCATTCTGAATTACTACTTACACTGAAGTTATTGCCCCAGAACATTGAACAGTGTTGCCATATGTTTCAAGATAAAGTATTTATTTTCTCAGAAACTGTTAATAGATATAAAGGTAAATTTAGACTTTTGTTTCCATAAAGTTCTATTATCAGCTTTGTTTTTGGCACTGAGTTCTCTTCCACCCTGTATTTATGCTATTTATTTAATGAATTGTACAATATAGTTGTATATTTGTTTCTTGTGCCACTACTATCTTAAAAACCCATTAAGATCATAATTATTAATTGTTATTGCAGAGATGGCTGCGGACAGCGATGGCGATCTAATTGAAACAGTGGTAACATGTAAAGGGGATCTCAAAGATCCCAAATTCCCTGAAAAGTTCAAGCTTATAGTTCAAGGACTCCGTGATTTGCTTTGTACAGGTAAGAATAATCACATGTAAATAACCACTTCAGACTGAAATTCTTGATTCATTGTTTTTGAAGCTCAGTGAAATATCTTCCTTTATACTAAATTGAGTGGAATAGTGAGTAAGAAATTAAAAAAAATGTAATATAGAGCCACACACCCTGTAATTTAATCATAAAGAGAAGTTATCATCAAAATTGATAAAACATTAAATTACTGATTTAGGATCATTATACTATTTTATAAACAGTATGTGCTTCATAGCAATATTGCAACCTGAATTGGGGTTTTGTACAGGAAAAGCATCATTTAAACTCAAGCCCATTTTTTTTATGAAACTGTGGTAAGAGCACTAAATATTCCATTGGTTTTTCTCATAGATTATGTTTCTGCATTATTCTAAGGGTTTAGGCTGAGACATTAAATAATCATTATGATACATTCAGTTATCTTATTTCATAGCAGCTGTACTCAGAACTTTAACCATTATTTGATAAAATGGATTAATGGCAGTTTTTCTTATTTTTAATTAATTTTATTATTATGAAGAGCAGTGGCATATCTTGACTTTTCAGCTAAGGCATGCAATTTGAAAAATAATGATACAGATTAACCGGATTATACATTATATTAATAATTTCAAAATGAATTGACACACAAAAGTTAATAAAATGCATTTTTAAAAAAGTAGTCATAAAAAGACTAAGAGAGTGACACATCAGTAAAAACAGTATAATGCATATTATTACAGTTTCAAGATAATTAAATTCAAACTAGAACACCATTTATTGTTTGAAGCAAAATTTCTCCTTTGTCTTTTTGCAGAATTTTTCTTTGGCCTATGAAAGAAGGCAGGATTGGCCTTTCCTGTCCATGTGTAGACACTTTTCTGCTGATATCATTTCTAATGCAGAGAGCTGTTCTTGTGAATTTCTCTGGAATGTTTTTATGCCTAACAGAATTTATTAACATCTTGTAGTGTGCTGTGGAGGCTATTTGAAACTAAAAGCTGGTGAACATCTTCTGAGCTCCTTCCCTTCAGATGTTCAGAATTGTATGGACTCCTTAGGGTAGGGTTCAATCTTACCAAAATCAAAAACATTTCTCTATAACTGTTTCTTACTGTTGCACTGGACACTTAGAGAAAATTGTGGGAATTTAGTACATTCCAGGAGCTTTAAAAATATCTTTGGCTTTGAAACAAAATGTGATTAAGTGTCATATTTCATAATAAATTCTCTATTCATCCCCTAATGTTGACACACTGTCTTATTTTCTTCTGTTGTTCATATGACTTGTTTCCTACCAAATTGTATCAAAAGCACTATTACGTTTTGATAGCAAAACCTGCTTCCTTTTAACAGTAAGTATAAACACTTAGCTTAAAAATGTTAAAACATTTAGTTGAAGGGTTAGATATAAATTTTATTGCCCTAATGGTATTTCAACAATGGATGTTGTTGGGATGAAAAAAAATATTCAGCAACCGTTCAAAGGAAAAGAATAATTGCAGTCATTGAAATTTGCCATTTCTTCAATATGTAGCATGACAGTAATTTTTACTGGATGATGCGGCAAATACCTCTATCTTCAGGACCAATACAATATTAGTGAATGCAGTTTTGAACTTTCATTCAGCAAGACTTTTCCTTGCCTTGCATTCAAGGAGGAAATGCTGCTGATGAATGATGATAGTGTTCAACAAAACATATTAACAGGAAGGAAGTGTGTATGATCCATTCCTTTGGAAACAGCTTGTGAAAAACAAAAACATATAAATACATCAATTCAATGGGAAAGCTATATCTACAAAGAATGCTGTGCCCAATTACAGGTAATTAATAATTTAATCTATCAAATAAATTAATAATTTAGTGTGTAATATCTATTATCTTATTACTGAAGTTAAGTAAGGATTTCTTTGATGTACCTACCTGTTCACATTCATTCGTTACCTTGCTTCCATTAAGGCATAGGAGGAAATATAAGCAATGTCTGCCTTATGGTTAAAGACTTATATAGTTATAAATGTATTAACAGGTTTTTCAGATTGACAGAAAGCATCAACAAAACGTATCCTTAAAAAGTCTGATGCTTATTATGACTTCATAAAAGAATGGGATGTAGTGCATGATGCTTATTATGACTTCATAAAAGAATGGGATGTAGTGCATAGGCAGTCAGATTCCAATGCATTGGTGGATTAACAAGGTTTGAGGCAATTTGGTAGCCTATCCTTTGTATGCAGCAGATTTGAAACTGCAGAGACTACAACTGGTTTTTCAGATATCAAAGACCAATCTGAAAATAGTACAAAATTGCTTGCTTGACTACCAGTAACATCACTGCTGATTAGAGAGCTTGTTAAAAGATTTTCAGTAAAAAAAAAAAAAAAAAGCCCATTATTCTGGCCTGTAATTAAAACATTGAAATAAATCATTCATGCATTAATTGGCCACATATAACAATTTAAAAACAAATAGTTTGATTGCAGATGCACATGGGAAACACTTAATTGTCATTTATATGATGCAGAGAGAACTGCTACTGAGTTAATGTTCACCTGTCCAGTGGTAAGCAGTATATTAAATCTTCAGGCAGAAAATAAAGAAGATTTAAATATTCTTGGATTATGATTCAATTTTATGATGCAAAGGAAGTGACATGTCACAGACACACAAGAGGTTCTGCTAGATAGTATCATGATAAGGGGACGGACCAGGGAAACTGAGCACAACAATCCTGGCATTGAAGAGCTGAACCAACAATAAAAGTCATCAGGACCATGAGGGAACATTTTCTTGATATTAATAGGTTAATATCCAGCACCTAGAAGATATTTGTTAAAGCCCCAATCTGAGTTAATGCTTAGAAAGAAAGATTTCTAGATCACCCATTAACCCTATAGTCAATACTTAACCATTGGGGCACTTGGATTGAAGTTGTTCTCTTCTATTCAGATAATAACAGTGCTGTTAAAGAATTGGTTAATAAGCTAAATCCAGCTAACACTTTGTCAGTACAACATTTTTAATAGTGAGTATTTGCAAAGGGACTTGACTGAGTACCAATGCTGTTAAAGAATTCGTTAATAAGCTGAATTCAGCTGACACTTTGTCACTACAATATTCTCAGAATATTTTTAATACTGAATATTTGCAAAGGGACTTGGTTGCTATCATAATACATTTCAAAATTGTAGCTAAAACCACAAAATATGGTTTGTCTTTACATGAAGTGTTATTTCTCAGTGAGGTTCACAGTAAACTTGAAAGCGCTACTTTTAAAGTATGCAGAAACATTAGCATTGTTTTAGAGAGAAATCCTGACTTTAAAGTTTTGTGTTTTATGAATAAACATCTTCAAGGTGAAAACATAGTGTTCTTGAAGAAATTTCCCTGTAGTAGTAAGTGCTTTCAAATTTTGTTCAGTAATATCTGTAGACATGGAAAGATCCTTCTCAGCATACAAACTTGCATTAACTTATAAGCATCATCTAAGCATTAGGAGAAAATGATCATTGTATATTGCAAATAAAATTACAACAAACAGAGTGATGTCTAAGGAAAAATGTACATTGTAAGTACCAGAAAGTATAAGCTGAAAGTTAACAATTTTAGTACATGCTTTGTGCATATTTTTGAAATTATAGAGCTTATTTGAAAAAATTTTACAGCCTAAATGCACGCATATTTTAGATAAATTTAGGGCATACAAATCCAATGTTCAGTTTTAATAATATTAAAAAAATTATAATGAAATGTATTTATACGTACTAGATTTTAAAAAATGGTAGCCTTATTTCTATTCCAAAATTTCAGTTTCAGAGGAGATCAGAGGTAGAACTGTTCAAAGAGATCAGAGATAGAATTGTTCAGGGAAAAGACAAAATGTATTTTAACACCAACCCTTTTCTAAACTTTCATACAATTCAAAATTTCAGAACATTACCTTTTCCGGACATTTATTAAAGGTTATTCATTGAAGGACTAACCAGAAGCACTTTCAAACTTTATAATACCATAAGCTACAAACTATCATTTTCAGAAATTCCTGCTAATCCACCCGGAGAAGTACCAGAGAAAAATATAAGGCATGAAGGAAGTGATAGAGCTTACATCCCTTACAAGTAAAAACAGCTTTTCAGTGCACTAATCTTTTGGCTTACCATTACATGAAAATAAAAAAAAAAAAATAAACATTGCAGAAGGGAAGATCAGCCATTTTGATAATGCACCTCTTATGTATTTTCACTTTATTAATTGCTGTCTAATGTAAGAGGTATATTAAATTTTTTTCTGTCATGAAATGAATCATTTGTAAAACCTATGAGTAGTTGTGGTTAGTAAATAATAAAAGTATTCATCTTTGTGATGTATGAAGAAAAACTAACATTTAGCAAATTTTAAAATTTCAGTAAAAATCAGCTGCTGAAATTAAATTTAAAGAACTGTTTCAGAATAATTCTAAAAGATTTTCTCTGTTTAGTAATAATCTTTTACTTTCTTTTGTATTGGTTTTTTTCTCAAGTTTTATAGCAGAATCAAGTTCAGTTAGTTTATTTTTTAAATCAGGAACTAAAGGCTGTTTTTATGAACCAATTTTTGTATTAATCAAACAATTGGTTTCTTTCTAAGCTAGAACTGTCTTTTTTTCAGATTTAATGGTGGGATCATCTAACAGGGTTTTATTTTTTACAACTTCATAGACAACAATAAAATAATCAGTTTCAATGGAATTAGCACTGACCCGTTTGCAGTTCTTTGAAGGGTGTTTTGCCAGTTTCCTCAAATGCCACATATCTTGTAGCTAAACCTCATGTTAAAAAAAACCCATTTTGTATATTTTTCTTTAAAATAGTGTTTAATGCTTGCATTTACTATATGGCATCACAGGCAGTAGACATTGAAGTTGTATTAGATGAAATGATAAATTGGAATATTGGGAAGGAAGCATTCCAGGCCTAAGTTTAGGACTTCTTAGTTAGGGGAGACCGTCCTGATGAAATTCAAATCACAGACTCGTGTATACAGCTCTGATAATGCTCATGAAGGGCCACTTCCTTTCTGCAACAGGCCTTAAAGCTGTGAATATGCCTTTGTCATTGATGTGATGCTGGTTGGCAAGAACATCTTGAACAGCATGATTATTTTCTAAGATTCTGAACATGAGATTAAACTGTGCAATTGTCTCTCAGAAGCAGATCTCTCTTTCACTCTTAGATCTTTCTCTCACATCAACATTCTTGAAAAATGAATAACGCCATCCAAAGTTTCTGATTGAACTGATCATTTACTGAAATCACTTGTTTTTACATCATCTTGGCTTAAAACTTTTTAGTTAGGAGCAGTTCTTTATTCTGTGCCCAACATACTGATGCATATCCTTTGCATTTGTCAACTTTTATATTTTACTACCAACACATTTTAATCCTCTTTAAATTTGAAAATTTTGCCCGGTGTTAATTAATAGAATGTTTCAGTCTGGTCAACATTGAAAATGTCAAGTATGTCCTTCCCTAAAGCAAGCTGAAATAGTAAGGCATCTCAAATTGATGATCACTTTTTAAAATGAAGAAGTTAGTATTATATTCTAAACATGGAAGTATCTTTTTCTTAGCCTAACTCTGGATATCAACAGTGCCAGATGCTCTTAACCATCCCTCATTGGCTGGTGGGCACAGATCCACTTTTTGTGATATCAATAAGTTCATTGTTTAATTTATATATCATTATTCATTTTATATATTTAAAGAATCTCAGGAAATTTTCATCCTCATTAGCACATGAAGTAAGATGGATGATAGAGTTGATGCATCCTGAGTGTATGCAACACATAATAAACTAAGTTGGGTGGGAGCTTGCTTCTCAGGTTTACCATTAAAATTTGCTTTATCATATAGCATGCACAAGTTCATTATTGCATTTGCTTGTTACTCAACTTTGTTCAGTGGAGAGAGCAGAGAAGGTCTCCAATTTGTTTAAGACAGTTGCAATTCTAGATTATAACTATTGTAAGTTTACATGCTTTCAAAGCATTTTGCACATTTTGGCATGTTCCTATAGTTTGTTAAAGCATCCTATGCGCTTGGCAAATCATGCTATGGTGCAAACAGCTTACCAATGAGGCAAGAGTATCAGAAGGATATTATTCAGTTTATTTATAGTCTGGATAAGGTAAGGAGAAACAAATTAGTGCAAATTTTGGGGATTCCCAAGCTCAGCCATTCTGACATTTCAAGATCCACAGACTTTGCTTTCTGCTAATCTCCCTGGTTATATCATCATGCTTTTTCTGTCACAAATCCAGCCACATCTCTAATTACACACATTCCTAATTTTCATCCTATACAAATGCTGTTTGCTGCCTGTTAAGGAACCTCTAAAGACTTCTAAGAGAGACCCATTCCAACAACCTTTCCATCAGATATTCAGAGATATTCATTTATGATTTATTCAAAGCACTGAGACAGTCACTTTACACTTTACTTAAACCATATTTCTGGCCATGTCCAAGGCTACACTCATGTCTCAGAGGTCAACCTCATCTTCAGGTCGATCTTGGTGGTATAGTGGTACTTGACTTGTGCAAAGGGAAGTAAAGCAAAGCCATGAGTCACATGTTGTAGACTATTGGCATTTAAAAAGGATCTCAGGCCTGAAAGAAGTGGCCTCTGAACAATATTCATTGACTGTTTCATGCTCTGAATTTAATGGGTTGCTAATGACCTAAGATGATCCATAAATAAACCAAATACCACTATTACTACTCATATTCAAAGAAAATCTTTTAACATATTGGTATTAGCTGTTCAAATTGAGCAGCACATAACATACAGCTACCAGCTGTACAACACTTCTTGCTCTCCCCATTCATTGCCTGATTGTTAGGAATTGGAATTTCCTTGGGCCCACTTTTACCTTCTTTCATGGTGTATATTTATTTCTTTACATGCATTGAGCACATTACTTCATATTCACAAAAGATTTTTTTAACAATATAATAAAATTGCATTTTTTGCTTTGAAGTTACAGTTTTTTTTTTTACGACTCCTGAGTCACTAATATATCAAAATTGGACATTAGCATCAAATTAATTGATATCATTGTATGATTCAGTTGAACTACACGCTCTTAAAGCTTCACTTACTTCACTTTGGAGAAAACTCCAAAACCTAATCAGAATTATGTAGAAAATCTATCTAATGAAAATTTCAAAAAAGAAGAATTAGCATTTCTAAATAATTGCTTAAAAACTTGTGTACAATACTCCACTAAAATAGAAGATTATTTGGTAGATTTGGAAGTGGCCATTGAAGGATTGAAGAACAAGGAAAAAGAAATGGAATTAAATCAGAAAATTTTTTTAAAGAAAGTAAGTGAGGCTTTAAGAGTGTGTAGTTCAACTGAATCATACAATGATATCAATTAATATTAGCTTAACTGTGCAAGTTCCAATTTACATTTTAAGTATTAAATTGACATCAAAGTTTAATTTGCATAACCCCCCAAGGACTGTTTAATTGGCCCAAAAGATTAAAAGCAAATGGTTCAGGTCTGGGAAATAAGTAGGATGTAATGCATCTCAAATTTCATTTCTTATATAACATCATGGTGGCATTTGCTGTTTTAGACCAACAACAATTTGAATTTTCTTGTTGAAAATAGAGGCCATTGGACAATAATTCTGGTGCTTGCTGCAGATAGCTGCTTCAAATGGTTTTGTAATAGGTTCTGCTGTTCATATTGCCCTTGGATAATTAATCCCTTCTTGTTCTAAAGGGTGTTAGCAGCATCTTTCCTGCAGATGACGTATACATGGTTACCTGATTTAAACCAAATGAGGGAATGGGGGTTATTGTTGCTATTTTTACTATTATCCAATTCTATTATTGATCTTTTAAAGTAAAACATTTTAATAGTTTATTAAGTTACAATTGTCCAAGATTGACCATTATCCAGAAAGTGTTGTATTATTTCACATCTTTGTTGCTTTTGTTGTGGTCTTCATTTAGTAATCTGGTTCTGACTGGACCAATGCAATAAGATAAGTGGAAAGAAATAAGACTGACTCTGACCCTCTTTTAATGAGATACAAAATGAGAACAAAAGGATTTAGAGCCAAGCGCAAGAAATGTTGGTTTAAGAGTTAGAAGGCTGTATAGAAACAAAAATATAAGGAAGCCAGATGATGATGAATGTATGATATTAACTATGATCTGTTATTTTAGCACTAAAGATTCCTTATTGGGTTTTCTTATGTTCACAGCATTTATTACTTTAAATCTTTAATAATTTTCCAGTTCTTTTATTTGTTTTTTTATTAATTTATTTTTAATTTTTAACAAAAAATACTATTTGCTTATGAAGGTGCATTATAATATTTAGAAGAATTTATTTTGTTTTTATTAGGTCATACTTAAATGTTATATTCTGAGTCTTGTACTCAAATCCAAGCTAAAGATCTGTTACTCTTTTGTCAATCAATCTTAACAAAGAAAATTAAAGTGTTTTGTTATTATCTTTTAAATATTATTTTTGGATATATATTATTATTTTTTTTTAATCCCTCCAGGCATTGTCTTACTTAGAAATAGCATATTGGAGAGCACTGGAATATTATCAGAGAACCTTTCAAGGGGGAAAAAAAAAGGAAAAAACCACATTTGAATTGGATTTGTTTGTTGTGAATTCCGTGTCTGAAGAGAAACATTTCTTTAGCTTTACAAGTAACGCAATGTGTATATGCTACCAGCATTGTCTTTTGGAGTGTGAAACACCCTCAATTTCTGCAGTTAAACAACAACTTTGCCCAGTTATAATTCCCAGAACAGAAAATAAATTGGATGTTTTTACTGGAAAAAAATGCTCCTTAATGTTAGACAATAGTCATTTTTGTGAGAAGCAAAGGATGGTCAGATGTCTGTAATGAACCAGTAATGTGCTTAACATTAGCGGCAAAAGGAATAATTATTTGATAGACACTGTGGACACATACGGAAATGTATAAATCAGAATACTTGGCAAAATGGCATCTATTAGCATAAAAAATGTGAAAAAAAGTTTAGTCTTTTATGCATTCAATTGTTAATCCAGCTAATGTTTCATGGATGTATTAATTGTTGGAAAAAGGAGAAAACTTAAAACCAGTGACCGTTTGGCCCATCTTTTGGATCTTTAGTTTTCAGGTTCCAAATCTGAAAGAATGTGTTTCCATAGTTAAATATATTTTCAAAATGATGATTTTATAAATTTTCTGTATAATCAGTCAGGTTCTCCAAAACTTATGCCAGCTGAAACCATTGGAACAGTTAATTGGATTGCTTGAATGCTTACATTACAGGTTGGTCTAGAACTTACAAAAATCTTTCAAGATAAATTGATAGTAGATTGCAATTAAAAGTTGCTAATATATGCTTAAGAAGAATGTTGAAGCCCATTGCTGAGACTCTTGATAAAACACAGAAAAGCTTAGTTGCATCGGTTATGCTATATATTTATCTTAAAACAATGCATAATTGATCTGGCAGAAAATGAAATTACATATAACATGGCTTTAAGTCCAGCTCATTTTCTTTTTTACATATTTGATCCAAAGCAAATTAATAACACTGAACTGGTACAGTTAAGTAAAAATAAGAAGAAACTGGGAATTTGCAAACTCTCTCTCTCTCTCATATATATATATATATGAGAGTGTGTATATATATATATATATATATATATATATATATATACACACACACACACCATTGATAGTAAAGTTCCAGGCACAAGCTCTCCATTTCAAGAAACATTTTCAAAGAATCTGCGGTGTCACCAACAGTCAGAGGTTGAAGAGCCAAGGCAGTGCCATTGAATAAATTGTCCTAAGTGTTCCCCATTATTGAATAACTTTGACTGCTCAAGTATCTTCAGCTAGTATAGAAAGAATTTTTTCTTCTTTCGGTTTCCTCCAGCCAAAGCGTCAAAACAGACGGTGAAATGGAAAGTCCAATAAAAATTGGTATTTTTATTTTAAAGTGTTTAATACATTGGATAATGCTTAATTTATTTTTGTGTTCTGAAAAAAGTATTTTGCCTTTTTTTAATACTTATATAAGGTTTCTTAATTGCTTGTTCAATTTCAACCTAACTTAAAATATATTTGAAACTAGAAATTAAATATGAAGACTATAACTAATTGATAATGTTAAGAATGTGTTTTAATTTAATGAAATCATTAAGTACAGAATGATTGATGTTGGCTTATATGCATAAATTTTTCTTGGTGGTCTAGGTGTAACTATACTGTTGCTTCATGCAAGGGTCAGTGAAATATTAGGGCATAAAAGTCCTAAGTATGGTTTTTTTCGGAAGAGAAGTAAAACTGTGTCCTATGTAGTAGATTTATAAAAGAACCTTAAGTCTGAAAAATAGGCCTCTGAGCAAAATTTAGCAGCAGTTTCAGGTTCTGAATTACCTGAGATACTTTAAATAAATAAAATAAAATCTCCATCTAGTGTTTATAGGGCAAGACCAGAGAATATGTTCGACAGAAATTGGAAAATGGCAATATACACATATTGGATAGAGGGTTCTTTAGTAAGTAAGGAGAGGTCAATAAGCTTAACATGTCCAATTTTGAGAAAAGTATTGCATTTTGTATTACTAATTTATCAAATTTAATATCATAATCCACATGACTTGCTTAACATGATCATTAACATTTTTATTTTCTATTTTATTCAAGCTTTCTAATAGTCTACAGTAATTAATATTTCACAGTATCAGTACATTAATATGAAATGCAAGACTTGATTTTTTTCTATCATATAATCATTGAAAAATGAAAAAGAGTGGTTAAAAAGCTGGTTTAAATTATTGTTATTATTATTATTATTACTATTACTACATTTATTATTATTATTATTATTATTATTATTATATATTTCCCAATCCTGTTGCATGGCTGTGTGCAGCCGTGGTGAACCCGAAGCTTAATTTACTGGTGCAAAATGGTGACTCCAACGTTCATTTAACAACAGTATAATTAAGAAATGCTTCTCCTCTAAGTTCATGTTAATCCAGAAGCAACTGTTAATCACATAATTTTCTTTCATCTCTGGTACAATTAAGTGAAGCATTCACTTGGCATGCCCTATCAGTTCCCTGCTCATTATGAATAACCTCATATGAAGATTCATCACTCATGTTTATTGCTGCAGTCACTTTAACAGTAAAATGTTTATTCTCGCAGAGCATGTCCTGAATGACTTGAACCATATCAGAATTCATTATGGTAGCAGAACAACCAAACTGTTGAGCATCTTTAAGACTCATCATATTGTAATGTAATAGAGTTAGTTTGGTGACATTTATACTTCACTTATTTCGTTTTTTAATAGAACAAGTTTTGGAAACATTCACTTCCATAATCAGCAGAAGGCCAGCTGTAATTAGCTTCAAAAGTATAAGTTCACATGATATTAAGCTAAATTTTCTGCCCACTCATACTCTTGACTTTGTGAAGTACATTTCTCACTATAAATCAATAACAACTGTCAGTGAGCCTCAATGGGTTCTAAGCCTTCTGCGGGCAAAATATCGGTAACTCCAAGCACTTGAACTTTAATGCAACACAACAGTTCAACTTGCAATGTTTGCTGGTCAACACAGTGGCCTTCTTAGCAGCAGACTACATTACATACCATGATTTAACATGATGCCAACACATGCTGTATCTGGGGACTATGCACACCAGTTTTGTAATAAATTTATGATCTTTTTCTGGTAATTTTCTGACGTGTTAGTGTAACTAGCTCTATATAAGAAGAATGTCATAGATGGTTAAGGTTAAACAGAGAATTACCCCAGTTAAGTTTGGATATTTTTTCTTACATTTTTTCATGGTGTGACTCCCTTTCTCCACTACCAATTGTATTCAGTTGAATGTCCGTAGGCTTGAACTATTGCTCTGCAACACAATTTCTATTGTAGAAGACTGCACCGTGGAATAGTAAGGGAGATATTAGCTCACTGCTCCTGGCAGACTTTCCAGATATCCCCAATCATGGTGGAACATTGAAAAGCAAGGTGCTGTTTCAGCAGATCAAATCTGCAGAAATCCATTAGTGAGGCATCTAGTGACTTCACAGGGATCCTTTTAAACGGTATTATGTTGACACCCATTTTGTCAGCTTTGCAGTGGTAGTAGTCCTGGGATGATGGAGAAGTGTGACTGAATGCTTTATCCTTTTGGATCCAAACATATGGGGCATCCTCACCATCCAACCAGGGAGTATCTTCATCAAAAATTGGGTCCATGACATTGCTGTGATAGTAGCATTAATTTTTACATTTTTGACAACTTTGAATGTTAAGTTTCCCCTTAGCGCAGTAACCTGCTATCACCATGACCACTTGAAAAACTTTCCTTGTTTTCCTGTATGAATTTGGAGTGCCCCTTTTGGCCCACTTAATGGTAGCAAATAGCATGGGCTTTGTTTGTACCATCAGGATAAATCCATGCTCCATCCAAAGAAAGCACCCATTGCCATTTTTCACCTACTAGGTGGTGTTCGTGCAGTTTTCTTGCATTGGTGAACCATTCTCTCTCTTTCAAGATGTGCCCACATGCTTTATGCTGCCTTCTACTACCATCAAAAGCTGTAAATAGCATCCAAAAGCCCAACATTGTCCCCCTGCCACAAATCAGTGAGTTTTGAAGCCATTATGATGAACTAATGCAATAGTACACATAACTAAAGGTGTGGGAGAGCAATTCAGAATCATCCAAGCTTAATTAGGGCAATTCTCCATGTTACTATTAGTATTAGGGTTACTAGCAAACTTTTGTTTTTAGAATAAAATCCTTCCATACTCACTAGCATGTGGCACCAATGTGAGTTTCTATTTCCAAGCCTGAGAAGATTAAGAAAATATTTTAATATACAGAAAATTCTTTAATAAAAAGTTGTTAAAAATGTTGCAAGCTAGACAGTCAGCAGTCCCATTTATAAGGAGGAATTTTTCTATAGATGCTAATATGGAAACACAAACTGTAATTATTTTGTTTTGTCATCATAAAATCTCTAAATATTGTAATAAATATTGTATAGGAGATAGACACTATTAGCTGTCTATTAGTAAATTGAACTGACTAGGATTTTTCTATAGATGCTAATATGGAAACAAGCTGTAATTATTTTTTTTTCTTTTCTTTTTTGTTATAAAACCTCTAAAATTGTGTGGGAGTAAGACACTATTAGCTGTCCATTAGTAAATTGAACTGACTACTTTCTTGAGTTATGTTTATTACATTGGATGCACATGTTGCATTCCCAATAATGCTACACTAGAAATTTCTATCATTCACTTATTAAAACTTTCCATTTTAAGTAATAACAAATCATTTACTTTGTTATCTTGCAGGAAAAGGTGAATCGTTGCGAGTAGCCAAAGTGGAGCCATGGAACTCTGTACGAGTTACATTCACTATTCCCAGAGAGGCTGCATTGAGATTGCGTCAGCTAGCACAGCAAGGTGACAATGCGCTCACACAGCTTGGCATACTCTCAGTGCAGGTTGAAGGAGATCAGGTAAGCATTTGATAACTTTCATTTTAAAGCAGGTTGGCTATCTCCTTCTTTAAAGGTTATTTTATTATATTCTTAATTAGATAATGAATTGGTTTAATACTCCCATGCTCCATTTACCATTCAACCAACAACAAATTCATCAGTCGACATGCAGCTGATGATGTGGGTGAAGGCCTGCAAAGCATATTCTTTATAATTCAATGGTAAGTGCATAAGAGTATTAAATCTACTCACTATCTAATTAAGAATAAATTAGTTGCTTCATTGTATTAGTCCCGGCACAAAATTAATTTTGAAATTATTATTTTATTACTTAATTCCTTTTCTCTCAGTTATTCTATTGACAAAATCATTGATTCACAATTTGTACAATTCTTGGAATGTGAATGTTGGATAATGTTATTAATTAATGAAACTAGTGTGTTCGTATATGTGCATACATCTTCCTTAACTAGCACATTAATGAAGGATGAATGAAAAAAGGCGCAAATGGACTCAGAGATACTTTGCACCTGAATTGCCTGACATTTGTCTTTCACAGCTAGCAGAAAATTTTAGGGACAGTATAACCAGGCAAATTGTTTGACTAACAAAATCTTTCCAGCTGGTTACAACTGTGCCTAGTACTTGAGGCACAGTGGCAGACAAGAGAGGTGCTCACATAGATACTGTAACATTAAATAGGAAAAAGCTTTGTCTGGTATTTAGGCTTCCATGGTCAATATCATAGGTGTGCCTGAACTTCTAGAGAAAACCACATTATAATGTCGTTGGCTACTGATGTTTTGCCCAACATGTTCTGAGAACCACATCAGATGCAGCCATCTCCAGAAGTTCAAGACACTGAATTACTTTGTAAGGAACATTACTTCCTTTCTGCTTGTTACATACAAATGTTAATATGCAGCGTAACAGAAAATAGATATTTCTGTATCACTTTTATAACAAATTCTCTTAGTTACAGTATATATGCAAATAATTCCTGCATAATTTCTGCTTGTTACATACAAATGTTAATATGCAGCGTAACAGAAAATAGATATTTCTGTATCGCTTTTATAACAAATTCTCTTAGTTACAGTATATATGCAAATAATTCCTGCACCCAGATTTTAGGAAAGGGGATTTTGGGGGGAAAAGTTATTTGTACAACTTTATTAAATATTTATATTTGAAAACATTAAAGATTACAATTCTAAGTTACAAAATTGATTGTATTTAATAAATTTGTTGCATCGTGTTCTTCATAATCACGTTGAAGATGCAGAAACAATACTTTGAAGGAAGTAAATGTATGCATCTTAGTCATAGATGACTAAGACTCCTTGATCACTGCATTGCTTTCCTGGATGTTTTGGTAACCAAGAAATCGGATATGACATTAGGCCATACAGTATATAGAAAACCTACTCATACTGACCGCTATCTCCAAAAAACCTCTAACCATCATCCAGGACAAAAGAGGGGCATGATCAAAACTCTGTTAGAACGTGCACAACGTATTTGTGAACCAGCCAATCTGGAACAGGAACTACAACACTTACAGATAACACTACAGGCAAACGGTTGTGGTCACAAAGAAATAAACTGGGCATTACATCCAAAAAGAAAATGTAAGTGCACAGAGAAGTTTAGGCCATTGAGCACGGCTTACCTACCATTCATAAACAATGTTACTGATAGGATTGGCAAACTTCTAGTGAAAGCTAACATAAAAACCATCTTTAAGCGCACTAAGAAACTAAAATATTATCTCCGATCTGTTAAGGATAGACGAGACCCTCTTGGTTCAAAAGGGGTCTATCCTACACCATGTAGTTGTGGCAAGGTGTACATTGGGACCACTAAGCAGAATATACACACTTGCATAATGGAACATTCAAGAAACTGTCGATTAGGGCAAATTGAAAAATCAGCTGTGGCATTTTCATGCAATGTTGGTAAGACATAACATCAAGTTCTGTGAGACCGAAGTTCTGGATATCACAGCCCATTACCATTCCAGAATTTATTGTAAAGCCATTGAAATTAGTAAACACAAAAAGAAAAAGAGGAGGCAGCCGGTTACACAAGGCATGGATGTCGGTGCTGGATAACACGAAGATTAAGCCTTATAACCAACAGGACCGATCATGTGATAGCGTCCGTTGCCACACTGTGATTGGCGGACTGGTAGCCAATGAGAAGAAAGAGGGCGCTGCTTCATCACTATATATACTAGGTGGAGCTGTTACAAGCGTCATTTGAACTACAGAAATCGAGTGGTGATTAGTTATCCCCTGAAGATGGCCAATGGAGTGATGGACAAAGCGTCAGGTGTTTTTACATCTTTTGGATCATGGCCAATAAGCCCGTAATTCTCATTTTATTGGATTAACACTGGCCGTGAAAGCTTAAACACGAACATCATCCAAATGTTTCTTATTAACTATCACAAAGATACCCATGTATCTGTGTCAAACTTTAAAAATGAATGGAAATGATTTGGTGATGTTAATTTCTAAACTACTTGTATATAAATCAGCCAGAAAAGGTGATAATGGATTCCTCATAGTTAAATCTACTACTTGTTTGTGTAATTCACCATTGAACCTGAAGAAATTCTGACTGATGCAGACTGATACATCCAACTAACTGAAGTCTGCACCAGTCAGGATTTCTTCTTCCTGTTTCACAGTTTCTCTTATCTTTTGAAATTCCTTACCTTGTAATATCAAGGACTGTCGGACCATTTTACAATTTAAAACAAAAATTACTATTAATACTCTATAAATAAATAGTAATTATAGCTTATTTTTAATTTATTATTTTTCTACTGCACTTCATTACTTTCTGCGTGTGTCAAAGATGTATGTTTATAATTTTACAATTATATAAAATTATAAACAGCTTCTTGCAACTTTATTTTGTTCATTGTAATCGTCAGTGCTTTTGTTACTTGTTAGGGAACTTATAATTATTTTGCAATGTATTTACTTATAAATTTTTTATTAACATTATTGTATTATTTTGTAAGTAACATGTATTATAAGTATACTGGTTGCGTAGAAGGGAAGAGCTGATGGTCTTAGCAGTATCATTTAAAAAATAATTTAATCTAGAAAGACCCTCTATAACCAAACAACTGTATCATGAAATGTATTTCTGCCCTGAAAGTGATCACAGCAAGGAGGGGACAAGTTGGTCATTAAGAACATGACATGGCGTTAACCAAATAGCAAAGGCATTAGACTATTTTTAACTTTTTACTTCCAAAGCTCGTATTCCTTATAATCTTCCAGTTGGAAAAAATGAAATAGTCTGCTAACATGTGATTTTACATTTCATCGAGGTGTAACCTTTCACTTTCAAAAATTGAATCTTCATTTTGGGTGTTATTTGCCAGTAGGAAAGTGTGTAAAATCAAAGATGTTCCCTGCAGGGGAAATTTTGAGTATGTACTTTTGAGTAAAATGTAAAATGAGAAAAGATAAAATTCCAGGCAAATAGAGAATCAAGGGTCTTACAAGTACTCAAACAGACAGACATGGCTAGCCAGTGGAAATTTTTGCATCTGTATATTTTGAACAGTTTGTAGTACAATTTAAAATGTGGAAAGTGAAAATAAATTAAAATATAAAAATCTATTTTCCATTGCAATATCTTGAAAAGCTTACAGCTGCAGTATGTAAAAATGCATAATTATTATAATTGAAAGCAAATATGATTTTTCAGGTCATCTCCCTTAGAATTGCTGGTCGTTTTGGTGGGGAAACAGAAGAAATAGTGTTGCAAACTGCCAGCTCAGGTGGTCATGGAGGTGAGGAGGGAGAAACAAATACTGCTGTTTTATCCTCCGGTAATGCTGTGCCTTCCACTGGCAATACAGTTTCTTCTCATGATGGATCTGTAGTTCCTGGTCCAAGTCAGGGAACTACTGGTGTAGCCATGGCAGGGTTAGCAAACATATTAGCTCAATCTGTTGCAGCTGCTGTGGGAGGTGAGTAAAATTTGTAGATAAATAATTTTGTTGCAAAAGGCTAAAGGAAGGATAATAACAGAAGGATGCCTGAATATCAATATGCCAAACTTTTTATAATAAGATATCCATATATTTGGAAAATTATATATTTTGAGAATTTGTGGTCAGAAATGACAGACTTAGCTTTTAGAAACTCATATTAAAGAAAAAGTTCATAAACTAAAGTTTAGCTAAAGTTGCTTTGTTAACGAAATAAAATCTAAAAATAACCCTGTAATTGAAGAGTGCATCACCTGTGCATTTTTAAAAACATGTTTTATTCACTTTTATTCTAATATAAATTAGAATGTGAAATTAAGTTAATTTTGTTTTACACTTAAGTCATAGATTTAAAAATAAGATAAAATTATTGATAAAAGTTTTATTTCTCTCCTATTATAGCTGGAGGTGTTACAGCCCAGGCTGAGCCATTCCGGAGCCCAAATGTAGTGGCACCAACAGATGGTGATCCTATCCCACCATTTCCACCACCTAAACCTCCTTCAGATGCAGTGCCTAGCCCTAACACTGGCCCTTCGGGTAGTCAACCTGTCATGATGGGCTCCTCTTCGAGGGTTGTAACTCATCATTATCATGCTCCTTTTCCATATGCAAGCATGAATCATGCAGCACATGCCATGCAGAATCGGGTTTCAGAATCTAATCATCTCCACCATAATTCTGCAGCTGTGGCAACGGGTACGAATAATTTCAATCACCACAGTTTTGCTGCACCGCCTCCCCCTCCATATCCAGGGCCAGCTCCAACACCCACTCCCAGCCCCAGTGGAAATGCCTTACAGCCTTCGTGCAAACCCACAGCTGCTCAGGCATATAGCGCAGCTAAGACCATTCCACTGCAACAACAACAGCAGCAGCAGCAAACTGCATCAAGAATGGCTGGTGGTGCCAATAATGTGGCACTTTCAAGTCCCTTACTTGTAAATTTGTTGCAAAATGATGGTTCAACAGTGCAAACAGCAGCTAGCTCAGGTAAAATTCACTATATTGTATTCCACATGTGTTTTACTGTTTGGCATTGGAGATGATTGGCTGACATCTGTATATACTAATAATGACTCTTGGTTTGTGAGGACTCAGAACAGGCCTTCAGCTTGATGCTTGGAAATAGAGATGATGTGTTTTCTTATTTTAATAGTGCTCTGTAAGAACCCATCTCTCCCATTGACCATCCTTTCAGTGATGAAAGACAACAAATGAATAGACCACCACGGGTGGCCAAGGTCGTTAAGATACGAACTTGTTGATGGGATGTCTGGGGTTCGAATCTCACCAGGTTCACCCTACCTGACTGAGGTTTTTACCAGGTTTTCCTCAGTCATAAATGGCAAATGCCAGGGAGGTACCCTAAAGTTAGACTTGGAATGTTTCATTCCTTTAAAAAAAAATCATCATTTCATATCATGTATCATCAGTGTCACCACCTACTCACTAGTAAAAATAGGCATTAAACACTATTAAAAAAGAACTAATGAATAGTATTAGGTTTAAGTAAAATTGTACTTATGAAGCTGTAGACATTGGAGTGACAATATACCCTAAATTAATGTATTCAACTTGTTAACACCAACTCCACTTACTTTTTAAAAAATTGGACTAGTTTTGTGAGAGGTCCCTCCCATCATCAGGTGCTGTTGATTAAGTGTCGTTTAAAATGGTGGATATATACCCATGTGTTCCTGTGGCGGTGTCTGGCGGTTCTAGTAGAAATTTGCTGAGTTCATCCAGCAGCAGAAAATCAAAGCTGATGAAGTTATTCTTGTTTTTTAAAATGGAAATTCTCTCCCAAGTAGATAGTTGTATTAGGTTGTGAAGTTGTTTCAGTAATTTGACTTCTGGTTTTATCTCATGATTTTTGTTCCAAAAGTGTTCTTTTTTTAGAATTTCTAAACTTCTCTTCGTTTTCCCAACGTAGCTCTGATAGCAATCTGCACATTTGATCTCATACATTCCTGATTTTTGCTATGTGTGGGTAGTGTCTTTTATTGTGCAATATAATGTTTTTTATATTATAATTGTTCTTTGGGGCTAGCATTATTCCATGTTCTTTGAATATTTTCCTAAATTTGTTGTGGTAAGTTGGGTTGTATATGAAACATTTGAATTTATATCTTTCTTCGGTATTCTGTGGAAACTTCCTTTATCGATTTTTGTCTTTTAGCTTTAATGATTTTTAAATACTGAGTCTTTGTTGAAATAGTTGTTTATATCCGTCTTCATTATGTGTTGGTATTCCATTTTGTACTCTGTTTTCATCAGTGGGATGTTGATTAATCTGTGTGCTATACTATGAAACACTGAATATTTGTGGGACAGGGTTAAAACTATCATTTTTATGTCATTTTCTGTGTGTGTTTGTTTCCTGTGAATTCCAAAGCGCAGACTATTTACGTTACTTATTATTTTTAAATCTAGGAATGGGAGACATCCATTTTTCTTTTCTTCTATGGTAAACTGTATAGATTTGAGTTTCAATGCATCTAGAGAATGTATTTTTGGTATTATTGCAAATATGTCGTCCACATACCTCTGCCATGTCTTAAAGATTAACAGGAAAGCTATGGTGATATGTATTTCGAAGGAACTCATGAAAAGATCTGCTAGAAATGGAGACAAAGCTATTCTAGCTATGCCAGAAACTTGTTGGTAATATTTTTTATTGAAACTAAAGAAGTTTTGTTGGATGCAAATATCAGTCAGTTTCAACAAATCTACTTCTTCTGGTTTTAAGTTTAGAGATGTTTACCATTTGTTTAGAATTTGCATCAACTTTTCTGTTGAAATGCTAGGGAATAAGGCTTTCACGTTGAACTACACCATTATATCACCAGTTTTTAAGTTTTTCGACTAACTACAATGAATTTGTAATGCTGAAGCTTTGGAATTTTTTAAACGAGTTGAAAATGTTGATCAGTTTTTTGCTAATTGATATATGGGGAAATTTATATTATTTATTATTGATCTCAAGCTGTTTCATATTTGTGTGTTTTTGGAAGTGCATAAGTGCCCCAGTAGTAACCATTTCCATGTGTTAATTCAGCAAAAAGCAGATTTTCCACTTCTAATAATAGGCATGGAGGAAATAACTTTTATACAAGAGATGGAAGCAGTTATTCACGAATGCAAACATTTGGACATGTGAAAATTCACACATATTAGGGCACAGCAATTTTCAACACACATTTTTAGTTATTGTTTCAATAGAAATCATACAGAATCCCTTTCTTGTCCATAGATTCTTCCTCAGCATTTAACACTTAACCATTTATCTGCAGTTTCTTCATGAAACTCTCCCATTCCTACTGTGAGATAGAGAAAAATTAATGCAACTTCTACATACTGGTTCACTTCACACACAAACAGAATTGTATGTGATCATCAGAGTAACAATTACAGAATTATAGATTGCTTGAAATGTACTAGTGATGGCCACCAGATTCATGGGTCAAAATTCAGTGGAGGTTTTCTTTGTGTTGATATGAAAATTATGGTTTACTACTAAGTACCAGAAATTGGATCTGTGTAAAAAAAGAATTATTAGGACAGCAAAAGAAATGAAGAACAATAAAGATGTTAATTAAATTATACTTATGAAGCTATAGCCGATGGAGTGGTAATATATTCTACAGCAATGTATTAAACATAATCTCTGTGGGTCTGAATATTAGAACACTTTCTGGTTTCACTTAAATGAGATTTTACTCAGGACATATGTTTCGTGGACATTTTTTCCACATCATCAGCTGTTCACGACTAATGGATCATTCGTAGAAGTTGGGTAGGTAGGAATCCGAGTGGACTCTTGTGGTCTTGTGATGAACTTAAATAAAGTGGTGTCTGTTTCTGGGATATCAAAATTCATAAGGTTACGCTCATGTTTTTTTATATAAATCCTTTCCCATATATTTAGTTCTTTTGGTTGTTGAACAGTTTTTAATAACTTGATGCCTTTTTATATTTCATGGTTTTCATTCCAGAAATGTACTGCCACACTTGATTTATCTATTTGTTTGTAACATTTCTGGAATGAAAACCATGAAAGAGAAAAAGGCATGAAGTTATTAAAAACTGTAAGTGTTCCTTTTTCCAAATTTCTCTTCATTTTTCTGGTGTATCTCAGATCTCAATCTGCAGATTTGATTTTATAACTCTTGATTTTTGATCTGTTGTTATGGTGTTTTTTACTGTGCTTCCTAATACATTTTTTATATATTTGTTTTTTGGAACTGACATAATGTCATGTTCAATATCCTGTGGAATATGTTGTGGCAAGTTGGGTGGAATGTGAAACTTTTGAATTTGTATCTGTCTTTGATGTTCTTCAATGTGGTAACCTCCCTTATAGGCTTTTGTTTTTAAATTTATTGATGATTTTTATTCCTGTGTCTTTGTTGAAACCATTGATTGCTGTTGTATCAATTATTTGTATTCCATTTTGTACTATGTTACTGTCAGTGGGTTGTTAATTATTCTGTGTGTCAAGCCATAGAACACTGCATATTTATGTGGAGTGGGGTTATAACTATTATTTTTTATGTAATTATGTAACAGTTATTACCCCACTATAACTAATGTTTTTAAAAGTCTTTATGGTATTAGCACTTTTTCTGCAAAAAAAATTATACAAATTATACAACACAATTCAAACCTACATCTAAAACTGGAAATGTTAATTGGAACGTGTACAGCAAAACCAATCATATAATTTAAATCAGTATATGACTGATCCGAACTAAACACTCTTATTGCCACTTATTTGTCTATAAATTTTTAACCTGTTTCACGATCCCTTGTCTGCATTGTCAGCTAGAACGTTGACTACTGGATACTTCGTTATGCTGTGGGAAAGTGCATTCTGCTCTAGTGGGGGTGTGATGAACTTAATGTTTATGTTTTCATCCCCAGAAGTGTCAAAGTTCATTAAAACTGTCTTTGTATTTATATATGTAGATTTTTTCCCATGTTGCTAATTCTGTAGGTCCTTGAACTGATTTTAATAATTTGGTTTACTCATTATGTCCTGGGTTTCTCTCCATAAATGAAATGCTACTGCTGATTTCTCCATTTGCTTGTATTTTATGTTCTTGAAATGTTCTTGTAACTGTGTGCCTGTGTTGCTCTTAGTTTTTCTGGTTGGATTTTCTCACATTGAGCACAACTTATTTTATTAATACCTGCTTTTTTTCTCCCGTGGAATAATGTCATTAACATTGTCTATTAGGAGATTTTTGACTCTCTGTTTACAGGCACTAACCTGATATTAAAATCTTTAAGAATATTCTGAAACTTTTTAGCCCATTGATGATATGTGAGTTTTTTTTTAAAAATTAGCTTAACTTTTCTTGCTGAAATTGTTGTGGTTTCTTTAATAAGTTTTTGCCTCTTGAATTTTTGTACTTTGTTGTGTACTAGTTCTTTCTTAAAACCATTTTTAACAGCTGTACTTTCTATTTGTTTGTATTCTTTTAAGCATTTTTCTTTGATAATCTTTAGGTTAACTAGCATCTCCTGATAGACAGTGTTAATGACAGTATTCCACAGGAGAAAAAAGCAGATATTTGCAAAATAAGTTGTGCAGAATGTGAGAAAATCCAACTATAAAAACTAAAAGAAACATAAGCTCACGGTTAAAAGAACTTTTCTGGAACATAAAATAAAAGCAAATGGAGAAATCAGCAGTAGCATTTCTTTTCTAAAGAAAAAACCATGACATATTGATTGAAGTAAAATTATTATAATCACATCAAGGACCTACAGAATTAGCAACAGGGGAAAAAATCTACGTATATAATATAAAGACAGATTAATGAAATTTGACACTTCCGGGGATGATAACATAAACTTTAAGCTCATCATACCTCCATCAGAGCAGAATGTACTTTCCCACAGCATAATGAAGTATCCTGTAGTCAGCATTCTAGCTGAAAATGAACACGTAGATCAGACATACATAATAAACATTCTGGCTTCAAAACATACACAGATGAATGAAGGAAATATGAATGTTTTACTGCAACATTGGAAATTTACATTTCCAACCAATTTAAATGCCCATCTGTATTATATGGGTATCTGGGAGCTCCATAGATATTATTTATTATCTTATTTATTTAATTTACTTTACGAATGCTCTTTAATATCTCAGGTCGTCAGCATCCCATTCAATTCTAGAAATGAAGTGGCAAATAAATATTGCTCAGAGGTCTCTTTTCAGGCTTGTGGTTCTTTTACATGCTCCAAATCTGTAACACAGGACCAATGTCTTTACTTCCCTTCCGAAGGAAGCCATACTTTAGACTTTTATGCCTGAAAAAATTCTCAACCCTGCCCAGGATTGAACAGGAAATCTTGGGTCTAAGAGGCAGGTATGGTTACCACTAGACCACCAGGACTGACCAAGAGGGCTGTGTAAATGGCCATCAGGCAAAGGGTTAACAGAAAGACCATGGCAACTTGCAGGTTTCAGACTTCCATTTGATTAGGTGTAGAAAGATCATTCTGAAATGGGCCAATTCCAAGCTTGTGCAGGTGTAAGGGAGATTTATGTCCCAACAATAGTTAGTAAGCTGCAAGGGAAACATGTCTAAGCAGCTAGCTGGGATAGTGACAAACTTTGACTAGACTCTTCCACCATTTGTCTGCTCCAACTGTATTGCTAGTTGAATTCAGTTCCTGAAATTGCAGTCAAATGTACTTTCCCATGTAGGCAGATCATTGTGAGTGGAGTTAATGTACCAATTTATGCTAGGAAGTTGGTTCTTTCATTTCCCATAATGCCAAAGTTGTGTTATATCTATGGAGTCTTCTGCAATAGCTAGCTTATGCAAGGTTGATTTAGTATCCAGGAACAGTTGGGAGTAATTCTGAATTTTCAAGGATAGTCCCAAAAGATTGTACAAGGGAGATCTCTCTTGTAGTTGGTCAGTTGATTTCAAAAGTCATCAAGGTACAATTATAATCTGAAGTAATTATCTAAGAGTTACTCCTTGAATTAAATATCCATATATTTCCTAATTTCATTTGGTTTATTATAAGAACATTTGCATCATTGTTGAAAGCTTTTCAAAGCTCATAAAGCTCATTAAATGATATACATTAGTCAAATAATTAAACAATGTCACCATTCATAAAAAACCTAAAGAAGAAACTATGTTGTTAATGCTTGCTCCTCAACTAGGTAGCTTGTTAAGACACAAACTTTTATCACTAAATATTTTATTTTTCTGGTTGTTATTGGTGCTAAATTAAATGTTTATTTTTTGCAGGAACCAACAAACTTATGCCTCCGCCTGTGAACGTAGCAGGACTAGGTGATAAAGCAGCAGGCATTGGAAGAATAAGAGCACCACAGCCTCAATCTGTACAATTACAACAGCAGCAGCAGCAACAACAACAACTAAAGAAAGTAATTCCTGTGCAGCGAAGACCTGCTACTGTAGGAAATACTACTCTTCAGCAGTCAGTCGATTCTGGATCAACTGCTTGTAAGCTGCAGCAGCTACATCATCATCCGCATCAGCAATCTGCCTTTGCTAACGTGGTCGGTGTGTCATCCTACCAAGTTGGCAACTCCACGTCTACCACTCCTTCCCCACCATCTGTGTGTACTGAGTCTCCAGGGTTACATCATAGAACATTGCATGGTTCTCAACAAGTTCATGCTGTTGCAGAACCAGTGACAAACCAACACACTTCAGGAATTGCAGCACAACAAGTAGTATCGAACCCGGTTGCTGCTTCCTCACCCGTTCCTACACATTCAAATCATCAGATAATATCTACAGTACCATCTCCACATCCCCGTCACCATCCATCAGCTTCCTCCCTTCAACAGAAACTGTTTCCCACAGGAAATACACAGGAACAGTCAGCATTTGTTCCAGCATCAAGGCCTCATCAGATAGTGACAGGCTCAATGCCACATCATCATCAATCACAGCAGCTACCCCAGGCAGCAACAAACGTCAGGTTACAGCAACGACCACCTTTGCATGACCGACTGCAGCCTGCAGTCACACCCATATCAGCAGGTACTGCAACAGTTATGGCATCCCGAAGCTCAGGCAATCCTGGATTAGCACGTCAGCAACCTTCCCACTTTACGCAAGGATCAACTGTGCAGCCAAGTTCAAATCCACCAGCTTATCCAAGGTTGCAGCAGCAGCAAGCAAGGTTACACCAACTTCAGCAGAGATCACTACATCAACCAAAGGACTCTGTTCCTGTACAGCAACAACCTCAGCAGCAGTTGAAGCCTGGCTATAATGTGAGTGGTGGAGATTACTCGCGTGTGTATGGTGATTCTTGTGTTGGAAGTACTGCAGTAGTGACAAATAACTCTACAGGAATATCTGTTCCACAACAGACTTTGCGTCATCAGCAACCAGTAACAACCATAAGCAATGTGCAGAACTCCTCAGTTGGAACATGGCAATCCAGGGTCATTCAATCTCAGCAGAATTTTACCAGTACAAATCATTCAGCATCACAACAACCAAATTCTAGCATGATTCAGCAACGAGCAGTGTTTCAGCACCATTATATGGTGCAACAACAACCTCAGCAGCAACAGGTCTCACAGGGTCAACAAGGTTGTGTTGATATCGGGGAAAATTATAAAGATACTAGTCAACCAGTGCCAGAAATAGCAGAGCCTATTCCAAGCCCACCACCTTCTTCACCTCCTCTTACATCTCGAGGAAAACGTCGTCAGTTTCTCATTAATCCTTTAACAGGTCATTTGGAACCAATGCCAAGTGAGGAGAGCAGTTCTGAAAGCGAACCAGAAAGCACTTCAACAAACACAGCAGCAGGAGGTTCAAAGGCTCACGATGGAGCTCTAGATGACCCATTCTTCTACTTTCCTTCACCTTTGAATGATAGATCAAATAACTCATTGTTTTCTGATGATGATGATGATGTGAGCAGCACAGGAACAGTATCTAGAAGAGCTGACACTACAACAACTGATCAGTCAGATTCTGAAGCTACTGTTAGGTCAACAGGGAGCGAGGCTTCTTCAACAGCAAGACATCACCACCATAGGCCTAGGAAACCATCAAGTCCTCCTCATCAACTTCCTGCTCAACCTGGGGGACCAGGAGAAAAAATTAAATTACGTTTGAAATTAGAAAAGAGTGAGCCAGTGACACCTGCATACAAAGTAGATGTTTCATTTGTAAATGTGCCAGCAGGGAAAAAGGGAGATGGAAGATCAAGTATTGCCAGTAGTAGACTGTTTGGGGGTCAGGTTGGTATCCAGGCATCTACTACAGGATCATCTTCTGCTAGTAGTTGCATAGTTGGCAGTGCTTCTGAAGAGCCCCGTGTACCACCACTACACATTTCTCTTCGAGGTCGTAATGCAGCTGTGGTAGTGAGCTCTCATAAAGATAGTAATAAGAAATGGCAACATAACAAGGATGTGTTTAGCAGTGGCAGTAGCAGTATCGGTAAATCTGGATTATCATCTAGCAGCAAACGGTCATCAGGAAAAGTGAATCGCTCCTCATCAAAAATCAGAGACAGTGCAGCATTGTTGGGTTTGACTGGTGCAGAGAGTATATCAGGTGAAGTTGTTGGAAGTGCAGTAGTTAGGATAAAAAAGCCCCCTGGTATTTACTCTTCATCACCAGTAGTAGCAGGGAAAAACGTTTCCAGTGGTAAGATTTCAACAAAATCTCTTATAAAGACTGCTGCAAGTGATACTCTAAAAAGACAGCAGAACATAACACCAAATGAACGGACGGCAGGGCTAGATGGAGTGTTAAAAGTTCGAACCAAATTAAAAATATCAGAAAGGCGTAGTGGGGAACGTGATCGTAGCCGTGATTTAGATGATGTTCCACTTAAATCTCGTATTCGTAGTGAACCTGGTGAGGTGGCATCGATGGGTGGAAAAATACCTGGTGGGAGTCCTTTAGCATCAGGTAAGAGCTATGTGGAATCAGAATTTGCATTATTGCGACAGCAAATGGAGAAAGAAAGAAGCAATAGTAGCCCTAAACTGGTTGCAGGACCACCTGAGCATAAAACTTCAAATGTTAGTGGCAGTAACAAAAAACGAAGAGATTCCAGGAAGAAGGGTACTGTATATAATAGTTTGGAAAGGGAAGGTTCACATGTAAGAGAACAGAATTTGTTATCTGGTGGAAGAATTGTAGATAATCAGACAAAATGGAGAAAGGGTGAGTCCCATCCAGATGTTTCTGGTAGTGGCATAATAAGTGGGAAGACTTCAAGATCTCCTTCTCCCTCATTAAATCGACGTAACAGAATACAGACAGAAATAATACAAAAAGGTGGTGTTACAGGTAGTAAAACTAATGTTACTCAGGGTACAAGTGTAAGAAGAGGAAGTGAGAGTGACAGTAGAGGTGAAAATAGTGTTAGGAATGGTGTGGTGGAAGAGAAAAAGAGGAAACAGAGTGCCGAGGAAAGTAAAGATCTCACAAATAGTTTCACAGGTATGTATATTACAGCCGAGAATTCTTTAACATTCACTAAGGCTACTAGTTTTTAATGTATTCTGTAAATATATTATAAACTCTAATATAGACTTGCTTTGGCTGAAGGTTCGATTCTTACCAGAGAATCTCTGAAGAATTTGATAACATCATTCAGCAAATAGCAAAAGATTTCTAACTAGGTAATAATTATTATTATTATTATTATTATTATTCTCTAAAGTTTACTGTTAACATTTAACACATTAAGATCATTCCATGAAGAAGGAAAGTTACAAATTGATCAACACAAATTTTAAACTTGAATGTCTGTAGTGCCTGTGGAGAAAGTGATTTCCAATTTTTTGCTGACTTTTTTAATTTGTTCTCTCATCCCCCCCCCCCCCAAATATGAGCAAAATAATGTCAAGTAGTTTATAACTTGACCCTCTGTAGATAATTGGACAGGTTGGGTTTAAACTGCTTATAAGATAGGCCTTAATGTGATATAATAAGATGGGGTTAGGCCTAAAACATGTTATGCAGGAAATAACATATTTGAAATTTCCAAATGTATTTTTTAATCTTAAAAAATTATATGTTAATCTAATTTTTTATAGCAAATCCTTAATATTTTAAAATGAGATCTTTTCTAAAATCATATATAAAATTTGATTTTTAACAAATGCACTTCCCCCCTTCTTTTCATTGTAATGCTTTGTAATAAAAGGATACATGTAAGGATAAAGATAGCCTATTATGTCCCTTAAGGGCAAAGGCCTCCTAACAAGTAGGGAAAGCTTGCTTTTTCCTATCATGGTGAGCAAAATAACAATGTGCAGAAAATTATAGAGTAGAAGGGCAGTACCAAACTAAGCATTTTGAGGATAGGAACTAGAGGTTGCAGAACCTTTTTTTCATAATGCTACATGCATCAACATTAAATCCATCATGTTAGAATCTCAGATTTTAAAACTTGTTTGTGACATGCCAGATGTACAGTACTAGTTTCTGTTGCTAGATGTATCTTATGTTCAATGCAGTGTCGGTCCTACTGGTGTAGTGATAATCATACTTGCCTCCTCAACCCAAGATTGCAGGTTCAATCCCTGCCAGGACTGATGGATTTTTTCAGGTGTAAAAAAATCCTCTGTGGGGAAGTAAAGCTGTGGGTCCCATGTCGTACATTTACGGCACAAGAAAAGAACCTCAAGTCTGAAAAAAGAGGCCTCTGAGCAAAATTTGTCGGCCATTTCACGCCCTGATTTGAATGGGACACTGATGACCTGAGATGTTAGAGCATCCATATATTCAATGCTGCATTTGTGTTTTGAAGCCTAATGGATGGCATGGCAATACCGAATGCTCATCTTGAAATTAGGCAAAGCTTAGGCAACTTGACAGTGCTCCTGCACATTTTTTACTTGCAACTCAAAATCCCTTAAACAGAGCATTTGGTGTCAGATGAATTGGGCATGGTGGACCAATGCAGTTTCACATTGTGTACTAGTACTCATTAATTGAAACATCATGCACACACTTTTTGTGTAAGTTACATTTCATTTTGAGTGGCAAATGAAATTGTTTCAAAATGTCAGATTTTAATTATGATTGTGCAGCACTCCTATTATTATACTGCAACTCCATGTTCCTAACCTCAAAATGCTTATTTTGGTACTGTCTTTCAGCAGTACAATTTTCTACATACTGTTTTTCCATTCCCTATATATAAAACCCATTCTACTTCACCTTAAGTTTTCTTGTTGCAGTAGTTGATTCTGTTTTTGTCAATGTGTGAGTATGATACTTCATTCTTACTCACAGAGATCTGGTCTAGTATGCACCTCATTCTTACCCACAGAGATCTGGGTTGCAATTTCAAGTTAATTTAATAGTCTGCCATGAGGCCTGATAGTCCCTCAAAGTAAGCGCTAAGAAAGTGTACTGGGTAGCCAGTTTAAACAGACTTGCTCAGAGTGGCACCATAGCTGTGCACACACTGCTTGCATGCTGACATTCCAGTCCCTGAGCAATTCGTGTATCAATATACATTCTTTCATGTACAAATCTTAGGTGTTTTGTTGCCCAGCAAAGTATTTTGCATGTTAACTTTTCCATGCACATGGAATCATACCTTGTCATTGAATAACATCACTTTTGGGTTTATGTTGCCACCATGTGCAGACATGAAAAATCTGATGCATAACTAATTTCCTCTGCAGGTCTCTGTCCTATCAGCCTTAGACTTCCATTGTTTTGTATTGTTGAATTTTCAGTAATTTTGTTAGTTTGTGTGCTGTCCCACAGCTGATCCCTGCTTGCCAACTTTCTGCTACTAAGTGACACCTTAGATTTTTTTCTTGTTTAATACAATCCTATAGTTTTGAATTTGTTTATTGATTTTAAAAAGTATCTTTTAGGTGGATCAATATCAGGAAAGTGTTCCCAAAATCCTCTATGAGTTTACTCATGTTGTATAAAGTTATAGCACAAATGAAATCGATGTTATATAGTAAATTGCATAGTGACTCATGCAGTCACAATTGAACAGAATCATATACACTTCATCACTACCTTATACTTGGATGACTGATCATACATACCAAATTATCCATTAGGCATGCACACTGTGTGACCATGGAACTGTGCCGCACAGCAGTGAGCCTTTTTAATCTGATGGCACTATACAATATGCAAGATCATCTACTAGAGTTGCTCTTAATTACTTTTCAGTCACTACAAACAAACAGATTAAATCTATATCAAATTTGGAATATAACAGAGTAAAGCATCTCTTCTGAGTCAAACTATTTAAACACAGTCTCTCTGGCTTCACTTACTGGATATTTATTGTGGACATGTGTCATAAACTTTTGTCCACATCGTCACCTGTTAAATTGTTTTACAGCTGAACATGTAAAATAGTTGAACTCAGAAGAGATTATTGAATTAAATCTAGATAATACAATTAGGAGTGCATGCTGAGCAGTGAAAAAGGAAAATATATTGTAGCATCCTTATGGAAAGAGTTGTATAAATAGCAATAATAGTGTAATTTGCAGTATTTAGAATAAGGAGTGGATTATTTATCAGAAAGAAATTTATCATTGGCAATTTGTCATGCAAACTACAGGTGCAACTGTTTAAACACAACATATACCATATTCTTTTTTAATAAAGTTTAATGCCAATTTTTAATGCTAAGGCATCATAGGTGGTGGATACTGGTGATACATGAGATGAAATGATAATAGAAAAGGGAATTTTTTTTAAGGAAGGAAAGATTCCAGGCCTAAGAGTATAGTACCTCCCCAGCATTTGCCATTTATGAAGACCGGGGAAAACTTGGAAAAAACATCAAACCAGGAATGGTTCTGGTGGGAATCGAACCCCAGATCTCCAGCTCACAAGTCCATGCCTTAGCAACCTCGGCCACCCATGGCGGTAACACATATTTCTTTTATATGAAATTGATTCATCTTTTCAGTTGACACATTTCTCAATGTTCTCATGAAATGGTTGCTTTTTAGTATGTTTATTTATAAACTCTTTATGGATGAAGAAAAACAATCTATGGAACAAAAAATCAGAACAAAAGGAAACAAATCAGCATAAAACTGGTAAATGTGAGGAAAGATCAATAGCAGGTACAGAAAATATAAACACTGGCAATGAGGAAGTAGTTAAGATGGCAGAATTAAGTCAAGGAAGGAAAAGGAATTAAAACCAAATTAGAAATAAAGAAATACCATAAAGATTGAGGAACATCAGTAACTTGCAAATAGAAGGTTTTCATGTTTTATTGATTATGCCAAACCGAGCAAAGTGAGAGAAGAGAGAAATGATGTCATTGGTGGCATAAGGAGAAAAGTGATGTCATCTAAGAAGAATTGCATCATAGCAGAGAAAGGTGGAACCAGCATGTGATCGGTAGAGAGAGGGAAAAAGGCATGCCAATAAGAGTAATGGGGATAGTATGGAATGTCCTTATTGCAGGACATGGCCACATGTTAATATTAGATAAAAGGCTTTAATGAAAGTGCTGAAGTTGGGCGATGTAGATTTGCTTTTTGTCTAGTATTCTTGTCATGTATATTTTGATTTTGAACAAATTTTTGTTTATTTCTTATATAAAAGTTCATAAGGGATTAAATATATTCACAAGGAAGAGTAAAAATTTAAAATTTCCTAAAGAGGTTTCTGCATGAATGCCTGCTATGTGTACCAGCGATTATTCGTATGACCTTTCTGTAAAGACACGTTCACTTTTAACTGAATTTCCCCAAAATATTAGACCGTACTTCATTATTGAGTTGAAATAAGCATAATAAACTATTTAAAAGTCTTAATTGACTCCAACATTACTAATGCACATATTGCATAGCATGCACTGCTCAGTTTAGGTGTAATAAGATCAATGTGATCTTTCCAATTCAGATGGTTATCAATTATTAAACCAAGGAATTTAATATATTTGGTTTGTGAAAGTACGCTGTTATAATATCCTATCTGTAATTGTGGATCTGGAAATCTGTGAGTAACGAATTTCATAACATTTGTTTTATCTAGATTTAGGGACAATTTGTTTGGTTTGAATCATACACACAAAGAACTTAGAACCAGATTTATTTTAATGATACAATTATTAAGGCTATTTCTATTTATCAATATGCTTATGTCATCTGCAAATAGAACAGTTTTCCTACATCTTGGATAGATAAGTAGAGATCATTTATATATATCAGAAAAAGAAGAGGGCCCAGAACAGATCCTTTAGGCACTCCATGGTTAAACATTCCCCACTCTGATGCATTGTTTTCATTTTTAAAGGGACAATTTATTATTACTCTTTTTGTTTTATTGTGTCAAGTTAGGATATAAACCATATGAAATGTTGGTTTTTTCTTCTATAGAAAGCTAATTTATCTATCAGAATTTCATGATTGGCACAGTTGAAAGTGTTTGCTATGTCACAAAATATTCCTCATACATGTACCCTTTCATTAAATGCAGCTCAGCTAAAATTTCATTAGTGAGTTTAAAGAGTGTATTTTCTGTTGAAATTCTTTTTCTAAAGCCAAACTGATCACTAACTAGAATATTGTTACTTTCAAGGTAATGGTAAAGCCTATTGTACATTACTTTCTCAAACACTTTAGAAAATGTAGGTGAAATAGCTATAGGTCTATAATTAGCGACATTTATCTTTTCTTCCTTTTTGAACAGAGGCCTCACTATTGAATCCTCTCAGGAAATTCACCCAATGTTAAAGATTCATTACATTTGTCATTACACAAGTGACTAAGGTGAGTACTAATTTCCCTTGCACAGGCCTTTATGACTTTGCTGTTGATCTCATCATAGCCAGAAGAATTTTTTGATTTTAGTTTTCTAATGATATTACTAATTTAATATCAACACATAAACTTTCTTTGATTCTTCATTTTCATTCAGTTCCTTTCTCAAATTTTGTGTTGATATTCTCCACCTGTCTCTCTTCTCTGTATTAATCTAAAATAAGATAATAAATCATGTTTGAAATTTACATGTTTTGAAGAAAGAAAAAAATTAAGTAATATTTACTTTTGAAACTGTCTATATTTCATGACAACAAAAATGTCTCATATAAAACTATTTTATCTTTTTAATTTACTTCTCCATTAGCAGTGGTAAATATTAATGGCCGCAGTCATACTATGAAGAGCATGTGTGGCAAATTTAACCTACTTAATTTTATGTATTAATTAGGATCAAGTGAGTGTAATATTCAGAGTTCATTGACTACTGACTTCACCTTGCTTCTGTAAATATTATTTCTTTTATAATATCTTATTGACAAATAGGATAGGTGTGACATACAATTTTGATAATTAAACATCATTAACTACCTAATGTACTATTAGAATAGTCTTAAAATGAGGAATAAAAAAACTATTTTTGTACTTAAGATGGTATCAAATTGGCTGATTGTTGAAAAGATGGAAACAGTTTAAACTACCAACATTGATAATTTTTTACACTAAAATATCGTATGTGTATACTTATGATTTTCTCATTAAATAAATGCATATACAGTAGACTAAATTGTTAAAATTTATATCTACTGTGAAACATAAGCAAAAAAGATTTGTTGTATTGTTGTTATTATTTTTATTCTAAGGAAAAAAAATTGTTTTGTATCACTTTAAATGAAATGCTGTTTGCACTCCCAAAACCTGCATGAAGTGTACTCCATACTTCACTGCAGCTATCAGTTCTGTTCATTCAGCTATTTAGTAGTCTTTCCCCACACCATTACCTATCCATCTGACTTTAAAAGGATCAATTTTCTTTCATCTGTGAACTTTTTTTTAATAGTGTTTTAACACTGTTTTTACTACTGAGGCACCACAGGCAGACCTGTGATCATTGCATTCCTCTAATACCCAATGTAGGTTTTCATTAGCTTATCAGTTTTGGTGTAGGCAAAATGCTTATTACTATTAATCTTATATATGTGTGTATTTTCTAAAGGCTGTTCAAGTGATACTCAGCTTAATGTAGAACATTGTATAGTCTTTGTTGAAACTATCATAGGAGCACTTAAGTGTTGTTGATTTTTTTATACTATCTGTTGTTTTTCTATTTCATTTCTTATGGAAGAGAAACCATTATTTGGTGCATTTGGAAAAGCCTTTGTTTTCTTAAACTTATTAATAATACATTTAACTGTAGTGATGGGCCTGTTGGGTGTTTCCCTAATCTATTGTAAAGATTCCATTATTTGGTACATTTTGTAATGTCTTTGTTTTCTTAAACTTATAAATAATACAACTGTAGTGATAGGTCTGTTAAGTGTTTCCCTAATTTGTTTGAAAGGTTTTCTTGTTCAATACAAACTCCCTGCATTGTGCATTTCTTCTGTAATGGTTCCTATTGCTTGATGTATCATAACTGCTCTATCTATACAAACTGTAGATATAGATTCATCATGCTCCCAACTCTAGTTATAATAAAGTTTTTCAAATGTTGCCACAATTCTTTCTTTTGCACAATCTATGGTTTCATAATAATTTTTCATAATATTTTTTTCTAATGTATGGTGGCACATACAAAATGTTACTAATTAATAACACTTACATGGATCATTAAAACATGCTCATTTTTCCAAATCTTAGGTAAAAGGCATTATAGACATTTCATTGGGTCTCCTCGGGCATGGATAGGTAACTCTAATATTTTTAATGCAGTGATGGTAAATTTCTGTACTCTGATTTTTCTTAACAAATGAAGCATCTGTGTTTTAAAACACTTTTTCCCAAAATTAAATCTTATGAATTTATTAATTGTTTTGAAATGAAGTATAGTGAGGGTACAAAATAAATAAAAGTGCTAAAATAATTTTCATTAACATCTAAACACGTTAACTCTCTTGCAAAAGCTTCCTTCTAACATTTGCCAGCGCACAGGAAGTAACAGGGCAACATCTAAATGTGTTCCTTCATATTTTCTTTGGTGGCAGACTCTGTAAACTATATTGACAGGTAATTGGGCTGGTCATATGGAGGTAATGGCATATGCAATCCACTTAATGCCATTTTTACTTATACATTCAAGGTATGTTTTCCAAAATTGTAGGCGATTCACAGCAACAAAATGACAATATCTCTGACTATTAACTATATTTTAAGGAAACCCATGATAAAATTGCCAGGATAGTCAGGCCAAACATTTAATCATCAATGGTGCTGTGTGCCACCTCACCCTTTGGGGCTTTTCAGTTGTCTAATAATATGTATTATATTTGTCAATATACCCAGCTGTTAGCAGAAAATATTGTTCCTTAACAGTGAAGTGTCTGCTGCAATAAATAGCATGATGTAAGCAATTATAAGTGCTGAGCTCATATTTGTTGTGCAAGCAGCTATAATTAAGATGAAATTTTTGCTGCTTTTATGTCTGTTGATTTTCTAGTCAGTTTACATTGACTTAACAATGGCAAAAAAATTGTTAGGCTTCATCTTCATGCAGTTCCTATTTTTAATACCTGCACCGCTTCCATAAAGTATGTATGTGATACTTGTATCCCATATTAATTGAACACTCCTAAATCAAGCAATAAGTAATTCACTGGTGCCTGGGAAAGTAAGTATGGAAATTGCCATTACCTACTTGACAAATTTTCCCTTCTTACCAAAAAGACTTCACCCATAGGACATTGTACAGGGAAATCCCTGACCCACAGACTATTCTCTCTCACCATAAGAGAAGAATTATAAACCACTAGGATGTATGAGAACTGATTGAAGTTTGTTTGTTTCCTGTAAAGTTACATTTTTTAACTTTTCTCTAGGCACCAATGAATTTCTCCGAACATTGTGTAGCCAGAAAACTTAGGGACACCTTAAATAAAGAAAAAATTTGAATGACATTTAAGTATTAAATACATTCTTTCAGTCCACCTGAAGCCTGCCTGCATGCATCACTTTTCCTTACTTACATTTTGTCAAATCTTGGAGATAGGAGTGTTGAATCTTGATTTGCTATTTTTACTGCTATCAAAGGTTCTCATAAAGTTATCACCATACAGTTTGTGAACTGATGGAAGCACCACTTCTGATATCATCAAAAACTAATGTCTCCAGTGATACACCCACAAATCATTAATGCTTCTACACTGCACCATAAATAGACAAGAACAGCTCCATAAATTTTTGATGAACTTTCTGCAAGGAAATATTTTTAATTGCCATTATCAAAAAATATGGCTTGTTACTGTGATTCCTTGACCAAGTCTTTCAGAAATGGTTTGTGAACTGCATAATATGAATTCATACCAAAGTCACAAAGTTTGCAATACTGAAGATGTAATTCTCACGAAGTTCATTAGCCAAAAGCACTTGCATTTTGTTACTTTTACTCAGCATCAGTAACTGTTATTCTGTGGTTTTATGTGCACAACCACTGCAAGGAGCATCTTTCATACTTTCTAACAAAAACAACACTTAATTGCATTTTTCAAGTCTTTGAAATACCAAAAGCTTGCCATTTCAGGTTTGTTCACAGTTATCTGTAATACATTTACATAATTGTCTGCTTGAAACACTAACTGGAATGGTTGAAAGAAGGCAGATGATGAGAAAAGATGCAACAAACAAATGCACATATAACATGTTTAAATTGCCAAGCTAATTCAGGAAAACAAATGTGCAAACTGCTTTTGTTAGCTGCTTTCATTCAGAAGTTACATTAACTATTGATACAATTTTCCGCACCATTTTTAAATTAATCAAAACCTAAAAAAAATATATATAAACAGTCATAAAATAATTTTTCCAGAAATATTTCATCTTTATTTAAAGAATAATATGTTCTACACTATCCAATAGTAATAATTCAAAATTGTATCATGCTTGATTCATATTATTGCTTGATTCATTTAGTAGAATCAGCATATCAAAGAAATTCATTATATATATTATAATTGTGTCTCCAAGCTCCAGAAGTGGAGTCCTGTGAAATTTTTTCTAGGACAACACCTGAGAAATCCCTTCTTCTTGTTTTACCATACTCTTTGTAAAAATGTAAGAACTAAATGGAAAGGGCATTAACTTCATAGAAAAAGAAAACTAACAAGGTTTAAACAGCTTCTTACCGCAAAATTTACTGCACTTTATACTGTGTTCAATTAAAATTAATCAAAGCACTGTGTATTGGTATTTTTTCTCTTCTTCTTTTCCTCCTCCTTTCTGTGCTATCTGCTTTTTACCATTTTATTTTCTATAGTAAGTAAATGTCTTTTTAAAAATTTTTGTAAGCACAGGAAAATGTTTATACATTGAAAAACTCTTAATTTTATAATCTGGCTAAAATATTATTTTATATCCTCTGATCTCTCTTCAGTCTTTAATCACGGCACTAGTTTCTCTGTATGTTGTACTACTCTTCCTCTTGATGGTCAATGCATTCTCCATGAATATAGCAAACTTATGAAACAGTGACACTTCTTGACCTTGAGTAATAAGTTCCTTTCAACAAATCTACTTATTCATATATCTTTTAATAATGAAAAATTGATATGTTGAATACTTTGTGTTGCCATTTTAAATAGAAAATTGTTAGCACCTTCTAGATCAAATGTACTCTATTTTAACAGCACAATTCTTCCATATGGTAATGATGAAAATTAAATAAGTTTGCTCTCGTTCTTTTTTTGCAGATTCTCAGGGTGCACTATCAACTGTGAAAGTAAAAGCATGCCCCACACTGTCTGTGGGGGATGCTCAGGCATTGTGTGGGACAACAGAAGGAGGAGTAGAATCCAATAACACAAATTCTCAGGAATCTTACTCCAGTGGCCACAGTGAACCAGTAGTTAGCTCTGTTAAACAATCTGTGTCTCTGCCAGTGCCATTATCTCCAACATCCACTCAAAATAATACTAGTTCATGGTCCACAGTGAGTAAACAGCATGGTTCTTACCATTCTGAGAAAAATAAAGGAGCATCAAGGAAAGCAACAGATAATCAGCAGAACAAAATTAGTGCACACATTAACAGAGCATCTAATGTAAATAAAATTTCTAATGAAATGGCTTCTGCTCATCGAAAAATTAGTCATCCTTCAGGCCTGAATAAAATACCAAGATCATTTGACAGCTATAAATCTCTTGCAGCTGAAAACTGTTTAGCTAAAAAACAGCTTCGTGATTTTCAAAATCATGGTGTTGTGTTAAAGCGGAAACTGGAAGTAGGCGAGCAGAGAAAAGCATTAAAAAATGTGGTTACTGTTGCTAGGTTGCAGGACATTTCGGTAACAGGTTCAGTGCCGGATTTAACCAAACATCCTGATATTCATCCCAAAGGAGTGGAACGTCATGCTATAATAAAGTCTTCCTCACCACCATTACTGCCTGTTGGAGAATTGGATGTCTCTGAAGCAAAGGTGAAGCAAAGGTTGCTTGAGGATGGACCTCCACCACGCAAAAAGCATTGTAGTAACATTGATAATTTGCCAGTAGAAAGATTGGTGGAAAAAAAGGACAAAGACCTAGTTTCAAATGATTATATAGCCACCAATATTGTTGACAATGATCAAACTGAAAATCAGAGAAATTGTGTTGTTGAAGGTCAAGGTGATATTAATAAAGCTAGTGTAGGAAATACATCAGGAGGGGTTGCGGGAAATGTTGGCGGGGACAGTCCTTCAGGTGCTGGTACTGGAGAACAGGGTAACACTCAAGGAGAGGACTCGGGTATAGAATCCATGGATGCACTATCAGAAAAGTCTCCAAATCAAGGAGAAAGTCCATGTCGTAAAGATGAAAAAGATAATGAATGCTTGCAGTCTGCAGAGGCTGTTAAAAAGAACAGTACAGTGCCTTTAGTGATAACACCCATTTCTGCAAAAAACACAGCTTTATCCACAAACAGTGCCAACATAACTGAACCATCCTCCGAAAGTGTCACTCGTTCATCAGGAAACATGGTAAAAGCAGTCAGTTTAGATGAAAAGGACATTGAAGCCAGTGATGAAAAAAATGATACTTCGTTTAATGTTTTGACAAACCAAAATAAAGGAAAACAAGGGGAAAATGTTATATTAGTAGAAAATGATAACTGTACATTAGAAGAACATGAAAATAGTAATAATAGCCTATCAAATTGTAACAATAGTACTGAGCGAATGATGCAAATAAGTATAAATAATATGGACAGTATTTGTGAGATTAAAGCATCAAGAGTTGTTAATAAGGAAATTGCAGATTTAACCAATGCCTCACAATCAGTTACAACATCCTCTTCCTCAACAGTCAGTCCTAAAAGTGTTATCCCAGTTAGTTCTGATGCCACATCCCCTCTTAAAGTTGTAGTCTCAAAATTAAGTAACTCCTCAACTGTAACAGTTACACCTTCTGTGGCATCATTGAAAGTGATGGGTGTTTCATCTTGTATATCATCTGCAGCTGCAGATGATTCACAGCATAGGTCTGCCTCATCAGCTCCTGGAACTCCATGCACCATTCTGGCATCATCAATTACACCATCTGGTGCCTTTACTGCTTCAGAAGATAATCAGAACATGGAAGATAGAGCTACATCACCTTTAGAAGATCCTCAGCCCATACGTATTACACCTCCACTTTATACATATTCCAATCCAGAGAAACATCGTGAAGACACTCCTTCCCCAGCTGCGCTTGAAGATGAAGAAATTGATCTAGCACCTGTGAGAAGTGCATCTTCAAATAGTAGGAAAGATGAAAATATTGTAAGTGGTAGGCGAAGAAGGAAACGAAAACAAGACTTTGAAGGTAGACTGGAAGTTGATGACTCACTATGTGTAGAAATGACCAGTAGTGGCACAGATATTTCCAGTGGACATTTCCTGGAAGGATTAGGAAGTGGCGATGATCACACATATGTATCTCGCAGTAGCAAGCACTCGGGAGCAAAGTCTCTTCTTGAGCAGTTGCTGATTGAAATCCCATCAGAAAATGAAACTCGAAGAAATAATGGACTTAGTACACGAAGTACAAGATCAAGTCAACGAGGCTTAGGCCTTATGCATAGTCCAGACTTGAAAAACACACCAAAATCCAGTCCTGCAATTAAAGAAGATCATTCACCCTCTCCCAGAATTACATCTAAACCAAGTCCAACAAATGTAGGAACACAGTTGCCAAAGAACGCAGGTGTAAATGTATCCAAAAGAAAGCGCCAGGAATCGGAAAGCAGTGCAGCATCAAGCATAACAACAGTTGCAGAAGAACAGAGACCAAATAAAAGAAAATGCTCTGAAAATGCTGCAGAATTGATTAAAGCATGTATGGGCTTAGAGGATGTTCCTACTAAGAGAGTAGGAGGAATTCTTCAGCATCCAGATCAGAAAAATGTTGGTGGGAAGGGCTCATCTGTTGCAGTTTCCAAAGGACGAAGAGGTTAGTCAGAACTTATTTTATACATTCAGTTTAATTATTACTGTATTTCAATCTTGGAGTAATGTTTTTCTGTTGCATGGCTCTTAGGTACAGCAGCTTCTAGCATAATGGTAGATGGGGACACCTCTGATGATGAACCCTTGATAGAAATTGCAGGAAAGGGCCGACCTACTAGCGGCTCAGAAGAGCATGCATCTTCTCGTCCTAAAAATAGACCAAACAATCGTAATCGTGAGGAAGAACCAACAAAGTAAGTAATTTGAAATACTAATTGGACTAGCTAAATATATAATTAGGATCATTGTATGATTGAGTCAAACTGCACACTCTTATTGGCTCCACTTAATTAAATTTAGTACATGTTTCACAGACAATTGTCCGTATCATTGACGATTAGCTTATATTGCAGAAGAGTGTGTAGTTCGGCTCAATCATATAATGATATTGATTAAATTAAGTAATGTTTGCTTATGAGTAGCAGAAACAGAATAAATTTGACCTAAAATATAAGATACACACAAATTAATAACAGTGTTATGAATTTCAAAGATGCCATTGCAGAAGTCAGGTTAGCATGTGCTCATAAGGTTTCAATTTTTATAGATAAGTCATTTCTGAGTACACACATGGTTGGTCAATCCATATGACAATAGGTGATTGAGCAGTTCTTTAAGTACAAAGTGCACTTTATTTGCACTCTTAAAGCAGACTAATCTAGCTATTCATGTACCAATATCAGGTAGCAGTCAGCCTATATTTTCTGTTTATTGCAACAGAAACATAATGTTATATAATGAACATCATATTAGTGACTACCTAATGCATCTAAAACTAGTCAGTTCAGTATGTTTGCTTGTATTCTATGTATTATATGTGCTGTTGTGCCCCATGTGAATTCTTTTATTCAATGTGTTGAATATATGCTATGCACATGCAGTTTTGGAGCAAAATAATAAAAAAATATTTTGCAAAATTATACTAATAAGCCATGTAAGCTTATCAGAAAAAGGTTTGTTCCACTGAAAAATGAATGTTGTCACAAGGAAAATTAGAAGAGATAGTAGCAAGACTGGAACTTCTGTACATAAATCTGTCAGGCAAAAGATGGTAACTTAAAAGACTTTAGCACAAAATGCAATGAAATTTCACAGGATCTGTGCAGCAGTTATAGCTGCAGGATCTTACTAGCCAACTATTTTTATAATTGAATAGTTACCCCAAAAAGAGATCCAACCCACAAAAAATCAAAAGCATAGTTTTCAGTTGAATATTGATTTACCTGAAAAACATCATGGTGTAGTGGGCATGAAATAATGCAACTCTCTTTCACACAGAATTATCTGTTTTCAAAAGTTGCCTTTCCGATGAAAAGTACGAAAAGTGATGTAGCTGTAGTAAAATGGTGGAACTAATAAAGCACGTTATCAGTAGCAGAATAACTAAATTAAGGTTGTAAGCAGAAAATTAACATCTCTGAATGGAAGGATAGTAGAAACAAATCCTTAAGGATTGCTGGGAAGCCATATAAGAGTAGGAAAGGATATGTGCCAAGAAAATGTATACCACAAAAGATGAGTGGAAGAATGATCTAACCTTAATTTTAATTGTATTTGTTTGTTCATTTTGAGATCTATATTTAGTTTCAATGTGTACATTTAATTAAATAATTTTGACAAGGAAATATTCACATTCAGAAATGTGAAAACATAATTTTTTTAAAGATTATCTGTCAAAATTATGAAATTGTGAGAACAATGAAAATATGAAGAGAGGGAGAAAATGAATGCATTTAACAAAAATGTTTGCAAATAATACTTTCATACAGAAAAATTTTGTAAAACTGCATTCATAGTAAAAAAAAAATAGTGTTGATTTGCACAATACAAGCAATTCTAATATGTTTTTAGGTTAATGTATGCTGTCACAACAAATGTAGAGAGATTGCACCATATATGAAGAAACAACAGAATTTCTACCAACTAACATATGATGAACAAACTAGATATCTAGTAGGATGCATGACTGGAGGGAGTAAAATGCAGGGAAGTTCAGGATGACATATCAAGAAGACACACAACCTCTAAATCTAAGCTTTACACTAATAGCAAAACATGACATATGTAAGAATACTTAACATAATACGTTGCAAAAATATCTTTGTCCCAGAAACTTTTATTTCAGCCCAGTACTTTGTCTAGAAAAAATTTTGGCCTTTTTAAGATAAATAATACTAATGTCAAGCGTTTATGCAGCATATATAGATATTTCAGATTGAATTTAGATTACAATTTGGAGCACCAAGATCAGATTTTTTATCATATTGTGATGAACTGTATATTCAACATGTGGTTTACACTGAAGAGCAACAGGGGAAAGTTAATTCACATAGTGCACTCCATCATATGAAAATGAAAAGTGCATACAACACTCTTCTAAATATGAAAATGAGGTGTTTATTATTATAATCTTGGCCCACTTTCAATCTGGTTAAATTTACTTTACTGCGATGACAGCAGTTATAATCCGGCTTTGGTCTTATGGCCTTCACATGGATGTTAGGGTCACTGGCATGCTAATTACTATATGTAAATGTTCCGCGACTCACGTGGTATTTGAAGTGTATATTTTCTACGTGAGTACACCATTAACATATTAACTCTGCACTTCAACTGTGAAACTCATATGCAATAACCTTAGTATTAAGAGATGTACAGTCATAGATTGAGAGACTTGAGAAAATGCACCAGAGAGCAGAGAAACTGTCTCTTTATATATCCTTTACCGAATTCCTAAATGCATGTGACTTATTGACTCCAATGAGGTTCACAAATGTAAGTGCATACCTGCAACATATCAAAAATACAAAATATATAAAAACCAAATGATGTCATATGGCAGGTCAATCGGCACCCAGGTGACCCAAGTTCAGATTCCAACTGCCACCATCCACAGCTGTGTCATTAAAAATACATAAAACTTGTCTCTAGCTTTTCCCCTCTTGGATTAGTATTTCTGTAATGCTTCCTTTCTAGCTTTGGATTGTAGCAAACAGTTAACATCAAAAAAATTCTTATTCTAAAATTATATATTAGAACATATATATGTATACTAAATATATACATTATTTGTTAAACTATTAAATATAATAAAATCTTTACACCATATATATTTTAGTGGAAGCCAGCTACAAATACTGTTTCAGCCTATATGACAGCATTCCATGCAACTTCATTTGTTTCCTGATGAGCAGTGGAGCACTGTATCAACAGTGACTCTTTAATCAAGAAATGCTTTTCATATTGACCATTAGCATTTGACACTCTGGTTGAGAGACTTGAGGCACCCACCTGACAATATCCTGTTCATAATGAATGGCCTCATATGCTAATGCATAACTCATTTTCATTGGTGCAACCACTTCATTGACAATAACACATTGATACTCCTAGATTAGAACCTAAACAGCTTCATGTGTGTCAGAATTCATGACACCTAGCTAGTTAACTAGCTAGAAGCATCATCAAGGCATTTAATGTTGCTGTTTATTTATTCTACTTTTTATGACATATAGTACTCATCATAAATCACTAAATTTTGCTAATGAATTTCAGAGGCTTTAAACCTTCTGTATCATTAATCACACCATTCCAAGCAGTTCAGCTTTGGTGCCACACTCAGTTCAACTGTCATCTTTGATCCCCAACACACAATATGCTTCTCAGTGGCAAATAACAAACTGCGTATTTCAGTTAGTAGATGCCAACACACTCTCTATGGTGCACACCAGCTATAATACTTATTTTCTGAAAGAAGGAATACTTAGCATATATACTTTCCATTTAATCATATTTACTAATTGAAAATGTATTGTGTTAAAGGATTATTGGTTTTATCCTGAAATTGGTAATGATAATAGCACAAGGATGTTCCTATCCCTGAAACTAAAAAGTTTGTTTTGAAGAAGCATGGAGACAGATCAATAATTGTGACATACTTACTTTATAAATTTCATAATAAATGTGTTAAAGACAAAGGTCAATGTGTTACGAAGAATATTCACTTATAGTAAACCACAATCTAAGAGTCTTGTACAAATGTCAGTATTTTCCATACCTATAACCTTAGAGTTAATTATTGATATGACCCTTTCAAGCAGCTTGCACTTTCAGACATCATTGCAACCTCTTAGATTTTAGAATCAAACTAGGTTTTCTTCATTAAAGTACATAAGTTAGATGAAGATGCATTTGGAACAAATTCAGTAATTCCATATTACGCTTTACATTTCAAATTGTTAAATGCACAAGTAATTTTATCGACTCTTATTGGTGATAAATTATTTATATTGGACTAAGTTAAGGAAACTTTGTTTTCTCTGGTTACAATAACAATAATTCTTCTTAGAAGCAGCAGCAATAGTACCTGGGCAGTTCGATCAAACCATCGTTTGGGTGGAGGAAATGCCAAACATGGTAACATTGCCATGGGACCAACACAATCACAACAGAATGTTCAGAATCAGCAACAGATGCAATCACAACCTCAGCAACAACAGCGACGATCAGTACGCCAATCAAATCCTGTCTCTGTCCCAGTAGCCACTGTGAAAACATCTAGAAGCTCCTCTCCACCATTCTCAACAAATGTACCAGCTAACAAACAGCCATCATCTGGAGGTAGTGTTAGCACCAGAGGAGGTTCCAGCAGAACAATACATCATGACACTGAAGTGAACACTAGGCGGAAGACCCGGAGTGGAGGTAGCACATCATCAGGTAAGTTGTAAGATGATTAGCTGCTAAAAATGAGAAATAAGCGTGACATCACTAGTTATTTTTTGTTAAAATTTAAAGAAACATTATTTCTTTCAATTATATAAAGTGAAACTACCTCAGAAGTTTCCACAAGTAAAATACTGTTCAAATGAAGGTCAGTTTAATTTAGGGGTAATAAATCTGTTACAGTTATCATTGTATATTTACTAGTATTTTTATTATAGGAGTTTTTTTTAAGAGAGGGGCAGGGAAGAATATATTAAGGTTTGTGACAAAATAGGTGGGGAGGGTATGACATGGGCAAGAACAGGAACAATGATGCTAGGTGAGGTAAAAGTGGACAAAGAATTGTGCCCACTGTGTGGTAAGTAAATAAGAACTTGCACTGTATATTAGAATGTACAGAAACCAAAGGATGGAGAGAAAAAATATTGGACGCGTAATGGGATAATTTGCAGGCAGAAATTCTGGCATTAAAGATTTTTGAGAATAGCAGAAAAGAATTTGTGAATCAGTTTGGAAATTATGGAGGGAAAATAAGAGAAAAGTGGTGGAGAAAAGTTACCAAAGCAGAGGAAGATGGTAATAAGATAACAATGAGGGAAGAGATCACCTTTAGGGAAATATTTGTAAAGTTCACATGATAATATGTATAGTTTGAGCAATGTAGGATCCATGTACACAATAAACGGGGTGTTAGTTGTAAAGGATCCTGAATGAACAAGCACTCAAGTTTCAAGGAAATAATTGTAAAATTCTAATTGCAATGTGTAGAAATAGTAAATATTCATTCATTCATATTAGTATTTTGAAAGCATACATTCAGTATCATAAGAAATCAGTCTTACATCATATTTATCAAACTTAAAGTATGCAGTGTCACTAAACTCATGTTTTATATGTTTGAAAGTTTCTTTCCAAATTATTTTTTTCTTCGTCTGGATTAAAAGTGCAAGAGGAAATACAACTTTTATGGTGAAAGCCAACTTAACATTGCTATAAAATGTATTTTATGTTAAATTATTTTTTATCATGAAATAAATTGGTTTCATATGTACCACACACTACAGAATCCAACCAGTTTCCCTAACACAAGTTTTCAGAAATGTGAAGTATGGAAGTATTAGCACTCTGATTTTACTTGATAATTTCATAAACACTTTTCAATAAGAGTCAACTTCAGATAAAGTATATGATTTATTTTATAGATCACCTAATATGTGCACTAAACATAATAGGTTTTCACTTATATTGATACTTTCCTGCACTTCGGTTTTAAAGTAGTGATGTCTTCTTTCTGAAGAGAGTTTCTACCCTAACTGTTGATCTGAGAAGGGATGAGAAGGTCGTAGAGGTGGAAGGTGTTTGCATGTACTGTAGGCAGACAGAAAAATGAATTTCATCACAGAGCATCTTATATTTATGGCAGAATGCTACTTTTGAAATGGGGGTATTATTGGACATCAATACTGATACAGTGAAGAAACATTGCTTAAAGAGTGAAGAGGTAAGTTGGATGCAGCTCATGTGAAAAATAGGACAGTTATCCATAAAATTGATCTAAATATTTGAGTTTCATTTATTTCTCTTTCGTTTTTGCTTGCTTTTTTTATTTTTAGTTCTTTTCTTCTTTACTCCATTTTTATTTAGATATTTTTTTATTAACCTGAGTAATTTTTTAGTGTTTTCTTTCTTCATTTATCATTAGGTGTATTATAAAGATTTTTTGAGAAATTGGCTCTTTCTTTTTTCCTTTCCATCTTTCCTTTTTTGTAATTTGTTTTTATTTATGACGTGCCTCTAGAAGTTCTTATTATGTATTTATAAAATTATGCTGCATTCCAATAAGGATTTTTTCATTGTTGTATAGAATAAATCAGCAAAAAAGGAAAAGTTATTATCCAATTAGATGTTTTGTATAATAATTTTGTTGGGAATGTTTACTTAAAAGCTATGATTCATTTTATTTAGTGTACACTAACAGCAGAGCTTTTCCATAAGAGTTCCCTTTCTTGCTACCTTGTATCAAAACAAACCTGAATAAGGGATCTATGAGGCTCAGGAGCTAGTTACATCTCAATTAAAGAGTACTAAGGTTTCAATTATAATTGAACATCCAGTAAAGTGGGATTCTTAACAAAAGTGGGTAGGGTCGCAAAGGCATAGACTCTTGAACAGATGGTCTGATTAACATATAATAAAATCAAAATGGCTTACATTTTTCATGGTATTCATGTACTCCTGGTGGAAAAAGAGAGAATCATCTCTTAAACACAAAATTCTTCTAAGTCCTACTCGATACATTGTGCGGCACAAGATATCCAGCAAAGCTATGTAGCCACTGCAGCAGTTAGTTATATGGCATGCACTAAAGACACTGATTAGTGTTCTGTTAGCTCTGTGGTAGTGTGTGCACTGATTGCATGGTTAAACTGCCTGTGGTGTCTCAGTAATAAAAACTGACATTAAACATTCAAAAAAGAGCAGGTTTGCCTCCTAGCATGAAACACGTTTATTTTTTAATAAACCTTTGTAACATAATATGACAAATTAGTTTTGTAATATTGTTTCCCATACATAGCAAGAATTGACGTTAACATATGTATATTATATATTTGTAAAAGAATGTTATATATTTCCTTCAGTATTTGATCTATCTAAATACAATATGCTGCACATGTGCAAAGGTCAAAAGATGGCTTATGGGCACAAATTCAAGAAACCTACTATATTGTAGCCTCTCGTCCTGTACTGTAGAAATGTAATATCATCTATACCCCAAAGATTGAGGGAATTATATATACATGCTGAAAGTTCATATGCCCAATATTAACCCTTTAAGGCTAACATTTTTTATTTTTAAGTAGTTTGTATTTTTTATCAGCAATTCCAATAATGCTGTAGAACATTAACACAAAATATTAAGTCACTACATCTAACCTTTTCGTCAGCAGGGGCCATGTCCATATGATCATGCTAAGCGTTTCTACGAAAATTCTTCCAAAGCAACTTTAATGCAGATATTTCCTTGAGATAATCATGTAGAGCATAATACATACAATACCAGTACATGTGAAACTTTCTCCATAATTACAGTGGTATTGGAATTTTTTCTGTTCCTTGTATTGTAAGAGTGAAGAATCCAAATATTAGTTATGTAATTTTATTATGTAGTGTATATGAATGTCGAAGTTACGAGATAATAATATATGAATGGTAGAGGTAAATCTTCTGTGCTCTAAAGAATTCTCTATTACTTCTACATTTACTAAAGCATCTGAGTTGATTTCAAACCAGGTACTTTCCTAATCATAAGTTTTATTACATCATTTAAAATGGAGAGCAGAACAAAAAAAGACACTATTTTATGTTGTTTATTACCAAGAATATTAGAAATTTACTGACATTGTCGTTCAAAATGGCCTCTTATCAGCTTTCACACAGGCCTTCCAGCAGCATGACCAGTCATCACTAGCAACTTGTATCACACTTATGTCTAAATTCTTCCTGCTTGCTTCAAAGGCCCTCCAGATTTCTAGTTAGTCAGGAGTAAGCTTCTAATCTGTATTATCCCATAGTTTGTAATCCACAGATTCAGGTTTTAGCTCGGATGATTGATATTTCAGTGTAATGAATTTGGAAGTATTGTCCTTAAATCACTATTGTGCATGACCAGTCCTATGAACAAATGCCATTGTTGATTTGGACTCTTCTCTGAACCAATATTTTTATAGATTTTACCATTTATTTTTACACCTGTTTGCAAAAATGCATCTGTTGCACCATGATAAGAAACCCCCCAAGACTGCAACATGATGGATGGTCCCATTAAACAGCAGGAATTTCTTTTACAGACTTTGCCAGTATCCATTATTGACTTGCAAGTGGAAGAGGTTCTGTGCTCTCACCAGTCATGTTGTCTTCAATTAATGTGTAGCAGTTGACTGTTGATCAATGATAGGATCAAAGTCTTAATCTTCAAGCCATAATCCTAGGAATTTTATGCCATTACGGCATTCAATGGGCTTGCTGCTTCATTCTGTTTTCAGATATTTTTCTTTTGGGCATGGTGAAAAGAGATGGCCACTATTTTACTTGTGTTAATAATTAATATATTATTCTCCAATCATTTTGAATAACTACTCAGTAGCAAATTATTTTATGGGCATAACTAATTTTTAAATAATGCTAAGTTAATCAATTTTTTACTTCTCATTTTTAGTTCTGCCATAAGTTTCTTGGTATTAGCTCTTGAAATATATGTTGTTTATTTTGATAATGTTTAGTGCTTTTTGACTCTAGGTCCTTTTTTCACTTGGCAATAACTAAATGTTTTTCTCTTGTGGGAGTATCCTATGGGTAAAATCAATTGCATTGAATCCCTCTAGTGTGACAGATCTTGAAGGGTCAAAGCTGGCCATGGCAACTGAGCATTATGTGCTACCATCACATTCATTGATAGAGGGAAGTATTTCACAGAAAATGTGATGAGCATACTTGGAATCCTGCCTATTGCCATTAGTCGGTCCTGGTGGTGTAGTGGTTACCATACTTGCCGCCTACACCCAAATCGCAGGTTCGAACCGGGCCAGGACCGATGGATTCTTTTTGGGTGTAAAAATCCTAAGTATGGCTTCCTTCGGAAGGGAAGTAAAGCCGTGGGTCCCGTATCGTACATTTACGGCATGAAAAAGAACCTCAAGCCTGAAAGAGAGGCCTCTGAGCAAAATTTGTCGGCCGTTTCACGCCCTGAGTTGAATGGGACGCTGATGATCTGAAATGTTAAAGAGCGGTAAATAAATATTAATAAATATATATTGCTATTAGGTAGCTCCCCATTTATCCTTACAAGGCTGGGTGAACTCAATTCCAGACCTCTTTAACCCAAAAAATGTCTGCGTAGATACCCTAGATCAAACCTGGGACTTTCAACTGTTAACCATTAGACCAGTGAAGCAGTTGCAATAACATTGGTACGAAACATAATTCTGTTGCTTGTGCTTAAAACTTAACATGAACTTGCTGTTATTTCATTACATTGTATGTTATACATGCTGATCTGTTGCAGAAGTGGATGGTGCAACAAGCAAGCGAAGAAGAGCTTCACGTGATGGCAAGTGACCATACGCTATAGATTCTTCCATAAAGCAACAGGAGGAACAAGAAGATTATGAACAGAGCAGATCTTCATTTCAGGATCATTCATTTAGCATTTTGTAATTGTAGGTCATTCATAAAAGAAAAGTTTATTGCTTGCTTAAATGAGCACACCAGTGAGGAGCTCAGTAGTGTAAAAGTAATAGGTTAATGGGTTTCTTCAAAAATTTTCCAAAAAATAATTCCTACGGTAAGTAAAGAATACAGGTCAAATTAATGTAAAATCTGGTCAGTATTCTTTTATTAATTTTTTAAATTTAATTTGTAGCATTTTAATATAAAACAGTAGCATTACTGGTAATCAGATATTGCATTAATATGTTTTTTCTGTATACTAAAATAATTGGTAAAAAGAATGGCAATACATTTTAAAATAAAGGACTTTAAGGAGGAATCCAAAGGCAGAGTTTAGTTAATTCATTTGTCTGAAAGGAGTTTGCATACCATTGATATGAAAAGAGGTATTTATAATTTACTCAGGTATTATACAACTCCATACTCTTATTACATGCTTATCACAGATATATTAATTGCATTTTGTAAAATGCTAGATCTATATTTTATTCACCAGAAGAGCTTGTTCTCAATTGTATAACGTGCATGGGCTATTAAAAGATTGTAGCAAACTGTAACAAAAGAGTTGATTGCAACAGATCACAATGTGTTCAAAGGGAAATTAACCAGAGTAGTTACTCAACCAATTGTGCAACCAACCCACAAACATAATGGAAATCTTAGTAAAAAATTTATGATGCATATTTGACTGCTATATTTATATTTTGAGAAATGCAGTATTACTTCTAAGGTAGTGCAGAGTAAGAGAAGATAAATAACTTGATCTTATAACCATTTGGTACAAGGAAATAATTCTTCTGCTCTTCCATTTCCAATTTCAGACTGCTCATGCATTAACTACAGGGTGAGCAAAAAGTAACAGCATTGAAAATCAAATATAATTCTTATACTTGTGATGATTATTGAAATTAATGTAATGTGCATTGCTACTTGGAAATATGTATAGGAATACCTCAAACCTCATTGTGGGCATTTGTGGCATCTATTAATTTCCTCAAATGGCTGGGAATGGAATTCACAGTTTTCTGGAGGTCATGCAACACACTGGTGATTACATCCTGAATTCATGCTTCAATTCATCCAGGTCCACTTTTGTCTAGTAGACCTCATTCTTTGCCCAACCCAACAGGAACAAGTCATGTGGTGTGCGGTCTAGACTTCTTGCAGGCCATTCTTGAGGCCAGTACACATGCCAACCCAGCATCAACTCTCCATATTCCATTCTGCTTTTGCAGTCTTCTGGTGTCAGATGCTGAACTTAATGGGGTTTTCATGAGCAACATCTTCCACACAGCATACCTTGTGCATCTGTTTTCACGAGCTACCTGTGTTGACTTATCTGAACTGCAATCAAAACATTTACCTCACAAACGCAACATTCTCCTCACTATGGACATGGATGGACATTCAGTTCTTCCTGCATACGAAACCTATAATCATTAGCTTCGGGTGACATTCCAAGGTGTATTGTCTAAGGTGCTTGATGTGACCCCAGTGTGCATGTATGAGAGAAGAGTTAAGGTAATGCCCCACAATGAATGAGGGTGTGGCTTGTGGCATTCCTTCCCTTCACAGCATGCTAGCATCTCTGAACAAGATCAATAAAATTCTACACTTCATAGTGTGCAGCAATCTGCACTTGCTCTCTAAGACAGACGTTCAACCATCTTTGTTATTGTAGTGCATACCTCCTTTCATGGCTATCGTCTGTACTTCCAGTGCACAAAAACTCAAATTGTGTTTAATGACGTATTATTATATGCTATTTCCAATATGATTCCATTTATATTAACAAGATTACAGCCATTAATTAATACCCATTTACTTTCTGCCCATCCTGTATATACCTATAGATCCACTATATTGCATTGCATGGTGTTATCTTGATGTCTGTTTTACTTTATAAGAAATTGTATTATGTATGTGTCTTCTGTCATGCTGAAAATCAAGAAAACCCTATTTTCATCTCTATCTACTTGTTTTATGATGTCCATTTTAATCTAGAATATGTTTCTTGCTTTCAGTTTTTCCCTAGACATTGGTCCATTTTGCAAGTTATAACAGTGAGTTTCTTCTACATGTAGTGTCTATTTGCAAACTTTTTTAGTTATTAATAGAACAACCAATACCTATGTCTTAGGTTCTAGTAATATTGAATGCCTCAATTCACTTAAACTAAAAGCTAAAGTCAAAAACATCAAACTATATGGCACTTGATGAATAAGAAAGCTTTTACATAAGAATGAAGTAGATGCTTGGGCTAAGCTTCCAAAAAGGACTTGGCGCTGACCTTCACCAAAAATACAATCCAGCAAACTTGTGGATTCTGCAGTGTGAAGACCTCACTTTGAGCAAATGGCAGGAAGCTCTGAAAATGGCAGCCAACAGTGTTTCTTCTGTACAATCTCTACCAGGCAGACCTCAGGACAACAACCTCTGTTGGTGCTTCTATGGAGAGACAGAAATGCCTGGGTTCCTAAATTTGTGACATTGTTTAACTCTTGCCATCACAGGATTCACTCAATGATTGCAGAACTTAGATCTAATAACTTCCAAGTCTTCAAAGAAATTCACTGCTTGGCAGCTTATGGTAGGTAGCTCAAGAAGAATCAATATGATTTCCATCCCATCAAACGGCAATATGGGCTATATAATAGATCCTACCATTAGATTTGAAAAACATAAGGCCAACCTGAGGAAGTGAATCAAGAAAAAATTTCATTTCATAACACAATACCATACTTAAAGAAAAAAACTTCAGAATGTAGAAGTCTGTGGCCTCTTCGTGGAAGCCTATAGTACTATTCCTCTACACTTTTTCATCACCTGGAAAAGGTTTAAGTTACGGGAAGAAAAAGATAAAAGAGAACCCAATAGTTCTATTGTTTTATTTTTACTTCTCCATCACCTGTACAGTAGTCAAGAATCCTTATAGAACATTTTTAAATAAGCTCTCCTTTTCCCATTTGTGTTCTTTCTATACAAGTTTGTTTTCTGTATTTCTATGCTTGCATTCATCCTCATTTATTTTTAATTTAATTTTTTTGTTCTGCTGTGCTCTGTCCATTGTGGCAAAGGCCTAGAGCCATTACTGTTTTGTCAATACACACACACAAGCTACATTGTGATCTGTTACAATGCTATTGTGTAGAATCTTTTTGATTTATAAACTACTGATGGTTTTTGCCCCTCGCAAGTAACAACTATATATACTAAGCATTTAAAGGGTTAATAAATTTTTGAGGATAGTCCCAATTCAAAGGTATAAGGCTTTGTTACTAACTCTTAGCACCCAGTTAATGTCTACGCAATAGAAGTACATACTTCATCATGTGTGCAGATATCTATTAAGATCTTCTTTTACCAATAACTATAATTTAATGCAAGCAAGTAAGAAAGTTGTTGAGCACTAACTAGCTGATACCTAACCTGTAAAAGCCAGCAGACAATATTGATGTGAGGGGAAAATACTTTGTTAGCACTTATACTGTGGTGGTGAAGTTAGAAATAAAAGAATATATTCTGATTCTGGTACATAAGTAAAGCAAATGGATAGCATTATTTAAAAAATTTAATTAAAATAAATGGAGCTTAAAGAGTTAGCATTCAATGAGGTTCAGAAACTAAAGCAGGATACTAGTAATAATATGGCGTAATATATTCTTAAGTGGCTAGTGAGTCGATTTAATGCTCTTATGCTACACTTACCATTGAATTACTCAGAACATTTCATAGGCTTTTGCCTGCATCATCAGCTGGATTCTTTGTTGGTTGGATGGAGTAGGTTTAGCTCTTGAGACATTTTATGAACTTTTGGATTAATTTGTCTTTTGTTGGGATCTCAAAGTTCATAACCTTATCTTTAAATTTTTTTTATAAAAGTTGTTTCTATATTCCCAGCTGCAAAAGTCTATCTATGAATTTCAGTAATTTTACTTCCATTTTTATATCTTGTTTTCTCCAAAAGTGATGTATTAATTCTGACACGAAATTAATTTTAAATTTAATATAGCATAAGCTTAGTTGAGTGACATGCAGATTATAAAGTATAGTTCATATGCAGTTCATTTATGCTGTAATGTATTTTTTAGTAAAATATTTAATGATGGAAATAATATCTCTCTCACAAGGAAACTCAGGAACTCATCAAGAACCTTATCTCAAACTTTTACACATAGATATTCGTAGGAGTTATGTAAGTTCAAAATATTAGCTGCTCAAAAGGATGTTAAAAGCATTTGAAAAGCATGGTACACACCTTGGCATTAACCACCACCCTCCATAGACCCACCTACATTCTGTCCCCTCTTTACCATCCTTTGCCCAAAACCAGTGTTACATAGCCAGCTGATATGACACTGTTTGTTAATAGTGATGCACTTTAGTGCCTTCTTTTAAACACCACGTTAATCACTTTTCTAGTCTATGTATCTATGATAATACTGACAGATCATCATATTTGTGAATATTGTGCTCACTAGTAATGAACTCTCCCTTCTTCTTCTCTCTCTCTCTCTTTTTGAGCAAAATAAGCTACAGCACAATTTAGTCTTAAGTGATCTATTCTAAAATTTTTACAAAAATATGAAGAATGCAAATTTATTTCATTGTAATTTTCTCTACCAATAAAATAAATGTTTTTTGTAAAAGTTTAGAAATCTTCCTAAATTGTGTAATGTATAATATGATAATTAAATGCCAAGAATAATTTTGGAAATCCTTGGACTGTGTATCAGAACAGGAAGAAAAATGCCATATGAATGAACGTTTAGCAATGTTAGTTGGTTTCAGAAAACAGAAGTATCATTATATGGGAGGCTTTTACGTGGCAACCAGCAATGGATTACTGAACAATATGACAATGTAGTGATGTAATGCCTTCACTTGTGTACAGAATATGAACAGTGAACCATGTGATTATAGTGCTGTGTGTTAGCAGGCTAACCTTAAGGAAAATAATCAGATTCATAATTGCTATATTAGGCAATGATTTAAATTTGAGTTACAAAAGACAAACTGTATTTAGTACAAATTTAATTCTTGTTAATGAGGGAGCAATACATTTATAGCAGGTACCTACCAGTTTTGCTGGGACAGTGTACCTGGTTTGGGCTTTTTAAGTTTTTCCATAATTTAAAAAGCAAAATGCAGTAGCAGGTAATATTTATATTAAATCATTGATTTAATCAGATTAATACCCACACACACACACACTTTTATATACAAATAGCATTTATATAGCTGAAAATTTTAATGACATTTTAATTCAAAATTGTAGAAACCAGTGTAAGAGTAACAAGTCTTACACTTTCATAGCTACTTATATTCTTGTACTCTTGCAAACAGCAGTTTTATATTAAGATCATTGTGTGATTAAGTCTAACTAACGATCTTTTGATCCATTTGTTTAAAATGTAGGATCATTTCACAAACTCTTCATTTGCATCATCAGCCCTTTTTGACTGAAGTCAATGAAAGAAGGGTTCATGAAACTGCCCTACATATTTAAACAAGTGGAGCAAAAGAGAGTTAGTTGGATTCAGTTACTCAATGATCTTAATATATCATTGATTAGATGTCCCAATTAACAATTTTAGCAGTTTTACAATTTCAATATTCATTTTGGAATCAAACACACATTAATAATCTCTTCTGAGTTGAAATATTTAGAACATTCGAGATGTTTTTTAAAACACCACATCTTCAATTGTTAAACAGCTGTTGGATCATTAGAAGTTGGGTAGGTAGGTATCTGAGTTGAATGGTAGTCTTGTGCTAAACTTGAATAATAGCTGTCTGTTTCTGGTATATCGAAATTTGTGTTTTTTTATATAAATCCTTTCCCATATATTTAATTCTTTTGGTTGTTGAACAGTTTTTAATAAAGAGTGTTCTAAATATTTCAACTCAGAAGAGATTATTAGCATTTTTATAACCTATAGAGCCAATTCTGCTGTGTATTGTTTGTTTGCTGCTATTATAGAATTATACTCTTGAGCAGGTTACGATTATTCAGACCAAGACACTATTGTTTTTATTCTACTACTACTAGACACATTGGAACACTGACACACCTGAAGACACAAGACATATGTCAATATTTCTGTCCAAAGATTTGAAAACATCTTTAGTGTAACCATTTTGCTATTTAAAAGTTCCTTCCTTCACCACACATCACAGGAGAGTTGAACAAGATGTAATCAAGTGAACGCTATGACATTTCAATGGCCAGAACCACTCTATGGTTGAAATTTTGATCCAATTACCCACATGTTATGCTTAGGATTTTTTTTTTTAAATTTATTTACGGACACTCTTTAACATCTCAGGTCATTAGCAGCCCATTCAATTCAGGGCATAAAATGCTCATAGGCCTCGTCCTTAAGGCTTGAGGTTCTTTTTCGTGCCGTAAATGAATGAAACGAGAGACCCACAGCTTTACTTCCCTTCCAAAGGAAGCCATACTTTGGATTTTTACGCCCGAAAAAATCCACCGATCCTAGTCGGGTTTGAACCTGCAATCTTGGGTTTAGGATGCAAGTATGGCTACTACTACACCACCAGAACCAACTTACGCTTAGGAGCTCGTGCTGGAAGTAGACATATCAAAGTTATCCATTTGCATTATTGATTGTGATACAACATCCCAAAGTAAATTCAAGTACATATCTGCATTTAGGTTACCATCGAAGTACATACCACATGTGCTATATTGTCCCAAACATTTACACTTGCTTGCTCTATAAACAATATTTTGATTTTTCATGAATCAGTAAATGCAGTTATGCTAGTTTAGCATTCTAATAGCTTGAAGGTGACTTTGTTTGATCACAGTGTGTTATAAAATGAATTTAGATCAACTATTGATCAAGATTGTCTCACAAAATTGTAATCTTCTTTTGGATCCTCTTGCAACAGCCCTGCAACAGATAATAAATGTGCACTTTAAACTTATTTTCATGCAATATTCTTTGAATTTACCAAGTAAAGCATCAGATAACTTGACATTCAATCATCCTATGAAGTTTCTTTGACTTTTTGCCCTAACCATATAGGTAATTTACTTTCCTGTGCTTATGCTGTCCTAGGTTGCCTACATTTGTGCATCCCTAACACTATCTATGATTCAAATTTATATTACATATAATAAATAACTCTGTGATGGTGAATTAGATAGGAACCCCTCAGATTTCCAAACAGTTGTTTCATCACTTCTATAATAAATTTTCAAAAATTCTTCTTTTTTAATATTGTGTTCACATGTGGCAGCTGGACTCATGTGCTCAGCATATCTTTTATTTTCTGCCTCATTTTTATACATATATACATTAAATACTCATTTTATGTAAGTATAACGTTAAAATCACAAGTAAATTATTGACATCAAATTACATATGTTGTTTCATGACACTACTATTATATTTTACTTTATCAAAGTGCAAAGGGACTTTTATACCATCCTGTATTTTGCAGTATGAAATTTAATAAGATTTAACTAAATTATATATAAAAAAAATAGTTACTGTATTACATTGCTTCTAAGCAACTGAGTTAGCATTAGCAATTTATTGTCTTTCTTTAAAAACTGAGAGAATCTTTGCACAATATATTAAATTAATCATACTTTGAAATGTTATTTATTGAGAGAAGCACATGTTCTTGAAATAACTTCTTTTTATTATTTATTAAGAAAAAGGCTCATTCTATAAAAGTGGTAGAGTCAGATATATTTTTAAGGAAACAAACTGTTTAGCACTTTGTTTATGCCTTAGTGAGAAGAATTTCATTCATTTATAATATTTGCATTGTAGCATCAAAAAAATCATTCATCAGCTGATTCATATTAATGTCATCTTTTAGATTTAATGCTTCAAGCAGTATTTAAGTTCTCCATTCACAGAAAGAGGATCCAGCTTCTTATATTTACTACCATAGAAACATGTTTTTCACCATCAATATTTTTTCATAAAAGGCATTAAATTCTGATAAAAACTTAAACATTGTGACAAACCTAAATTTTTTGGGCTTCATACATATAGAATTCATCCTTCCTTTTATTTTATTTGTGCTAAGTGATGTACAAAATAAGTCTATCCTCTTCCGAAACTATTTCACTATTCACTTCCCATTTTCTAATCAATCATTCCCAATTCTTCGCCCTATTTAAAAAAAATCTCCCAGAGATTTTAGTTGAATATTATCCTCAAAAAGGTTTTTAAATGCCCCGAATTGTTTCTCTTTTTTAACCATTTTTTATTTAATCAACCTTCTCCTCCATAAATTAGTACCATCATATATAACCTCTTCACATTCCCTACATATAGGTTACATATCCTAATTGACTATTTTTCTGTGAGCTTCAACTCTTCACGCTACAAGTTTAAACCATACAGTATCTCTTCTTTCCTTGTGATTACATATATCTTTTTTTTTTCTTTTTTTTCTTTCTTTCTTTCTTTTTTTTTTTTTTTTTCTCTTTTTTCTTTTTCTTTTTTTTCCCCTGTGATAAACACATTTTAAATCTTTACAAAGAACTTTTCTATTTCACTTCCACCCATATAACCTGTTTATTCATATCCTCAATTCTAATTATGATAAACATTTTCTTAAATATCATATTATGCTCTTTCCTTAATCAGACAACTGCGCCCTAATGTTCCTAAAGACCTTTCTTGAAACCTTATACCTTCTTTTAAACTAAGCTCTTCAGGTAAATGTAATCAAAATGAATATTTTAGAACTCAAACACCCAACCTCTGGGGCCAGTTTTCTTAATTTCTAAAAATGCTCCTGCACTGGTTGTTGTTAAGGTACCTTTAACATAATTGTACAAATCATGTTCATTTTCCTCCATTCTCCTAAGTTCTATCCCATAGGACTATCTTGACTCTACTAATGGCATATTTATTCTCTCAAACTGTTGATCTGAAAACAAATCTTTCTTAACCAAGTGCCATTTTTCCTTAGATAATAAGACACTGCCTATTTTTCCCAGCCCCTGAGCTACTTTACTTTACTCTTAAATATATAGTCTTTTACCACCTGTATCTCTTTACCATCCATTTCTATTGCTTAAAGTAATTCCAACAGCTCAGCATTATTAATTACTGGTATATGCTTATTAATTTTACTCATTTCCACCATGATGTCATCTATAAATAAACTGAGAAGAATTGGACGTAATTTACATTCTTGTTGTATACCTCTCTCTTGATATACTTCATAGTTGTCTCATTTACTTCCTATTTAATACCATAATCTCAATATATTTCTTGTAATATACTAATAATTTCCATACTAATTCTCAATTTCAACAGATTAAACCAGAAGACTTACCTTATCGCATATCATGTCTTTTCAAGAACAACAAACAAAGAATATGCTTTTGCCATGCTTTCTCATCAAATGTTAAGCTACCATAATTATAAGTTACAAAGAAGTGCTGTACCTCAGAAATTCCTTGTTACCTTTCCTTTATAAAGAAGATGTATAATTGCAATTTGCCATTCCTCAAGAATCTTCTTATATTCTCTAATCATTCATTATTACTCACATTTAGAAGTCTCTATATCCTCGTACCACTTTCACATACACCATTGATTCCAACCACTTTATTTTTCTTAAAACTTAACTTGCTTTAATGCCTCTTCTATAGAAAAGCAACCATTCATTTCCTAACTATACTGTGTCTTCAATTCCAAGTTACCTTTAATCATACCATTCCTTTTTGTAACAAATTCCTTAAAGTAATCTGATCCACATTAATTGAAGTACATATTTCTAATCCACTCTTTAGAAAGTTTTCTATCAACTGTAAACCCTGTTATAATTTATTATCAATTTCTAACATCCTATCTGTGTTCCATAATTGTTTCTTTATGTCTAATACTTCTCTGTACATATTTCTTAGATATATTCTCTGTTTTTTATTCTCTTCTTTACTTTTTTCCCATAGAATTACTCCCTGCCTCACAAAACTTCTCATATTTCCACATTCCCTATCAAATCAACCACCATTAATTAAATTTATATTTTCTATTTTTTTCATTATTCTTTCTTAAAAATGAAATTAAAAAAAAACCTTTTTTGCTCAATATGCACCATTATCCACTTCCATTATTTTCTATTTAATTCAAACACACAATTCTGCAATTATTTTTATACTTTTTGCATTTTGATCACTCATTTTTGATGGAAAATGCAATTTGGTCTCATGGCTGATTTTTTTCATGAATCTTCTGCAAAAATACAGCTCAAAGCTGTTTAAGGTAGAAATCAACACTCTTTAAAATACGTATGGCTGGCCAGTTTACAAGTAATCTGTAGTTGTCAGGGGATAATGATAGCTATCTTGTGGGCATATGCCATGATATTCTGTTCTTTCAAGATCTCAAAGATTGCATTTTCTCACTTTTTATAATAGATATGGTGAAATGGTTGTAGGCTCTCATAACTTTGTGGATAAAGTGGTCTGGACAATTGCCTTTCTGCATGTTACGGTTTCAATAACAGTGGATTCACAATGTGTCTTCTGTTAAAAGTTACATTAGTATTGTCAGCACTAATTGCTAACATGTTAAAGCTTAATGCATTTCTTAAGAGTATTTACACTTAATTTTGTTACTCAATTTCAGTTCTTATCAGCATCTTCCACAAATGAGGTTATTCTGTATACCTGTTAATGGCTCAAAATACAGGCGATTTCAGGATCTTAAATATTACTTTTAATTGCTAATATGTTTTTGCTAGCATTTCTGCCTTTGTTATGGCATAAGCATATTTTATACCACTTGATATCTATTTATTTCTGCTTGCATAGCCCAAATTGTGTTTCACAGACTGATAAACCAGACTTAGATATTAGCAGTAACCACATTGACTTTTGATTTTTACATCAATAAAATAACCAGACACTTGGTCGTTCCAGCATTGACCTTTTTTAATTTTTTGTCCTTTACGCTATGCAGTGTTTGAGACCGTATAGTTCTACATGTGAAATGCTGAAATCCTTCTTGCACAGTGCTAAAAGAATGCTTTTTGGTTGCACTGATCTCACTTAGATGAAAGTTTCTTCCCACGTTTTAAAATTAAACTTGTCTGTGTTGCTGCTCTTAAAGCTTTATTTTTATGATGATTTGCTGCTAATGTCAATTCACTTTCTAATGAGTTCTCAACTAGAATTGTTGATAAACTAAAATCTGAAGCAAATGATGTATTAGAAATGGAAGTATAGGAAATGGTTGATAATACTCTTGGTTATTATAATAATAAAGCATTTAATATTTAACAATCTACATATTTATAAAGCGAATGATGATTTAAATGCCTTTTATTTATTTTATAAACCACATATAATGATTAGCGCACACACATGTGTTTGTTTGTACTGCCATCAGTGGCCGAGGTCATTAAGGCGCAGACTTTTGAGCGGGAGGCTGTGGTTTCACTCCCACCTGGACCGTCCTTCCTGAATGAGGTTTTTTCCAGGTTTTCCTCAGTCCTCATAAATTGCAAATGCCAGGGAGGTACTCTAAAACTTGGTATGGAATATTTCTTTCCTTTAAAAAAAAATCCTTTCCCAATGTATCATTTCATCTCATGTATCATCAGTATCCACTGCCTGTGGGCATTAAGCACTTGTTTGTGGAAACATTCTTCGAATATTTAATACCATAATTAAAAATTAACAAGAAAAATTTTGGGGGGAAGCAATTGGGGGAAAAATACTGAGCTTGTTTTCAATATAATTATTTCAGTTTCAAAGTCAGTAAGGATCTTTTGTTTATTTGTTTATTTGTAAGGACATATCTGAAACTTCTGTAACTTGCTACATTTTGATTCCTTTTGTCACAAGCATTACTGCAAACATTGCCATTTAGGTGCTAGTTTCTTGCTTGTGAAGTTCATACATTTCAAAACAATATAATGTAATGCCATTCTTTTAATGTGTAAAACTTTTGCTGCATTAGTGTGTGAGCTGCAAACTGGTGTGTTCTACAGTTTGATGCGTAATATATTAAAAGAGTGACACTGTATATAAAAGCAGTCATAATGAATGTACACCTGAATAACTGCCTAATGGGATCATGTATATTTAATTTGCTGTTGACTGTGTTGCTTATCAATTTTTAGAGAAACATTGAGAGCATAAAATCCTAAATTTCAGATTTGCAATATAAAATCTTGTTTGTTTTTAAATTATTTTAATGTAGGTTTATGGTTTTGGGAATCTGTGGCATGTTAAGTGCATGTATAAACCATGGCCAGTACAAGTTATGTTATAGTTAAGTTTCCCATTAATAGTGTAATGAAATGAAAATCTAGAAACTAATTATGTGAATGTTTGAAATTGTATATTTTCCTGCAACCTCCTTTGCCTTTTAAGGCAGTAAAAACAAGATAAAGCTATGATTTGTTTTGTCAACTTTTGTGATAGTAATATACTCTGTTAAGGATAGCTACCAAGGTATTGTATCTTTAAAATTTTTCTGATTTCTTAAAGGATAAAAATTAATTTAACGGTTTGGGTGGAAATAGAGATGTAATGAACGTGCTTTAAACTGAGGTGGTATCAAGTGTATTCACTGACTGGAATTCTCTATGCACCAATAAAATAGTCATTTCTGCTCCCCATTCCACGTTTCTCTTATGAGACATACATTGATTGTAATGAAAATCCAATACTTATTTCTTTCCTGTGAAATATTTTTGGAGCTTATATAATTCTGTGTAACATCTTTCCCCTTTCCTTTGTTTATTTTGAGCATTACATCATTATCAGGGGTTTGTGAGCACTTTAGAGTGATATATAACATTAGTTCTAATATAACACTAATTGCACTGAAAGCATTTGAATTATATAAGGGTATTTTACAAAGCTTGTGTGGCACATGTAATATGAAAATCGATGATGGGAAAGCATAAAAGATACAGTAAAGAAATAAGTTTGGATTTTCTGTGCCTGCACTTGTTTTTGTTGATGCATCTGTGTGAACAGTAAGTGTACATGTATTATACATATAGTTAATATATTAAATTGTACAAAAATTATGACTAAGGCTCGACTCCTAGAAGTGACGACACAAGTGTACATAAGCATACATTTTTTAAGTACATATGTAATTAGCAACCAACATTGAATGGTTGATTTGATTTTCATTAATTGAATCTATATAGATTTTATATTAAAAATATAAATATATAAATAAATATATATACATATAGGAAAAGGTGTGCACAGTTACTGAAAATAATGTTAAATAATTTTTAACCTGTTTAATTTTAAAACAGCGTGTCCTTTCTTTTTAAATATCTTAAGATCAGGAAGATGTTCCCTTCCAGTCTCGAGTTGTGATCAGTTTCCTTGTATCAGTTGATTATTGTTACACTTTGTACGCATGTTTGTATGTGTGAGTATGTTTGAGTGTGCATAGATCACTTTTTGAATGCAACAACAGTCATGTGTTAATATATTTAATAAAATGGGCTTGTTTTCTTCATTCAAAAGGCATTGTGGGAAGTTGGTGCATTTTTACTTTTAATTGAACTCTGCCAAATATTGAAGGAGAAAAAAGTGGGGCTATGGATATGTGTACATTTTCACCGAAGGTTTTTTTTAAGACTATTAATATTATCACAGTTCTATTATTGATCGATACATTATAAATATCTATAAAATAATATAAGTCTTGTGAAATAATTTGTAAATAATGTTGTACATAATTTCACTGAAAACTAGTTTCTAAACAAAAACAAATGTATATTGTACAGAAATTCCCAGCTATTATAGGCTTCTTTGTATTTTAGTACATACAACAATGGAAACAAACATTGTCATTATTACTATTGTAGCTTTGGAGTCAAAATGAAGTCATTTAAAGAACATGTGGAATCAGTTATTGTACCTCACTTGTAGTTGTAGTAATCTGTTAATAGAAAAAAGAACAATTATTGTGTTAATACATTTTATATTATTACAGTTTTCGTTAATCCATTTCTTCTGCAACCCACTGCAAACACATGCTCTCTGAGTTTACACTCTTATACATTAAGAGGCCTACAAAACATCTCCTACTCCCATTTGCCCATCTGTTGGGTGACATGCACATTCATTCAAACTCCTGAGATCAGCATTCCCAGGAATACAAACTTGAGACCAGGTGTGACTCCAGTACTCCTATCTAAGGTGTACAGTCTTCATTTCAGTCAATAGTACTGAAGAACAAAAGGAGAATTTTGTGAATGCAAAAATAAGAACCACCATAATTGTGCAGTACTTAAATTTATATTCTCTAGCTTTTAACAAAAAAATTTAGCTGTGATGAAAAAAAATATATTCACTGTATGATATAGAATTTCCACATTTAAAAAACAAAAACTAAAGTGTTGCTGTTCACAATCTGATTTTTTTTTAATTAAGTTAGGTTGTATATGGCATTCATTTGATTATAATGTCTGACTGCATTCAATCATTGAATTGGTACTATTAATCCAGATGTACTGAAATTCCTCTTGTGGCAGCTGCTCACAGCTATACGTAACACATACCTTGTCAATTTTGACAGTCTTTGAATGGATAGATTGAGGTTTCCACCAGTCTAAGATACTGTTGTAGTTTCTGTGTGTGCTATTCTCCAACTACAGGGTCACTTCATCTCTTCTTCTTGCTCCTCACAATCTAACATACAGTGTTATATATGTTGTTCCTCAGTGTCAAGAACACTAATCTTAGTTTTTAACATCAGAACTGCAGATATTTTGCCATCTCTAGGACCTTGAATGGGTCCGTCATAACCCACTCTTCCACTTTGGTGTTTAATATTAATGATGGTGGTAGATGCATGCAATGAATATATCCTTATTGTGCTATATGTTTTATTTAAATATGAACAAAAAATTGAATGCCTTTGTATGAATTATTTTCAGAAAACAAAATTATACTGGGTGCCTTTTTGTTGGCATCACACAATGAGAATACAAAGTAATCTTTGGCAGTGCACTTGTTAAAAACAGTTTTCTTACTTGCATGGCCCTTCACAAAAGATTTATTTTCAGTGCAGCAAGACTTTATAAGATAACGTTTCATTTTTCTTGTCTCTCAGGAATTCCTTCTGGAACAGGAATATTCGCCTTCCTGGATGCTGCATACTTCTCAGCATGCCCCCTCCCCAAATGCAGAAGGAAGTCTCTTGTGTTTAATTTTTTTCTAATTTACAGCATTGTGCAATACCCAGACATTTATTCCAGCCAAATCTAGCAAGTTGTAAAAGGTATGAATGGGCCAATACCTGAATGGTGCTTTGACTTCAGTATTTGCAAGCCATTTGGTCTACCATATCAATTCCGTATTTAGATTCATTGTAAAATGTTATTATATCTAGCTTTTTTTTTAAACCAGCCTCAATTTTCACTTTAGGATGCATACGGCTGAGAAACAAGACTCATTCCCTGATTAATAGTCAAAGTGATATCATTTTTCTTCAACAACACTGTGCTGTATAGATCTTTTTGTTTTTGATACAAACTAGTATTTCCCTGCAATATCAGTTTATGGTACCCAAAATACTTGTTGCATTTGTTTTCATGGTATCAGCAAGGGTCAGAAAGGTGAAAAAATTGTCACAAGTCACATCTTCCCTCATTCAAATAAGGTTATGTTAACTTTTTGACTGTAAAATCACTAAGATGCTCATCATTCGGTCTACATTTTTTTCCAAAATTAGGAAAAATATTCATAATATATTTGGATTCTTTGTCAACTGCTATCCAATGCTTTTGCCCATGTTTGTCTGGTTTTGAAGCCATGAATTATTTGAATATGGGGCAGCATTTAAAAGGAAAGAGCTGTTCATCGATTGTTATGTATGGCCCTGATATGTAGCTATATTGTGCATTTGAAATGAAATCATACCAAATCTCTGATACTAATGCAAACTTCTTTCCTGTAACCTTTGTGATCTTGCAAATCTAATGTCAAATCTTAAATAACGCATTAATTCTCTGAATCTGTCATGTGCTACTGTCTTCACAAAATATTCCCCAACTTTACTAATCACAGTGAATCCAATTCCAAACCCTGAGCTCCTATGGCACCACGAATATTCAATATAGATACAAAAGCTTCCAGTAGTACAATACTGACCTGGCGGCAGTTCTAGGTAATCCAGATTTTTCCCATGGAAGGTTGTCCCATGTTAAGTGAAAATAAATATGCTTTTTAGTAGCCTTTATTAATAAAAAGTCATCAAATTTTAGCATTCTAGACACAATTATGAAAGGGCAAGAGAAGAAAAAAATTAACTAATGGTCACTAATGACTCAGCCGTGATTCTAGTATTAATTAATAGAAAAGTGCAAATGCGATGAGTTGTTCATGTCTGCTAAACTATTTTCTCATTGAGAAATCTCTCTGCTTTAACTTTTAACTTTCCTAAGTGGTTCCATATCATTTTGTATGTCACAGTAATTCCACAGCTTGTAAATCCAGGTATGCAATTGTAAGTATGGCCTTCTTCAGAAGAGAAGTAAAGCCTTGGGTCCCATGTAGCACATTTATGTCACGATAAAGAATCTCAAGTCTGAAAGAAGAGGCCTGTGAGCAAAATTTGTTGGCCATTTTATGCCCTGAATTGAATGGGACTTTGATGACCTGAGGTGTTAAGATCATCAAAAAAAAAAAAAAAGGGAAGAATTGGTTCCTTTTTGTCTCCCTGATCCTCAGTGACCTCCTTGAATGGTTGCAGGTAATTTACTATTCTTTCCCTAATTTCCGATCATAATTTGTCATTAATTCTAGTTTATATTTTTCCAGCAAAATGGTTTTTATTTTTTTTCTTTTGTGAATGAACACAGTGAAACAAACTACTGTTTCTTCTGGTTTCTATCTCTTGATGAAGTGTTTGTGCATGTCGACTAATCTTGAGCTTTATGAACATGTCCACTATTTTAAGTGCATCCTGGATAGATTTGAACACCCCAAGAGCTTTGTCTTTCAGAAACTTTTCTTCTTCAAATATGTCTCGCTAGCATATTGAGGCAGTTAACAAGATAGGTTAATATCTGATGCATTTTTCATATTGGAAGCTTGGTCTGTAACAAAAGTTATTTCAGCTCATTTGAAGGAATGCCTACAAATTGTGTTTATAATTCCATTTTAGCATTTTCTCCAATTCAGTAATTTACTTGTATAAGAAATTTTGCTCAGTAACACTCATTTTTCATTGGTTTCATTCACTGACTGTCAGATAATGAATTTTCCTGAACTTATCAGTCCATAAATCATGCCATTGCACATTACTTTTTACTCATTGCCTTTTTAACTTTTTAGTAATATGCTTTGTCTTCTCAATAAAATGTACCTACGAAGCTGTTGACAATGGAGTGGTATATATATATCAACATTGTAATAAAATTTTGTTCACACTAACTCCATTCACTTACATAAAAACTGGACATAAGTTTCGGGAGTGATCCCTTCCATCTTCAGCCTGTAGGCAAACTGCTGTTAGATGTGATGGTTGGGTCACTTGATGTTTATATATATATATATATATATATATATATATATATATATATATATATATACCACTCCATTATCAACAGCTTCGTAAGTACATTTAATTGAGTTTACATAGACATACAAGTCTTTAGGCAATTCAACCACGTGTTTAAGAACATCAAGTGACCCAACCACCATGTCTAACAGCAGTTTGTCTACAGGCTGAAGATGGGAGGGATCACTCCCAAAATATATGTCCAGTTTTTATGTAAGTGAATGGAGTTAGTGTGAACAAAATTTTATTACATTGTTTATATGCTTAGTCTTATTTCATTGGCTATGTCTAGTAAATGTCTTGCTGGTCACAGTAGTGGAATGTGTGAAAACTTTCACAACATCAATAGGGTCTCATTTCATTCTTACATTTACAACCTTTTGGGCAAGTTTTTAAAATCCATTGCCAGCAATAACAAGAGTATGAGTGCAGATCTTACCACACAAAGTTGCACATTTGTGTAATTTGTTCTTTAATTTCTATCAAGATGTGATTACTGCTGAAAACATTATAACTGTTGATTTTAAACTTATATCTACTTTTGTAAACAAGAGTTGCATTTCATATTTAATTTTAGTGACAGAACAAATCTTGGTTTGTTTGTTTTGGCATTCCCTCTAATCTAAAATAATACAAAGATTGTCATCTTATAAAAATTAGCATAGCACATATATAACAGTATTATGACTAAATAGCTTGATTTTCTAGCAGTGTGTATATTTATTTATATCCAACATTTCTTTCAGTACAGACAGATTTATCAAAATATTCTGATAAGGCAATGTCTTGACAATGGGGTTTCTGCCTGAAAACTTAATTATCGCAAACATGTTTATGATTAGTTTGAAGTACTCATGAGGCAATATTATTAATTATCTTCTTTTCTTTATCAGCTATGATCCTTGTTTATTGCAGGCATAATGGAGAAAAGAGATCAGAACAAGCCCAGTCAAATATTAATTCATGTGCCATTGATGTTATGTTACAAGGTCACATTCTTCTAGTAATTACGCAATGACTTTATGAGTAAGTCAAGGAAAAAAGCATGGTTTTTCAGGGCTTTATTATGTATATACTTAACAGAGGAAATGCCTTTCTAAGAAAGAATAAAGTTGATACTTCTGGTTCCCACTATATGAATGATGAATATGAACAAATGATGGTTGCAGTAATAAAGGTTTGACCCCTTTGCCCCACACCTGATTCATATCTAGCTAATCTAAAGCTTTTATTTCATAGAGCAAGCATGTCTGAAATGCATGGAATTTCAAGTTTATACGTTGGTGCACTGTCATAATGATTGTTAGTTTACGAGAAGGAGAAAGCAGAGAATGTCATCTCTTGAAGGTCATCAAAATATGTGGACAACTTTGAGGAAGTGTGCTTTTTCTTATATAAATGGTCTAATTTTAAACATTCTGTAAGATGTGCATTGCAGTAGGGAAGTTGGCATAACAATAAAATGCATGATTTAGTGTTGCAAGACTACCAGGGATAAAGTAGAGGAATACCAGTGTCTCATACCATTGTGCATGAATATTTTAACTGAAGAATAAGATATGAAAGAAATGATTACAAGATGAATACCTCCAATGTTGATTCAGCATTTGTAAGCAACATTTAAAATTAATATAGATTTGAATAGTTTGGGATTTTCACTTTGAAATATAGCTTCATATAACAAATTATTTTTGAGGAAATTACTCAAATTTCACTAGTTTTGTTCCAATTCCTTGGACATGTTTCAAAGGCAAATTTCCTTCATCGTCAGCATGGTTCCATGCTTGAAAGATGGTAGTGGAACCGTGCTGATAATGAAGGAAACTTGTCTTTGAAACATGTCCCAAGTAAGTGGAACTAGTGACATTTGAGTGATTTCCTCATAAATAATTTGTTATATGATTTAAAATTAATTTCATGTCAGAACTAATACATTGAAGTAATTTATTCTTAATTAGATAGTCCATTTAATACTCTTAATGGTAAGTGAAGCATAAGTGTTAAATCCACTGACTCTCTAATTAAGAACATTTAAAATACTTTCAGGTGGATATAAAGAAATTTTATAACAGATTTGTAAGTAATGCGTCAGCGGCTGTAACTGGCTCCTGAAACCAAATTACAAAGTAAGCAATGGATACTTAAAGAGGTCTCCATACACTAAGAAATTTAGGATGCTGGCAAGATCGTGCTTTAAGGATTGCTCCATCCCACAAACTTTATTTTGCAATTGATACAGCAGGATTTGCACTGCTCCTTACTCTCCAAATTTTGCTCCCAGTGATTTCAGGCTGTTTACAAAACTGAAAGAAAACCTTGCAAGAAAATTTTCATCAGATAAAGAAGTCATTGAATCTCTAAAACAGTTATTTGCAGAGGTTTGACAACTGTTCTTTCAGGAAGCTGTAGACCTGTTAAGATTATTGCTGCAAGGAGTGTTAGGCGAGTATGTTGAGATGCAAGTTCATTTTGTCACTAGAAATTGGTCACTAAGGGGAGTCTAGTGACATGTATTTTCAGAACTATCTAATTATATTATATATATATGCATTGAATCTGACCCAGTCAGTGCCACCTGTTACCATAAAAATTTCCATATTATTGCAACTTTTAAATAATTGCTACTGATTTGCAGTACAAGTTTCCCTCCTCATAGGCTAAATATTTAGAAGGCAGTTGCAATAATTGTCCTGCATGGCAGAATTAAAAATAAATCATAATCTTCACAACTATCATTGTTAAACTAAGAAATAATCAACATTCATTTCTTAAGATCCAAGTAAACTTTTATGCAATGTTATTCCATAACCTCTTGAGTTTCCTTTTATTATAAATGAGATGAAGTTAAGCAATTTTCTCCTTGGTGCTGCCAGTTGTATAATGTACTGGACATCTTAAGGATTTATTTATTTCTCTTATTCCAGCCAGTAGTGATAGCATCTAAAATACAGTCGTTACTTCATGTTTTCAGCATGATATATAATAACAAAGATAAATATTACCAAATTAACATTTATAGACTTGGAAACTATTTTAAAACTATGAAAAATAATATTAACTTCTTATAATAAATAACTGCTAAGAATTATATTAAGTATGACACACACACACATATATAAATATAATGATACAGAATTATGTATAATGTTGCAATTTAAGCATATTTTCAGGTTATTAATGAAACTATTATTTAATTGCAGTATTAATTGAAAGTGAAATGTTGGGAATTTTCTTTGATCCACACATTTCAGATGTTGAAAAGGATGTTTCAGAGCCAACCAAGTAACTGGAACCAGATGGACCAAATTCAGATGCAGAGCCTGATCCAAAAATCAAATGATCCCAATACATCTTTAGTGAGGGAATCAAGACCATTTTGGCAACATAAAAATGAGTCTGTATCAATGTAGCATGTTTTGACTAACATGTTCCTTATTTCCAAACACTGTTGCACCAAATGTAATTTATTATACGACTGAGAAGAGATTAATAATGTTTAGGTTAGATTTTGCTAAATATACCCCTTCATATTTACAGAATGCTTATAGTGTGACTAAAGCACTAATTCTCATACCACCCATCCTATTACATGCAAACATAAAATTATATATTATCTTAATTTTCTTTTTGGTTTCAATCCATAAATGTACAAATGGACCAGTCTGTATCAAACCAAGAAAGTTTAATGAGAAAGCCTTTACAGTACTTCTAAGGATACTTGGACCAGACGTTTTTACGTATTTGCTGCTCGCGTAATATACAAGGTGGAGCAAATATAACTGCACACTTAATGAATTTCAGTTAACAAAGGATTGCACTTCTTTTTTTTATGCTCAAGCTGTTTCCCTTCAAGATTTATGCATCATTGGGAGTCTACCTGGAACACTTTGTCACAGTACACGTATGAATGTTGTCCAGATTGTGGAAGGCATCCTCAATGAAAACAGTTTGTGCTTTCCTTCCTTACACTGTCTTTAACCATACTCCCAAGGATGATAGCCATTAAGGTAGGGGTCATAGTGGGAATTCAAATGCTGCACAATGTACAAGCACTCTTCTATTGAAATGTTTCCATTATTTTGTTGTCAATGCAAGTCCGAACAGCTGTAACATAATGCGCTGGAGTTCCATGAATAGAGTTGATCAAGGTTGTCCAAATGCATGACGATTCTTGGCGTAACCTCTTGAAGCATAGCCAAGTACTTGTTACCATTGAGATTTCCTTCAATAATGTGTGGCCCAGTTTCACCATGTACTGATGTTGCACCGCACACATTTAAGTTGGGTTGATTTAGCCCTTACTGCATAACAACACAATGGTTTTCTGTGTACCAATAAGTACTGATATATCCGTTTACATGTTCCAATAACTTAAAGGTGGCTTCATCTGATCCACACAGTGTTTTGAAAGAAAGTGGTCCATGTCGATATTGATGGAGCATAATCTCACAAAATTGTAGCCACCTCTGGATCATCTGCTATAAACCATGTGTCAGGACTCTACATTTTGAACTTCTGCCTATGCAATATCCTTTGAATTGACCAATGTAACATTGCTAGAAATTCTACCACTAATCGTCTTGTGGGCTAACTTTGACTGGTCATGATAGCCAGATAGACATTGAGTTCAATTTCCTCAGTTTGCATTGTCCTAAGTCACCCACTATGCGGTAAATTTAAAACAAAATCTTCAATTTCAAATTTGTCAATTACAATGTAAACACCCTTACATAATGGTAGATCTAATTCGAAATATTCTCTCCATTCGCTCAGAACAGCACTTAAAACTGTTGGTAACAGAACTATACTGCAAAAATTCTTTCCTCTTTCATTAATATTTTCGATTGTTAGTTATGATTTCATTTTCCTGTTTCCTGCTCTTCCCACCGACAGTGGTTACCATACTTGCCTCCTAAACCCAAGATCGTGGGTTCGAACCCGGTCAGGACGATGGATTTTTTCGGGGCGTAAAAATCCTAAGTATGGCTTCCTTCGGAAGGGAAGTAAAGCCGTGAGTCCCGTTTCGTACATTTACGGCACGAAAAAGAACCTCAAGCCTGAAAGAGAGGCCTCTGAGCAAAATTTGGGCTGTTTCATGCCCTGAGTTGAATGGGCCGCTGATGACCTGAGCTGTTAAAGAGCGTCCATAAATAAATCATTAAAAAAAAAAAAAAAAATCCCCACTGACAGTATTTCTAGAATAATACAGTTTCTAGAATAATACAGTTAAAAGCAAATAAAGAAGTTAAGCATTTTGAACATAACATACAAAGAAATGAAATCTTGTTAACTGAAATTCACTAAGTGTGCAGTTAATTTTGCGCCATTCTGTATGTGGTTGAAAGAGGAAAGTCACTTGGAAAAGCTACTGTAGAAATAAGCAAATTTTGGGGATGTAGCATACTGGCTGCATTATTTGGTTTCGCTAAGTTGCATATATGTTGGGGAGCAAGAGCACAGTACCCTCTGATAGCTATCACATATCTTGTGATCGAGTGTATTTGCTTCATAAATCCCTGAAACATGTTGATGGTAATTCAGTAAGTAATGAGACAAACTAAAGAGAATAACAGTTACTGGAAGGTTTAACCATGTTACATCTTTAAAGGAAGGCATATCTAGATAATCCACATCCCAAGAACATATCAATAGATGAGCAAATGATACCTATTCATTATGTTAAGATAAGGCAGTATGTGAGAGGTAAACCAAAAATTTGTTTCAACAAGCACATATGGTCTTTGGATTTTCATCTCTATTAAGATAAAGGAACTGAAATAACTTCAGAACAGATACCCATGCCTGATAAACTAGAATTTTGAGGCAGAGTAGCAATGAAGCTTTCAGATACCTTGCCATCTGGTGCCTCTATTTTTATGGATCAATATTTCACTTCAATAACTTTGATTGACACTATGCTTGCACACAGGTTCATTTCACTTTCTGACACAATAATGTCTAGTTAACTGACAAAATATACAAGATTCATGAAATATTCCGAAGTTAGAAAATAAAGGGGTTCATTTGATCAAATAATTAGAAGTGAAAATAGAAAAGATGACAAACATAAAGTGGTATGACAACACACCTATTTTACTCTCCTCAGAATATGGTACTGAAACTGTTGCAAACTGCAGAAGATAATCATAAAAGGATCGAGATCATATACAAATTCATTGACCTTTATTGTAATGCAATACAATGCAAACATGGGTGGGTCAACAAGCTAGAGAAGGTCAATGGTAATGCAATGTGTGGCAGAACAAAGAAATGGACAATAAGAATTATCATTTTATTGACTTTGTCATTGCAGCCAGCTGGATAGAATATTGGACTGTAGCAAAAGCACATAGCTGGAATAAGAAAGATATATCTTATTATCAATTTAAGTTAAAGATGGCAGAAAATTTAATATACCCAAAAACTTCAAAACAGTGATGACAGGGACATAATTGAAATTTCTAGAGCTGAAGAAGATAATGGAGCCATTATAAGAGCTCAAAAGTGAAAACCTCCTATACCATTGCCCCCTGTTGCAATGCAAGCTTTGCATCTTCTAAAATTTATGAACAATATTCAGAAAAACTTATCAAGCTGCAGAGCTGTTGCAGAAAACTAATATTTGTGCAATGTTTCAAGTGCAGTTTCTTTCTCTGTTGCACTAATCATAGGTACTGTTTTATGCATTTCCACAAAATAGTTCAATAAGGTCATAAAATTTTCATTTGGTTCATATTAACAATGTTTTTTGCTTACTTTCCTCACTGACAATAAAAGTTCTTTCTCTCTGAGGTACATATTGTGGCATGATTGAGACCATTTGCATCATATATGGTACCTATACTATCCTGTTTGTGAACAATAAAAAAAGTTATTTTTTATATAAAAATTGCATTTCTTGTGGTTCAAATACGCCATTCATTCCAAATAAATCTACTTTGCCTTAATGAAATGTATATAATGTAATATTTCCTCTCATGACTGAAGAGGATAACTGTGTATTTGATTATATTTTTTTAATTCAGAAGTGTTTATATAAAAAGTTAACATTTCCATTATTTTGTTATTCTTTCATTTACTGATATTAGTGACATAGATTGCTTTGGTCAGTGTAAATAATTATTTCAGTCGTTATGGAACACAGTAGGCCATGTGTGAAATGTGATACAAGTAAATTTAATTATTTTATTACAATAGTATGTACTATGCACATCTCTATTTTATTCATATGCTTGTATTTGTGTCATAGTACTATCAAATATCATGTGAGATTTACATTTCCTTTGGATGATTAACAAATTAAGATTTACACCTGGTAGTTGAAGATCCTACTGTTGATTTAATTGCTTGCTCTAAAATATATATCTGGCATGAGTAGCGCAATTCCGTAACTCACTGAAAATCGATGAGCCTTTCAATCGCGGTAAATTTGTGCTCAAAGATTTATCAGCACAAGCATTGTGCAAGGGGAGAGGGGCACTCTCCCTTAACGCAATGTTGCGGTTACAGCCCGGCCAAAGCGTCCATTAAGGATGTGAGGCTGAGCTTAGCCAAATTTATTATGCTGGTTGTGTATGTTAACTTTTATTGACAATTTGAAATGCTTCCTTATTTGCACTAGTGCACTGTTTTTGACGTAGATGGCCGATTACTAAAATACTGTTGACGGCTCAGCTTGTCTTGCGCAAGAGTAGTATCAGTTTCTAGATTACTCTGTTTTGTGTGCTCGGGGAGAAGTATAGTCCATGGTGAAATCACAGACTGATCCGTCCTGCGGCAAGGGACCCGAACGGTGGCGAAGAACGGCAACTGGTTACGATTTCAGTGGATCACACTTCTCTCTGTTAGCGCCAAATTATTATATGTACTGTGAATAGAAATTGTTAGTGTGCAGTAATTGTTTTTTGTGGGTAGATCAAAACAGTTTGCAAGCCTGGAATGCGGAAAGGAGTATTACTGCAATAAAAGTTTAAGAGAGTATGTTTCTAAAGTATACGCGGAACATTGGACGTTTTCGGATATAATTAAGGGAATTTCCACAATAAGAGAACTTGAAGTTGTGGAAGAAACACATGGTACCCTTAAAGGCAGCATTAGCCACTGTTCACAATCAAAATGAAGATAGCCCCAAAAGAGGGGAGATAAAAAAAATATACCGGGAAGACTGTTTGCTACTAATAAAAGTACTCGTTTGGAATAGTTGCACAAACTCTGAAAATGGGGGGGGGGGAGGATGCGAGGAAATCAAGTTTTAAAATTAACAACTATTTTTCTTGTAGTTGCATATTGGATATTCATTAAAATTCCCCAAACTCATGTCCTGCTTCCTTCTCTGCTCAGAAGCACTTCTTCTATAGTAACCTACTCGTGGATGCTTTGGCTATTTCTTAGCAAATGCTGAAGAACGCTGCGTCCGCCTCAAATCACTTTTATGGCAAATTTTAATTGATGGAGGTGAAATTGATATTTTTTCTGCTTCAGATCTTAACTTCAATAAAAACTATTGCCAAAATTAAACTATACATTTGCTGTGAAAATTGCTACCTAGATCTTCTTCAAATGCAGACTATTTATAAATTCCCAAATTCCCCTGTAATGGTTTACTTAAATCTATTATTTGTATTAACTTTGCAATTGGTGTTAGTGTTATGGAATATATTACCTTTATTAAATTGTTCGAATACACATTTTTTATATGTCTTCAGTTTTTCCTTTCCTGAAGACTGGAAAGCCGAATCAAAACGGTTCATCAATGATCAATTTTTAATAACAACAACGCCCCCGCGCAAACCTAAAGAATGTTACCCCATAGCTAGTTGCACATATTGCTTCTAGGCACATCATTCATGACACTGCTAATAATGCAGACATGATAAAAACAAGTTTATCTACAAAATGAAGTGCTTGAGTGAGTACTTTTTCAATACAACAAATACACTCTAGTTTCAAAGCATACACTGCTGTATAGTCGTCCCGCCAATATGGGGAGAGAAAAAAAAAAAAAAAAGCCACAAACAAAAACGATGACACTAATATTTATTGGTTTTTATATAATATTTTCTTAGCGGTTACATTTCTTTTACACTACAACATAGGTTCTAAACTAGCGTATGTCAATAGCTTCGGCTATTTTTAAAACAGGTTGTTCTGTGAATTTCGTACAGTATATTTTCTCGTTTAGAAGTTTGAAAAAGTCTATAAATGTCCTTAGCGTGTATTTTGGGTGTTTATTCCTACAGTTGATGACAGCAATGTGCTCTTCAGTGAACATATGACAACTCACCCCCTCTTTTTTTTTCCTGATAATCGAGCGCGAACCCCCATGACAGAGCCACTAAAATTAACAGCACCGTCGAAAGAGCATTTTACTAATTTGTCGTAAGATAATTTTCATTTCTTTAGTTCAATATCTATTTCTGTGAATAGATTCAGATGTATTAAACTGTACTGTTTACTTCCACAATGTATAAACATTTCCTTCACTTCAAAAGACGGAGACGGCGCACTAACGAACTAGCAAAGTTAGCTTATTTCGGTTACATACATTTGTAGATACGTCTGCCATTAAGATAAGTATTTTTCATGGAGAATTGTTTCATTTTGACTGTCTAGAATCTCACCAATATAATTAATAATTCTGAAGTAGTATATTTGTTAACATTTGTGGACATTTCACTCTGAAATTAACCCCCTTTTCAATAGTCAAAGCAACTTTTTAGTTCTATCTTACTAGTTAGAGGTTCATATTTTGTTGTGTGGAGGATCTCTTCCTTACAAATAAAACATACACTTCGAATTAAAGAGAACACAACTTGCCGAATCAAAGCCTTTTCAATTTCATTTTGTTGAACTATCATGAACTGCAGCGTTTGGATGACGCGTTTTTCTAATTTATGCTTGTTTGCAGTATATTTTCGAAATTTAGTGAAAGGCACAGAAAGGAAGATTCCGTCTAGTTTTGTAGAGATTGAGTATATTTTTTTTAAATGCATTTCACATAATTTGTAAACGATCCCATCCCGATCGCAAATTGCAACCAATTGTGCTTACACTTCGTTCTTCTTTTAACATTTTGTTCAGTATGGCAGTTAAAGTATTGGCCATAAATAGTACACTTCGTTGGAAGACTGAGGAAAGGAAACGGAAGAATCACTTCACTATTAGCATTTCTTTCAATAGACTCTTCTGCTATACGCCGTCTTTTATTAGAAAAGAGAGAAAGTAATGTTTGTAGATTTGATGTTGTAATTCGGTAACACTTCTTTCGATAAGACATCAGTACATTAAACTTCCACAGTAAACTTTTGACTGACTAACCGTTAAAATAGCTACAACTGTAAGAAGTTGAATTTCGTTACAACAATGGATGCTTATTACATCACACCAGTGTCGGCCCTAATGGTATAGTAATAACCGTACTTGCCTTCTAAACCCAAGATCGCGGGTTCAAACCCGGCCAGGATCGATTGATTTTTTCGGACCTAAAAATCCTAAGTAGCTTCCTTCGGAAGGGAAGTAAATTCGTGGGTCCGGCACGAAAAAGAACCTCAAGCGTGAATGAAGAAGCCTCTGAGCAAAATTTGTCGGCGGTTTCACGCCCTGAATTGAATGGGATGCTAATGATCCGAGATGTTAAAGAGCGTCCATAAATAAAACAAAGCAATCAAACAATCACACCAGCCCTGCCAATCTATATGTGCCCATCGATGAGTTTAAAATGAAAATTTGTTACACATTACAAGTTGGAAGTAATCAAATACGGATTACAATTTATTACTTCATTATTTTGAATTTTACTTACAAATATGATGTACATTTACTAATATATTTTAAGTTTTCGTGAGGAACTTTAATTTCCTGGTGGACTTCTGCCCCCTCCTCCGCAGATCATCAATGAGTTGAATTCATCAATGAGTCAAGTCATAGAATATTTCGCTGAATACATCTTATTATTCATAGCTGAAAACATTTCAATCTTAATAGTAATTTTCTGTTATATTTCTTTTTAATCTGACTGTTCGTTCATAAGAATAGATTTTTCATAATATGAGCACAAATTATAATATAGCTATATGTTTTGTGGCAGAAATATATACATATATACGGTTATCCGAATGTGTTTATTTAGCATATACACATACCTTTTATTTTTATACTAAATGGCATTTCATTCTTAGATTGTATCAGATCATAGATATTTCATATTCTACAATATAACATATTTATAAATCCAAATACTGGCTCATTTGACATGTATCAATGATTTACCTTATATTCTAAGAAAAGAATTTAAGCCAATACGTTTGTAGATTATATAAACATCTCTCTAGGTGTGGTATGCCCAGCTTTCAAATTTAGCCACCAGAGCATTTGACGAACTAAATTAATTGACTAGGAACTTAAATGGAAGAAACACGCAGACAATAGTTCCTAAGCTCAGCTCTGCCTGCATTTATTTGAGAATGCATTAATAACGTATTAAACAGAACAGCACACATCAGAATTAGTGCACTAGACATATTGTCATTCTATTTTGAGACATGGGTTTTTGTTTGGAAACTCTTTCCACAGTAATAGAATGCACATCTTATTAAAAAAAAAAAAAAGACAAAAAGAAAAGTATATGAGTTTTGTGTTGTTTGTTCTCGACAATAATGTAAACCAATATTTAAGAACCAATAATATCAATATTATTGACAATATAACATGAGCTTTGTTGCAGGCAACAATATGAAATCCCTATCTGTATATAATTATAATACTAAACATGCTAAGGGCTGCTTGAAAGCCTTAACAAATTCTTTGCACACTTTCCAGAAGAATAGATATTGCTTTGCAGTGCTAGTATAATTATAACAGTTTTCAAGGTGTCATGAAATGACTTTATAATTCACAGAAGTGCTAACTGTTCAAGATAAAAAATAAGGCATTTTTAGATACTCGCGCCTACTATAATAAGAACGAATATTTTAATTCTAGCACAGCTTACCTATTTAATGTATGTTAGTATAAGTCTAGGCCAGCATTCCCTAAATATGGTGGTTATATTAGGTAATAACTGATAGCTATAGAGCTATATAACACCCTATTTGTGTTATAAATGATGATGATGATCTGTTGCACTCTTATGTTTTATAAAGTTGTACCTAAAACGTGTTGAGATTCTTAAGCTTAGCTCTTAACAGAATCTATGAAAAAAGAATACTTACTATTCATTCCATCAGTACTACTGCTATTCAGAAGAATTAGTTCAATCTTTTCATGTATAACCATAAGTAATAGCTTTTGGATTTCATTACGAGGTGCGGACTGATTCAATTTTGGACCGTTATAACGCAATTTTGGCCTAAGAAGTGCTGATAAGTTAGTTCATTGTTCTCAGCGTAAGGGTTGTGACACAATTACCCTAGCTATTGGCATGCCTGTTTTTCCTGTGCCGTGGCTAACCGGGAAGCCGTTCGTTCGTTTCCCGCAGTTTTGGCATATTAGTGGTTAAGAGTATTTAGCGTCTTAAGTTGACGGATTCTGGAATTAAAATACGCGTGGTGTACATGTGCGCAGAAATAACCATTTGGATGCCTGTTACGCGATATAATTCTAGTACAAAAATTAAAAGTCAAATGAACGATGAGTAAAAGAAAACCAAGGAGTGAATGAGTTTAAAGCTCTGCTGGATAAGGTGTTAGGCTTATGTTTGTCAACGTTACTAGTGCTGAAATAGGGTGAGGTGCACTTGATTCATTTCACATTTTATTAATTAAAGTCAACACAGTTTATATAAGTAGCTGAAGTTCTGTGTCAGCATTGCAATGTAATATTTTTGTTACATTGTACACAATGAGGTTAGCATACCGCATAGGGATATAATTGGATAGCATTCAAGAGTAATACGTTTATTAAGAAATACGGTAAATTATATGTTTTAAATTTTGCCTTTGGTGCCTCTTCACCTTTTCCATTGTGTTAAGAGAGCCAAGAATGTATCGCAATTATGACAGGATATGAAAAGTGTGCACATGATTAACTTATTAATTGATAAAGAAGCTTATAGCTTAAAACATTTGGTGCAGTAGCATATAGTATATGGAATAAAATGGGTAATTTCAACGTAAATATAACGCAATAACAGCAGTAGAAAGAACATAAAATTACGCAGGTTTATTGAATAGTCCTCAAAATTCATAGTCTACACATAACGGGAATAAAATTGTATAATTCACTACGAACTTAATTCATTTTGCGATGCCAAAATTATATTAAAACGAAACTTTATAACTGGTTAAGCATGATTCTATATTCTGTGATTTTTTTGATAGCATTTCTTATTAATGATGGTATATTAACAGTGTTGATAAACATTTATTTTATTATAAAAATTGCCATAAATATTTTTAGTTTATTTAGTACTATATATATGATTTTATTCTTATTTCAACTTGCAAGTGGGTTTTATTGTGGAAAATGTTTAATTTATTCGTAGTTTATTGCATAATTCACCTTAAACATGTATTGAATAATTAGACAAAAAACCTCTTGTTGCATTAAGCTTAATATTAGCTAATTAAATTTAATGTAATTTGTATAATTGTGTAAATGATTAAAATTAATAATGCACTATATGTACTAAAATAGCATTGGATTTGCATTAAATATGTTACATTGCAGGGTTCTAATGGTGTTATAAAGAAGGTGCCACAACATGCCTCATGACATAGTTTACCCACAAGGTTGTCGCCCAGTGACAGATGATTTGGGCCCAGATGAACTCATTCGGAGACTTAAGGTGAAAGCAAACAACAATATTATAATTATAGCTCCATAAGGACAAAGGCCAGTATGATTAAGAATTTTCATATATATCATTTCAAACTGTCGCATCATGGTAGCAGTATGGAGGAAATGTACACATTTCTCAAGGAATATAAGGATTATTCTATGTCAAAAAAGAAAGAGATTATCACAAATAAATTATAAACATACCCAGAATAATGATAACTGTTAAGAAAGTAATTCTTAATTTTTTATACACTTTTTCATATGCTGAGCTATAGCTATAAAAAATATTAAACATTCATGAGATAAAAAAATAAAGAGTAATGCTGATCTGCCTAAAACTTAAGACTCTTATTAAGATAAGATTTTTTTCTTTTTTAAATCTCTTAAATTATCTTTGGTAACAGTTCCGAATAGTTCATTCAGTACACGTATCGCTTTTGTACACACTAATGGTTCTGCCGCAATTCAGTTCGGGCGCAATAAGATAACACGTAAAAATTGATAAAATAAAGTTGAAACCTTCCTGGAAAAAAAACTCAATTTTGTAACAAGGGACAATAAATTGCAGCCAGAAAGATAAAAACAGCATAACCTTTATAGTTATATGTTGCTGGAGGACTTGGATCTACTGGGTAGTAACCCTCCCACCCTGCCTGGCGGTGCAGTACTTTTTTAGCTACAGGCTCATCCTACTAGTGACAATTGCACCTTCACCAGGGCAAATTTAAGAATGGGCTATATAACTGGAATTTTAATGGAAACTTGCAAAAATGAAATTTGCAATTCATTTAGACACACTAACCTAACTCTTATGCTAACCTTGGGTAAATCCTGGAAACTGGTGGACTCAGTAGTTTGTTTGCTGATGGCCTATGCTCTCCTTTTCGTAAATATAAATTGATAGCAGAGTGTGTTTTACTATGTTAGCAGTTAAATCATTGTGGTGGTGAAAAATCTCCTTTAACTCCAAAAAAACATACATGGTGTCTTCTAGCAGCAGAAATCATAAGCAACTAGTCATGATCAACAAAATAAGTGAGTGCAACAAGAACCTAAGTGCTGGATGAACTATTCGGAATAATTACCTGAATCTTATATAATATTGTATAAATATTTCGCTTAATTAGTTTTTTATTATACTTAATTACTTTTACATTTCTGTGTACATACATAGGGATGATTGTCGAAATACAGTTTTTTTAAAAAAAATGTGAAAATTAATATATATATATGTATATATATATATATATATGTATATATATATATATATTATCTCATTTTTTTCAACAAATTTCAAAATGGAATCATGAAATGTATGAAAATTTGATTATATTAATATTTTTATTCAACTTATGCATTTTTATGTTTCCTGTTTACACACATACATAGGGATGGTTATAGAAATACAAGAGTTGATCAGAAGTTTTTAGATTGTTGAAAAATCTAAAAGTATTGTGTAAACAAATATTCCAAACATTAGAGCCATTTATAAAGTATCCAGCTGCAAGTAGAGATCTACCCCATTCATCCCCATTCATCTCACAATAATGAATGAAATGTTTGCAGGCAGGTGCCTAGGCCGGCAACATGGAAATCACAGAAAAATTTCTGGACAATGGTTTTGAAATAGTGTTAAGTAATCACAATCACTGGATTCATTGGCACAAGCATTTGGGGACTTCACTCCTTTCTGTGCAATCTTTTTAATTGGGTTGTAGAATTCAAAAGAGGCCAAATGTATATGGATGAAGAGAGAACTGGAAGGCCTTCTGCAGTAGTGATGAAAAAAACATTGAAAATGTAAACAAATTGCTAAGGGAAATTTGTCAAATCACCTTTAAAAATTGAATTTGACATGTTTAGAATATTCTGCATCAGTTAGCTCTCTTTTTTTTGTGAGGAAAATTATTTTTCTTGCTGCACAGTATAATAAAAGCTGAGAAATTCTCTGGCGTGGAATAATGCTGTGAATGCTTTGGCACTTTTAATGTGAGTCTCGCATGTTTCACAGAAGTTCTTGCAGGTAATAAAACTTGGATTTACTAAATGTAAATTCTATCTAATCTGTCGCCTAACACACTCTTATGCTTCACTTTTAAATATGGTGGGACCAGTTTCGAAGAGACATCTGCTCCATCTTCAACCAACTTAATGACTGCAGATGGAGAGAATGTCTCTTCGAAACTGGTCCCACTGTGTTTAAAAGGAAGTGAAGCATAAGAGTTGTTAGACAACAGATAAGATAGAATTTACATTTAACTAGCTTCACTGTGTGAGTTCCATCAGAATTTTTTAAAAATTTCTTATTTTTTGAAAGTTGTTAATTGCATTTACTAGTTTGACCTGAAACAAAATGCAGTTATTAGTAACTACCAAGGGGAACATAAAGGAATTGAGGAAAATCAGTGCTTCTAGAAGTGGTCCCAGAGAATGAGACATATAGGCTATGGGAGGTAATTTGAGATAACATGACAGTTCTGATTCGTAGCTGGACTGAATCTAAAAGCTTTCGATTAACTCTTTCAATTTGGAATAAGTACAAATCCTATATCAAAACCTCCCAGGCTGCTTCATGTCCAAAAGCTTTGCATTTTCTATCTCTGCCAATGTCAGTTCTTGTTGCTGTTAAGGTCTTCTCACTCCCATAGTGTTGCTGCATTGTGCACACAGTTCTACAGAGTATATAAATTTAATGGCATTGGAGGATCTTTAAATTTGTTACTCATTTTCAAATGATTGAGAACTAGTGCAAGCCAACAAAAGTTGTCATATGGACATATCTGAAAAACAGTGAAGTCTGATTCTTAATTTATCATTTTTATCTCCTGAAAATACTGAGAAAGAAAGTCTATTGAGTAAGTTATTCTTACCCACAGGAATGATGATGCAGTTTTAAAGTCTTAGTAGACTGCTTAAGTAGCCTCTAGTCTTTCAAGTTCATTTCTTCATCCTTGAACAGCTAGATTGTGCTGAATGTAATGTGTATGGAGTCTATTTGGGTGTCAGTCTCATTGTAAACCAGTAAAGATTTTTCCTAGTAACCAACCTTTCCCTATTCTGTCCAATCACATCACATGGAGTTTTTCTATAGGTGGTTGAGAAGAAATGCTACTCTGGTTTGATAACAGAATTCGTATTATGTGAACAAAAGTTCAGACTGATTCTTCTACTGTGCTAGCAGAAAAGTAGTATAATGGGCATTCAGTATGTCACAGTTTTCTATTTCTCAATTCTTTGGTTGTACAATGCCATTTTTCAATATAATCTCCTTGCAAATCTAGGACTTTGTACCTCGAGATGCTAGAGCCTGTATGCTATCTGAGCACCTCTCTCTGTGGGTTTGTGTCTCAGTCATGTTCTTACTGCAATAACTTTCTAGCAGTTGTCAAATCTACTGTGGATTGCAACTTTTAGAAAACCTAACAGATAAAAATCAGAAGGTACAAGATATAAGCTTAAGCTGGGTAAGGAAGGATAATCCATCTGTGTTTAGTGATCTTTTCTTCAGTGCATAGGCTTGTGCTGCTTCTCAGTGTCATGAAGAAGCATTTTGATCACATCTTTGTAGGAATGGGTATGCCAAACCACTTCAAATTTGAACAAGTTTTGATATTTACTTTGAGAGTTAACCATTAGGCAGATATAGTCAAAATAATTGCTTCAGAGTTCCAGAAGAATGTGTGCATGATTTCACAGGCTGATGTATTGTCTTTCACTTGTGATGCTATGCCATGAGTTATTCATTAGTTTCAGTCTTGAAGTGATGAATGTATATTTTATATCCCGTCACAATGCTGGACAAGAAAACACTGCCTTCAGCATTGCAATAGGCAGGAGCAACTGTGAACAGTTGATGGTTCCATGGGATCATTATGCAGTTAAGCTTCAAGTACAACTTTTTGAGTATTGTAACTGGTAGATGATTGTGCTGACACCACCGCCATGGGTGGCTGATGTTGTTAAGCTGCAGACTCGTGAGCGGGAGGTCTGGGTTTCATATCTTGCCAGGACCATCCTCCCTGACTGAAGTTTTTTCTAGGTTTTCCTCAGTCCTCATAAATGACAAATGCCGGGGAGGTACCTTAAACTTAGGCCTGGAACATTCCTTCCAGTACCAGATGTTTTTCTTTAATCTAGGGCAGTTAGAATGACAAATTTCCACTATTTACTGCTTACATAGTTAATTCCTTGTTGTGAAACATTCAGGGGGCAATAATTTATTTTTTTTAGTTCTTCAGATTTTATAATGAAATGAACATTACTGATTTTTTGGACATAATGGAGATGTAATACCAGATGATATAAAACATATTTTCATTTGCTGTACTTACAAATTAAATACAGGATAAGTCTATGTCAAATCAATCAATGCAATAAACCTTAATGCCATGAATTTGGTTAATTTTCTAAACATTTGCACCTTTACAGAAGATGTATTTTATTTTCAGAATTTTTGGACAGTTCTGTTTTGAGATATTGAATACTTATAAAATTATCATAATTTGCTGACCACCATATATTTAAAACTATATTTACTACAGAACAATCATAGCCACAGTCGTGAAAAAGGTGTCATTTTAAAGATTATGAAATAGGGCTTTCACATGAATATCACCATTGTGTATGTTTTTCAATATAATATTAATTAGAAAAAGTTTGGCCCATTCTTTTATGGTAGAATATGAGGGGGATGCTTCCCCATATACACCGTCCAATTGCTGTTTAATTTCATTTGGAATAAGTCCTCCTTTTGTGAAGAACTTAATAACAGCTGGATACTGCATTTTGAACATGTCACAATCTTCTACACATAGGCTTCTTTATGCAACTCTATCTGAACAACTGAACACAGTGGAGCAGAAGTTACAGCTGCAATTGTTTACTTAACATGTAAGGTACGATGCCAGATAAGGGATTTATGAAGGCAGTAATCCTCATCTGCGAAACCGGAAACTTATAGACTTACCCTTGTAGTATCACATTATTTGTACAAAAAAGACATAAGTTATACAAATATGGGTTATATTTATACAGAAAGCTGTTACATTGAAACTTTCTCAGAAATATGATGACACTTATTTCAGAGTTTTTGATTAAAGAAGAATCGCATACAAATTTTTTACATTTTTTACAACTGTGCTTGTTTTTGTTTTTCTTACATAACCCTAATTGATATGTCTTAGCTGTCTTGGATGTTCCTTCATCCCTATAATTAGCTATGAGTAATGATGATGGTAGTTAATGAAAGCTATGTGAAAATGAAAAGCTAAGCAAAATTATAGGCATAGATACAAGAGCTAATTACCAGTGACTCACGCCTGTGCTACAATAAGTTTGAAACATGTTTGTTGTGCAAGTGGTGATATTGTTGGTTACAACTACATAATAAATGTCCTAAGAAACATCAATAAACAAGCAATGAATTGACCACCTCCAGGAACCGATGATAAATTTGCTGTTATTTTAAAAAGTTAATGCCTTAAATGCAGACAAATTATTGGTGAGCTAAACTTCATTGAAAGGGATTAAAATTCATAAAACCGTAGAAAAATACTTCCTAAAACAATGAAAATATGAGCGTTCTAAAAATTAAAACTAGTCAGTGGACTGCCATTGGACGTTCTAGTGTTGATGGTATCATACAAAACTTAAATTTTCTTTTTGATAACAACAATGAATTTTCTAATTGAATGGAAATTTTTCATACCTAATGGTAAAGAATCTTTCCTCTTAACTAGCATACTGGATGCTTTTGTCATCTCCTGTAGGGTTAGCTGGTACATTTTCTCTGTAGCTGTAATTGGATCCAGTTTGCAAAGAATGAAATTTCCTGGCCTGGTGAGAACATTGGATTTCTTAGAGTAAGAGAAGGATATAGCTAAACCAGCAGGATGTAAGTATGATGTTTTAACTTCACATTCAACAGCATCCATTGAGGGAATACATCCCATCCACCATTGTTGTCATATATGCATGCCACAAAATGTACATCTTGAAATCTGGGAATAAAAAATAATATGACGTAAAACAGTTTCTTCAGAAACTGAATGTGCAAAATTTTGAATTAACTCTGAGAAAGGCATGAAACTGATGAATTTCAATTACTACTACTACTTCATCAAATCACATTGTAAAACTTTCTCTGCTTCCTGATATTTGCAATATACAAAAAAGTTATTCTAGGCATGTTTGCTTTTCCCCCACTCAGACAGTTGTCAAGGTTTTGTGGTCTGATTTGAGAGTGGGTTTTAAAGACTGGCTATTGCTGCTAATCACTTAATTATGCTTCCAATATCATCACAAACCTCTTTGCCATGTACATTGGCATAAAAATGCCACTCTGCTTCAATGCCTTGGAAACCATTATGGTTGCACAAATTTGCAAAACTCTTTCCATTTTTTAATTGTGCTGTCAAATCATCTGAAAAATAAAATATCTTTATCAAGTTTGGCGGCAATTCTGTTCGTAAAAGAGCAATAAATTTTCTTTTAAACGTATAAAAGTACTGTCATGTTTTATACATTCCGAGATAGAAACACAATTCTATGTTTCAGCTCATTATTTTCCATGTGGTGCACTATAAATGGATGAACATTTGCCATTGCATTGTTCCAATGGAATTACTGGGCTTCCTCTTGCACAATAAATAATAGTTTTCAGTAAAATCACATGTCACCACAGTGTCATTAGAGCAAAATTTTATTCTCTGGAAAGAATGCAGATTGCTGTTTAGCAATGAAATATTGCTTTTTGAACATGTTTAGCCTAGCTGAAAACTTGTCAGCAAAATCCTCTGTTAACTTACAAATAGTTTCCATTAAACAGTGGTCCAGTGAAACTCACTGCTTTAGATTATCTTATTAATAATTTCAAATAGGTTCAAATAAACAGGGGTCTCTAAAACCCACTGCCTAAAGGTGATTTTTTTGAGTATTTCATATTCAGAATTTGTTAATAAGGCTACTTGAAATTTCATCTCAGCTAGAATATGAATCCAAGTTGAGGATTACACATAATTTGTGATAAGTAATATAGGTATGTTTTTAAAAAAGTGTCATTTCCTTACGGGATTACTTTGTTTAAATTAGCACCAGTAATCATGAGCTTTGTATTCTGATGTATTGTACACACACACAGGTGCATGCACATGACACACAGTTCCACTAGCTCCTGCTATAATGCAGTTCCTTTGCCATAACTTGGCAAATTTTGAAAATCCAATCATTTCAGATATGTACTTGGACTTAAAACATTAAATTTCTCTAAGATTAGCAAGAATTATACATTTTTGGGCATGAAATCTTCAACCATTCTTGATTATGGATGAAATATTGTTTTTCTTCTTTCTCAGCTGACTTCTTCACTCAATAAAATTCTATTACTAAGTTGACCATATCACCAGATAAAGCTTTTCCGAGTATGGGATTAGATGTTGATAAAATTCTTTTTTCTTCTACAAGATTCTTTGCTTTCCTTGCAATGTAGTTACTTCAAATTCATTTAAATTTTTTTATAGGACCAGCTTTTTAGTACAAGTGTCAAAATCATGGGCTTTATGCTTTTGTATAAGTTTCAAATTTTTTCTTCAGTTGCTGAATCTTTTCTAAATAATCACCATGTGTGGTTTGATTTCATAATTAAGTGAAACCATCTAATCGATTACTTTTCTTAAGTCTTTACTAACCTAATGCCCCCTTTTTTATAAAGGGATTGCAACAGTTTTTTTGGCCACTTGTTCTCCACATTTAAAATGAAACAAATCTTATCAAAACCTGATTAATTAATCCTCACATAAGAGGATTTTTATATTATACTGGCCTTCATTGCTGACCAATACCACAGAAAACTTGAAGGATAAACACACAGCTCCACTAAATACTCAAACAAATTATAAACTGTTCTCAACTGACTGAACTGTCTGGAAAGATGAGAGGAAGAGCACATGATGAAACAGGTAAAAACATATCTTGAGCTTGTTTGATCAAAGGACAAGATACTCCCACCCTGCACTACTCTTTATCCCCCTCCAACTTCATTATGTAATAAATCAAATTATAATTTTATTAGATTCATTGAAAATTCACCACATACTTTTTATCTGCAGAAATGGTACAAAAATGAATTTGACCATGTCACCATGTTATAAAACACAATGTAGTGTATGATGAGCATAATAATAAGTTACTGTGCAGCAATTTGAAAACAATGTTCTCTGAGATCCCTACCCTTCCTGGCAAGATAAATGCTCAAGAATTGGATTTTTTCATTAGACTGGTATTTGGTTTCTTGAATCAGACCCCATTACAGATTGAAAGAAATATATGCTTCTTGCATGGATTGCCATTTGGCAGAGCAGTACTACTGGTTGACTGGCCTGATGTAGCATCAGCCTTTCCAGCCCTGAATGTGAGTAATCTGGGCATTTTTAGTTAGCTCACCATCCTGCCAAAACATACTGAATTGCCCAGAGTTGTAGCAACCACTGCCCACTAGGTGCAACTCACTTAAACAACTCCCTGAAGGAAGGGGTTTCAAATGTTCAGCCTGGTGTACTTCTAGTAATAAAGTATCCAGGGTGCTTGGGGTCCATAGAGCACACAGCAAAGCATCTGAAAGAATACTTCGAAAAACAACATAAGTTTAAAAATCTAACTAAAATTATAATTGCAGAAAGCCTGGACGAATGAAAATTATTTTGTATGAAACATGACATGTGCATTGTACTGATAAAAAGTCAAATTTCTGTTTCATTAGTGAATTGTCAAACTTTACCAAACAGGTGACTAGATAAGTTATTTTGTTTTCTGTTTTATTTTTTTAATGTTGGTGGTTTAGAGCTTAGTGGTAGCATATTCCTCCTAGATCATCTGCTGTTACAGCTTAGTGTGCACCAATGTCTTTACCCAAGGAGATGAACTGTTGTCAGTTAAAACCCTAGTGTCCGATTTTAAATATATGTAGAAATACAAGGTGATCAAAGTAAAATAGGTGGTTTATAAACTAGTCCTGTTTCTGTGATAGCAACGTTAAACATGCAGCTACTTTCTAAATGTAAGGTATCTGTAGGGAAATTGCTTATCCTCACTGCAAATGTTCGAAATTACTATTTCTTCCTATAGACACATCTGTACTCTTCTTATGTTTATTGCATTTTATTGCAGCATGCCTCAGTACCATCGATTTCAGTCAACTCAAAACATTCTCCTCTCTTTATTAGACCACAAAGCACTTAATGGCCAAGATCCCATAAGTGGGTATAGGATAAATCAAATCAGTGAATGTTTGTTTTCAAAACATCAGTTGTTCATGACAGATTATATCTTAAAGTGCAAGGTTGCTTATGAATTTGTTTCAATTTTTAGTTATTAACCATTGCACTAAAAGAAAAAGATATTAAATTCTGTATCATTAGCATTATAACTTATAGAGAGAATAACTATATAAATATATTCCACATTTATTATAATGAAATAATTATAAATTAAGATAAAGTCTTAAGTAGCATACTTCTAAACAAAGGGTTGTTGTTTTAGAATGTTGGTAATCTTGCTTATGCTATTACTCCTCTTGTTTTCAAGTACATGGCTGCTAGATTGCCTTTCTTCTGCTTAGCAGAGTTGAGACATCTGCAGTTTAGAAGATGATGCCTATTCAGATTTTTTTTTTTTATATAAAATAGGATTATTTAAGGATGCTCTTTAACATCTCAGGTCATCAGCATCCCATTCAAATCTGGGCATGAAACGGCTGACAAATTTTGCTCAGAGGCCTCTTCTTTCAGGCTTGAGGTTCTTTATCATGCAGTAAATGTACGACATGGGACCTACTGCTTTACTTCCCTTCCAAAGGAAGCCATACTTAGGATTTTTACGCCCAAAATAATCATCTGTCCAGGCCGGGATCGAGCCCGTGATCTTGGGTTTAGGAGGCAAGTAGGTTACCACTACACCATCAGGACCGACATTATTCAAGACAGCATTGTCTTTGCAGACAATACATAGCTCAGTTCATGACAGTTTTGTTTGATAAAGGTGTTCATTTATACAGACATCACCATATTTTGATGGAAATCAAATAGAGTCTACTAGATGTCAAATGGCTAAATGCCACCCACACAGGAGTAGTTTAAAAACCATCCATTTACTTTGATCAGCCTGTATTGCTGTATATATTTTAAAGGGAACACTAGGATTTTAATTGGCAACAATTCATCTCCATGGGTAAAGGCATCAGTGCTCACTAGCTGTAAAAGTGGAAGGCCTTGGTGGAATATGCTAGAGACAAATAACTTGGCTGAGATTTTTGTAAATGGGGTTTTCCTCAGCTTGGGAATCAAATGCTCAGTAATTTTAGCACTTGTGGTCCCTGTGCTTATAAAATACTAATATCTTCATATTTCTTCAAAGTCCTATATTATTACCAAAAACATCATCCCTAAGCTCCAAACCACTAACATTAAAAGAAATAAAACAAAAGTAATTTATCTAGTTATCTGTTTGGTAAAGTCTGACAATTCACTAATGAAAAAGAAATTTGACCTTTTATCAATACAATGTACAGGTCATGCTTCATACAAAATAATTTTCATTTGTCCAAGCTTTCTGCAATTATAATTTTAGTTAGATTAGTATGTTGTTTTTCAAAGTATCCATAGGAGGTTCCTACCCTTTCAGATGCTTTGCAGTGTGCTCTATGGACCCTAAGCACCCTGGACATTACCGGCATTACTAGAAGTACATCAGGCAGTACATTTGAACCTCTCCCTTCAGGGAGTTGTTCAAGAGAGTTGGACCTGGTGGTAGAATGTATTGCTGTAACTAAATCTGTATTGAATTCCCCTTTGGTCGACTTTCAAGTTTGGGAATGATGCAAGAACTGCAGAGATTAATCAACTGCAGTCAACTGCACATGGAGCAGTGCCATGAAGTAAAAATTCCCAGGATAATGCAATAGGGGGGCTAAAATATACTTTAAATTTGGGATATAGATGAGGCAGGAAAATGCTAATTTTATATATGAACATACCTGGACTCATTCAAAAGAGCTGACCAAACAAAATTGGAAAGATTTTGTAGTAGCAAGGAGAGGATTATACAATTATGAAATGTTTGTATAGAATATTGAGATTGAATGAAAAGTATATTTAGGCAAATGCTCAAGGGAAATAGAAAAAGGACTGCATAGGTGTGTTAAATTCAGAATTGGAATGGGTGAAGTATGGAAGTTATAAGAGCATAATGATAAGTTATTGCAAGAAAGTAAGATTTAAGATTCAGGACATGAAAAAACAAAATATACTTTATTGTTTTGAAGAAAAAAGTTCTTTGAAAGTGTATATAGAAGTGCATATAGGAGACAAAAGTACATAGATATTTGCAATTAATTAGGATGCCAAGTTTTTGCATGAAGATGAGTTATATGAATTGGGAATAATCAGGAAATATGCCATTTGTGTGGAGGAGCTGAGAACGAGCATCATTGTATACTAGAATGCGAGGAAAAAATAGTTATTACTGCAGCAATTTTGGCTAAAGAAATGGAATAATTAACTGAGGGATACTCTTAAGAAAAAAAAGTCTAAATAATAATGATAAACATTATTTGAGATGATAGATGTTGGATAGCATTTAAGGAGGTAAATTATAAAATTGAATAAGTGAGTGATGGGAGGGTCCACAACAACCATGGAGTTATGGTATATTGGTGCTAATGAAATATCAGACAAGCAACTCATTTTTTTTATATAGTAGATGTTGGTTGAAAAATTGTACATTTATTGTGTATTTCTTCATTGTCAGATAAATAAAGTTCAATGAAGTAAAATTTAAAACAATTCATTTGCAAATCTCCTGCTTACTAGCACAACCCTTTCTCAACATTGCCAGCATCTGGAGCTACAAATTCATGGTGCCTTAGCAATTTTAATTTTTAAAACTTAGTACTATAAATAAAATAAATGATTTCTACATTCACCCTTCTTACAGAAGAACTGATCCAGCATCTTCTATAAGAAAGGTGACTACAGAATTAATGTAATTTATTTGTATTATCCAAGTATTAAAAAGATGAAGAATTATGTTGCCAGATGCTGGTGAAGGCAGGGAATTGTACTGGTAAGACCTGACTTGTGGATGATTGGTTTTATTTTGCCTCACTGTATTTACATTTAATTGTTTTATGAAAATATTAAGATATTTATAGATTATTAATTTAGTATAATTTACTACATTTCTCTCTTTTACAGACACTGGCTCATACGTTACAAGCTATGGGACAAGATGAAGGGATGTATCAGCAGTACATACCATTGGCATTACATTTGGCAGAAGATCACTTTTTGATGCACCAAAGCAGGGATGTTCAACTTCTTATAGCATGTTGTATTGCAGATGTTTTAAGAGTTTATGCTCCAGAAGCACCATACAAAGATCCAGAACAAGTGAAGGTATTCATGAATCAGGGATTACTGAGAATTTGTGGTTATTAATAGAATCTACAAAGTGTGTACCTTTCTTTTGAAAGTTCAGTTCTTATTAAAAACACTGTAGGTATATGTGCTTGAGGTTCTATTAGTATAGAAGGGAGTAAAATCAAATACACTAATGGAAAAATAGTTCAGCAACAAAGGAAAATGTTGAGACACATTACATCTGATGGTCATTATTGTAATTTTATTTGCACATCATTTGGAAATTCTGTTATTTTTCCTCATTGCTCTTCAACAATGAAATCACTTTAGCCAGAGATGTGCTAGTTCTAAATTATAAGAATAACCACGTGTCGGACTATGGAAAATCCTAATACCATAAAAGAGAGAAGCCATCAACATAGGTTTGGCATGAAAATGTGGGCTGGCATAGCTGCTAACCATTTTATTGGCTCATACTGTTAATCCTTTGACTTAATGGGCATGTGCTTCTCCAGTATTTGATCCACATACTCCCTGAGTTTCTTAAAAATGTCCCTCCGGGCATATGTCAAATGTGGTTCTAACATGATGTGAATCCTCCTTTCTTGTTTCAACATAAATGTGTGAACCATCTGAACCAAATGTTTTCTGGTAATTGGATTAGTAGCCACCTACTCACTTCAATTTTGACCATTGGGGACCAAGAGTCTCATATTCAAAACACCGGCAGTCTCAGGTCAAGACTTACTAGCAAAGACATTGACAGCTTGTTATGAAATTTCCTGGGCTCCAGGAATATTCAAAGGGGTGTGCGGTTCATTTTGCACCTATGTAATCTTTGGGAATGTCACAGTTCACCATTTTCAACTGTTCCTGTGAGTGAGAAGCAGGGCAATATTGATACAAGAAAAACAATTGAAAAGTTTCTTTGTACTAAAATCATAAAGAGGAATAGATTTCCTACATGAGCCTTTTAGCATGTTATTTCTTTTATTTGGAGGTGAAAATTTTTATGTTTGTTTTCTTTTATTATACACTTTATTTCATTAATTCCTTACTTCATTCTAACGATGATATTTTTCCTTGCTAGTACCAGAATTTACATTCTTTACCCTTTCAGAAGCAGGAAAATACGTTCTACTAATAAATTTTTCTCAATTTTGTTTAATCTTGAACATTTACATTTACTATACAACTACAACCAAAAGTGCAAAAAATTATAGATGTTATACTATTTCATAAAATTACCCTGTTTTATAATTTCAAAGCATTTGTATTTATTGCAGTAACACTGGAACTGAATTGCATTGAGTACTGTATGCAGCAAAATGAAAATCTGTCTTGTCACAGAAAAAAAGTATCATGCATTCTTTGAAATTCAAACCCATGCTCTTTTTTACTGAGCATAACTATGCCATAGTAGTGCTATTACTAACCCTTGTACTACATTATAACATTGATTCATTGGACACTGATGGAATGATGTATTGGGAAATAATTATTTTAAGGAAGGAAAAGTTCCAGGCTTAAGTTTAGGGTACTTCCCCAGCATTTGCCATTTATGAGGACTGAGGAAAACCTGGAAAAAACCTGTCCTCAGTCAGGGTGGACAGTCCTGGCAGGATTCGAACCCCAGATCTCCCACTCACGAGTCCATACCTTAATCTCCTGGAACTTTGTTTTCTAAGACTGGCAAACATCATTATGCATGTTTTTGTTGTAGTGCAAGCAGCAAAGTTGGACCTGGAGGTCAAGTGGTACCCATATTTGCCTCTTAAATCCAAAATCGCAGATTCAATCCCAACCAGGGTCAATGGATTTTTTCGGGCATAAAAATTCTAAGTATGGCTGCCTTTGGAAAGGATGTAATGCCGTGGATACCATGTCATAGATTTACAGCATGAAAAGGAACCTCAAGCCTGAAAGAAAAGGCTTCTGAGCAGACCTGCATTTCACTCTCTGAATTGAATGAGATGCTGATGACCTAAGATGACAAAGAGCTTCCGTAAATAAACCAAATCAACCTCAACAAGCAAACAAGAAATTACTTTGAACATAGCTCCTGTGCAAATGGTAGTTCAGATGCTTGGGCATTGTCATAAGACATATTCTATAGCTCAACCAACTGCCACATTGTCACTTGATTTTCTTCATATACTGTAACAGCAGAAGTGTTTAGACATTAAATCATATATAATTAAAGATGGATTGCGTGGCCGACTGTGTTTGCTAGTTTATTGTTTAGACAATGAAGTATTTTTGACCTCATATGTCTTTTGCAATAATTTGGAAGCTTCACTGGGTGGTTATTTAGTTGCACATAACTTCATTGTGACATCTTACTCTTCCTCAGACTGCATGTCATTTTGCTCCCATCTGTTGGTTTAATATAGCAATTTTGCATTATACATGTATTGAAAAGGGTACAATTTTTTGAAATGTTGCCATCAATTGCCATGTACCAAAATTTTCCATTAGGAAGCTGCTGATGAACTGAAGACTGGTGCTTAGCAAACACTGTTAAATATATTGTTAGTTAAATGGTGAAAATTAGTATGTTAATGAAAATTTTAGTATCAGAGTGATATAAAATATTGGCTAGTGACAGCACCTGGATTAGAACCAGGCCATATTATAGTATTTGTAAACTTAGTGCTATTTAAATGAGTATTAAATAAAAATGTAACAAAACTGGAGGAAAAAAGAAATGGCAACAGTTTGTATTTTTATTCTAAAACCGTGTTATATTCCTTCATTACCATTTTCAGCCATAGTTATCATTTTTGACACACTTGTTGAAGGCACTGAAACCATAGCACTACTGTTTTGTTGATAATGTAAGTGAATGATTGCCTACTGCATGAAATATGTATGGAAACACTTCTGAATGTTTTCCAGTAGTTTGAGAAAGAGTGAAAAGTTTTAGAGGCTCATATATAAATGAATATGGAGGATATTGGAATATCTCCCACCCCCACCACAACCACCATACCAATAAATTCTTTTCAATAGTAGTATAGCAGAGTAACACTAGGCATTGTTAAGCAAGACTGGGTTGCACAAGTTTGAAAATGCAGCTGTTTTCCCTGCAAAGCAGAACAAAGTTGATGTTCCATGTAGCTGTGGTAATACATGACATTCAATCTAACCTTGAGGAACTGCATGATTATTGTACTTTGGACTTCATAGATCACTATGAACACCACTTTCATATTCCTAGGTTCTTGGCATAGTTTTGGTTCAAAAGGTGGTGAATGCTGCCATTTACTGGACTGACATTTCAGTTCTGAATCTAAGAATGCACCCACATTTCATTTGGTTCGATGATCCTGTTGATAAATGCATGACCTCCCCAGTGCAACCTGTCAAATAATTACCAGTAAAGGCTTAATGGTGCTGTCTCTAAATATCTATTAGGTGATGAGGCATTTGATTTTATAATACCCAAGCAAGTCTCTTTCAACACATGCAGCACTTGGCTGATGTATTCATTCCTTGCATCCATCTTACTCACTTATTATTGCCTATCTGTTGTCAGCAGAGACTGATTCAGTTGCATGTAGTAGTGTGGTGCATAGCCATGCCAAACATCATCCAGAATGACAAGGCAACATTTCAGAGAAAAGATATCTTTAGGGTGGTACTCTTTTTACTAATGTGTTGGGCATTCATACATGTTCATTTGTAACATCTGCAGAGTGACAATAAATACATTGATTGGGTGTGCTTTCCCTGTACCAATGCTGGAAAACAGCGGTGCTCTCATTTGATACTATGCAATGTGACAAGTGTGTTGCCTACTTTTTCCCCCCACTCAAGTTGTTTTCTTACCTCACTGCACTGGCAGTCTGTTGTTTTTCTGATAGTACTTGTATGTGTATCTAGCATTAACAATTTTGTCTGTACTTTATGGAGACTTTAACTGAACTCAATGAACTTAACTCTTGACTAGTGTAGACCACTTTTATTGCATTTGGAAAAATGCAATTAAGTACTTATTGACCTGTACAATTGAAACTAAATTATTTAAAAATATATGTTTTGTTTCCAGACTATATTCTTATTCCTGATTAAGCAACTCTCTGGATTGAAGGATCCAAAGGATCCAGCATTCAAGCGCTACTTCTACCTGTTGGAAAACTTGGCTTATGTTAAGTCATTTAACATGTGCTTTGAACTGGAAGATTGCCAGGAAATATTTTGTGCACTTTTTTCTCTGATGTTCAAAATTGTGAAGTAAGTAGTTTGTAAGTTTTATTGTTCTAAATAAAATTTATAAAAAGATAACATTACAACTCTGAATTGATTGGTGCATTTGAAAACATAAAATAGTATTTGCTAGTGTACAACTTTTCAATACAGGTTTTGGTATGTTTCTTTGTAATCTTGAATAGTAAAGGTATTTATTAAGTTAATATAATATAAGACTGATATATATGTAAACAATATAATATAAGACTGATATAAATGTAAACATTATATGCAGAATGGGGGGGAAAAGCACAAATGTAAAACATCATCAAATAACAATTTGGCCCTTCGATGGAGAAATGAAATGTTCTATGCTACAGAGAAATTCAATCATCCAGAAAGAAAATTTTTTCTGAACTTGTAAGAGCAGTTATTACTAGGTGATACTCCCATACAAGATAAGTTCTAAGAGTTTCTAGCTTGATTAACTTTTTCAGGTATCAGAAATAAACAATTTAATCACTTTTCAATTTAATTAAATCCCATTCACTTCAGCACACTTTCCATACCTTTCAAAAAGTACTAATTAGTGTTATCTGCTAAAGATTCCATCACAGCATTTTTTCTGTATCATGTGTCTTTCCCTAGAGATCTTTTTTATAATTTAAAAGAAGAGATGGTGGTTTCTTTATGCTAGAAGTGGTAATGATCCAGAATTCCTTGTCTTTTTTTTCCTTGAATTTGTGCAAGACTTATGCATAGCACTATGCATAAATGGAGGCATTTTTCATGAAGTCAATAAAGTGACATTTTTTGTGATCCCAGAATACTGTAGCTGTGATTTTTTTGATGGGGAGTGATCTTAAATTTTCTCTGTTGATCTTCATCTGGTATGCATCATTCTGTTGATTTCCTTTTGGAAAGAGGGTCCTAATAAAGGACCATGGTTTTACTTCCCCTCTGACAATGGATTCTAATAATTCTCCCTTACTTTGGCAAAGTCCTAAAACTAACATGAACAGGTCACATAGTGTTCCTTTTGAACTACAGAAAGAAAAAAGATCAACCCTTCTTACATTGTTCTTTATCATACAAAGCTCCTTCTTAGTAGTTTAAAAGACAGTTGTAAAAGAGGCCCCCAATCATGCTAGATGTCTTTAAGCATCATCCACTTCTCATTGAGTAGTTGCTCTTCGAAAAGACAAGACTTTTTTTTCATTCATCACTTCCATAGCTGTACTATCAAGAACATCATCTTCAAAACTCTTGGAATTGTTTAGTCCATCCCATCATAGAAGAGTATAAAGAGACTTAACCAGTGAGCATTTTCATGTAAATGGTGCAGATAGAGAATTGAAACTATTACTTCTCCTTAGCTGGTTACTTTCTGTCACCTAAACATAGTAAAATTGACATGAATTTTGTATGTCAAGTTTGAAATTTATGGCATCTACTTGGTGTATATTGAAATAAAATTTTTGAAATTTTTAGAATCTGTTTGGTGTATCATCAAACTAAGCAATGTAAAAATGAGTTAATTAGATCATAATAGCAAAAAGCAAACAAATCCTTAGAGCTAAAAGTGGTATTTTAACCTCATATCAGTACACACAAAATACAAAAACTGAATATTAAGATAAATAAACACACAAATAGGATTAAAAAATGTATAAATAAAAAGGAATTGAAGCTATTTAATAAACACTTCCCTAGCAAGACTGAATTAAGTATCATCAATTAATAAATACATAAATAATTCTTAATGAATTTACAGAGATACTGTATATTGCTGATAGTTTTCTAATGCTGTTACAAATAATTCTTGTGCTTGCAATTTGCATGTACATAATTTGATAAAGCTGGAATTTTCTAATAGAAGAATATAAAGATTTATACAATAGTAAGGTCCAAAACTGCAGTTAACTACCAAGAGCTTTAATCTCGTCCAGTTTGAATGTATTGTTAAATATTTCAGTACATTCCGTATAAGATAGATTAATACTTTGGCTATTGTAAGTACATTTTAACATTACTATACTTGTTAGTTAATTTTGTTATTCTTATCCTTGAAGCTTCAGTAAAAATGTAATTTTTTGAGCAATTTGATGCCAAACTTAATTGTATGATATAACAGTATGTTATATCATACCAATTTTATATATCGTGCATTTAACATTTTTCTGCATTTTACTTCAGATTTCTGTAGTACCAACTTTTGAATAATTTGATTGATGTATTTTATAATTTGATTTAACATAATGTTCTAGTTTGCAAAACCTGCATTTAATGAAGAAAATATGTATATAATCATTATTTCTCAAAATTTTTCCATAATAAATTTTTCTCATAATTGATTGCAGTCTGAAAATCGTGTTGCCTCCATCCTTGTAGTGCTGCTTTCACATTTGTATATTTCAGCACCTTGCATTCTGATTCGCTGGCCTTCTGACTTATGCTGATTCAAATTTGCATTGTGGAATTTTCTTGCTGTTTGTACAGCTATTTTACTGGGATTATTCATTTGTACACAAAGTGCATTATGTAGTGCAGGAGAATCATGTTAGTCATATTGGGAGAAATGGCAGCAGCAAAGAGAAAAATAGAGAAAAATTCAAAAGTGAAAGTATCAGATGTGGCTAGATGACTTTGAATGGCAACCTCATCCTAGAGTAACATTCTAGAAAACAAGGGCGCAATATTCAGTTGAAGAGGAAAAATGTGGCTGGGAGGCTAAAGAAAAATAATAAAATGTTCTCTCCATATGAAGAGATGGAAAAAATTGGTGTGTGTTCTGTTGCTTGCTTGTGGATGGTAACTGCATTAATGAAAAATCGTCAACAGTAGCTTTAAAGTTAGGGATGAAGCATTTCAAAGTAGCATATTGGTGGTTATATAGGCTTAAAGTGCAAAAAAGGAGTTTACAATAGCATGGTATGTGGTGAAGTGCAGACATTCACGTAAAAATTTGTGAAGCACTGCAAGAATGAGACTTTACTGAAGCTTTTAGAAGGTAATAAATAAGGGTTGGGTGTTTATGAAATATTATTTTCTTTTAATTACAAAATGGTTCCCTTCAATATAGTAATTCATTTAATATAAAAAAAATCAATATAATTTATTTTAATGTTGCATTTTTGTATGGTAGATATAGTTTTCATTTTTAGAGTTACTAAAGATCATTTTCCCCAATTCTTGTGGAGAATTCTTTTTATAGTATTTTTTAAAATTTAGTTTTATTTTCCAGCAATGTTACATACAAATCTAGTTGCTGCATTTCTACTGTTTGATGTTTTCCTAGGCTAAGGAAACTGACTATCATTTAAATATTGTACTTACGAAGCGGTTGACAATGGAGTGGCAATATAACCTAAACTTAGGTATTCATTTTTTACACTAAACTCCATTCACAAGATGGGAGAGATTCTCCCGAAATGCATCTTACTTTTGTGTAAGTGAATGGAGTTTAGTGTAAAAAATGAATACCTATGTTTAGGTGACTATCATTTGTTAGTCAGAGTGATCTAATAAACTGACAACAATATGGTCAGGGTAAATTTTGGCGTTTCCTGCACCTTTCCACTATTGTTCAGCTCTTGGCCTGAAAAGTTGTAAAAACACCAGAATATGTCAAAAATTAATTTGGGAGAGAATTGGGTAGGAAGGAGAGGGAAGAATATGGGAAAAGAAAAATCATAGTATCCAATGTGGATGTGTAGAGTGAGTGACGAAATCAAAACCGAGTAAAAGTTTTTTTTAATTTGTTTTTTATTCTATTACAATTGCTGATAAAATTTGGAAAAGATATTTTTTCATCTGGTGAAAGTGGGTTATTCCATAAAATGTAGAAAGATGATTTGTTGTGCAATAGCATATTGCATGTTAGGAATACCTGAAAGGGTTAACTTTACTAAAGATAAAAAATTCTAGTTCATTATCCATTAAATGTGTGTTCTATAAGGAATTATGTGACATAATGATTATGTGAACATTTCCTTAAATAAAATTAAACAACTAAAAATTACAGTGCTTTTTCAAGCAACATATTGGCCATAATATTGCAGAGAAATTTAAGCAGGGATAATATAGGTGAGGGATGAAGACATAATGTAGAATACCAGAAATATTGTTCTGAATGAGCCATTTTCAATTGATGAGATGAAAAAAATATCATTTTTAAAATTATCCATTGTTATTTTGTTACTGAATTTTTATCAATTCAGAGTTAATTTTTTAATACTTCAGAAACAATAGAAGAGTTCTGATTTCTTTTAAAAACTATCTACATTTTTGTGTTTATTATCTTTTCACATACAGTCCATGGTTTGTAATTTTTTAAAACCTTTAGGCATTTTTAATTATGTATTATAAGGCAAAAAAATGAGCAACTGCCAGAAACCATGATCAATTTGGAAAACATCAAAAGCATTTGCTGATTCACAGTAAGTTTTAAAGCCGTCTTCAGATGCCTTAAACAGGAAATGCATTTATTCAGACCATTTGCTCTGATAATAAAAACTATTTAGGTTAAAATCCTCATGCTTGAATTTATTTGTTAGTTTTTACAAGTAAAATGAATGTTTAATATATGGCAATAATATATGTTAATGTGAATACAATTTATTAATTAATATACTGTGGGTAAATTTCTTCCACACTTCACTTACTGTATTTATGTTAGGACATGTTTTGGAAACCAAAGTTCCCATGCTCAGTTGTTGACTCACTGTTACCTCTTGTTCGTATGGGTCCTGTAGAAGCTATTTTGTTGTATATGGTGGGTGACCTCTGGTGCATATGAATCCATGGCAGAAGGTTGACCTTTAATTTTTTTTCTGTACCATTTATTCAAAATTTAACAATTTTGTAATTTCAGTATTCTATGACTTCTTATTGCTTTCTAATATGTTCTTGTTCAAAACTCTTCCTAATTCTGCCAATTAAAGGGAGAACAACATGGGTTTCTCAAATTCAGGAATTTAAAATTGTATAGGAATTGGCGAAGCATGGAATTTAAAAATTATAATGATAATTAAAATTTCTGGAAGAAATATCCAGTATTAGAATAAGGCAGGACAAGAAATGTTTGTAGTTTTATAGAGAAAAACTAAAAGGTATATAGAAGTGGAAATGGATGTAGTAGAGAAAAATATATTTAAATTTATAATAGATTGGGGAGAGAAGGATTTGCTTGGGATAGAAAAGTATTATGAAGTTGAGGAATTTAATAATGAGAACTAGTATAGAAATTCGCCCATTTTGTTAAGAGGTAGGGAATGAAAATATTGTGTATTAGAATCTGAGGAACACAAGTTTTGGAGGCAACATATTTGGTTAAAGAAATGGCATAATTTACAGGTGGAAATAATTATGAAAAAATTCTAAGCATCAAGTAAGTTAATATCCACACCTGACAATAGGAACAAATGTTCTTGAAATGTATCTTTTTAAAATATAAGTTAAGTATAAATGTTATTACACCAAATTATATTACAAAAAGGTAATGCATAAGTTTCCAAGGGATTAACAAAATTCAGTAGTGTATATGAATAAATTGAGAAGAGTAAATATTAAGATCTAATAATATGCTAATAAATTAATGTTAAGGGATATTGGAATGCAAGGAATAGAAACATATTTACATATTAGTTATAATATTACATTTGTGAATACTGTGTGTGTTCTTTTGCTAAATAAACATTAAAGTGTATTTCATTTAAGAACTTTAGAAAAATAAGACATTTTTAAAAATTTTTGTTCGAACTCACACAGTGACACTTGTTAAATGTAAATTATAATTAATCTGTTGTCTAACACACTCTTATACTTCACTTACTTTTAAACATGGTGGGACTGGTTTGGAAGGGATATCCTCTCCATCTTCAACCAACTTGATGACTGGTACAAGAAATTAACATCTATGAGGACCTGTGGCTCCATCCTGGTGGTGTTTTTTTCTTTATAAACTGGAAATTGGTATTACATTCTTCTATAATGTCGAAATTCATAAGATGATCCTTATGTTTATGAATATAAATCTTCTTCCATGTGTCCAATTCTGTACGTCCGTGTGCTTTTTTAAGTAGCTTTATTTCTCTTTTTATGTTGCGATTATCTTTCCAAAAATGGTGTGCCACTGCTGACCTATCAATCTGTTTGTGCTTAACATTCCTGAGATCCTCCGTTAACCGTGTTCCTATATTCCTTTTAGTTTTTCCAACATATATCTTATCACATTCTTTACATGCTACTTTGTAGATGCCTGACTTTTTTTCCGGTGGAATGTTATTAAAACTGTTGTCCACTAAAGCATTTTTCAGACTGTATCTATTAACAGGTGCCAATTTAATGTTAATATCTTTAAACTTTTTTTGAAATTTATTCATAGCTACTGGATGGTAAGTGAATTTTTTAAAAACTGGTCTCTCTTTTTCAGTTAATAGTGTGGAGGTATTCTTGATCAATTTCTTCTTTAGGAATCTATTAATTTTTTTTTTACTAAATTTTTGTTAAAACCATTTATAATGGCAATCTCCTGTATCTTCTCAAATTGTTCCGTCCTGGTGGTTTAGTAGTAACCATACTTGCCTTCTAAACCCAAGATCGCGGGTTCAAACTCAGCCAGGACCAATGGATTTTTTTCAAGCGTAAAAATCCTAAGTATGGCTCCTTCTGAAGGGAAGTAAAGCTGGGTCCCATGTTGTACATTTACGGCATGAAAAAGAACCTCAAATCTGAAAGAAGAGGCCTCTGAGCAAAATTTGTCGGCCATTTCACGTCTTAATTGAATGGGACGCTGATGACCTGAGATGTTAAAGAGCGTCCGTAAATAAATCAATTAAACTTCTCAAATTCTTTTTTGTACTCCTCTTTACTGATTGGTAAATTCACCAGTCTATATTTTAAGCTGTTAAAAATTAAGTGCTTGTGAGCTATGGGGTTAAACCGTTTAATTTTACGTAGTTATCTGTGTGTGTATCCTTTCTATAGATTCCAAATTCTAAATTTCCATGGTTCATATTAATTTTTATACCTAAAAACGGCAACATTCCCTTTGTTTCTGTTTCCAGTGTGAAGGATATATTCCTTTCTTGTATATGTAAAAACTTCAAAGCATCTTCAACAAATTCTTTTTTCACTATATTAAAAAGGTCATCAATGTATCTAGCATTTAAAATAAAGTGGGAAGGCGGAAATTATGTGAGTTTCAAATGTACTCGTAAATAAATCTACCAGAAAGGGGGACAAAGGATTTCCCATTGTGAGTCCTGTTTTCTGTTTATAGAATTCTCCTGCAAATTTAAAATAGGAGTGGTTTATACAAATGTTAGTAAGGTGGGTGTATTCTTTCCTGTGAGTTTTATTAATGACCATTCCTTTAACCAATCGTTCAAAAACGATAAAAGCTTGTCATTTGCAATACTCGGGAAAAAGATACTACATCGAAAGACACTAAAATATCAGAGGATAGAACTTTAAAGTGATTTATTTTTTCTATTAACTGGAACGAGTTTTTTATGCTTCTACTTTGAAACCTTGGTAGAGCTGTAAATCTATCTGTAAGCCATTTTGCTAGAAAATGTGAAGGGGTATTTATATTATTAATGATGGGTCTCATGTCCTTCCCCAGTTTATGCTTTTAGGTAACCCATATACTCTGGCTATATTAGGATTGTTTTGTTTTAAACTACGTTTATCTATGTCTGGTATTATAGTGCAAGCCTGTATAGCTTCATTCACTAATTTTGAGTATTCTTTCAATGGGTCAAATTTGACATGGGCATGTTGTTTTTTGTTTAATTACTCTAACATTTAATCAGATAATCATCTTTGTCCAATGTTATTGTTTTATTCCCTTTATCAGCCTTTTTGTAAATAACTCCTTTTCCTTTGAGTGATGTAATAATGTTACTGCAATTTTGAATTCTATTTGGTTTCATTTTGTTAATCCTTTTAAGAGCATCCTCTGATTTTATTCTAATCTTTTCTTTCTCTTTATTAGTTAAACCTTCCATGGCAATTTCCAGATCAAGTATGTAACCTTCAATGTTATTGGAGAAGTTTACACTAGTTTTAAAATCCCTATTGAGTATAGATAACTGTTCTTTATTAAAGCTTACTTGTGATAAATTTACCACATTATTCTGTTTCTGTATTGTTTTTTTTTTTTTATCAGTTCTGAAAATTTTTCAATTTCGCAAATTTCTTTTTTGAATAATTACTTTTTCTTTTCTATGATTTGTATATGCTCTAGTGCATTCATTATTAAGTTGTCCCAAATTACATAACTTAACATAGGAACACGGTTAAAGGAGCATCTCAGGAACGTTAAGTACAAACAGATTAATAGGTCAGCAGTGGCACACCATTTTTGGAAAGATAATCGCAACATAAATAGAGAAATGAAGTTACTTAAAAAAGCACACAAAGTACAGAATTGGACACATGGGAGAAGATTTACATTCATAAACATAGGAATCATCTTATGAATTTCAACATTATAGGAGAATGTAATACCAATTTCCAGTTTATAAAGAAAAAAACACCACCAGGATGGAGCCACAGGTCCTCATAGATGTTAGTTTCTCGTACCAGTCATCAAGTTGATTGAAGATGGAGAGATGTCTCTTCCAAACCGGTCCCACCATGTTTAAAAATAGGTGAAGCATAAGAGTGTGTTAGATGACAGATTAATTATAATTTACATTAAAGTGTATATAATATTTGCTCAGCTCTCTTAATTTAAATTATCGATCAATTTATTCTGAAAGTTCTTATGTTTTTAAAATTACATTATTGAGGTTATAGGTATAATTATAAGAATAATTTAAAATCTAATTCATTTTTCCTTTTCTTTTTACAGTGATGAACATTCAGGAAAGGTCAAGAGCTTTATGCTTGATGTTTTGTGTCCACTGATAACAGAATCTGATCTGGTATCTAATGAATTGCTTGATATTATTTTAATGAATGTGGTGGAGCCAAATAAATCCCAGCGAAAAAATGCATACCTTCTTGCCAAAGAACTTGTGGTGAAATGTAGCGACACTTTGGAGCCATATATCCAGACGGTACACATTGTCCATTATAACACCTGTAGAATAAGAATTGTATGGGTCATTCTGTGTCAACTGATCTTGTATCTAAAAAGTGGTTATCTAGAAAGAATATAAATCTTTATCATTTTGAATAAAAATACAGATATTAAACAGCACATTTGAATTATTAAATCATAATAATTTGAATTATAATTATAGATATTATTAAACTGCATATTTCATTTTGTTTATTGGTTGATAGTTTTAGCCATAGTTTTGTTATTATATTGGTTATCATAAAGTTTAACAACATTTATTTCAAATTAAGATCATTGTATGATTTAAGTCAATCTACACACTCTTATTGCTCCACTTGTTTATAATATGTAGTACTAGTTTCACGAACCATTGTTCATATCCTCAGCTAACTGTTGACTACTTATTCATTTCCAAATTGAAATTTTCATTATTAAATGTTGTGTACTGTAGAAAAGGATAATAATAAAGTTATTAAATCCATTGTTATACCTGTAATGCATGTTAATTCAGTGTAATTTATACTGAAAGAATTCATGACCGAAATTTGAATATTCACAGAAGTGAAAAAGATTATAAGAGATCGTGTAACAAATTATTTATGTCAAAGTCACTCACATTTCACTGGTTTTAATAAAATTAGTGAAATTTGATATTTGAGTGACTCCCTCATAAATAATTTGTTATATGATACTATATTTCACTGTGAAAATCCCAAAGTATTCAAATTTATTATAAGAGATGTTATCCATTATATAGGTTACAGTTAGATTATACAGGTGATGCGATCTGGACAGCAATTGTAGCAGTGTGATGCAATGGCAGATAGCAGTATTAGCCTATCTGGGGAGTGCTTCGCTAAATTGGGTAAACTGCTGATCTATTATATTTTATCATTTGTATCTGGCTTGAAATGATACTGTGATGGATCTGAGAAAATAACAAAAATGTGCGTTGTTTTGTGCAAATTTGGGGGAAAATGAAGTAGAAACTTATGCAATGATTAGAAAAGCATTTGAAGAAAGCATAAGTTGACATGCGTTTGAATGTTTGTTCGATTTAGGAGCAGTGGATTGTATACTTAACCATAGTGGAGCTTACAGACAGGTTTATCAACCCCAAAATTGCTGCAAAAATTATACAGCTTATTCATGAGGATCAACATTGAACTATTTAAATAGGGGATAAGATGAGAATAGGTTTTGGGAAATGGTATCAGATTTTGGTTGATGACATGGGCATGCATTGTGACTCCATCAAAAAATTAAGATTCTGACAGCTGAAAATATTAGTACCATGCTGTCTACTTCAAGAAGTTTCATCAACTCACCTCTGACGATCCAAGATCGTCACTGGTGATGAATCTGCATTTATGATCATGATCCGATCCAGAGACAAAAAAAAAACAATCCTTTCATTGGAAAGTCAAACTCATGAAGATCAGAAAGCAAAGTCGAGAGAAGGCTCATCATTTTCTTTGACATCAAAGCGAAGATCAAACAGTTTGTCCTGGCAGGTCAAACAATCAATTTTGCATGCTTCTGAGATGTTTTATAGTGTCTTGAGAAAATGCATGAAGATGTTGCCCCAAACATTGACAACAAGAACAGAATGTTGCATAAGGCATCATTTCACACTTACTCACCATAGAATTTAACACTAGAAATAACAGGACTGTAATCGTTCACCCACCATACTTGTCTGCAATATTAATCTAATTTTAAGATTAAACATGAAACTGAAAGGCCTCTGGTTTGACATAATTGAGATGAACAAGGAAGAAATGAAGATGGTGCTTAACACACTCACAGAACATGATTTCCAGGATGCATTTAAAAATTGCAAAAGTGGTGGAAACTGCATACATGCACATTCTAAAGGCTTAAACTTAGTTCTTGACATGACAGCATCAATTTGGTAATTTTGGATATCACCTTATATGACATACAAATCTCAATTGAGCATTTTTTAAAAATGTGATAGAGATAAATTTTTAAAAAAATTGTGTTAGAGAACCAATCTCTTGCTTCTGCTGCTCATTCAATGAAGCCAAATTTTGCAGAAATTGAATTCATTATGTATAGAGTAGTAAAATGAACTAGATTTTTAAATCTAGATATAACATGTGTTCCATGTAAGCATACCTGCAGGTTTTCCTTTTGTGCTCTCTGAATCAAAATATGCCAACAATTTTTAATGATTTCTAACAAAACTATTATCTGACATTTTCCGTATTCATTGGTGGTGGCATATGATTTTTTGTTTGGTATGTACCACTAACCAAAAATATGAGGGGCATGCGGAAATGATTTACAATAGCAGTGTTTTACAAATACTATGAAATCTATGAGATGTCCATTGTAGAGCAATAGATAGCAATTGTAAGAAGGGTGTTTAGCAAAAGGACAGTGTTTGTTTATTGTCAAGTAGATAAAGACATCGACAAGATGGAAGTGGCTATATGGACAGAAATGAATTGCATGGTTTTTGTGGAAGGAAGGCATCAGAAGCTCCTGCCCAGAAGACCATGTACAATTGGGTTATTGGATTCACCAACATTAGGGAATCTGCACACAAGAATGTGAGTACTGTTGTCCATCAGATTCGTGATATCCCAGCAACATTGAGGTTGTGTCTGAATTAATTATAGCTGATAGGCACATAATCCTTATGAACCGGAAGATAGACAGGCCTTGGCTGTGCAACCCTGTATGCTATTGTTCACAATGATTTGAATTTGAAAAAGGATATTATGGGTCTTGACATAGGCACTGAAGGACAAAAAGGTTGAAATCTGTCATCGGTACTGGAAATCCATAATGAAGATTTGAGTTTTTTGGAGAAACTGGTGACTGACAAGTCATGGTATCACTACCACACACCAGAGAAAATAGTTCAGTCCATGCAATGCAAACATCCAGGGAATCCCCAGTGCAAGAAATTTTGTGCTGCTCCATCTTAGGGAAGCAGGTGATTAGTATCTTCATTTTGGTGCACTTCAAACATACTCCTCTTACATGGCATAGATGTAGGATTCAGCAATGGCAAAAGGGGAAGAGGTTGACGGGCATTCCTCCAACATGGCAATGTGCAGCCTCACACCACCAACACTATGACTGCAAAGTTGGCATAGCTGGAGTTCGTTATTGTGGTGCATCCAATGTAATCACTAGATCTTACTTTGCCTGATTATGCCTTAGAAAACAACATGAAGGACTTGCTGTGATAAAAATTTGGCAACAACAAGGAAATTCAGGTATGAATGGTGGTGTAGTATTCCTAAACAATGATTTCATGATGCCATAAATAAGTTACATTGGTGAAGAGTATATTGAGATCCCATATGCATTGAACCATTACAAAAAACTATTATTGTAAATCATTTCCAAATGTCCCTCATACTTTTTCTCTCACTCATTTCTCTCTGTATGTGTTTAATAAACCAGTTATGTACAAGAAATGGATGAAAGTACTATGAGTCCAAGGTATAACAAAATATTGAGCCAGATAAAAGAGCATGAAGAACCTTCCATAGTAACAGTCATGAACTGGGATTGTTCATCCACTTAAAAAAGGAAAGAAAGTAAATAATGCGGAGTGTCTGAGCACTGAGCACTTGAAGATATTACTGATTTTCACATCAAATTCAGAAAGACAAATTTCTACTTAAATTTATGAGTGTATATTCATCTAAATGAAGAAAGGTGAAGAGGGAAAGTTTTGAAAGAAAATCTATGAGTGTAAAATATAGAATTGGAAAAATATGAAGGATTTTACTGGTCAGTGCTTTTGTTTCCAATGCATATCAGGGATATCCAAGAACAGATTTTCTCTTCTTACAAGAACATTTTATTTGACTGTAATTCACCAAAAGAAATCAAGATAAGGGGTTGGAACTGGTGGAACGGTAACTGTGCTTTCCAAAATTTCCTTAATTGTACTAACCCAGGCATCTCTGTGTTTTATCCTTGTAAAATTAAGCATTGTCTCAAAATATTTTCTTTATCTGTTTGTTGATTCTGAACTTTAATATCCCTTCTATTATTTTCTCCCTTATTCCCTATTCATCCTAATTGTGCTTGAGTTACTCTAATTGATTAAAGCCTTTGGTGGATCCAAAATTAATTTACAGAAACTTTTGTGAATCAAATCACAGCTACCCAAACCTTGAATATTCCCCACATCTCTACCCCATATAGCATTTTTGCCTTAACTGGATAAACTCTCACCAGCCATAAATTTGCATTTATGGCAATTTCCCAGACATATCTTTACAGCTTTCAATGAAACTTTTCCCCCTGCTAATTCAAATTTATTTTTGTCAATTCTTTTTCTTCCTCATATTCAGGAATATTATTTTGTATAAATGGTATAGATTGAGTTGAAAGGCAATTTAGAGTTAGAAGCCAAAGATTTTCATTATGAGATCCATTACACAAATTCACCGCCACGGGTGGCTGAGGTCGTTAAGGTGTGGACTCGTGAGTGGGAGGTCTGGGGTTCGAATCCCACCAGGACTGTCCTCGCTGACTGAGATTTTTTCCAGGTTTTTCCTAAGTCATCATAACTGGCAAATGCCGGGGAGGTGCCCTAAACTTAGGCCTGGAACATTTCCTTCCTTTAAAAAAAAATCCTTTTTCAATTTTCACTTCATTTCATGTATCATTAGTGTTCACCGCCTGTGGTGCTACAGTAGTAAAAACGGGCGTTAAACACCATTCAAAAAAGAAATTACACAAATTCCTTGAGAGTTGTAACATTTTCTGTATCCATTTTTGTTTATTGAACTGATACACTGTTATTTAATTTATTTTGGTATTTCTTCTCATAGTAAATTTTCCTATACAGTTTTGTATTGTTGGTAATTTAATGCCATATTTTAACATTTTCAAATTTGTGCCTCTTGGGTCAGTTGCTTTACCATTCTTCCCTATAGATAAGAAGTACCTAACATCTAACAATTCCCAGCTAAAATCTATATGAATGAAATCACTATCATCTTCTTTCAATTCAGATCTTTCTACGTTCAATAAATTCTCATGGTGTTCTATTTACTGATAGAGGGTTATCAACTGAATATTTGTTTTCTTCTTATTCCCTTGAGAATTTTCTATGCTGCAGCTTTTTGTTTAAATCCTATCCTGAGAATTTATAATGGCACATACTTTTTTCTCATTTTATAATCCTTGTAATTTCCTTTAATACTATGTTCTTTCAATCTATATTCATTTTTCTGTCCTTTTGTCCCTGTATTTAATCATTTTTGATATGCTTGTTGTTTACTTCTATGATAAATTATTCATTATTGATATTAATATAAATGAATTCATTTATATTAAAAATAATGAAATACCACAGTAAGGTAGTCAGCTTATAAATGCTAGACAGTAATACTAAACAAGTTTATTTTAAACATTTCAGAATGTATGGGCAGAAAAGTTTATTTTAAACATTTCAGAATGTATGGGCAGAAAAATAAGCAGTAAATGTGTAGCCATGTTACAATCAATAAACTTATTTGCCGTTTCTTTCAAATGTAAATAAAATAAAATAATGTTGATGGTAAGAGATAGAACTAAAGGATTTTTGCTTTTTAATTAAGAGTAATGTGAAAGCTTTCTTCAATTCTACTCAAAATACAAGACATTGCCAAAATCACTACCAGCTATGCCATGGCAATATTGAATATGTTCGACTCAAATGAACTGAAAAATAGTCTGAACCTAATGTTACCCAGCTTTTGGCAATTTTTCACTTGAAGGAGCAACTCAGAATAGAAACCCAATCAAGCAATTGGAATCTCACTATAAACTCATTAATTCAAGAAATGGCATGTTCACGATATTCCAGTAGTTGCTTTCATGCATGTAACTATAGAGTAAGATGATGGTGTGCAAAATAGTATATAACATGTAACTAATGCTCTTTACCTAAATGGCAAAATATGTGTGTTGGAAAGAAGGCCAACTTTTTTGTACATATATATGTCTTCAACAGTGGTCACCTGATGGGTCATGCCTCTCATGGACGTACAAAAGTTGAAAAAAGTTGCAATGCCAGCCCTAGGTACTTTATTCATCATGACCCTGCAAGGACTCTCTTATAAAAAGATTAAAATCATGCTGCCAGGTCTTGGGAATAAGGAGGATGTGGCAGGATCTTTTTTATGTCTGAACATCATGGCAATATTTATTTATGAGGCCTGGCATTGTCTTACGGGAGAAAGGTGCTTTTGGGCAGGAGATCCCAATGTTTATTATTAATGGTTTTGCAATAGGTGCAGTAACTTTGTAGTCAACAGCTTGATCCTCAGATGAAGTTCTACAGTTACTCTTCTTGTCTTGAAAGACTGCCAGTATTACCTTTCCTGAAGATGACTATGCACACTTTTTTCAGCTTTAGTGAATCTGCATGAATCCATTGTATGCTTTCATTAATAATGAAATCTGATCAAGGATTCTGCCTAATGTTCATATTGATCCAGAAGCATCTGGCAAGAAAGCATCTTTAGTGTGAGAAACCAAGGCATTTATCTGGTACACACTTTCTGGTAGTCCATCTTATGAATGACCTTGTATGTGTATGCTCATTATTCATTGTTACAGCTGCTTCATAGAGAGCAACATGCCAATTCTCCAGGATCAGGTCTTCATTGTCTTGAATCACAATGCTAGCAGATAGCAGGGTGGGGAATATCTTCAATCATTTTATACTACCCATTTGTACATTTGTCAGTCCTGATGGTGTAGTGGTAACCATACTTGCCTCCTAAACCCAAGATTGCAGTCTGGATCCCAGCCAGGACCGATGGATTTTTTAGGATAAAAATCCTAAGTATGGCTTCCTTCAGGAGGAAAGTAAAGCAATGGGTCCTGTGTTGTACATTTATGGCACAATAAAGAACCTCAAGCCTGAAAGAAGAGGCCTCTGAGCAAAATTTGTCGACGCCCTAAACAGTATGGGACGCTGATGACCAGAGATGTTAAAGAGCATCCGTAAATAAACCATTAAAAAAAATTGTACATTTGGTTACGTGATGTGCATTTCTCACCAACAATCTTAAACATCTGTCAATGAATATTGTACTTATGAAGCTGTTGACAATGGAGTGGTAATATACCCTAAACTTACGTATTCATTTTTTACACTAAACTCCATTTACTTACATAATAATGGGAGAATCTCTCCAATTTTAAGTTGCTCACTGAACAGCCATTACTCGAAACAGATTGTGAGCAATCTGAGAGAAATTTAGAAATTTGGAGGAAAGAAAACTTTAGGAATATTTGACTTAAGCAGGTGGATAAATCAGTAGTAGCAGCTCACTTTTGGACCCAAAATCATTAAATAAAACCAGAAATTAAACTGATTAAACATCTTCACAATCCAGTGGAGTTATCCACTTGGGAAAAATTTTTCATATTAAAAAATTAAGAAAACCTAATGAACTTCCAGTCTCCTCCTATGGATGAACTTAGCAATTTCCTACTTCAGCCAACACAGGAACATCCGGGTGTCTAGCCATCATTTCGAGTAACAGAGGTTCAGTGAGCAACTGAAGATGGGAGAGATTCTTCCGAAACACGTCTCAATTTATGTAAGTAAATGGAGTTTAGTGTAAAAAATGAATACCTAAGTTTAGGATATCTGTCAATGAATCTTAATAGGTTTTAAGCCTTCTATATGTAAAAATCATACGAGTCCAAACAGTTCAATTTTCGTGCTACTCAGACTTACCATGTTTGAAACTTATAGAGCAGGTACGAAACTTATCTACCACAGGTCACCAATGCCAGCACACCTCTCTCTTAGAACTGTTGTGTACTAGTTGTGTGTAGTATAGATAATGCATTTCATTGTTTTCTGTATGTACTTTGTATTATAATTGACTAACATTTATGGCACAACACAATTTAGAATTATCAAAAATGCCAAAAAGTATGCATGAAGATAAAAATGAACTAAACTTTAAAAAACTTTTAAAATGAAGATTGAAAAAAATTGAAATAATGCTTTGTACTGTGGATTAAAATAGCAGAAGCATTAAATAAATATAAATGCATGAGCAGATTTCAGCATTCCCTGTAGTATAGATTTATACTTTGTGAACTGTCAACTTGCCTGTCGCTCTATCTTGTGTTATTCTTTCTCTAAATTACAATAATAATCAGTGTTTTAAGGTGAGCTGCTAATTTTATGTTGAAACTTCCAGTTCTTCAATCATGTGCTGATCCTAGGAAAGGAAGAAAAGGGTCTTGGAATTTGTGGTAAAGTTTATGATCTGATCTATGAACTGAATCACATATGTCCAAGTGTTCTTCTGGCAGTACTACCACAGCTGGAGTGTAAGCTAAAATCAGCTCAAGAGTCTGAGCGTCTGGGTGCTGTAGCATTGCTAGCAAGAATGTTTAGTGAAAGGGATTCCAATCTTGCAAGGCATCACACTCAACTGTGGAAAGCATTTCTTGGCAGGTAAACTTTTTGCAATAAAGTATCTCAAATTGAACAGCTAAGAGTTGGTATGCGCAAACTTGTTAAACATAATTTGAGAAAAACAGAGTTAGCAATTAAATGTCAGTTGAGGGTAAGTACTAGAGCACTCTGACATTTTACACCTTTATTAAATTTAGTTTATATGGGAAAATATGACATTAATGCTTAATTTCCTAGCACTCCTCTCTCCTCCAAAAAAAAAGAAGTAAAAAACAGTAGTAGAATTGTTCATTTGTAACCCACCTTTTAATTCTTGCAGAAAATTAATACTGAAATGAAAAAAAGTTAAGATTGATTCTTTTGCCTTAAAGCATTCAGTATTTACTAACATTTCATATATCATTACAACTGGCAGAGATTGGTTATCACTATTAAATGGTCATTTGTCGGTCCTGGTGTAGTGGTAACTATATTTGCCTCCTAAATTCAAGAATGTGGGTTCAATCCCAGCCAGGATCGATGGGTTTTTTGGGCATAAAACCCTAAGTATGTTACAAAGCCAGGGGCATAGCCAACAATTCTACTGAAGGGGCCAAAATTCCAAGATAGATCTCTCATTAAACAAACAAAAAGAAAATAGTCTGTATAAATAGACCAAGGAGTTGAAAAGGGTTATCTTTCAAATGAAAAGTTAAACTATTAAACAAAAGCAAGTCATGATGCAACGTAGGTTTCAATTAACTTATCAAAATCGAAGCACATGTGCAGTGCAGTAGTTCCCTGAAAATGTTACATCCTCCTCGCTTCCTTCACCATCATATTAAAGCATACAGTGTAAGTGTGAGCGCATATTTTATCCTTGACACATGCTGCACTGATGTAATATTTGCACCTGAAACTATGCTTCCTAGCTCATGCAGCTGCAAAAGAGTAAAGTTAAATTCCTATCAAGGCTCTTTGCCTTGTCTGTAAGATTGTCGTTCATCCTATGATCCTACATGATGCAATGCAATGACCACCTCGCCTTTCAGTTAAAATCTATAAAGTGTGACAGTCGTGTTGGTCAAAAAGTTTACAGGCTGTTAATGTATATTTCATTATTCTTAACTTTTTATAAAATTTGATTGTGAATGTGACAGTTACGGTAATTGAACAATAATTAACATACTGCAGTACTGTCTTGTTAGTTAATTAGTGATCATATTTTGTTGTCTTGTGTTGATGAACATTGTAGCAGTGATGTGGTTGTTTTATGTTTTTGCAACATAGTAGTATAACAGCAGCAGGTACTGTATAGAAAACACTTAAGCTCAGAATTTGTTTAATATCATTATTGGCATCTCAAGGTGTTTGGACTTACCAATATCTGACTGCTGAGGACAATGTTGTGATGGGACAGCTAACAGTCAGCATCTACAATGGAGTGAAGGCTAAATTTACAGCAGTTGACAAAGCTGTGTTTGTATACTGCTTGACACATTCTCTGAATCTTGTATTACAGGTTATCCTAAAAGGAATATCAAAATGTATTAGGAGTAATGAAAGATTTAATCAATTTTATCCAGGAATCTCACAAAAGCTTGTCCCTTTTTACTCATTTAAAACTTGATGTTACAGCAAACCTTAAGACTGTTCTGTCCTACTAGATGGACATTAAGGTACTTTGTGTTGTTTTCCATTTTAGCCAACTATTCTGAAATGCAGGATTTTTCCATAAAGTTTATAACGATGGTAAATCTGATACAGGTTCTAAAGCAAATGGTTTCTCAATGTAGGTGCAATCTTTTGATTTCTTTTTCACATCAGTAGTTTTTGCTTAGATGTATAGACATATTGATACTGTAAATACTGTCTCAAGGAAAGACCGTTCATGTTTTAATGGCCAATAAAATTATTGCTTTGCTTTCAACCACAATTAAATACTTAAGAGACATTTTTGAAGTAATTTGGAATGAGACCATGGATAGCCAATCTCCAAAATTATCATGGAAAAGAAAAGTGCCCTGAAGGTTTGATGAATCTAGTGACTCTGCCATTCAGCAGTTTTCAGATATTTGTGACAAATATTGAAAGCTTTATTGGGAGATAATGGACATTTCACTCAGCTGCCTGGCATTACGTTTTGATAGAAATGCACATAAAACTTGTGCAGAAAATCAGTTTCTTCTAGGTGATGAGAATCATAGTGATGAAATTGTGTGTTTCTGTGAATCTGATGTTGATACGGATGGCTTGCTTCACCATTGAAGTATGATGCTTGAAATTCTACAGGGAAGGGAGAGGGAATGATTAGTTCTTTTGATGGCCTGGTAGAATATTTATAACAGGAGACACATCTGCAAGATCTCTTGCCTGAACTTGCAAAATTCGTGTAAAAGTGTTGACTGTTCCGGTATCAACCTGCAGTGCACGATTACTCTCGGGGTTGCTGAGGTTAAAGACATATCCTGAGTCTGTTACGAGGCAGGATTGCCTAAATGCTGTTGCTGCCATCCATTGTCATTGTGAAGAAGCCATGAACATCTTCATTCTCTGACAGATGAGTTCATTAGCAGGATTGAATTGGGAACTTACTGTTTTTGCCGGGAAACAGGTAACATTCAACAGACCTAGCTTATTTTTCTTCAAACTTTAAATTACAACCATTTATTTTATTTTCAGGCAATTGAAAGCATCTGCACTGCACTATACTGTCATAAATATCTTTTACTTTAGTAATAGCACTAAATATTTTATTTATACCCGGTTTTATTATGCAATCCTGCCCCTTCCCTCAATTGTCCACATGTTGCTATGAATGGCACCATCACTCATGATTTTGATCCATTGTAATGTAATGTGTATATCTTGTTCTGTAGATCCTGAGTTGAGTAAGAGCTCAAGGATATGAAACATATCCCCCCATTCCCCTCCCCCCCAAATAGAGGATGAATCAAGACCAAAATATTCATTCATATTGTAGAAGATGTGAGCTATTATGAATTCCTAAGAGAATTCACTATCTTGACTGGCTATTTATGTTTTAAGTTAGTATTGAAATTAAAAGATTTTCTCATTAAAATTTAGTAAAAATAAAATGCACAATGATGTCCTTAACATTAATAAAGGGTATGAGCAGAGATTTGGAAACTTTTAAAGAATGGTTGTGCAGTGTACCATGCAATTGTTAGCTGAAACTGGCAACTTTGGTTGCAGATTAAAATGAATGCTATAATAAAATTAAATAATTGAATTATTTTGAATGAAGTTTTTAATTTTGTATTATATTTGCATAAACACTATTTAGAAAATAACAGGTGGATAAGAGTTTTGTTTTACGCCATCCATTTGTAGGCAAGGACTGATAAACTGTGTTAGATAAGATAAATCAGAAAACCAGCCCAGGGATTGAATCTAGGATTTACAGTTTATTAATTCTAGCATAGCATTGGGCTATATCCTCTCAGGATTTGTCCAAACTTCTCTCATCCATCCTGAAAATTTTGATGAGTGTATGTAAATGGCAGGTTTAAACCTCAAAAGGGAATTTAAAACATACAGGTCTGACTTTGAAATAGCTACACTGCAATAAGGGTTAATTGAAAATGTAAGGGGTAGAATGATGAGTCAGATAGTACATCTGAAGTGATGACTGGGAATGAAACTTTTGGCATACTGTGCAGAGGCTCTTACCACAATTTCTCTCTTTGCAGAGACTCTTACCACAACTTTTGTTTTCTAAAGCCATTAGTTGAATTTTTCTTTTCGAAATGCGTATTCTGTTCTATTTTATTTACCTCTCCAGCTTGAACACATATGGTTTGCAAAAGAATAGCTTGTAATAGCTGATTAAGTAAAAGTCTACACCTAATGTGCTTGGTATATTTCCAGTCATATCTTTCTCATTTAAAGTGAACTGTTTTGGTTGCAGCAGATCAATCTCGATGAAGCTTGGTAGAAAAATCAATTAGACTGTTCTGCATTTTGCTATAATGACCATTTTGCCACCAAATAACACGTGTACTAAAAAGTATAATTAGGTTGTGACTAATTTCAATGTAAATTGATCAGTCACCAGCGGTGCAAGTTTGGCTTGGCCATTAGAACTTCACATACTTTGGATTACAATGCTGGCTGTGCCACCCCAAATAACAGAACAGAACTTGGTGAATTGGGTAATACTAAACAAGAATCTGATGGTTTCCTGTTCAGTACTGAAAAATAATGTACAAGTATCAAAACCCTAACAATTTAAAATTGGTTGGTCATGAATTCATCCTTTTTTTTTTATACCCCCTAAAGTTCTATGTTTCTTGGCATAGTTCTGAGTTATTCATTTTTTATGGCAAAGAATGAATTTGTGTAATGAAAATTACAGTGCATATAAAGCCATGGTCACATTTGATACTCCTACATTAGCTGAACAAAACTAAATAAAACCACAATACTTACTGCATTGAAGAGCTTAAAACAAAATGCCAAAAGGTGGGAGATATATATTGTGTTTACAGATAATAATAGATGGTGATGCAAACTGCACCACCCAGTCATTCAATGTGTGAGTGGTTCAGGGGGAGGTACTTTGTGTCCTTTGGCTTATGAAATTGGAATTAATGATACATGTTCAATAAAGATCCACCATATTAAAATAATGGTTGCTAATGAAGCTATCAGCTTAAACCCTAACATATCTATTTTTGTAACTAATCTGTACAAAAGATATATATATCTTTTGTACAGATTAATTAATTTCTTAATCAACTGAAAATCTATATTATAATTTAAAATTTTAGGTGGAAATGGAATTTTATTATTCCAAGAATACTCGGACATGTCAAAAAATAACAAAATATATACTTTAGACAAATTGTTGCTTTATTATTCGCTCAAATATGTGTCTTTAGATTTATAGTCATACATATGCAGGGTGCGGAAAACAATGTGCAGAAAATTGTAGTGTAGAAAGACAATACCAAACTAAGCATTTTAAAGTTAGGAACTTTGGGTCACAGGTGCAGTATAACAGGAATGCTGCTTGATTATAATTTGATGTTATGAAGCATCTTCATTTGCCAATGATATGTAACTGACACACAACATGAGAAGCTAAATTATACATGCACAAACTTAATTGATGTACTGTGGAGGCCACTGCATTGATCCGCCTGTCATCAAATGTTCTGCTTAGATGATTTCAAGCAAGCGGAAATTGTGCAGGGGAGCCGTCATGTTGGATCCATAAGTTTTGCCTAATTTCAAGATGAGCATTTGCATTACTGTGCCATCCAGTAGGCTTCAAAATGCAAATGCTTTATTGAACATTACACGCCTAGCTACAGTGACTAGTTTTGTGCAAGAGTGCATTTTGTTTATATCTGGCATGCCACAAACAAGTTTGACAATCTGAGACTCTTAACATGACATATTTAATGTTGACTCATGTAGCACAGTAAAAAAAACCTGCAACCCCTGTTCCTGTCCTCAAAATGTTTAGCTTTGCCTTTCTGCTCTACAATTTTCTGCATATTGTTTTTCTGCACCCAGTATAGGACACTTAATAATAATTCTTTATTTCATTTACATATTTTTACATGCCTCTTAGACTTAAGGTTGAATGTTCAAACTTAGCCAGGATCGTTGGATTTTTAGGGCATAAAAATACTAAATTGCAAGTATATGGTAGTGGATTTAAGGGCTTGTAATGGCTGATTTGTGATAAATAGGGCTCAGAAATTCATACTTTTGCATTCTGTTTTCCGGAGTTTATAACTATTTGCTATGTGTACAATTTATCAATTTTTGAGCATATTAAGTGTGACTATATGTTTCCCTTTACTGCACATTTGCATTAAAGTGAAGCCTCAATCCATTGATCAATTTATTTACTTCCAGAAGTAATTTCATGATAAACAATAGGAATAAAACCTGCAATGATTGTTCCTGGAAGTATCACTTCTCCATATTAATCCAATAACAAATAACGTGTATCTTCAATTAATCATTTTTTAAATAACAAATTATTAATACATTACAACAGTACAGTATAGTTCTTTTGAAACATACATTTTCCATGGTGAAATGACAAGATGCTAAACATGCAAAGATAAAAAATGTATTGTAGCAGCATGTATTTGAGTGGAGGAGAAGCACGAATAGAAATGAGATGCACAAGATAAATAGCAGATAAAGCTGCCAATGAATTCTAATAGCAAGGAATCTTATTTTCATTGTAAGCTCTTGTAGTATGCACACAGTAAGAAAAGTGAGCAAAATTATAATCTTACCGAAGTAATGGTGTCCCCCATGAATCGTCGGTCCTGGTGGTGTAGTGGTTACCATACTAGCCTCCTATACCCAAGATCGCGGGTTCGAACCCGGCCAGGACCGATGGATTTTTTCGGGCGTAAAAATCCTAAGTATGGCTTCCTTCGGAAGGGAAGTAAAACCGTGGGTCCCATGTCATACATTTACGGCACGAAAAAGAACCTCAAGCCTGAAAGAGAGGCCTCTGAGCAAAATTTGTTGGCCGTTTCATGCCCTGAGTTGAATGGGACGCTGATGACCTGAGATGTTAAAGAGTGTCCATAAATAAATCAATCAATCAATCCCCCATGAAGTACATAAGGGCACTTGATGGAAGACCTAAAGGTTATTTTAGACCATGAGTGTGTCTGACCAGAAGGTATGCAACCCTCTGAATATTTTGATACTTCAAAATGAATATAATAGCATATTTCTGCAAGCTCTCTTTAATTTTTACAAAAACATGCAAATTAACATGCCATAGATGCTCATGTTTTAGACTACTTCCCCCATCCATAGTTTTCCTGCATTATTTGCTTTTGGTTACACTGGAGGAAGCAGATGCTCAGGTGTCTCACTGTGTTTTTATAAATGCATCCTCTGTGTAATATTTTAATGCTTCTATAGCATTTTTGTAACACAGAATACCCCTTCCCAAACTTTGATCATAGTTCATTACTTGACTCAAGCATATAGCCTGTATTGTAGATTGAGTATGTGAATCCTCATATCCTCCATAAAATCCCCATTAAGAGTTCAGTGTTCAGATTAATACTCCATTTCTTTACTTACAAGTGTTAACTCAATGGAATGTCATTGATTGAAACTTTTTGTGCTCACTACCTGCAATAAGCAAAAGAGATGATTTATTCCTTAAGACTTGAGTGATGCTGCATCTTTAAAGACAATTCAAATTATACTGCCAAACCATAAGTTGGAAAAGAATGTATATTTAAATCTGCTCATTTGTCCAATTTATCAAAACCAGCAAATGAAATCTAATCTGAGTTCATTTCCTGCCACTTTACGGCAAACTTAAAGGAAAAAGTGATATATAATTTCACAGATATGCAGTATGCAAGACATTCTGAAAGGAAAATCCTCTCTTAACACTAAACAACTTATCACTCTCTATGGAATAGCTAATGTGAATTAAACTGTGTGATGTGAAAAGGATTTTTCAAGAAACAGAATCATATTGAGAGGCAACAAATGCAGTTTTTAAATTGAAAACTTCAATCACTCAAATGTTGTTGCAAACTGCCATTCATTGCTGAGTATAGGCAAAGCACTGCTTCTGCTTCAAATTCTATAATTTTTACTGAGCATTCATATTATTATAGAAAACATCTTTAAATTTATTACGCCATATTTATTGACAAATTTTGAACTTAAGGACATATTTGCATGCATATTTTAGATCTTAGGATATGAATTACTGGGCCCTAATGATTACTTTATTAGAATGTTTGTTTTAAATTTTTTCCCAGCTGGCTGCCTTCTCTCTCTCTCTCTCCTCCCCCCCCCTTTAGACAGACATTTTCAGGACATATGTTTTGATATATAAACACATGACTTTTATTGATTAATGTTTATCTATATTTTTGTTTATTTCTTGAGAGTATTGTGTGGAAATAAGCTCTGTCTCTTGTTTCCTTGGCAATGATCAATAATGTCAGCAGTTGTTTGTTTGTCAGACCAGATGATTTACCACAAATTGGCAGCATTTTTTAGTTTTTAAACTCACTAACAGAGGCTTGCAATGGTGTAAAGATTTGTTAATGAACATGTTTAAATAATAATAATTACTGTTTATTCATTAATTTAGTTTTGATTTTAACTAAACTTCTGTTTCTTATAGGTTCAACGATATTAGTGTAGCCATTCGTACAAAGTGTGTGCAGTATTCAATGCATTTCCTTTTGAATCACCCAGAATTGCGACGGGACATTACTGAAACTCTTAAGCTCCGTCAGCATGATTCAGAAGAGAATGTACGATATGAAGTGGTAATGGCAATAGTCACAACTGCAAGGCGTGACTTTGAAGTTGTCTCAGACAGTGAAGACTTGCTTGAGTTCGTCAAAGAGAGAACTCTTGACAAGAAGGTACATAATTATGCCAATTTAAATTGTAATTAATATGTAAGATTAATTTCCTTAAAGATGAACATCTGCACATTTGCATTGCTATGGATGGTGTATACTTTTCTTGGAATTCTATGGGTTTACCTAATAGCATGCTGACATAGAATGGAACTTAAAACTAATCACTTTACTGTGATATGTACATATTTTTTAAAGCTTGAAACAGAGGTAAATAAATTTATCTTCATAGTGGCAATAAGCTGCCCTCTAATACAAAGGTTATATGTAATATGTAATTAGCTGGTTGGCAATAACATTAAAAACTGTTCTTGAAGATAATTTTTAGATGCATAATTATTTATATCTGATTTTTAAAATGCAATAGAAAAATTGCTTTGGAACCCTCCTTTCATGTCACTAGCATGGAGTGTTATTGTTCTACTACAAAGAAACATTTTTATTTGTTTTTTTGAAGAAAAATGACCACAGTTAGTTCAGTAGTAGTCTTTAGTTTCCCAATCAGTGCATTTAATATTGTTCCAAATGTGGAGTTCATAAGTTTTAAAGTTAAATGGGAAATTCAGGCTGATAGCCTGTGCAATGCTTGATACTATTCAATTCACTTTTGCTGCATAGAGGGCCTTAATAGTGTAGAGTTGCCTTCTTGTCCTGTCTGCCTCTGAGCAATTAGTTATAAAACCATCTTCTTGTATCATCTCACTCATTTCCTTGCTTTTAGTTATAAGAGGCCCTTTGGGGATTTGTGTCAAGGAAACAGCTATGGTGACATTGCCTTTACAACTAAAGAAAAAAGGATGAAAACAATCAGTTGGGCATCACAAGATATCAGACACAGGACTTTGAAAAATATGCTCCTAAAATACTTCTTTTTCTTTATTTGTCTGCACCTTCTCAGCTCTCTTTCTACTCTTCATTTTGCAACTATACTCATACCAACTCTCTTTCTAACAAACCAGCTGACATTTCATCTCATCTTAGATGCTGCCCTTTTATCTGCCTCTTCTAATTCTTTAACTGCTTCAGTAGTTCCTTCCTTTAATGATTCTTGTATACCTGTTTCTATAATCTACCTTAAATTTGAGCGTAGTTCCCCATTAAAGTATGATTCTGATTTTTCTTTCCTCCATTTAAGTTTCTCTACTGTGCTTCATATTTATGTACAAATTCCTATGTATATATCTCTCTCAACCACACTTAATTAAAGCTGATGAAAAAGATGAACTGTAATGAATGTAATTGCATAGTAATGGGAATGGAAAAATATATTTTGTTAAATTTATGCACTTACGGGGTTATTTTTCCTTCTCTGCATATTTACTACTGGAAACCATTTATTCTATAACCAGCATATTGTTCCAATCCATTAATCTATTGCTATATTTATCATTTGCGTGCTTCAGGAAGGAGCTGAATACCAGCAAGTAGCAGTTACTATTTTTGTTAAAGTCTGCAATAGTGCTGTACTATTCAAAGTATTATTTCTCTTGTATGAAAATGCTTTCCTCTCAAATATTTCTTTAATTTAAGAGCCTCGTGTCTGATTAATATGGACGGTATTTTAATATTTCCCACCACAAGAATACTAGTAAAGTCTGATTAACTTGAGGTGGTAGCTCTATGCACAGTAGAAGAGTGGCAAGTAAGAATGGTGGTAAGACCAACATCTTGGAGGGAGCACATCTACACACTTTGAAACTTGTTTAAAGCAATAGCTGCTGCTCCACTTGCATATTTAGCTGCTTCTCCTTCTCTTCTTCCTTGTTCATTGTTCTCCCCTTCATGTTCTCTTGAAAAGTCCACTATTGAGTCACTTCTCTTATTCCCTAAATGAATGACCATTTCCTGTCCTGCATCAAACAACAATCTTCGCTGTGCATGAACTCCTCTTCGACATGTTTTACATGCCTACAGTTTTTGTCTACCTTCCTCAAAAATATTAGTAAACATCTCATCTGCAAATTTAATTATGTCATTCGTTTTAAACATTTCTGTATGCAACCAAATTTTTTATGGTAGCTGAATGAGTTCTGGTGGGTTTAATTTGGGATGGTAAAGGGAACTTGTAAAATATTATAGTTATGTGCATGAAGAATGCTGTCTGTTTTGTAAGTAGGGTGTTTATGCTTCAGGGAAATTGTAATGTTGTAAATATTTGGATTATGAAGGCAGGATAAATTGTTTGCACTGAACTGTTCTATGGTCGGGTTTTAGCTTAAGCCGGGATATCATATCTCTTCTGGATCTTGCAGTAGGCCCTTATTAAGAAGCAAATTATGATATTAGATATTATCAATGATCAGGACAGAGCTGGATGGAAAGTTGGGGATTAAACTTTCTTTATCCACTTCTTGTAATTGGAGTAATTCTATTATCATGGTAGTCACTGGTCTTGTGTTAGGACTTAAAATGGATTTAAGCATTGCGGATAAAGTCTTACTCTACTCCCAAATTCATAATAATTAGGCATTGGCATTTTACAACTAATGCTAGGAGTCTGTGAATGCTGTCTAGGTGTACAGAGTAGTATGTGATATGTCTCATCCATATATATTCTAGGAGACCTTCACTTCTAAATTGTTGAATCATCCTGAGATAGTGAAGCCGTTTGACTCTAATATCATGGCACTCCATTGCCTCCATTAAAATTTCCGGTTCTTCTTCCTTCTTTTCCAATCAGAGCCCCAACTCAAAAGTAATTTCCTAAATGTAGATACACTGCCTTCAGAGTTGATGGTGTCTTTTAATTTTGCATGTATCTTTTTCACTGTAGGTCTTCGTTTATTCACAATATCAATCTCATTGACTGGTTGGTGCATGCTGCCTCATTGAAACTATCCAAACTGGCTCGGTAAGATTTTTTAGGTCTCTCTTTAAGGGGTGAGGAAGAAAGTGGAAGCACTGCTGTCTTTGGTTTCCTTAATTACTCTTCTTATGCTTCTTTCAATGCCTGTTGCCTCAACTACACTTTTTCCAATGTTTTTCAAGCAAATGTGTACTACACCACTCTCTGCTTGCTTTTTCACATATTTATTTGTGTTACTTACTACTTTGCATGCTTGTGAGGCAGTACTTTTCATTTAATTTTTCTTTCAGTGTTTAAAGTGGGAAAGCTATCAGCATATAAAAAGAAAACATTATTTGTTTAAATGCATATGTGCATCCACACATATTTTCAGATTGAGTGATATAATAGAATGTATTAAAATATTAACTGAGTTATTGTTAAGTAAGTTGTATAAAGCACAAAGATACTAACCTAAAAACTCTGAAACCATTAAGATTACGTGATGTGAAAAAGCATACATCAATTGCATAAATAATCATTCCCCTCTCCTTCCCCCCCTACTGGAAGAAAAAATGAACTGGCCTGCCTACTGTGCATCTTCCTTTAGCTGCCACTTCAAGTTAATCAGTTTGTAGCATTGTGACACCAGACAATATCATGCAAGACGGTAGAGCACATATCATGTCATATACTTTATTCACCTTTGGAAATTTATTACAATTTCATGGCTTCATCAATTACAAAACATAACAATTGCAAACTGTTATTACTTATAATTTATTGATAATATTGCTTACAATTATTTTAAAGTATTCATTGAATTCCTGTATACTGTAAAAACACTGATTAATTAAAAACCTCTTAACCTTCTTCCTAAATCTCACCAGGTGTGTGTCTGTGATTTCTGTTTAGATAAGATTTGAACCATATGAATGCTATGCTAGGAATACCATATGATTCCAGTTTAGATAATAAGATACTGTGATCCACCAAATCAAACGCTTTGCTCAGGTCCACGCATACACCAAGTGTAGGTTTGTTGTCATCAGTTCCCTCAAGTGTTTGTTTTATAAAGAAATATAGGACATTATTTATGCTCTTATTTTACCTAAAGCCATTTTGATGGTCGCCCAACACATATTTATCTAGAAAAGGGGTAATTCTGTTATATGTTACAGTTCCTAGTATTTTTGAAAATCCTGATATGAGAGAAATTGGCATGTAGCTATCAACATTATTTGGGTTACTTAAATGTAAATTGGAACTTGCACAGTGAAGCTAATCATATTAATTGATATCATTGTATGATTCAGTTGAACTACACATTCTTAAAACTTCACTTACTTTTCATAAATGTATGGAACCGGTTTTGAGAACATTTAGTTCCCATCTTTAGCCAGGCTAAAGTTCAACTGTCGGATCATTCGTTAAGCTGTGGGAATGTATATTCTGCTCTGGTGGCAGTGTGATAAACTTGTAGTTTATGTTAATTGATATCATTGCATGATTCAGTTGAAGCAAGATGCCAAAAGGAAAGATTTCTAAATGTTAGTTAGGACTGTGGATTGGCAATGGTCATAATTTTACCATAGATGGCAAAATTGTATTTAACCTGGTGTGCCAAAAGCAATGAGCTGTGACCAAAAGTCCAATTTTTTGCAGCTTAAAGAGTCTGTAGGTAATGTCGGTAGCATTGGGAGGAAACAAAGGATTTAGTTCCAACCACTAATTTCAGGTTTTTCTGGCTTTTCAGAAATTAATTTTAATTCAAGTTTATGTGAGGAGCTAGAATCACCAAATGTCCCATGACATATGGTACAGAACCCAGTGTTCAAACGTCAAGAAATTAGTAGGTGAAAGATACCAGACGAATCAGCTATAAGGAAAAAATATTTCCACAACTATACAAGAAAAACATTAATTTTATTTTTTTAGTGAAGTTTGAATTGAAGATTTGGGAAATAAAAGTTGTATTTAATTTTTTGGAATGTGGAAATAATTGTTATAATATGAGTTCATCAAAACAGAACAAGACTGTAACATCTGGCTTTCAGTAGATAAAACCACTGATAGTTGTGGTCTCTTCATTGCTAACATCATGGTGGGTAAGTTAGACCCCAAAGAACCTGGTACACCCTGCCTCATATTGTACAAGATGCTGGACAAATCGAACCCCAGCACCAAAGCCTGCATCATCAGACACACTTTAGACCATCAGAAAACCATGATCAGAAACTCTTTTGCTTGTGACCAACAGTGTGGCTACATGATCAAGGTGGGAAAGACATTGAACATTTTCTATCCTAACATGCTGCATATCACCTGTCTTGCTCACAGTTTACATCGATTAGCTGAAGAGGTTAGAAACAATTTCCCAGAAGTGAACAACATTATTTCATCCATGAAGAAAGCCTTTCTGAAAGCTCCCAGTCACATTCTGATATTCAAGGAAATGGTACCACAAACACCTCTGCCACCAGAGCCCATCATTACCCACTGGGGTACTTGGCTGCAGGCAACTATCTACTAGCCAACATAGACTTTTTTCACACTATTAAAAGATGCAATGGAAATCATTGACACAATTTCAAAGAAAAAAAATACCAGAGCCAGCAGTTGAACCTGTTCTTTAAGCTCACCAAGATTCTGCAATGGAACCCCAGTTTTGCTAGAGTGAAAAATGTATTTGCTGTTCTTTAGGGGGAACCGACAGCAGGTGACTTCATGATATTTCTACCAATGGCTTCATGCTCTTTCGATTGTTCTTGATTTGGTTTATTTATGGACGCTCTTAACATCTCAGGTCATCAGCATCCCATTCTATTCAGGACGTGAAACGGCCGACAAAAAATTGCTCAGAGGCTTTTTCATTCAGGCTTGAGGTTCTTTTTTGTGCCGTAAATGTGTGACAGGGACCCACGGCTTTACTTCCCTTCCAAAGGAAGCCATACTTAAGATTTTTATACCATTGATCCTGGCCGGGTTTGTACCTGCGATCTTGGGTTTAGAAGGCAAGTATGGCTACCACTACACCACCAGGATGGATAATGCTACTCTGTCAAGAGAACATTTTCTTACTATAAGAAACAACAAAAAAGTTTCACCATAGAAGAGCTAGCATTGTATTTAATAGTGCAGTGCACTAAATAACTGAAAAATGCTCTAATTAAGTTTAATGTTTTACAGCTTAAAAATTAAAAATAATTTTTTAAAACTTTTAAAAATTCATTGCCTTAACATTATAAGTAATTTTAAGTAAGTTTATGTTTTACAACTTTAAAGAGCTGCAGTGTGCTGGCATTATAAGAATTTTAAGTGTTCATGTAGTTTTGTGTTTCAGAATAATGAAAAGTGCAAGTAAAATTAAAATAAAATATGTTCATATTATCATGTATTTGTGTCAATGTGTTTATTTTGCTTTAGCTAAGAGAAACTTTAAAAAAAAAAAATCATAAAAGTGTTAAAAAACTTATTCAAGGTTTATAAAAATCTAAAAATCCATGCCCTAGACATTAAATAGTTATGAATAGAAAGAATTAAAAAAGATTGAGCTTTAAGTCCCCAACAGCTGAGATATCCTGTAATTTTTGTAATTTCTGATTAATGTTTGTTTATTTAGTGCACAGTAGTATATAAAAAAATATGACTGGTTTCAATGCAGTATAACAAGGTATATAATCAGTTAAAAGTGAATATTTAATGGACATCAATAAAATGTTCTGAATAGGAAGAATTAAAAGAGCTTAAAGCTCACCAACTGAAATATCCTGTAATTTTTGTAATTTCTGATTATATTTAATATTAATATTTGTATTTAAATATAAATATTAATACTTATTTGCAAAGTACATAAAGAAAATATGACTGGCTGTTTTTATCACAGGGTATATAAGCAGTTATACAAGATAAATGTTCATATACATATATAAAGTAAAAACAAATAATAGAAATCCCTTCTGATTAATATTAAAATAAATGAGACATTTTTACAGAACCTTTCAAATTTGGTAGAAATTTACATTTTAAATGTTCATTGAATTTTATTATAATTTGAAAGTCATAGAATGGACAAAATTAATCTTACAGCAGGATTAAAACATATCTTTTAAGAATGAAAATTAATTTAAAAAATGTATATATGGAACTAACACAGTGAAACCAAGTTATATGAATAAAATCATGTGATATATGTCGTACTAAATACTCTTAACGCTTCACTTACTTGTGTGATATTTGGAACTGGTTTCAAAGACCTTTGTCTTCAACTTCGGCCAAGGATTAGACTGAGTACCCTTGGCCAAAGATGAAGACAAAGGTCTTGGAAACTGGTTCCAAATATCACACAAGTGAAGCAATAAGAATGTTTAGTACGACATATATCACATGATTTTATTCATATTACAGCAGGATGTTGGTATTTGGAGTAGCACTATTGCAAAATGTGTCATGATGATGGAAAATATTTGCTAATATTCATGGAAATTAGAGTAAAAATAAAATTAAATGTAATAAAATAGCATGCCTATGTGTAAAATTTGTGGAGGAACTTTATACTTCAGCCAAATTAGGAAAATGTGTGTTGAGAAATGCCTGTATGCTCAGCTAGTATAATGATGATAGTTAAAATTACCCATTTTAAGTTACAGAAGCATTTGAAATTGATTTAATGACATTTGAAAATGATGCATTATAAATGATTTACTTTCTTTCAGTTCAAGATAAGAAAAGAAGCTATGTCAGGGTTGGCAATGATCTACAAAAAACATCTAAATGATGCTGATGTACCGCAAGCAACCAAAAAAGCAGTAACGTGGATCAAGGACAAAATATTACATGGATACTACATGACTGGCATGGAAGACAGGTATGTGTAGCACATGATAAAATGAATTTCACATTAGAATATCTTATTTATGGTAGCATGCTACTTTCAAGTATGAGGAGTGAAGGAAACCTGGAAAGAGATGAACAGTTACATTGTTCCACAAAGCACAGAAGGCATTCTGCTTAACACAGTTAATGCTGGTGCCCTGATAGAAATGGGGAAAGTTAGGTTAAGAGGAAGAATGATTGAACAAGTGTTGAAAATTGTGCTTAAGAGTTCAGCAAATGCCTCAAGGCATTTGAAAGATATTAGAAAGATATTGAAAGAATGTTTGAAATTATGGAATCCACATTAGGAGAGTTTAGCTGAGTTGGAAAAGTTTTAGAGAAACTGATGCAGAATGAAATGGGAAAGCTGTGGTTAAGAAGAAATGAACTAATAAGTAACTTTTGGAAGATAATCAGAACTAGATTCAAGGATATAGATAAATGTACTTAGTCGTAAGAGATGAAAGTTCTTTGATGTTATACTGAGGGTTAAAAGAGAATTGTAAGAGAGGATTATAGTAATAAATATAACGAGAATGAGAGGAAAAGGTTAGTATTGTTAAGATTAGGAATTTGGAAGCCAAAAGGAATTAGGAGAAACAGAACAGAATATATGTGCAGTTTGCCAGTGCATTGAACATGCCACATACAATTTATTTGACTGTTCAGGAACAAGAGAATGGTGGAAGCAGTTGATCAAAGAAAAATGGGTACAATTAACATCAGCGATAGAAATAAAGAAAATTTTGGGGATAAATCTCAAATTAAGAACTGAGGAGAATTAATTGTATCTATTTAAAAACAAATAGCTCAGCAGGTTAATAAGTGAATTAGCATTGGTTCTGTTGGTGTATGCTGTGTTTAAATATAGTAACAGTAACACAAATATTAAATTTCAGGTTAATTTTTCATTGGATGTTATTCATTGTTACTATGTTAGTGTTTATGGCTTGGTGTAGAGCCAGGGCTGAAACCAAGGCATAAGGTAATTTTGCTCAGTACTAATAAAAGTGTATATAAATATATATTACAGTATAAATAAATTGCATTGCCTTCTGTTAAGTCATTTCTGTAAGTAAAGTTTTAGAAAGTGTATGAGGCTTTATTGCAATTGAGAAATTTGAACTGCTTGCAGTCCTTAATTATTTTGTGTTAAAAAGATGTGATTCTGGATGAAATAAAAATAGGTGTATACTTTACCTTAGGAAATTCTTTCCCCTCCCTTTTTTTCTTTCTCATTTTACAGTGTTTAATGCCCGCTTTTACTACTGAGACATCACAGGTGGTGGACACTGATGATACATGCGACGAAATGATAAATATGAGAAAGGATATTTTTTAAGGAAGGAAACGTTCCAGGCCTAAGTTTAGGGTACCTCCCTGGCATTTGTCATTTATCAGGACAGGAAAACCTGGAAGAAACCCCAGTCAGGGAGGATGGTCTTGGTGGGAATCGAACCCCAGTCCTCCCACTCATGAGTCCATGCCTTAATGACCTCGGTACCTGTGGCAGTTTAGGAGATTCTGAATGAAATAAAAATGGATATATACTCTACTTTAGGAGAATCTGCTACACTGCTAATATATCATTGGGAAAGCCTAGAGAAAGATTCCTGTACTAGACAATAATAATAATAGTAATAATAATAATAATAATTTTATTGCAGACCGTAGACTCTATACTTGAGTTTGTCATTGTCAGAAAATACATTGATAAACCAAACAATTTAAAAACAAGAAGCAATTACCTCATATAATAATGGGTTATTTCTATTTACATTATTAACAATTACATTCAGTTATATTTAAAATACTTAATTGCAATTCATTTATCTTATACATACATTTATCTGTCAAGAAGTTTTTTAATTCTGTTTAAAACGTTTTCCATCTTTGTAATTGATAGTAGCAGTTTATTATACAAAATTGTACCAATAACTCTTAGATCTCTTTCAGTAGCATTTTTGTTTATATTTAGATGATGATAATTGTTCTGAGTCCGAGTGCTATAACTGTGGCAGTCCTTGTTTAGGATCTTGTCTTGTTAATTGTTAACGACAAATAGAACTATTTTATATCCATATAATGATATTATAGTTAACATTTTGGTTTTCTTAAAAATACTTCTACATGATGCTCTTTTTTTGCAGAATTATGAGAGTGGTTTGATAAGTTCTCGGAACGGAATAGGAAAAAAGTACTTACATCACTGAAACTTTTTTTTTTTTATTTTTCAATGTAGTCTTCTTGTAGATTAATGCACTTGGTCCAACGATATTCCAGTGCCTTGATCCCATCTCGAAAATGAGATTCCTCCAGGCCTGCAAAATAGTTGTCAACCCCGCTATCAATTCTTCATTTGAAGTGAATCTTCGTCCACCAAGAAAAATTTTCAGTTGTGGGAAGAGATGGAAGTCTGACGGAGCCATATCAGGTGAATAAGGCAGATGTGGCAACAATTCATACCTTAGTTTGTGTAATTTTGCCATGGCGACGGCACATGCGAATTGTCTTCATGGAATTGCGGGTGCGAATTGTCTTCATGGAATTGCGGGTGTGAATTGTCTTCATGGAATTGCGGGTGCGAATTGTCTTCATGGAAGATGACTTTCTTCCTTGTTAAACCTGGCCTTTTTTCGCGTATCTTTTGTTGCAATTTGTCCAGGAGGTTGGCATAGTATTCTCCAGTAATTGTTTGCCCAGTGGGAAGATAATCTACAAACAGAATCCCTTTCACATCCCAGAATACTGATGCCATGACTTCCAGCCAAATGACTTCTCTTTGCTTTCTTTGGTGGCAGAGAATCAGCATGTTTCCACTGCTTTGACTTGTTTTGTCTCTGGAGTATAGTAGTGCACCCAAGTTTTATCTGTGCTGACAAACTGGCACAAAAAATCTTGTTCATTTCTCCTAAAGCAGGCCAAACATTGTTTAGATATTTCCATTCTCATGCGTTTTTGATCCAGCGTCAAGAGTCGGGGCACCCATCTCACAGATAATTTTTTCATCTTTAATTCTTCAGTTAAAATGTGATATACGCTTTCAGATGACATTTGGCAAGTATGAGCAATTTCACGCAACATTCAATCGGCAATCCTCCATGACCATTTTGTGCACTTTTGCAATGATTTCTGGAGTAGTGGCACATCTTGGCTGACCACTGCGCAGATCATCTAAGTTCTCCCGACCAAATTTAAATTCACTTGGTAACAGTTGAATATGAAGAAGCAGAGTCCCCCAGTGTAACTTGGAAGTTGGCTTGAATGTCCTTTGCTTTCATACCTTTCTTTACGAAGTACTTAATCACTGCTCGAATCTCGATTTTTTCCATCTTTGCAAATCACTAAGTGAGAACAACAGAGCCACATGACCACAGCTTTCTTCCAAGAGCACTGACATGGCGCATGTTTACAGGCAACAGTCCAATGAATATCACGTGAACAACTAGTAGCGCTGGTGCTGACCCGTTATGATGATTCCGAGTACTTATCAAATCATCCTCGTAGTAATCTATTCATATTTACACCATGTGTAGCTCCCCAAACCTGAATTGCATAACAAAAATTTGGATAGATTAAACCATAATATTCTAACTAGACTATCTGAATTTAAATATTATGATAATTTCCTTAAACGTGTGTGTGTGTGTGTGTGTGTGTGCGTGTGCGTGTGCGTGTGCATGCTCACTTTTTACTTATATGGTCTACAAGGCATTTGAAAGTTCTTTTGCTTCTCTGTTCATTATAACATTTATGTCTAGATTCTCATGGCTACTATTGTGGTAGTGAAACATAAGTGCTTTAGTTTTTTGAACATTTAGTGTTAAATTATTACTTAATACGTATTTGTAAATTAAGACAATGTACAAAATTGAATAGTGAAAATCCATGCGTTTAGAATGTTTATGGGCATTTCAGCAGAACATTGCAATCTAAAAGAAATAATTAGGTATGTCAGAAGTTTGTGTGAAATAGTTTGCATACAATTTGGCTCTGGAATGAAAGCATGCTCATTGCTAAATGTCAGAAGCAGTGTTTGGGTTATTGTAAGAGAAAATGTGTGATTTTCTAAGATGGTTTCTTATGGCTAATGAAAAACTAAATTCACTACTATGTTATAGAGTGGAAAGAGCACTCAGAAGAATAGAAATATGGAAAAATCCCTCTCTTCATATACAGCTAAAACTGTTTCATCTGACAAAATTATGGCATCAATATTCTGAGACTTCTAGGCTATAATTGTGGCTGACTATTTTCAAAAAGAGCATATTATGGCAACCTACTTAAGGTAACACAGAAAAAAAATTGGAAGAAAAAATTTGAGATATCAAGAAAAAAATAGTGTTTCATCAGGACAATGTCCCAACTCACGAGTCTGTTATTTCACTTCCTAAAATTCACAAACTTCAGCAGTGCTGGTGCCACATACTCCTTATTCACCAGGTCTAACTCTGTCCTTTTTCTGAAGGGGTAAAAGGGGAAAAAAAGTTTTCTATTCTTAATTAGACAGTGAGTCAATTTAATACTCTTATGCTCCACTTACCATTGAATTATATAGAACATGTTTCACAGGCCTTTGCCTGCATCATCAGCTGTGTGTTGACTGCTAGATTCGTTGTTGGTTAAATGAACTTGTTGTAGCTCTCATGGACATTACAAATAAATTAATTGCTGCTTCACTGGATTAGTTCTGACATGAAATTTATTTTGAATTTGAAAAAAATTTGTTAGGACAAAATTTATGTCAGATGAAGTAATGTAGCAGTGAAAAACTTTTTGCAGACTTATAAGTCTTATAAAAAGAGGGTATTAGTGCACCATTGAAGTGTATTAATATTGCAGGAGATAATGTTGAGAAATAAAAGATTTTTAAAATTTTTAAAAGGTGTATTTATAGGCAAGACCATTAACTTTGCAAACATACATTGTAGTTAACTAGTCTAGCATCTTATTATTAACACATTGCTATTAATATTAAATCTTTTACTGTCACTTTCTTATATTTCTAATTTGCGTCAAAACCATGTGTTAAAAATCAATAAAACAGCCAAAATCTTCAGAAAGTTGGGGGGGGGACATGTTATGAGGGGATTAGGCAAAAAAAATTATTTTCTGGTAAGTTGACGAACATATTGAAGCATGAGAATTGCATGTACTTGGGGGCATTTTCAGCCCAACCAAGAAAACACAAGATTAACATAGTTATCTGATAAATTTAGTCAGGCTTTCTAACTTTTTAATACCCTCGGCAAAATAAGATTTGTATAACTGCAAAAAAATTAGCATCTGTTTCAGCTTCAACCTCGTCTATTGATGTGAATCTTTGTACACCCAGCCTTTTCTTCAGGTTTGGTAACAAAAAGTAATTGCTGGGAGCCAAACCAGTAAATATGGCAGATGTGGAAGCACTTGGAAGGAAAGTCATGCAGTTTTAATACCAATCCCAGGCGTGTGTGAAGGTGCATTATTGTGATGAAAGAGAACTTTCTTTTTTGTAAGATGTAAGATGTTCAGCCTGAATGATATCCTTCAATAGTGTAATAGTGAAGTGTAATACTCCTCAGTGATGGTTCTATCCTTCTGGAGGTAGTATAAGAGCACTACACCATGAAAATCCCAGAAAAATATAGCCATGACTTTTTCTGCAAATGGAATTGTTTTTGCTTTCTTTGGTGCACTTTCATCTGTTGCTACCCACCGTAAGGACTGCTGCTTCATCTCTGACCTGTAGTGATGAATTCATTTTTTACCTACTGTTATGAAACTTTCTGGAGTCGTAAGCTTTCTCATACCCAACACTTTGTGTAAAATATAATGGACATGGCCTATCCAAGGTCTTTGCAACATTTAGCTTACCTTCAATAGGCAATCATTAAGTACGGCATTGTGAATCTTTGTCATAATCTTATCAATCATAACAATTTTGGGATGTTCTGAGCACTCATCATCTTGAAGGGATGTACAACCATTCTAAAAATCAGCAGCCCACTTTTTAAACATCGAAAACAATGGGGAAGAATTCTTTAATGTGGCATAGCTATTATATCTGTTGGGGTCAAACCCTTCAAAACGAATACTTTATTTTAACTCGTATTTCTGTTTTACCCATTTTATAGAAAATGTTAACACTAGTTTGTTTACATGATCGTCACAAACAAGTGACTATACTTAGGCATCTAAAACTTTATAGCATGCCATCTAAAGAATGATACTTAACAATATCATAGTAATTTGGTCATCTGCAGGACATCTATGAGTCAGGCAGAGATCATATAGAGAACCTTTCATATAGTGGCTGGTTCATTAGCTAATGAATCACTTTAAGGTTTTATTAATTTTAATTTATAGGAGATATGTGTAACATATATGTTTTTATCTTTCATTAATTGTGCACTTTGCTGTCCATAGGTTATTGGTGGAAAGATTATTAAACACTTGCTTAGTCCCATTCCAACTTCCTGCTGAAGAACGAATGAAAAAATTATATCACTTGCTAGGAACAATAGATGAAAATGCAACTAAAGCATTTATTGAATTGCAAAAGCATCAATTGGCGTAAGTATTTAATGTATTTAACAAGATTCACAAGTATATTCTCTCTCTCTTTATGCACACTAAGACTAGCTTTTAACTACATCTTAGTGGTACTGGCTTTAGCATTTCTGTTCATTATTTACATTACTTTTGCTTAAGATTAGTGAGGCAAACCTAGGCAGCATTACAATAGCCAGACAAATATTAGTCACTTGTAGCAGCCTTATCTCAGATTCACATGGCTTGAATCTTTCTGGTAAGACATTCCACAAGACTGTGAAGATAGGCAACATTATTTTAGACATTTGTGTAGTAAGAAGTCCCAAAGTTTATGCAGAGCATATGGATGAATAATGTTTCACCTATTTTTTCCCCCTCTTTTCTTTCTCTTTTTTCCCCCCCTTCTTCTTCCAAATAGTCCTGAAGGTTTTTAATAGGATTCAAATCCAGCAACTTATAAGGCCAGTTGAGGTGCAAGAATGTTGTAGACTACTTATAATGCCTTGCAGGTACAGTGCGAACTCTGTGTACATGCAGTTGTCTGGAAAACAGGAGCATCCATGTATGTATCAAAGATACATTGGTACTTGTTCATTCCAAGTTACCTTTGCTAGTTCAAGTCATAGTTAATTCTATAAGAAGGAGCAGATCATGGCTTGATAAACATTTCCAGACCATTACAGAACCTGCTCCAGCTAGAACAACACATGCATACAGTCTAATGAAAGGTTTTATTGGACCAAAGGTGCCCTCGTATAAATAGAATCAGATTCATCTGACCAATTTATATGTTTCAACACTCCAGAAGGAAGTTTTGGTTCCATCAAACCTGTTTCATACATGCTACTATATAGACTACAGTTAACTGGGACATATGACATAATAGCTGGCCCTATATGCCCATCACATGCAATTCCTTTCTCAGTATTCTTTCCAAAATTGGTTGGAATGGGCCTTCCTAGAGTAAAATTCCTGTTAGGTTTGAAACTGATTACCGTCAACAAGACGTGTACCATGGCAGTATCCTTGTAGCTAAGAAATGTTTTCTCTCCACTGTTATGATGATGAGGTACTCCAGTCCTTGTATACTCTCTGGACAGGCTTCATTTACACCGAAAATATGTATGATTTTATTAATTTTTTTGTCCTTGGCATGCCTTATACTGTCGACTCTTTTACGCCATTGTCATTGTGACTATTTTGGTGAATGCTTGAATAAAATTGAGCTTAAGACCTCTTTGAGTAATCTACCAGACTCCGAGCACAGTTTGAAGGTTACTGCTCATTGTTACCCCCTTGTGCTTTAAGTTGAAAAGAAACTGCTACATATTCTACAAGGGATGACTAATTACAGGGTGATTCTCTTGTTAGAGATCCCACACTATTGACTATAAACGATGACATGCAAATTTATATATACAACCTTCAACAATGCATAACAGTACCTGCTCATTATCTGTGTTAAAATAGTCTCCTCCCACATTCATGTATGTGCTTCTCCACGTTCTGGAATACAGTATCAAAGTGGTAACATCATTGACTATTTTCTTGGCATATAGCTTCTATGAGTTATTTGATTGTGTGGGGTTTATTTACGTACTCTTTTTCAATCAAAATGCTGTAAAGAAAGAAATCAGGATTAGATCACAATATCCATGTGGTCAGATTTTTTAAGATATTCTGTAGCAAAAAATCTAATACTGTCATTAGAAGCGTGACATGTTGCACCAACTTGTTGGTAATATCCATCATTCCTTAACTGATTAACAAACTTAATGAATATTTGATGACGACTTACATGGTAACTGTTGATTAAAATAATATAGGGCCTATAATTTGTCTGCAAGACACACTACACCACACTCTTGGTTTTCTAGAAGTAATGGTTCTGGATCCAACATTTTGATGGTGTAAGTATTTCACCAAATTCAGTTCAAAATATCATCTGGTATGCTTTAAATGAGCCTATTTGTCTGTTGCATAAATTGTTAACCACATGACATTCAAGTTATAACTGCCGAGGTTTGGTGACACAGAACAGAACATAGATAATTAAGGTCACAGAATAAGTTCATTCTGACTTTTTGTATTATATAATGTGTGTGCATGTGTATATAAATTTGTAAGCCATTTTCTAAATTTTTATTGACAATAGTTTGAGGTCTCTAGTTAGCCATCCATCCTTAGAGCTGAAATTAATTTTTCATATTATTTGTACAGAAAATGTAGATAAAAGGTAGTTTTAGTGGTGGTAATTAGTGTAAAATATTTTCATCAAAAGTAAATTAGGCAATAACGCAATTAGGTTGAAATTTTTTTTTTTTTTGTGGGGGGCAGAGTTTAATTTTCAGCATAATTATTTTCATTTTTGAAATGTTAATGTATATTTTTTACCATTATTACCATTATCAATGGTATGAAAGAGCTGTAGGGTGAAGAACATTTTTTCATATGCATTTCAAACTATTCTGTTCGTGTCATTATTTAATTTATTTATACTTAACCAAAAATATTAAAGTTATTTCCAAAATAACTATAAAATATCAAATATTCTCACAACAGTAGAGCATTATAAAAATAACCAATTCCTATAATTTTGGTGGATGCAGAGCCATTAGAAAGCCAGAGGACCCTTTTCCCAATACCAAGTAAATTGCTTGCCTCTTTGTGTCATCAGAAGATGTAGGCATCCATCTCCAGTATTATTTATCTCAAAATATACCTAAATAAAGCATATTTTATGCACTGGCTTGAAATATTAGCTGCCTAACTAAATTTTTTATTTTAAGTAAAACAACTTCAGGTTAAGTAAAAAGTAAATAACTGAAAGCATTAATGTAACTTCAGGTTGTTGATGTATTCATAATTGTATCAAAATAAAATAACTTTCATTTCCAAATCTTTCCTTCTTATCCTAGTTTCCTATCACTGTATATATTTTTCATTATAATAACCTCCGAGCCTTCTTGACTATACATGACTTGACCTAAAAAGGAATCCATATATCTCCTTAAATCTCCAAATCTTTATTACTAGTTCCCTATTTAAATTTTCCTCATTTTTCCTCCCCACTTGTCGGTCTTGGTAGTGTAGTGGTTACCATACTTGCCTCCTAAACCCAAGATCGCAGGTTTGAACCCGACCAGAACCGATGGATTTTTTTGGGCGTAAAAATCCAAAGTATGGCTTCCTTCGGAAGGGAAGTAAAGCCGTGGGTCCAGTGTCATACATTTACGGCACAATAAAGAACCTCAAGCCTGAAAGAGAGGCCTCTGAGCAAAATTTGTCAGTGTTTCACGCCCTGAATTGAATGGGACGCTGATGACCTGAGATGTTGAAGAGCGTCCATAAATCAATTAAAAAAAAAAAAATAAAACCATCCCCACTTTTCTTTCTTCCCCCCCTTTTGTTTTTCCTCCCAGGCCCATTGCCTTCAAAACTTGGTAGACTCATAATATAATATAATGTGCAAGTCAGTATCTAATTCTCCATAATTGGACAATATTCCATCCATCCTTATACCCTCCCTTAGTCTCCTAATGGTCTAGTCTATTCTTTCTCCTTTTATCTCAATGTCTACGTACTTTTCTCTACTCCAGACTTTTTTTCATCTGCAGCAAGTCACCAAAGAACTCTTATCTCTCAGACTAGCCAACATTTTTTGCTTCTTCACATCTTCAATTCTAATTTTTACTTCCAAAAACTTCTATTTTTATATTTCTTATTTATTCAGTAGTCTCTCATATCTGTTTGTTGCAAAATTTCTTGGAATTTGAACAACCTTTTTCCATTTGAACTTGTAATGATCATTAAAACTTCCTCAAATATTAATCACTTTCATCTATCATTATGACTCTATTACAATAGTTTAATTCTAAACACTACATCCAACTATTATCCTATACTTGTGAGTTACTTATTTCCTGAGGACTATATACACACTAACATGCAGGTTATTGGTGTATAATAATCCTGTTTCTAATACTAATTTACTCCCATTTCCTCCCCTATTCAATTTATCAAATCTGACCATTCTTTATGATTTCTCCTTCACCTTCCCTAAATACACTGTAAATCCATAAATTATTATACTTCTAAGGTTACACTTCTTTCTATGTTTCCTCTCATCATCCTCATCATCATTTTTATCCAAAATTAATTAAAACTGGAATGTATTGCTTCAGGGCCATGGTTTTTCAACAGTTAAGTGTGATAATATAATTTTTAGAACATTGGAGAGAACAACAAATGCAGTTATTTATAAAAAAAGGATGAATGCATTTTGTAGTAAAGTGTAGGTAAATAGAAAAGAATCAAGGTTTAATTGTAATGCAATCTTATTTTCATTGAAACATGTTCACATGTTTCAAGCCATGTGTACTAGCCAGGGTTGTGGCAAAAACCATTTCTGTATTTGCGTAGACTAAATATTGATTTGTAATAACCAGTTGATAAGGCAGAGGGTGTAGGTTCAATGCTGCAACTTTCCCTCATGATGAAAATGCCTGGTAATTTAAGCATGAACAAGGCTCTGGGCTCATCTGCATCATCATTTCATTCATTCCAATCATTGTAAAGCCTTCAGCAATATTGAAGGGGAAAAAAAGAAGTAAAAAAAAACTGGAGCTGCACCAATTATGTTATAAAATTACATATTCTGTTTAAGTGTGAGGCGTAGTGTGTCTGAATGGTTAGAGTTCCACCGAAAACCCCAGAGTGCAGAACGAGATAAAGAAATATCAGCAAGAATCACCATACTTTCAAGATTCCTGCCAGAACCAGTGAAAGCTCAAGAGTTTCTCACCAAATTCTCAGTCCACCTAGTACGTGATCCAGCATTACTTCAAGGAATGGAAACCATTGTTAGGCCAGACATTAGCTGCAAAGAGTGTGCAGATACAACTGTGAGTAATTTTTCATAATATGAGTTACGTATAAAATAGCAAATGTGATTTGACAGATAGCCAAACATCCTATGTTGTGATTGATTGTTTTTCTTTTGCCTGGCAGCAAATATAAAGTCTCCTGTAGCTATTTCCTGTATATTAACACACTATACTCTGTCCAGCAAAGGAATAATATGATGTAACAGCAGAACACTATTTAAAAATAAGGTATCATTCTGCCAAAACAAGTGGTGAAAATGCATTTTGTTAATAACCTTAAAATTATGTTATAATTGGTAAAATTGGTTGGAAAGATTATACAGGGCATTGGTGGAGTCTAGGTGGGCACATGGTATTGATATATGGAGAATAGAGGAAAACTGGAAATGGATAGATAGGGTACTCAGTAGTTTTTGTAAGATTGTGTTTGGAATCCCTAAAAGTGCTGCAAATGCCGGAACATTCTTGGAAATGGGAATGGTTGGTGTGAGAGGGTGTGTAATGGAGAGAGTGTTAAAGTATTGGTTCAGGGTACAACAGACGTTGCAGACCTCCTTATTGAAAGAATATTAAATATTCCAAGAGTCTGGAATAGATAATTGTTATTGGGTGCACAAAGTTGGGGAAGAGTTAAGGAGGAATAGAATGGGGGATATATGGCTAAGAAGAGGCATTTTGGAGAGAGGTTTCTGGAAACAGATTAAATAGGGGTTTGATGATATAGATAGGCAGGTATAACACTCTGTAATGTGGAAAAATATTGTTTTATTAGGAGATAAAAGAGGACGCCAAAAGAGAAAGATATACTAGTAAATGCATTAAGCAGGAGAGAGAGGGAATGGCTTGGTTTAGATTAGAAATTTGGAGATTAAAGGGTTTTAGAAGTAGTGGTGAGCATGGATTTTGTCCTATACGTGGAAAGTGTAGAACATATCCTGTTCGAATGCTCAGGAACAAGGGAATGAAGACAATAACTGATAAATGGGAAATGGTTGAAGTTAAATAAGTTAATTGCAGCTAAAAAAATGGTTGATGATCAAAGTCATTATAGGAATCTGAGACAATATTTGTATAGAGTTAAGAACAAATGGATATGGTCTGTGAAGAAAAAGGATTTTTGATCTGGATTGGGTTTGTTCAAGGTAATTTTTATAGTAGAAATGTGTAATTATTTACCATTGTGTATGTAAAATTATTGTATTGACTGTTATTTGTTCAGGGTAATTTATATATTAAAAATATTATTATTAATCAATGTGTTAGTAAAAATTCGATATTAGCCTGGTGTAGTATTTGGATTGAATCAGGCCATATTGTTAACACATATAAAAATGTATACGAGAGAGAATTATACATCAAAATATTCAGTTTGCTGTTACTTTTTGAAATGCCCCCACATTTATTGTGATGAAGTGGTAATGTACTCACTTATTGCCTTTCTTTTTGTTATAGAGCTTAGTGCTGAAGAAACTGGGACAACCAGTAATGACAAACTTGTATTATAATACAGTAAAAATGCTCTTAGAGAGGATATCGTCTGTGATGGTAGATCACCAAGCTTTAAAGGTAAAATTTTCAATTCTTTTTTTTAAAAAAGTAATTGTGTTATCTTTTGCTTTATATTTTTAAAACTTCAATTTATTAAATACTGAAATATCCCCTCTGAGTTAATAATGGTATTATACATGTAATGCTTTTCACAACATTAATTTGTTCTAGCACTTAAAAACTAAGCACTAATTAAGCAAAATGTAAAATATGCATAAAGAAATTAACTTTTTTTTTTTTAAATATAGGGATTATTCAGGTTAAAGTATATTATATGAATAGGATGTATATGATTAATAACATTCCCTTGTAACGAAATATGTTGAGGCACTATTTAGCATCTGGGCTTAAAAGTGGTCACTACTACTGGCAGCATTCTGGAATCTGCCAGTTTTTCTCTTTCTGTTGCAAAGAATTTGTTGTTTGCTATTAGAACCATTTCAATTATATGATATATCCCACCGAGCGAGTGGAAACAATGTTGGCTGTACACCAAGTCGCGAAAAATTGCTTATTTTGTGCTGTTGGTTTGCTCCAACTGCAGAACCTCTTTTGGCACATGCAAAAGACAAATCATATTTCCATTAGGTGGTTATACATTTCAAATCTTTCAAGCTAATTACCACACCTTTAGACTGCAAAAGAGCTTTAAAGTGGATTCATTTCAATTTTAATTAAAAGGTCTACCTTGCAGTGGAAGAGTGGCTTTAATAGCAAACAGCTTTTATTTATTTTTTATGAGTGGCAATAGGGACCATTGGCCAAATGGCACAGGTACTTATTATCACACTCTTAAAGCTGTTTGAACTCTGATAATTTCTTCTCTTTCTGAACTCTTTTCCTTAATCTGTTGGCTAGAATTCCTGCAAAAACCTTACCTAAAATGGAAAGAAGACTTATACCCGAATAATTAGTTAGAACCGCCACAGGTGGCCGATGTCGTTAAGTCTCGGACTCATGAGTGGGAGGTCTGGGGTTCGAATCCGGCCAGGACCGTCCTCCCTGAATGAGGTTTTTTCCAGGTTTTCCTCAGTCCTCATAAATGGCAAATGCCAGGGAGGTACCCTAAACTTAGGTATGGAACAATTTCTTCCTTAAAAATAAATCCTTTCCCAATATATCATTTCATCTCATGTATCATCAATGTCCATTGCCTGTGGTGTCTCTGTAGCAAAAACGGTCGTTAAACAATATTCATTCACTCATTCCCAATAATTAGCTGGATTATTTACATCACCTTCGAAGAAACTAAAAGAGATAAGTTACATCTACCACTAATAAATAGTAAGGAAATACCAGGGTTGTTTTATGCAGATGATTTATTAATCACATGTATATCTAGTGGAGGATTGAGCAATTGAAGTAGTGAGTACTTTTTGTAAAAAATGGGGATTGAAAATTAATGAAAAGAAATCAGAGATCTTGGTTTTTAAAAAAGGTTATAAGTTGAAAAATGGCAATTAAATGGGAGAGAAATAGAGGTGGTAAGGAAAATTAATTAACTAGGGACAAGTTTAAGTTCTAATTTGGAATGAGCAGAAAAAAATAGCAGTAGCAAAAGGAAAAGCAGCTATGAGTATTATAAGAACATGTTTAAGAAAAATTCCTGATATAAGAGTAAATTGGGTGGAAAGAATATACACAACCACAGTAGAAGCAAAAATGTTGTGTGGGTCAGAAATTTGTGTACAGGATGCATGGAAAGATGTTGATAAAATAAGTAGAAGATTTTGTAAACTGATCTTAGGTTTACCAACAGCATCCCCAAATGGTATAGCACAGCTAAAATTAGGTAGATATTCCACTAAGAAAAAAAATCATAAAAATTATGAAATATTTAATCAGAACTACCACGTAAGATGAGAGTGATATTATTAAAGTATATTTTAGCATATAGGAGAAATGTAAGTTGAAAGAATCATGGTATTTCAAAGAACAGAACATAACAAAGAACATAATCCAAAGGTTTAGTCTGCTGTACCATACAAACTTATAAGGGCAGAAATATTTGATTGCATTTCAAGCACTGGTCTGAAAAATTGCAAATAGCTATGTAAATCATTTCGAAGTTTTCAGAGAAGAATTTCTAAGAAAGGCCCATATAGTTAACTCCTGCTCTGTCAAAACACATTTCACTCTTCTAAGCCATTCATCAATTAAACATGTTTTTCAATTCACTCTATTTTTCATTGAATTGAATATTGCTGCTTTGACCAGAATGTATTATTTGGCATATTTACAGCAAAACCTCCTCCTACTCCAATATGCATAAAATTTCATTTTAATGTAGCAGTCAAATATATATGTATGGTGTTTAATTTAATTTTATTCAAGCCCTTTAATAACAACTTGCTTGACAAAGGGCAAAATGTGTAATAATTAAGTAGAAATTGGAAGGTGGGAGGATTAGGATAATGACAGGCTTAGTAAGTAATAAAAGACCATCACAGCCACATTCGTGAAAGAGGGTTAAGCTCATAAAAGTTCATTATATATTACATTATTAAAATGTTATTGTAAAACAAATAATGGATAAAGTTATTGAAGCATTACCTCTGAGGAGTTAGTTCTGAAAATGTCATACTTGTATGTGATAACATTTTTATATTTACAGATTCTTGTTGGTTATGTAGAAGACTGTTTAAAAGGAGGTGAACTCATTGAAGAAGTAGGACTTCATCCAAACACAGCAGGAGAGAGAGGACTGAAGCTTTTAGTGGTAAGTTGTGGTTTACAGTGAACATGAAAATTATTGTGAATGCCTGTCCATCCATGAATCAATTTTTGGGCTCTGGTTGAATTCTTATTTGATGTTTGGGCACTTTTAGATTGCATAATTTTCCCTTAGTTTGTTTCTTTACACCATGACAGGTACTTCATTATAGTTACCAAACAAAAGAAGAAGCCTATTAATTTTTTTCTTAAGATTTGTTCTATTTTGAAAACAACAGAACAAGACTATTGCCCTCTAAATCCATGTTTTTCTTTGTTCATTTTTGAATTAACGAATTTAAAAATCTTTATATAATCATTTTTAAATTTTAATTAACCAATAACTCGTCTTTGGCTCATTAGAAGTTTCCTGCTGGAATATCCAGAAGTCTTAGGTTCAGTTACACCCAAAAATTATTTTACCTTAACCCAAATCAAGAAAATATAAGATACTTCCACTAACAATAAAAACCACAATTAGAAAACTACAAATTACCCTACATGCTACATATGACGAGAAATATTATTTCTAAGTTGCCTGCAAGTCCCTACATCAATCAATACACTTTACTCCAGGTTGTTGATGAAGTCATTATATTCTTGTGTTTAAATCATATTGGCCTGAATAATCAATCCAGTATGCGCTCAACCCCCCACTTTAGTTATTCTTAATCATAATTAGCTTATTCCTTAAATTTATAACATCTTGCCTTTCTGTCTGTTAATCTTACCAAGTTTCTCCTATAATTTTTAAATATTTTCTCCTTCTATATTTAATACTCTTTTTCTTAATATCTCATACCTAATATTATGCCATTTCCCAGAGAATATAATTTATATTATTTGTTAAAATAGATATATTTTGTATTCATAATTTCCTATTTCATAATATGTAATCCCTAATATTATCGCCATTTCCTTTGTCATACCTTATGTCGTCATTTTTAGTCTCTTCACAAAGCAACAAATAATGAAAGTTTTATGCATTTCTTCATCCTTAAATGTCTGGATTTCTACCATCTTCTCATACCTCTTAAACTAACCGCTGTCCAAGCCCAAGCAAATCTCTCTCTACCCATTTTATTACATTTTTATTTTTTCCATTTTAGTTATCATAACTTAATATGATCTTCAAATATTTCTTGTCAATCTATATCTTTGGGGAATATGTTAATTATAACTAAGAATAAACTTTTTCCAAAAGCCTCTAATATTATATTCTTTTGCCTCCCATGTATCACCCATTCCAATTCTGTGCAAAATTTCCATCACTTGATAACCCAAGATCCTTTTCACTTGCATTCCTCCTGTATATTAAAACATTTTTTTATTTTCTTCCAGTAAGTTTATAACTCATTACAGTAGAACTTCATTCTATCGTTTTCCCAGATGTATTGTGCAATTTATGCGGTCCCAAATGTTTCACCTTATATCTTATGTAAATAAAACCACGTTCATTGTCCCTCAAAGTATTGTTTTCTCGCATTATCCATTCAAAAAATTCAGTTCCAAAGAAATTCTATCCTTGAATGATTGTTTTCAAACTGCAGTAATTGAAGGAGTAGCCGTCACATGTACAGATAGTTCGGGTCATGCTTTATCCCAGAAACTCTCCATAGTTGCCAATACCTTTGGAGCCTCTTGCCGATAACTGATGCAAGGAATGGGCCAGAGTTGCCGTTGCCATCAGTTTTGATAACTACGAGGCAGTGGATGAGGATGATGTCACATGTGGCATTCAGAATGTTCATGAAGTGTGAAAAAGTGAGGAAGTGTTTGTGATATGAAGGAGGGTAGTGAGAAAGAGAAAGAAAATAATGCAACAGCTGAAGGTGTGAGAGTGTGTGAAACTGTATGAGTGTATTTTATGCATATAACAATGATAGTAAGGTTCTTAATTAGATAGTGAGTTGATTTAATACTCTTATGCTCCACTTATCATTGAATTATACAGAACATGTTTCACAGGCCTTCGTCTGCATCATCAGCCATGTGTCGATTGTCGAATTCGTTATTGGTTGAATGGACTTGGTGTAGCTCTTGTGGACATTTTATAAACTTTTGAATTAATTTATCTTCTGTTGGGATCTCGAAGTTCATAACCTTATCCTATTTTTTTATGAATTTTTTTTCCCATGTTCTCAGTTCCAAAGATCTATCTATGAATTTCAATAATTTGACCCATTTCTATGTCATGTTTATCTCTTCAAAAGTGATGTATAACCACTGATTTATCTATCTGATTCTAGCCTAATTCCAGTGTTTCTTTTTGTTTTGCCAATATATACTTTGTTGCATTCAGAACAGTTGATTTGATTTATTCCTGGATTCTTCTCATCAGGTATTCTATCATCACCGGAGTTGAGCAGATTATTTAGGTTAAATTTGTTCAATGGGAACAAAGTAATCCCAAACTTGGAGTATTTTCTGGAATTTTTTGCTCGCCCAAGGATAATTAGTAAATTTCTTGTGAATGGTAGTTTCTTTTTTTGCCGACAACGTTGTAACCTGTTTTAACCTCTTCTTTTATTTGAATTTCTGTTTATAATTTCTTGGCCGTACACATTGATTTTTGCTGTTTGTATTATGTGAGAGTACTCCTTGCTGTATTCAAACTCATTCATGGGTATGTTAATGAGTCTGTGTGCTAATCTGTTGAGAACTGCATGCTTGTGTGCTGTGGAATTGAAGCCACTGGCCTTTATATACTTTTCAGTCTGCATATCCTTTCTATATATTCCAAATTATTGCCTATTCTTATAATTTTTAAGTCAAGGAAAAGAATCGTGTTGCCTTGTTCTGTTTCAGAAGTGAATTTAATTTCTTTGTCTTGTAGGTTTAGTTCTTATTATTATTTAAATTTTACTTAGGAAGCTATAGACAATGTAGTGGTAATATATCCTATTAGATTTTATTAAATATATTTCACACTAACTTCATTTAATTATACAGCTTGTACAAGTAAGTGGAGTTTGATTACTTGAATTGAATTCTTATTAATCATGCATTAACATACACAATTTTATAACAAAATGAACATTAAATTTAAATATAACAAATAGGATCAGTGTCTTTGGCAATTTCACATGCTTTCAGAGTTTTAGCAAACATCGGCATGGGTTCAGCTTTTGAATCATCTTCTCCCTTTTCCTCACTCTCCTTCTCCGTATCTAAAAGCTTGAAACTCCTCCCACTTTGTAGCGGACTTTATGAACACTTTTAATGTGACATGTGGCAACATTCTCATCCACTGCCTTGTAGGTGTTAAAATTGATGGCAAAGTCAACTCTGTCCCATTCTTTGCATCAGCTATCTCACGATTGTATAACAAGTCACCCAGTCTAAGTCTAAGAAAATCATGAACCTTCAGAAACTTCAGTCTGTCAACTTGTCCAGCCAGATCAAGGATTCAATAATTGATCAGCATGGTCTTTTTAAAGTTGGTGGAAAGACTACAAATTGCTTCAATCCTCATATATGAAATATATTTTTAGTTTATTTCATGGTTCACTGTAACAGTTCTGAATAATTAGAGTACAAGAAGCTTAGAGTAGGTGCTGGTACTTAGTTCTTTCAATTTATATTTTCTTCTTGAAACACATATATAATTTTTTTTTCTTTTTTTTAAATATTTAAGCATGTAAAAACCCAAGCCTAATTGTTATTTATTGTCCTAGTCTGTCTGTTTATAAATTCCTGTAACTTCTGAAGACTTCGTTTTAGAAAAAGATGCCTTAATTAAAACTTGCATAAATTGTTGATGGCAGTCAGAATATCTAAAAATTATGCTGTCGTTTAATTTAAAATTTATTATTAATCCCCTAGAGTTGCATGATTGGGCCTGCTGAAAGTTGGCCATGCCAATATCTGGAACGGAAAGGTTTCTTCCTCCAGAAAAATTATAAAGAGTCAGCATTTAGTTTTATTGACCCATTTAAGAGATATTGACTCACAAAAATTTGTATGGACCACTCTGTATATACTGTGTATGAGTGTGTTTGCCATTTAATGCTATTCTAATATATATATATACACATATAATTTTTTTCACAGATGTTGTCATTTGTATTTCCATGCCATTTTCTTCATGAAGATGTTCTCCATCATCTTATTTCATTTCTTTCCATGGAAGATGAAATGGTGGCACCTTTAGTTTTGTCTGTGTTGACGTTCCTCGGTAAATATAAACCAATAGGTAAGTTCATTATTTAGAGGAGATTTTTTTACATATGCATGTATATTAGTAAAGGTCTGAATATTGAAATTGAAGTATTTGAGGAAATTGAGTAAATACAAACCATGGATCTTCAGCTTACTGTGCTGATGCTCTAACCTTTTGAAGTACCCTGTCCTGTTTGACCACAGCTCCAAACTTCTATGTGAAGACATCAAAGGCTCTCCAGTTAGAGACAAGTTATAGATGAATGTTCCAAGTTTCCTCTTGAGGGCAAAATCTGTGTAACAAGATCTCCAGGATATAGAGACTGGATGGGGGAACTTAATAGATATAGCCAGACAGAGCATAGTAGCTCAAATGGCTAGAATATCAATATGTTTGGAAAAATTTGCGGTGACCTCACATTTTTCCATGTGATTCCTAGTCAACAATAGTATAGTATCTCCTAAATAGAATTGGAGTTTTCCAATTTATTTATTCATTTATTTATATGATTATTTGTAAAAAAAACTTTAATTATTAAAAATGGATAAACAATTTTGCAATACATTTCAATGTGCTAATATGTTGATTGCACACCAAAAAGTTAATAAATAATAAGATTATTTAAAATGATATACTATGGGTAACTTATTAACACACTTCACTTACTACATTTTCCTAAGTTGGAACGCTGGTTCCGGAAACATTGTTCCAACTTAGGAAAATGTAGTAAGTGAAGTGTGTTAATAAGTTACCCATAGTATATCATTTTAAATATGATGACTTGACTGTAAACAGCTTTGAAAATTATACTTATAAAACTTATTTATTTTATAATTTTTTGACTAAAAAAAAACTGCTATAAAATCTATGGGCACTGGGCCATTTATTAAACTGCAGCATGCTAAGTATAACATTTTGTTTCTTTATTCTCCTTACTTATCCAACACTGTTAGATTCTATCTTGGGAAAAATCTCTCACATGTGAAAAGAGACAACTACAATGATTTCATACCCTTCCGAAAGAATTCTCTTATGATGGTAACTTTAATTAAGAACTTTTACCTTACCAATTCAGATGTAATATTTATAAATTAATATACTATGTTAATGAATGGATTAATTGCATACTTAAAAAAAATTAATTACTATAAGAAACATTTCTGTGATGTCCATGATGAATATAATTTTCCAGATCTTGCTTTTTCTTTTCCTGCAACTTAGAGTATCATTTATACACATTTGCCCTTTACCCTGCATATGCTTGTCATTAGAATTGCATCTCTTTTCCATGTCATTCTTACTTTCACTACTTAAAATCTATGTTTTATATTCATTAGCATGAGACACAATTTCACTTTTCCTCACCATCATGCCTAGCTATGAAAACCATTCTAGAAGAATTATCTGAATATACAGAATGAGTGTCAATAACATCAAACAACTCTAAGGTGTGATTCAGGGGATTTGAGTTTTTTCTTACAGGGAATGTATGTCCGCAAATGTCTTGTTATCGAACTAATGGGCATCAAAGTTTTTCAAAAGACACGTCAGGTTAGATGAAATTCTGCCAAATACACCCCGCAGGCATTTGTTTTCTCATTTGCATTTTGGAATATTGTTTGTATTTTGTTTTTAGCATTTTTTATGTCGTCATTACCCTAAGATCTGCTTACATTTAATTTTAAAGAGATTGCGTTGCATATTATACAGTGATTTTGTGGTTCCTACAAGAGGTGCAGGTAGGCAATCTCAGCATGCATGAGGAGTACTAAAGTGCTCTATTTACTGGAAGTACTTTCATTTTTACAGGCTATTATAAAAATATTCAACTTTATATATGCAGAACTGGCAGATATGCATTACATTTATGGTGCTGCTTGGGGAAATGCGAAAAGGGCAAGAGCTCTTTATGTTGAACTTTAACCAAGGAGACATTTGCCTCATTACAGTACCTTTACTGCCATAAATCAACAACTGTGGGAAACGGGAACTTTCTGAAAACAAGTGCATCGTTCGGGAATCCAAAGAAATGTAAGAACAGTGGCTTTAAAAGAGGATGTTCTTGACAGACTCCATAATTCTCCATCCACAAGTACAAGAACAATAGAGCATGCTATACAAACAACCAGTCTTCAGTTGCTAGAATTCTGTATGAACAGCAATTATATCCCTATTATCTCATCCAAGTTCAAGCATTCTGGCCAGATGACTTTCCACCCTGACTACAGTTTTACCAATGGTTTCTTCATAAATGCATTCATCTAACCTGGAGGTTGGGAAATGGGATGGCCTCAGTTTTGATGTTGCTAAACTTTTGGAGATTTTGTGTTTATGAAAATTATTTTATGTAAATTAAATTATAATTGTATAATCCAGTAAACTATACTTTGCTTGATATTTGTAATATTAGATGTTGAATCAATTTATTCATTGTTTCAAATGTATTCATCAATCATCATATTGTGGATGGATGCAAAAATATTAACACCAGAGGGCATGTTTAACATGCATAACAGTCATATTTGGGCACAGGAACCCTAGAGCTATTAGAGTGGAAATTACCTTCACCAGTTGCTATTGAACATCTGAGCTGGCATTATTGATGACACACTCGCGCTGTATTTATCACCTCCATGTTTGACAGGGCACATTTAGCTACAGTTTTTATAGCATACTTTGCCAAAACTTCTGGAGGATTTTCCTTTAGGAATATGCCAATTAATGTGATTCCAAGGCAAGCATTATTCTGGTGACATAAAGAATTTCCTAAGTTAATGTATCCTGATTGCTGAATCAGTAGAGGAGCACCAACATGTCGTTTACCAGATCTAATCCCTTTGGAGTTTTTCTTTGAGACATATTCAGACTCTTGTGTACAAGATGCCAGTTAATATTGAAGAGGTGCTGATGGCCAGTATCTTTGTAGTATTTGATGCTATTAGTGATATGCCAAGTTTTTTTTGAACTCTGAAGTCATTACAATGATGCTATCAACTATGCGCTGAAGTCAACGGTCAGCATTTTGTAAGTCTTTTATAATCACTTATGCACTTTTTCAATTCTTGTTTTGTTATGTTAGTGTCGTATAATTAAATTCACAAGTTATTAAGTCAATTTAAGAATATTTTGTATTGTTTAAAATTAAAGGTAAGTGGCTATACTTATTCCAAAACTATTCAAATGCTAATATAGCAAAAAGATGAATAGTGACCTGTTCGGCAAAATTTCATCTAATCTGATGCGTCTTTTAAAAAACTTAAATGCCCTCTAGCTGTATAACAAGACTTTTATGGGCATACTTTTCCTATAAGAAAATACTGAAATAAAACCCCTGATTTAAGCCTTAGAGTTATTCAGTGTTATTCTGACCGACTCTGTATATTTTACATCTTCCATCTGAGTTCAGCTTATCATAGAAATGGTTCATTGATTTGCTTATCTGCATCCCTCACAACTTCCAGACCCGGAAGAGTTTGGAAAAAATTGATACTACGATAAATCTGCTATGATTAATGTCAAATGACCAGATGTCTGGATGCATGAAAGTAGTTAACTAAATTTGTTGAGAATTCTGGACAGACACTATAGGCAAATTACTAAAAAACAAATGGCAAAAATGAATAAATAATACAAACAAAGTGGCTGGTTTTTATATTTGGTAAATATTTAGCATTTTCATGGAAAAGTCCTAATTTTGCAAAATTTGATGACAAAAAATAGTAATTATTCACCAACAAATAATTGGAAATGTACAGTATTAAAAAATTATTTGAGTGCACTCTGAGTGCAGGAAATATCTTATCACCACTTCATTTTTCAGCACTGTTCATACAGATCAATGTCAATGAGTATGCAGCTTGCTTCATTGCTGTACATCAGATGTGTAAATCTGAACAATTACTTGTGTCAAGATATGATTCAGAGGTAGAGCATGCACTTTGAGCTTTTGCATTTGAGTTCACGTCTCAATGTTGATGCTTTTTTATTTGGCATCGACCATGTTGTCTAAAGTATAGTGGATAAAGGTGTCTCTCATCTTTATTTTGCATTCTTTCATTAAACTAACATAGATTTTCCACAATTTTTTATTATAGATTGCATATACCTCCTCTATGGTGCGACAGCCCAAGATCCGGTCATGGCCTGCCACAGCAACCTCACTTGCCTCCACTTCCATCTTACACCTTCATTGATAGAGGGCAGTATATATATCCAGTGCCTCCAAATATTGGCAGTAAGGTGTGATTCATCTGTCAGTGTTGTATTTCATCGTTCCATTTACACTACAATGATGCATTTATTCCATTTCTAGCAATGGCAGAGACCATTGATAAAGTTGCTGCCATTCTCACTCATTTCACAGGGCTCTATGGCCACCAGAGCAGGTAGCATTTGTGGTGTTCCATTATCAAATGCGAGGTGGATGAAACTTGATCAAGAAAGGTGACAAGCTTCTATGAGAAAGAGTGTAAGTCTCCTGTGTGTCTGTATAAAAGATGCAAACAGAACTAAATGGAGGGAATTGTCTTTATATCCAGTTAGCACATGGATTATTAGCAACCATTGTAAGGATGCTGGACTTCAACGTAGACATACAGCAGTTAAGGAAGCTTTAACTGATGCCAACATATTTCACAGATTGGCACTTGCACCGCTCTTTGATTACTTCGATCAAGGAAACCTCATTTTCTCTGAGGAAGTTATATTGAGTACCACAAGTGCCTTTTCTACTGTGTTTACAGACTGAGTGGGACTCACTACAAAAGACACTATCCAGCTATTCGTGCAAGGAATGATTACTTATTGGGCCTAGATATCTTGAAAGGCTAAATAGTGGAGCCTATACTGACATTCCAAAACATATTTTTCTTCCTTCTGCCAATAACATTAACATAGCCTGGGGTTAGAATTTATTGGAAATATTATAATGATTTATGCAGTCTATTAAATTAAGCTTGCTTTTCGCCTTCTTTTTAAATGCTTTGATTGGGTATTTATTTTTTCAATTATATGTTACAGGAGAAGTGTTTACAGACCTGATGCGGGAACTGATACCAGTTTGCAAAGAATTTGCAGTTACAGGAACGGCCAAACAAGCAAAACAAGCAATTCGATGTTTATATGTGAACTTGGCACATGGACAAGATGCTGTATTTTCAGAAATTTTGGAGGTAAATGTATAGGTAGTTGATGTAATAAATGATTGTTGTATATGTATGCATTTAATTTATAGCGAGTCTCATTGTTGCTCTTTTTTGTTCCAGAGGATAAAAGAAAATTTAAATTCTACATCAGAACATTATAGGACTGCAATTGTGGCTTTAGGCCATGTGGCATATAATTTACCAGAAAAGTATCCAGTACATATAAAAAATATTGTCTCACGTAAGGTAAAGTTTATTAATGAAGGAAATTTTTCAGATTATCATTTTAATTGCATATAATGCTTCAGTAGCACAGCATGGGCTTCTTAAAATTTTAGTGTGGCCTTTTATGGCACTTACTACTCTTTTAGCCAATCTTCCTGCTGTTCTTCTCATCTTTCATTTTGATTTTGCATCGTAGTGTTAATAAGTTCTCTGCTACTTAGGGCAGTTGGTGATGATTAATGTACGTTAAAGCCATGCTTTTTAAAGTTTAATTTTTTTTTTTTTTTTTGCTAGAGCGAGGTAAATTTTTCAAGAAATAAAGTTTAGCTCCAGCAAAATTCATATAGGCTAGCTAACAGCACAATTGCATAAAAAATATCTCATTTACTCATGTGATTTCCCCATACTTCATTCCCATTTAAAATATTTAGGGAGGGAAAATAATGCAAATATTGTTACTTTATAGAAAATCAAGTTAAAATAAAAAGAAAAATTCTAATAAATTAAAATTGTATATTCCATCAGCATCTGATGGGTAGATCTATGTATGAAATATGAGCATGGCAGACAGGGCTGTGGAGCCTATGTTCCTGGCTGACAACAAGACTTTGGAATTAAACTTTTATGGCACTAGAGTGAACAACAAATACTATTTATTTGTGCTTAAAGTCATCTACTTCCTCATGTCATTCAAGATCATTCTAAAAACTCCTGTCATTTTCCACATATATCTGGCAACTGCTTAGAAAATTACATCTCCCAGTTCTCAATAAGAAATTGAAATAATCTCTTGATTTATGGTATACTTCAGTTCTTTAAAGTGTATGAATTTGTCCTGTACATTTGACTTTTTAATGTTCTTCAGAAATAACATCACAGGGTATTAAATCAGAGGATTGGGAATGGGTCATATTTCATTCATGCTAAACATAACTAAATAAAAGTAAGAGTGTGTTTGTAGCAATTTATAAAGAATTAGAAAGAACAAGTGAAAATCAAAGAAAAAGTAAAGAACTTCTCATTTCTTGAAATTGACTTTCAGTAACCTTGAAATCTTTTCATCCCCTACGGTCTCAATACATGGTGTTCTAATAAGAGAAACAGAAACTAAGTTTCAGTCGTTTTATAAACAGAAATTTCTGTGACTTAATATCAAAGCAAACTACAGATATGCTGCTTTAATACAAACAAATAAGTAGATTGAAATGAAGAGACATAAGTAGAAGGGAAACTTTCAGGAAATGTTCAATACCTTAACGATGAAATGGTAAGGTCAAAATTAGGAGAAGGTCATAAATAATAAGCAGTTGGCTAATGTTTGTAAGCTAAATAGTGATTGTAGAAGTGGATGCACTGATAAGATTCAAAGGACATTATTCTTAAGTATTATATGCCTCTAAACCAACAAAATGGGGTATGAAAGACAGGAAGATTGGTTATTTATTGAAATGTATTATCTGTGTGCAAAAACAAAGGGTGAGAAACAGTCATCCACTTCTTGGTAAACAGGTAATGTTAGATATGCCATTAACAGGCAGGATTGTGCCATATGCATTTTGATATATATTTTACAAGAAGGTAGAAAGGAAGAGGGGTCAGAGGAAAAGAACACAAGTTATATCATATGTTGCAAACAGTGTACAGAATATAATAAAATTTGGAAACCCTCAAAAAATGGTGGAAAAGTTGTTTCATTATGTATTTAAATAATGACATATATAACAGATCTAACCTAACATCTCATGACTAAGATTATAGCACTTCAGGAGGAATTTATGTATCAGTTGATTTAAGATTTTACATCAAATGAGGAAACTGTATTTCAACATAGCTTGCTTAATTTTAATCCTGTGCCAAATGCTCTTTACATCCTTAAAAAAACACAAGGTTAGGTGAAAATGTGTTCAATGCTTGGTTAAGAATGGAAATTATAAACAAGTTGCAGTATTCAGTATTAATGTAAATGCAAAGAATGTGACATTTAATTTGTATATTTGGCTAAATATCACTCAAATTTTGCTAATTTTTAACCACTGGACATATTTCAAAGAACTTTATTCTCATCATGGACATTGTTTGGTGTGAATTAACTGCTTCCTAAATTAATGCGGAGGGGAATGAGGAATCAGAGCAAACAAAGCCTGTGTAAATATGAAGTGAAATCAATTTATTAGTGTATACAAACTTTCTGAAGTGTACCTTTAATAGTGTGTAGTGAATTCAGTAGAATGAGCATCCATTTTTTCATAAAAATAGTTGAGGGAGGCACGTAGTTCTTTAGGTTAAGTATTTTTTTTACTTAATTTTATAAATTTAATGTTTTTTTAAATCAGTTATATTAAAGTTCAAAATATGTACAATCAAAGATAAAATGAACAAGTGGCAGAAATGATGATAAATTTTAAGCATTCATTATGCTGGATTAAATACACTTAATTAACCTTTATGTTCAAGTTAATGTCATAAACAGGAAATGCATCAGGGCTGAGAGATGAAACTTCATGTGTAGTAAAACTACATAGATTTGAATTCTCAGTATGCTTAAATTTTTAATGTGTTAATTCTTGCAAATAAAATTAATGTTTAATACATCGCAATAATATTTCTCCTCTATCTTGCAAGAATCCATTATTGAGCCTGGGCCTTCCACAGCAATAATATATCTTTTTAATGGAGATACATTTTCTTTGCTCAAACATAAAAATGTCATATTTATAGTATTTAGAAGTTACTGACAGTGAAGCAATTAAATATTCCAAATTGAATGTTTTGGAATGATGATACGAACTTTAATTAGGACATGTTTTGGGAACCTTCGTGCTCATCTTCAGCTTTGAGTAACTGCTTTGTAAGTTTTGGGCTGTTTGTATGATCATGGCTGGATCTGAGTTGTTTCTATATTGACATCTTTTGACTGGAATAGGAATTTATTGAATTTATCCAAAGATGGAATGTCAAAGTTAATTAGTTTACCATGATTTGTTAATATGAAAATGTTTTCCCAGGTGAATAGTTCTATTGGCATATATATTTCTTTTAATAAAACTATTTCTTGCTTATTTTCATGATTGTGTTCCCAAAAATGAGATGCTACCATGAGATTTTTCCAATTATAGCCAAATATTTCTAAAATGTTCTCTATTCCTTTTTTCCTGTTTATTTTAAATTGCAATCTAAGCATTTTGCATATATGCCTGATTTTTTCATTTGTGGTATGCTGCTTTTTAGTGAAGAACCTAATAGGCAATTTTTATATTAAATTTATTTTGTGGTGCTAATTTTATGCAATGTTCTTTGAAGATCTTACCAAACTTGTAATGAAATTCTGGATGATATGTGAATCTGCTGTATTTGTAATTCTCTTTGACAGTTGTAATTGTAGAAATGTCTTTTATGAATTTTGTCCTTTGAATTTATTAATCTTTTAAATGATTGTGTTAGTACAATATACATTGATTATTGCTATGTTGAATATATATTGTAATTCTTTTTTGTATTCTGTTTTTATGAGCTGGAGATTCTCTGACTTCTCAGTTCTAAAAGTTCTCAGACTGATCAGAAAATCCCAAATTTTTTTTCCCCTTCTTGTTTTCCACTAGTAACCTTGTAAATTAATACATTTAGTCTAACAAACTTCCAACTTTTTGATACCCTCAGTAAAATAAGATTTGTCCAACTGAAAAATAAGCATCTGTCTCAGCTTCAACCTCATTATGATGTGAATCTTCTTCCACCCAGTCATTTCTTCAGGTTTGGGAACAAAAAGTAATTGCTGGGAGCCAAATCTGGCAAATATTGCAGATGTGGGAACATTTGGAAGCAAAGGTCATGCAGTTTTGCAGCATGTGTGAAGGCACACTATGAAAGAGAACTTCCTTTTTCACTGGGTGTGGACGTTTAGCCTGAATAGCATCCTTCAGTTGCTCCAATAGTGAAGCATAATATTCCCTGGTGATGGTGTTGCCCTTCTAGAGGTAGTCTATGAGCACCACACTATGAGAATTCCAGAAAGCTATAGCTATGACTTTCCCTGCATATGGAACTGTTTTTGCTTTCTTTGGTACTCTTTCACCTGTTACCACCCACTGTTTGGATTGCTCCATCTCTAGTATGCAGTTATGAATTCACATTTCATCTGCTTTACGTAACTCACTGGAATTGTATTTAAACAAGACTAAACGCTTTTGTAAAACGTTCATTTGAATGCATTTTGGGCCATTGTTAACAAATATGGTACTCATCAAGCAGAAAGCTTTCTCATACAGAAAACGTGTAAAATATAGTGGACACAACATATCAAGGTCTTTGTAATGTCAGCCAACTAGCACACCTTCAATTAGCAATAATTGAGTACAGACAGCATTGTGAATTTTTGTCACAGTCTCATCGGTCGTAGCAGTTTTGCTATTTTCTGAGTGCTCATCATCTTAAATGGACATACATATGTATTTAAATTTAGCAGCCTACATTTTAGGCATTAAAAACAAATTAATATGGAATCTAATGCCTTTTATACATCTGTTCGGGTATACCCTTCAAAAAAGGTACTTTATCAAACCTCAGAAATAAATTCAGCAGGCCACTTTTTAACCATGGAAAATAAAGGGGAAGAATTCTTTAATGTGGAATCTAACTCCTTGTATATTGTATATTGTATTGTATATCTGTTGAGGTTTAACACTTCAAAACAAAGTACTTTATCACAGATTGTATTTCCATTTTTTATCAAATTTGTAGAAAATGTTAACACTAGTTTGTGTACATAATGCTCACTTGCACATGGGAAACTTTACAGTGTGCCATCCTAAAAGGATGATGCTTAACAACGATCATGTAATTTGGTCATCTTCACACCTCTTGAGTTAGGCCAAGAACTTTTAGAACACCTTTTGCAGAAGATAGTTGCACATAAGTAAGAAGTATTTGCATTTTGGATGAGTGTACATTTTTTTATGTATCTCATATAGTACATATTTATTGCTCTAACTGCAATTTCATCGAGTTCAATTAATTTTCCTATCACTCTGCATACCTATCTTTTCATCCATTATGAAGGCTGCATTCTTTGAATTCATTATTTTAGACATTTGCAGAGAGAGAGACAACAGAAGCTATCATGCATAAAAACAAAAAAAAAACAAACAAACAAAAAAAAACAGATAATACATGGGAAAAACCAATATTGCTCCCATTTGCTGTAATTAAAACTGTATAAATAATTAAATGATAAATTGTACTGAGATAGCTAGTTTAATAAATATGATGAAGTCTTCAATTCCCAATGTTATGAAAATGATTGTAAACACATTCCTAACACAGCGTTTGTGATGCCTCTTATAAGTTGATGATAATGTGATTGCATCAGAGAAGTGCAATGTTCATGTTTGATAGCAATTAACATACTCCAAATAGCACTTGTGATACAGTGAAACCTCAATCCATGATTTCCCATGGGGTAAGCGAAAGAAAATGATAAATTTGGGAAAACAATGAATAGGGGAAGAGGTCTAAAACATGGGCATCTCCAACATGTTAAAACTGAGGGGATAGCCTATTGATAAAATTTAAAGAAATATGCTCCTATATTCATTTTAAAATATCAGAATATTGAGGATCATAGTCCTGCCCCTCCGTCAAAGATGCTCCTGGTCAAACCTTAGGTCTATCAATCAAGTCTTCATATGTAGTTTTATCTAATATAAATATGTAATATTACATTTTAATTTGTCAATGATCATAACATAATTTGCAAATAATTTTCATTTTTAGTTGGGTACATTGCAAGGAATAAAATATGTAATAACATCTTGGATCTTGAGAGTTTTGTGTAAACTAAGTGTTTTGTACACAAAAATAAAATTAAATACTTCTCTAAAAAGCACAAAGGAAAAAACAATATCAACAAATCCAAAGTATAAACTAAAAAAGAGAATACCCTCGAGAGAAGAAAACACAATATCTGACTCATTCTGTGGTTTTCTCTTCTTTAGAGAGACTTTGCCAAGAGATGCTAATAGCTACTTGTTCGGCAGTTGATAGCAGGTTTTTCCCAAATGCCTTCCCCTTCATCCTCAACCTATACAGATGTGATACAATAGCCCATGTTCATGAACATCACCTCAAATGAATCTATTCATTCGCTTCTGGTTTGTTGAGGCTGCATCCTCCAAATCAATCACTTCTCTGTCTTTTTGGTGCCATCCTCAGGTCTAGGACTCCATAACCTGACTACAGGGTCTATGCTACTTGTTGCTAACAGACAATATGATGGATGGATGTGGCTGCAAGCAGTTCAGTGGACTCATCTCCTCACAGAACATGCATTATATTGGTAGTGATCCTAAATGAAGAAGGAACCATCATCTGAACCAGCCAGAATATACTGGCCCTGACTTCCAAAAAAGTTGGCTTCCTTAATATCAGTTGTTGTTCATATAAGTAAATTACATAAAAATCCAGACCTTACCCATTACAGTGAAATTAAGAGATTAATCTGTATAAGAATATAATGTTGTTATAACTGCTTAGGGAATATATTTATTCATTTGCATACTAGCTGAAGTGTGATATAATATGTTTAGCAAAATGCCATTCATCCAGATACATTTTACTCAGCATCCTCCTCTTTCCTCTCCCTCTGCTTCCATCTTTTATCACTATTGACTCTCAATTATAAAAGGGTAACTTAAAATAACTAGCTGCCAAAAGTTAGTATTTCATTTTAATTCTTTTTTATTTTAATTTTACATGCACATACGTAGAAGTTCTAAAACTGTTGTTGATATTTTTTGCAAAACTTGCAGATAGTCAAGGAACTTTTGGTTAAAGAATCCAGTACCCATATGGAGTACATAACGACTGATACAGATTGGTGCAGGGAGGACGAGCTTCCTGAAGAAATACGTTGTAAGGTGAGATATGCAACAGTACTGCTGTTAGTAGTAAAGTATATTGCAGTTCCATTCTGTGCAAAATGTCAGCCACTATAGAGTTTTTACATGATATTGATAGTTGTTAATGTTTAAAATGTTAATGATAATGATAATCTGGAAGATAATGGATACTGGCAGAGGAAGCCTACAGAATCATTCATTTCCAGTCATTTTTAGCAATTTTTCCTCTGTTCCTCAAAAGTGACTAATTTTTTCAATATAAGATCATATGGCAGTGTAAAAGACTTTTCCATTTATGTTGCTTGATTTATATTCAAATTCTGGTAAAATAGTGGTGAATGCTAATATCCAGGCAAAGAAATGTATTTGTAATATGTTTACGGAATGTCGCAATCCACACAGTAAAACTTTTGTTAATCTTATTTTGATTTAAAGTAAAACACTAAAAATCATGTTGTCACATGAAAACTCTCTTTAAGTTTCACAAACACACTTATAAAAGTAATTTTGGTACATGTTTCGTGAGGTACATTCCTCGCATTGTCAACCAAAACGACGACTTTTTTTTTTTTTTTACATGTTTCGTGAGGTACATTCCTCACAATGTCAACCAAAATGACGACTGAGGAGTCAATTTCAGCAAAGTATGTATGTTACTATGCTTGCTCTGGTGGTCTGTTAATGAACTTAAACAATATGTTGTCTGCTTCCGGTATATCAAAATTCATAAGTTTGTATTCATATTTTTTATGTAAATTTTTTCCCATATATTAAGTTCTTTCAGATGTTGAATTGTTTTTAGTAATGTTATGTCCTTCTCTATTTCATGATTCTCATTCCAGTCGTCGTTTTGGTTGACAATGTGAGGAATGTACCTCACGAAACATGTACCAAAATTACTTTTATAAGTGTGTTTGTGAAACTTAAAGAGAGTTTTTGTGTGACGACATGATTTTTAATGTTTTACTTTAAATCAAAATAAGATTAAAGAAATATATATCACTTTCAGTTTAGTATTGTACTCGGACATATTTTTGTCTAACTCTGACTGGTGCCATAAAAGTTTTTTTTTTGGACAATGGGTTGGATGCCAGAAAATTACACTAGCAACAATCTAGCATGGCAAAGAAATAAAATCACTATTAAAAACCATGTAATGCTTTTCATGATGAGAATGTAATGAATTCAGATCAGCAATACACCAAGAACAATAAATGGCAGTGGAACTCATATCTAAACATGTTTTTTGTTTCTGCATTGAGTTATCAGAAACAGTAAAGAACAGCTCAAGAGGAAATGCAATCATTTTGCAGGAGGAAAAAAATTTTTAAGAAATTCTAGAACTCCAGCATTTTGTGTGGAGAGCAAGCAAATGTGTTAGTTTTTGGTATTCCAAAAGAGATGATGTATCTGGTGATTAACAAGAGTGTCTGAAATAAAAGCTGGTGGTGAAGTTGTCTCTGATGTTAGGATTATCTACCACACTAAGTATACCTGAGCTTATTGCGATCCATTGAATAAAACAGCCACCCTTGATTCATAGCTGAAAAAAATTCAAGCTTGAACCTAAACTTAATAGAAAAAACTAATAAGAAAGAATTATCACTCTAAAAATAAACACTCCGCTACCTGCTGGGCAGATCACAGCTGGGAAATATCTGAACAAAGCTACTACTTCCAAGGGCCAAGATAAGGCAAATAAAATACAGCTCAGACTCAATTGGATTGTAAGATATTTCAATTAAAAATGAATGTAGAAATCCACACAGTGAAACTCTCATAAATGTTGTGAATTAAAAGTAAAACTAGTAAAATCATGTCAACACATTAAAACTCTCTTGACGTTTTACATTAAAACTTTTTTTATTAAAAACTAAAACCTTACTTGAGTCGTCAAGTTGGTTGAAGATGGAGAGTATGTCTCTTCGAAACCCGTCCCACCGTATTTAAAAGTAAGTGAAGGATAAGAGTGTGTTAGACGACAGATTAGATATAATTTACATTTAACAAGCTTCACTGTGTGAGTTCCAACAGAATTTTTTTAAAAATGTCTTAGTTTTCAAAAGTTCTTAAATGAAGATTGTAAGATATTTGTTTGAAGGGATGAAAGAAGCCCGTTTTATAAATAGATTCCATTGAGGATTATTTGTAATATTTGTAAACTGATATTGAAATTAGCTGCAATCTACCCACTTAACAGTGGATATCATTTTAACTGAATTAGACCCATTATTGCATCAACAATATTCCTTCCACAGCTATTTTTAATGCTTTCTTCCCTTGTAAACTCCTCCAACCTTAAAAACTTAAAAATATTCACAATATATATCAAATGTTTTCTGTTTTTAGAGCCTAGTAGAAGAATTACTACTTATTTTGATTTTATTGTTCTAATTAAAACCATGATGAATCACAATGCAGGTTTTGATATAACTGGTCAAAAAGGGGGGGAGTGAAAACTAATTTATATAATACATGTGATGGTTTATTAAGATCATTGTGTGATTGAGTCGAACTAACATTCTATTGCTCCACTTACTTGTTTAAATATGTAGAACCGGTTTCACGAATACTTTGTTCACATCTTCCACTCCATTGTCCATTGGAGAATAAACCGTTATGCTCTGGGGATATGTGATCTGTTCTGGTAGAGGTGTGATGAACTTACTGTTTAGGTTTTCATCACTGGAAGTGTCGAAGTTCATTAAACTCTCTTAATACTTTGTAAATGTAGATTTTCTCCCATGTTGCTAATTCTGTAGGTTCATGCACTGATTTTAATAATTTTGTTTTTTTCAGTATTTTGTGGTTTTCTGTCCAGAAATGAGATGCCACAGCTGATTTCTCCAATTGCTTGTATTTTATGTTTCTGAAATGTTCCTTTAACCATGTACCTATGTTTCTCTTTGTTTTTCCAATGTAGATTTTTTTTCACACTCTGCACAACTTATTTTGTAAATACCTGCTTTTTTATCTTGTGGAATACTCCCATTATCATTGTCAATCAGGAATGTTAATTTGATCACACAATGATCTTAATATATGATTAGCTTTACTGTGCAATGTTCCAATTAACAATTTTATGTGATAGTTTATTTATTTCAGAAAATACATTTTACCTAATTTAAAATAATTTCAGAAATTGAATGTATAAACATGGTTTTATTATTCATCCATGCTTCCACTCATGCATCAAATAAATATAAATCATGTCCTGATCGTATAGAGTTTATGTTAATGCAATTATTATGGATCATTATATGGCATTTGCCTTAGTATGAATTTGAATTTATTTTCTTCTAATTTCCAATTTACAATCAGAACACATACAAATATTCTTTTACAAATTCTCCTACTATATATCTATAAAATATATTTCATTTTAACAATTTCATCTAATTAACTACTGGACCCTCGTCTTCGGTTCATCAGCGGTTTCCAACTGGAATATCTGGAAGGCTTGGACTCAACAAAGCAAAATAAGTTATATCTACAATCAATTTCTGACACCTTCTGATATCTCTGCAAATTTCCTATACCTGAACTTGGTTCATCCATATCTTAACCACCTGGTTACATGTATGGTATATGAACCCATCTTACTATTCTCCCCTTCCCCCCTCCTGTGTGTCTGCAAATTCCTTCCCTAAACATCTCATCCATTTCTCCCTTACCTTTCCTAAATATTCTCCAATCTCATTAATTTTCTCTATTCTCTCCTCTGTCAGTATTTTAATTACTATTATATCATAACATAATTTATCCCATTTATCATTCCAAATATTCTCCCTCCATTTTTTCACCATTTCACATTCTAATAAACAATGAAAGATACTCAATTAAATGTACTTACGAAGATGTTGACAATGGAGTGGTATGTATATAAACAATTTAATACAGTTTTTTATCACACTAACTCCATTCACTTACATAAAAATCTGGACATATGTTTCGGGAGTGATCCCTCCCATCTTCAGACTGTAGATAAACTGTTTATATAAATGAAAGATACTATCTTCTTTCCCACACATTACGCATCCTACCTTATAACTTTTTCTTACTCCTTTAAGGAATTATACCCCTGTACACGTCCATGCCAGACCTATTCTTATGAACTGGTCACATTTATCTATATACTTCTCTCTTCCCCAATTTTTCTTTATCTTCTTATATAACTTCAAAGAGCTTTTAGCCCAAATCTCCTGCCTCTCAATATCTTAATACCACTTGAAGCAGCATGGTTCCCAGTGGCACATTTCAAACATTCAATACACTGAATCTCATTTAAACTCTTTTTGTAGTTCCTCGGTTAGATTTACAGTATAGTGAATACACCATGCTTTACTGCAAAAGCTCCTTTTAATCTTAGCTAATAAATCATCATATATTTTTAAATGTTAATGCACATTCTTATAAGCAGAACAAATTAAAGTTAAACCCACTCATTAAAATCACAAAGCATTAATCATTTTTCCAAATTTAATTATAGATGATGATAATGGTGACAATAATAATAATAATAATAATAATAATAAATTAAAGTGTGTCTTATGTTTCAAAGAGATGTTTTGAGAAGGGAGAGTTGGTTTGGAGAAGTGGGGAAATATTAGAAGAAATTGGAATGGGGAATGCTTGAAGATTGAGTGAAAGTAATAGGTTTTTGGAAAAAAGTGACACAGGGGGTGGAACTTTGTTAAAGAGAAGTGAGCATCAGACAACCACAGTCACAGAAGAAAATGTCAATATAATTGAAAAACTGGTTTGCAAAGATGTCCAGTCACTTTCAGAAAAATTGATGCAACATTACCATTAGATCACAAGCATTTTCTAAAATCTTGGATCTTACTTTTCATCAAGAAAACAAATTGTGATGTATAAACTCACTGACCAGCAGAAACACATTCAAATGAAATGGTGCACAGAACATGGATTTGATGGAGACAAGTCTAAATATGTATTTGCAAATGTCAATAGGTAACAAATCTTGAATTTATCAACTTGATCCACAAACCAAACAGATGACAGTCTGGATCTTTCTGGACAATGATCACCCAATGAAGTGAAACAGTCCTGCAGTGTCAGTAGTAAAATGGCAAATTTTTTCCCAGAAAGTGGTCATATTACTTTTAGACTGGCAAAAGACAGTTACTGTGCATTGGTATACTATGATTTGCAATTAAAAGTGTTCCAGAGCATGATGATGAATGATGTGGTTATTTGTTTCAACCGTAGAAAGAATTTTCTAACCCAAAAGATGATGGTGAAACAGTTTAGGACTAGCTTAAGATGCTCGAAGACAATTAGTGGAAAGAGTACTTTGATAAATGGTTTATTAGAATGCAGGTACATAAAAAGTCATTGAAAAAAGTAATTTAAACAATTTAGGTCTTTTTTATTTCTTTGTCTCAAACTTTTCACAGCTCTGATATTCTAATAATGTCAGAATTTGGAACAGATTTTGAAACTTTGTTTCCAAATAAAATGTTTATATCATTTTAATTTTTCATTAATATCAGAAAAATTGTCTATAATAGAGTCTTAAAATTATTTTGTAATATAAATGTGTGTGATAATATTTAGATTGTCATAATTTTATTGTAATGTGTGAGTTTGGAATATCTTAGTGTGAAATGTTGTTAAAATGTATGTAAGTAAGTCAATCAATTTGTCAGACCCTAATGATCAAAAAGTTCATTAATCACTACACTACAGCTATCAGCTATATCCATAATATCATTAATCTTTTGAGTAACTGTTTCATATTAGGTGTGGAATCATTAATATCCCAGGATTTGTCTCTGGAAAATAAGTAAAAAAACTTGTTAATATTCCCAAATTACAGTTTAAAACCACCTGGTGATCAAATTTATTCATACTTTACCATGAGTAATTTGACATTAAAGACATCACTATTGCAGAGCAAGGTAATTAGTTAATCTAGTTCTGAGAATTTACTGTGAAGTGCAGAAGTGCACTTCGGAGAAGGAAAGAGAAAGACTGTTGTCACATAGTTTGCTTACAGAATGCGGCCGCTCACTAGGTTTTACAGTATCATACACCCAAAGCCAATACTCTTCAAGGCAAGGTATGCTGACTAGCAATTACATCATCCATTCAAATTGACTCGTGATAAAGTTTGAAAAATTTGATCATGCAGTATGATCAGACCTCTTCTTCTACCTGTATAGAAGTGCATATTAATGTTTCTTAATTTCAGTTGGAGGGATTAAAAACCATGGCAAGATGGCTTCTAGGGCTGAAGGCTGATGAGCTATCAGCACAAAAAACATTCCGAATGCTGAATGCGTTTATAGTAAACCGAGGTGATTTACTTCAGCAAGGAAAGCTCAGGTGTGTTGCTACATACATATTTTCTTGTTATGTGTATAATTGTCATAAGATTATATTTTTGTTTCATTATGTATTGAACCATTACATATATCTGTAGTTTTTATAGCTGTACGTAAAGTACATAATAAAAGTGTACCTTCCTGTATAGAGATACAACATCTGACAAGCAGTGCATTAATTTACTTTCATTTTTAGAGTCAGAAATCAAGGCACCTATCATTTTCATAATCCAGCTACTCTAAATGACCTTGTATGCTTACCTTTGACTCATGTCCATCACTACAGCCACTTCAGAGACAGTACACTCAATTCTCCTGGATTGAGTCCTCATCTGTTAGAACTTTGTCAGGATTTACAACTCTAGCAGAAAAGCCATAATGGGGAGCTCCTTTAAGACGAATGATACCACTTTATTACTTTTTGTACCTAATCATACGTCATAACACACATCCATTAATGAATCTCAGAGTTTCAGTCTTCTGTGTACAAAATCCACCACTCTACACATTGACTTCTCAGTGGCAAACACAAAACCGCCTACCATGATACAAAATGCTAACACAAACTCCCTGAGAACTGTGTCATAGTAAACTTATAACACTTTTTTGGTTCAATTATGCCTTGTATATTATAAGTACCAGCAGAGCTTATAAATGATCGTACAGAGTTATTAATGACTTATTGTTTGTAGTGAGAGTATGTTTTATCAGGGTTGATTGAAAAGCATTGAGCCTAGCTATGAAAGCATGCACCATTTGAAGCCAACCCTTTACAATAATTTTTACCTGTACATGCAGTGCTAGCAGCTTTACCAAAGTCATTCAAAATGGCAACTCAAGCAAGCTGTTTGAGTGATCATGCAGTTATTTGCTATCTCTTTCTGAAAGACAGCAGCAATGGAAATCTACTCTGATGTAAAGGCCATGTTAAAGGACATTGCAGCATCATGCATGACCATCAAGAGATGGATTGCTGAATTCAGAAGGGGCAGGGCATCAATTTCTGGCAAGAACCTTCTGACTGCCTAAAAACTATGACTACTGATGAAATGGTGACTCATATCTGTGATATTCTGGAGGATGGTGTATTAAAGTCAGGATCATAGTGGAACATGTGCAGTTTTCGGCATAGCATGTCCTTGCAATCATTCATAAGAGTGTGCATGATGAAAGTCTGGGCATGCTGGGTCTCTAGAGATCTCACATTTGACGAATAATAACATTGAGTATAACTGCGGGGCTCACCTGGAGTGAAACACGAGTCCACTTTCCCAGAGATCAAGACTCAATTTAAAAAATGGAAACATGCTGGATCACTACATTCGAAGGCATTTTGCATGCAGGTCTTAGCTGGGAAGGTGATGGCATCCATCTTCTGGGACTCTGAGGGCAAACAGCCAATTGCAAATATTACTGCAATCTTTTCAGAAATTACAGAATGCAATTATTAACAAGTGCCTAGAAGAATGAAACATGACATTTTCTTCCTTGAACACAATTGCACCCTGTCACACTGCTCTTGCCTCCTTGTATACAATCCATGAATGGACTTTGAATTGTTACCTCAGCCATTCTATTCACTAGATTGGCACTATCCAAATTTTGCTTTTTTTCAAAAGAAAATGATTGAACAGTAACAATGCTATCTTGGACATTGTTCATGAATGGTGTGATGACCAAAAAAATCCTTTTTCTTCATAAGTTGGCAAAATTGAAGCATTGGGAGAAGCATTTCACTTCTAGGGGACTGTAAAGAGGTTTTGAAGTTTGATCTTTACATGTACGCTGACTACTTTTTAAATAACCCTTGTATAAAGTTATTTTCTGCTGCTCTTAGTGATCTTTACAATTGCTATCTATTTTAGTAAATAAAAATCTGTTCAATTTCTCAATGCTTAATTGCTTTTTGTTCATTTAAATGTTTTAGCAAAGCTGAGATGGCATGGCTACGACTTGGAGCAGGCTGTTCAATGCTAAAAATCTGTGAGCAGAAGGGAGTTGGAGACCAGTTCAATGCAGAGCAATTCTACAACTTGTCACTTCTTATGACAGTAAGATCCAAATTCTTTGGGCTATAAATAGGGAGTGCAAGTGCTCACTGCTAAATTGTAAAGGAATGTCAATAGTGTAAGCAATACCTCGTGCAATTTGCCTACAGATCGCCATTTTGAACTAGCCATTAGGTTATCGAATGAATGAATTTATTTCCACAATTAACATTACATTAAATTTAAATGTACCAACAAAATACCCAACAATTTATGATACCTAATATAACAAATTATTATTGAGGAAATCATACAATTTCACTAATTTTGTTCAAAGGCTGTTACCTTAATCTTCAGCTTGGTTCCACTGTGTGCTTCCCAGCCTGGTATTAAGATGTCACTCTGTGGATTTTACGAATTTGGTGATGAGGTTACTATTGTTTGGGAGATCAAAATTAACCACATTTTCCTTGTTTCTGTTTGTGATATATTTTCCCCACACTGTTAATTCTATGAGTTTTTGAAGAACTTTTAAGAGTTTTGATTCCTTTTCGAATTTGTGGTTCTTTTGCCAGAAATGGTCTGCTATTGCTGATTTTTCCGTGTGTTTAAATTTTACATTTCTGACATGTTCCTTAAACCATATGATAATATTTCTTTTTGTTTTTCCTATGTATTTCACATGGTCTTCACAACCGATTTTGTAAATGCTTATAATTGTTTTCCTGGTGAATTTTGTCTTTTGTGTTGAGTTTTAGGAGATTTTTAGACTACTTTGTTTACTTGAGCCAAAATGATGTTTGCCTCTTTAAAAATCTTCTGGAATTTTTGGTGTGTCCATGGGTGGAATGTGAATTTCTTATGTATATGATCTCCTTTGTAGGCTTTTAGTGTGATGCTATATTTTGTTTTTGTTTTTTTTAATTTTTCTATTTTCTTGTAAGCCAGATCTATTGTGTAGCCATTTTTCTGTGCTATATCTATGCTTTTATGATACTCAGAATTGTTCTGTCCTGCTTATTGGTAGATTTATTAATCTGAATGTGAGACTATTGACTATGGCAAGTTTATGTTGTTTTTTTATATAATTATTTGTGTGGATATCTTTTCTGAATATGCCAAATTCCAGATTTTTGCTATTTTTCATAATTTTTATATCCAAGAAGGGAGGAAATTAATGAAATATGAGTGATTTCCTCAATAATAAATTTGTAACATTATTAACATTTTAAAATTGAGTCAAGATTGTAACATGCACACCACTAAAATTTGACATCACTGTTACAAAAGTTCACTATATTTTATACAATTATTGTTACATTATACTATATTTCACTGTGAAAATTTCCGCTATTCAGCTACTTAAGGTACCTTTGTTTACATTGCTCTTCATTCTCTAGGTTATAGTAGTATGCGTCTAAACCCTGGTTTCTACGTCCTAGCCAGCTCATTATGTGAATGTAAGAAACCTCCGATTCTCCTCTTCATTATGTTTATCTTCTTACTCTTTCTTTCTATTTCTCTCTCACTTAACTTTTCCAAAAAATTCCCCCATTTTCAGCATTTTTAATACCACTATGTGTTTTTTCTGTAATTTATTGTCCCAAATTTAATTTTGGATATTGTTAATTCAAAATATTAATGCTTAGTTTTGATAGATAGAATACTGATATCTGGTAATTATGTATGTTGGGTGATTATCTATAAAATATGAGGTGGCAGAGAGTTCATGCGTTATGGAGCTTGTGCTCCCAACTGGCCGGCAACAGAGCAACTTGTAACAGTGAGTAAATGTCTAATAAAATGCCATATACTTTAACTTATAAAATCATGTGCTTACTGCAGCTTCTAGAACTGCAGGATTTCAATTTCCTTAGTTTTCGACTCCTGACTATGAAATTACTTATTATTCGTGGTTCATCTAAGATATGTTGATTTGTCCAGTGCACTTTATCTTCTAACGGAGGTAACAATCACAGGTGATTAGATCAGAGAATCAAGTGGACTGTATATTGTTGTTGATAATCCTATCATTGAACACTTCCTAAATTGCCTGCTGCAAACATTGAGCATGCATAATAAACAAAAGTTCTTTCTTTTGACTTAGAGATACTGAGATGTACTTGTAGTAATTTGAATGAAACTCAGACTCACTCACAATGTTAACACATGTAACAAAGATCTTAGTCTCTCTTATAGTTCTAGTTGAATGAAAACAAGCTTTGTCTCACTGAACAGAAATGTATAGCAATTTCTTGAAATATTTCAGTAGCTAACTCAGCATGCATGAGACTACACGTAAGACACAGTGACAAAGTTTAAGCCAATGTATCAGATGAAAAAGAAATATACAAAGTGTGTAGGGGTTCCTTTGTGCTTGATTATAAAGCTCTTTACTGCTTTAAAAAGGAGAATGTAGTTTGGTTAGCACATTTTCTGAGTGACTGTAATGAATGAAGAGATTACCCTTTTGTTCAGGGAAACTTTAGACACGTGCAACCTACCAATTCTTGTTATAGATACAAGTGAAAAAGGTCACCAGCTTTCTAATCCCTTATTCTGACTTCACCATCTTCCAGGAATGGTTGGATATTTGGCAAGTATACATTGTTTTAGGAACTCCATCCTCAATGCAATTGGTGCAGGCATATGTTTTTTTACACTAGGAATACCACCCCATGCTGCAGATTCCATTGCAGAAATCAGAGAAATCTTTTGCTTCAATGAGTAGGATGTGTCCAGGTATCTACTAATATGTCCGTAAAATTTTTGGTAAAAACAGTGAAACTAAAATACAAGTTTTATGAACCCTAAGCAATGTGGTGTTCTAAATAACTACCATTAATATTATCAAATTACAGAACTTTTGTATATATTTTGAAAAGAAAAAGTCCATTTTCATTACAGTTTAAATTTTAATTAATGAATCTGTAACTTCCACATTTAGGAATGATTGCTAAACACAATTTAACTGAAGTGATACAGCATCATCTAATGGATTCGTTGAGAACTACAGCCAACTGGGAGTTTGATTTTAGGAGCAAGACTATCAAAGGTGCCAACACAAGCTGTCCCTACTGCTAGGATATGCCAAAGAACATTCTTGATGGTTGAGTTTTTTTATTTTTATTTTTATTTATTTTATTTTTTTATTTTTAAGATTTAAAAAATTAACCTGCACATATCAAGCAGCTACAAAAATACTAAGAACAAGGACGTATTACTGAATCACATTAAAAAAAAAATTAAATATTTTCACATGGTTTCAAGATTTAAGATATGGTCAATTCTTCTTCTTACCTTTGAAAATTTAGCTGTGTGTGTAGAGGCAAGATGGATGTAACTTTTTGAAAACGTAAATATTTTTATATAATAAAAATTATGTATCTGCCTAATTACATATTTCAAAGAATGTTACAGACGAATTTGAAGCAATTTTGAGGCAGAGCACCCAGATCACCGGAGATGGATCTGACCCTATGCTGCCTAGTGGTTTTTTATTGCAAAAGAAACAACTTTTTTTTTCTCATCTCAGGTGAACACCATGGGGGTGCTCTGCAAGCATTTTTACAAATGCTAATTGTTATTCAAACCGTTTATCCATTTATAGCATAAACTTACCTTAAAAACCTGGTCTTGTTATACTTGCTTTATCTGTACACAATTTACAGCAGCATAGCTAAACAATTTTCATTTATTAATTAAATCTGTCATCTAACACTCTACATGCTTTACTAACCTTAAAAATATCTGGAACCGGTTTCAAAGATTTGTTATCTCCATCTTTGGCTGTAGACGACAGGTGTGAAAGGTTGTTGTTACGTAGTATCAGAAACTTTTATGAACTTAAAATTTATATTTTCTTCTTTCAGAATGTCAAAATTCATCAAATGATCGTTATGTTTATAGAAGTAGATTGCATGAATTTTAACATTCCGAAAGAAGAAAATATAAATTTTAAGTTCATAAAAGTTTCAGCAGAGCGGAACATTGCTTCTGGTACTATGTAACAACAACCTTTCACACCAGTCGTCCACAGCCGAAGATGGAGGTAACATATCTTTGACGAAGCTGGTTCCGGATATTTTTAAGATTAGTGAAGCATGAAGAGTGTTAGATGACAGATTTAATTCGTGTGTGCTTCACTGTGTTAGTTCCATATGAATTTTTTAAAGTTTTTGCAATTTTTAAAAAAATGTTAATTAACTTTCGTTTATGTTTATCCAACTGATACATAGCTGAGCAACAGCTCAAGTAGCCAAGATATAGCTATGTGCAGTGCAAGCAGTTTTATTCAACAAAATGCAGACATGTGTCCCTTTGCATGTTCCTGTTAGAAAAATGCATTATTAGTTACCTAACAATTCAGCAAAATGATTTGCACCTATTTGTGACTATTTCTTCAATAAATATAGAGCTTATTATTTTTTAACTTCTAACTGTGCACCGTTGCTTATGAAGCTACTTTTCGTGGAATAGATTAGGTTTTTTAAAACTCCAAACTTTGGAAACCAGCATATCCATGAAAGATTCCAAGCTTTATTGGAAGCTAAAATGAGTTCAGGATCAATTGTTCTGTCATGTGCTGCCAAGTCAAAATTCATTCACAAAAGCCTACTACCTCTTTGGGTAGTAGTACATATGCCTACAATCTGGAAGTCCCAGGTTCAAATCCTGTAAGATAAGTCCCTGGGTAAGGTATTTTCCAAAGTTTTTCTTTACCCTGAAAAGGTGAATGCCAGGTAACTTTAGACATTGTGGACTCCGGGTTCATTTATACATTATCAACAAACATTCATTCATTGTCTCTTTAGACCTTCATTTTTATGAAGAAATGTTAACCCATAACAAAAAAAATGTATAAAAGTTACTCCTGGCTATAGGATCACATGCTTTAAGTTCTTGTACCACTGTAATTTTATTAACTTGCACAGAAGCATAGGAAATTCCTATTTGCTGAGAAAGATAGTTTTGGATTATCGCTCCAAGCACTATTGAATGCTATCTTCTCATTTCTTATCATAAACACTTCCTGTTTCACAAAATGTAATATTCATAATATGAACCATAGTAAAAAGACTTGGAATTTCACTTGAAATAATCTCCTGAAAGCATGAACAAATTATGCACAAACATATGAACCACAAATGAGCACTCTTGAGGAATAGAATAATTAGGATTGTTATGTTCCATTTGAGCTTTCCAGCAGGCTGTATGCAATTCACTAACAAACTTGTGAGTGGAGAAATTGCATCTCGCTGCACTATATATCCTTTTAGGCTATTACTGCAGGGCTCCCCTGGACTGGAAAATCAGCAAAGACCAAGCCAAACTGCAACTGGAGTTTCTGCCATGCTCATATTTCATAGATAATTTGATTTCCCAGCATTAATGCAACATGCTTATGTATAAAAATATCTAAATGCACTAAAAGAAAAGTTGTTCTTAAATTCTATTATATTTTGTTTTGTTTACCTTGCATGTTCCAATTCATATATTACGTCATTCTACATTTCCTATCATTTTTACCAAATTTATTTTATTATACCTTCAAAACAGAATTTTAAGAGTCTGTAGGCAGCCTTGATTCAATAGAAAGAAAATTTTGCTCATTATTACTTTTAAAATGCACTGCAATTTGTAAAGTAAGTATATTTTAAAAAGAATAGTTTTTAATCATGGCATTTGTCATGCCTTCGTAAACATCCGTGTAAAAATCATGGATATAGTATACTTGTGACAGCTATATTGTGCATTTGATATCTGAATTAAAACCATTAACAAAACAATTAGAGTAAAATGGGCTTCCTCAAAAATTAAGTGCTGCTTACACAGCTGTAATGATAGCCTTTATCATCTGTAGCAAATTTCATAAAGATACACGCCCATCAGTGACTCCAGCGAATTTATTATTGTGTAAATTTTAGATGTTTAAATGAAAGAATGTTTTAGGGAAAAGTAGCAGTAACAGTATCACAAGCATGTCATCCTTTTGGAAAAATTATTTTAAAACTTACTGCATCAACACGTGAAAAAACCAAAACTAACATTTGTTATTTGTAGTAATTGGTGATGGCTGATGAGATGGGAGAGGCCTTAGTCTCTTCATTGCAAATTCCATATGGCAATGTTTGACAATGACCTATTTTCTGTGGTCCTTGTCAAAATTATACTGTTGCTGATTTCACATACTCTTCCCCCTTGGTCTCTATGCACCATTGCCATGTTGCTGGTAATGAACGCATTGCGTCACAAAATCAAAATTTTGCACCAAGCTGCAGACAGGTTCGTATAATATATCTTTGTCCAGAAATGTGTGATCTCAAAATGGCTTCTTTATTGCATTGAAGGGTACATAGATGTGTCAACTTAGTGAAGCCTAATTATTCCACTTTTAAATGGTTTTATAGATGATGGTGATTGCCTATAATCATGCAACAGCAAAACATTCAGAAAACACTTGCCCTTACAATACTGTTGAATTTTGAGTCACAGAGTTCATAATATCTAAAATAAGCTTCACTGTTAATGGCCATACTTTAGGAAAGTCGTTCGGTCATCAATGTTCTGTCTTTATCCCAAAAAACTATTGCTTTCCTGTTGATGGCAATTTCTTTATTTTGGGACTCCAATGTGTTCATATGTTTGATGAAACTAGGGCTCATCATCCATTACAAAGTGTCAATTGCTCAGTCTGTAAATGTAATGCAAGAAACTGAAGATACCTCTGTAATGTGAGGTCTTTTGTTCTGGAGTCAAATGACGCAGTACTCTAAAGTGCACAGACTGTTGACAACTGCTGATCCTTATGGACAAGTTTTGCAGTATAATATGATCAGCATTGGTTATAATTGGCCCTGCTCTCTGTTAATCAGTGCTGGTAAGTTTGTAAACTATGGTTGACCTGTACTGGTGCTCTTTTCTTTTTACTCACTACTAGCAAAGCTGGATATCCTTAAAGACAGTTGTATATGACAAGGCCTTATTGCTACATAAGCTGACTAAATAGCTGTGAATTTTAATTAAGTTTTTATCTCCCTTCAATAGAAACCAAGTGGTCCCCTCTGCTCATAATATTCCTCTTGCACAGCTGTAAGATATTTGTACAATTTTTGCAGATGTTGTATCATGCCTGGTTTTGCATATTACAGGACGAAGTGCCCCAAGTACGAGAAATTTTTGCTGCAAAGCTGCATAAAGGTCTCAGTAAAGGAATCCCAAATAATCGGTGTCTCCCACTTGATTTTATGGGGTACTATGCTCTAGCTGGACAAGAGCAGGATAAGAAGATAAGGGTACAAATCCGACAACATATGATATCGGATATAAACAAAAGAAGAGAGTATATAAAAACATTGCCTATATGGTCTACAGGAGGTAATGACAATGTTAATACTTATTTTTGAAATACTCTTTTAGAATACTAAAATGCAAAAACTGTAGGGTCTCTCAGTCTTTAGGATACAATATTCATTTACATATATAATTTTTTCTCTGTATTTAGGTCCATCTGACAAGAGTATGGGTCAATTGGCTCACATTCTTCCTGACTATATGCTAGTGTTTGCAGTACCTGTATTGGCTCATGATCCAGATTTCACATCATATGAAGATGTGGACCAGCTGACAAGAGTGAGACAGTGTCTTTGGTTCATTCTTGAACCGCTTATGACAAAAAATGAATTTTATTGCTTTGGTTTTTACAAAAGCCTTATAGAACGAATGAAAAATCACAAAGATGCATTGAAAGGTGAAGATGATAGCATGAACTATGTAAGTGCACTTATGATACATGCTCATAAATATTAATGTAGCAAAAGAATGTAAATTTAACAATTTACAATTCTTGCATTTAACTGTTTATATATTTTCTGTTAAAGCATAATGGAACATATGTTTTCAAAAATCCTGAAGTAAGGAATTAAATTCTAGGAAAATGACAAGACTTGCTGGAGTTTGAAGCATTTAAGTATACTGGAGCCTTGATTCCTTGTTTCTTTTTCTGGAAGGTGTATAGGAAAACTTAAAGGGAAAAACAATGCAGAATGTTAAAAAAACATCTTTGAATAAATATTATTACCATAAACTTTCCACAATCATATTTTTCTGCTGTTTGCTGTAGTCATGGACATATATAAAAGAAGGAAACACCTGATTACAAACTGGATTCAGGAGGGGGAGATCCACCATAGATAATATTTTCATAATAAGAACAATCATAGATAAATATTTAGCTAACAAAAGAAGAAGGGTATACATATTTTTTGTTGATCTAGAAAAGTATTTGATACAATCAACTGGGAGGCACTCTGAAATAAGCTGAGGGAAAAGGGGGTTAGTAGGATGTTTATAGGGTTAGTACCTATTGTATAGGAAAAATATGTGTTGTGTTAGATGTACAGAAAGTAAAATAATGGGAGTGGATACCTAATAATATGGGACTAAGACAAGGATGCAAACTAAGCCCAATATTATTCAATCTTTTTATAGGCGACATACGAGGGTCATACTGAAAGTCTTGAGCGACCCATTGTTAAAATTCAAATTCCAACAATGTAACAAAAAGGACTGCAGGATTGTAATATACAGACTCTACACCACATGTTGCCATATTGTGACGTCATTAGCTTCTATCAAGTAACCACATGCAGTGTTTCCAAAATGGCAGACATCAATGTTTCATTTTGACAGCGTAGTTATTGAATTCCTTGTTAAAAGAGGGATAATCTGCAGCTAAAATTCACCTCAAGACTTCAATGTGTCTATGAAGATGTCTTCATGGGTGCTAGCAGTGTTAGGAGATGGGTGAAACATTTCAAAGATGTGAAAACGAGTATCCAAAATAAACCTCTTAGCAGTTGCCTGCATACGCCCCCACAGAATGCAACAAGGAAAGAGTTGATGAGCGCATTAGAGAAGATAGGCATATCACTGTGAATGAAATTGCTGCAAAACTTGCAGTTGGACATAGTGCAGTCCAAGAAAGAATAAATAGCTTAGGTTATTGAAATGTTTGTGCCTGTTGGGTCCCACATTTATTGACTGAAGAACACAAATTCAGAAAATAACCATGATTCAAACCATTTTCAGAGATTTCAAAATGAAGGTGATGATTTTAAATGAATATAGTGACAGGCGATGAAAGCTGGTTCCATCATTATGAGTCTGAAACAAAATGCCAAAGTATGGAATAGCACCATTTGGATTCATCATCAAAGAAGAAAGCAAAGACAGTGTGATCTGATGGGAAGGTTATGGGTAGCGTGTTCTGGGATGCACAGGATTGCATTCTGGTTGATTTTCTTGAACCTGGACAAATCGTAAATGCTGCGTGCTATATCCAGACAATTTAGAAGCTCTGTTGTGCATTGCGCGTTAAGCGTCCTGGAAAGAAGATCATTGTGCAACAGGATAATGCGCATCCTCACACTGCCTGTGTCACAAAGGAGTAGATCAGAACATTTGGGTGGGCAACTTCCACATCCTCCTTACCGTCCCGACTTGGCACCCTCCAACTACCATTTTTTTGTTTCTGTTAAGGAACAGAGTGAGGCCAACACTACAAGTTGGTGGAGGATATTTGGAAAGCAGTGTGTCAGTGTCTTTGTGCGGCTGGAACTGAGTTCTATCATAAGGGTATTTTCAAACTTGCAAAACGATGGAAAAAATGTGTGCAAAGAAATGGAGACTATGAAAAGTGAGAGAAAAGTCTGTACATTACGATGATGTACTTGGTTTATCTAAAAAATAAATATTAAGAGATTTAAAAATTGTTGCTCACTATTTTCAGTATGACCCTCGTATTAAAGGAAATATGAAAGGGAGTACTTATTGCCTTATAATTAATAATATAGATATCCCAGGATTATTGTTTGCAAATGATTTAGTAGCAGTAACAATAACAAGCAGAGGGTTAAATAGAGCAGTAAAAGCATAACAGATATTGTAAAGTATGGCGGTTATAAATAAATAAAAAATTGTGGTGTCAAAAAAGGCATTAAACTGAAAAGAGATGAGAAATGGTGCTAGAAGATAATGAAATTGAAGAAGTAAAGCGACTGGACTATTTAGGGGTTAAGCTAAATAATAATGGAAGATGGACAGAGCAGGGAAACAATGTATTAGGAAAGGGAAAATTAACTATTAATATTATAAGAACCTGTTTAAAGAAAATACCTAGTATGAGTTTATAACATGGCTGAAGAGAATTTATTCAGTGATGGTTGAATCAAAAATTATGCATGGGATAGAGAGAAAGGGTGAGAGCATATTGACAATATTCACAGAGCATTTTGTAAAATGGGTGTTGGGATTACCAAGGACAACTCCTAATGGGGTGGCGCTGGTGAAATTGAGAAGAGTTCACAGGAAAGGCATGTTAATGGTTGCATGTTACCATGTTAATGGTAACATATTTTGAAATTAAAATGTAATTGAAACTTTCACAGTGAAGCTAATCATATACTTAATATCATTGTATGATTCAGTTGAACTACATTATGACAAGTAAGTGAAGCATTAGTTCAATTGAATCTTACCATGATATCAATTATATTTTGAAATATTGGTATAAGATATCAGGGGAAGAAGGAGACATTCAAAGACTGTTTACAGATACAAGAAAAAGTAAAAGGGGAAAGAAGTTGGTTAGCTCAACTAAAGAGAATAGTCTGAGAGGTTCGAATAGGTGAAGTGGAGGAACAACAGTTAATGAATAGGCGAGGGCTGTGAAATAAAGTGAAGCAGAGTATAGATGATATTGGAAAGCAAAAATTATGGAATAGTTTACAAGGCAAGAGTACTTTAAAACATTATGGGAAATTGAAGAAAGAATATGGATGGAAAAACATGTAGATATTTGTAACAAAAGGGGAAGGGAGGAATTTGTTTGGGGTAGAGCAGGTATACTAGGGTTAAGGGGATTAAAAGTAAAAAATGAAAAGTGTGTCCATTATGTGGAGAAATAGAGAAGGGTTTTCATTATATAGTTGAATCTTATTTTGATTTAAAGTAAAACACTAAAAATCATGTCGTCACATTAAAACTCTCTTTAAGTTTCACAAACACACTTATAAAAGTAATTTTGGTACATGTTTCCTGAGGTAGATGTACCAAAATTACTTTTATAAGTGTGTTTGTGAAACTTAAAGAGAGTTTTAATGTGACGACATGATTTTTAGTGTTTTACTTAAATCAAAATAAGATTAACAAAAGTTTCACTGTGTGGATTCTGACATTCCGTAAACATATAGTTGAATATTCACAAACTAAAGATGGAGAGAAGGTCTATGGGTTAAGAAATGGGACAATTTACAGGTAGCAATTGTAATACTAAACATTTTTGAAACTGGTAACAAGGAGTTTTTAAGAAAATTTGGTGATTAGGGAAGGTAAGAAGAAATGGTGGAAAAGACTGATTAAATATTGTACTTATGAAGCTGTTGACAATGGAGCGGTAATATATTCCTAAACTTAGGTATTTTTTACACTAACTCCACTTACATAAAAATAAGATGCGTTTCGGGAGAATCTCTCCCATCTTCAGCTGCTCACTGAACCGCCGTTACCTGAAACCTTAAGATAGACTGATTAAAGTTAAGGAAGTATATGGAGATAAGGAAGGAACTAAGGAAAGTAGGATCTAATACATATATAACCAGGGTGTTAAAATGTATAAGATCCCAAAAATATATACTCTAGGAACAATGGTAAAAATGTAAAAGCATTTGTTAAACCTTTTGTAATGACAGAGTAAAAATAAATATTCTACTCTATAAACATTCTCATTAATTTGTGCTATCTCAAATGTTAACAATGTCTCAACTACAGGATCTGTGTCATCACTCTTTTTACTTGCCTCACTGTCTTCATTGGCACTTTTCTGGGTATCATGGCATCACACTTTGAACCTTCCTCATTAGAAGATTACCATCGGCAGCCACACACGAGTCAAAGTCAACACCATTATCAGAAATTTTATCCTATTCCTCACTTGTGTCACTTTCTTTTAACGTTGCTTAACTAATGGTGCTTTGTAATCGTATTTCTTAAAAGAGTTTAAAATGTGCTGACAGACACACAATCCCAAGCAGATATTACAAATGATTAGCCTTTAAAGACTTATTTTCATAGCTATACCTTTTAAAACATCAAGCAGACATGTTTTTCTTTGAACAACTGCTTCCTGTTATATTGCATGAATGAATATGCTGCATCCATTGGCATAGGATACTGAGAAAACTACCTTACATTTCATTAGGAACATTTCTTGTGAATGTGCAACACAATGTCTATAAATATATGAATTTATTAATCTTAATATCTTTACATAATATTATTAAAGTTTTACAACAATTAAAGTTCAAAAAAGGAGAACTAGCGTTCTAACTATTCAATTTTATATAATTGTTTCGTTCATTCTATAAATATAAGGATTTTACATCTCTGCAAATTCATGGAGGCATATAATTTGCAAAGGAAATCCATGAAAGTATGGCAGCTTGATACTGCATGAGGTTCATTACATTCTTGAAATTTTTGGTTTCCATGGCTTGCCAGTGATTACAGATCCATAAATGTTAACATAAAAAAGAACTATTATTCTGTTCTTTGTGATTATTTTATCATGGCAGGTCCTGTCTTTCATTACCAAAGGGCAGTTTGGAAAGGAATTGAAAAGGCATATTTCATTCACCTTGTGTGTATTCTTCTGAAAATCGTGTTTATCTTTTGAACCATAGCTGCATTGCAGAGGTAGTTTGCAGGAGCACTTTCACCCACAATACATTAATGCACCATCCAGATGAGTAATCTATCTATTGAATGCAGAAAAATCTGCAATTCTCATTTTTCAGGCAAACTCTAGGACTGTCTTGTCACAGAACGCTGCCATCAGTAGGTATTGCATATGCTTGAATCTGCATTAGCATGCAGTGTATAGTCTTCGGATAACCTTTGGCCCTGGTCTTCTCATCTTTAGCTGAAGTGCTGCACTTTTGAATTTACTCCCATATATCATGTTTTTATCGAAATTGAATGTAATGTCAATGGTGCTAAACTTGTATCTTAAATATATCAGCTCTCTTTTCAAAATGATTTCTGTACTTCTGCTATTTGAAGTCTCGCCTCTAAAGCTCTGACATTTATTGGACAGATCATATGAACCATTTAGTTCCATATATAATTTTTAAATAGATCATATGAAGTTTAAATGGGTGAAGGATGATTAACAAAAAACTCAAGATTCAGAGAACTAGAACTGGGATTGAAATACATAGAATCAGCAATGAATGAAAGAAAATTAACAAGAAGAGAACTAAAAGCTATATCTAATTGCAAAAGAATGAAATGTAACTTGGAAGAAATGCAAAGTGAAAGTTTGCTGTTACAAATGATAAACATAGCCAAATGGTATATGCACTAATGCATTAATGCATTCAACTAATAGAAAACTAAAACCATCTTGTGGGCACTGCCCTAGAGTACATCATCATAGTACATAACCTTGGCAAATACTCCAAGCAGTATGGTGCAGTTCATTCAAAAATATCAGCAGTTATATAACGATTCATTGCTTAATAATATTTCAGCGCCTTCTTGAAAACTATGCTTCAGAACCAAATTTCTGAGTGTGTTAAAACAATACTTGGAGAATAATCAATGGGGTATTAATAACATTAGGTGAAAGGAATTTCAGAAGCACATAATTTGAACGTTAAATCTGGTAAAACAATAGTCCTGGGAGTAATAGATCAAGTTCCACTGTATTATAAGCATGATTTCAAATACAATGTGATATATAATTTTTCAATGCCTTGTTTAATTTTCTTAAACTATTTTATCTTTAATATCTTTAGTTTAAATAATTAATCTTATAGCTGTTATGCTCTCTCTTTTTTTTTTCTTCATTAGAAATTATGGGCTGTATGTGATTTAGCAATGGGACTGGTACTGTCAAAAACAACAAATTATGATATGAAAGATTTTCCTGCAGACACCAGAGTCCCAACCATGTATTTCCGTCGACATGAAGATGCGTTATGGGTTAATGCAAAAGTGTATCTTCCACCTGAGCTGCAGGTAAGATTTTTTTATTAAAATTATAGAGGGCCATATTCATAGATGTTTTGAAGCAGTTACCAACTTCCAGTGAATTAACAACAGAATAATGTTATTCATATTTATAAATCAGAACATGTGATAGTTTTAGTTGTAAATTCTGTAGTCTCACTCAGAAAAGTAAATTAATGGCAGACTATTTTGCCAAATGAGTGATTATGCAGGTATGGTTGTGGCTTTTGTGAAATGAGATGGCAAAGGAAAACATTTTGCTAAATTGAACATAATTAGAATGCATGATGACATATCATTCAGGAATAGATATAGATATAAACAAAGAAAATGTGAAAAGATTCCTAGAGCTAATTTGTCCTAACCTAATTTGTCCTAATGAAGATAACAAGAACAATACAAATTGCAAAAAATACAAAAAGCATGTTTTGAATTCTGGGCAAAAGAAATAATAATAAAAAATGTATTGAAAATAAATAGAATATTCATATCATGTTATGATATCACATTATTGTAATCTCTTCTGATTTGGGTGTTTAAAACACTTTACGGTTTCACTTAAATGAGATTTACTTAGGACATATGTTTCATGGAACTATTGTCCACATCATAAATTAAGCAGCTGATGATGCGGACAATAATTCCATGAAATATATGTCCTGAGTAAATCTCATTTAAGTGAAATCATAAAGAGTGTTTTAAACATACAACTCAGAAAATATTATTAATGGAGTGTTTCACTGTGTTTGATTCCAAATTGAATTATTATAATAACATTGTATTATTTTAATAATTATTTTATTTTTTGTGCTTTTTTCATCTTCTGTTTGTTAGCTGTATTAAATATAAGGGAAAATGATCTAGCACATTACAAATATACTTTAAATAATATGTCGGTAAAAAGTTTTCCATGTTAATATGTTTTATTGGACTACTTTTCCTTTGTATTATTATTATTAAATATGTTGTAAAATGGTATATTAATATTTCATTGAGTATAGAGTAGTAATAATTGCATTTAATGTATACTTAACATTGGCAGTCGAGCATATGTAAACTATACATATTCATTTAAGAGAAATTGAGTCGAAATAGTAACATACACACCACTAAAATTGAATTACTATTCGACTCAATTTCTCTTAAATGTTAATAATTTACACCACTGTTACAAAAGTTCACTATATTATATACATATTCACTTAACAGCTGCTCAGTTTTCATCCAAAGTGATGTTGAGAATCTTCACCTTCAAGGGAATTCCACCATGCAAATTTTAAGACACACTCACTCAGAGCAACTTTAAAGTCATAGAAAAGAATTATTTGAAAATGCTCTTGTTTCATTGTATCTGGCTATTAGCTCAGCACAATCCGACCACAAAGGCATTCAATAAGTAATGCAATACATTTTTTTCTTGCCTAATTTATTTGGGAAAAATACAGTATTTTATGTGTAGTATCTCTATACTTTTCCACTCTATCTCATAAGGTTTCATCTTCTTCCACTTGGTAGCAGTGATGCAGTTACTTTCAAAATGCAGTCTCTAAAATATAAATAAACAAAACAGCAGCTGTTTAATTTCTTTCAATATTCACAGGCATAAAGAGATTGCAGTGAATAAAAATTCCCTCAGTCATGTGAAAAGACTTATTATTAGAAGATTTAGACAATATCATTCATCATTAGGGATGGTGATTTTTAGCATTTTCAGAAATTCAGCATTTTGAAAAGAAAAAAAAAAAAATAATTTGAGTTCATTCTGATAAACAAGTATGTCCTGAAATAGCATTAATGTGAAATTAAAATCAAGTTTGTAATGACTAATGGTCAATGGGTTAATAGTAAGATAAAAATGCATGTAGTAAACAGACTAATTGCAAATTTATTTTAAATTTATATGCTCTAGGTTAAAGCAACACACAAAAAATAGAATTAATTTATAAAGGGTAAAGCATAACAAAAAAGAGACATTTATACTGATGCAAAACCAAAATAATAAAAATAATACTAGTTCATGATTAACACTGTTGAATGAAATCATAGAACATACCTCAACATTTTGTTCTGTTATTTATGTTCTGACACTTACAATTAAATTGTATTTACTGAAATATCTTTGAGCATCTATGCTGTTGGTAGTATCCCAAATACATTGCATAGCTGCTTGGGCAAATTCTGGATATTTGAGCTTAACAGCATTTGCAAGCAGTCTGCATCTTTATTTCTCTGTATATTTTGTACAGCTGTGAATGAAAATATCCATATCCCTCAACAAAACTATCCGCATTAACAGCCCCAAAAAAAATGGAATTTTTGTTTTATTTTCACTTAAATCATTGATATCTATGACAACATTCAGTCATCAGTGACAGAATTAAAAAGATTACCCATCTCTTGGGAAAAAGAAAAAAAAAACATTTGTAGCATTTTCTTCCAAGTGACTCCTGAACTTTTTGTTGCACTTAAGCACACACTGCATAAACATGTTTTTTCAGTTTGCTTTTTACATTTGCATTTGTAAAAGAGTTACCGACAGATATGTTGCTATTGCAACATACCTGTTGGTAACCCATCCTCCAACATACCAGCACAGAGCATAAAGTTAACAACTCATCCCACAACATATGTGCATAAGTGTAACTGGGTAATTGGGTAATTAATAATTTTGACTGAGACCCGAGTTACAAATTTAGCCTGACACTTGCTTCAAGAAAATTACATTCATCATTAAAAATGTTCAGGAGGCGTGAAGAATTGCAGTTTAGAAAATTTTCATCCAATGATAGAAAAAAATCTCTTAAAGCATCTAAATACCTGTTAATGTGTTCCACAGATTGAAACCATGAATTCCAGCATGTGAACACAGGGAAAGAAATACTACTGCTGGAAACTTTTGATTCCTTGAGAAAATTCAAATAAGCACTTTTCATTCTTGAAATAAGAAAGCCATTTTCAATTTTGATACAAAATGGCATTTCTTTTAAAATTACATCTCCAACTAATTTTACCTTGTGCGCTCAACATTGAAAATGCAAAAGATGGTCACCAATTATAGTCTGCAATGCTATAAAGCATGTCCCCATGTATCAAGCCGAATGTGATACCAACCCAAGTTCATTTTCATATGAGATGTTATATTCTTTCTAAGGCCAGTAGTGCCATTTGCTTTGTCAAGAAAACTGCTACTACCTAGAAATATGTCTTGATTTGCTTTGTCACACATTGTTTGAAATAAAACCGCAAAAACAATCTTTCCTGCCTGCCTGCCTGAAGTCTTGTCTATAACTACAACAATGAACTTTCCATGTAGGCACTTCTTAATCTCAGCTTTCAATGCTTCTCCACACGTCCCAATATAGTTGCCTTTGGAGGATCTCCCGATCTTGGCATGTACCTCAATGCAGAACTGAAATAAATTAGCTAAAACAGCTTAAGCACAAGGTCTCTACCATGCTGCAGTAATTAATGCTTTTAATATTGGACACTTAATATTAATTTGTGTTATTTTATACCCCTAAATTTAATTAAATTGTTTAGTTCTCATTTTATTTAGCATGTTACTTAATGTCAGTGCTAAAGTGTAAACATGGAAATGGCATCAAATCTATGAGTTCTCATTTTTAAGAATCAAAATTAAATACATGGTATGCCACCTTAAAATATGGCACTTACTTTGACAAGTGTTACTGAAAAGCTGGATGGTCTGCTATGAAGATGAATGTTAAGTTTCCAAAAACATCTTAACTGTATCTTGAACAAAACCCCCTTTTCCCGATTTTGCACTTTTCACTTCTGACTTTTGATATGCTTGTCTAAAACTACCTCTCTTTTGATGTTATTGTATGATTTATTTGAACTACGCACTCTTAATGCTTCACTTATTTTTCATAATATATAGAATCGATTTCGAGAACATTCAGTTCTCATCATTAGCCAGGCTAAAATTCAACTCAATTAAATTCAATTCAATTCAATTCAACAGTTGAATTTTAGCCTGGCTGGTGATGAGAACTAAATGTTCTCGAAACTGGTTCTGTATATTATGATAAGTAAGTGAAGCATTGAGAATGTATGGTTCAACTAAATCATACAATAATATCTGGGCTTCAATGTGCAAGTTCCAATTTACATTTTAATTACTTTTCTTCTGTCATACAGACACTGATTACACAATTTACACATTAAAATTTCACCATCGCTGACATAGAAACTTTCCTGTTTATAATTTTCTGCCTGCAGTTTTACTGATATTTTCAACCTTACCTTCTTAGCACTTGTTGACTTGATTTACGCGAAGAGAATGGAAGATACAAAACTCAGTAAAATGTGTGATGGTCGAACAATGAGATTTGAAGGGTTACACTTTGCAGGAGGGGTACTTGCTTTTCAGAACAGTAGTGGCAAGTGCATCATAAATATTCCAAAGGTGTACACAGTGGAATGTGGAAGGGTTTGCACTCACAGGGGGGATATTATACATTCAGCTTTCCAGATTGGTGGTGGTCAAGTGCGTCATAAATATTTCAAGGATCTACAAACTGCTCACTTGAAGTTTCGGGGAAAAAATTAAAGAACACAATTTTATTTGAAAAAATGGACCATTTTGCATTTGCATTTTGAAAAATCAGCACTCATACTGATCATCCGTGCTCTGAACAGACACATAATGCATTAACAATTGCTATGATGGAATGTGCAAACATCCTTATTTGGGATGATTGGTAACAGCCAAACACTGCCTGTTCATCTTGATACCTCTGTCAGTTATGTCAATGCAATTATCCATAACTTGGAGCATTCAAAGAATTGTGGTAAATGTGTCCCTTAAAGTCTAACTGCCAATCATAATGAACTGAGAACCATTATATATTCCAAATTTTTTGTCAGGTTATGCTTGAAGGTAACTATTTCTTCAGCAGCATTGTAACAAGTAAATGAAACATGGATTCATAATTTTAAGCATATGACCAAAGGATAACACATGGAGATATTTCATAAATGATTTCTCAGTAGAAAAAACATTTTCCGGCTAGCATTCTCATCTTGGCCATATTCTTCTGGAATTCTAAAGATATTATTTTGATTGATATATTGCTCATGGTTTTAAAAAAAAGTGAAAGTCAAAATTCTTTGGAAGTTAAAAAAGCAGTTCTGTTGTGGCTGTCATTACAAGGATGTGCATCATTTTTCTTCGTGATTATGCAAACACACACACACACAAATCTATGCTCTAGAGAACAGATCGCAAAAAAACTAGTGGACATCCTTTCTCAAACACCTTACAATTCGGATATTGTACCTGCTGATTTTCATTCTCTTTGGCCCTTTTAGGATATAGTTCAAGGGAGGAGATTTGCTGATGGCAATAAAGTCACAGTACAGTATGAGATAGCCAAAGAAAGACCTGCAGATTAGCAACATGACAGCATACAGATTCTGACATGTAGCTGACGCAAAATCATAGATTTTCAAGGAGATTGTATTGAATATTAGGACTGTACAGCCAAAGAATTGAGGAACAGTCCAGTTTCTAAAAAATTGAATGTGTTCATATTTTGACATTTATAGGAATTACTGTATTTGTCCAAAGGTGGAATGTCAGAATTCTTTAAATCATCTCAATTTAAAATGAAAATTTGTTCTTAGGTGGATAGTTTACTGGAGTGTGTGTATTATATCATTTAACGAAACAGCTTAATTTTGTAGTTATGTCCCTACTAATTTTTCTAATTATTTTAGCGGATATTTCTGAAATGTTCTTTATTCCTGGTTTTCAAATTTCCCTTAGTTTTTACTATGTATTTTAATTTACAATCTGATCATTCTATTGAGTATAGAATGATTTTTCCTCTGGTAGTATGCTGTCTTTTAATGAAAAATCTAATATGATTATTTTGTGGTCTTATTTATTTTATGCCATATTTTTTTGAAGAACTTCTCACTTATTATAATTCTCTTTGATCTTTTTAAGCATAGAAATGTATTTAATGGAGTTTTGTTTTTTGAATTTATTAATCTTTTTTACTACTGTAAAAGCACTGAATCCATTGATGTTCTGTACAGAATATAATTATATTGTAATTCTTTTCTGTAATGTGTTTCCATGCGTGGAACACTAATTAGCCTGTGCACAAGCTATTCAGAAGGGAATATTTATTTGGAATTTGGTGACAGCTATTATTTTTTATTTGTGTGTTTCTATAAATACCAAAATACAGTTTTTAATACTTTTTAAGTATAAAAACAGTAGTTTGCCATTTTCTTTGCTTTACGTGCTGAATTTCATGATTTTCTCTTGTAATTGGAAGTTTTAAAGTATGTGATTAATATACATCAACTACATATTTATACCACATTTTAAAAACTAAACAGAAAGCTATTTATGATTGTTTAAAAACTCATGAATAAGTCTGCCAGAAATGGAGTTTCCCATAGCCAGTCCTGATTCTTGTTGATTTTTTTTAAAGCCAACATTTTTGCTTTATGCAAAATTTGTAACTTTTATTAACTTTTCTATTTCTTCTGTTTGTAACCGTATAGATTTTAACCATTTTCTTAATAGGTCTGTAAGCTTTTCTGTGGGAATACTGGGGAATAAATTTGAGATCAAAAGATACCATTTGGTCTTCTGTTGAGATTGTAAACTTTTTTCAGTTTTTCAACCAGATCAAATTAATTTTTAATACTTTGAAAGAATTTATTTTTACAATTAAGCCATTTTTTGCTAGTTGGTATGCAGGAGAATTGATGTTGTTTCCCATTAGTCTCATGCTGTTGCCTTGTTAATGAATTTTTGGAAGCTTACAAAGTCTCAATAGAGGATGTTCTGAATTATTATGTATTTTTGTTCATCTGGGAGGATCTTCACGTATTTTATCATTTTAATGGTGATAATCCATAAAAGTTACAGTCGCAAAATTAAGCTGTTTTGTTAAAAGAAATTATGCTCAAGTAGAACTATCCGCGTGAGAACAAATTTTATTTTAAAAAATTGAGATGATTTAATGAATTTTGACATTCCATCTTTGGACAAATTCAGTAAATTCCTATTTTAACTAATAAGAATTTGCCAGAGAAGCGAGCTATATTCAGCCACAACCACGTCAGACCCTAAACTTAGCAAGTAGTCAATAAAACCTTAGGATGGGAATGAAGATTTTGAAACATTTACTAATTTAGAAACTTGTGAGTGAAGTTTATGTTAGCATTCTAACATATTTTGAGTTTTGAAGAAGATACCAAAAATATCTTCAATAGTTTCTAAACACACATTTATTTAACTATTAATCCAGTTTCTTTTAAATCAAAATAAAATAAACTGAAGTATTAAAAACAAAATAAAAGTATTACATTACTTCATTTAAGAACTTTCGAAAAGGTTGAAACTCTCACATTGAAGCTTGTTAAATGTGAATTATATCTAATCTGTCATGTAACACACTCTTATGCTTCACTTACTTTTAAATACGGTGGGACCGGTTTCAAAGAGACCTCCTCTCCATCTTCAATCAGCTTGATGACTCTTCAAGTTGGTTGAAGATGGAGAGGATATCTCTTCAAAACTGGTCCCACCATATTTAAAAATAAGTGAAGCATAAGAGTGTGTTAGATGACAGATTAGATATAATTTATATTACATTACTGTTTGAATGCCCCTCATACACTGCAGCAGACCTACTGATAAAACTCATGGCAGTAACACATTCAGCTTTCCAGAAATTGCTATAAAAAAATTGAGCACTCATGTTGTATGAGGATTTTTTTATCATTCTTTCTCAAAGCTTTCAGTAATTCTCATAACACTCAACATGTCAGAGTAATTAAATATGTAGAGATTGTTTGTCTGGAAGTTTTTGGCTGGCCAAATGATTTCAGAAATAATAAAAAATGAAACAAATGAAAACTGTACTTTACTAAACATAAGTGGAGGTGAATTAATTAATGTAGAGCTGCTCACTAAATGTTCTCTTCTTTTTAGTGAAGATTACAATAAAAGAACAATGGTATATATTTCTTTTGAAAATTGTAGGAAAACAGAACTCTTGTATTTATGTTTTGAAATAAATTTGTTACAATGTATAAAACTGCATGTTGTGAATATTTCATGCTACTAGTTCTCAAAGTAGTCATTGCTATGAAATTGAATAATATTCATAATTTTATATTTTAAAATTATGATAATGTTATGTTTATAGATACATGCACCCAAAATGAAGCCTACTTTAACGTTGACGCTAGACAGCACCACAGGGGGAACAAAGGCACTATCTCGTGGGAAAACAAGAGGTCGTAATGCAAAACTGCAACAAGGCATAGGCATCAACGAAACTGATGTGAAGGTGAGACTCACTTTTTACCGAAAATAGTATAAATAATGTTTTAATATCCATAAATGTGTGTGTATGTATATATATATATATATATATATATATAGAGTTTCCCTCATACTTTTGTGCTATCAGTTTATAGTTATTAGTTCAAATTTAGTTATATTTGCAATATTGCCTTATTATTGTGTACCATAGCAACTTAAATTTTCCATTACACAAATTATCTGACTCTTTTAGTGCATAAGATATTGTAATGCTGAAGTAGTTTTAGTATTTTGTAAAAAAAAGAATGGCATAAATTTTTAAATTGCAAATTGTTTTAGTATCATTTTCATGAAAGCTGAAATATACTGTGGAGTAAATGAATATAAGAAAACTCCTTTAACTTATAAATAGAACCTAATTGATACAGTTTATTCATACAGTGAATAAACAAATATACATATTAAAAGCAAAATAGTTCACTATTTTATATTTTCTCTTCCTGCTTGTGGGGCCAGAGTCTTGGTTAAATCCAAAGGCTCTATCTCTCCTTATGACTAAAGTGAGATTTCTGTCTTCAGGAATCCTAAAGATAACTCTGATCCTCTTTTTCATCCTGTATACTTATTTTCCTCAAGCATTTATTTTTAACTTTTCCTCAATAATTTCTTATATAATTCATATGAAGGTAATTGAAAATGTTCTTGGAATGAAGCACAAAATGACGGCACCGATTTTTTAAATTATTTTTATTTTTCAACAGTCTCCTTTAACACTAGTGCACTTTATCTAGTGATGCTCTAAAGCCTTTATCCCATCACGAAAGCAGATTCCTTTGGAATAGTTTTATTGCACCCTCTTTCCATTTTTCATTCAACCTACAAGACAGCACTTTAAATTCAAAATGGAAATAGAAAACATGGTTCTTCCCTTCTTGGATATAAAAATTGTATAAAAAAAGTGGCAATAATCTGGAATTTAGCATATTTAGAAAAGATCCCACACAGATAATTGTATAAAAAACATAGCCATAATACAAACTGCCATAATCAATAGTCTCACATTCAGATTAACAAACCTACCAATAAGCAGGACAGAACACAATTCAGAGTACCACAAAAGCATAAAAATAGCATAGAAAAATGGCCACACAATAGATCTGGTCAACAAGAAAATAGAAAAATAGAAAATTCAAAGAAAAAAAATACCATCATACTAAAAGGCTGCAAAGAAGATCATGTATATAAGAAATTCACATTCCACTTATGGGTACACCAAAAATTCCAGAAGATTTTTAAAGAGGCAAACATTATTTGACTCTAGTAAGCAAATGTAGTTTAAAAAAACTCCTAAAAACCAACACAAAAGACAAAATTCTGCCAGGAAAATAATCAGGCATTTACGAAATCAGTTGCAAAGACTGCAATATCAAATACATAGACCAAAAAAAAAATATTACCATACAATTTAAGGAACACATGAGAAATGTGCAATATAAACACGTGGAAAAATCAGCAATAGGAGACCATTTCTGGCAATAGAACCACAAATTCCAACTCTTAAAAGCTCTTCAAAAACCCATAGAATTAACAGTGTAGGAAAATATATTCATAAACAAAAACAAGGAAAAATTTGGTTAATTTTGTTCTCCCAAACAACAGTAAATATGCAACACTGCATATTTATGTGGGATGGGAACATAAATAAGCAGTGTTGCACAGTTTAGCATACAGATTAATCAACATCCCATTGATGGAAGCTGAGTACAAAATGGAATACCAACATATAATGAAGATGGCTATAATCAACAGTTTCAACATAGACTCAGTAACAAAAGTCATCAATAAAGCTAAAAGACAAAAATCGATAAAGGAAGTTTCCACACTTAACAATGAAGAAAGATATAAATTCAAAAGTTTCACATACCATTTAACTTACCACAACAAATTTAGGAAGATATTCAAAGAACATGGAATAATGTTAGCCCCAAAGAACAAATATAATATAAAAAATTTAGTACATTGCACTATGAAAGATACAATCCCTACAGAGCAAAAATCAGGAATATATGAGATTAAATGTGCAGATTGTGAGCGGAGCTACATTGGGAAAACGAAAAGAAATTTAGAAATTGGAAGAAAAGAACATTTTAGGAACATTAGATTGAAACAGATAGACAAATCAGTAATAGCAGCTCATTTTTGGAACAAAAATCATGAGATAAAACCAGAAATTAAATTACTGAAACAACTTCACAATCCAATAGAACTATCCACGTGGGAGAGGATTTTCATTTTGAAAAATAGAAAGAACTTAATGAATTTCAATTTTCCGCCGCTGGATGAACTCGGCAAGTTTCTACTAGAACCACCAGATACCACCACAGGAACGAGCGGGTATCCATCCCCAGTTTCGAACAATGGCATTCAGTCAACAGCAGCCGATGATGGGAGGGATCTCTGCTGAAACTAGTCCTAAGTTTTTAAAAGTAAGTGGAGTTAGTGTTAACAACTTGAACACATTAATGTAGGATATATTACCACTCCATTGTCTACAGCTTCGTAAGTCAATTTTACTTAATTACATCAGAATATTGTTACACACAAATGAACAATGTATCCAATGGTCAGATAAATATGTTCAAGACTTTGGATCAGTTCTCAATAGTAGCCATCATTATTCTTATGCTTCGGATAGGTAAAGGTGTAGGTTTATGAGCTGGTACTAGTTTTCACACAAAGTATGCTAAGTTGGAGCCAACCTTCAGAGTTCTCTTTCTTTTGTATCGCAAAATATTCAGAAGAGCCATGCATCATTAAAAAAAATAATTTTAATTGACTTTAAATAATAGCACATAAAATTGACGAGATAGTTAAAGATTACCACTAACTTTTGAAATATAGTAAAACTTTTTGGAAATTACTTTAGTACTTCAGTTATTCTATGCAAATGCTGATGGAAATAATTTTCAAAATTTACAAAAGAAGTTAAGCCAGGACTTTTGATTACAGAGCACAAGAGAAAAAAAATGAATAAAAGTGCAAAGTCAGTATTCTTCCCGGTGTTTCTCAAGTGCTTCGATACCATTAACTTAGAAAGATTTCTCATTATGCTAAAGACCGCCACTGGTGGCTGAGGTTGTTAAGGTGCAGACTTATCTGGGGTTTGATTCCTGCCAAGACCATTCTCCCTGATTGAGTTTTATCCAGGCTCTCCTCAAGTCATAAATAGTAGATGGCACTAGCTTAAGCCTGGAACACTTCCTTCCTTTAAAAAAAAATCCTTTCCCAGTTTATCTTTTCACCTTGTGTGTCTTCAGTGTCCACTGCCTGTGATGCCTCTGCAGTTAAAATGGGCATTAAATTCTAAAAAAAAAAAAAATTATGCTGGAGTTGGATGCCCTGCTTTATGTCATTAACATCACTGAAGCCTCCAGAAGCTCCTTTAATGGCTTAAAGATGTGAAAATTGTTTGGAGTGAAGTCAAGATTCTTAAGGTGATGTGACAATACTTCATATCTGAATTTCTGTAATGTGCAAATGAAGCAGTGGGTGTTTTAAGTCTTGGATAGTTCTACTGAACCAAAAATGCCTTAAGTATCAAGCCAGCCCACTTTTCCCTGAGAGTGCAAAGGTCATCTATCTGTCTTGATGTTTAAATCATGGGGTAGAAAATCTAATTATTGATACAAGTTTTGTTCCAAAAACATGCTCCATAACTGTAACTGCAGATGCAATGTCTTGGAATTTTTGGGAGGTGATAAATCTGTAGACTTGCGCCACTTTAAACCAAGTTTCAATTCAAGAGAAAAATTATGCATTTGGTTTTTATTGTAGGCCAGAATGTGAGCCAGAAAATCCTATCTTTCATTGCAAAATCTACTTTTTCACTCACAGCATATTTGCAATCTTCTGTGCTTGTGAAAGCAGAAAGCCCCTCTTTGTAAGTACCCAACATTAGAAATGCTGGTGCTATTTAATCAGTTTTACACCTTCATACAAAGCAACTTCATCTAAAACTCACCAACACAGATGGCTGACATTGCTAAGGTCAAGGTTGGTGAATGTGAGCTCATTCTGCCAGGTGTATCCACCATGACAGGTTTTTTGGAGTTTTTCCTCAGTCCTCATCATTGGCAAATACTGAGTAGACATTCTAAACTTAGGCCTGTAATGCTTCCTTCCCAAAATATTCCTTTTCCAATTTATCATTTCATCTCAAATATCATCTGTGACACTGCCTATGATGCCACCCACAGTGCTAAAAATGGCATTAAAATTATTTTAAAAAAATAGTCTTATGCTTGCAGTAATGTTGTTGCACACCATTCTGCTGAACAAGGTGAATCACAAGAACCACAACATTAATATCATGTGATGATAGGGAATGCTTATCATTTACCAACATGGCTAATGGAATCCACCTAAATTGCTTTTTATGCTCGGGAGACAAAAAATCTTGATATGGCATGAAAGCCTCTGATAGGTATTCCATATATATCTAATATATTTCTGCAGAAATAAGCAGGAATGTGAGTTTCATATGATTCTAGTTACCTGAATGAGCTCTACTAGAAAAAAAGATGAACTGATTACCAATGAAAAAACTGCTAGTATTTTTACGAACAGTTTCAAAACTAGTTTTAAATAAAGGGAATTTTCACAGTAAAATATAGTATAATGCTGCGAACCTATATGAAAATTCCTGCTATTTAAAACTACTTATTAAAATATCAGTTTAATTGGGAAAAATCAAAAATTCCAATAAAAAAGGCAGGACCATGTGACATGAAACAAGCAATACACCGTCGCCTTAATAATTGGCATTTTAATAGCATCCTTGGCAAATTTAAATCACAAATAAAACCGTTCCAAAATATAAAATTAAGAAAATGTGAATCTCTGTAGATATGCACTTCATTATCACTTGCCTAAAAGAAAGCATAATGCCAACATTCATAAAGAGGTTAGTGAAACCAAACAAAAATAGTAAAGTACAAATAGCTTTTGAAAAGAAAGTTTTGGAAATAGAAAAAACTAACCATTACATAGTCATAAGCGAGTTATATTTAAAGATACATGAGCCACATTTAAAACTAGTACCTGCATTGGGCATGGAAAAATTTGGAAGATAATATTTTTGAGGCTAGAAATACTTGTTAAAACAAAAATGGAGAATTACAAACAAAAAAACTAGAAAATCTTACACAAAAACAACAAAAGGTTAGAATTAGGGAAAAAAGCCAAAACAGCACAATAGAAAATGTCATAAACCTATCAAACAAATATTAACAGAAAAAGAATTACAGCTATTAAGTTTAGGTTTTAATTCTTGTATACATTACTCGCAAAATATAGCAGAATATACAGCTGACATTGAAATAGCATTTTCAATAAATCACATGAAGAAAAAATTAGCATCACATCACAATGTGGGAAAATTCCACGGCTACTGATAAGAGAAAAAAATCATGTAAAAAGACCACATCATAGGGTACTCAAATCTCTAAAGGAAACAGGCATTATTTATAGTAGGACTGACATAGGAAACAAAATAGTCATAATGAATGGGATAGATTGTGAAAACAGCATTTACAAGGTATTTAATCAAGGCTACATCATATTCAGAGGCAGTATCTATAAACAAAAGAATTGTCTAGCAGTGGGAAATCCACTCTCATCATTCTTTAGCAGATATTTGCTTGAGAGCCTTAGAAACTGAATTGTTTATGCATTTCCACATACACAAATATATGTTGACACCATTATGTAGACGTTTTTGCAATAGTAAATGAAAAATGAAAGAGAATGGCAATAAAACAACTGAACCTAGAAAATTGCACCGTCAAATTCACAATGGGAATAGAAAACAAAAGTTATTTTCTGTCCCCTTCCTGGATATAAAAAAATGGCAATATACTGAAATTTGGCATACTTAGAAAAGATATGCATATAAGTAATTACATCAAAAACATAAACTCTCAATAATACTTACAAACCTACAAATAATTGTCTTGCTACAATAAGCAAGACAAAATACAAATCTGAGTACAAAAAAATCGTAGATATAGCATGGAAAAATGGGTACACAATGGTCAACAAGAAAATAAAAAAAATTCTAAAATGAAAACAAATAAAAGGCACTAAAAGGAGATCATATATACAAGACATTCCCATACTATCCATGGGCACACCAAGAATTCCAGAAGAACTTTAAAGATGGTAAACATTATTTTGGCTCCAGTTAAATACAGTTTAAAAACAAACATAAAAGATCAAATTCCCCAGGAAAACAATGGGGCATTTACAAAATCAGTTATAAAGACTGCAATATGAAATACTATATTTAGGCAAATTTAATGTGCACCTTTTTGTCCAAATGGATTTGAGTGGAAATCCATTTTGTGGTCCACAGATAACTTTATTCATATTTATTGTTTATTATGTCATAATGCATTGCTGCAATTTTGGACTTTGTTACATTTATTGGTGGGCTATTATTGCATAAAGCATTTGAATAATAGGGCAAAGAGAGAACATCTTATGATTTCAAAGGTAATGCAATTCTTTATTCTGAAAAAATGGTAACAGAAAGGCAGGAAGAGAGCTCAATGTAGCTGAGAGCAATGTTCGTTTGTAGTGGGAACAAAAATTGACATTATTTGCAACTAAAGGTAGTAGAAAGAAATTCATTGATCCTTGCACAGGAAGAGACATTCTGACATTGAAGAAAAAGTTTTGGAATTTAGCTTTTTCTTCTTTGACTCATGCGAATTATCCTGGCAACAGCATGAGTGATGAATTTTGTCCTTCGTGCTCCAAGATGTAACAATAGTCCATTTATAAATTCTATATTCTGATTGTTTTATGAAGCAGATGGGCTTATCTTTGAGATGCCATACAACAATATACTGAAATCTTTTTTCGTGATTTTAAGTTTCAAATTTACATTTGATGGTGTATTTGATTCGTTTATAAGCAAAATGAAAAGAAACATGAGTGGATGGTTTAAGGAACGCATGAGAAATATAAAATATAAACACACTGAGTAATCAGTGATAGCATACCATTTCTGGCACACAAAAAAAAAAAACACACTCACACAAATTCCAAAATGAACCAAAATTCTTAAAAGTTCTTTAAAAATCCATAGAATTACCAATGGGGGAAAATATATCCTATATTCCTGATAAAGGGTTGCAATTTCAAAACTTTTGCATCAAAAGCCATAAATTCTTAAATTGCATTGCTGTACATTGATTCTTTTGTGAGTTTTGACCTTTGATGATGTTACCAAAGAAAAGGTGCTGGAGTTGGATATTGTTGCCAGCATATTGTTTCAAGATTGAACAAAAAAAAATTTATAGAATTTATTTATTATGAATAAAATAAACACACTTCTACTTATGACTTACAGCCTAATATCATCAGGTATTGCATTTTGGAGCCATGGTTGTAGCTTAAATGAAACACAGTCACATATGTGTCTGTGCAAGGGACATTCTCTTTCTTTTCACATACAATAGCATTCCATGGTACAGCAAATTTAAGAGAGAAAGACCAATAATCTCATAAAGACAGAGAGAGGACAGCAGGGCAACAAAGGTAGAAACCAAAGAAAACACCTCTGTATGATCAGAGAAGATCCAAAACTTAGCTACAAGATTCAGAGTTGGCTCTAAGAATCCGTTCCCAAGAGTTTCTGTCAATCTTCATGAAATGAAAAAATATCAGAAATTATCAGTTTGATGCCATACCCAAGTTCTCCCTGATGAACAGTCACCCATGAAAGTCAAAAGGGCAAGAAGTGCTTTAAAGAAAATGGTTACCCTTTTTTTTATCATCTGGCAAGTGTTGTTCTAGAAATGTAAAAAACCATAGCTGCAGAGTGGTATGCTAAAGTCTGCCTTCCACGTTGTTCCAAAGAATCCATGTACAGAGCCCAGGATCTGGGATAAGTGGCATTTTGTTGCTCACACTTCCAGCATAATATTAACTTTTTTTATAGCCCCACAAACTGTTGCAGCATCAGTCCTGACATGATTTCTTCCTATTTCCAAATATTAAGAACCATGTTACAAGGTCAGCAATTTTCCAGCCCTGAAAAAGCAATCACAGCCTACAAAGGAAAACTAATGACATGGGTGCTTCCATAAGTGGTTCAAGAGGATCGAGTGTTGTACGCAATGCAAAGGATAATACTTTGAAAAGTTGCTATGAACAAAACTTCTTATAATTCATTCTTATTAAGTATGTATAAAGTTATCTAGGAAGCCATAACATGGTTATGTTGGGTAAGGGAGGTCTGGGCAAAGTGAACAACTGAACTTTAAGATTATTTTCTATTGAAAAAATTAGAAATAACTTAGTTTTGTTTAACTAGAAGTGTTTATTGGAATTTGTATAGTGAAGCTAATCATATAATTGAGATAATTGTATGCTCCTCTTTTTGCTCTTGTTTATAATATGTAGAATCGTTTATAACTATTTATAATATGAGTCAACAGTTACCTGATGATGCGGACAAAGGGTTCGTAAAACCGGTTCTACATATTATAAACAGTAAGTGAAGCAAAAAGAGTGTGTAGTTCGACTCAGTCATACAATGATCTCAATTATTAGTTTTGTTTATTTGCTGAATTGTTCTTTATTTACTACTACAACAAAGTATATATAATTTTGATTAGACAAAACAAGTAAAATATAGAATAATAACACTAGTCCTTTGCTTACCAAAAATCATCTTACATGGGCATTATTTTTGATGCAGGCAAATCAATAAAGTTAATAATAGTAGTCATCACATATATATATTATGTCTGCCATGAATTGAACATGATTCATTACCTCATGAGCAATTGTGAACATTGAATCCAATCTTCCTTTCATGGGTTTGAAAGGGGGCATGTGGGCTCATCCCACATTTGACAAAAAGTACTTAAATTTAGAGTTTGTATGATGTTGAGGTGCATCTTTAGGATTCCATTTAACTTTTCCAGTATAGATGACATCTGTAATATATTTTCATAACTTTCTGCGTGTTCTTTTCTCATGGAAATACTAATACTAATCCTCTATCTTTTGCTTCCAAACTGTTGAATAGAAGCAAATATCATGTAAATTGTACCTCTTCAAGGCTCCAGAAGGGCTGTCTGAACAATTTGTTGAAGTTTCTGGAAATATTGTGGATGTACAGAAAGTGTATTTTGAGAACTTGTAACAACAATTTTGGAAGCTGGATCTGGCTTATCTGCTTCTTCACTGAACTTATTTGACTGTTAAGGTGATTATTTCTTATATTTGGAGAGATTTATATGATGTTGCAATATTGGTATTTGGAACTGATCATTCTGAGAGAGAAGATGGTGCATAATCATTTTTGGAGAAGACATGGATCAGCCAAATCCCAAGATTTTGAAACCACTCACTGCATTATGTACTGTTGCTGCGTTTAAGTAGACTTAAGCAATTTGTTTATAATTTTTTCAACACATTGCTTCTGAAAGGCACAGACTGACTGCCCAAAAACTGTCTTCAGATATAGCCACATCCAAAGACTACATTTTGTGTGTGAAATGAAGTGCAAAAGCAGAAATGTGACACTTGTCTTCGACATATTCTAATGCTTTAATATACTTGTGAGATTCATCATGGTACAGAAGAAGAATGAGTTTATGGCTTCATAGCTTGGCACACTGTCACACCTTTGGATAATAGCTAAAGTGAATTAACCCACTACTTGTGCAAAAGCACAAGCGAAATGTTCTTATATTTAAACAGAAATTGGATCTGTTGGACAAAATGGAAAAGAGGGTTAGTAAGACATGGTTAATGGAAGAATCAATCATAACTTTGTTTTCATAGTCTCAAACAGTTGTGATATTGGCAACCCTGATATCCATGTTATATGGTCACTAATTAACATTGTCATCAGGTATGAACTAACAAATGAATTGTATGGTGTTAAGTACTGAAAATTAAGTTTGTATTTCAGAATTTCATTTTTAAAAATTCATATGAAATATGCTCAATTTCTGAATGGAAAAATGTTCATGTATGCTTTTACATGACATATAGAAATATTTTGCATTTATCCTACAAAATCAATTATTTGGCACTGGCATTGTCCGATAGTTGTCCGAGTGAACAAACCTGTTACTGTTAATCCATCAATTGTCAGTACACAATGCTTGCATCCTAGAGGAGTTCCATCTAATTCCTGCATGCACTTTGACTTAAAGATAAAAAATGGTGGAATAAATGTACCTGATATGTTGTAACAACAAATTGAAGTTGTCAATTCCCCTCATTCAATACTTGTTCTTCGCTGAACTTGTCTCTTTATGTTATGGAAAAAACTTTTAAAAACATTTACATCAAAGTCTGTGTTCTAATTTTATTCATATTTTGCAGACAAGATGGCTTTACCATATGTTTCTCTAAGAGTTCTGACAGGAGAGTGCAAGAACAGACACCTGTGGTGTGTTAAAACCCCTCCCTTGCTATTGATCTATCCTTTGAGAATGTAAACCGATATTTATATGTCATAATAAACTATATGAACCACTCATCTTGAGCTAAAGCAATTTTAATTGGATGGCAAATTCTGGTTTTCATGGCAAAGACATAAGCTTTTTGAATTCCTCTCTTGTTAAGTCATAAAATAAGTTAACCAGATTTTAAGTAATCCAATAATTCATGCTCTTGTTCTGTTTAGAACACAGTTCTAAATCTCCTTAATTTTTTTTTTCAACAGAAACCCTTTTTGACATCTTATATAATAGTGTATTTTGCAGCTACATAGCTACAAATTATATAAAATGGCTTCCTGTTTGCCATATCTTCTACATTCCATCTATCTTGGTAATTTTTGTCATATTTATATACATGATCTGAAAGAAAAAATATTTTGTTTCCAAAAGTTAAAAGTTATTTTAAATCACATTAATTGTTTAATTCCTACACCCTAAAACTGGTGGAATAATTGGAATCGAGACAACTCTATTATTCTAGAATTTAGTCCTGAAAGAAAATTTATATGTGCTAGTAAAGCCACAGCCTCATAATATTGATATAGTTAATCACCATTATATGGAATTATATATTCTACTTGGAATCGATTGAAAACCCCATTCGTTGAACTTCTATGATAAGTAATAAATAGTTGCATAGGTGTGACACTAATGCTTAGCAAATACTTATTACTTTGACCTCTTCATTTTGACCAGCATGTCACATTAGGCTATAGAGGTTAAACGAACATGCAATGACTAAGCACTAATAGCAGTTCAAAAAGTATATTATGTAATTAAAACACATCTGTTAAGAAATTAAATTATTTTAAAAAATATATGGAACTAACACAGTGAAGCCAAGTTATATGAATAAATTCATGTGATATATGTCATACTAAACACTCTTATTGCTTCACTTACTTGTGTAACATTTGGAACCAGTTTTGAAGACTTTGTCTTCATCTTCAGCCAAAGGTACAACTGATTAGAGAATCCAACAGCTTTGTAGAGATGATGCGCTGCCCTGGTATGTTTTAATGTACACCAATTTTAAGTACATTAAAACACCACCAGGGTGGTACTTCATCTCTACTGATTCTCCAGTCAGTCGTACCCTGGCTGAAGATGAAGACAAAGGTCTTCGAAACCGGTTCCAAATGTCACACAAGTAAGCGAAGCAATAAGAGTGTTTAGTATGACGTATATCACATGAATTTATTCATAAGCATATTATTATTCATCAAATATACATAATATGTGCACCTGTATACTACAAATCTATGTACTTAGAGTTCAAATATTTTAACAAAAAGCTTGAATTATGCAAAACAAGTTCAGCTCAACTGATAACCTTGTCTGATAAGGTGTCTTTCCTGGAAGCAGAATAGAAGCCACTACTTCCCTTAAAAATATCTTATTGTCTTCTTTTGGTTTCTAGAGATAATACCAATTGTTGGCTTTGCCTGGCCTATTTGCTCTGCCCAGACTTCCCTTATCTGATATTATTTCTCAGGATGTTATAGTGCTTTATGTTCCCCCATTTCAAACCACATAAATAACAACAATTTTTCTGTAACTAGTGAGATGGAGTTGCTGTCTCTGTTTTTCTCCCTCTCTCTCTATTACAAAATAGTCTAGCTGTGGTTTCGTTCTGTTGTTTATTTGTTAAACAGTGTTCCATGTCAGCTGTGAAGATCTTCTGAATGATGGACTGACTAGAAAAAAAATTACCTGGAAAGCAGTACTTCTAGGCTAAAAACCTATAAGAATTTGAAACCCATTGACATTTTTGTTATTGCTCATGCACATATGTGCATGCATAGCTGATACCTAAGCATTTTTCATGCCTGTGGCTAATGTGATGCATTTAGATGTAATTGTAACATCTCATTGTGTTATTATAAATGTCCTGTGGAGCTACTTTAGGTCACATACAGTGGTACTTAAATTATATTAAATGTTGCATTGTTCAATATTTTAAGTATATTTTAACATATTCATTTAGCTGATAAAAATACAATGTTGTGTTTCAAAGGATATTAAAATGAACTTGTTTTTAAATGTGTCTTCTTTCTTCATTATATTTGTGTATAAACCACAGGGAATATTTCTTTATCTCTAATTATTGTTGTTCATATTTGCATGCTGCAGGAAGAAGGAATGATGGAGTGTATTGATGCAGAGGTCAGTGAAACTTTTAAGTAAATGAAGCGTTTAATTCTCTAAGCAAAGTATTGGCTTAACATCTTATTAAATACAGCATGTGAATTCACAAATGTTAATACATTTAAATCAGTTTGTTTGCTGATGTCCAGGAATAGATTAAATAGACTTTCTAAGTAGCATAAAATATAGTATATGGCCAAAAATACATTGTGCTCATTTGTTTGTGGTTTTTCTCACTTAAAGTTTTTGAAGTTTGTAACACTTTCATTATTGGTAAATTAAAAAGAATCTTATTAAATTTTTGGCCTTTGAAAGTCTTAATAATATTTCTGGACATGAATGTTTAAAATCTCTAGCAGAACTAACTCCTAGAATGTCCCAGACAAAAATAATAAGAATAAATCTTCAATGGCTATTTCTTGCTTCATTCAGTTTAATAATAAGGGTAAAAAATGCACAAGGGACTGTTTACTTTTATTGAAGTGCATGCTAAAGTCTTATTGCCTGTTTCACCTTGAAACTGCATTTCCAAAAGGTTTTAACCTTGATTGTGATATATATGAAAACCTCTTTGTGTTGAAAAGTGTGCATTTTCTAAAAATAAAACAAAATTAAAGATACAAAGAATGCAATTTCCTCTTATCAACTTTCCTATGAATTAAGGCATATAAACCTGCTTTCAAGTTTTGACTTCAATGAAACATAATTGAATATAGAAAATCTAACATTGTGCAGAATTTGACAAAATGGGATAAGCTTATCACAAAAACTTGTCAGCTTGCACAATTTAATTTCTGTTTAAAATATATGTTGTCAAACAATTTAAACAGACTTTAATATATTTATTTTAAGCAGAAGCAGCTTAGTAGTTCAATTTTATACATAACTCTTTCAGCATGTACATGTACACTTGGTGACTGTGACTAATTGCATTCTGTACACTGTTGCACTTGGGTTTTAAGCTCTGACACATGAATATAGGAAATTATCTGTATTTTTGCTTGGACATATATTTGTATTCCATAGGCATTTTGTTAACATTTACACATATAAATAAAGAAGTTTCAGAACAGATATCTCAATATTGAATACCTAGAGCCACTAAGAAAAAAGAATTTAATAACATTGTAAATCTCCAATTATTTTATTACATTAAACATTTCTTTAATGTGAAATTAACGTTTAAAAGTACAGATTCACAAATTAGGAAGCCAATGGCAGATCTTCGCACTTTTTGGGTTCTTCCCTCCACCATACAATATAATTATGGCCTGTCTCAAACTTGCTGTAAATCATCATTGAGTGAAGCTTCATTCAAAGCAGTACAGCAGGTGTTGTATAATGCAATGATTGTGCATTCACTGTCATATATTTACATCTTAATGAAGTGTAAGAAATTGCATGGCAGAGGAAGGCAAAATTTCTACATATAGAGCATTATTAGCTATAGTGAATAAGTTTAAAAACAAGTTCTGTGAATGACTAGAAAAAGAAGTAAACATGTTAAGTGCTTACAGAAGAACTTTATGAAATATTTTTGTTGATTATTTATGGATGCTCTTTAACATCTCAGGTCATCAGCATCCCATTAAATTCAGGGCGTGAAACGGGTGATAAATTTTGCTCAGAGGCCTCTTCTTTCAGGCATAAGTATGGTTACCACTAGACCACCAGGACTGACTTTTATGAAATAAGAGCTGCATTGGATCATATTTCTCCAAAATCCTTGAAATGCATAGCAGGCAGACAAAAATTTCTACAGAATCTGCAAGACAAGAAAAAACATTTCTAAAATTAAAGCTGTAAAATAATTCACCAATTATAGCCCATAAAGTATAAAACTATTGGAAAGGATTTTTTTTTAAGAAAGGAAACGTTTCAGGTATATGTTTAGGGTACCTCCCCAGCATTTTCCATTTATGAGGACTGAGGAAAACCTGAAAAAAAAAAATAAATAAATAAACAGTCAGGGAGGACGGTCCTGGTGGGATTTGAACTCCAGACCTCCCACTCACGAGTCAGCACTGTAATGACTTCTGCCATGCACTATTTGTTATGTAGTACCCGAGTTTTAAAATGGCGAAGTGGTGGAGCACCATGAGATCACAGAAGGAAATATTACTGATTGTGTGGAAATTACACCACTGGCCAGCCAACTTAAAAACTTAAAAGTTTTTAAAAGCATAAAGCATTTGTGCAAAGCAGGGTTATGGTGTGTGTTTTTTTTTTTTTTTTTTTTTTTTTTTTTTTTTTTTTTTTTTTTTTTTTTTTTTTACAATTCAGTACTTGTTCTAACTGTAACAATATCCCACAAAGTAAAAGTTTATTACTGACTGTGGTAATATGTGTTGTGGAATGTGGTTTTGTGAACTTTTGGAGTGATTAATGAAGTACGAATAGGCAAGTAAAGCAAAGTTATGGTGAAGTCTGGAATTGCTGTGTCAGGATCAGAACGAAGAGTTTGATTATGAACATACAACATTATATATGCTAAATTTAAAAGTTTCTGGCATTGTAGTGTTTGAGCTCCCATTTTTTGGAAGTCTTAAAATGAGCTCTTTATGGATTTATACATGTATTATCACTTGGTTATAGAAAAGTACAGGGTAAATCTGAACTCAAGACAAACTTTCACAAGTTTTCCAGGTACATTTTCTGAGTGTATTGATATAAGAAACCCATGGTCTCCAGTGGCTCATTACCAGGTAATTTCATTGCCTTTGTATCTGTTTACTTGGAATATGATTGTTTCCAAACAAAACATAACCTTTCACTGCTGTAGTATAGCATAGTGGTGTATGTATTCAGTCAGTTCGCCACCAGGCTTGAATTCCTGCTCAGTTCTGTTTCAGTTTTTGTTCCCTGCAGTACATTGTTAGTGATGTAGTATGGATAACTTTACTTATGCAGAATTAGCTGATACTGGCCATGAGAGGAAAGTCAAAAAGCCCCATCTTGAAGAGAATTTTAAATGCAGTGTGTGACAACCCTGCAAGCAGTAGTTGTCCTATTGCACGAGAGGTGTATGTAAGCCAAGCTACTGTTTTGAAGGTCTTACACGAGCAGCAATTGTACCCGTATCATCCATAGAGGATTCAGGCATTGCAACCAGCAGACTTTCCATGTCGAGTGCAGTTTGCTAATTGGTTCTTACAATGTGCAGACAACCAATATTTTCCTTTATGACATTGTACACAGACGGCAATGTTCACTAGAAAAGGCACGTTGAATAGTCGGAATAGCCACATCTGGAAGTATCAAAATCCACATTCTGTGGTGAATTTAGTGTACCAACAGGCATTCTCTGTGAATGTATGGGCTGGTATCATTAACGATTCCATGATTGGGCTTATGCGCTACCCAACAGACTGAATGGAGTAGTCTACAAAACGTTTCTTCAACATGTACTCCCACATTTTGTGGAAGATGTGCTGCTGATAACAGATCTATGTGGTTTCAACATGATGGGATGCCAGCACATTTTGCAGAGGATGTTAGGGAATAGCTTGAATAATAATTCGGGTACCGATGGATTGGTCATGGTGGTCCCATTCCAAAATCAGCTGGATCATCAGATATGACACCCTTGGACTTTTTCTTCTTCTGGGGTCATGTGAAGAGCCTAGTGTATCTGGCTCCTGTCAAAACTATATGGACCTGCTTGCTAGCATTGTAGCAGCTGCTGACAATATGCACTAATTTCTCAGGATACTAGAGCATGTGCAACAGTTTATGAGGCGTCACTATGAAGTTTATTGTGATCATGGCAGTTGACATTTTGAACAGTAATTTGGGTATTTCCATACCATTTTTTATAAAATTTGGTCATTTATCCTTAAAAATAAATCATTGCAATTGTCAAGAAGTGTAGTTGATTAAATGATGGTGACTGTAATGTAAACACACTCTACAGCAGCCAAATGTTGTATTTTTTTTGGAAACAATCATATTCTGTGTAAGCAGATACAAAGGTGGTTGAATTATTGCAAAACAAAACATTGAAATTATCCAATAATGAACCACCGCAGTTCCTTATATCAAATCACTCCGAAAAGATATCTGAACAACTTGTGAAAGTTTGTCAGTAGAGTTCAGATTCATCGGTACATGATGTAAGATATAACATATATTTTTTGAGATGCAGGGTGTTAGGGAACTACACAAATTTTATCAGATGAGTGTAGAAATGTCATATATAAGCAATTTCAGATAGGCAATTTATGATCCACAACTAAACGTAATGCAGTTATATGATGTTTAACATTTTGGTATCAGATGCTAATAAGTCAGGGTTAAAGCAAAGCCAGGTAAAACATTAGTTTACAATATCCTTAAAACTGGCTTATGAGCATAGAAATATCAGTTTTCCTCAGCTCGTTGTCATCATTTTCAAGATTTAATGCCATAAAATCCCTCAAGCTAATCATGTGACACTGATCATCTATTAACAGCCTCCTTGCAGTATGTAGCCTACTCTTTGTTTGTGTGGCTTAATGCATAACGCAAAAATTGATATTCTGCAAATATAGAGTTAAATTCTTGGCATGGCATTAATTTTATGTATTTTATTTATTTATTTTATAAAATATGAAATGTTGCAATATGCATACTAAAGAATTATGGATGAAATCTACTTAATACTTTCAAGTTTTATTCTTTTTCTCAACAATGAATGTATTACCAACATACATTGGCTAATAAGCTTACTATTAACATGATGCCTAAAACGTAATTTACCTAACATACTCAGGACACAATTCTGATTGGTAAGTACAGTAACAACTACAAAGGTTGTAAGTATATGAATTTATATGTTAAGATTTAAAGTGTATAAAATGAAATGTCAACTTAAAACGTAGGCTAAAAGCTGCATTATTATGCCTGTCAGAAAACAAATATAAAAAAGTAATAAACAATAATCGAATGCAAAAACAAATGACCATGTCTTACTGGAAAACTAATGTCATAATCATGGCACCAGAGTGATATGCTCAGAACGTACCTTCATTATCATGTTTTATGCTTTCAAGGGGCATCTTCATTAGTCAGTAGCGCTTTAGAAACTTATAGCCAGGGCTTCGAAATTTGAACAGATAGGCAATATGTTTACTATCCCTAATTGCTTATATATGATATCTCTACATTCTCTGAAATTATTTCAGTGTAGTTCATTAACATCCTGTATAATAACCTGATAGATTTTTATTATATTTTATTAAATAATTAATTTTTTTTAAATAAATCTAACTCTATTCAACTTTTTTAGATTTGAATATTATATTTGAGCTCTATTTATCAATACTGTTTACATATTGAAGATGGTCTTCTGTTTAATTGTCAATGCAAAGGAGCTATCATGACATGGTTTTCAAAAAGGGTTAATATCAGAGCAGTGTCATGAGTCTTTGGTGGGATTTTTCATGACTCTGCACCATCCCGAGTCACCATTGGAAATTGGTTTCAGGAGCTCCAAAAGGTTGGGAATCTCTAAAATATGAGCCTTGCTCAGGTTGCCCTCACACAGCTGTAACATTAGAAACAATTGTAACTTTGTGGAAGTTACTTATGGGGGATCCTCACACCACCTATCCTTACATTTAGAGTAACCCTTAACATAGGATCAATGGCAGTGAATGTCATCCTTCATTAACACCTTCAAGGTATCAAAAGTTCTCCTTGGGTATCACATTTATTAACAAAGGAGCCAACTTGCATTGGCTTCATGCCAAACAATTTGGCAATGGGCAAAGCAAGGACACCATTACCATCACAGGAGGTGAATCATGAATATACCACTCTGATACTGAAACAAAACAGCATATAGTGCTTTCAAGAAGATTTCTCCCAACCAAAGTGCAAGAAAGACAATAGCAGCTTCTATTTTCACAAAAACTACTTATTTACTCTGAATACCCCAAAAAAACAGTTATTGATGCTAAAATATTTTGGAGTGAGAATCTAGTTAGGTGCATAGAATTTTATGTTTTATTCTTAGCACATTAATAAACAATATATTAAATATATAAAATATGTTATGTCTCAGCACAATCTTTATTTGAATTTGAATTTTATTTCTAATAAACATAACAACATTACAATAAAATTACACATTTCCATTTTTTTTATAATAATCCAATACAATTATTAATTCTGCTAAGTTGCTTGTTAACATTCAATTCCCACTGCACACAACTCCAGGTTATTAATGCAATGGTGATAGCATACTCATATTCAATTATTATTCTAAGGTTATATATCTTTCTAAATTTCCTTCCATCATCCTCTTCATAATTCTTATCCATTTCTCTCTAACTTTACATAAATAGTTCCCTATCACTTTTATATCCTTCTCTCCTTTTACATTTAAAATTGTCGATCCTGGTAATGTAGTGATAACCATACTTGTCTTCTAAACCCAAGATCACGGGCTCAATCCCAGCCAGGACCGATGGATTTTTGGGCATAAAAATCCTATGTATGGCTTCCTTTGGAAGGGAAATAAAGCTGTGGGTTTACAGCACGATAAAGAACCTCAAGCCTGAAAGGAGAGGCCTCTGAGCAAAATTTACTCACTGTTTCATGCCCTGAATAGAATGGGATACTGGTGACCTGAGATGTTTAAGAGCATCAGTAAATAAATCAAATCAAAGAAGAAGGGGGGGAACCATTTAAAATCTTCCTAATTAATATTTTCTCATTTTTTATTCCAAACCTTTTTTCTTCATAACTTTGTTTGATTGGAATATAATAAGCAATGAAAATCTCTATTGTTTTCTCCACACATTAAACAGTTTCCTTTTCCTTTATCATATCCTAATCCTTTAAATTCATAACTCCAGTCACAATCTTTATAGTAAGGAATGTCAACCTAGGAACTCACTTCCTGAGCCAGGGTATGGAAATGTTTGGTGTTCCATCTTCATCGAGGTGGTTTTTTCTTCTTTTTCTTTTCCTCCCCCATCTTGAAAGAGAGACAGCTTACATAACATTCAAACAACACGTATCCATTGATAGTGTTGCATGTGCATGGCACCTGATAGTTAATCACTCAATGTTGAAGCACATAAAGAAATGTATAGAAGCAAAAGCAAGAAGAGTTCTTGAAAACAATGACCACAATTTGAGTTAGAAAGAGCTGGAGGCATTTATTGCTTTATTATGTATTCATGGTGCTAGTAGAAACATAGAAAGTTGAATTGTGATCTACCTAAAGTATTTTGTTTTGTTTTGTTTTTTTTAAATGCCCGTTTTTACTACAGAGGCACCACAGGCAGTGGACACTGGTGATAGATGAAATAAAATGATACATTGGGAAAGGATTTTTTTTTCTTAAGGAAGGAAAAGTTCCAGGCAGTTTAGGGTACCTCCCCGACATTTGCTAGTTATGAGGACTGAGGAAAACCTGGAAAAAACCTCAGAGAGGGAGCACAGTCCTGGCAAGATTTGAACCCCAGACCTCCTGCTCGCCTTTGACCTTGGCCACCTGTGGCGGTCTACCTAATGTGAACCTCCATATCAGAAAATGGATAGGAATAGGTTCTACAAAATACTTAAATTTCAGCCTTTTGATATGAAAACCACAAGGTCAGAATGTTTGAAAGCGAGATCCAAGAACTTATTACACCACATTCAAAACAACACGTATCTAGTGATGATGTTGCATGTGCATGGCACTAATAATGAATCACTCAATGTTGAAGCACATAAGAAATGTATAGAAGCAAAAATAAGAAGAGTACTTGAAAACAATGACCGCAATTTGAATTAGAAAGAGCTGGATGCATTTATTGCTTTATTATATATTCATGGTGCTAATAGAAGCATCGGTAGATGAACTCTGGTCTACCTAATGTGAACCTCCATATCAGAAAATGGATAGGAATAGGTTCTACAAAATATTTAAATTTCAGTGTTTTGATATGAAAAGCACAAGGTCAGAATGTTTGAAAGCAAATATGTTCTAATATAAATTACTTGGAACAGATTCATTGATGATAATTGTAAATTATGCTATAACCTGGATGAAAATGCCACTGTAGATGAGCAGCTGTTTCTGAGCAGAACACAATGCCCTTACCTGCACTACATGCTAAACAAGCCCAATAATTTGATATCAAACTGTGACTTCTAGTAGATGTTTGACAAACCTATCTTTGTAATGGTTTCCCATATCTTGGCAAAGATAAACAGAGCAGCTGACAAAAATCTTCCTGAGATCAGTGATAATGATAATAAGGGTGAAATGTGACTACAGATAACTTTTTTACTAAAGTAAAATTTGATAGGAAGCTAAAATCTGAAGGTGCTAGTCTGATTGGTACATACAAGGAAACTCCTCTGTACGTGTCAGTTCTCAAGTAGATTATTGTTGCTTCTTGGAGCAAATAGAACAAGATCCACCACTTGTGTTGTTGCCAGGACTGTTGGTGTAGATAAAAGAAGAAAAAGTTATTTCTTATGGTGTTAGTTAAAGGTTGCCCATTTTTTCTACTTTCAGTATAAATTCCAAAAATGTTTCATCTTATGTTTTTTCCTCTCTTTTTTTAAACAAGCATTTTTAACTACTGAGGCACCACAGGCAGTGGACACTGATAATACATGAGATGAAATGATACATTGTTTTTTGTTTTGTTTTTGGGGGGGGGGGAGAAGAAAACATTCAGGTGTAAGTTTAGGGTACCTCCCTGGCATTTGCCATTTGGGAGGACAGTCCTAGTGGGATTTAACCCCAGATCTTCCGCTCACGAGTCTGTGCTTTAACGACCTCAACCACCCATGGTGATCAATGTCAGGATGTTTTCCTTTGTGGGAACTATTGAATTTCTTTCTACTAGTTTTAATTGCAAATATTGCCAATTTCTGTTGCTGCCACAAGCGAATGTTGAACTCTCTTCCTGCCTTTCTGTTTTTACTTTACGCTTAAAAGTAGCATTATAAGATATGCTTCTCTGTTTGCCCTCCATTTCGCAACTACCTATTCAAATGCTCTATGGAATAATAGGCCAACATTAAATATAACGAAGTTGAGAATTGCTGCAATACATTGTGACATAATAAACAATAAATTTGAATGAAGTTACCGGCAAACTACAGAACAGATTTGCACTGGAATCTAATGTACCCCACAATTTTGAATGCTACATTTGGACAAAATAGGTGTACATTAAATTTGCTTAAATATAGTATTCTGTTTGTTCTGGGACATATAAATGACCAGTACATGTTTTCAACATCCTTAACTTAGCTGCCATCAGTCCGTGGATTATTTGAAGGAAATAATAGAAAGTAGAATAAGTTGCAGAAATTTTATCCTAAAACTTGCAGAAGAACTACACATCCAATACATAGAAGCTAACAACCAAGGAGAATGGAGGAAGATGAACAAGTTTTGAAGAAACCCAAAAGGGCTAATTGCAGACAACAGTGCCAAATGAAGAAATGTCAAAACAAGATAAATACAAATTGCATTGAATGCAGAAAGCACATATGTGGATCCTGCACAAAAGGAACAATAAAGAAAGTAATTTGTATTGAATGTAAATAGAGCACAGGAATCATAAAGCATTGCATTGTTGTATTTTGTAATTTTGTTAGTTTTATTTAAAGATAGGGGAAAAGACTTAGGACATACAAATACACCTTTTACAATGTGCTCTCAAAAGTTTTTCCATAGGTATGCTATTGCTTTTATTGAATTAAATCCCTATATATTTGTAATTAAATATGTATTTAAGTGATACATTAATGGTTCATTTAGTATAGAGTAAGTAGTTATTGTGTTTAATATATATTTAACAGCAGAGATCACAATGATTCTAAGTATATAATAGGTTCCAGCTGTTCTAGTGTTATGAGACTGACTGATGAATGGGTGATCTGGGATTCAATTTCTGACAGGACTGCCTCTGAAGATTTTCCTCAGTTTTCATCAGTGGCAAATGCAAAAGGTCTTAAACATAGTTCTGTTATGCTTCTTTCCCTATGAAATCCCTTTTCCAACTTATCATTTCATCTCATGTTCACTGCTTATGAAGCTTCAGAAGTACAACTGACATTAAACACTATTTTAAAAAAAAGTTGATGGGTTTCACATTTTTTAAAAGCTGTGTCATCCTATGTAGAACATTTCAATGAACTGAAAACCATGTTACCGTAAAATATTGGTTATGCAACTAGCATTGCAATAGCTCAGGGATGTTTTACTGAAGGTGGTGGCATCAACAAAATGATGTTCATAAATATTTCTCTAAATTGGCTAAAATAGTAACACAATTGGAGACTTGAAATAATTCCTTGCAGTGTTCTCTTTCTTTAATAGAGCAGATTTTCTGTAGTATTGCCTTCAGAAACTCGTGCTGTTGCTAAAATAGCATTTGGTAAACTTAGTCAGGATAAAGTTTTTGGTTGCAAAACAATCTCTCCCAAAAAATTATGGGGAAAAAAAGCGGAAATAAGAGGGACTAACTGAAGAACTGTTTAATTTTTAGTTACTTTTGTGACACCATGCAGCATTGAAGGAGCATTTTCAGTGTGTAAAATTTTCTTCACTCACAGATTTCTCACAAGGAAAATTCAAGATGAATTTCCCTATCTACTGCAACAACCTTGAATAAGTAAGGTTTTCCTGAATGCAAATAGTTTATTTAATTTGTATTTATTTATTTACTCTTATTATGATGTACATTTTATTATTTGACAAAGCATTCAAATCAATGCTCTTTTATTACATGGCATCGCCAGGAAGTGGTTTGTGATCTAATCCAGAAAACTTAAAACAAATGATTGAAATAACATATACCATATAACATATATACATGAGCTAACAAATGTAACAGCAAGTGCACTAGCTCAAAGAAATCAGTTAAGTATGGTATTGCCCAAGGATCTGTGTACTTGGTTCAATACATAAATAATTTGGAACTTCACATTATCTCTGAAAATAGTTATATTTGCAGACAGCACCAATTTCCTTATCACAAATACTGTTAATGTAAATGTTAATTCTAACTCCTTTAATAGATGAATATTTGTCAAGTAAATATGGTAGGCTGTATGTTATATTTGTGGCCTTTTATAAAGTCACAAGGAAAGCATTGTAGTGTAAGTTGCAAGTAAAAGGAAAGAGTACAGAGATGATTAAGGAATTATAAATAGTGTATGATTCCAGCATATTTTATATAAAATATAGAAATGAAGAAGTAATATTAGAAGTAAATAGGAGTGCAGCTTGCAACAGGGCTGCAAATTTATATATAACATTTTCATTGATATAATAGTGGAGTTAAAGAGGGTCAATAAACAAATGCCCGTAATTAATAATAATAATAACAGAAATGTCAGGACTGCTTTACGCAAATGATTAGCAGATATCGGTGCTGTTACACTCTCTCTTTAATGAAACCTCACAGTGCATTATCTGGCATGGTGAGGTCAAGACTGCATGGAGATAAAAGCAATGTAGCAGGTGTCTAATCTAATGGTGTAAAAATGTATAATCGAGCTAGTCATGTTGACAACAGTGAAGTGTGGAATGCACCATCTTGTTGGAACCAGATGTTCATGATGCAGCTGTGGACATAACCAGTATTTAACATGTGGAGATATGACGCTTGATTTATCAATCCTTGAAAGAAATAGGGATTAAACAGATGGTTTGCATTCATTCCTAACCACATCATCGCGTTTGAGGATTCTGTTTAATTTCTTGATAGAAATGGGAATTTTCCTTGGCCCAGAAAATGATATTCTGATTTCTTGAACTGTGGTAAATGGCACATTCATCTGTAAAAAGAACTTTATTCTGCCTTGCACGTGTTGGAAATGTTTGAAGGGACAAGGCACATGTAGCCTGTCAGGATTCCCATCTGTTAATTCATTGACTGTCATAGTGTGGAAAGTTTAATTTTAATCTTTTTTATGTGGTCATTCATTGTTAACTGCAGCACTTGCAGCTGAGCGGCATGCTTTCTGATTGAGTTGATAGGCATTTGAGCTGCTGACTTGTCAACAGAGGTATAGATTTTTGCCATAATGCTTCACATCTTTATCACATCCTGTGCTGAAAGCTTTTTTCTCCCACTTCAACAAGTTGACTGTGCTCTGTGGTACCTTACCAAAAATAAAATCTCTAAAATCCTGCATAATCATATTTATGATTTTTCTGGTATGAAACTGCCTTTGGGCTCTCATAAAAGTCATTAGTCTCTCGCCTCTAAACTGAAAACACTATCACCATCATGCACCATTAAAATTTGAGAAACATTTATATTGTGTTTTGTCTGAAGCCAATATTAAAATTGTTACATGACTCATCCACACCTAAATTTCATACATATATTCATTAATATAGCATAATAATAAGTTATTGTGGTTGCACTTAGACTTTTTATCCATAATGTAACCAGCAATTCAAAGATGCTCAAATACTGTCATTAACTTTGTGTATAACAAAACCCAAGTTCTGTTGAAATTAACTTAAATGCCATTAAACCACTATTTCCTAAGACAGTAAGGGCCTCTTAACTATTTTCACGAAGGGCTGGCTCAATCTCTCAAAGAGAACCAAATTCCTGTGAGATCTACATCTATCCTAAACCTAATCTAATCACATCTAAACATAAAAGAATCACTGACACTACTATAACTCTAATTTACTATTTACAGATGTTTTTAGGTCATTCTTCCTCTTGTCTCTAGCATGCCTGTTCCTTTGGAAATTGGCACCATTCTTAAATCATCAAACTATCTCACTTGAGACAATTTTGTTTCCTTCCCATTCTCATGGTTGCTCATCTATCATGTCCTCCCCAGCTCCTGTTTAGGTTGTGTGCCTTGGCCACCATATCTGCATCTTTTTTCAGTTTCAATGCTGCAAGTCCTGTCCATATTTAAGTTCAGGATTTTCTGCCACATTTTCTTCTGGCATACTTGAAAAATGTCAACTATAGAGAAGACATGGGATGACAAAAGATCTGAAGAATTTGAAATCTTAGCTTGGAGTTCAATGATCTCTCCAAAAATATTAATATTGCTTCATAACGCACATTTAGGGAGACTGGTATCTATCTTTACAACAACCTTCCAGATAACACCAAAGAAATTGTAGCAATTCAAAACTAAAATACAGGAATACAGTAGAACCTCGATTCATCGTTTTTGGAGGGACCCGGTTTAAAAAAAAAAAAAAAAAAAATGGATGCGGGAAAACGATATATACGGGAAATGCATAAATCTGTTCAAAAATAAATAAAACCAGTATATAAGCCAACACTATATTTTGCATCAATTTTATATGCTACCGTGTACATATTTTACACTTTGTTACCCGTCCTGGTGATCTAGCGGTAACCATGCACCTCATACACCCAAGATCATAGGTTCAATAGGCCAGGGTTAATTTTTTTTTTTTTTCCCCCGGGTGTAAAAATCCAAAGTATAGCCGAGGGTCCCGTGTAGTAACTTAATGGAACGTAAAGCCTGAAAGCGAAGGTCCCTAAGCAAAATGTATCGGTTGTTTCGCGCCCTGAATTGAATGGGACGCTGATTACCTCAGAAGTTAAATAAACAAATAAAAAACCAACACGTTTGTCACTTTCTTTGAAAAAGATGGTTAACTGACATTTGCTTCTTTGCTGCGTTTCTTTATATGCGAAATTAATTTTCCGCATTAAACGCATTCTGTTGCTCACTACCGACCATACCCGTATCTTGTGCAGATTAAACTTGGAGGTTCACATGCTCCCAGAGCGTCGGCAAACATCGGCATGGCTTCGGCTGTTGCATAATCTTCCTCCTCTTCTCCCCCGTATCAAATCATTTGCGACACCTTCCACTTAGTCGCACACTTCATCAACACCTTGAACGCCACATGTGACAAAGTCCTCGTCCACTGCCTCGTAGTAGTTAAAACTGACAGCAACGGCAACTCTGGCCCCCACCGGCTATGATCATCATCCTTCTGTTCCAAAAGTACGGAGAGTTCAAATCACGCTTACTCGGAGCAAGCGTGACGCGAACTCTGTACATACGAGATCACTACTTCATTATTCCAGTTTGAAAATGTTCGTTCGAAGATAGAATTTCTTTGGAATGGAACTTTTTGAACGAATAATGCGGAAAACAATACTTGAGGAACGATGAATGCTGGTTTTATTTACATAAGATATTAGGTGAAAAGCACTTAAATTGAACGATACATCCGGGAAAACGATGGTTTCCAAGAAGGATAGACTGAGGTTCCACTGTACCCTATACATTTTGTAATAATGATGAATATATAGAACAATCTGATCAAAAAGAAAGGGGAAAAAACAACTTATTGCTGTTTTTTTGTCATCACTGCAGAATTCCATCTTAAAGGAATGTGAATAAATAACCAGTATTATAATTACTATCATTGTAATAATATATTGAACTCATTTGTATTGTTTTATTAATATAGGCAATTGGTTTCAACAATTGTTTTGATTTGTCCCATTATTATGTACATCATTCATTGCATGCAATAAAATGAAATCATATTCACACGGTTGCACATGATACAGTCTTGTCTCATGCAGAATGCTCCAAATGTAACATTGACTGATATTGAAATGCTGGCAAATGTTCCTCGTACTGGTGTTGATTTTGATTTATTTCGCTTATTTAAGGATACTCTTTAACAGCTTTGTCATTAGCATTGCATGAAACAACCAGCTGATAAATTTTGCCCAGAGGCCTCTTGTTCACTCTTATGATATACAGAATGGCTGGAAGAAAATGGTTTGAATACTTATGTTTTGTACGATACATTTACTGTGGGCTGCTAAGTTCTATTTGGTTGTTCATGATAGATGTGGGGATTGGCTATTGTGGTTGAATAGATGTTACACTGTACTTACGAAGCTGTTGACAATGGAGTGGCAATATAACCTAAACTTAGGTATTCATTTTTTACACTAAACTCCACTCACTTACACAAAAGTAAGATGCGTTTTGGGAGAATCTCTCCCATCTTGATTTGGGAGAATGAGAGATTCTCCCGAAATGCATCTTACTTTTGTGGTGGAGTTTAGTGTAAAAAATGAATACCTAAGTTTAGATGTTACACTGTTTAAGTTTATGCACTAACTTGCAAATTAATTATTATTAAGCAGCAAACTGAATGGAAGGGTTGCCAATAATTCCATTCTCGAATAGGGGATAATACATGCTCTTTGGGAACCACTGGTTTAGTGTATACCACCTGAATAAAGAACATATTTTAAAGCATTGTATGAAATATCAGGAAATGAATAGGTGTAGTAACAGCTGGGTTAACAGGACAAGATAAAGGACAAATTGGAAAAGAATGAGATGAGTGAAGGAGAGAGAATGCCTATGAAGATATAGATAGACTATGGGTGCAGAAAAGCTCACTCATTTTCTGTAAGGAAATGACATATTTTGGAAGAGAAACATATATTGAGAAATGCAACAAAGAGGAAAGAGAGGGGGTTGCTTGAATTGGGTTAGGATGTAGGAAATTGAGAGGATTCAGAAATAATTGTGAACAAGTTTGGAGGATGATCAAATTAGGTGAATTTTTGTTTAAAGTTAAAAGAACATTAGTCTGGCCAGTATAAAAAAAAACAAATTATACATTTTAAAAAAGAAGGGAAAAAGAGTTTAGACAAATGAAAGCATGGTAGTACTAGCATATAATTATACAGTATAACATTTTTGTTACATTAATACTAAGATTTTTTTGTATCTGTTCTTTTACTTTTTGTGTCGATTGATTTGTTGGGTACTGTAGCAATAATGACCAGAGCCACAAGCTATAGCCATCCATAATTTTGTAATCTACTAGAACTCAGTAAACCATTACATTACATCACAGGACTAATGGTTTTACTTCCCTTCGGAAGGAAGCCATACTTAAAAAGTTTTATACCTAAAATAATCCATCGACATTGGTCAGATTTGAACCAGCAGCCTTGGGTCTGTGAGGCAGTGTGGCTACCATTAGACCAGCAGGACTGACAAGTTGTTTGTTGAGTAGAAGGTCACATGCTTGCTTGTCTCTTGATGAGGATGATCTCTTTATGGTTGACGTATTGTCTGCAGCTCACCTGTCACTAGAAGTTGGTTTGTAACTCTCAAAAAGTTGATTCTGTAGAAACTGACCTCTGCAGAAATCTCTGTTGGTAAAGACAACATGCCTAAGTTGCTTTTTATTGACACTTCCCAAACAAAAGCATGTCTAGTAGGTAAATTGAAAATGAGAGTTAATGATTTATTTTTTACAATTCAAATCACTAACAGAGGTAAAAGGTTGCATAGTTACCCACTTATTGTGTATAATAAATTTGTAATTGGTAAATTAAAGTTTGATGAAGTATAATCACATAGTTTGAGTTTACAGACGTTATTTTGCACCTCTTTACACGCTATGGACTATAACTTTATACTGTGATGTTTAACTGACATTTGTTGACAGAACATGTGTTTTAGGCTAATTCAACCCAGAACTTACTATAGGGAAGTGACTGCTATTGAGTTCCCTCCTACCCACCCTCCATTAATATTATTTAATTCATTGAATTGCCAATTCTCCAATTTTTTTTTTTTTTTTTTTTTTCCCCCTCAAACCCAAGTATTCACCTTTTTTTTTCCCCTCCTCCCATATGCATTCTTGCATCAGGTTTGTATGTCTTGCTTTCTATATCACCATATGTAGATAATGCACACTTTTAACAAGTCTGTAACTGCTTGTGTGGCATGAAAAGGAGAGAATATAAATGTCTGTGTGCTAAAAGTTGGAGGTTCTGTAATGGTACTTTGCTCCCAATAATGTGCACTGAGAAATTCAGTTTTGGTCTATGAAGGTACAAATTTCTATAGGGTTGCTTCCATATTTCAAATTTCTTGCCTGAATGTTCTGACTATTAGCGGGCTACCATAAAACCAATTACTTGCACTATATCTTTGTAATCACCTGTCAAATATAAAGATGAACAGCTAAGGGTTCATCCTTACAATGGGGATTGCTCCTCTTGTTAAACTTAAACATTCACAATAATTCTGTCAAAGACTTGGGCCTTTCACGTGAATTTTCTATGGAAATGTAGAGATGAAGCAGTCCTGATGCTGCTAAGTTAGCATGCAAGACTTGGCTTTCCTATTTTTTTTCTTCTTCTTTCTTCCTTATTTGAGTCATTTTCCACTCACCATGGATTAATTTCCAATAGGTATTTTGGGTCAGTGCTAAGAGGTTGAATAGTTATATCAAATTGTTCTGAACATATTCAATAAAATTTTATGACAGGCTGATTTTAGCAATTTTAAAATCTTTCCAATAGGAACTGAAAAGACAGAAGGTCCTATAGTGAGCCCATCTATGTGTTTCAGTAAATGGCACAAATGTACCAATGAAGAGCACATGTCATTTCCATCTCAGTGTGTTGAATGACTTCTGCTTGTAATTGTGTGTTAACAGTTCGATCATATCCTATTGCATTAAATTGCCTACTGCATTCCTTCATATTTCTTAAGGGTTTCTGGAGTTGCTAGGCAAGTTAACTAATATATGTACTACCAGGTTCCTCTACAAGGACATAGTGCTTTTCATCTTTGTTTTCTTGATAATTTTTGCCACTTATTTGTGATCTGAGAGTCTAATTTCTGCTTCTGTCAAAATATATACCCAATGGTATATATATCGCTTTTTTTGTACTTCTTCAGAAACTGTTCTGTAATTTTTAATACTTCCCTCTGCTATTGCTTTTATCTACAAACTTATTAGGATTTTCTACTGACACAATGCCAAAATCTTCCATGACAGTGATGATAGCAGCAACTTTGCTTATTGAAAGGAATGTAATTTTTGAGCTTTGTTTTTGCAAGATGCAGCATTGATACTCTAATTTGTGTCTTAAGTTCTTAATTTCTTAGCCTATGGTTCTGATTGTGCAATTTAAAATCAATATAACTATTAGTCTGATGTCCATCCCTAAAGTTCCAAAAGAGCTCATATTGCTTTCTTCTGTGATCATAGATTTTTTTTCATGGCTTTTATATTTTGTTGAAATGAGGTGTTTAACGTTTCCTTTTTTATCTAGCTTTAATTTTACAGATAGTAATCTTATCAATGCCATCTGTTTCCATTTTTCTGGTAGTTCTCTAGTTACTTAAAATTCTCTCTCTCTCTCTTAATAAGGAACTTTGCTAGTTTTATTACATCATCAGGTTGTAAATGAAACCTTTTTTTAAATACTGTTAGTACCTGAAACTATCCTTCTACAGTAGTGGTGCCTCTTCCTTTGCTCTTTAAGCTATTATTCATTTACCCTGATCCATAAATAAACTAAACTATTATTTACTTTTGGTATAATAATTGGTGATCAGTTTACATATTGCTTGGAAACCGTAGTAATCAAAACCTGTTTCCAAATATTCTCCTCTTTCATGGTAATTTCAGGGGAAATTTCCCCATTGCTTCCATCACCTTTAATAATATTACATTTGAAGAAACAAATCATTATCTCTCTATATGTTGGAAGAGTTCTGATCTTTTGCAGATATGAAGATTTCTTCATATCTCATGCATTCTTTAGGTCTTATCTTTACACATAACTTACTGAGGATTATATTGTTTTATTTGAAACGTATAAATGCACCTTTTCTAGAACTCGATTTACAGTAAACTAAAACTGAGAAGTTGGGATGTTTCACCATAACACCCCTGCCCCTTGAATATTTGATAAAAAAAAAAAGGAGAAACAAAGCTTTGCTCTTCTGTTACATTCTAAGTTGGAAATGAATGAAAGTTTTAAAGCATTTGTGCTTCTGTAAAACAGTTTGTGGATATCTCTCTCTTTGTGCTGTTATAACATTACATGCAAACTTTTAATGCTATTAACATATGAAATCCAAAAACTTGTTTTTTTCAATCCAGATATTCTTTAAATACATTATTGTGTATTGATTGCAAGCAAATACGGCCAACCTATTTAAGGCATTGATAGGCATCAATAATAATCTGTTTACAAGCCATCTGATACAGTGTGCAGCAATTTAGCAAGTTCTCAATCCAGAATATTCTCCAAAACATATAAGCTCAACACTACTTCCTAGCACTAGATTTCCAACTTGGAACTCCAGTGCAAAAGGCAAGTCTTAGCAGTGCATTTGATTGGGAGAATATATTAGTATGATTGGTCAAACTAATGCTGATGTAGCACATTTTGCCAACCGATCCCTGAATGCCTTCATCCTCATAATTTAGTCTGCTAATATTTTTGTGACTCTAAAATGCACTACATTATTGCCATCCTTCTACTAAATGCAGGGCATATGAAGTCACCATCAGATAAAACATTTTAAATATGTGCATGACAAAATTATACGTATGTTCACCATTGAAATTAATGTAATTTTTAAGCTTGATCCTAATTTTGGGTTATTTAGATGTGGTATCCAAGTCTCCCTTCCAGCATGGTTACACAAAAATATTTTCCAGATTTTGTCATATTTTAGTATTGCTTATATAAAGAATGATGTAAGTTAATTACATGGACACTTTTTATTTAAAATGCCTATATTACAAGAGTCATACTGAAAGTAGTGAGCAACAATTTTTAAACCTCTTAATATTTATTTTTTTTAGATAAACCAAGTTCTTCAACGTAATCTACAGACTTTTCTGTCACTTTTCAACATAATCTCCATTTCTTTACATCATTTTTCCCATTGTTCTGCAAGTTGCAAGTTTAAAAATACCCTTACAATAAAAAAACACTGTTCCACTGCACGAAGACACTGACACACTGCTTTCCGAATATATCCTCCACTCTCGTAGTGTTGGCCTCGCATCTGTTCCTTAACAGAACCAAAAAGATGGTGGTTGGAGGGTGCCAAGTCTGGACTATAGGGAGGATGTGGAAGAATTTCCCACCCAAATGTCCTGATCTTCTCCATTATGATACAGGTAGTGTAAGGACGTGCATTATCCTGTAGCAGGATGATCTTTCCAGAGCACTTATCGCACAATGCACAACGGAGTTTCCAAAGTGTCTGGATATACCGGGCAACATTTATGGTTTGTCCAGGTTCAAGAAAATGAACCAGAATGCAACTCTGTGCATCCCAGAAGGTGCTACCCATAACCTTCCCAGCAGATTTCACTGTCTTCTCTTTCATCTTTGATGACAAATCCAAATAGTGCCATTCCATACTCTGGCATTTTGTTTCAATCTCATAATTATGAAACCAGCTTTCATCACCTGTCACAATACTCGTCAAAAAATCATCACCTTCATTTTGAAATCTGTTAGATGGTTTTGGGTGATGATTATTTTCTCAAGTTTGTGGTTTTCAGTCAATAAACATGAAACCCAAAGGGCACAAACTTTTCGATAACCCAAGCCTTTTATCATTTCTTGGACTGCACTATGTCCTACTGCAAGTTTTGCAGCGATTTCATCCAGAGTGATACTCCTATCTTCTCTAATCATCTCATCACCTCTTTCCTTGTTGCATTCCATGGAGGCAGTTCGTGGGCGTCTGCTACAAGGCTATCTTGGATACTGGTTTTTCCATCTAAGAAATGTTTTACCCATCTCCTAACACTGCTAGCACCCATGCAGACATCTCTATAGGCACATTGAAGTCTGAGATGAATTTCAGCAGCAGATTTTCCTTCTTTAACAAGGAATTCAATGACATAATGCTGTGGAAATAAAACATTGATGTCCGCCATTTTGGAAATACTGCATATGGTTATGTGATAGAAGCTAATGACGTCATGGTGTAACAACATGTATAAAGTCTGTAGATTACGGTCCTGTTACATTGTTGGAATTTGAATTTTAACAATGGATTGCTCAAGACTTTTAATATGACCCTGTACTATTTAAGACTTATTTGTATTTGTTTTGCTTTACAGCCTTCTGAGGCCTCAGAAACAAAGATCCAGTTACCAGGAATGGAAGAGGAAGTGGGAAGTCCAAAGGACCAGGTAATGTACCATAATCTCATGCTAGCTGAGTTGCCTTGCATTGCCCAAACTTATGTCTTGCAAATTAAATAAGTAGTAAAAAAGAATGTGTAATAATTACTTAAGTTTCTTTGACAGTATCAGCAAGTTCAGTTATTACCAGTCACTTTACTAATCTCTATTCTGATAAAGGGAACAATAAATAAACATAATAAAAATATAAATGTATTGCATTAGTGACATTGAAGCATAGTTTGTCTTGGCAGTGGAATTAAGTTGGTGGGAATAGTAAGTCAGTCAGAGTTGCGATTATTTTTCTTTCTTCCATCCATCTTCTCCATTATTGATACAATATTTGTTACAATAAATGAACTTAATATTGTAAAATATTCTTATTAAGTAACATAATATGCAATTGTTAATGGAAAAGTAATACTTTAAGGTATGCAGTATTCTTGATATTTACCCCCACTGCATAAATATATAAAATTTGTGCTTCCCATATTGGAGCAAACTACATGTAACTAGTGTAAAAAATATAGAAAATTTTAAGTTAATGCTGCTACTTAGTTGTCATCAAATTATATTTACATTTATTATAAATGCAAATCATATGTAAACTAGAGTCACTTAAAATTAAAGAGCATGTCATTGGATAGGCATATCAGATTATCTATGAAACCTAAGCATGGCAAAACCTCAGCAGAAGATCAGCGTGAAGGAAAGCTTTGTTATAACAGCTTAGCAGAATCTGCAGTTGCAATGAGTTACGTGCCTCTCTCAAGAGTAGACATTAAATACTAAGTTTGTTGGTGATTTGTATATAATATTATAGGAAAACTCAAATGGAAAGTATAATAGACCTAATTATTTATTCTTCAATTGACATTTATATGTTTGAACAGAATCCATTTATGCTGTCCAGAGATATTTTCAAGAAAAATTCTTAGGAAAGTGCTGAAGATAAAAGGCAAAGAAAACAATATACAGTGCTCGCAGAAAATAAAAACGGGTGGCATTGGATAAATCCCTATAAATACCTCTCTGCTTCCTTTCTAAGCTAACAGGAATTTCTCTACACTTCTGTAAGAGCAGCTACAAAGTTACTTCAGCTAAAATTGTATAAAAGTACTGCGGTGCAAGAACTTAAATTTAGTCAGGATTTTATTAATGGAATTGGACTAAATTGTGTAACAGAGAAATTGATCCTAACTTCTGTTTTCTGATGAAGCTCCATGCCACTTACATGGCTATGTTAAGCTCAAAACTGTTAATACTGGAGTACCAAAATATTATTAAAAGTGAGTTAGTGACGACAGAATAATAAGCTAAATTTTTAAGGAAACAATAGTCATAAGTATGTGCAAATTATTTTGCAATAATCTTTTTGCTGAATTAACTGTGAAAGAATGTAATTTTGCATTTTTACATCAATAGCATGTACATGCAGCTTCTCTGCAGGCAATACAAAGTGAATCTTATTTTGATTTAAAGTATTTAAAGATTTTGAGTCGTCGTTTTGGTTGACAATGTGAGGAATGTACCTCACGAAACATGTACCAAAATTACTTTTATAAGTGTGTTTGTGAAACTTAAAGAGAGTTTTAATGTGACGACATGATTTTTAGTGTTTTACTTTAAATCAAAATAAGATTAACAAAAGTTTCACTGTGTGGATTCCCAAATTCCGTAAACATAATACAAAGTGAGTTATCAGTGAAAACATATGGCTCATTAAATTCCATAATTGAACCCCTTGTGATTGTTATTTTTGGGGAACATCAAAAGATAAAGTATCTAGAACAAATCCACACAAACTAAACAGTGAAGAATAATTCTACGAAGAGTCTAATTTAACTTATTTAAGAGAGTCAAAAAGGGTAATAGGTATTTCCTAAGCAGATGTCAAAATTTGCTTCTGGTACAGGCTCACCTAGCTTAATTTCTTGCACCACAGTAAATGTAAAGAATTTTAAGTTAAATAATTTCGTAGTCACTGATATGAAAGTGTAGGAAATTTCTTTTCTGTGGAAGATGGAAAGAAATTTTCAGGGTACTTCTCCAAGCAGTATCCAATGTCATCTAGAGTTTTTTCTTTAGCTCTATACGTTGTCTTTTTTGTATCTTATCTTTAAACTTCCTTGCTAACCTCCCACTATAGTTTCATCATGCTCACATTTCATAGATAATCTGGACACTAAATATTATGTGATATATAACACATCCAAAGAAATATCTACTAGATGGTGTCCACAATATTCGGGACTGGTGATGCCATCTTGACAGTAGTTGCAGTAAAGTTTTGTACTGCTAGGTGGTAACACTAGCACATCTGATAAGTGAGTGTGTAAAGTTTCATGCAGCTGGGTAGATGTGTTGAGATTGATTCTATAGTAATTTTCATGATGCTCTGTGTGTAGTGTGTGGCAATTTTACGATGGATCCAAGATTAGAACAGAGTGTGCATGAAATTCTGTACAAATCTCGGGAAAAATGCTACAGAGACCCTCGCAATGATTCAACAAGTATTTGGGGAACAATACATGAGCCGTACACATGTGTTTGAGTGGCATTCGGTTCAGGGCCGGCCGTACAGCTATTGAAGATGATGCTCACACCGGTAGCCTGTCAGCTGCACAACGCGTGACATTGATGTCAAAGTTCAACACCTCGTTCGTGAGGATCGATGTCGAACTATTGAAGACCTTGCTCATGAAGTGGGAATTGGTTATGGAACATGCCAACGAATTTTTACTGATGAATTGGGCATGCATTCTATTACCAAGACCAAAAAAGCGTGACAAGTGAAGAGCAAAGTCATGAGCATGCTCCTCGTTTTCTTTGATACCAAGGGAATTGTGCACAAAGAAGTCGTCCCACCAAATCAAACAGTGAATTCCACGTATTACTGTGATGTTTTGCGACGGCTCCGTGAAAATGTGCGGAGACGGACGACGGCCCGAACTTTGATCGTGTAGCATCACGATAATGCGCCCTGTCATAATACCTTGTTCACCAGGAGCTTTTTGACGAAAAACAACATGACGGTTGTCCCCCACCTACCGTACTCGCCAGATTTGGCACCCTGCGACTTCGCTCTATACCCCAAACTGAAAATCAAGTTGAAAGGACGTCGGTTCGACACAATTGATATGATTCAAGAAGAAACGCTGTATGTGCTAAACACCCCCAAAGAACATGACTTCCAAGATGCACTTGCAAAATGGCAGAATCGCTGGGATTGGTGTATACGTGTGGAGGGGAACTACTTCGAGGGTAATGGCAGTCATTAGTCTTAAAGTAAATTTTTGACCAGATGGCAGCACCAGTCCCAAATATTCTGGATACCATCTCGTATGTTACATGTTAAGCTGAGCTTTAATGACTTTAATTTACTGTCACATACTTGAACTTCTTATTGTTATTTCACTTAGAATCTGATTTCTTTCCTTCTTCTTCCTTTTCATCAGAGCGGAACTGATTGTGATGAACCTCCCATGAAAAGACCAACACTGGAACAGGCACATAAGATAGAACCTATGTGAGCAAGTTTTCTGCAGACATTAAATGGACCATCACTGGGCTGAGCTGCATTACATACTACTCTTCCCAACACTTCCTCTCCCACACATACAAACACACACACACAAACATACAGTGATATAAGCTACCATTCATTACCTACATTATGTGAACAAGATGATACAAGGAGCATTTTGTGTCTACATTCATTAATGGCAGTGCAGTCAAACTTTGTAAGTAAAGAACCTCTGAAACATTGTGGACGTGTAGTAGGAATATGGGGGTGTAAAGATTTCAAGCGGTGTAGCTAAAAATAAAGAGAAAATTTTGTTTTTCTATTATTTAACAATGCAGAATAAGTTATAATTTGAACTAAATGAACAAGAACTGATGTGTTATTTGGCATTATTTAAGAAAAAAAATTATTATTGATAGCTAAGTTCGTTGAACAAATAACTATGCTGGAGCTATCACTCATTAATTTCTTTTAATATGTATTTATCTCCCCTTGTCCCCCATAAATCTCTTCCACCTCTTTTATTTTTTTATGTGCATATTTAACTTCCATTTTGTTTCTGAAAACATTGCATATGTTACATTATTCTTCTTTACATTACAGGCACCAAAGAAATTTCATACATATAAACAGTGTTCTAACAACTCTAGCATTTGCCTGAGGTATTTGGGAATTGTCTTAGTTGTTAGCAATACTAACCTCCCCTAAAAAAGAAAACCTTAGATTGCAATACAATAGCACCTTTTCCAATTGTACAAGTTTAATAAACATCTTGTATGAACTATTCAAATATAAGTAAAAGGCATATTGTACCTTAATTAATTTTATGCCAGTGAAATTAAAAATAGTCACAGAACCCAGTATTTACTTATGAGGAAAATACACATAATCAAAATGTGTTGCATTGTGCTTTTACAAGCATTATGTGTTTTGATATTTGCAGCCATCATTAACTTCTCTGGCAGAATAATAAAAGTTTGTTCCTTTTCTTTATTGTTCATTGCTTCTCTCTGAACACACTATTAATTTTCTCCCATATTCATCATCAGAAAGTATCAAATAATATATGTTCTGTTGATATTCTGCTTGTTGCAAGTGCAGTTGATTTGAAACTATTTCTGCAGCAAAAATAACACTTATCAGAAACCATAATACTGCAATACAAGGTAATATTTGAATTCTGCAATTATAAAACTTCTGTATTTTAATTGTTGCATTTTGAATGCCTGGCCTGAACGATGCAAACTTTTTCCTTTTTTGTATAATACTTTGCTTATACATTTTATTGCTAGTGTAAATATGGATCATAGTATAATGAAGGAACATTTTGTTTGGTGGAAAGAATTCCAGAGGGATTACATATATCAATTTTTAAAATTAACTCTCTGAAAGTATTTCAAGATCTCATGTACAAGAAAGCTTCAGTTATTAGAGTATAGCTCCAACATATGGTTATGTGATGTAAGTTTGTTAGAAATAATTTGTTACATTTTGTATTGCTGGTTACAGTGTGTAAGCTGTAAGTTACTGTGTATAATTACTGCATACATTGTATAAATTGTCTTCATTTTTTGTTTCATTCAAACAAAAACGTTTTTGTTTCACTTTCATTGGTGTCACATATTTTCATACTGAATACTTCATTTTTAGACATGAACCTTTGAGCTGTTACGGCTTAAAGTTAAACTGTAGTTTTGTGGCTATGTCAAAATTAATTTTTATGGGTTAAAATTAAAGTATGTATTTGTATATACAATGTACTAAGTTTGTGACTCCACACCCCACATACCTTATTTTACTAGTCTGTATATTAAGTTTATGCCGCTTTGAACAGCAATTGTACTGTGTGTCACAATCATATGTCTGCTATTTGCTGGTATTGCCTGCGGGCTGCAGCAGCCAGCCAATGGACCAAATTCCAGCATTATCAATTAGATTTCCCCTAATATTAAACATTTGTACAACTTTGATTAATAAAAAAGTGCACATTTTTATGTTATAATGAATATAAAGTCCAAAATTCTTTGAATCTCTGTTCTTAAATTATCTTTCAGTTCTTCTGTAACAAGGAAACAATGCAGTGTGATTTGTAAATAAAATGCTGCCTGCATAACATGTTTAGAGGAAAGGAGAAGGTAGAAACATAGCAACAATGGTCTGCTGTCTTGTTCAAATAAGAACTTTAAAAATAAATAAAACAAAAAATTAAATATAGAAAAAGTATTTCTAACATAGCTAGATTTACTATGAGTTATATTATAAGCACTTAAGCTTCTTTCATGAATAAACCAAATTTACATCACAAAGCTCTTAAGATTAGAAATATTTGTTGAAAAGTTCCAAAATATTGTTCAGAAATGCCAAATCAGTGTTCTTGCAATGTGTTCTTCCAGTTCTTGAATTTCATTTCCTAAAAATGGGGAGGGGGATTATCTGCAATTAACAATATGAATTAAATATAATGCAATATTTTGGCACAGAATAATTTTAAGTGTTATTAAATTTAAAACTAATTTTTTGCCAAAACTAATACCTTGAAGCAACTAATATATTCTTAAATAGCTAGTGAATCTCTTTAATACTCTTATGCATCACTTGAGTTAGACATGTTCCACAGGCCTTTGCTCACATCATCAGCTGTGTCTCAACTGCTGGATTTGTTGAGGTTGGATAGACTTATAGTGTAGCTCTCATAGACATTTTATGAACTTTTGGATTAATTTGTCTTCTTTTGGGTTCTTGAAGTTTATAACCTTATCTTGATTTATAAAATATTTTTCCCATATTCCCAGCTTCAAACACCTATCTACAAATTTCAGTAATTTGACTTCTATTTCTATATCATGTTTATCTTTCCAAAAGTGATGTGCAACTGCTGATTTATCTATCTAATCATACTTGATGTTTTTCGGGCATTCTTTAGTCTAATTCCAATTCTTTTTGTTTTGCCAATATATAGTTTGTTGCATTAGGAACAGTTGATTTGAGATATTCCTGGCTTCTTCTCATCAGGTATTCTATCATTATCACTGGAGTTGAGATTATTTTGTTGCTGAATTCGTTCACCGGGGACAAAGTAATACCAAACTCCCTGAGTATTTTCTGGAATTTTTTGGTGGCTAAGAATGATAAGTAAGTCTCTTGTGAATGGTATTTCTTTTCTTGCTGTCAATGTTTTAACCTGTTTTAACCTCTTCTCTTGTTTGAATTTCTTGTCTACAATTTCTTGGTCATACCCATTGGTTTTTACCATTTGTATTACGTGAGAGTACTCTTGGTTGCATTCAAACTCATTCATAGGTGTGTTAATGGGTCTGTGTGCTAAGCTGTTTAAAACTCCATGTTCGTGTGTTGTGGGATTGAAGCCACTTGCTTTTATGTAATTTTCAAGTGTTGTTTCATAAAATTATATACTACAAGATGTAAATCTAAGAAATGTAGAGCATTTTTCCCAATTAAGCCACTTAACTTCAATGTGGAAAGCAAGATCCTGTTATTACTGTCCTCCAATAGTTTATAAAATTTGCAACATTTCAGAAATGAACCTTTTAATTGTGTGGGCAGTTTAAACCACCACATCCATCACATGTTTTGTATGTACAACTTTATTTAATGACATTCCTGCCAATTTGAACAATGAAAAATGTTACATTTTCAAGCACTCCCAGATTTTTCAACCATTTTCATTATCAGCCCATCACAACTTTCCAATTACTAATCAGTGCTGTAGCATCTGTTACTATTGACATCAGCCATTTAAAATTCAAGTTCTTATTTTCAATTATATCTTTCAATGCCTGAAAAAGATTTTCACCAGTTATATTTTTTCTGGAGTAATTAAAACAACATTATTCAGATATAGAAAAATTCTCAATAATTTCTCAGATAAACATGGCTAATTGAGCTTTGTCATTTCTAGGCATCAGAATCCTTAAGCACTTAACATCAAGTTAGGTATGTTCAAACCAGCCTATGGACCATTGCCCTGCAGGTGAGTAAAAGGCATAAGGGAGAGGGTGGTTTGTAGCTCATGACCTATTTTACCCACAACCAGTCTAAAGTTCACAACATTGCTTCATTCCAATCTTTATGCTCATAAATGCCAATTTCTAGTCATTTCTATCTGTACTTATGCCTAATGTAAGGCAGTAAGCTATATACTAGTTAATTTTCATTTCAATTTCAACTTATTTTGCATTTTTGCCTATCCTTTAAACTGTATTTGGAGACTATTGTTTTGTATAAAATTGTCCATTTATTTTGGATGCAGTATCTAGATACAATTTTCATGCATAATGAAATTTTGAAATGTGCATGCAATCAGGCACTACATATGAACAAAGAAGCAGAAAAAACAAATAAATAAAAATGTAATATAATAAGTGATTTTCTCATAAATAACTTAAGATGTTATACTATATTTCACTGTTAAAATTCCCATTTTCAAAACTACTTAAAAAAAATAACCAGTATTATCACGTTTACCTTATTTCTTCTAAGTTGAATTTACTTCCTTTGGACCCAGTTAGTAACCAATAACATCTCTAATTCTGTCAAATTTCACCACTTGTCAATTAATATTTGTAAGTAGAGAATGACCTTTCTATATTACAAGATATTATGGGTGCACACTTCAATGAAGAAATATGTAATGTTCAGGTGAAATTCTTATTTCGTGTATTGCAACTGACAACTTTGCAAAATCTGTTTTTATACAAATCATAGCGTGCAGAACATTTTGTACTGGAATGGTGCTTGTGTTTCTTTGATACATACTACTACATCAACTGTTTGAAATTATTATGGTTGAATGCTTAAACTTTTAATATTAATTAAATAATACCAAGTTTATACACAAGAAGAAAGTAATTACATACTGAGTTTTCAGCTTCAAAATTGTCAATAAAGGGGGCAGCATTCAAACCAGGTATCCCATCCGGTAAGAATTGACTATGGTGACAATGGTAAATTTGGTACACACTCTCAATAGGCAGCAACATTGAAAGAGCTGCAGAAACACTTGTCATATGAAATTAAAGGAGAATATATATTTCTTAAAGGAATTATAAGCTAAGTGACTTCCCATCTTTCAACATATATGGTTGCCATCAGTTTGCAGCACTAGAGCTCTATTTTTATTTAGATTATTTGGCCACAATATCCTAAAATACAACAAGGACAGTAACATTACGTTAAAATGAACATTTATAAATAATAAACTATGTATGTAATTTGATTTATAATTTGTTAAAATTCAATTATAGTTTCAGATTATATTTTTTATTTACTTTAACTTACGCAATCCCTCATCAAGAAAGGTCACAACTAGTGGAGTTATTGACTTTCAGCATAACCTTTCTGTGTACCAAATGAGTTTCACAAAGTCCAACCTCACTCAATTTGCCAACAATCAGATTTGCATCATCAATAGAAGTTCATATGTTTGTTATTGCGAACTCACAGCAAATTTTATCTAATATCTGCTTTTCAAATAAATATTATTCTTCTGTAATTATTTTGATGCTAGTGTCTTCCAAGAGTTAAAAAAAATATTTATGTAATTTTTTTTTATTTATTTTCAAACTAATGCCTAAAATCAGGATAATTTTTATAATATTATGCAGGCCTGCCTTAGTGTTTTTCTAGTATACAAACTCAAAATGTATTTCTTTCACAATATTAAGGGATGCAAGACATTTTTGTTTATTTCTCCAGAAACGATTTTTGTGTTAGATGATTCAATTTTTCCAGCAGTATATTAGCTGCACCAAAGCATCACATAAAATCATGTAAAAATCATTTATACATAGTTTAGGTGCAGGAGTAGTAATGAAAGACTGAGTATGCTGGTTTGCAGATGGTTCTGCATTTTTTGAGTATGCAATGCAGAAGCAACTTGCTGGTTTACTTGAAAATTTTAGAGCTTTTAATCTGAAAACATGCATGTTTTCTCTCTATTAAATTATCCAAAAGAGAGATTTTATATTGTAGTATAAAAAACTTCCTCATTTCTTTTAAGCTTACCTCTATATTGCAACAGTCAAAGTACACTATCTCCCCATCTGACATAATAGATTTGCTTTTAATTCATAGTGCTATTAATGCACTTCTTGTGCCTTTTACTGGAGTCAATACATACACTAACAGCTGTAAACACATTCACAATAATTTTAAAATTGCTCATAAATTTCCCTTTTTTCACTACCAAATTTAAAAACTGCAATTTAATATCTGAGAAAGGAAAGCATTGATGTCACCAGGGCAATTGATGTTTATAATGCCACATTCATATTTTAATAACAGTCCTAGACTGCTGTTGGCTGAAGCTAAAATTTTATTGTGCAGTAAGTTAGAGAATATATATTGCTATGTTATCAAAGGTTCTGGATAAAACATGGTAACTATATGCCTTTGTTACCTACTCAAAGTAAACTAGTTAAGTAGTGAATGCGGCAGTTGTTTATATTTTCTTATGTTAAATTTCTTGCAACATTAACATGCATATGTTGCAAAATAAAAATTATACTGGAATGATAATATCAGTATACAGTTGAAAAGTGATAAAATTTAGCCACATTTTATTAGAATTCATATGCCTAGTCTTTTTTTTTAAATTGCTTTAAACTTGTATTTACAGAAGCTTTCAAATGGGCTGATTCATGACTTTGAGCAGCACAAGCACATTGTCCAATCAGAGTCTTGCAAAGTTGCCTTATTATATTCCCAATGAAATCCCACATTTTCCTACAAAGTTAATCTCTCTCTTACATACATCATTTATGCAAGGCAAAAATATTCTAGATTCACAATAATTAATCTATGAGGAACATAAAGAGCAATTTATGCAACATGACTGTGAAAACTGCATTATTTTAGCATAAATAGTTTTCATTATACAAATGAGTAAACATTCCAATCTATTTGATCATAGCCATAACTGCTAGAATCATATTAATTATACAATTATTATCACAGTATTGCAGCCTCATACCCATTGAAAGTATCGTCATTGTGTGCTTTCATTTATTGAGGTTTCCTTTCAATAGTGGAGTTGTTCACAACAAGGAAATACAGATGTATGTAGGATTCAACATATCCTCTTTCAGAAATAATGTCTACTTACATTTTCACTGATGCTTAAGGGCTACCTTGGACAAAAGTTTGCAATTTATGATAATATTTCCTTTCATTGACAATACTTTGGTCTCTTTATCTCTGAAAGGCATGCAACAGGTCCATAGCCTTAGAATATTGTTGCACTGCAAAATGTTGCTAGACTTGTTTATACCTGAATTGTGTCTTCAGGTCAGTACATAGTTGGTTTTGCTATGAAGGAACAGAAGCTATGCAATATTTTTTAAATTAAGCAAGTGCAAGTATTGAATTTAGTGGTGGTGAATACAGTGGTTCCAAAATGCTGATACTGCAAATCCAAACTCTCAATATTATTTTTAGAGTGTATACTTTTTTCAGAAGATGCTTTAATGAGGAAGAGACAAATATCTGGATTTTAAAAATGTGCAGCAAAGGCATGTGGAGCAGACAGCTACTGTGTCTCACATTTGGGGTGAGGTTCCAAAATTTTACCCTAGTGGTACCACCGTTTTTGTCACCTAGAAAATACATTGAACCTCCCAAGAGTGTTACAAACTCAAATGACATGACAAGGACATTGTACACAGGACTGTTTAATTTTATGACCTGGAGAGTTTCCAAGTAACTTTGCTCAAAGAACTAAAATATAATACACTGATTTTAATTCGTCCAGCTACAGAATTCTGTGAATTTTAGGTTTCAAATATAAAAAGACAAATGATGGGCATCAATTTTTAATGGAGAGGAGCGATATTGTTGTAACAAGTATAAGATTGTTATGTATTTTACTTACATGAGACATGATTGAATAAAAATCACACACAAAATTCAATCTGGCAAGACATCTCCAAAATGGTAGGCCTGAAGACACCTATTAGGAAAGGTAGCCGGCTCAATATCTGTCATATAGGATCTGCTAAGAGATGATTCCTACCTGAAAGCAAGTGGATTTTTCAGTCCAAAACCACCTCAAACTTTATTAGAAAATTAGAGTAAAGCCTGGTTTTTAATCAGATTCCTAAATTATTTATAGAATAAAATAGAATAGCTATTTTTACTCTGTCCATTATAAAAAGTTTAACAAATGCATTTATATTTTTACAATTGTTACCAGAGTATATATTTTTGAGATCTTATGCATTTAACACCCTGGTTTTGTGTGTGTGTGTGTGTGCGTGCATGCACATACACATGCAAAAAGAAGGGGTTAATTTTTGGCATCAGAAACTAAAACAGCTATTGCACTGGTACTTCCATTCAAATATCAGGAAAATCAGCTGGACATTCGTGCTAAGGGGCCATGAAATAATATGCCTCCATCCTTAACACTGCCAGTATAATCCAAATGAGCTTGTGTGGGATCAAATAAAATAGGGTATGGTAAAAAGAAACATAACTTTTAAACTGAAAGATGTAAAATGACCTATTCACAAAGAAATTGATAAAAGTGACACAAAAAGACTGGGAATCGTGTGTGCAACATTCTGAAAAATTACCAAAGGAACGAATTAATAACAGAAATAGGACACAAGGATATTTTAGATCCTATCATAATTAATGTGCAAGACTCGGATGATGAAGACAATGACAATAACAAACTGCCTCCCAATATAGCTGATAGTGACACAGAAGAGCCATTAGCAGTTTCTTTGTATTAAAATATCAGGTAATTAATTAATTTAGATAGCATACTATGTTAGGCATGGTTAAAAGTGTTTAAATCCAATTTATAAGTAGTTTTGTTACATGAAAGCAAATAGACTACTATAGGCATCTAGTGTGTAAGAGGGAATTATAAAAAGAGTGCAGATAACTGAAGAGCAACATTTCCCCAGTTCTTGCCTCCTGTTTGCTACTCATCCCGTTCAAAAGCCAATATGAACGTGTCTGTTATATCTTTAACTGTATGATAGTCTTTGTGACAACTTATTTCACTGCATGTTGTATTTTAGGATATTTTAAGAATCATGACAAATTTGAGCATTGCAAACACAGATAAAGCCTATCAACTGGTAAGAGCAACATCAATGTTATACATGGTACCTGCATGAATGGGTGAGATAGATTGGTAGAGTGCACCCAGTGTGTCATTTCTGTAACTGCAGGGGTTACTCACAAGTAGGATTTTTGAAGGCCAATGATAGTATTAGGACTATTTCTGTAGACTATTCTTTTAGGATTTCTCACAAAGAAATAGTTGCATGTGATAAGATTTGGAGAATAAGGGAGTCATAACCTTTTAGAATTGATTTGGTTAATCAAAAATATCCATATTGTCTTATTATCCGATAATTGTTCAAAAACTACGCATGTGTTTAAATGTAATACTTCTCTAAATTTACACTACAATAAAAAATATGAGTCTTATTATTCACCTGGCAGTTACAGCACACTACACACCCAATTTTTCGTTGTGCTTTGCAAATTAACATATTTTCTTACTATGGTACAGGAAATATAGCATAAATGAAACCAGTTTTGTTGTCATGCAGTTTGATTACAACCACTTTATGGTTATAATTTTGGCAGTTTAGTGGCTATATGGTTGAGCTTTTGGAAATAAGTATTTCCTGTGATAAACATTATGGATATTTCTTTGAAGAATGCTTATTTCTCCATTGTCAAGTTTTTCTTCTGTTACACCATGTTTTTAGTTAGGAATTAATTCTATCATTTCTTGATCCTGTTTTCTTAAATCTGAGAACATGTTTTCTTGGAACCAGAAACAAGGAATTTTCTCTACAAATTGTCTGCACTGCTGTACAAGGTTCCGTTTTTACATAAATGTCATACAGAAATGTTCTCTGTTCTAACGTTAACTTGTGGGATGGCATTTCAACACACTAAATTTAATTCACATTCAGTAATAAAGTCACTTGCATATTAAGAGCAGTTAATGCACTACAAGCAAAAAAACCAGCTGACATTGTGACAACTGCATTATCACCTGAAATATGACCTGAAAGTGGGAAGATATTAGAAAGATAACAACCAGGATTTGGTCAGTTGGTTGGCTGTTGTGGCCCTTACATGTGCTTAGCAAATGACTGACTGGGATGCATGATATAAAGCTTCAGGTAAAACAAGTGGCATTACTTTGGAAACATGTTCAAAGCAATTTAATGACAGTTTACATAGAGTATGATGTGCTGGTTCAAAAAACTACAGTAACAGTAAGTACAGTTTTGCTATTCACCAAAGCCAGAAACATAATAGAGCTCTTAGTCCCATATCTTTTAAGATCCAGAGATTTAATCAATTAGTTCATAAATAAAGAGCTTGAAACAAGTTCAACAGACCAAGGATGTGAAAATAACCATGTGCAGTAAAGCCATTTATATTCTATAGTTCTACAAAGAAAATGTGGAATTTGTGACTTAAGAACACTTTTAAAACTTTTTTTCCTGTACCTATTAACTTTTTATCTTTATGGTAGAGCATTAAGCATCTGTACACTTGTACTTTATTGCATTTTGGAAGCATGTAGGGTGTCAAACTAAACTACTGATTATTTAAAGTGTACTTAGGAACAGCTGATGAAGGGGCAATCACCCCAAGTCATTCAACAGCCAGAAGTTGGGAGCAACTGCCCTTGAAACATGTCCTAATGTTGAGCAGTAGCCTTTCTATAATCCCAGTAGTGCTTGGAGAAGTAGTATGTTCTGTTGAAACAACTTGCCAAAAGAGTCACAATATGAATGTGAGCAAATGGCAAAAAAGGGTCATGTTTGAGCGTGTGAAAATGTTAGCAAATAAGATACATAACATTTGTTTTACAAGCAACAAATATTTGACATCATACTATAACTAAATGGAAATAACAGATTGTATATTATAAAAACTTTTGTGTGATACTGTAGAAAAATTATATGGAAGTTCAAGTTTAATTCTACAACAATGGTAGATTCACCTCAAATATATTTAATCAGACAATAATGGGATGCATTTTGTCATTTATTTAGCTGCGAGATGCATTTACAGTTAAAAAAGCAGTGGAGTTACATTATTGTTCTTGGATGCAAGATTTTATTTGTTAAATTATAAGATTTGTATGTAGTTTGTGCCAGATTCAGAGATATTAAACCAGAACATGGATAAGTGGTTAATAATGGAACTCTTCTTAAAAAACTCAAAGGAAGAAATGAGTGTAAGGAGTAAATGATTCCACTCTGCCAGAAGCCACCATTTCTAATGCTAAGCATCCAACAGATTACATCATTTTATAAGAAAGCAACACAAAGCTCTGTATACAAGCAAGTACAATATATATTATTAATCATGTGATTTCGCATATATTTGGAGATGGAGAGGAAACCATCCCAATACTGCAATGTGTAATTTATCATGAAACACTTTCAAATGATTTGATGAAACCTTCATTTTGACACTAAGCATGATAATTGGAAACACAAACCAATGGAATATTTTCAGAGAAAACTGCCAGATTTGTCATCAAGGAAAAAACAAATAGCCTTATTTGCAGGATCTAACATGAATGTTCTGGGAATTGCATGATGGTTTGCATAAGAAACTTAAATTAATCTAATGCTAAATATATTTTACCAGCTTTCTATCCCAGTCGTGATCTAATGGTAAACTTCCTTTGACAAATTTATCAATAAAGTCACCCTGCAAAGAGCGAGATGATATTATTATTATTATTATTATTAAAGCTACTCAAAATTATTCAATTTGCTCCATCTGTTTAATTTCCAAATTACTAGAAACCTAAACCTAATCGACATAGATGGGACATTATAATCTATTTTAATGAAAAGGGTATAATTCTTCCTTGGAAATAATTATAAAAGGGTGTGTGTGTGTCTTTTCTTAAACTCGCTTGCAAAGGAGTTGAAACATGTTTTAATATCATGCTCGCATCATTCATTAAAACTCTTCATGTGGCTCCAAACCCCATTCCCCCTTTTGATAATTTTTCTGGAACTTTTCTTTCATTACTAAGCCTCATTGTTATATTATGGTAGATTGGAGAAAATGTCCTTCTATTCTGAAATTTTTAATGTACACTACAGTTTTTTCATTAAGTTCAAAATTTGCACGATCTTTATGCACTTCCCTGCTGCTCTTTAGGAAATTTAAGTATGGTAGTAAACGGTACACTGCCATAATTAGAGGGTCAACCGGGCACACGACAAGAGCGACTCATGTTGTTCTAAACACTTTCTTTTATTTTAATTTCAGATGTAATTTCACAAAATAAATATTTACTAAATTAAATAAAAAGAACTAAAAGACTACTGTTGCTTTACTTCCACTATAAACCATGTAATTGCAACGAACCAACGAAATGAACTTATGTGCTTAATAGTGTTAAGTTGCCCGAACCTCGATTTCAGCCATTTTGCGTACTAACGATACGCGCATTGTGGTCTGAGGATGGAGTCGGTCTTGGTGATATGTTTCAAATAGCCATTCATCCATTTTGCTTTTATATGACATCACTTGTAACTTTTACTAATAGTTTACACGTTGTACATTCTTTTGTGGAACAGAAGCTATAAGGTTTACATTTGTTGACCAGTAACGGATTCCAAATGATGCTTATTTGCGCTGATCAACAGTTTTTTTTTTTTTGTTTTTTGTTTGTTTTTTTTAACCCGACAGTTACCGTTCTATAATGCATTTTATACTGCCAAATTCCTGCGTTCATCAGACCTGCAGTCTTAGGGTAGGGCTCCTCGTTAGAGATCAACTAATGTCACCATTATAAGACTGCCTTTTATAATCCAGTTTTAGAAACATATTAGGAATGACGGTCATTAAATCAATCCAGTATATTTGTATATCGAACACAAGCTAAGAAACAAATAACACACAATTTTAAAACATTAGTACCTTTTTTATTTGAAAGAAAACTCATTTTTAAGTTCTTGTAGCTTCTTCATGTATTGACATTACAGCTAGGTTGCTAAATATTTCTTATCCTTGAAATGATTTGATTATTTTAAGGAGAGAAAATACTCTTTCCACCAATGCTGATGTGCTGAGCATGGATAAAACATTGATGTCAAATATATAGTTCTGGGAATGCTTGTGGAGCACCTTAAATTACAGATGTGTAGTTAGTTCACGAAGGTATTTACTACGAAATACTTTCACTGAATACATCATGTCAGCTCATTCTTGAGGCGCATTGTATAACAAATTCCTTTTGTTTGCCTTTTAGACCATTAATGGTGGAAGAAGGAAATTTTAGTCTTGAAGATTCCAATTTCGTTGGATCAAATACGAAATAAACTGCAATTGAGGCGGACTTCCAACCGCTCTGTTATATGAGTGATTATGTTGCTTATTATTTCAAAACAAAATATTCATTTGTCATAATAATTTCCTATGCGATTTTTTTATTCGAGGCATGTCTTCAGATACAGTTATAGCGTCTTTACTGACGACAGCCCACAACGTATCGAAATTATCTCTTTCACTAAGAATAAGTTGTATAGTCTCACGTACAGTATAGTATGTCCAAATGTTTTGTCTGAAGTATTTTTTTTTTTTATTGATTTATTTATGGACGCTCTTTAACATCTCAGCCATCAGCGTCCCATTCAATTCAGGGCGTAAAACGGCCGACAAATTTTGTTCAAAGGCCTCTTCTTTCAGGCTTGAGGTTCTTTTACGTGCCGTAAATATGACACGGGACCCACGGCTTTACTTCCCTTCCGAAGGAAGCCATACTTAGGATTTTTACGCCCGAAAAAATCCATGGTCATGGCCGGGTTCAAACCCGCGATCTTGGGTTTAGGAGGCAAGTTTGGTAACCACTACACCACCAAGACCGACTGAAGTATGCTGTATAGAATGTCAGTATATATGTTAATCTTCGAAAACACTTGCAGTTTCAAACTCCGATAGAAAATATAAAGCCTCCTATGCAAGAGTAGCGGTTTCACGTCCCACCCAAAGTTGTCTATCAATAAAGCACTATTTTCTTTCACAGTATTTACATTTCTGCAGGAGAAATTCCATCGCGCGCGCGCGTGTGTGTGGGCGCGGTAGTTTATTTTTTGAATAATAAAAAAGGATATGAGTATATGTTTTGGATTTAGAAAAGAATGAATTTAGTTCAGTCAAAGTTTGAAAAAATATGCGACACTCCTTTACATTCATGACACTCAGAGAAAGCACAAGATTACGCGCATGACTGAAACAATGCACATAGTCCTAGGATTAATTGCTTGCTCTTTGGTTTTAGGTCCAAATTTTGAATCTGCATCTTATGTTTCAGTAATTCACTAGCAGATCTGTGAGCACTCATATCGGAAAAGGAAATTAATTGCTCTTGACCTTTGCAGACTTCCCAAGAACATATCTAAGACTAGTAGCTAACAGGAATATTTTGTGAATATCGGACGCTTCATCTAAAATAATCGAAAGGGGCTTAGAAATCATCACTTATGAAGGCCATCATCGCATTAGAGAGAGCGTTTATTAAAGTAATTTTGAATTCGATAGCAAATGCCCTTAAATGTTGCAGCCGACTCTTAGATACTCTCATAGAGTAGTCATAGATACTCGACAAATTAAAAAACTTGGACATAATGTTACTTATTATTTGAATTTTCACTTTTATTGGGCCTCTAAAAAGCAAATATAATCGATAAGGCGTTTTAGAGTTTTCTTATTCTTCCTGACTATTCCATTGTGGCCGGAAACGTTTGTTCTCAATCAATGATAAAGTTCAGTGTCGGTGCTAACACTCCCGAAGCTGGACATCTGAGTCCTATTCCACAAAAATATGGTGTAATATATTACAAGTATATTAGTTTAAGGTTCTGTACTTCTATCTATTTATGGTGGCTAGTACTATTTGAGAGGTTACGGGAAATAGATTTCCCTAAATGCCTATACGCAATATTAATGGATTACTGCAAAGACAGAAGGGTTCACGTAAAAGGTAGTGAAGAAACAATTTACAGAGATATAATAAGGGATGTCCCCAAGGCTCGATCCTAGGACCAATTTTTTGGGACATAGTTTTGGAGACTCTTTTAGACGAACTAAACAACGATGAAAATGTGGCAAAAACCATCGCGTATGCTGACGATGTTTTATTTTTAATAGAAGGAAACAATAGGACAGATATAGAAAGAAGAGCGAATAAATTATCTCATAAATTAAATAATTGGTGAATAAAACTAAACTCCAAGTCGCTCCAACTAAATCAGGCTACATGCTTTTGAAAGGTAATCTCAAAAGAGATCCATGTATAAAATACAACTAAAATATAAGACGCCAAAAAGAAGCAAACTATTTGGGTAATTACTTTGGTGAAAAAGTAAACTTCAGGAAACACTAAATACGCAAGAAAAAAATCCGAAAATGTTATGATGAAATTAGCAAGATTAGTTTAGTTGAATTTTAAAATTTCATTAAACGTCATTACAGCATACCACACGAGCATTTTTCCTTCAATAATGACGTATTTTGCAGGGGCCTGGGCTCTGGGGATGAAGGATGTTCAAATAAAAACTCTATTAAGAGGGTCACAAAGGAAGGTGTTATTAAGATTTACAGGGGCATTAAGCACCTCACCCACTATGCCCCTTTTAGTAGTCACAGGAATATGGCCAATTGACTTATTGATTAAATTAAGAGGCGCTGTTTATTGGTTGAAGAAAGGCAACTTGGAGAAAGAAAGTCTAATAATCGGCAGTTACTGCAACAACTTAAAGGAAATAAAACATAAATTAAAAGAACAATGGCAGTACGAATGGGAAAATGCCGAGGCAGGCGGGAGAACTTTCGACTTATTTAGCAACATTTTTGAGAGATTAAAACTAAAATTTATACAACCTACCAAATACATGATACATTACCTTATAGGACACGGGCCTTACAAAACTTAATGAAAAAAAATTAATAGAACACAGGACGATATATGTACACTTTGCAAAACACAGGATAACCCAGGGCACGTGTTATTTGAATGTACACGCTATTTAGAACATGTGAGAGAAGATAGAGAAATTTTAAGTGGCCATCAGGTGGCACGTATACTTAGAAATAAGGGCCTATATAAATACCTTGAGCAGGCCGCATTCAAAATAAGTAAACTAGCACGTGAAGAAGTAATGCCACAAGAACAGATAATAAGAAGTAATGAAATAGCTGAGGACGAGGTAAGAAGATCAGAACGCATACGTATGCAAAGACAACCCCCAAACACAAATAACTTGACAAGAATAGAAAATATACAAGATAACCTTATTTAAATCAACAGGAAGAGAATATTAGAAGGAGAAGTTAAAGGCAAGGAAGAAGGGAGTGATGGAAACGAAAATACCTAAATTTATAATAGACAGGGATAATTTTGATTTACAACCTGAACTGGAGAATGGGAAAGAAGATGAAGGCTTTTACCTAATAGAGTTTTGGCTCCGGGAAGAAGGTGGAAGAAGGAAGATTACAGAAGGAGATGGAAGGGTGTTGGAGATACATGGGAATGAGCCACGGGAGGAGATGGAGGATGGAGAAGCGGTGTCCGGCGAGGAGGAACAGAGCGCGAGAAATGGTGCAACCAGGGGACCAGGAGGATCAAGCGAGATGGAAGAAGGGATGGTTAGGAAGAATAGATGGAGAGTGATGGTGGAAATGAGGTGATAGTGTTTAATGAGTTCAAGTGTTGGGACAAATAAATGAAATGAGTAGGAAACATTAATAACGCTAAATGAACTTTAAGTGAAGTAAGTTGTTAAAGAGAAGGATATTATTATGATTGTAATAAATTAAGGATATTTGAAACAATTAAGTATAAGTTTAATTTAAGAGAATTTCTGCCAAGTACTGTATACCAGTACACACCGCTGGTAGCCAGTGGTTGGTAGCAGTATAGTTGTATAGTAATGGAATAAATTTAATGGATAGAATAGCTGGCTACCAGATAAATTCTTACTGGCTCCCAGTAATATTGTTAATTTGGTAGTTTTTGTAGATTTCGAAAGATTAATTTGGGAAGTAGTTAAGTAAACTTATATTTTGGTTTAATTTAATTACTTTCAGTTTTTCCTTACCGTTTATAATATTATTTTAATCAAGTTATTAGGAAAATCTGTAAGATCATTGAATTGTATAATTATAATAATAAATGGAAAATTTTATTTACACCCCCTGGTTTAGGAAAACAGGTTCCAGGGTGGCGTATACAGATTTTATTTTATTTATTTATTTATTTATTTATTTATTTATTTATTTATTTATGTACTTCTATCTTTCCAGAAACTTTCAATCCACTGATGATGTGGATCCTAACGTCCGCGAAGGCACTGGTTTTTAAATTAATTTAAACCAATGACCATGGTAAAATAGCTCCATGCAAAATGATCAGTTTCAACAATATGTTTATTCAGCACAATTGTTCGTAATCTTAAGATTGGTTTTTTTTTTTCATAAAGATATCTTTTGATAAATTCCAATTTTATTATACTTTACTTTTTTGTTGTTGTTGCTTTGTAAATAGTCTAACAATGGGAGCTTCTACCTTCCTTTTTTGAATAATTAACGCTTTAAGTAAATCATAAAACTTACATAGCTGGGTAGTATCTGTTCAGGAACTTAGCAAACAATATAAATCTTGCTACACTTAGAAGTGCTTACTTTGCCCATGTTTACACCCGACTAAAGTATGGCATCTTGCTTTAGGGTAACCCTCCCCCATTCAAGAAAGTATTTGTAACACAGAAAAAAAATCATAATGTTCATAAGTCTTCCTGCAAACCAATTTACTCAAAACTGCAAATCTTACCACTCCCCTGCATGTGCATATATGTGGCAACGCTATTTATAATAAACAAGCTTGTAGTAAAAGAATCACATATAATAAATGAAATAATACATCAACACAATACAAGGAGAAAACATATCTTTATATAATGAGAACCAACACCAAAACATATTAAATAGTGCAACTCAAATGTCTATCAAATCATACAACAAATTACCACTCCATATTAAAGCAACTGAAAAGTTAACCTTATTTAAAAGGCAATATTGGCATATTTATTTGATCACTGTTTCTACCCATTAAATGAGTTTCTAAATAATAATAATAATAATAATAATAATAATAATAATAATGGTACTTACACTGTATGAAATAAACTTTATTTTATCAAAATAGTTAACTACATTAATAAAATTATTGAAGTTAGTCCATATATTTTGCTTTTGATAAATCATTTGAACTAGAGTATCCGAACAGGATTTTAAAGATTTATTTTATTCAATGACATAGCATATGATTACTTAGTATATTATTACTAGTCTTGCGTAGTTTTGAATGTTGTGTGTATTCAAAGATTTTCTGAAAACTTTGACAGATATAAAGTATTATTCTATAGCTAAGTTTGTATATGTTTAAGCCTTGTGTGCATATTTTCTTTTCTCCTTTTATTTCAGCTTTCTTTCAAACTATTGACATGTCCTATATCATTGTACGTTGTACATGTATATGATTTAACAGGATGAATAAAACACACACACACATACATACACACACACACATTCTTGCTACTCTTCCAACAGTTAAATGTTGTGTCATCAGCGAAGAAAACGTCAAATGCATTTTCAGGACGACTGTATCATTAATACAAATTAAAACAATGAGACGTGAAAAGTGAGCCTTAATGTACATTATATTTACCTATACTAGTACATAATTCCCCAAACATGTTAGACTTTTTTTTAATTGAAATATTGTGTCTTCTAAAGTTAATTTGTGTGGAAAATCTCTTATACATTTAATCCTGGTTTATCCAATAAAACGTGTGTTCGTGCAGTCAAAAATAGTCCCTAGAATAGGCGCCCAGCCGAGTTTCAAATTTTAGTTCTACTTGAACAAAATGTGTTGGTTGCTTCATTTCATTTACTTACCATAATATTATTAATATCTGTGCCGAAGGAACTGTGTTCAATGAGTTTACACCTTTCTTTTAAGCAAGCTGAGATTAGAATGCCTATTACAGAGTCTACATATATGTAATTATGCTTCCTTTCTGTGCTGTACTATGACAGTACTTTTTTATTTGTTTGTTTGTTTTTTTTTTTTTTTTTTGGCCCGGATCTTATTTATATGTATTTGTTCTTTATTTTGGGTAGAATACTGCTGAATGTATTTGTTTGTAGTGAAGTGGTAGACATTTTTGTGGGTAAAGCACACTCACTCAAAGATGTAAATGCAGATACTCTTTGAGTAAAATTTTCAATAAATTAAATGTTTGGTTAAATGTACTACTATTCTATGGGATGTGTTGCTGCGTAGTTTAGATGTACCTGATATATTTTACCGTGCTAGGAGCATGTGCACTATTTAGTTTTATTTATTTATTTTACTATCCTCCCTGGTTCTAAATCGCATACAGCAAAAAAAAAAAAAAAAATGCTGTATGACTGTAATAAATAGTACACAAATAAAATTCCTCTATTGTTACTGCTTCGTCAATTTACGGGAATTACAGTTCAACAGTTGCAAGTTCTGTTTACTAGCTGCTGGACGATGTCAAACGAGTAGCATCGGGAAAGGACGAAAATGGATACATATTGTTTGCCACGACCAGTGGCGGTCATGGTTTAATTACGCATGCGCATTCTATCTCGCAACCTTGCACTTCCTATCGGCAGTAGTTCTAGTTTGAACGGTTTGATTGGGACAGAGGCTGTACCACAGTTTACCTATAACTATAACCTAGGCTGTACTTTGTCTTGTCAGTGCCACTTATGTTTCTATTTGGTGTAACGCCTTGATTCAGTCTTTTCCGTAATTAAGAATTGATAGTGACCAGGAAGGTTGGCAGAGCTGGCTAACAGCAGAATGATTATGAAATGCAAGGCCGTCAGTTGCCTTGAATGCTAAATCTTATATGGCTTTGTGTGTGATATGCATATTCGTAATAAAAAACTTTCAAGCTCTGTAACCCGTAAAATAACAGGCAAAATTCGCAAAAATATCGTTAGTGGCTATGTTGTGGTAAGTAATTCGAATATTAAATAGTGTTAAAAATTGCGGAAGTTGTGTTTAATGTTGTGGGGTTTGCAGTATTCTGAATAAGCATTTGCATGAATATATTTTAATTTTAATTGTAAATGTCTAACACTGCTTCGTACACAAAGTTACCTGTATGAATAGCATTTTGCTCTTGAGTATTTTTCATTTAAACGATACAGATGTCATTAAATCTGCTGACATCTTTGCATTTTTTATAAATCTCAACACTAGATTTAACAACATAGAATTAATAATATTTAATTAAATATTAAATTAATTAAAAAAATGAAGAACTTTTATCCGTACAACTATAGCCGTGAGGAATTCAGCTTCTTACAAGGAAGTTAAAATATAAGGTCGGGATTCCGGAAAGAGCGAAGGACGCTTTTATGCATTGGTGAAATAATACAGTTAACTGGGTCTTGCACACCGTATACGTATACGTTATAGTGATTTCAAAATGTTGAAATGTTTAAAAACATTTTATGCGCAAACTTAGGTAGCTCAATAATGAGTTAAACTGGGTATGAAACTTTGGTAACTTTATTTTTGTTCAAGGATTATTCCCCCTCCGCATTAATTGTGTACTTATACAGCAGAAAAGGATTGATTTTAGGCAGCTGCTATATTCCATACTCTATTGATGTATTTTCTCCATTGATAAAAATACACCTCTCTCCAGTGAAATGCTTATAGATGTTGTTTTATTATAGTTTGGCATAGGCTTCATTAAAGGCAGTTTGTATGGTTAGGTGCTTGTGAAATATCTACTGGTGCACTAGGGGGAACGCTTGTAACTGAAAATATGTTTTTATCCAAACACAAATATAATTGTTTTGTTTTTGTTATACTAAGTTGTTGACAGTGAAGTCAGCAACTCTTTTGCCGTTCAATACTTATCATCAATAGAGGATTTATCAGAGATGGCTGAACATCATTGAAAATGTAAGATTTAAAATGGACAGAATGGTAAAAGAAATAAGTCCCCCATTCTATTCAAATGCTTCACCAGACAATCCTAACCCATAATTAGCATAAATTATATTGTTAACCATTAAAGATTAAACTTAAAGTTATTCCATATCAAAGTACTCGGTTCAAAACATTACATCTTCGTGTATCAATGAAATTTTACGTATCTCTTAAGTTTAGTAAAAGGTAGTTTCCTACCATATGAATGATCCCAGAGAAATTACATGAATATGAGAATTTAACAGTTAAATAAAAATTTCTGCAAAAGTCTTTATGTGTATTATTTGGACATTAATAAGCTAAGATTGGTCTCAATCAAATAGCATTCTGTATTCCATACAGGTATAAGCATAATTGAAGAATAGGTGAAGATATTACAAAAGTAATAAACCACTATTTCATCCGGTTTCTACCATTCACTCTAGATTGTTTGTGAGGTAATGTTTGTATGTGCATATATGAATTGATTAGGAATTCCATTTTTAGCTACTGTTGTAATTATTATTTTTTTGTACTTACAAAAAGGAGGCCATAGGCCACATAAATCACTAAGTCCTGCAATTTTTAGTATTCACTTGAGGTTTTGTGTATATGTATGAGAAAGAGAATTGATTGGAAATTCCATTTTTGCCAACTGTTATGTTTATTTGGTCTGTCCTTATGAAAAGGAGGCGAGCCTGTTATTCTAGGTGCATTTAACCTGTGGGTTGCAATAGTGAAGTTTCACCTTATTTAGAAATAAAGGTTACCTACTACATGGGATTACTTAAAACATGTTGCCTCAAAAACTCTGCACAGCATGTACAAATAAAGTTGTAATAATTTACTATAATTCTGAAGAACTACTTAAGATTTATCAGAAGGACAAGGTTTTCTTTCATATTGTATAGAAAAAAGTAATTGCCAAACTGATACAAATTAGGTTAGGTTAAGTTTTTCTGTTTTATAGAACAACAATAATAAATATAATTCTCAGAATATAAAATTTGAACACAAATATTTTTGTGTGTTTTCTCTGACATTCAGTTTGATTTTTCATAAAAAAAACACATCTTCATATGTGTAACAATAATGAAACTTGCATCACAAGTGAATCATTACTAGTATATTATTTTCTAATCATTATTTAAAGCCAATAACAGAGACTTAATAGTATAATTGGATTTTTATTTACTATTTCTCACCTTTATGTCACCCTTAGAATAATTAATTTAATAACAGGTAAAACCGCTTCTGGCCTTGGTAAGAGCTTTAATTTTTTGTGTAGGAACTCCACAAAATTGTGAAGGCAGCATCAATTTGCATATTAGGAAATTCTAACAGTAGATGGATTGATTAACAGTGCATAGTTAACCTTTTTTTCTTTGTGTTGCTCCTGTTAGGCCTAGAGATTTTCTGTGGGATTCATATCGGGAAACTAGCAAATCAATTGAGGTGAGAGAATATTATGCAGCGCAAACACAATATTGAACAATAAATATGTGACAGTTCTGAACCACTTAAACATCCACATTGGAGTAGAGTGTATTATGGAGATGTTGGCTAAAGTGCAACAATGCCAAGGTGTGCATCTTAATTCTATAGTCCATGTGCCAACTCTGAGAACATGAGGTATAAGGAGATTGATTGTGGTGCTAGCGATTCAGATAATTGCTAACCATATAGTTCTTCACATTACAGAAGGTAAATATCTCTGGTAGAAGTTGCACACATAATTATCTGCCCTTCAATAGAAACATTAGCACTTCAGATTACTTGTTGCACTTGTTGCTACAATAGTTCAGAAGAAAAATGAAATATTGCATTTTGAGAGTTTTGCAGTTATGAATAACCTCCTTGAAAAGTGTGAATATGCCAAAAACAAGAGTTTTATATTTCCAGTAAACTAAACAGCACAATGAGCAGCTTATTACTTGGGAGTATCTGAGCAAAAGGAAAAGAAAAAGCTTGGTTAAAGGGGCAAATGTGGTACTCATTCACCTGGTAAGAGGTGAAATATCAAAGTAATATACATAACAATAAACAATCATAATTTTGACAAATACCTATGTAATTCTGTGGATTATTCAGAATTTTTATACTATTGGTAAGTGGGTCCATATGATTTACAAATTATTGCCTAAAGATAAAATACATTTTCCAATGGGAAAAATGTCAAAATTGGAATTAAATATGGCTAAAATGTAACAAATGTGACCCATTCATTAACCATACAGAAAACAGGTACCACATTTCACTAAAACAGTTCTTGAATTTATGTTTTATGACATTTTCAACACATGCAATGTTAAGGCTCACTTTTAGCTGAAAAATACACATCTTTCTACTGCTAGCTAGTAAGCTACTCCTTTCTGCCAAGCCATGAAAGTGAGGCTTACAATTTCTGGCACTAGATAGTACTACTTCATCTGGTAGATGGTGCTACAATGTTTCAAGCAGTTATGTCTCTATTATATTCTAAGCATGTTGATTTAAGTGCCATCATGTTTTGTAGTAAATGCAACTCATTAGCTTAAACCTAACGTAATAGTTACATTCTAAGATTGTTCTGGATTGCACGGTGCTTTAGCAATAACAAGCAACCTTAAAATTTAACCTCTAGGTTAGATTTAAATTTCATGAAAATCTCTGTAATATAATTTTGTTAGGTTTAAGTGAAAGATGCATAGCTATATCACTATCATACTCACATATGTTTGTAAATGATTCCTTTGGACCCACCACAAGCAGCCATTTCACAGCGATGATTGTACTCCCACCAAAGAAGATATAAGATTGGGCAACATTAAGCACTTACTTGCAGCGACTAAAATTTTCCTGTGCTTATAGCTACCTATAGTGTTAACAGCATTTTCAAGTCTCTGGTAGGCTAATAGCTAATAATTCTTAAACCAAGAATTAGTACTCCTTGAAAATACCTTGTTCTTCATTATGTTGAACAGGTGTTTTGCTCCATATTAGAAAAGTGATGTTTCAAGGTAACAATGAACATCTTTTAATTCAATTTTACCATAATGAGATATACTGTACCTGAACTGACATTGAACAGTCTCACATTGTGATTTTGTGTCAATGATTATCTAGTTCAAATCAAACATCTAAGACAAAATGAGCAACAAATTTGATATCTAGATGGAAATAGAGTGTAGCTTAACCTTTGGAAAGTGCTGGCAAAGTGAGGAAGTATTTGGGGTGCAAACTAATATAAATTCAGCTAGTGGGCTAATGGTGGTTCATGTTCGGAATGTAAATGACTTTTTTTAAAGCAGGAACTACCGGTGGGGATTAACTTGAACAAATTAATAGAGTTAATTTTAATACATGAGTCAATGAGAAACATGCATCTAATCTTCCCCCATATCTCTGATAGTATTGGAAAGCTCTCTGTATTACTGTACATATAAATACCAACTACAAACTACTCTAAAGTCAGGTATTATATTGTGGTTAAGCAATAAGGCAGTTCAGAGTAAAGAATCACTTTTTAAATTAAATCTTAAAAAATAGTACCAATTTGACTCATTTTTTAAATCTTTGATACCATAATCTTAATTGTGTAATCTGTAACCTGAGTGCGACCAATGTGGTTGGGGAGTAATTGGGGGGGGGGGGGGGTAGGCATGAGGAGAAAAGCTGGGAAAAGAACAGTATTGTGATAGATATGATTGATAATTATTGGTTTGAAGAGTGGAGTTTGGAAGGGAAGTAGATAAATAGAACTCTTGAATTCAGAATTAGCAAGACCACAGCTTAAGGTGAGTTAATGTTTTTGCATAGGTTACTACAGATAGTCATCAACTTCTTATTGGTCCCATGAGGATGCAAGCTGCATTCCTGTCAAGATCTCAGAACTGACACTCTGACAGTAGCTTACAGTCATTCAACTCATTGGGCAAATTTTGTGGTATAAAAAAACACCTCCAGGGCCCTTATAAAAGTATGGTTTAATACATACAGGTGCATTAGTACAAGTCCTTGTAAAGTGTGGTCTTGTAACTTTCAGTTTCATGAAAAAAGTGCAACATTAGCAAAGTATTGGTAGAAAGTTACAAGTGACGTCATGTAAGACCAAGATGGGAGAACAACTGTTTGCCATATGTCGCCATATCTTCAATTAGGTTGTATCCATTCCTTCAGAATTTTTAATGTACAGAGCTAATTATTATCATTCCTGCTAAATGGGTGTTATATTTTTTCTCAGATATAATGATAATTTAAATACTTTAATATACATTTATTGATATTTAAGTGTAATAATCCTCTTTGGGACAACGGTCCCATATAGCTACATTTAGCAGCATCAATCTCAGTCATCGAGAGAGGACAGAAGAATCAGGCTTCCGAATTGCTCTGGGTCATTTATTTTATTAATCCATTTGATAATTAATATTTATTGAGTTGAACTTTAAGCCTGGCTGCAAATGGGAACTAAATGTTCTCAAAACGGGTTCCATACATTTATGAAAAGTAAGTGAAGCTTTAAGAGTGTATAGTTCAACTGAATCATACAATGATATCAATTAATAATATTTATTTGTTTATATTGCTTTACAATCACATTCTCATAAGCAAAAAAATTGTGTTAAAAGAAATAATTTTAAAGGAGAACAAGAATGAAAAGAAAATATTTTTGTGACATGTAGCAAAAACCTCAGATGCTAGTCTGAAATATGTACTTGAAACTAAAAATGCCAATATCAGTCCTAAGTCATACTTTACTTTAGTTACAACCTAATTTTATCTTTGCACACAAACATTGATTTATTATTTATACATATTCCTACTCATCATCACTTTTACTAATACTTAGCACATTTTGATTAACTGACTCCCAAAATCATTAAAAAGATAAATTTTGCTTTAGCATTTGAAGTTGCCAGTATTCCTACACTTGTACAGAAACGTATCAAATTACCATTGCTTGATTAATGCTAATACTTTCATGGAACAGAATAAGGAAAAATCACTTTTACATTTGTAAGTTGTACTTATAAAGTACAAGAGTAGGAGAAACCTTTGTGGAACAGAATTTTACTAATAACTACAAGTCCATATACTTGTAATGTATTAGACCATACTTTTGAGGAACACAGCCCTGGCCATGGCAGTTCAGCTTTAGTAATAGCTGTAACACAATCTGAATTAAAGGCTTCATTGGAACATTGGCACTTCCTTTTCCTTATAGCATTGAGATACAAATAGAACCAGAGTCATTAGGCCATTTTACACATTTCTAGACCTTCAGAGTTAAGTTTTTGGGACATCAGGGCCATGTCATTTGTGCTGCTTTATGTAATGTTAGCACAGGCCTTTTTTGCAGTATGGAGGAATGCCCCAGATAAGCTTGGAGGATTATGAATTGCTCTCCCACTCCTTCCAGTAGGGCATGCTTAGTGCTTTCATGTCAGTTTATCATATGTGCCTGCAATCTGCTGGTACAGTCTGATGGAAATATTACTCCATTACAGCTTCAAAACTTGCTGATGTGTGGCAGGGATACATGTTGGACTTTTCGACTTTGGATACAGCCTTTCAATGGTAGTAGAAAGGTGTAAAGAGAAAGGTCTTACCAGAAGTTAAGTATTTTGGCCTGTATAACACAGCTGCTCAAAAAGGTATTCCCATCTGAGGTCCAATCTGCAAAAAAATAACACGAAAGGGGCACAACCAGCATGACAGCAGGGCTAGTATCCAAGGTGAGGACATAGTGGCACAAGAAAACCCTCCAACATAAAGAATCATTGCCAGCTGCATAGGAAAATCTAAAGGGACCTTTATAGCTATAGCATAATCCATTAACATTTGGGCCTATAACAGCGATATAAAACATACAGGCATGTCTTAAAAAAACAACACATCAGAGAACCTTCACCGTTTTAGAAAACTACATGAATACCACCGGGCAGGTGAAAAGTGGCAATAGGTGGTTTCTTTGGATGAAGCATAGATTATCTAGATGACACAAACAAACCTTGCACTATTTACTACCATCAAGTGGGCCAAAAGGAGTACTCCAACTTCATCCTGGAAACCAAGGAAAAGTTTTCCAAGGGGTTCATGATAGTGTTGCACTCGGGGAAACTTAATGTTCACAAATTTGTAAAAAAGTAAAAATTTATGCAGCTTACTACGAAAGCAATGTCATGGATCCAATTTTAGATTAATATATTCTCCAATTGTATGGTGAGGATGCCCAAAATGTTTGAATCCTGTGAAGTCACCAGATGCCTCACCAATGGATTTTTGAGAGTTTGGTCTGCTAAAACAGCTCCTTGCTTCTTGATGTCCCACCATAATTTAGAGTATCTAGAGAGTCTGCCAGGAGGAGTGGCTAACATCCCCCTTCCTGTTCTCTGGTGCGGTTTTCTACAATAGAAATTGTGTTGCAGAGCCATAAATCAAGCCTGTGGACATCAAACTGAACACAAATGGTAGTGGAGAAAGGGAATCTCTCTATGAAAAAATTCATTCAAGCTTAACTGGAGCATCCCTTCGGATTTTATCCCAATGTCCATCATATGCCATTCTGTTAAGTGTCCTTTCAAAATTGATTGGGATGATCTTCATTGACTGTCTGGAGTAATTCTTACCAGATTTGAAACCAGTTTGAATCAACTGGGTGTACATCATGTCAGTGTTCCTGCTGGTGAAAAGCTTTTCAACTCACTGTTTTAGTTAATGCACTGATTCAAAGTTGATGGTGAGGTACACCACTCTTGTACAGTGTGCATTGACACATCTCCTTTTCATTCATTGGCATACCTAAATATGATGACCCATTTTTGCATTCTGTCACACTTGTATTACATATTTTAAATAATCTGCTTGAACAAAATTGTACCATAGTGCCTTCTGATTAACTTTGCTGACATATGGAAAAGGTCAGGAGGTATTGATTGTTATCTTGCATAATTATCAAAAACCTAGTATGAGTTTGGAAAGAAACTGTTATATGAGGGTAGGTCATAAGATTCCAGCCTAACCATTTTCTAGGTATGATAAAGACAAAAACTATATTTCACTTTTTGATATAGTTGCACTTTATTGCAATCACTTCTCACATCTGTGAATTAACATTTCATTCCCCCCTCCCCAAAATAGTTGGAAGTCTTGTTTGCAAAATGAGCATAACGGCAATCATCACTTCTTCGTCAACCTTAAATTTCCTTCTTCGAAGGTCCTTCTTGAGTTTTGAGAAGAGGAAATAGTCACTGGGAGCTAGATTTGGGCTGTAGAGTGGATGGTCAATCTCCTTGAAGCCATATTTCTTCACAGGTTCCTATGCAACAAGAACTGTGTGCACAGGCACATTGTGAAGAAGACACACACCACTCCTTTTCTCTTTGATGGAAGCACGTAGTCTGTGCAGTAGGCCAGCATAGTACTCCCCGTTTACTGTGGTGTTCCTCTCCTTGGAGTCTATTAAGAGTATTCCTTCACAGTCCCAATAGATTGTGGCCATGATCTTCTTGGTTGACTGAGTGACTTTGGCTTTAGAGGCGGTGTTTCGCCAGGTTTACGCCACTCCATTGATTCTCTTTTGGACAAGGGAATTTAGTAGGGGATCATAGTTTCATCTCCTGTAACAATGGTTTGCAGAACTTCTCTCTCATTGCCATGGCATAGCTCCAAAAATGCCTGACAACAGATGACTCATTGCTGCTTTTGTACTGAGGAAAGAAGTCTAGGCACCCATCATGTACTAGCCTTATTCGTGTTTAAATGTTCATGAATAATTCTAAGGACTGTTGTTTTAGAAAGGCCCAACCTTGCTACCATTTCTGTAACTTTGAGCTGCCAGTCTTCCATAACTTCTCCTTTCACAAGAGCGATGTTTTCAGGAGTGAGCACCTCCAAGGGCTGACCTGCAAGCTGTTCATCTTCATGGCTTTCTCGATCCATTCAAAAAAGTGTGGCCCATTTTTTTACAGTAGAATATGAGGGGGATGCTTCCCCATATACATTGTCCAATCACTGTTTGATTTCATTTGGAGTAAGTTCTTCTTTTGTGAAATACTTAATAACAGCTTCATACTCCATTTTGAACATGTCATAATCTTCTACACATAGACTTCTTAAATGCAATTATATCTGAACAACTGAACACAGCAAAGTGGAAGTTACAGCTGCAATTATTTTCTTAGCAGATAAGATATTACACCAGATAAGAGTTTTATAAAGGCAATAATCCTTATCGGTGAGGCCGGTAACTTAATGGACCTTCCCTTGTATGTTTTTTACCAGGGATGTATATTTAAACTTGTTAATGAAAAAGCAGAGAATATTGTAAAAGCATTTTAATGCTGTAATCTTTTTAAAGAAAGGCTAAAAGATATCCCAGATGTACTGATTCGGTACTTTCTATTTGTTTTTTGTTGTATTGTAGTTCCAAGTTATTTTTTGCAGTGCTATACTATTCATATACAGAAGACGGCTAAGATTCCATGAAGACTGTAAAACCTTTTGTATATTGTGGATAGAATAGGAAATACACTCACTTTATTGAAACTGTGTGTTAACCAAGAGCCGCAGTAAACAATCAGAACTCTAGTATAATGATCAAATCCAGCCCAATATCTAATATTAAAAGTAATGGAATCAAATTTCTTCTTACGGGATATATTAGGAAAAAGTGTTCTATAATTTACACAGAATTATAAGAAAACATTTGTTAGTCAATGAGACTATGATTCCGAGGTGTTAGCGAATACCTTTCATAATATGCAGAGTCAAATGCAGGCATGCCTTGATTCTAATAGCAACCAGTTTCAATGCTTATTATTAATCAGAAGCTAGGAGCAAGTTAAAACAATGCATAGGTTACTGAGGTTAGTGCATTCAAATCTTTTTAATATGATGCAGTAGTTATGAATAAATAAATAATTCAGATTTGGCAGCCATTATTCTTAAAAGTTTATATATTATTCCTTGGCCTTGGTATTCTTGGCACTAGTGGACATGGCAATGACAAAGGCTGCTTATTTGTGCAGTGTCAGTCAATTTCACATCAGAATCATCTAATATGTTTGTATACACTTATCCAAAGCTAAGGAAGTAAATACTGAGTATATCCATCCAATTATTCAACTTTTTTTTAACCAACTAATTAAATTATCACTCACTCCCTGCAATTCTCTTTTAGTAATGGATACTGTTTCATTTAGCAGGAAAATGTGTGGTACACTGAATATAAGTCTTACCACGTTCAAGACCTTGCCCATATTTAAATAATATAAAATTTCAGTGATACAAGGATTATAACTTGGGTGTGGTGGCACTTGTTTGAAGCTCATTTGGTTGTGCTGTTAATGGTTAGGGATCTGTTGAGAATATGAATTTGAAATAATATTGCTGTCCTTATGCTTATTTATGTGTGTATGGTCAATAAAGTGAATCCTGCCATATTTATTCTCTCAACTACAGGAGAAGGCTTTGAATTATCTGAGTCAGATTAAGAAACAGAAGAAGAACACTGCTGGATATACATTGGAGAGGAAATTATCAAAATGTACTTTGGAAGTTATGCCACATAAGAGAATTCATGCAGGTAATTTTTTACATTACTTGCTTGAAATAAAAAATATAAGAGAATGACAGAATTTAAGCTTTTACCTAGTATTGATTGCAGTGTTGATTGTGTAAGTTGTGCAAAGCCTAGCTGTTGTGTATTTTTACTAAATTTTATTTTCATTACAAATTGTTATTTATGTAACATTGCAGTAATCATAATTTAGCTTAAACAGATGCTTATATTGTTTAATTAGTTTAATGACATTATTATTATTATTATTATTATTATTATTATTATTATTATTATTATTATTATTATTATTAATGAATTGTTGATCTGTGTTTGAGATTAATTTTAAAAAAAAACAGTAATTGCTTGGGAGAAAACTATTTTCACTTCAGAGTTCATACACAAATTGTCTTTAAAGTAGGCCTCTTCTAACTTCACATACTTATTCTGGCAGTGCTTCCATTGACAAAATATTTTTATACTTCAGCTGTAGTATCACTAACAAATATTCTGAATATCTCATCAATTTTTAAACTTATCAGCAGCATCTTGTTTTTGGAGATCAATCAGAAATCACAGGTATGTTTGAAGAGCATGGAGATTGCAAGGCTTTTGAGATTCAGTGTGTGGTCATAAGATCTGGAAATATTATTGTAGTAAAATTGTATACACAAAAACTTTCTTATTTAATTTAACAGAAATTTTTATTTGGTTAATTTATACCTCATTGTCTTCACATTATGAGTATATTATTGATATCTTAGGTGACAGGGAGCATGCGGGACTTGATCAAACAGTCTTAAACATAATCTGTATGAGTCGGAATATTAGAACGCTCTTCCTGATTTCACTTAAATGAAATTTTACTTGGGACATATGTTTCTTGGACATTTTTTCCACATTCTACTCCTACTTCCACAATGGAGTAGAATAGGTGGAAGAATAGTCTTGATGAAGCTGCCAATCACCACTGTTGCGGACTAGGTCTCTTGTATAAGGTGCATTCAATAATAATGAATGCAACACTCTTTCTTTCTTCTTCTTCTTCTTCTTCTTCTTCTTCTTCTTCTTCTTCTTCTTCTTCTTCTTCTTCTTCTCCTCCTCCTCCTCCTCCTCCTCCTCCTCCTCCTCCTCCCACCCTTCTTCTCTTCTCTCAGCCAGCTTATTTTGGAAAAATCCAATTTTTTATTTGTAGCATTTTAATCCTCTGACCATTATGTCATATTTTTGTCTTCTTCTGCTCGGTAGCACTGGGTGCATTTAGTTTTCAGAATTGAGTATTAAGTTATGTCCATTATAAAGAGAGTAAATGAATTGCTTTAGCAAAAAATGATATCATCAAAAGGCTTTTATCGGATATTCATACTCTAGAGTGGCTACATATTGCAATTAAACGTTAATGATGAAATGTATTGGCATCCTTAATGAGACAATTGGCAAATAACCAAATAACTTACTGTTCAACTTGATATTTGTGTTTTAAGTGTTTACACAATTATTTACCAGCATACATTTATTTATGTATATTCAAAGATTTGTGCTATGCAGGTTCTTCAAAACCTAAATGTCTTACGAATCAACTACTATCACATGTTCCAAGTAGTTTGCTCGTTATGAGGTGGACATGACATTTCTTGTCCAGCATAGTAGGACAGATAGGTCATGTATTTACCAATTCAAGCCTGAGACCAAAAGACAATCCATGAAATGCATTACAGAGCATCTGCCTGGCTAAGAAAATCATTTTGCATTATTCTGAGACTATAGGGAGATAAGTTTGACCAATGTGTTGACTTGAGATGAAACATTAAATGGAAAAATTCTTCAGAAGTTGATAAAGCAGTTCTGGTGTGTCCATACTGAGAAGTGACCAAAGTTCTTTTTGGCAATGTAGAGACACAAGTCTACACTCTCGACAAGAGATTACTGAGTTTAAGTGGACTGTCCTTCCTCACCTGCCGTATAGTTACATCTTGCAATTTCTGACGTCATCTCTTTAAACCTCTATATCCATGAGAGGAGATTTGGCAATTTTTTAATTTTATTTTTAATGCCTAGTTTTATTGCTGAGGCATCGTAGGCAGTGGGCATTGATTATACACAAAGTCAAAATTGTTAAAGATATTTTTTGGGGGAGAAGCATTCCTGATCTATGTTTAGGTAAATTCCTTTGGCATTTGAAATGTATGACTGAGGATAATCTAGAATAGTCGGAAGGACTGGCCTGGGAGTCGTCTAACTGCAGACCTTATTCGTGAGTCTATACCTTAGCAACTGCAAAGAGAAACTGACATGCAGAGTGGTATTATGGCAGCACATAGGATCTGATATATAGATAATGTAAAGCCATAGATTTGCAAGGAGGTTAAATTGAAAAATAAAACTATATAGTCAAAGAATTGAGGAACAATCCAATGTGTTTGAAACTAAAATTAAAGAAACCCTGAAATAGAAAACCACTATGTTACATTACTAATTCGGGCCACTCGAATAAGAATAAACATGTGCATTGAAACTATATTTTTACAAACAATATATTACTGAAGTAGGGGTACATAGTCCATGTTAGCACTATTAGCACATCTAACAGTTTAATAATTTGTTAAATTAAAGTTAAAATATGAAATATTAGAATTTTTTGGTATCATATGAGACACATTAAACATAATTGTTCTGAGTTCCTCCAAGTTGCTAACTCCTTGCCACCCCATTGGGTGACATGGAGCAAAACTATGAGATGGGATGCATCTGCATAGTAGTGCATTTCTGTCCATATAGCAAGCTGGCATTGTAAGTACTTCAAAATTGACTGACACATCCAGTCATAGCTTGCAGTGTAAAGTTTGAATTGTGTGTGTGTTGTCAGAGTTTCTGTTATATTGTAAACAGTAAGCATTATCATGAGGGAAGAGTGTGATTGTATCATAAAAGACTTAATAATTTGTTTCTTTTCTAGCCAAGTTTTGCTGAGAGGAAGTAAATAGCTTTAGGCTCCTAATTTAAACAGTATGTTAAGTCAGACAAAAAGCAAGGTACATTGTTTTAATAAAGCATAGCATGGTATGAAAATAATAATTGACTGTGTGGTTGTAAGAAATCATGTTCTTTGTTATGTTGGCCTTGTGTTTAGTTAATAAAATGGATTTGTGAAGTAAATAGTTTTTATGTGCTCGAAAAACATGAGTTATCTCTAGAACAAGTTAACAGCAAAATAACATTTTAAAAAATTTGAGAATACTAGAATTGAAGAGTTTCTAATCTGGCTTTCCAAATTAACAGGGATAGGCTAACAAAAACATTTAATCAAACAGATTAAGAGTTAGCTTCTTAGTAGATGCTGTGTATTTTTTGGCCAAATGAGAGCTACTTCACCATAGAGCCAGCCAGCTATGATGAGAAATGAAAAATAATTTGGAAACTTGTACTGTATTTGTTGACACATCTCATAATTTTAGGAATTATTTAATTGATTCTATTGATTCTATATCACCCATTTTATTCAATAAAATTAAAAAGATCACAGAAGCATCATTGCATGTAAAATAGAAGAAAAAGTTGCATATGTAACACAAAAATGTTAACTTTCATACATTTTGTTTTGTGTTACCCAAAAAGGTTCATAAGATTTATCAGTGCAAGTTCAGACCCTACTATGTTTCCTTGGCTGATCATGTGTTTAATTAAATCAGAGAATTTCAGCTTTAGAAAAAGTTGATTGCCCAAACTTGCGGCATGTGTTCGTAATGACTGGATTGATTTTGATTTTATTTATTTATGGACGCTCTTTAACATCTCAGGTCATCAGCGTCCCATTCAACTCAGGGCGTGAAACGGCCGACAAATTTTGCTCAGAGGCCTCTCTTTCAGACTTGAGGTTCTTTTTCGTGCCGTAAATGTACGACACGGGACCCACGGCTTTACTTCCCTTCCAAAGGAAGCCATACTTAGGATTTTTACGCCCGAAAAAATCCATCGATCCTGGCCGGGTTCGAACCCGCGTTTTGGGTGTAGGAGGCAAGTATGGTAACCACTACACCACCAGGACCGACGTAATGACTGGAGTAACAAAGGCCAGTTGCTTATTTTTGCTTAGTATCAAACAACATTATTTGTGCATTGTTATGCACATAAGTTAAACTTGATGCTGAAACAGTTAGTTGGCAATATAAAGGAATGTAAAGTGATTTTTGAAACTATTTGTATTATTTTTTTTTTTTTTTTTTTTTCCCCTCCTTCCCAAAGTGAAAAGCTGCATTTGATGCTATTTTATACTTCTAAGCATTTACCACATTTTTTCCAATGCATTGGACCTACATGAAGATATTAAGTAATATGAAAAGTAAAAGAAATATTTATCTATATTTTTAAATTAACAACATACAAGAATGGAATGGTGAGACTGGAATCTGTTTAAAAGGATTTTATGCAATCCTTCAAGATTAATTATTTGTTTCTATTGAATTTATTTTCTTCAAAGTCAAGCAGAAATGCAATTCCAACCAAAATACAATAAGTTGCAGATGTTGATAATTTTAAAATTCATATCACAGAGTACTGCGAAATACTCAAAATAATGGCAGGACATATAACCAATTGATTTTCCAAAATTAATAAGCTGGAATTTTTCAGCTCTTCTTTGAAAAGTATGCACAGTCTTTTCCCATAAGTTTTTTGTAGTCTCTAGTAAAATCATATTTTATTATTTCAGTCCTATGGTACTTAAAATCAAGTTGTCAGCCATCTATGAATCCTCAAAATCTAAGAAGACTTCCATCATAGACATTTATAAATATTGAACTTGTTCAGGTTTACATGTAATCTTACCTGAAGTTACTAAACTCTATGCTTTGGCTCTGACAATTCCTGCTAGTAGAGCTTGTCAAAAGGAGTTTTTCAGCAATGAAAAGAATAAAAACTTACCTGAGAAGCACACAAATTTGAGCAATTCGGTAAATTATCATTCATTTTCATTGAGAAGAGCCTCTTAAAAAGCATCAAGATGAATTAGCATTTGTGTTACAAAGTAATGGGTATTTTTACAACAAAAAATTATTTATGGAGTCACTTATAACCCTAGGAACCAGGAGCAAGAGGAGAAGAATGTGCATGGATAGATCAAGTGGGGACAAATATACTTTATATGTATTATATGAGTTAGTAAAATATGAACATAATGTTATATGCATGTTACTTTAAATACAATGGAGGGTAACAATTTGGAAAATGCCACTCTTTGCCATTTTATTGCAAATAGAGCTGTGCATTTTATATTTTAAATATTAATTCAATTTGGGATCGAACATGGTGAAACACCTATTAATGATCTCTTCTGAGTCAGATATTTAGAACATTCTTTATGGTTACACTTACATGAGATTTACTCAGGACATATGTTTTGTGGAACCTTTGTCCACATCATCAGCTGTAAAATATTCAGAAACTTGAACAATTACAAAACCAAGACATAAGAGACTAATAACTGGCTCTATAAAGACAATATCTACCATCTCTGCTAGCCTCTACTGGTAATAATGAAATAAAAACAGATGTGATAGATACAGCATTACAATTTCATGAGAAATTAGTTTGTTTATATGGTGTTAACTATATTTCCAGCACACAAATTCCTCGTCTCAAGACACAAGAAGGATTCCTTAAAAAAACATTGCAAGAACAGGAGAAGTTGGACATCTCTCAAAAGGCATGACCTGGTAATGCTCCCAGAAAATCTACTTGAACAATTTCTCTTTGCATATACTCTAAACTTAACAGAAAATTGTATCCAGAGTAGTGTTTCAAAAGACATTCTACTGTTCACTGCTTTGGAAACTATCACACATTGCCCAGAAAGTGCATGCTCATGCAAAATGATTATTAAATTAAGAATAAAAAGAAATCTATATAAGAGAGAAAAAACTTGAACAGATCTGTAATCACCATGTTGATACCTCTCTTGTGCATCAGTTTTTCTAGGAAAATTTTGTTATTGACCAATGTAATCTCTGCATTGTCAGATTAATTGCATAGGTTCAGGGCCTACTATGCACTTGTAAAATTAAAGACTACATTGTTAATTATGTTGTTGAGTAAGAGTGTGTTACGGAAACACTAGTTGGCCTAGTGTTCAGTTCAGTAGACTCCCAATCCCTGTGAACAATGGAACTCATAGAACATGGTAAATGGTTAATTTCATTTTTGAGAAATGTTAATTATTTTACTTACACTCACTTATTGTTAGAAAATTGTGTAGCATTCTAAGTACATTATGGCACAGGGAATGACATGTAGGGTTTGGAAACAGTTCAGTTACATCTAGTTTTTGGAATTGTTTTCTCTGGTCATTTGAGTTTTAAGGGGCATTGCATTCTATTGCAGCAGAAATTCTCTTCTGTTCACCAATGCTGGATATCTTTAGAATCAAATCAGCATTAACAATTTCAAAATGTTCAGAATAAAGCAAGCATGAATAGTCCATCTGTTTAGAACTATTTGAGAGTGCAGTAGTTCTTCATAATTTATAACTTTTTTTCTCAAAGTGGCTTCTTTTAACAAGAGTTTTAACTGGTATACCAGCATCTACCATTATTTCTGACTGTTAGGATTACAATAATTAGATATTTTTTTTCATAGCTGATTACTATTCTCTTAAAATGTAATTTACTCATGGGATTAGTGCTAAGCTGATGGCATATATCCATTTGACTTTGAGCTATAAGGATACAACATTATTGACAACATCTGTATCATTTTCTTATAGACTTTTACTGCAAGATATATTGCACTTTTAGTTCAAGTTCCTGTAATAATCTAAATGCTTAAAGATACATTTTCTTGCAAAGCATTACAGGTATTCTCAATATTCCATGTGCAAGGTCTTCTGGAGCATGGGAGTATTTTAAGATTCTCCATCTTTGCTATTGAATCAAGCATGTTTGACCTCCACTTCGTAGATTTTTTTCAGCCACAACAGTGACTTTGTAATCTGCATCCAGTAGTATCTCAACAGGATTCAGATTTCTTATATTGTTATTTTGTTCCACTTAAAATAGTTTTACATTTGTTTGAGTGACAGCTGACACAATTGTAACAGTGATTCCCCCTTAATTTCATATACATTATAAAAGCAACAAAGAAAGGAAAAAAGTATATTTCTGAGAAACTAATTTAATTCCTAATATTATATACTGTGGTTAATGCTGTACTGCACTATATGAGATTCTCTAATTTTTTCACACAATATTTGTAGAATGTTATAGTAAAAGTCAGCGGGCAAGTAAGTATTTATATTTTTAATATTGATTGAATTTGGAATCTAACACGGTGAAACACGCATTATTATTTTCTTCTGAGTTGAAATATTTGTATATTCAAAACAAGATTTAAGCCAATTAAAAGATCTAAATTATTTATTTACTTAAAAGCATGCAACAACAATAATTTGTTAAATTAATTTTAATCTTTTGTCATTTTCTTTGCTTTCTTCCTATTAACATTTGCTACTATTGATACGTAAATGCATGCTGTTTATGTATATGTAAAAATAGCATATTTCATTGTCAATAATCAGTATGGAGGCTTTTTCTCAACATTAATCAAAGAATTGTAAATTCTGTTAGAAAAAATTTCAACAATCTGCTGTATATCATGTGTTGTGGACAGCCATTCCTTTGTACGTGTGTGTTTTGTAAGCATTTAATGTGCTGCTAATTACCAAGTTCTTAATGACAATGAATGGAATGGATGAAATGATGGTGTGTAGGTTGATTTCTGAAATAATGCTGGCCCAGACTGTTCTAAAGAATTGATGTTTGGCAAGTTTCCAGGTCAATCCTTCTATAGCACTTCAAATTGAATCAATTTTTTGCATTGTGATTTTGCTGTATGAACCTTAGCTTAACTTGATTAAGAACTATTGAATATCTTTTCTTGAGATGGAAAATGTTACCATCTTTTGCACTTCATATTCAGGGAAGATCTTGATTCAATAATATTATCTATTTATAGGGCTTTTGTCATCAGTCACCATGAGAACAGTTTTTCTATAGCTTGAAATGCCACCAACTATCATGATTTTAAAGTAGTTCTTGGACATTGAATAAGAGAAATTGTGCTGTCGATTTGCAATCCTTAACTTTGAATTTTGACAATTTGATTTGGGGTACAGTTGGATTGGAGGTGAGCATGCAACATTTTTCTTTCATCATCATCATCATCATCATCATCATTATTATTATTATTATTATTATTATTATTATTATTATTATTATTATTAGCAGCATAATCTTCATTAAACAAGCACTTATAGCAATATACTTATTTGTTGGCATTATCTACTTTTTTAACATGTAGTGTTTGCCCCCAGTTAGTGCTCTCAAAAATTCTACTGATTGTAGATGCACACATAGTTTTTTTCCTAATCAGAAAAATGTAAATGTCTAGCAACAATGTGTGTCACATCATATTGGTCATCATTTTTCACACTTTGCCTTTGATATGGGAAGTCATTCTTGATGGCCAGCCACTTCTAAGAGCATCGCTAATTGCAAGAAATCTTGTTCTCAAGTCCATTTTCTGAGTGTATTGCAAACCAAATCCAGCTCTTTATTAATTTGCATATTTGAAAATCTTGTTATTGATATATCCTGACTGTTTCTATGTATTTCCTTTCTTTCCCTGCCAAAGAGGAAAATACAATATAAAACAGAAAGAGCAGTTAAATCTTATTATTATGTAACTTTCTGAATAGAGTTAATCTCATTTGGAAATAAAATTGGCATGCACAAAAGTATCATCTGGGTCAAAAACTTTTCTACTCGCATTAATCCTATTACATAGTGAATTATTAATTAATTAAAGTGAATAATTAATAATCCAATCTAAATAAAAGATAAAGAAAAGAAAAATGCTTCATGTAGCATGTATCATCAATGTGATACAATATTTTATACTAGAAGCATAGCAATGCTTGGTGTGGTCTGCTGTACCAAGTTGATACCACATTGTGGCATGCGGTGACCTGAATTAAACTATACCATTTGTATGTTCTTTCAAAAGAACTAAAGGCAGTATTTGTAAATATTATTACTTAGGTGTAGAAATTGTTGTGAAATAATAGTGCAAATTGAAAGGAGGGGTCAGAGGCTTTTTTGTATCCTGTATTACAATTTTAAGAAACATGAAATTTGGTTCAAAAATTCTATTTCTTGAAGTATTAAAGAAAGTATTTTCTAAAATAATGGGATTTGAGTTTATAATAATTATGTGTATTATAATTAATTTGTTATAGTGTTGAAGGCTGCCAAAATGTTTAAAGTTCAAGCTGAGAAGAAAGGGGATGATTGCCCCACTGTTGCTGCACTTTCCTTGCAAATACCCTTGACAGCAATATTGGTCAATCTCGGTTATATTTAATTTTTTATTACCACTCAATTGCGTACAACTTATGTTTTTTCTTTGCAATTACAGAAGTTTTGCCATTTTCTTACACATGTATATTGTTAGAGCTGAGGAAATGTATACTGAGACACAATTGGAACATTGCTGCTAAACTGCTTCTAATGCTGCTTGATGGAGGCTCCAAAAGACTAAAACCGATTATGTTGAAGGTAATTTTACCATTTGTAGTTTTATGAAATAAGTTTTAGTTATAAATCTTGCTTAAGCAGTGTTTTACATTTTGGCTACTAAGGGCACCCACCATATTCAACTCTGCTTCCTAAAATAAAAATACAGTTATTCTTATGAAAGATGCTAAAATGGTTACCATCCATCAGTCAAGCAGGCATTATATCAGGAAAACACATTCTGATTGGCATGATTAAGTTCAGACACCAAAATGTTTCCAGTTTCATTGTTAGTGTTTTCTTGTACATTCCAAAGCCCCCCACTTGTGCTAATTTTGTTAGTGAATGTTTTAAGATTTGTGCCATTCCATTTAGTTTTTCTTATGTTAAAGCTGTAAATTTTTACTCAGGCTGTATATTTTACACTGACACTAGATTCAGATTTGTGCACAACATCAAATTCTAGTTTTGGAAGCAGCAATAGATATGGAAAGGAATAAATTCCACACAGTGGGCAATTTATATTTATAATATTTACATGCAAAAATGTGCTGCTCTAGAGGCAATTGTCTAACCCTCTTTGGGATGAATGTATACTACAATGAGACCAGCAAGGAATGGGTACAGAAAACAACTTCAGAGACTTGTCAAAGTAGTTAAAGCAGAATTGAAGTATAGATGCTGCTGGTCGTGGTATGCCTAATAGGCTATGCATAAAACACCATGTTAAACAAAGTTAATATAAGGTTACCAAAAAAGTTTTGTCATTTTCAGACCAAACATTTCAAAGTATCATATTCTAAGCAAAATAATAGCTTAATACTAAATGTAGTCACAATTTTCCAGGTTCTTCTGCCAACATGATGGTAAACTATGAATATTTTCAATACTTTAGTTATTAATGTTTCATGGGATTATTGAGTGCATCGTGTGTGTGTGTGTGTGAGAGAGAGAGAGAGATATTTTATAGGTGCTGGGCTAAACCCAGAATCATCAAATGTGTCTATGAGGGGTGTTCTGAAGTTATTTACAATGCTTACAAATAAATGCAATCTGTGTGCATGCCCATTTATAGAGCAATGGGGCTGATATTAGTATGCCATGCAGACATGAGATGGCAATTGTAAGAATAATCCGTAGTGAAAGGACAGTGTTCATTGTTGTTCAAGTAGAGAAAGACATGGGCAAGATTGAAGGAGATTATCATGGGGAAAAAATGGACTGCATGGTTTTGGGGGAAGAAAGGTGTCAATATTGCAGAAATTCATAGACATTTAACTGTGGTATGTGGTCAGTCAAGAAGCTCCTACTTAATTGGCTGTTTACAACTGGGTAAGTGGGTTTGCCAGCAAGGAATCTGCACACCAGAATGTGAGTACTGGTTATCCATCAACATCACAGTCACCCAGAAACATTGAGGTTGTGTCTGAATTGATCATGGCCATTAGGCACATAACCTTGATAACCAAATGTCAGACAGGCCTTGGCTGCACATCCTGCACACCATTAATTACGATAATTTGAATATGAAAAAGATGTGCACACATTGGCTTAAGGGTTCAGTCTGTATTTGGCTACTGGAAATGCATAATGATACAGATTTTTTGAAGAAGCTGATGGCTGGTGATGAGTCATGGAAACATCCAGGGAGTTCCTGGCCCAAGAAATTAAGAAATTACAGGAGGTTCTATGTGCAGGTAAGTACATGATAACTGTATTTTGAGACACTTCAGGAATAAAGCTAATGAACTGGCTTCTTCAAGGAATGACTGTCAACAGTAAGGTGTGCTGCGAGACCTTTATATGGCTTAGATGCAGGATTCAAAAACAGCAAAAGGGGAAGAGGTTGACAGGAGCGCTCCTCCAATATGACAACACTATGGCTGCAAAGTTGGCATCACTGGGGTTCATTGTTGTGCTGTATCCTTCATGTTCACCAAATCTCGCTCCATCTGATTATGCCTTATTAAACAACATGAAGGACTCGCTGCAAGGTAATAAATTCAGCAACGAGCAAATGTGGGCAGCTGGTGCAGTACTGTGGAACAGTGGTTTTGTGATGGCATAATGAAGTTATCTCAACAGTGTATTGAGAGATCCCATGCGCAGTTAACCATGTTTCACAATGAATAAAGTACAAAAAAACTACAATTTGTAAATTATTTCCTAACTCCCCTCGTATGTATGTATTATAATTTGTAATTATAATACTTAATGCTTGCTTATATAGAGAAATAAAGAAAGACTTGATGGTACATTAATACATAGTTATAGTTGGATGGCTTATAATATTACACTAATGATGACTATACAGGTGTAACTTATCTGTAAATAATTTGTAGTTTGACATTGTCAGACACTCCTGTATGAGTCTGTTGACAGCATAAAATTATCATCTTTAGTTTAGTACTCAACTCTGCTCTCATGCAAACTCATTATAACATTTATTTCATTTTCTAGGGCTGTGTTTTAACTTTGCTGCACCACCCAAAGGCTAGTTCTGAGATAAGGGAAGAATTTGTTAGGTAAGACTCTTTGTACATTTTATTTCTTTATTAGTATTATTTATTTCTCATGCATCGCATACAGAATTTTTTAAACAAAATAAACACAAAATAGTATTACTTTTAAATATAACAATTAGTAACGGTGCCCCTTCAGCAATTCCAGAAGGCACTGATTGATTGATTGATTGATTTATTTATGGACGCTCTTTAACAGCTCAGGTCATCAGCGTCCCATTCAACTCAGGGCGTGAAACGGCCGACAAATTTTGCTCAGAGGCCTCTCTTTCAGGCTTGAGGTTCTTTATCGTACCGTAAATTTACGACACGGGACCCACGGCTTTACTTCCCTTCCGAAGGAAGCCATACTTAGGATTTTTACGCCCGAAAAAACCCTCGGTCCTGGCCGGGTTCGAACCCGCGATCTTGGGTTTAGTAGGCCAGTATGGTAACCACTACACCACCAGGACCAACAGAAGGCACTGACTCCAATCATAATGTATTCCAATTTGATTGGCTCAGTCCCGTGGTTCATCAGCACCTACCTACTGGAATATCCAGGGGACCAGGCTTCGATCCAACCAAAAACAAAACACAACACTTAAAGTAATTTATATATTCAATACAATATTAAGTTATATTTCTTACAATACTAAACCTTCCTTCTTTTTTAATTAAACCCATTCGACAAAGTTTTTATCCTTGAGAGTTGCTTATTCCTTAGGATCCCTATACACATGAACACCCTGGTTATTGGTGTATGAGAATCCTGTTTAACTAATACTAGATAACTAGTCCCATACCCTCCCCTACTCATTTCATCCTCCTTTCACTATCTGACAATATTATTCTCAAGCACATTTCCTAAGTATTTTACATCCATAACCATTTTTGTCTTACATTGCCAATGTATTTTCCCAGTTCCTTAATGTTTTCATCTGATTTTAAATTTAAAATTCTTCTACCTCTTTATTTCATCTGGTAAGTTTTCCCATTTTCGTAATAGGAACTGTTCTTTTCAAAACTAGGTTTGCTTACATTTTAGTATACAATGCCAAGTACTATCTGGTTCTGCACACTTAGTACTTTCTCCTTAGTGTATCCATTTTTTAATCTACCTAAGTATTTTACTCCTGTTCTAAACCATGTCAACCCTTCCCTTCCCTACCTTATTACACATTTCAATATTTTTTGCTCTTCCCCACACATTTTTAGTATACTATATAATTTAAGAGATTTTTTGGTGTTAAGATTTGCCCATATTTCCTGTTTTTCAATATCCTTAATTCTTATTGTTATCTCTTTCTAAAATCTTTTATCCAATTTTTCTCCCTTGTACCGTACTAGTAGCTGATGTTGAAATTTAAGTTACTCAAACTGAAGAAATTTAAAAATGCCAATACAGTAAACTCTTGATTTTTAAAATAAAACACTTTTAGTATTACATATTATAATATGTATTTTAATGAGAAATATTGTATGTGCATGCCAAATTATTTGGAATTGTGCTTAACAAAATAAGTGCTAGTTGTTTCTCATTTCTGTATTGTTTCTTAATTATTAGTTAATGAAATTGTCAAAAATGTTCATAATAAATCACCTCTGAATCTGATGATGCTCATATAAATGAAGTGATGTCATCCATGTGTTCTCTAAATTACTGACAGTTTTGCACCACCTGGAACCATTCCTGCCTCTTTTCTTCCTTGTAATCAACCTCATCAGCCCATAGAAATTCTTAACCAATTTCTTCTTGATAACCTAGGTCATCCTCATCTATGTCTAGTGACTATTCAAAGTCATTCTCACTGACATCAACTTCAACCATAATTTCATGGAAATCAGAGGTTTCAAAACCTCTGAAATCATATTCAATGTTTATTTCCATTAAGGAACTTAGTCCAGCTATTAGCCTCTTTATCTCCTTTCAGGGAGCCGCCAAATTTAAGATGGCTATTGTAAGCAGGCCAATTTTGAAGTGTCCTGGCTCTTCTTGCATCTTCTTCGGTGTGTTTTTGTTCTCCAGCACAACCATAACCTCTTCCGGAAACTTGTGCTTTTACAATCTTTTGCAGGCAGCAATGACTCCCTGGTCCATGGTTTGTATTAAAAAATTGGTGTTTGGAGGAAGGAAGATACATTTTATTCTTCCATTCCTACTAACCTGCTTTTCAGCATTAGGGTGAGTTGGTGCATTATTTAGAAAACTGCTTTTACTTCATCAGGCAAGATTTTCAAGGTCTTTTCCTGGTAGTTTCTCACTTCAGGTATGGAGTCGCTGAAAAACCAGTCAAAAATCTCAATAATAAACCAGGCATTTCTTGAGTAGGAATAAATTACATGCAACTGGTTCTCACATTCTTCAAAGCACAAGGCTTCATGCTTTTCCATCTTATCAGCTTAAGGAGATGTGTGTCATTGGCATTAGCGCCAAGGACTAAACTGCTCTTCTCGTTTAATTTGTGACCTGGCATGCTTGTCTCACATTTGTTTATGAGAGTATTGGGCATAGCATGATAGTATAGGCTGGTTTCATCTGTATTGTATATCTCAGACATAAGAAGGCCTTCAGATGTATAACTTCATTTATAATCTTTCTGAAGGGCTCAACTTTTTCACTGCTGGCTCTCAATGCTTCACACATGTTTGTCTGTTCATAATTCCATGGCATTTACGAAATTGACCATGCCACCCATTGCTACCCTGGAATTGGATGTGTTGTGCAACCTTAGTTTAACACCATTAGGCTGCTGTTGAACAAATCATTTTTGAAGCTCTCAGTCCCAACGCTATATTTCATGGAAAATTTAGTCAGTTTGTCTATATTTTTGCTAATGTCCAAAACTGTTAGTTTTTTTCTCCATAGATTTCACAAATATGAGCAACAGATGCATCACTTTTCAACTGATTTATTAATTGTAGCTTCTTTGCAATCGTTAAGTTTACTAGTAACTCCAGACACATTAAGTTAACTGAAAATATGATAATTTATCAACACCATATGATTTGCACAGCAAATCCAGCAACAGGACTGTTACGAAAGTAAAGTCAATGAATGTTCCTGGGCAAAGAAAAATTTATAAAAATCGTAGAGACTCAGATATATTGATAATTACAAAGCACTATATAGATTTACGAAACAAAATGTGTAGTGAATGTAACAGCAATTTCTGGACAACAATTAAGAAAAAGAGTTGGTGCTCTTAATGAAGAAAAAGCTAACATTTTTAGTGCTACATTGGTAATGACAGGTTTCAGAGTGGAGTGACTGAAGATGGTATAAATCAAGGTATAGTATCACATACAGTATCTGAAGTTTTGGTTATAATTGTATCTAAAGGTAACACTTGGATAAAATTTCCATGACAGCCCAAGCTCTACAGGATGCCAACATTCAGTGGCAAGATAGGTGTAATTTCCCCTATGCTATAGGGGCTGTTGACTGTATATATGTGGTTATTAAAAAGCTGTAACTTCATGGTGATGAATACATTAATAGGAAGGGAGTAGCTAGTATCATTGTGCAAGTCATGTGCAATGCAAATGAAGAATTCACTAGTTTGAATGCCAGGTGGCCTGGTTTGGCACACAATTCTAGAATTTGGGGAAACTCTGACATATGTAGAATGATAGGCAATCTCTCTCATGCACTGCTTGGGTATCTTGGGGATGCGGGTAACACCATTGCACCATGACTTAGAACTCCCCACTGAAATCCTGAAATTATCTTACAATATATTCTTTGCAAAAGAGCGAAAGAAAATAACTTGCTATAGATATTTCTTTTAGATATCAACACCAATATTGAGTCAAGACTCCTAATTTCTTCAAACTAAACAGCAATTTTAACAATAACCAATTTGGATTTCAAAAAGGCATCTCTTCAACAATATCAGAATTCATACATGTAGCTCTTTTAAATTTGAAAACAAATGAAAAAACGTATACACTATATTTCAACCTTTCTAAAGCATTCGACTGTATAAATCATAATTTTTTGATCCACAAACTGAAATGCTATAGAATAATAAAAAGCTAATCTCTTCTTATTTAAAAGATAGAAAATAATATACAAAAATTTATTATAAAAAAGAAACAATATATTATGTTATACTTCAGACTGTAAAACTGTATGGAGTCCCATAAGGAAGTGTTTTAGGTTCATAATCATTACACATCAGATTTGTATGCACTAAAAATATCTAAAATATGCATGCATTTATGCTGCCAAAATCTCTAAAATATGTTCTATAATTTTGAAAACATGCAGCAAAATTGTTAACTTTAATTTATACTTTTTGGTATTTACAATGTATATTTTTCCTTAGAAATTTGGTCGTTATAATTTGATTTGCAGTATACAATGATAATTTTCTCCAAATGCTCAGTTTATGACGTTTATCAATTAACAGAAGTTTGTAAGCTGAGAAGGATCTTTCTATGTCTACAGATGTTATTGGGCAAAATTTGAAAGCACAAACTCTGGGGAAGTTTCTTCAGGAAGCATTATGTTTTTACCTTGAAGTTTTTCCAGGAGAAACTAATTAAACTAATTAAATTTAAGCATTAAATCATTAAAATGGAACAGTATCATTCATATCCTTTTTATCAGTTTAGTATTGCTGACAAGATGCCCATATGTTTATATTAGACAGAAATAGGGGAAAAATTTTCCATTAAGAGAAACAGGGAATGAAAAGCTTAGAATAAGTTGTTACAGCCATGTTGTTCACAAGCAAAACCTTTGCTTAGTTATTTATTTGTAACAATTAAAATAATATCTCAGCTAGTGCTTTGGAAAATTGCCAACAGTAGAAATGTAAATGAGAAGAGCAACTTGAACTTTGTGATTACTAAAGAATGAATGGGAGAAATCAGTACCTCAAAACGACTTAAAATGCAAAATGTTTTTTGTACACATTATGAAAATTGAAAGATAAGTTAAATATTCCCCAAAAGAAAGACATTTGTTTATTTAGAGATAGTACTATAAATAATGCAACAAAAAGAAAAACCTTACTGTGGAGCTGTAAATCAATATAAATTGTGTTTTAATACAAATGGATCTCTAATGTTTGGAATGTCTTACCCCTTTTCTTGTCATGTGACTTTTTAAAAGGGTATACCATTTTGATAAATCAGTGCAATTTATTTAATATTACAAAGCTTACCAGTTCCAAAAAATGTTGTATTGACAGATTCTAGAATTAGATTCAGGTAATAGTTGGAGCACAATATTCAAAATATTTCAAAATACTAGAGTGCAAAATGATGCTATACCAAGAAAATGAATTTATAATCCTTTAGGTAATCAAGGGTACAGAAGCATGGAAATCTTTGATCTGATACAGTGAAATGCTGATATCTCCATCTGGTTACTCCTCAGAATAGAAATGTAGACAGCAGACCACCCCTCCCCATAGTGGAAAAGTTGAAATAGGCAGCTAGTAGTAAACTTTCATTTTGGTAAATAATCTCTTGCAAGTCAAACTACTTAAAAACATTCTTTCTGGCCTCACTTACTAGAGATTTTATTCAGGATATGTTTTGTGAACCTGTGTCCACATTCTCAGCCTGTTAAACGATTGTTGGTTTATTTGTTGAAGTTGAGTTAAGATGTCAGAGTTGGCTCTGGTGGTCTTGCAATAAATTTCAATAAAGAGCTGTGTGCTTCCAAGATGTCAAAATTTATCAGATGTTGCTCATGTTTTTTTAGTAAATCGTTTCTCAAATGTTTTATTCCTTGGGTTGTTGAACTGCTTTTATTAGCATGATGCTTTTTTCTGACTCATCGTTTTCATCCAAAAATGTAATACTACTGCTGATTTTTTTTATTTGCTTATAACAGATGTGTCTCCTATATTCCTTCAACCTTATGCTTATATTTCTCTTTGTTTTTCCTATATAGAATTTTTCTACAATCCTAATAATTAATCTGGTAAATTCCAGATTATTCTCCTTGGATATAGTGCTAAAATATTGTAATTTTTTAACGTTTTTTAAATTTATGATTGGTACTGGGTGATAAGTAAATTGTTTAATTTTTTTTAATTAGTGTATTATACAAATTAATGATTTGTATAAATCTTTTTTGTTTATGAAATTTATTTTGGGGGGGTTGATCAACTTTTTGTCAAATCTAATTGTGGGTTCTACTTTCTTCTTCTTCTTCTTCTTCTTCTTCTTCTTCTTCTTCTTCTTCTTCTTCTTCTTCTTCTTCTTCTTCTTCTTCTCCTTCTTCTCCTTCTCGTCCTCCTCTGTCTCCATCTCCTCCTTCTTCTTCTCCTTCTTCTCCTTCTCGTCCTCCTCTGTCTCCATCTCCTCCTCCTCCTCCTCCTCCTTCTTCTTCTTCTTCTTCTTCTTCTTCTTCTTCTTCTTCACTAGTCTGTATATCATGCTGTTAAATGCTGCTTCTTTATGTGATCCAGGATTGAAACTTGTACTTCAATATAATTGTCTGTGCATGCTTTTTCTATAGATGGCAAATTTAAGTTTATTATAACATTTCATTGTCTTGGGATCTAAAAATAGCAATATATTTTCTGCTTCTTTTTGACAGTGAATAATAGGTCCTTGTAAGTTTAAAAGTTGTAAGGGGCATCTTCCACATGAGGTGTATTGTGGCAAATATTTAGTCTGTATATATTGGTACCAAACTTAGCAAATGTTTTTTTTTTTTTTTTTTTTTTTAAAGGACGCTCTTTAACATCTCAGGTCCTCATCGTCCCATTCAATTCAGGGCGTGAAACGGCCGACAAATTTTGCTCAGAGGCCTCTGTTTCAGGCTTGAGGTTCTTTTACGTGCCGTAAATGTACGACACGGGACCCACGGCTTTACTTCCCTTCCGAAGGAAGCCATACTTAGGATTTTTACGCCCGAAAAAACCCATCGGTCCTGGCCGGGTTCGAACCCGCGATCTTGGGTTAGGAGGCAAGTATGGTAACCACTACACCACCAGGACCGACTTTTGCAAATGTGGGGAAAGGCCTGTAGTGATGTGCATTTCAATATTGCTGACGAACAGGTTGGCTAAGAAAGGTGATACCCATTACTAGTCCTGGTTTTGTTTGAAGATTTTGTCATCAAATACAAAAAATGCTTAATTTAGCACATTTTAGTGAGATTTATGTTATCTTTGATGTGCTCCTTGGTTTGAGTGGTTGATTGTAACTATTTGTTTATAAAATAGAATAATTTCTTTTGTGGTATACTAAGAAGCAAGGCCTAGACATCAAATGAAACCAATATGTCATTCGGTGACAATTTTGCATATCAGGTCCACAGAGTTTAAACTTAAGTTATCGAATTCAGGTACTGAATGAAAATAGAACTACAAAAAATAAAGGTCAATAATCCATCTTTAGCTAGAATATATGGTCTTCTGAAAATGTGCAAACCTGGAAGAATTATGAGTGCAGCAACTAAATATCCCAATCTGCCTACCACTTTAAAAATTGATTATCAAAACTGTTTCATTCACTACCTAAATTCAATAGCTTAAGTTTAAAAAATAAACCAGATTTCAGAACAAAGAGAAATAATTTGGAATTTACCATATTAATTGTCAGGATTGTCAAAAAATCTATGTAGGAAAAACAAAGAGAAATATAAATATATATGATTAAAAGGAGCATTAGAAAAGCATCCATTACAAGCAAATAAAAAAATCGGCAGTAGCATCATATTTTTTAAATAAAAACCATGAGATAGAAAAACGCACCAAGTTATTAAATATAGTTCAACAACCAAAGAAATTAAACATATTGGAAAGAATGTACATAAAACGTACTCAAGCTACACCTAATGAATTTTGACATCCCAGAAAAGACAGTTCTTTATTCAAGTTTATCTCAAGGCCACCAAAGTCAACTAAAAAACAAATCAACTCAACTTCAACAAACAATTCAACAGCTGTGTAACAGCTGTTAAATGTGGGCAAAGGTCCGCAAAACATGTTATGAGTAAATCTCTTGTAAGTGTAGCCAGATTTTTTTTTTTTTTTTTTTTTTTTTTTTTTTTGTTTAAAATAGTTCAACTCATAAGAGATTATTAATAAATGCTTCACTGTGTTAAATTCCAAATTTCATTAATATTGACATTTCTCATTTATCATGATAGTTGCTTAAAATCACAAAACACAAGGTGGCATTGTCATAAAACAGGATTTATATTGTAAGAAATAGCGTGAGATTAGAATTAAATTGACACATACACAACATATATGTCACTGTTTTCATATATATATATATATATATATATATAATATATATATATATATACCAAGGGTGCCAAAAAATGTATACACATTTTCACAGTTGATATTTATTTAATATATTTCAAAATTGGACTGAAAAACAACAGTAATGTATAGTATGATGTTCTGTAAACAAACCTGACTTACATGCATTATGATAGCATTGCTATGTGAGAGGTAAATCAACAATGAACAAATGAAGCGAAGATTATCATGTGATGTTCTGTAAAAAGATGCGACTCACATTATATTATGCTAGCATTGCTACAACAAAATAAAGCCAAGATTATCATTTGAACAGCTGAAATTAATTTTATGATCTTTTAGATGGGGAGGAAAAAATGGAATATTATATGGTTATTTAAATTAAATCTCTTTTGCTATTTGCTTGATGATGTATGCAATTAGATGAGGAGTGTATAGCAGTGTTTTGTTTTGTTACATTTGCAGCTCCTTGACCTTGGCATGGAGACAGGGCATGCAGTTTGCAGGGTGAGCACTTCAGCATCTTACTACGCAACCTCTGCCTCAGTTTCTAACTCTACATCAGCCACATCTAATCAACAGTTAAGAGTTGTCGTCAGGTCAGCTTTACCTTTGGACTACTTCATCCGCCTCAGCAGGGGCATGAACATGGGTCAGAAGATATCAGGTGGTTCCAAGACAGTGAATCGTGAAAGTCCACAGTCATTCAAACCACTCATTCCTCCTGAACTGGCACAGCACTTTGCTCGTCCCTCTCGACTTGATATTTTGTTGGACATGCCCCCTGCCAATAGAGATTGTCAGATTAAACATGCATGGAATGCTGAAGATCGTTCACAAAACATCTTCATTAAAGATGAAGATAAGCTTACATTCCAAAGACACCCAGTAGCTCAAAGTACAGACTGCATACGAGGCAAAATAGGATTTACCAAGGGTCTGCATGTGTGGGAAGTTTATTGGTCTACTAGACAGAGAGGAACTCATGCAGTGGTGGGAGTAGCAACACGAGATGCTCCACTTCATGCTGTGGGTTATCAAAGTCTAGTAGGGAGCAATGACCAATCCTGGGGTTGGGATCTTGGACGTAATAAGCTGTATCATGATTCAAAGAATACTTGTAGTGTCACATATCCAGTTCTACTTAGGCCAGATGAGACTTTTGTTGTTCCAGATAAATTTTTTGTGATTCTGGATATGGATGGTGGAACATTGTCATTTATGGTAAATGGCCAGTATCTAGGTGTAGCATTTCAAGGCCTTAAAGGATATAAGTTATATCCAATTGTAAGCACTGTATGGGGTCATTGTGAAATAACCATGAAGTATATAGGAGGTTTGGAGCCAGGTCCTTTGTCCCTAATGGATTCTTGTAGATGGGTAATCCGCCAACATATTGGTGCACACCAAACTGAAGAATGCATTTTGAGTTTAAATCTGCCACGAGTAATGAAAGATTACCTTCTGTACAGAGACTCAAGATAACATAACAGTCTGCAAAGTTTTTGTAAGATATCTCAGTACATTTGATGCCATGTACTCAGGGCTTCCCACTAGTAGACTCTATGTAATTAATGGTACAACTCTCCTTGCCACTTGTTTAAGAAAGACGACTACTACTAGTAAGAACTGAAGGTCTGACTGTGTTTTTGGACAATTTTAAATCTGTTCCCATTTCTGTTTCAGTGTTTTTGCTGAGCAGTGCTAGCTTATATGTCCTTGTTGACAATAACACTTATATGGATACTAATCTTTTAAACTGTGAATGATGTACTGTTTTGTAAATCCAGTCATGTACTTTATTTTACTGTTACTTTTTATATTAAATGTAGTGCATGCCATTGTTTAAAATAGCTTTAAGTGACATAGGTTACTGATCCAGCATTACAAATGAGACTGCTGCTGCTTTCTTCCATATTTAAATAGTATGAATAAAAGAAAAGAACTACAAATGAGGAACGCACAGAAAATAGAAAATCATCATTCAGTGCTGAGAATATTTTTAGATGGCATCTGGTTTTCGTAAGCTGTGTACATGCTTTTAACCTACAGATTTGAAGTAAGAAAAAATGTAAAAACAGAATGTCAGGTTTTAAAAAAATTGTTGTAAGCATGCAGAAATTTCTAATTCTAATTAAAATAAATGTGTAGCCTGTTCATTTACTTTTTTTCTTCTTAAAATGCCATTTTATGAACCAAAAATATACATGCATGTATTCATCATTGGTAAAATAATGGTGCAGAATAAGTCAGTCAGTGTTATACATTATTGTTGAAGATGGCAATATTTTGCAAAGGGAGAAGCAGGAAAAAGTAGAAGTATGGCATAGGTTATCTGCCTTGGCTTCATTGTTAGCCATTTATGTTTCAGGCTACAAAAGATCAAAAGCTTTCAGCTGAACTGCATATATTCGTTTTAAAGAAATGATGACCACATGATTGAGATTAAGCTGATGTAAGAAAACTTTCATTCAACTGTTCCCAGGTACTAAGTTCACCATGTGGACAAACTATCAACAATTTAAATAAAAGGTTAAAGCTGATAGGTTCTGTAGCTTATTTACCATGCTGTGGCCACCCAAAATCAGTAATTACAGAGAGCCAAATGCAAATTGTTGCAGGGCAATTTTTTCATTCATCTCAAAAATTAGTAAAATAAGTTCTAAGGAACTAGAAATCTCTAATTTAAGAAAATATTAAAAAGGAGACATATGAAACCTTATTGGCCAGCATTGGTACATGCTCTACACAAGGACAATCCATGTAAGGTTTAAATTCTGTTAAGGGTATGTGGTTTGGAATCAATGTGATCGTAACTTTTATAAGCATTTTTTATCTAAAGAGGCATCTTTTAAGTTGAATGGAAGAATTAACAGACATAATTGTGTCCATTGAGCCTCGGAAAATTAATGGGCTGTAATTAACAAGGAATTGCATATTACTGGGAGTAGAGTTTGGGCAAGCACATGCCCCTAATGTTTCATTGGGATTGAAATGCAAAAAAGGACTTGCAAATGATAAGAGAATTTATGCCATAGTTAAATAGCTGTGCTTTTCAGGTACTGAGAAGAAACCTCATTGGACAATTTGATAAAGTACCATGGATTAAATGAATGTGCATTTTTTGGCAAATAATTAAAATGCATACAGTTACTGGGATCATCGAAACTCAATGTGGGAAAAAAGTAAAAACGGACTAGCATTAAAGGGATTTCATTGAATAACAATTTGAAAATGTTGTTAGTAATAATGGTGTTTTTTGTGACAGATATATAAATCAGTGTTTGAATGATGTTTCAAATGTATAGATAACAGTTAGGATGCTTTTGAAGACCTATCACTTCTAAAATATTAATTTTGCATACACAGGTTTCATGACTTACGAATTATGGAAAATGACATCTTTATGTATCAATAATGTTTACAATAATTTGCAGGTGACCTTGCAACCTGATGTTTAACTGATTTAAGTGTTCAATATATCTCAGAGAAATGCAAGGTCACCTACACAGTTCTTCAATTATCACTTCCTAGTTGGAAGGAAAAAATTGTTTTGGTAATATTTATAATTCCATCATTTTTAAAATATTAAATAACAAGAAAGTCCATGTAAAACCAGCAATGATACCATGTGGGTCAAAGAAATGTCACAACTTTACCATTTTACTTAGCCATCTGACATCACAGAAGTATTTCAAACTTCAGCAGATTCCTGAACTGTTGATGTTTGAGTGCATTGCATTTAATGTTATTTACGACAATGATAGTTGCATCCTTGACAGAGTTTAGCATTCCTTATTTGACTCAAAGAGTTCTTGAGTAAAAGACAGTGCGATGTGACCAAATTATTTAAAATTCCTTTTTCTTCTAGGAAATTTTTAATCTACCAACCAGACCCTTTTGTTCACCTATCATTCTTTTGTGCCGTTTGTTGCTATGAATACTAATTTTGACCATTCCAATCCATGGAATTCGACAAATACTGGTAAAGTGTAAAACATCAGTATGCTAACTTGACATTGTAAAGGAAGCAAATTCAGTAGATATTCTTGTACATTAAAGTTTTCATCAATGTCACTATTAAATATGGACAATTGCACTGTATCTTTGATGTTCCCTCTTTTGTCCATGGCATGGAAATAAAAGTTTTCAGTTTCTCATCCATTTGTTGTGTTACATCGGCAGACATGAGTTCAATGTTCTTAACAACAGTTTGGCGAGACATGTAATATTTCAAAATGAGGAGCCTTTTGTGGGCATAGAATCTCAGGCACCTTAGTTACACTTGTTTGTATAAATTCTCTCTACAAATATGGTTTAAGTACCTTGGCAACCTTCCATGCTACAAAATAAGTGGTATAACTTCTACTCTTTATCATAGTTTGTGTAGTGGTAATGTGCATCTGTGAGCTTCAGCAATCTTTTGGCTCTTTCTAGACCTATAAACAGAATATGCTATCTTGTAGGAAGCAGTTGAACAAATAAGAAATCATAACAAATTACATTTACTAGCACATTATAAGATTCTACCGTGTAATGTAGTGTATTTTGGATTACAGTGTATAATGCTGTTATACATTCATCTTACTGTTCTTAATTATACTTTCGAACAAATAAGGCACTTTGTATTCACTAAAGCAAAATTCTTTCCCCCGTGTTGCACAAAACTCCTCTTTGTTGAGATAGCTGGTTTTGATGACATGCCAGTGCGCTGATGCAATCACTTATGTTTATTGAAACAGGTTGACAGTGCGTCCGTATGCCAGTAGGAGTGCAGAGCTGACATTCTTATGTAAACAGTTACTTTTCACCATATCTGTCTTGGGGGATCGACTTCTTGGAATCTGGACACCATTTCTTAACGGTTCTTACAGGCACTATTAATGATTGTGAATCTGCTAGAAAAGCCTCTGCAGTAGCTTATGACACATCATTGAATATATCTAGATTGTGCTACCTGCTCATTTTGACCAAGATGTGCAAGTGCTTATCAAATATCACAAGTCCCCGTTGGACAGGCCACAGTGGGGCTATACTTTGACCCCGGACCTCACACCTATAGATTGATTTTTTTATAGGACGTTTAATATCAACAGTTCATCGCATAAGACTACATGATGTTGAACATTTCTGCAGATACAGTGCTTGCCAGGAGGTAATGCCCTCAGATAGTGGTGTACTGAACGAAGGCTTTGTCACTGCATTTGTGTTGGGGCAAGATCAACAGAAGTGACGATAAAGAATTCTTATTGCTTAATGTGGAACTGTGCTGATGATAAAGGCAACAGCCTTCGAAACATGTCCAAGTAAATGGAACAAAACTAGTGAAATTTGAGTGAATTCCATTAATAATTTGTTGTATTATACTATATTTCACTGTGAAAATCTCCGATATTTAAATCCTTATTGCTTTTTGTGTTTACTTGAAGTATTTATCTGAATGAACTGATTCTAAATTCAACCGTTCAGAATCACTAACAGATGAAATAAATTTAATATAGGTTACACAATTAGAGAAGGAGATGAACAGGCATTAATGGAATATTAGTAGCATATTCGGTAATGAAAATATTAGAGAAAATAAATGCCTTTATTGTCCATCCCTAAAATCCCTGCAATATGATGTGTGTCCTTAATGTACATAATAGTTTAACTTGCGGAAACGTTTGCAAATTCTGGCACACAATGTATTTTTAGTGGTATAAATAAAAGCAAGAGGGGCTCAAATCTCATTAATTCCAAGCATTTGCTCGGTCTCCTATACATAAAAATGATTCTCCTTAATCTCCTTGCGAGCAACTGCTTGTTGGCTTTGATCGCTGAGCTACTGGTCACGATTTGGTATAAATAAAACCAAGCCTTGCTCGCCTTTAGTAAACAATTGCTTGCTATTTTTTGAGGTACCTCCATAGGTAACAGCTTGCTCAACTGCAGTTAAGTACCATGACGGAGCTCATGATAATTCCTGAACAGGAAATAAAATTTTAGGCACGGCAAAGGGACTCGTGTGAATAGATATGAACAATTATAATGTTTTAAAATATGTAGACTGGTTTGCGCAACATTTTCTTCCAGAGGGAAATGAAACGCGAGGTGGAGTTTTTAACAATGCTGAAAAGATGCGGATTAGTTTTTAGGTGTGTAGGAGGTCATGGGTTACAAGCTGCTGTTGCGGAGGATCTTGGGGTTACACAGGTTACGGTCTCAAACATATTCTGTAAAGTTGTTAACGCAATCAAGGTTAAGCCTGGGATTGGGTACAGTTTCCTATAACTGCTGCTGCTCTTCGGGAACTCAGTGTGGCGTGGTTAGAACGATATTATTTCCCTGATGCAATTGCTGCAGTGAATTGTACCCGTATTCTAATAAGGCAATCACATATACATGGCGACGATTACATCAACAGAAAAGGAGTTTCCAACATCAATAAATAGCTACGTGCAGCCCAAGTGAAAATTTTAAGAGTGTTGTTGCTGGATGGCCCTGGTCTGTGCACGATTCTCCGATGTGGAAAAATTAAAATACACAGCGATGGCCGCTAATAGTGTCAATTACTGCTGCTAGGCGATTCAGGCTATGGTATTGCACCATGATTGATGGCTTCGAATCAAAATCCTACTACTCCAGAACAAAGAGCATACAACAGGTGCATTACAAAGCGCGTAATCATTTAACAATGTTTCTGTTAAGTTAAATGGAGGTCCCCTACTTTACAAAATAAGAAAGGATTACCCATCTCGAAAATACCTTCGGCAATAGTATGTTTTATGTCTCTGCATAATGTGGCCAAATATCTAAAAGAGAGGACTCCAGAATGGTGGTGAAGACGAATCAGTCGTAGCTGTTGCAGAACCAGAAACAATCCGCATTAGGGAGAGAGGGAATGGCATCTAAAGAATTCATTTGGGTGACTCTTCACATCACTCTATTTATAACTCAAATTTCACAAACGTACATTCACGTTTATAAATCTCGTCACTGTAGTTCTCTGTGCGAACATGTGTTCCTTTATCGCTGCTCTTGAGGATATCTACATAGATATAGAAAAAAGCGAATAAATAGAGACAGAAGGGAGTAGTTGGACAAGAAAAAAATTGGTTAAAAAGTTTGGGCTGCAGAAAACTAATTATCTACGAGGGATGTCCATAAGTTTCCGGCCTCACCGATAAGGCTTCTCGCCTTCACAAAAACCGTATCTGTTAAGTAAATAATTTCAGCTGTAACTTCCGCTCTGTTGTGTTCAGTGGGTTAGATATAGCTGCATAAAGAAGGCCATGTGTAGAAGATTGTGACATGTTTCGAGCTGTTAAGTTCTTCACAAAAGAAGACTTACTCCGAATGAAATTAAACATTATTATTATTATTATTATTATTATTATTATTATTATTGTTGTTGTTGTTGTTGCTGTTGCTGTTATCGCTCCTTTATTATTACTGAGGCACCATTGCTGGTCGTAAGTTCAGTAAAAATTGTATCGGTCCAAATTACTTTTTCTAAACTCTGCCATGTGCAAATGTTGCCTCTTAGTGTAAAGTATGTATTTTCGTTAATGACTCCAACCGGAGCTTGATGTACACTTTCTGAGGCCCGGAACTTAATTTTCTTCATAAACCTTCTTTTTACGTTTAACAACATCCAACCGTCGTATCAGCAATGTGCATTAAAAACATATGGAATTAGAAAAAAGTCATAACATACACGTTATATTGCTGCTATGAATAATAATAATAATAATAATAATAATAATAATAATAACAACAACAACAACAACATGATTTTCATTACACGGAAGAGCAAGCGAACTCTGTTTCTCCCGTGAAATGCTACTTTGAAGTCTTTTATTTTATTATTTTAAGACCTGTAAATAAACTTTCACTTGAACAATTAGTGCATTAAAATATAATTGCAACATTGCCTCAACATTTGATTTGGAATAATATATGTCTCAGTCCTAATTTTCTCAAATATTGCAACTGAAGTGAACGCTCCTCTGGAGTTAGTGTGAAGCAACATTGACATAACATGTTAACTGAACAAGTTTATATGCAAAAGAGTCTTCTATTTTTACTTTGTAGCTAACACACAAGAGTGCAGTTTGGTATAATGTTTCTATTGCAACATTTTCTTGTAAAGAAATGTATGTTTGTTTTTTAGAGTAGCATTTACTTTTCTTCGTCTTCCTATTTTAGATGAGAGTCACATACAATGCAGTGGAATTGCGCAATAAAAGAAAGCCTTGGAGTTAAACTACAAGCAACTTCTTCTGAATCGAACTCATTTTGGCAATTCTTGGACGTCGTTTTCTAATCAGTTATCAATTAGCTTTCCTAATGTTATAGGAGAAAATTATTATAACAACTTGGTGTAAGGGGAGGTTCTTAATGAGCACTGAGTTAGAAGTAGATCCAAAATCTAATTTTGAAGATTATTGGGATTGAATTAGGTTCTTGAACATGTGTTCTGCCATTAATTTAAACAAAACTGAAATTAGAAACAGGTTGATAACAGGTAGCCTTGTGGGAGTTTTACAGACGAAAAGAAAGCTCTTACACTTTTCCTGTTCCAGTTTATATAACACTCGTGAAAGTAGGGAAAACCTATGATAACAAATTGTAGTAATGATGAAAATAGGGACGAATGACACAACTCAGGTAATGACACTTGTTTTATTATTTTGTATCTTGATTATATATATATATATATATATATATATATATATATATATATATATATATATATATTTATTTCAAATGTGATTAACATAATATTAGATACTAAAGACACTTAACAGCAATGGTGCATTGCCAATGGGTAGGCCTATGTTATACACTAATTCTCTTTAATTAGCTACTAACACTTTATTCTTATTATTGTTATCTACCTGTCAACAGTATATGATATAATGTTAACCACATTTTTATATCCTTCATCTTCGGCACCTGCTTCGACTCCCTTAAACCCCTGTTAAAAATTTCACGGTTCATCTACGGATTTTTATACCGGATATAAGGATTTTTCAAAAAACATCAACGGATTTCACAGGAATGGGGTTGGCAACATTGAATTGCATAGTGGATTAGTGTTTCATATGTTTATTAAATATCATCGAAGTATTAATAGGGAACACTAAAATGTGATGTAATTAAGCACTTGGTGTTTTGAGGATTAATACACTTTGAAATATAAAAACTAGAAGTTTGAAATTAATTGTACAATTTTGTTTTGACTGATTTAAAACGACGACTTTAGTTTGGACGGGGGATTGTACTTTGAATCTTTGCAGATAATTCAGAAAAAAAAAGTAAAACATTTGGAATGGAGAGTGGAGTAAAACGAAGAATGTTTGCTGACAGTACAATGGATGCAGAACAGGATGACTTGGCATTGAAGACATTTGAAAGGAGATTTGCAGCTTTTGCACTCTGTGCATGTCTGTCAGTAATGCTTGGCAAAATACTTCTAGCAAACAGTAAGTTTTCATTTTTTTACTACTTCCTTTTGTGATAGGTTAAAAGAACATGAAACAACTTGTAACCGCAAAACTGGATCGGCAGTGTTTCTAACTCAGTGTAGGTGGTTTTGTATTTGTAGTGGGTTACATGGGATTGCTGCTCTTTTTTTGATATATTTAGTGACTCCTTACAGGAACTTTTATTGCTGCATTTGTAGTTAATAGCTGCAGGAGCCCTAATTGACAATGGCTAGTTGTTGCAGCATTGTATCTTGCTAGAGTGAATGAAATGGAGGCCTTAATTTTTAATTTTTTTTTTTTAACTGAAGGAAAATTTAGAATATTTTTTTATCAAGACAAACATTTAGTTGACATTGTAGGTAAACAAATTAATGTTCAACACAGAAAGATACCTGTGAGATAAATCACTTTCTTTTTGTACTAACAGTTGGCAGATAGTGAAGAGTTATGCAATTTACTCTATGATGCCAGAAATTTCATTTTGCAGAAACTTGGGTAATATTGCTGTACTCATTTAGCTTCAGCCTATAGCAGTCTAGGATTTAACAGTAGACAAACTCCAGATGGAAATATCTACAGCTTCTACAGGAGAGTTTACCAGTATTATTGTTGGAATATGTCATTTTGTGCCTCGTTTGATACCACCCAGTTATTGGATAATATCCTCTGATTTTACTCCTTGAAAATCATGCAACCTACATCCTCTCTGGTGAAAAAAATGAATAAGGCAGCCTATTGTTTAACATTACCATTATAATATGCAAACAATAAAAACAAGATAATATTAGAGGTATTGTTATAATAACTCTGTTTGCTACTTCAGGCTTGGTAAAATTTTAAAGCCAAATTGAAGGAAAGGCTCAGTCAGGTAGGAATCAAAACTTTGTTACCATATCTTTTATAGATTAAGAGCAATGCCCCAACTACAGAATGTTTAAATGAAGTAGCTCAATTGGATAATGTTGCTTGATTAAATTACTCCATTCTCCTCAATTCTTAAAGTCTATTTATAGTTCTTAGCCACTTTCAGAAATTAGGTGGTTAGGGCATTGAACCAGAAATTGACTGCTTGGATCAAGATGCTTGGCTAAAGCTGTAGACTCAGGATAGTTTGGGTGAATGTCTTTATAATTTGTTATCTGTGACCGAGGCAAGAAACATTATAAATAATATTCTTTGATTAGTGAAACTTTGGAAATTGAAAATAAGATATCAATATCAAATAAAGAATTACTTAACTGCACAAAGTAAAATGGAAAGGAAGGAAAAGTCTGAGTGTTGCCCCAAGCTGTGAAGAAACAATTTAACAGGCAAAAGTAAAAGAGTCTATGAGTTTTATTCCAAATCATAAAGAAATAATTGAACAGGCAACAGTTCAAGAAAAATTAGCTGTAAAGGATACTCCTTCAAGCTCCCGTTCAAAGCGAATGTTGGGTTTGCCATACTCAAGTATAAAAGAACAGGAAGAACACTAAATGTCCGAAAAGAAGGGAGAAACATTACTCTGTGTGTAATCATTTGTTGTTTTTAAAAAAAATGATCATCAAAGTTTTTATGTGATCAATTTACTGAGGAAGATCGAGCAGTTCTATTCAAGGAGTTTTGGAAATAGCTACATGGCAAGAAAGAGAAGCTTACATCAAAAGGTTTGGTGAACACAAGGGCTCTTTGAATAAGAAGTACCAATGAATGACCTTCATCATGATATATATTTGCAGGTTGGAGATAAGGGAAAAGTGAAAGTTTGTTGTAAAAACTTTTTTTAGCAACTCTGGATATTGGCGAAGACATATAAAAGAGGGGTGAAAATAGAGATACACGTAAAAACACTGAAGCGCAATAGCACCTCCAAAGTCCTGGAAAAACACATTAAGAATGTGGCAAAAAGAAACAAGTAGTACATAGCTCAGGAAAAAAAAGAAAGAAAGGAAGAAATCTGAACTAATTGAAAGAATCAAATGTTGAATTTAGAATTGCTTCCTAAGGTCCCTAGCCATTACTGTAGAACTTCTTTAAATAAAATCTATGTTGAGTCATCATTTTAGGTCAGAACTTATTGGTTCAGTGTTTACAAGGAATGGTGTGTACCTGCATCAAGAAATACATTTGTTGATTTTGGAAGCAGAGAGTATATAGTATTGCTATTCACATGCCTTGTAAAGACCAGTTAATGTGTGTTACAGCTATAAAATAGATGCTATTAGTGAAAATATATGTATATCTAGCTTCTTGCCATAGAATAACTCCAGTAGTTCGAAATATAGCAATTTCAAGTGTGACTTTATCTAAGTGTTTTATCCTTATCTACTTTTATTATTACTGTTAATTTGTTAGTGTTAATAGTGTTTCTTTATTTTTATTTTTCCTTTATATTATATATATGTACAAGGCACATCTTAAAAAAAAGATGATGGTAGAACAGCCAAGCTAAGGCCTCTGCAAATAAGTTAGTTCATACAGTGGATCTAAAAAGTATTCTGTTGTGCCCAAAGCGCTTGCCTCCAAATTATATTGCAAGTGCACAACTTCTCTCTTCACGAACTAATAATGGTGATGTCAAACTATATGGAAGGCATGCAGCAAATGGAAATGTCATTGCTAATAAGTTTACGACTTTTGTTGTGGATTTCATTATGAAAAAGTCCGAATCAATTAATCAAGTTACACTTATTTCTGATGGTTGTGCCAACCAAAATCATAATAAAGTTCTTATAACTTTATTGTGTAACTTTGCACAGAAAATATCACTGATAATTCAGAAACCATTTCCTGAAAAAGTGCACACTGATGGATGCAAATAGCTTCCATGCTACTTTGGAGATATACTTCAAACATCTAATAAATTAAATTTAATAACAGGTTTAATTCATGTGCGCTTCACTGTGTTAGTTCCATATGAAGAAATTTTTTAAGTTTTTACAATTTTTAAAATTTTTAAAATTTTTAATGTAATAAATTTCTCATCTGACTATGTAGCTCTCATGAGATGAGCTAGACCACCAAAGCCATACACAGTTAATGTATGCAATTATACATTTTTTAAAAACTATGATAAGATGTCTTCAAATCTAGCATCACTTCAGCCTAGAAATAAAATTGGAATCCTCTTGTTCTTGATATATGAGTTCTAAAATATCTTCCACTAGTGAAATTCTTTTCATACTTGATCATACTGCTGAATATGAGCCAGTACCACAAAAGAGGACAAGGTCTATAACTGGTGTTACCTCTGAAGCAAGAGCTTTATATAGTCAACAAATGCCTACTACACAGTCAAATGAAGAAATTTGTTTGAGAAAAGGAATAATGAATTAGCTTGAATAGATAGAGATAACAGAAAGAGGTTGTAGAGAATCCTTTGCAAACTATATAAACTTTATATTCTTAATTAAGTGGTGGGTCGATTTAGTACTCTTATGCTCCCCTTACAATGAAATTATTTAAAAAATCTTTCACACACCACATTAGCTCTTGTTGACATTTTATGAACTTTTGGATTAATTTGTCTTTTATTGGCATCTTAAAGTTCATAAAACTATGCTCATATTTTTTATAAAAGTTTTTCCCATGTTCCCAACTACAAAGATCTATAAAAAAATATGAGGATAAGGGTATGAACTTTGAGATCCCAACAGAAGATAAATTAATACTAAAGTTCATAAAATGTCCACGAGAGCTATGCCAAATCTATGAACGAATCTGACAGCTGACTCACAGCTGATGATGCTAGCTATGGCCTGTGAAACATGTTCTAAATAAGTTAATGGAAAGTGGATCGTAAGAGTATTATATTGACTCACCAGCTAATTTATTGTCGGTCCTGGTGGTGTAGTGGTAACCATACTTGCCTTCTAAACCCAAGGTCGCGGGATCGAACCCAGCCAGGATCGATGGATTTTTTCGGGCTAAAAATCATAAGTATGGCTTCCTTCAGAAGGGAAGTAAAACCGTGGGTCCCGTGTCGTACATTTACAGCACGAAAAAGAACCTCAAGCCTGAAAGAAGAGGCCTCTGAGCAAAATTTGTCGACCGTTTCACGCCCTGAATAGAATGGGACGCTGATGACCTGAACTGTTAAAGAGCGTCCTTAAATAAATAAATAAAAAAAACCAGCTAATTAAGAATATAAAAGTTTCTTCATTGTATTAGTTCCGACACAAAGTTGGTCTTAAATTTTATATGAACATTTTTGTGGAGAATATGTTTAATAATTATTAATATTTGTGCAAATGTCATTATACAGACAATCATTCAGATGCATTTTAGTCATTAATAAAATATTGAAAAAAGAGTAACTTCAATACACATTGTAACTATTGCCATTTCACAATAATTGTTCTATTCCAATTTTCAGGTTTAGTGCTGAATGCAGCAGATGCAGTCATTGGAGGAAAAGAAAATATTTGGCCTGCTATATTACTATCTGTCAGTTTTGCAAAGCAATGTAGTTGGCCTGCAGTGTGTATGATAGTCGGAATCTTAATAACAATGTTCTCATACTTTATTGTCTATTTGGACAGTAACATCCCTGGGATTCAACCTCCTAGTCCATTTTCACCAAGACAACGTAACAGGTATTTTATAGTGTCATAAGTGTTTAAGACACTTTTCTATCCTTATTATAAATGCTTGATATAAATTCATGAAAGTTTTGATGCATGCCACAACTAAGTTTCTGAAGACCTGTCCCAAATTCAATTACAGCATACTTACTAATGCTTAATTCAGTAACAGCATACTGACTATTGCTTAAATCAATAACAGCATACTCATTATTGCATAAGATAATGCACAGCTTTTTTAATCTCATTTGCCCATAAATTCCATGAGTACTCTTCTGTAACAAAAAACAAAATTATTTCATTTGTGCTTAGGAAGCTATAGACAATAGAGGATAATATATCCTATTAGAATCTATTAACTCACACTAACTCCACTTACATATACAACATTAAGACATGTTTCAGGGGTAATCGCTCTCATCATCAGTTGTTGACGGACTACCAATTGGGAGCAATGTCTTCAAAACATGTTCTAATGTTGTATAAGTAAGTGGAGTTAGTGTGAATGTATTTAATAAATTCTAATACAAATACAAAATGTATACAAAAAAAAAAATATGCCATTGGTGATGTCGCTCTGACATCATTATCATAGCCGACAGTACTCTGATGGAGAAAATGTGAAAGCAATGTACTTCAACTAATTTGTGATTAGAAGACTCCGCATAAATACAATTGAATAATAAAGTTGTCTTGCTGTAACCCTTACATTTTGTTCCTCCATTTTCACTACCTCAAATATGTTCCATGTTTGTGCACACCTGAATTTAGATAAACAAAATTAAGTAGTCCCAACCTGCTGCTTCCAACTCTGTAAGCATTCCAGCAACCTGTATACAGAACACAGCTCTGCTATGTGCTTGGAAATATCCTGAATTATACTTGCAGCATAATAACTAACTATTCACCAAAATCATATTTCACTTTCCATGTAACGTCCTTTGTAATAACATTACCAATATATAAGAGAACAAATTGAAAATCTTATGATGTTCTTTTTAGAACACAAAACACAATAATTTTGCAAAAAAATCAATGGTTTCTTCCTCTGAAGTAGGAAGAGACTATTTGCAATGCCAACCATAAAAACTGAGTTAATAAGATACCAAAAGAGCTTTGACAAACAAAATTCTGTAAATGAAAACATCACAGTAACTAATTATAATACAAATATGGATCAAAGGTCAAAGAAACTTATTCAGGTTTATCACTTCCTGTGCTTAAAATTAAACTTAATTTGACCTATGGGTTAGACTTTTCAAGTAGTTCAATGAAAAGGGCCACTAAGTTTAAAATTATGTAACTAATGATATCACAACAACAGCCTGTAATGGATTCACTGTATCTTTTGTTCAATGTATTTACAAAAACATACTATACTGTAACTAAATGAAAGTATTTGCAACCAAATAATCCTAGAGAATTCCAAGACTATACCGCATTAGTTCCTTGCAGAAAATGGGAACTTATAAGTAGCAGTATGCTTACTAAAGCATAAATTGCTCTTGGAAAGATGTTGACAAATAAATAAAAGTTTTTGTAAATTGATGTTAGGTTTACCAACATCGTCCCCAAATGGTATAGCACAGCTAGAATTAGGTAGAAATCCCTCTAAGAAAAAAATAATCACAAAAATTATGAAATATTTATTCAGAATTACCACATCAGAAGAGAGTGATATTATTAAAGAATCATATAACAAATTATTTATGAGTAAGTCGCTCAAATTTTACTGGCTTTATTCCACTTACTTGGACATGTTTCAAAGGCAAATTTCCTTTGTTAGAACCGTGCTGACAATGAAGAAAATTTGCCTTTGAAACATTTCCAAGTAAGTGGAATAAAACTAGTGAAATTTGAGTGACTTCCTCATAAATAATTTTTTATATGATACTATATTTCATTGTGAAAATCTCAAACTATTCTCATTTTTATTAAAGAATGTTTTAGTATGCAGGAGAAATGTAAGTGAAATCATTGCATTTCAAAGTGCAGGAAATTTTACAACAGATAGGTGCAGAAAAAGTATGGATAAATAGGGAATATCAAAACAGAGGATTTTGGAAGGAAGATATAAATGTAAGATTGGAAGATATTGAATGACAAGAAATAATTGTAGTTTAGGTGAAAAGAATTCATTGAAATTTTATAGGAGAATAAAAATAGTATAGGATAGGGAAAAATATATAGAACAATGTGGTAAGGCAGTTAGAGAAGGGTTTGCTTGGCTTAGAACTGGAGTTATGAATTTAAAAGGATTAGGATATGGTAAAGGAATAAAAATTGTTTAATGTGTGGAGAAGCCAATAGAGATTTTCATTGAATCTGTCGTCTTAACACTCTTCATGCTTCACTAACCGTAAAAATATACAGAACCGCTTTCAAAGATATGTTATCTCCATCTTCGGCCATGGATGACTCGTATGTAGTTCCATATGAAAACTTTTTTAAAGATTTAAAATTTAAAAAAAAAAAAATTAAAAAATTTTGATGGAGAGATTTTCATTGTTTGTTATATTGTAATCAAACAAAGTTGTGGAGAGAAAAGGTTTGGAATAAAAAATGAGAAAATTTTAATTAGGAAGATTTTAACTGTAAAAGGAGAGAAGGATATAACAATGATGGGTAACTATTTATGTAAAGTTAGAGAGAAATGGATAAGAATGACAAAGAGGATGATGGAAACATAGAAAGAAATGTAACCTTAGAAGTATAATAATTTGTTGATATTACAGAGTATTTAGGGAAGGAGAGGGAGAAATGATAAAGAATGGTCAGATAGTCAATGTGATAAATTGAATAGGAGGGGGAATGGGAGTAAATTAGCATTAGAAACAGGATTATTAAATACTAATAACCTGGGTGTTAGTGTGTATATAGTCCTAAGGAAATAAGTAAATCACAAATGTAGGATAAAATTTGGATGAAGTGTGTGGAATTGAAATATTGCAATAGTCATAATTATATGTTTTAATTTTATATTTTTAGTTAGTATTATGGAACTGATGAAGACATAGGTCTTATTGTAATATTTAAAATTGTATGTTAATATAAAGAGAAATAAATTCAAATTCAAAAGCATAAATTAGGTTATACCATTACCTGTACTTTGCATGCATATAGGTCTCTGTAACTTAAATATAAATATAGCACTTATGTGTTGAACATATATTCAGTGAATTATTAATATGTTGTGATGAGTGCTCCTAAACATACTTGCAGCTTCACTAACTTTTCATTAGAATGTGTTTGCAGGCCATTTTCCACATATTCTACTTGTCAACTGTCAGAAGGGTTGTCGTAACCTTTGGAGGCCTAACATCAAGTTAGGTACCTTCAAACACTGGCCATGAGCACTACCCGGCAGGTAAACAAGAACTGATGAGTGACAGGTGTAAGGGTAGGTGGTGGTTTGTAGCTTGTAACCTACTGCAACTTCCCCCACCTTTTTTCTACAGTCCAATACTAATTTAACTTAAATCCCCTTCATTCTGGTTTTACTGCTGAGAAATTCTATGCCTGCTTATAACATACATCACTTAAAAACTTTATTTTGAACACTAACTGTATCACTGCTGTTTTGTAGAAAAAGAAACTACATAAGACTGTGCATGCATGCATGTGTGTTAAAAATACTACATGAAATACTGTATTTTTAAAAGATAATGACGAAAAAAATTGTGTTGCATTACTCATTAATCTAAGCCTCTTAAATAAAAATGTTATGAATTCTAACACTCTGCATTAGAACCCCTTTTGCTATAGTACTTAGAAAGAAGTTTCATGCCTAACTTTTCATTTCTTGTACCTGCAATCAATACTGTACATTATCCTACATACATAATGCATTGAAACTTTGTAATTAATTTTATCTTGATATTAATCTTTTTGCTATTGGATGCTGATGATTATCATAATATTTGAGTAGTTCTGTGCAAAATGCCTTTTTGAAAATCATCAACACAATAATTCACTTTTGAGCTTTGCATATTTTATCTGGATACCTAGAAATTGGCACACTCCCTTGTTATATAGCAGGAAAAGTGTCATCACAGATTCTTGACAGTTTATGTCAAGGGGCATTCAGTAAGTTGCCTACCTTGTTATGTTACCTCTATCATTGCTGGAGAACTGAGCATGCACTGCAGGTTGGGACTTGTCTTGGCTTGAAACAAATAAATTATCTGCAGTAATTGCTGGAACCAAGAAAATGGAAAGTGCTTTGCCTTTCAGGTCTACAGTAAAAGAGTAATTTGGAGCTTTGTTTTGTGATTAAACTCCTCACAAAGGAAGGGAAAAATTCTAAAGAAATCCAAGGGAGGATGAGTGCTGTATAACCTGTCAACTACCAATTAAACAGTCAGCAATTTAAAGAGGGTCGGGAATCCATTAAAGATAATCTCCATGCAAGGCCGTCTTCATAAGAATTCTGTCAAAAAGTGGAAGCTAAGTTATGCAAGATGTCAAATCAAGAATGATGTGATAGTCTGTAATGTAATCAGCTTGTAAGATTTCACAGTTATTTATAACTATGTGATTATATCAAAGATCAATTCCCAATAGGTGTCCAGAATACACTCAAAGCCAGAGCAGAAAGGTTATTGCCAAGAATTAAGTTAGAATTTGGATCTCCTACAAGAAAAACCTGATTACTTTTTCTGAAGGATTGTTATTGGAGATGAAACATGGGGTTAAATAATTATGATTCAGAAACCAAGCAAAAGTTATGCAGTGGAAGCATAAGCGCCCCCCTCCCGTCCCATGTGAATCTGTCTGCCAGAAAAATCATGGCAACCATTTGTTGCGATATGAAAGGTGTCCTGTTAGAATTTGTGCAAGTCGGTTCACAATCTCCATAGAAACCTAAACTAAAGTAGTTATATAAGGTCATCAAGGAGAAACTTGTGGAAAACTGACAGCGGGCTTGTAATAAAGCACCTTATCACAAATTACAAAAAGCAAGAGCTGTTATCAAGGATTGTGGATAATTGGAGCTTAACTATCCATCCTATAGTGCCTCTGTGATTACTTTCTCATTTAAATGAAAAAATTTCTTCTATGTTTGGAGATATTCAAATAATGATGTTATGAAGGAGGGTGTATTGGGTTGTTTGGAGGACCAAGACAAATGCATAAATTCCAAAGGAAATAAATCACTGGAGGCGAAGTGGACTAAGTGTGTGGAAGGAGGGTGAGACCACACTAAAAATAATGAGATGAGTTTCACCATCATGTTTCATTTTCATATTCAGTTAACTTGTTAAATACCCTTTAAACGCCAACTATAAGCCTCAACTTCCTGAGTTTTTGAAAAATGTACCCATGTTATAGATGCTACAGCAGAGAATTATACATTATTTTTCTATTCTACCCATGTTTCACTTCAGTTTATGAATAGAGAATTTTTGCACTGACATAGAATAGCTCACCACATGAGTCACAAAACAAGCTTTTCCTCTTAGCAGGAGGCACTAGCCCTTTAAGGGATATTATGGGCTATTTCATTTCTTATAGATATACATAGGGAGAGGGGGATTGAACAGTAAAAGTTTATTGTAGGTAGCCAGCAGTTTCTAAAAGCAATGTAATTCTTTTGTTTTAAGATCCTGGAAAATGCAAATATCTCAATGGTATCTTTCATTGTGCAATGTACTAAATTTTTTATATTATATTTGTTCTTTGGGACTAACATAATTCCATCCCTACAGAGCAAAAATCAGGAATATATGAGATTAAATGTGCAGATTGTGAGCAGAGCTACATTGGAAAAACGAAAAGAAATTTAGAAATTTGAAGAAAAGAACATTTTAGGGACATTAGATTGAAACAGATAGACAAATCAGCTATAGCAGCTCATTTTTGGAACAAAAATCACGAAATAAAACCAGAAATTAAATTACTGAAACAACTTCACAACCCAATAGAACTATCTACATGCTAGAGAATTTTCATTTTAAAAAATAAGAACAACTTAATGAATTTTGATTTTCCGTCGCTGGATGAACTCAGCAAGTTTCTACTAGAACCACAAGATACCACCACAGGAGCGAACGGGCGTCCATCCCCCATTTCGAACAACGGCATTCAGTCAACAACAGCCGATGATGGGGGGAACCTCTCCCGAAACTAGTCCAAAGTTTTAAAAAAGCAGGTGGAGTTAGTGTTAACAACTGAACACATTAATGTAGTATATATTATCACTCCATTGTCTACAGCTTCGTAAGTACAATTTTTACTTATCAAACAAACTGAACACATACAATTTAAACTTTAATAACAATAAACATGATATAAAAACCTTTTTGAAACAACAAATTAAAAAAGACATGTTGTAGCTAACACAAAATTCCTTAAGTTGTGCTTAAAAAACAAAATCACGCCAAAATTTGTGAACAACACAGTTAAAATAGACAATAGCCCACACCAAAAAGCAGCTGAAAAAAGAATAATTGAAGTAGAGAAAAGTGCACAATATAAAAAAACAAAGTGAAACCGACTTAAGATATTATGATTTACATTTAAAACTTTTGAGGACTTTGGGATTTCACATTTGGGATAACTTACAACAACATTTGCATAAAAATTTAACTAACAAAATGAAAATCAAGAATCAGAAATTGAAAAAGAAATTCTACAATTTGTGAAAACTTCAAATCAGAACTGTACCCAAACCAGTTACACAAACAACAAAGAATGTAATTAATATTTCAAGCACCACATTTTCAAACAACAAACTAAAATTCCTAAACAAAGGCCTAAAAACATGTATGGATTTCTTCAAAAAAAATAGAAGATTACATCGCGGATATTAACATAGCCACCCATCATCTGGAAGAAAGTGAGAAATCTTTTATCAAATTGAAATGTACAAAAACCTTAGAGAAAATAAAAAACCAAAACAAATTCAACAATTACTAAAATACATTAAAACAACTAAAAGAATAGCCGCTAGTATACACAAAAACAGATAAAAGCAATAAAATCGTCATTTTGGACCAAGAAAATTAGATAAACAGGATTTAAAAGGTCAAGATTATAAACCAATTAAAAACTGCACTAAAAACTTGAATAAAACATTGGATGAAATAAAAGTACTGTCCACTATGGAAAAACGAAAACTCGCACAAAACAAACCAGTATTACCTAGAATGTATGCACTTCCTAAATTATACAAAAAAAGATAACAGCATGAGACCTGTAATAAATAATATCAATTCACCAACATATCTGTTAGCAAAAAAATTTACCAACATTTTCAAATCATTAAAAAAATACCAAAGCTTGAGTGTCAAAAACTCACAGGATATGGTAGTAAAATTACAAAATTACAGTGGAAAATATACTGGTATCGTTTGATGTAGAAGCTTTATTTCCAAGCATATCAACAAATAAGCTTATGCTAATGTTAAAGAATTGGTTAAAATCCTTAGTTCTACAAGCACAAGAAATCAATGACTCGATAAAACTTACTAACATTTGCATTGAACAAAATTTCTTCATTTTCAACAAAAAATACTACCAACAGGTCTCAGGACTAGCTATGGGAAACCCCCTATCTCCATTTCTTGCAGATTTTTTTATGAGTTTGTTTGAAATGGATATCACCAAAGCCTTCCCCCTAATCTTCAAAACATGGTGTAGGTATGTGGATGACGTATTTGCAATAATTCCAAAAAACATACAACAGATGCACTAAAACTTCTGAATTTGCAACACAAATCTATAAATTTCACCATAGAGGAAGAAAGAAATGATACCTACATCTAGGAAGGGGAGGTATCCCCTTCCTAGATGTTAAAATCATAAGAAATGAAGACTATCTTACCTTCGGAATCCATAGAAAAGATACGCACACAGAAAATTACATAAAGCATGACAGTTTTAACCCCATTCCACATAAATATGCAGCATTTTATAGTTAAGCTTACAGATTAATTAACACCCCACTCACATAAACGGAGTACAAATTGAAATACCAACAAATCATAAAGATAGCAGAAACTAATGGGTACAGCAAAGACACAGTAATAAGAATCATCAATAAAATCAAAAAACAATTAAGAGGTTTCCACACTAAAAAGTGCAAAAGAAAGGTACAAATTCAAAAGGTTCACGTGCCACCCAATTTACCACAATAAATTAAAAAAAAATATTCAAAGAACAAGGAGTTATGTTAGGCCCAAAGAACAATTTTAATATAAAGAATTTATTAGGTTACAGAGTAAAGGACAACTTGCCAACAGAATAAAAGTCAGGTATCTATGAAATAAAATGTGCAGAGTGCGATAAAAAATACATTGGAAAAACAAAGAGGAATTTGGAAATCCGGAGGGGAAAAAAAAGAACACTTTAGAAATATTTGGTTAAAACAGATTGATAAATCAGCAATAGCATTGCACTTTTGGAATAAAAATCATGAAATTAAACCAGAGACAAAACTGATGAAACAGTTTCACAATGCATTAGAACTTTCCACTTGGGAAAAAATTTTCATTACAAAAAAACAAGGAAAACTTAATGTTTCGATTTCCCTCCAATGGACGAACTCAGCAAGTTCCTTAATGGATGCTGCCACAAGAACATCAAGGGACCCAACCGCCACTTCTAACAACAGTTTGTCTACAGGCTGAAGATGGGAGGGATCACTCCCAAAACATATGTCCAGTTTTTATGTAAGTGAATGGAGTTAGTGTGAAAAAAAATATATATTACATTGGCCATATATATACCACTCCATTATCAACAGCTTCGTAAGTACATTTAATTGAGTTAGAAGAAATCTTGTTTATGAAGACTTGAAACAGTGAAGTTATTTTAAATGACATTTGGTTAAATTTACAACCCTGGAATTTCACTAACCTTTTTATATTTCTTACATATTTTGAATGCACTTGCAATCTTCCTCAGCTACTCCCTCAGTTGGAGAAAATTTGACCAACAATTCAATTATTAACTTGAAATGTGAATTGGAACTTGTACAGTAAAGCAAATTATATAATTAAATTGTTGTGTAACTGGGTCAAACTATACACTCTTGTGGTTTCACTTACCTATTTATACGTATAACATACTTTGTAGGCCATCGTCTGCACCCTCAGCTAATTGTCGACTTCAGGAGGATGCAGAAAATTGTCTGTTAAACATGTTCTAGATACTGGTGAAGCCACAAGAGTGTGTAGTTCGACTTGGTCATACAATAATTTAACGACAATTCAATTTTTGGATATAGCATACCATACACTTATCTGTCTCTTCAGAGTGTGAATTGTATGAGATCTGATGCCTTTATGCATATATACTAGGAAATAGGATAATCATGGAGGTGAAACCAAGCTTAATCAGTAAACCATGTTATGTCCAATAGTTTATTACATACACCAAACACATTCTGAGACCATTTGTAATATGCCGCTCTCTTCTGTGCATTGTGGTGTTAATTCTTATACAGCAATAAGTTGAGCCCAGATTTTATGTAATATCAATTTGAGAAATATGTAGCCAAAAATGGTTAAATATGTAGATAAATGTGTAATGAAACAATTTTATGTAAAATCAGTTATTTAACTTTTTTGCTGGGAAATGCAAAGAATATTACTTTTTATTTATTTGGTTCATTTGCAGATTCTCTTTAACATCTAATGTCATCTGTGTCCCATCAAACTTGTGTAATTTAACAACTGTGTAAGAGTACTACAGTAGCATTCAAATTATTTTTCCATTCATGCTGGATAATTCAATAGAAGCTCAAAATAAACAGAATTTTATGATAATTCTGCAATAATGTTAAAATAAGATAATATTGTGTGAAATATGTATTATGTCAAATATGTAAAATAAAATTTATGAATAATATTGCTATATGTTTATCTTGTCAACATTTGCCTTTTGTTGTGTATAAATATATAGCAATAAAATATGTAATTACATAAAATCCGGGCTCTAGTAATAAGCCTTTTACTTTGCGGCTCTGACAGGTTGAAGGAGACAAATCAATCCCCTGAAGAAATTCTGTGCAAATTTAATTTGGCGACTATTCCAAATGTTGCTTTACATCCAGCATTGCATCATTTAATATTAGGGATTTGCCACATAAATCAACATTAAGAATACTTTCAAAATTTTCATAACGTGCAATTGTCTGTAGTGGTGTCATATTACCAAATTTCTTCACAAGTGCTGTTTGGTATTACCTAATAAGCTTAGTCGGTAACTACAATTGATGAGTACACACTTTGCTATTGTAAATCCCATTCTTATTAACTAATTTCATGCTTTGAAGCAAAGAACAAAACAAAACTGTACAAGAACACTGTATGTGTCAGTAACCTAAGATTCCTAAACAAGAATTCCAACACTTATTTTCAATAATCACAACAGCGTGTGCAGCAGAATAAAAGACAAAAGAACAATAATATGATTGTGTAGACATAGTAGTGTGCTCTATTAGCACCATCAAGGTCTTACATCACCATTCTCCTTTCCCCTTTTCTTAATGTGCAAGGATGATATTTTTGTAGCATTTTTAATATCAGAACAGTTTTATGAAGGTCACTATAAAAAGTTTTGAGATGAGGAAAAGTAAATGTTGACTTACTTAAAAAGAATGTGGCATATGGTAGTCCCAGTTAGCAACCCTCCCCATTCCCTCTTCCAGAGTGTGAGGATAAATATCCCCTCCCTTGCAAAGACAGCCAATCATTATGATGGAGCTGAAGAGAGCATTTTTACGTTATGATTCTTTATGATTTCAAGAGTAGTTTAAATGAGTCCCAAAGCCTTGAGTGCTTGCAACAGGCTTTTAGGACCTTGCTCCATATAGGACAATATTTTTCTGCTGGTTTGCAAAATTTAAAACGGGCCGAACTTCACTGCAAGATGAGAAGTGGGCATCTGTCAATGACAATGACTGAGGAAAACATTGTTGTGGTGGAAAAAATTGTTTGCAGAAATAATCGCATAACATTTAAGGAGGTTGAGGCAGCCTTTCAGATTGGATTGCCAACAGTGTCAAAAATCATGCATGAACATTTCAATGAAAGAAGGTTTCCTCCCATTGGATGCCACAATTTGACAGAGGCACAAAAGTGCACCCTCATTGAATGGTGTAAAGAATAAAGATTCGGTGGGGTGTGTTTTTGATGTCATCATGGATGATGGCAACATTAATTTACCAATTTGACCTGGAGATCCAAAAAAGTCAATAGTTCGGATCTTTTCAGATGATATTCCATCAATGAAAGTGAAGAGAGGTCGAAGTGTTGGAAAAAAATGGTGGCTACAATTTCTCTGGAGGAGCAAAGAATGGTTACTGCTCAGTGGTATATCACATTCAGCCTACTAAAAGTTTTTAATAAGCTCCAAGAACGCCATCTGAGATCAGGACTGTGGGGGTCCCGCTTCATCATGACAACACCTCTGCTCACTTGGCTAATATCACAATCTAGTTCCTGGAGTCCACAGAGGTTAGATTCATGATGCATCCTCCCTACAGTTCTGACCTGGCTCCATGCAACGATTTTCTCTTCCCAGTGGTAAAAAATTGCATATAATGAGAGCGAGTTTCCAACCCTGAAGATGCTGTGGCTGCATTTAAAAATGAACTTTTCATCCATGAGGAAAATAGTGGCAGGGGTACTTTGATAAGTAGTTTTTGAGGATGAGAAAGAGTATAGAGTGTGGTAGAGAGTACTTTGAAAAGATGCAAAAGCTGGAATGAATCTACGCACTCCCAATTTGACGTGTCTCAAAACTTTCATAATGGCCCTGGTAATGAACCTGAGATATTCCCTTTTTCCAGAGTCTTCTTATAGTGAAAGAATCACCTATATTAAGCTAAAATATAATGTAATTATACTATACTCTAGTGTAATGCAATATAGTACATAAATATTTTAAAATGTTAATATTTGACACCACTGTTACAAAAGTTCACTATATTTTATATAGTACATAAAACTGATATGGATGACTGAGGTCATGATTATGCAGACTCATGCAAAAGGTCTGGGGTTTAATTCCTTCCAAATCCATCCTCTCTGACTAAGGATTTTTTTCAGGTTTTTCCCCAGTCCTCATAAAGAGCAAATGCCAAGGAAATACCTTAAACTTAGGCCTGGAATGTTACTTTCCTTTAAAAAAGATCCTTTCTGAATTTATCATTTCATCTCGTATATCATCAATGTCCACTGCCTATGATGCTTCAGCAGTAAAAACAGGTGTTAAACATATTTAAACAAGTACATAAAATAATATTTACAGAAATAATACCACCAGAAATTAAACAATATTTAGTTTAACTGTTTGTCATGTTCTATGCCACAATATAGTGCAGTAGATTATCTAAGGTAGGTTTTGCACATGATCTTGTGTAGGCTGCACATTCTTACAGCATGCAGTAAGTGTTGGAAAAAGACATCAGTATGGTGAAGATCCATCCCTCAGCAGTTGTACTTCAAGCATAGTTCAAATTCTACAGCTGCCTTCCTTCATGTCCAGTCTGATAGACCACTTATGTCTTTAAAGACATTGCCTAATACCATGGACAGGTGATTATGCTTTGTAGCCTATGAACCCAAATTAAAGACTTAATTTTGTATTATGTACAATTTTTTCAGTTTTACATTTTTACTTAATACATTACTACATAAATATTATATATACTTCATCTTGAAAGTAAAGGCTTTGAGCTTTAGTAAGTATGTATACTGTTACTTCTAAGTTTTCCTCTCCTGCAAGGAATTTATGTATTGACATTTTCTAGGATTATCTGCCGCCAGATAATTTTGTTTAAATAGAGTGCATTACTTTTCTGCACCAAACAAAAGATATAGTGAGTATCACAATTGTCATAATGTCAATAGTAAATTTGCATTTAAAAGCCAAATTTTGAACATATCACATTATATAAATAATATTCTGAGTTTTGTTGTTAGTGTATAAGAGGTACAACTTTTTAATACATAAAAATGAGTTTCTTTGTATGGTGTATGCTTGAATGTAGTTGGTAAATATTTTAGAACATAATGAGAAGCATCATGTTTAATACTATTAAGTGCACAAATTTAAATTTAACAGTAAGCAACAAAAATGTTTTACTTCCTAATCAGTTAATATACAAGCAAAATATGATTGTGAGATCTAACTATTGGGTGTAAGTACAAACATTGGTAATAATAAATGAAATTATTTTCTAATAAAGACAGCAATTTTATTTAAAACTTGAACGTAGTGTGTTTTAAACCAATCCTTTTATTATAAAATACATTTTTATGCACTTTCATTCCAAAATGTGTTTTATTATTTACACTTTTTACTTACATTACCCATTGCAGTATATTCCAATTTCGCAGGAAGTAAACATAAAGTAAATCCATTGTAACAGAATTGTGAAAGTAGATCACACTTTAGATTTTTCCAGTTAATTCTGCTTCCTGAATGCGAAAGATCATGATGGTCTCATGAAAAGCTGTTTCAAATCTTATTTTCAACAGAAGTTTGATTAGTGGTTGCAAATGTTACCACCAGACCATCAAGGTGGTCACAGAAGAAGAGTTTTTTTTTTTAACAGACTGGCACATTTCAAATTCTTTGGGTGAAAGGAAAGCGAGCACTTAAAAAGTTTGTTTGTTTTTTTTTAGGTTGCAAGTAAAACCTGCATATTTTTATTTTGACATCTGATACAAGTGGGCAGTTTATCAAACTCCTAATCTAGAAAGAAAGTAACATGAATTAGCCGCTTTCCAGCCTGAAGTTCATTTGGTGTATTTCTGAATGCTGATTTAGAGTAGTAGTTCTTGCTATACATCAAAGTAGTAAGGCATCATCTCACTAGGATGTTCCCTCTTGAGTTTATGAAAAGTCTTGGAACAAAAATTTCATGCTCCTGTTAACCCATTGTTTTTAGCAATGTCTTTTCATATTAATCTGAAAGAGAATGCTAGCACAGTTAATTAAGCATTAATTGCTGATGTTCAGAAACCAATGTTGAAATATGCATGCAAAAATGCTCTGAAAGAAATGTGTATCAGCATTTGCATTATACACCTTGAACAGCTTCTTTATATTTAATTCTGCTGATAGATAAATTCATTGGCTTTTTATTATTTTATTGAATAGTGTTTAATGCCTGTTTTAACTACTGAGGCATCACAAACAGTGGACACTGATGATTTATGAAATGAAATGATAAACTGGGAAAGGATTTATTTTTTAAGGGAAGGAAGCGTAACAGGCCTAAGTTTAGGGTATCTCTCTGGCATTTGCTATTTATGAGCACTGAGAAAAACCTCAATCAGGGAGGACATCCTGGAGGGAATTGAACTCCAGACCTCCTGCTCATGAGTCCGAGCCTTAACAACCTAGGCCATCTGTGGCAGTGCTTTTATCCCTGTAATGTGATTCTCACACTCTTAATTTTAAAATAAACACAGTCCATTTTCCTTTTTTGCATCAAATAAAACATTCCTATCTCTCATACACATATGCCATTTTTAACACCTATTAGCTTGACCTATTCTATACAGCTTCTGAAAAACATTTTGAGCAGACTGGTTAGCTTAGCCAATTGTTTTGAAATGTAAAAAACACCTTTTCTTTTGTAATTGGGCATGCTAATATGTTTTTATCATTTTGAATGTGATACTCTACTTTTTAATCAGTTATTTAATTAAAAGGAAACTTGGAATAAATTCTGCATATGTGTTAAGTTACTCACTAGAAAAAATTATGTTCTAATAATGTAACGGTGTGCTATGTTCTTCTGAAACATGGTAGCATCTCCCACAGGTAAGTAAATAGTCAAGGTGATAAGTAGTACATGGTTATACAGTCAATAACTTTTTTACAAATTACAGATAAAAATAGTGTGAATGGCCAGCAAAAGAGTCAAATGTAAACTGGAAAATTCATGGTGTATATGATATATTTTGAACCAATCATTGTGGTGCATATAATAGAATTTTATCCATTATTTTTTTCCAGCGTTAAAATGTTATGAAAAAAAGTACAAAATTACAAGATCCAAATGAACAGCATAAAAGAACATATAATTCGAAGGGGAATGGGATCTCATCAATCTGTCTTTTATCCTATAGTGCATTTAATATAATTTGAAATGATGCTCCTCATATAATTTATATTTCTATAGAGAGTTGTTTGCAATCTCAGGGAACAATGTAACTGTCCAGTCATAGTAATGCCTAAAGAAATTTTGGAAGGACTACATCACCTCTTTCATTGAAAATTTTATTATAGAAGCATGCAGAAAGTGAAATTTTACTGTTTTAAATCGTGGTATAAATTTGTTTGTTGAATAAAATAGGAAAGAACTGCATGGAATGAATTCCAAACAATAACAAAGAAGCAAATCCTTGATCTGCTTCTAGCCAAACTCCAAACTTTAGAAGGAAAGTTAAGTCATTGGTCTCTGCCAATAACCCAGCCATACAAATATCATTGCATGCTAAGTTAGGGATGTAACGACCAGTAACCGGGATTTGAAGTTGGAAAATTTTCACAAAAGCAGAGTATACAACTTATTTCCATCATTTTTCAGAAAAACAAACAAAATGGTGTATGAGAATCGCAAGGCAGGAAAATATGAAAATTAATGGTCACCTGAGATATATGTCTATTTTAATGACTGAAACCAACCCTTACATGAATCCTTTCCAAGGGATTTGCGATTATCTCAGGATATAATGATAATGTGAATGTTATAAAAATTGCCAAAATCAGCTACGTGTGATATCAAACTAAAATTCTGATTCCAGTTTATTGTACTGACATCCTAACTCTGTATGGAACAGACACAAAGTTTGGATTCCTCGGGTTAAGACAATCATGCTTCTGGTTCAATCCCCGAATTCCGTGAGGAAATGGAATAGGAAACAAGACCTTTGCCATACCTTTCAGAGACATATCTTGAAATCATCTGAAGCTTCTCTGATGAATATTTGCACCTTCAAATTCATGAAAGAGTAATGGGAAACAGACAATCTTAAAACTATAGAGGGCCTGTGGAAAATCTATAAGGAGAAGCAGAGAAATGTGGGCATGGCTGTGCTATGCAGAGTTTTTCTTCAGTGGATATTGAGGTGCGTACTACAATTTACATCAATCAGAGCATGATAGGTGATCATGTCTTTTCTTAATATAACAGACAATTGAAATTTGTTCCCAGAGATGGTGAACAGCACTCTTTTACTATTAACTGAATACAAGTTATGTGATATTTATGTCTATATTATGTTTCAGCAGAAGTGCCAGGCAAACTCTTCAGATTGGATACCTTTTTGCATTTGTAAATGGATTTTCAGTATTTTTATACATGCTATGCTGGATGAAATAATGAACTATAGGTATATATAGTTTTAACCTTATTGTGTTCGATGTAAGGTAACAGCCAAAGCATGTCTCATGCATATTAATATATACAAATATGAGAGCAACAACCAAAGCCTGTGATCTGTACATCTAAATATTTATTTTTTTCCTTTTTGAATAAATTATTGAAAACTTAATGAATTTTATAAAATGATACAATAAACCAATTTGGTGTTGTGTGTATTTCTTGCAGAAGAAAGTTATATAGTAATGGTAATTTCCATTTGTAAAAATTTGAAATTATGCAATTTTAAAGAGCAGAACATTCTACAATGTTGAAGAATTCAGTGTGAAATAAAAATTGTTTTCCTCCAAATTTGAAACAAAGAACATTCCTTATCTACCCAAAGATGCTGACATGGAACCATTATTCTCAACACAAAGTTGACATCATTTGGACACATATGTATGGCAGAACATAGCTTATGAATTATATCCAAGTTTTAGAATAAGTTTGATCATTTGTTTTAAGGGATGCAGATCACATGATAATATTAGCAAACACTTTATCTTTCATAATGTCCCAAAGCAAAAAAAAAAAAAAAACAAAAACAAACATGTTATGAGGTTGCATGACCTCATTGGCCATTCTGTTTTACCATAAGGGCTGATCCATTCATGGAATTGCTTGTGTACACATTTATTCACCTCTAAACTATATTGAGGCAGTGCTGCAATCTGTTGCCACATCAAAAAGTATCTAGGCAAAACAAAAGATTTTCAAGTTTTGGAATAACCATCTCTTGTAACATCTCAAGATATTGTTTGCTGGTAACCATCCTTCAAGAGTAAAACTCTAGCAAATTTTGATCAGCACTGTATCAGTTTCAGATCATGTAACAATATATGAAAGTTGAATAATTAATGTCAGTTTGAGAGGCATTTTGTCTAGAGGAATAATGGTATAACTTTGAGCTATAAGATGTTAATTTTCTTCCATTGTAAAACTTGTGGTTTACTGCTTAGTAATAGATCCATAACAGATCCTGTATTTGCTTAAATTGCTTGGTCAGATTTTGCATTACTTGAAGTGTTGGTGGTTGAATGCCAGGATTATGTTCAGAGTGTGCTATTTCCTGTCCATTTTTTTTTTTTTTTTTTTTTTTTTTCCCCATCTAATGGGGCATGAAATCAAAACCAGAGTGAATATAATCATCATGAATACTGAGATACTTGTCGTACCAGTGCACCAGCTTTCCAATATCCTCTGCAAAAAATATTATCTCCTGTCTGTTAAGCGTGGTTTACACAGTGTCACGAAGCTCCTCATTGAAATGGAAGTGCTATGCTCCCAACCACTTCTTCGTTGCTGAGGAAAAGTGGAAGTTATTACACCCCAGGTCTGGGCTGTATAAAGGATGATCACACAGTTCCCATTTTAAGCTTGCAAAAAGTTCATGGTTTGATACAGCACAATGCTGTACAGTTGTGACTGATGTTTTGTGTCTTCATTTCAAAGTGAATCAGGTTTCATCACATGTCACAATTATTTTAAAAAACTTCTCTCTGTTATCCTTGTAACCGAACAGAAATGTTAAGCTACCATTCATTGCTCCTAATCTCCTTGTGGCTTTCACTTAGCATCCCAGGACCCATCATGCACAAATTTTTACAGTATCCAAGGTGATCTGTAACAATGTTGTAAAGGGTTGACCTTGAAATTTCAAGAAAGTTAAACTGACAGCTCTCACTTGATTCATTCACTGTACAAGTTCATCTCCCACCACAGGCTTCTCTCCCTGTCCAACTTCATCGTGGATGTCTTCGGCCATTTCTAAATTGCTGCATTATGCACCTCTGCCTGTAGAAATGAATAACTACGCAATTTGCACTTGCATCTTTACATGCTTCAACTGAAGAGTTGGTCTTGGCACTGGTAGTGGCAGAGGGGGAAAACCAATTATGCTGCATGATGCCTCGCCTCCTATCACTTCCAAGTGCCTCACCACATGGCACCATCAGAGGTTGAAAAAAAGAATAGTTGTATATTCTTATTGTGTTTCCACCAATGTAACACAAAAACATATTTCTCTATGACTAATTAACAATTCATTTACAAAATTGCAAGAAACAAATGCAGTTGATGATAAAATCAAACAGTGACAGTTGAACTAATACAACTTAAGATTGAAGTAAGCTGTAACCATCCCTATTACTAACCTTACATTTGATCCTGGTGATGTAGTGGTAACCATACTTGCCTCCTAAACCCAAGATCAGGATTCTGTCCTGGCCAGGATCGTTGGATTTTTTTAATTCACTGTACTAAATCATTGTAAAATTAAACTAAATATAGTTATAAATGATGTGGATTTGTGTGAACATGAAGCAATAAATATGGCAGAAAGAGAATGAACAATTTTTTTTTTTTTTTTTTTTTTTTTTTTTTTTTTTTTTTTTTTTTTTTTTTTCTTTCTCTTCCAAGAGAATGCTGAAAGTGATCTATGCAGTTCACTTTGTGATCCAGTAGTAAGTGCATATAAGATAATACATAAATTCTCATCCTGTGATAATGCATGCAATCAATTATCACTTTAACTTATATAGAAAATGCTGTTCTGTAATGCCTATTCAATATTCAATAAAAGCGCCTAGCAGTTGAGAAATACTTTCCTACTTGAACAATATTTGAACCTGGTAAAAATACTTTCTATACGGTTACCAAGTGAAATGGCACTCATTCTAGGTTTTTCAAATCAATGAGCTTTTGAATTGCTTTCGAAGGTTAAGAACTACTCATTTCTTAATGTGTTTCTGTTAAATAAGAGGGATTCAAGAGGCACTCAATAATAAGTGCAATAAAATTTACCGTCCAGTTTTGCTTTAAAAATAAAATATTTTATTTATAGCATCACTGAACCATCCATCCCCACTCATGTAGTTTCGTCGTCATTGTGGCAGTGTCGCAGCGTGCTTACAAGTCTAAATGTTACGTGTTATAAACGGAGAGCAGTGATTGAATGTTTGTTTATAGAAAATTATACCATATCGAGCATTCAGATGCGTTAAGAAATGTATACGAAGAGATGGCGATGAATAAAATCGCTGTCAGTCGGGTGAAAAGATTTATTATCAAAATCAAAAGAAGATCCAAACAATCTCATTCATCATCCAGCTTTGGGCATCCGCACACACAGTAACGCCAGCAATTATGGCATGTGCAGACTTGGCAGAATGACAAATGAATATATACCACACTATTCAACTTTATATTTCTATCGGCAGTGTGAACATAATTATTGTCTGTTAGAAATTTCAAAAGTTTATTCTAAATTAGTCCCTCAAGGCCTAAATACTAAAGGATAATGAGGAATATAGCCATAATATGAAATTTAGAGTTGCTTGCTTGTTGCAAGGCTGAAGGCAACTGGCTATTTCTTGTCCAGCATTGAAAAGGGAGACGAAACAGCTCAAGGCTGACACCAAAAGACTATCCGTAGAGTGGCATCACAAAATTTCTGGAAAAAATGTTCAAGATAAAGACATGGCCACGGTGTTCTGGAACTTTAAAGAGATTCCTTTGGTTGAGGGCCAAACACAACGCATGATCACCGTAGTGAGAGGAAGTGAAAAGTAGTATCCCTACCCTGCGAAATATAAACATTATTAAATTGGAGCAAAAGTGAATAGTTTAGAATTGTGATCCCTTCGTCTATAGACACTCGTATATGTTTTTGGGTACGTTCTAAATAACTTTTATAGTGCTATTTGTGAACTCTCTAAGCATATTCAGAGAAAAAAAAAACAGGTTAAATTAATTATTAATGTCAAATTTAATTAGTTTCTCTAAATGTAAGCACATGTGCATTTCAATTAAGGTTCCTTCTTTTGTGGTACTTTCTTATCCTCGCATTTTACGCAATAATAGACTTTCCTTAAAGATGTTTCCGCGCATTATACCCATTTGAGGCATCTTTAACAACGCTGCGATTATGTTTAATCATTTCATTAGTTTATAGCTACGACTCATGTATAAAATCATTAACACGTCTCTACGGTTGATCTTGTTGCCTCTCAATGGAAGGCAATCCTAATGGTCTAGTGGTGACCATATCTCCCTCACAGATCCAAAGTTGCAAGTTCAAATCCGTCTAGGGTTGAACTTTTAAAACATAAAAATCCTTCGAAAGGGAAGTAAAGCCGTTTGTTTCATGTTGTAAATTTACGACAAGTAAAAGAGCATTAAGCCTGAAAGAAGAGACCTATGGTCTTTCCAGGCTCTAAATTCATTTGGTGAATCAGATATGTTAAAAATCGTCCTTAAATAAACCTAATGATAATATCTTAATGAAGATAATGCAATAATATATCTGAGACACGAAGATGTACTGTGATAATAGTTGCAACCGTCATTACTCCGCTGCTGCTATAGGTACACCATGCACCACGGTATTAGAAACGGTTCCAAGAATCAGAGTTACTCCAAAGGTTTTGAATTTGGCAGAAAGATAAACTTCGCCCTGAAATATTAGGTTCCTATTAAGTGTCATCTTAAGGCATCAAATTATTACACAAGTTGAAAATCTAAATTCAGGCAACATGAACGGAATCTCAATGTGGGCGAGAGAACTGTTCGAAGTTGCCTTAAAGAAATTACCTTGAAATCACAGCGACTTGCCACAGACCGGAACTGATTCAACAACACCAAACCTCCCGTCTTCATTTCTCTTGCCAGCACATTAAATGAACTGCGAGGTAGTGCAACAGTGTGTTGTTCTCTAACGATTGAAAATTCAAGCTGAGATCTCAAAATGGTAGTCAGAGAATCTGGAGACTACCTGAAGAAGAATATAGGGAATGCACAATATCCCTAAGAACATAAATTGGTGGAATTTCAATTGGTGTGCGCAGACATCTCCATGGAGACTTAAACGAAGTGTTCGTCTTGAACCGTAACCGGATAAATGACGATATTTTTGCCAATAAATGTCATGCCTTTTGCCTTTTATTGGAGACTGTATTAATGCACGACAACTTTGGCAGCATTCTACAGGCGGTGTGTCAGTGCCTTGACATCAGAGATTGCTTTGCCCGGCTGGCCAGCACGAGCCTCGCTCTAAACCATATTGAACACTGTGGGATAAGTTGGCTAGATAGTCTGAGGTTCTACCACAGTGACATCAATCAGGAAGACATCGAGCATTAATCGAAATCATGCCTACAATGACATTGTAATTAAGACTTGAAGAGGATACATCAAATATGGAATGTTCGTGTCCATTGTTAATGTAAGTTTTGTGCATTGTAGTTTTAAGTAAAGCTAGGTAGAGAAATTCAGGTACACTTCCATTAAATATTTCGGTATATGCTATTATTGTTTTGAAATTGGTGTAAAATTGAAAAGTTATCAGTTTGCCACAGATTCAAATAAGTGTGATGTTTAAAGTAATTTTTACTACATCATTATTATTGCTCGAGTAGTAGTAGTTTACATTTTCACTTTAATATTCACTCCTTTTAATTATTTTTGATCGATCATTATTTAATATGACATTAAATACGATCCCATCACAATTTTTTAAAAGTTTTATCTTCAAAAGCGTGTGGCTTAAGTGTTTCATAAATTTAGCACTATTAGCATTTGTATCTTCTTTGCTATATTAATATTTCCTAAACATTTATGGAATGTCTAGTATATTTTCCAAAAATAAGATATAACTTTGATCAGATAATTGCAGACTCCACGATCTTGAATCTTAGTTAGGCACGAGGAATTTAAACAGAAAACCGAGGATAACTTTTCTTTACACAGTGCATAACTGTGCTCCTTTCTGCATCTTTGGGCAAAAAGCCATAATTTGTGCTTAAAGATGAAATTTCCATGTTAGCAGCGTGTGTCATACAAAAGAAATATTTTACGTATTTTTTTTAATTGCAAATGAGATATTGAGAAACATAATTGCATTTGATAAACACAGTCGGCCTAAGTTTAAAAAAAAAAAAAAAAAAAAACGAACGAACGAACGAACGAAAAAAAAGTTTTGAAATTATTCTGAGCTGGACATTTTCGTGAACGTTTAAATCGCTCATTATCATAAAGGTTTGCGTATATCCTCTTCAAATAATTTTCTTCCGTTGATGCAATTTATAATTTTTGAAACTGATTACTAATTTGCGTCATCAAACATTAATAATGCTAATACTCGTACATCGAAGGCAGTTATTTTGTAAATAATGGATTTGTTTACAGCAAATAAGGCATGTGTAGACATTTTTCTTTGGTTTATCAGTTTATGCTTGAACATATCACTAAGAATATTTCTCGTGAGCAAAATATATTTTAAAGTTGATATAAAAATGGAAAAATATAAAGTAGAAACAGAACTCATTGACTTAATAATAAATGTACTTATAACAACCCCTGTGTATATATCTAGCATTGGTCCATTATTATTATTATTATTATTATTATTATTATTATTATTATTATTATTATTATTATTATTATTATTATTATTATTATTGTTGTTGTTGTTATTATCATCATCATCATCATCATCATCCAATAGTATGTTTTCTTTCCACGAGATGGCTTTGAAGATAGAAGGTGACCAGGCATTTGCAGTAATGGTTATGGAAGCTATCACAGAACTGAGAATAAATCTGCGTGACAAAATGGAAGAACAGTTTCTTCCAAATAAGATAAGGCTACTGATAAATTCCTTTGTAGAAAAACGTTTAACAATTAAAAAAATCTAAATGTAGCAGAATATGATTATGGAACAACATAAAACAGCAACCCGGGCATTTTTATGATGTAAGGAATATTCGTTGCGATTCAATGAATGAATGATTTGGTGTTGAGAAAAATTGTAATTTTATTACAAATAAGGGATATTCTGACAGCGAACATCACAGAACTGTTTGATTAAATACGTCAAATCAGAGAAAATAGCTGAAATTAGTTGGCACTTCCAGCAGACAAATGTTGGACGGAAACCTTCCTTCTCTTTAAGGTAAATAATGTGAGACACAACCAACTCCATCCAATGGTACAGGACCTATATTTGTCTTATTCTATGATCAAATGCGTCTGTTGAAAGAATTTTCTCCCATATGAACAAAATTTGTATATCTAATAATTCTCACCTAAAAGTAGACAATCCCCACGCTTTGTTAATAACTAAGTTTAATTTTTCAGAGAATTGTTTAGAATCCCATGACTTTTTGAAATCTTCTCCACATTGTTAACAAATTTGCAACTAGAGTCAATTATGAACTGGTTAGGTATAAAAGTATCGTCCCGTAGAGTCAGAGATCCAAAAGATCAGAAAAAAAAGCTCTTTCCTACTATTCCACATAAATCAAATCCTTAACACGCTAAACTTGGACCACACCCACACTGTCCAACCTGACCAAGACGAATGACCATGTGCAAGTTTCCGCGACCAGCTTCTGCAACACCGCCACGGGTGGCCGAGGTCGTTAAGGCACGGACTCGTGAGCGGGAGGTCTGCGGTTCGAATCCCGCCAGGACCGTCCTCCCTGACTGGGGTTTTTTCCAGGTTTTCCTCAGTCTTCATAACTGGCAAATGCCGGGGAGGTACCTAAACTTAGGCCTGGAACGCTTCCTTCCTTCCTTAAAAAAAAAAAAAATCCTTTCCCAATTTATCATTTCATCTCATGTATCATCAGTGTCCACCGCCTGTGGTGCCTCAGTAGTAAAAACGGGCGTTAAACACTACTCAAAAAAAAAAAAAAAAAAAAAAAAAGCTTCTGCAACACACCAACTACAAAAGAAACCTAGGCTGGAGAGGAAAATTCCTAAAACAGCCTTGGGGCCCATAAAGCCCCAAAACCATATTATTCATTCATTCAGAGTCAGAGAGTTAGTCTTGATACAAAGTATATTAAAGGTGAATAATAATAATAATAATAATAATAATAATAATTGTGTTCTGTATAACTTTTATAAATATTTCAAAATGATTTTTGCCAAAAATTATCTCCTCTATTATAAAAACTGAGTATTTGTAATGAAATTTTATTTCTCGACAAGTTGTTTGTAATTTTATGACTTTAAAAATTATCTTCACGGCTGTTTAATCATAGAAAGTAAGAATGGAAATCAAATCGAATTTTTTAAAGTTGAACTAAAAAGTGAATACTTGCACATTTTACACATTTTTATAATAATATACATTAACTAAAAGTGATTTTTGGTGAAATTTAACCTCTCAATTTTTAAAACTTTCAGAATTTCACCATCCCTCTCTGTCCCTCCAAAATCTGTGAATTTATTGCAATTAAGTGCCCTAAAATTGTTTACTTACTAATGTCTCCAGATCCCCATCATAGGTACTCCTTTTCATACTGCCATTTGTGTTTCGCTTAAAAATGTGTTTAGTCATATTACATAGGATTTAAATCTTATCATTCTTCATTATAAATACTTTACACATAAGCCAAGAAATATTTTATAATATGGCGTTATGATTACTGTTTATAACAGGACTATGCGCTAGTTTATACTACAAAACTCGTTTTATAATTTTTCTAAATTATAAACTAAAATGATTTTTATGATTTTCATTGAAAAAAGTCATATTTTAATTATCGATGTCAAATTTTGAAGAGGCCAGTTTATGTCCAACAGATATACGAGCAAGAGATTTGAGGCCTCCCTGCCCAGTGGTAGCTCTTTTGCCAAATTTTGAATAATTTTCACAGATTACTACAAGCTTTTCTGCTTCAGAAACAGTTACTGCAAGTATACAGAATATACGCAAAATATTACAAAGATAGCGTGCAGTTTTTTTTGGGGGGGGAGGAATAAATTTCATTCAAAGGTATCAATAGGAGCATTTCCTTTTCCTTTTGATATACTGAGGTGTAAACTTTTTTCGTGTGCATTAATTTTTCTTCTTCCGAATTAAATTATAGATCTTCGACGTATATTTTGACACATGTTTTTTTTTCTTTCATTCTATCTCTGTTGTGGATAATATATTTTTTAATACTGGCAAATATAAATGATAACTTTTTTATGTTCCATTCTTCATTTAGCCGTTGAAGGAAGATTACATGTTGTCTACCTCCTAAAACCGACTGTTCTATTAGTTTAAGGGGGGGGCGACTATGGTCGTTGCTCTTCAAATGCTCCTGGTGCGGGCTCTGCGGGCCCTGAGCACCCGTGGTACTTCTGACGTTACTAGAAGGAGCCGGGCCGGACTTATATTCGAGCCCCTCCCGAAGGGGAGTTGTCCGGATTGAGTTGGACTTGGCAGTTGGTCCCTTAACTCACGGGTAATTGAGCACTCGCAAGAGCGGTGTGTCACAAGGGAGTGCCGCTGGCGTGTACCTTGGCGGCAGGTTTTCCTGAATCACCGTTTCTAGTGAGGTGATGACTACCTTAGTGCTGGGGTGATTCACCTCATAAATACGAGTAAGTCTATGCTAGACGTGACCTATCCACCAGTGAGATACTGGAAGCTAAGTTCGCTTAGCGCGCTTGGGCGACGAAATCGTCTGCGGCCGAAAGGCGGGTCGGTTTAGACTCTAGGTGCATAAATGCAAAAAACCACTGGGAAGCACAGAGGAATTCCCCTGGTCAGGGGAGGGATCCCCGCTCTCGATGATCTATGAGGGTATGACATTGTTTGGACTGCAGTGGGTTAGAGGATTGCTAAACTCAAGGTAAGCAGTTCAAGTAGTGACCCAATTGTAACATTTTATTTCTTAATTGTAATTGATACCCTCTCAACCCCTGATCCCAAAGCACCTTCCTCCCTCCACTTCTATCGATACTGTACCCCTGTCTCTCCAGAAACCTTCAATCTACTATAATATCGATGTAGCATCGGTAAAGGCTCTGGTTTTAAAATTAGTTTAAACCAGCGCCCACGGCAAAATAACACAATTTCAATGATTCCCTCATGAATTTTCTTAATGCTGCTTCACTTGTTGTTCCGATCGATGCCAATTATGCACACTGAGTCTTCTGGGCTTTTTTTTAATAGCGTTTAACGCCCGTTTTTACTACTGAGGCACCACAGGCGGTGGACACTGATGATACATGAGACGAAATGATATATTAGGAAAGGATTTTTAAGGAAAGAAACGTTCCGCCTAAGTTTAGAGTATCCCCCCGGCATTTGCCAGTTATGAGCACTGAGGAAAACCTGAAAAAAAACTCAGTCAGTGAGGTCCTGGCGGGATTCGAATCGCATACCTCCGCTCAAGAGTCCACGCCTTAACGACTTCGACCACCCGTGGAGGTTCTTCTGGGCTGTAAGGCTGTGATCCAATGAGATTCTTCTCCTTCATCTCCCCAAACGTTTCTTCCAAGGCTGCGGTGGACATCATCAGTGGTGTACTCGATCATAACCTTCTTGACACGGCCTAGTCGTGGAATCCCATTGGACCACGATCTTATATCCCGGAATACTCAGTTTGCATTAGTAATAATAATAATAATAATAATAATAATAATAATAATAATACGTTCATATTTTGTCTGAGCAAAATTAGGTTCATTACATTTTTTAATAAACTTCGTAGCACAGTCATGTGAGAGAAAATTCTGTTTTTCCTTGATTGTGTGAAAAGCCCGCACACCTTCAGAAGTTGCGATGTCTAAGGTTTGAGTAAAGGTGTATTAATTTTAAGAAATAAATAAATAAATAAATAAAAAACAAATAGGTTTCTAAATTATTCCAACAGAACCGAAAATCGTATTCACTCGCCTAATGTATAACTCACAGATTACGTCTAACCTGACCAATCTCCGATTATATTACACTTTTAGTTTCAACGCACACCTACGCAACAGAACAGAATACGCGACCAAATTACATAATAACAAGAACCGGAAATAACTTATTTGCCCGTGGTTTTTGGTCATGAATCTCGGCCATTGTGTGTGAAAATGTTTATATTTGCCGAAGGTGGAACCTTTAAGCGTCCTTTGAGATTTTTAATGGGAAGAGGAAAAGGAGCAACGGGACAAAATGCTAAAAGTTCGACTGTCCTACCTAATCGGAGATAGGTCAGGTTAAATCTGTGAGTTATACATTAGACGAAAGAACTATTTTTGGTTACAGCTAGAATAATTTAGAAATCTATTTGTGCGATGCTTGTTCTAAAAACAAATGATTGATATGAGCACGGAAGAGAGTCCGTCGCTACTATATTTGGTACAATATCTGATCATAATTTAATTTGGGGGCCTGATAATGCTATGTAAGGTATTTTGCACATTCATGGTACCTCTTCCTCTCATGTGTTTGGTTGTCCGGGCCTGATGGTTTTCTCCTCATTGATGTTGTATGTTCGCCGTGCTTATTGCATCCCCAGCCGACATCAAAGTTAGCGGAAGGTCCATGAGCCCACTCTCTTGTCCGCAGGATAAAGTGAAACATTTGTTAGAAAATGCAACTAACTCCTGTGAGTGCTAGTGTGTTTCAACTGGTACGGAATGGTGCAGAACGAATTGATTCCCAGGTTTGATCATTGTGCGTTGGATATACCTGATTGAATGAAAGGCAATACTTCAATCACGACACAAATAACAGTCAGGAGATTTTCCTGATTCATGTGGGAGGGAGTGACGACGATGCGTAAAGGTGTGTCGAATTTTGTTACACAATGCTATTATAGACAAAAGACATATATTGCAAAGAATTAGCTGACATCATGAACATTTATTATCGTGTATTATTAATAATTTTATTTAGGAAAATTGTCATATTATAACATGTTTTGGCGCCCATTTCTGTACAGAGTTCTTAATCCAGACAACAAAACGTGTTTAGTAAATTGTGCCAATTGCGCCACCCAAAACCCGTGCAAGTTCACGTCCGTGGCGGATATAGCATTTGACTACAACACAAAGGCTGCCGCTGGGGATAGAATGAACGCTGTCACAACTTTTCCTTACACCAAGAAAGATTTGATTGTGCTGCTGCGGTAGACCGGTTGGAGCTGCAGTCCCGAGCGACAGCGGAGAGAGACAGGTATAGCCGGATAAGAAGGCTTCAAGCACAACGGCATGTTAACACAGTTAGAGTGTCATGCTGTAGTTATGAAGGTAGGGTTTTCGAATCCATACGTTCTGATGCTTTTTTTTTTTTCCCTGCCGGAGTTATTGGAGATTTGCCATAATTACATTGCTCTACTTGCTAACACAGTACCACACACACACATTGCGCTATAAATTGTTACCGATTTTTTTTTTCCTGCTGCAATCAAAGGAAATTTGCTACCATAACAGTGATTTATCCGCCCCTAATCAATGTATGTTTACGAATAGGTGGCGAGCGTAGGCCGTCATGCCGTAGCTCGCCGCAGCAAACCACTGGATCCACGGGTTTCTAGGATTTACTCGAAGTTAGTGTTAAGGTTAGTGTGAGTATATATATGAATTAATTGTGAATTCCAATGAGACAACGCGTAATAAAAAGTTGAAAAACTCGGTCTTGTAATACAATATCTGAACTGGAGCTATGTGTGCTATCTCCCATTCATGAGTGAAGAGTACGGTTCTCCCTTGTCGCTCGGGACTGCAGCTCTAACCGCTCTACCGCACTAGCATACTCGGATCTTTCTTGGTGTAGGAGCAAGTGTCACTATACCACGTGTAGTTGTTATCTACTGGCATTCTTTTTCTCTTACTCTTGCAAGGTGCATGAGTCATAGGCACGTCACAAGTAATCCAGCCCAGCCAACCGTCGTTTCTCACCAGTGCCGCGCAACCATTCGTAGACAAGTGTCATAATGGCGGCGGAAGATGAGGTTGGAATTGTGGATTTTGTTCTTTTGGAGGAAATAACGCTTGAAACGTTTATGCAAAATCTTCGAATAAGGTAGCATTAATATGTGTGTCATATACTATGGGGATACATCTTGCATGTTATCGTATCCTGTCATTTTTTTTAACAATGCACGGTAGCAGAGGGCGTGGCATGCTTGACAGGTGGTATCAACAAAAATGTATTCTTTGTGTTAAGGCGTGAATCATTTTTCAAGTATACCTTGATTTACCAATGTGACTGAAATAATTTGACTTGTAACATTATTTATGAGTAGTCTTTAGGTACTCCACTATCGGCGCTGGTCCTTTGACGTGTTCCATGTTAATATACTTCTTTGTAATGAAATTTGTATAAATATTTGAAAAGGACATTTGTTTATCCTTGGACAGGTTTCTTAAATATTAAACCTTTGTTGACATGTTAAAGTGACCGTTGTAGCACGAGAAGTGTGGATTTAAAAGAGATTAAAAAAGTAAACAACTTTCAGATCACTCATTAGGTTTTTAGATGGGTGTTTGTGTTTAAAAAAAATATCTTTACAATAGCTATCATTAATTAAATTCGTGTAATTTTATTTTTACGTTGCTTTGCAGTATATTGCATGCCATTTATCAGCTGTTCAGTTATCCTAAATTCTTCATTAAGGAACCAGTTTTATAGAATTGCATTTTTGTATCATTTTGAATATGGCATATTAGCCAATTAGTATTTTGTGATTATATTTATCAAATAGGAGAATGTTTTTGAAAATAAAAAATATATTTCTGAAATGTATTTTGTATGTTGAATAAAATCATTTTGCAAGCCCATAGGTTCTTCACCTCAATTTAAAGGCAAAAAGGTGGCTTTTGCTCCTTGCTTAGTTTAGTGTAGCTCCTAGAGCATTCCATGAGTGCAAAGTAGTCACAAAGACTTACGAATATAGAATTTGTCTATACAATTACCATAGTAGCACATATTCTACATTTACAAAAAAAAAAAATATATCATGTACATCTATATACATGGTTACAATAAAATGAAAAAACTACTCCTGAAACAACTCGGCCAAAACAACAAAAACCAGAGAAGCAGAAACCGATAAATCATGGTTACAATTTTTGCTATATACATTGATATAAAATTGTTAACAGTGTTTTTAAATCAGTATAGTATATTGTCACTCATATATTTCTTTACAGAATAATATAGACTTTTTTTTACACAGGTATTTTCTGAGAGCATATTAGCAGGATTTACTCTTGTTTATTAAGACTTTTAGGCTAGAGGGAAGAGTGATTTGTACTTAAATGCATTCTAATAAATTTCTTTTTGATGGAAGGAAAGTGCTGAAATCATTGTATGTATATTTGGTACTCTTGCTATGAATATTGCAGTCATGTACAAATTTTTATTTCTTATATAAAAATTCAGTAGATAGAATGTTGATAGAAAATAACATGAACTTACCCTTAATGGAACATTTACAACCAATTTACTCGTAAACACAGAAATTTGGTTAATTTACATGTTGATATAGTATTATTATAGTATTTCATAGTCTTTTGTTGATAATTTATTTTTGTATAAGGTCAACCAACATAAAACATTTGAGATACTTAAAAGATACTGATATATTTCATTGTTTTTCCAATATTTTGATAAAAATTATTGAGATCTGTTAATACCAGTGGTGGTATAATTTTTGTGCAAAGTTATTGATTAAATTTAATTTTGTTCAACTAGCTAAAGAGGTGCCTATGGACATGTTATTCAAATGGCACAGTTTTGTGAGACAAATTTATCAGGGTTTTATTCAGTTGAATGTATTACATGTATTCCATTTTCATAATGTACTTAAAAGTACATAAATTAATTGCACCTGAGTGTTTTTATATTTTTTACATAATATAAAATTAGGAATTAATTAAATCATCCTACTAACAGAATTTATGGTATGAAACTTGTAATAGCTTTAGTTGATAATCCTTGACCTTATAGGATTATGTAAATTTATCATATGCTTTAAATTTTTGTTTTTATATTTGTAAGAGATCAAATACAATAGATAATTACCCTTTTAATTGAATGAAACAAGCTGAATAAAACGGTGCACAGATGCAGTTATTAAGTGATGCATTCTTATTTCTTTGTTATTAGTTTCATTGTTTTTGAATAATTTTTTTAGGTTTAAAGGAGGGAAGATTTACACATATATTGGAGAGGTATGTGTCTCTGTAAACCCATATCGAACAATGAATATCTACAGTCCAGAACTGGTGTCACGGTACAAAGGTACATTTATTACTGTTACTTCACTCCTGCAGCATAAAAATAGTTAAGGTCATAGTTTATTTCCTTTGTAGACTTTTAACTTTCTACTAGGTATTTAACTTGCTGTTAACCTCTGATTCTCCCAAACAGTTATTAAGTAATTCAGTGATATTTGAAATAGACTTAGCTTGGTTTATACACATAGAGAAGTCTGTATTAGGTGACATGTATTTCACTAACTGACTAATTTATAAGAACATATTTCAAGAGCTTTCATTCTCATCCTCATCTGGCGACTGACTAACATTGGCAGAGTCAGTCCCTAGCTGAAGATGAGAGTAAAAGCTCTTAAAGCATGTTCTGATATACTGACTTCTTTAAGTGCGTAATCAATCTCTTCACTGTTTCTAATTTCTACTAACTTTACAATTAGCTTGGTTTATTAGAAGCATATGAGCTCATGAAAGCTTTGAAAAGTGTTAACATTAGTATCAAGGTAAACCTGGTAAGCCTGTATATCCTCACCATTAAAGGAGATGTTCACCAACACATTGGAAACACAGCCTCAGTTTCTGCATTGCCACAAGAGTTTAAGGGTTGTTGCAATGTACTTTCTCTTTCAGCATTTTCCATAGGAAGAAATCACATGTGCGGTCAGGCAAGCTTGGTGGCCAAAGTCCGTTAGAAATACCAATTATCTTCAAAGAAATTAATAAATTTAATTTTCCGTTGTTGTATGCAACAAATTAGCGGTAATCTCACTATAAAGCAAACCATTCTGTTTTGGGGGGGGGGGGGGTATGTCATAAACAGGATGTCGTGCATGGTATGAGGATTCTCACTAGTCCAAATATGAATATTCTGGGAATTGGTTTGCCACTTAGATGGAATCATATCTTGTTGGAGAATCATGTGTAACCAGTATTTCTGGTTATGCACATTGATTAGCTTAAATAATCAATTACAGTAATTAAGTTTCTTCTGTTAATAAGGGCATTCCAATTCTTGTAGTAACACAGTATGCATGTAGGTTTGGCTTTTTTACAGGTCATTGATATTTGCTTGTGGCAATTTCTATCTCCTGAGACAGTTTGGGAAGGACTTGTGAGGTGACTTGCAGTCATCCTTTTATCTTTCACTATTGCTTTAGACATTCCTTCTTGGGCATCTAGCAACATTCCTTATTATTCCAGTTTCTTCACAAGATATGGAATGAAAGATTTTACTATAGGTTTCCAAACCATAAACTATGATTGTTTTCAACATTTTCAGAACATCTGCTGTTTTTCAGTATGTACAAACTGAAAAATGTATGCTTTGCCATTGTGTACTGGTTCATATTGTCTACATATTGTATTGCTTATAACACAAAGGAATAATTATTGTTGATCTCACAATAATAGCATAGCAGATACATCACATAATTAAGTATGGCAAATAGGTATATGCACCATTTGGGCTGGAGCTGCCAGTGTGTCCTTTCATAATTATATTTCTCTTACACATTTCACTGAATTACTTCCTTAGATTGAAAATCACAAGGAAATATTGGGCTGACAGCAATTGAAACAACCAATATTTTATGCTAATAAGCATTATTAGCAATCCTATAAGAGAGGCAGAATGTCATTCATGCATCATATAAGAAGGCATTCCAATGGAAGTCACACAATAAACAGATTGGTCACTGTCCCATGTTAACTTGACTAACTTTTCCAATATTGGTTGGTGCATGCATGTAATTTAACATAGAGCTGGTAACTAACCTTATAGTTAATTCATTTGTTCTTAATTAGACAGTGAGTAGATTTAATACTCTTATGCTCCACTTACTATTGAATTATACAGAATATGTTTCACAGGCCTTTGCCTGCATCATCAGCTGTGTGTTGACAACAAATCTTTGTTCATTAAAAATTCATTATTGGCTAGTTAAATTAATGTGTAAATAAATTGCCAATCAACCACCCAGAGAGCGAATTAACTAAAGTAGAGTTGGTTTAAAATTTAAATGCCTTAACTTGTTATGATTAGAGATTTGTGCATAATATTGTCATTACTAGGATCCCAGAAAAAATTATGCTAAAACAACTAATGAATAAGCATGCAAACATGCCTTTAAAAATTGAAAATATGCTAATATATATACTCTAATAAATTAAAACAATTAGTTTCCTGTAATAGTGTAAATACTAAATGAGAAAATAATTCATATTATTTTTAGGGACTGAAGCAGAAGTGATTCTGTTGTTCGAAATTAATAATAAATTGCAATTTGCAACCTGCGTTTGAATAAATTCTCAACCTCTGTCTGTTCATCCTCAAGGTGCTTTTGTGTCTTGTTCAAAATTTCTTTCCATATCAATTGGGACATGTCTAATAATAACTTCCATGGAGAGAAAGGTAGGTCTTGTAAGATTTATCGTTTGTTCTACATTTAGATTAGAATTTGTTTGTTCAAGAAATGTTGGTGGTGTATTTTAAGTAAATTGTTGTAATTTCCAGTAATGTGATTGCTTTTAGTAAGCCAGGAAAACTGGCAGATATAAAGAACTTCCTTCCCACTGATGGTTTGACAATATATTTTGAGCTGCCTCAACAGATAGCAATCCATGAATTAACATTCTCTTCAACTGGATATAAGTTCTGAAAATAACACTGGCCACATTCCCCATTAACACTGTGCAAGTAAAAGTGAAATATTTGGTGCTAATGATCTAAACAACTGAATTATTGGTGGGGATGAGAAAAAAATTTCTCTACATAGGCAATGATGAGTCATATATTATACCTGCTATACAGTTGCCAGGTTGTTTCCTTTTAATTCATGCCATGTTAATAAAAAGTATTAAAATCATAAAAGGGGGGAAATATTTGTATCTGTTACCAATATGTCATACAGGACTTAAATATATTGAATATATGATTAATTTATAGAAGTAACCAAAATATGCAGTTTTATGCAATATAAAACCATGTTTAATAAATTAATAATTGATCATTTATATAGATACTATATAAGAATACAGTTATAGCTCCAGGGGAAAAATGTGATATATATATGATTTTCTTGGCCCAAATTATTACTGAAAACATATAAATGCATCTGCAGTTGTTGATGCACCATAATTTTAGATTATGTCCTGTAATAAATGTATTTTTGGTATCCATTTAGCTTTTAAATTTGTGGATCCTTTCAGCATTTTTCTCATTATTAAGATATTATGTATAGTTGTTTTGCTTAATAGCGAGTGTAAATATTTTAGTTTAATTTATTTGATTTCTTGATTGAACAGGAAGAGAACTGTTTGAGAACCCTCCACATATTTTTGCAATTGCTGATGCAGCCCATAAGGAAATGAAGCAACAAGGACGTGACACATGTATTGTCATAAGTGGTGAATCTGGAAGTGGTAAAACAGAAGCTTCTAAGATTATTATGAAGTATATTGCTGCTGTGACTAATCTTGGAGGTCGGCAAGAAATTGAAAGGTACTTAATTTTTGTGCACTTCAGCTGTTCACTTTCTATTGGTCAGTTAATTTGGGAAAACAGAAAATCATGGAAAATGGACTTAACTTATAAAAAGTTTTACAAGTTAGGATATTACAAAAGGATAAAAAATTTTGAATCTTAGTATGCATATTATTATTGTTATTATTGTTGTTGTTGTTACTGCTCCTGCTGCTGCTTCCGTTATCACTGCTACACCACCCACCATCACCACCACCAAGACCCATTGCTGCCGCTGTCACCAAAGTGATAAGAATACTCCATATAGAATGAGAGGAACTTAACCAATGGGAGCAAAGACATGCTTTGAGTTGACAAGTCAGCTCCTTACCAGTGAACCAAGGCACAGTTAATTACTGTATTTATTGAATCCAATGCACACCTTTTTGTCCAAATGTAGTATTCAAAATTGTGGCGCACATTAGATTCAAGTGCAAATTTGTTCTGGTTATTCAAATTTATCTATTATTATTAATTCATAATGCATTGCTGCAATTCTTGGCTTTATTACTTTTATTGTTGGCCTATTATATAAAGCATTTGAATAGTAGGTAGTCACAAAGTGGGGGCAAACGGAGAAGAACATCTTAATGAGGCTACTTTCAAGCGTAAAATAATTCTTTATGCTGAAAAAAATGGCAATAGAAAGGCAGGAAGAGAGTTCAATATAGCTGAGAGCAACATTTACTTGTGGCAGCAACAGAAATTGGCATAATTTGCCACTAAAGATAGTAGGAAGAAATTCACTGATCCTTATAAAGGAAGACATCCTGACTTTGAAGAAAAAGTTTCGGAATTAATACATGAAAAGAGAAAGAATGGGCAGCCTGTGACTAATGACACCGTAAGACTTATACCAATTATCCTAGCAACAGCATGAGTGATGGATTTTGTTCTATGTGCTCCAAGGTGTAACAAGAGTCCACTTATAAATTTTATGTTCTGATCGTTTTATGAAGCAGATGTGCTTATCTCTAAGATGCTGCACAATAATATGCCAATTTTTATATATATATAGTTTCAAATTTGGAGTGCACATTACATTTCATTGGCATAATTGATTGGTGTAAATGCAGTATGTGCTTAAATATTTTAGACTGAGTTTGTAAGGCCTTTGACAGCATTCTTTATTTCAATTTATTTCTTATTCAAATTCTTATGAAATTTAGTGGGGAGTGATGTTGGTTCGCTCATTTGTCCATTATTTATGTCCTCTCAGTGTGTTGGCATGCTGCTCTGCTCTTTATAGCAGTTTTGGAGTATGTGAAAGTGACATGCATCAAGCTTATAAAATCCTTCAATATGTAATGCAACAGTTTTCTTCCTCTTTCAGGATTTGGTTTATTTTAATTTCAAATACACTCGATTGTTCCTTAATTCTTTGTCTATAAAGTGCTATTTTTCAATATTTTTTGCAAATCTGCTTTGCCATCTTTATACCGGAATTATGACTTTGTCATTGTCAAAGCACATTTTGCAGACAGCAGCTATTACGAGGACCTAAGAGTTGCAAATTAGAAACTGCAAGGAGCCAAAGTAGACTGATTTGACAGTCTTTTTTGGTAAACAATTAACAGTGCTTTTATCCACTGCTGGCTCTCCATGCACTTTTTTCAAAATAATTTGAATGCTGGTGATAAACTCATATTTTACCACAAAAAATTGAATTACTGCTATTTGTTTATTTAATGTTTCCAGTTTGAAAGTGAGGTACATCAATGCCACCTAGCAGAAGATCAGGCTTATGAGATAATGTGCAAAAGTTCAAAGATGCTTCATATAAAATATTATTTTTCCTCGCAATACTGGTCAAGAAAATAAATGTATCTCATTAAAACATACCTCTAAATATTTGTTTTAACAGGATTTTTTCTTTCTTCTTTCTATAGGTCCATAGCTATGGCACTGAGAATATTATAAATTAATTAAATCTTCGAATTATGGGATTTTTTGAATTAATTAACTGATTTTGAAATAAACAGCTTATACTGTATTTGAACTTTGTGAAACACTTCTCCAGCCTAGGGAGAGTGTAGCCAACTTCTGAGGTTTGGATGCCGGTAAGGAAAAACTGTCCAGATAAATGATAATTTGCTTGGAAGGGCTCAGGGGACTTTGTGATCTAAGTTTCTCATGGATTGACCTTAAGAACTTAGGACACTCTTCTGAAAACAAATCCAACCAAGAATCTTAACTTGGGCCTGCTGTGTGGGAAAAGCACATATGCTACCACTAGGCAACAGCAGTCTATTGCTCCAAAAGGTATAATATAGGGCTTTCCAAAACGATTGTTGGGGTTTCAAAACGTCATTGCTCATAGTACAATTCAAATTATAATATAAAAGTTTTATTGCATAATTCAATCAAAAATTTGTTTTACATTCATTATCAATACAGTAATACCTCAGTTCATCATTTTTGGTGGGAAGAGATTGAAAAAACGATGTTCAAAAATAAATAAAGCCACTATATTTTGCATCAATTTTACATGTTACCATGGACATATTTTACACTTTGTAGTCAGTCCTGGTGATCTATGATAACCATACGTGCCTCATAGACCCAAGATTGCGGGTTCAATCCTGGCCAGAGGTTGATAGATTTTTTTGGGGGGGGCGTAAACTCCCAAGTATGGGTTCCTTCAGAATGGAAGTAAAGCTGAGAGTTCTGTGTTGCAGATTTACGGCACGTAAAAGAACCTAAGTGTGAAAACAAAGTTCTAAAAGCAAAATTTATCATTAGTTTCATGCCCTGAATTGAATGGGACGCTGATGACCTGAGAAGTTAAAGAGTGTTGTAAATAAAACAAATCAACAAAAGTCAAAACATTTGTCATTTTCTTTGAAAAAGGTCATTAATTGATATTTTCTTCTTTTCTTTTCATGCGATGCAGTGTAAAAATCTTATTGAAATTAAACAAAACAGATTTCAGGACAAAAGAGAAAAAATCTGGTATTTACCAGATTAATTGTAAGGATTGTGAAAAAATCTATGCAGGGAAGACAAAGAGAAATACAGGCATTAGGTTGGAGGAACATTGGAGAAACATCCATTATAAACAAATAGATAAGTGAACTGTGGCAGCACATTTTTGGAATGAAAACCATGAAATAGAAAAAGGCATCAAGTTATTAATAACTGTTCAACAACCAAAAGATCTAAACATATGAGAAAGGATTTAAATGTAAAAAAACCTGAGCATAACCTTATGAATTTTGACATCCGGAAGCAGACAGCATTTTATTTAAGTTTATCACTAGATCATCAGAGTCCACCAGTATACCTACCTACCAGCTTCTATGAATGATCTAACAGTCGTTTAACAGATGATGATGTGGTAAAAGTTCCATGAACCATATGTCCTGAGTAAATCTCATGTAAGTGAAACCATAAAGAGTGTTCTAAATATCCTGCCCAGAAGAGATTATAAACAGAACAATATTTGCAGGTGAAGTTAATTATTTATCAATAATTGTAAATTGAAAAGGCTCACAAACATATAATGGTGTTTTATACTGTAGTACAAGTTTTTGTTGCATATGATAAAACTATAAAAATAATTTGGGAAAAGTCGGAAAAAAAATCAGAATTTCATCTTGAAACATGTTAGCATCTTGGCCTAATTGTAATTGCTGCTTCAAATAAATTGTAATTGCTGTGGTTACAGTTTTTTATTTATATGTAACTATTTGTTCTAGCTAAAAATACTTATTTCATATATATATATGAATAATGTAAAATAACAGGAACTATAGATGCAGAAATAGTTAGAACACTTAAAAGTTGAAAATGTATTAATGAATGAAGACTTGTGGAAGTTTACTCAGAGATATAAAGATGGCAGCTAAATTTTTGCATAATACACTACCAGAGTTAATTCTTACATATTATATATATTTTCTCTCTTCCTCTTGTTGCTTGTTTAATCTGTTTCCATGCATTATGCTACTTTTGGGATTAAATATTTATTTTTACCACCTTCACTTGTCTGCATTAGAATTACACTATTTGACATAAAGTGAAAATTGTGTGAATATTTAAGTGTTTTTGCTTCTTTAGTTCTTATTACCCAGTGCATGTGTGAAGACCACATTGAGATAAATATGGTACTTACGAAGCTGTAGATAATGGAGTGGTAATGTATCCTAAACTTAGGTATTAATTTTTTACACTTACATAAAAATAAGATGTGTTTTGGTAGACTCTCCCCCATCTATAGTTGCTCACTAAACCACCATTACTCGAAACGATGCTAGACATGTGGATGTTCCATTGGTGCCATCTGTTGGCTGAAGTAGGAACTTGCTGAGTTCATGAATAGGAGGAAACTCGAAGTTCATTAGATTTTCTTTATTTTTTAATATGAACATTTTTTCCAAGCAGATAACTCCATTGGATTGTGAAGATGTTTCAGCAGTTTAACTTCTGGTTTTATTTCATGATTTTTGATCCACAAGTTAGCTGCTACTGCTGATTTATCCACTTGCTTAAACCGAATATTTCTAAAGTGTTCTTTCTTCTGAATTTCCAATTTCTTTATTTTGCCTATGTAGCTCTGCTCACAATCTGCACACTCATTTGACAGAACAGAAATCAGGAATTATGAAATAAAGTGAGCAGATTGTGAGCAGAGCTATATAGGCAAAACAAAGAGAAATTTAGAGATTTGGAAGAAAGAATATTTTAAGAATATTCAGTTTAAGCAGGGGGATAAATCAGCAGTAGCAGCTCACTTTTGGACCAAAAATCATGAAATAAAACCAGAAGTTAAACTGCTGAAACATCTTCACAACCCAATGGAGTTATCCACTTGGGAAAAAATGTTCATATTAAAAAATAAAGAAAACAAATGAACTTGGAGTTTCCTCTTATGGATGAACTCGGCAAGTTCCTATTTCAGCCAACAGATGCCATTGCAGGAACATCCGGGTATCTAGCCATCGTTTCGAGTAACGGCAATTCAGTGAGCAACTGAAGATGGGGTAGATTCACCAGAAACATCTCTTATTTTTATGTAATTGGAGTTTAGCGTAAAAAATGAATACCTAAGTTTAGGACCATATAGAGTGTTCAATAATATCAAATTTAAATAAATAAATAAAGGCAGCTTTTTAATATCTATAAATGCCTGCATTATCAATGAAAGCCAGCAGAACAAATAGGGTGAAATGAAGAAGCTTATTGTCACATTCATTTTCAAAAACTTTTTTGTTACATTGAATTTAGTTCAGTTTGGATTGTTTTTATTTAAAAGATTTTTATTTTTGGTTTATATTTATAAGAGTGCTAGTCATTACAATTAACAAAGGGTAGGTAAACACATTGCATGAAAATATAGATTTAACATGCAGTATTTTTATGTTAATTCATGTGTTGGAGCAAGAACTTGTTAATGAATGAATAGTGTGAAAAATTCAGGTTTGACATAGAGATAGTGCTCTGGTTAGCTTGATTATCATTTGTCTTTACCCATCATAAATGCTTTTGTATTATTTTCTATTCAGTAGTTTCTGTGTAAATAAGAAGTTTAGAAAGCTATGGGGCAGTTTTTTTAAGATGGACAAATTTGAATTTCAAGCACCTCGTGGGAAAAGGTACAATGCTGACTGAAATAAAAAACATGTCTGAACTATACTTAAGGAAATTTGCTTCTTCATATTCAAGGGTGGAAAAGTGAACTACACTATTCAGACATGAGCAGAAAAGCCTTAAAGATAACTCCCACACTGAACAACTATCTACCAGCACAAAAGAATAAACAAATGACAAGCTGCACATTATGGTGTTACAAGATTAGAGAGTGTAAATATATGGATTATTAACATTATGGATATCAGAACAACAGAATTAGAATACAAAAGTCCTTGCAGAATAGGTGATGCACATGTTGATTTTGCAACAAAAGCATATTTGTTGCCAAATATCAAAGTATTATTTGAAGTGTTTTGAGAAGTATTGTGCCAATTTTCTAAGCTAGTTTGTCATGACTGATGACACCTGAATTCACCACTTTGTTCCAGTATGTAACGAACAGTTGAAACAGTGGAAACAATGAGTTTCTGCTTTTGAAGAAAGCCAATACTCTTCCATCTGCTGGCTAAAATATACATCAGTATTCTGATCCTAAGTATGGCTTCCTTCGGAAAGGAAGTAAAGCAATGGGTCCCGTATCGTACATTTATGGGACGAAAAAGAACCTCAAGCCTAAAAGAAGAGGCCTAAGAGCAAAATTTATCGGCCGTTTCATGCCCTAAATTGAATGGGATGCTGATGACCTGAGATGTTAAACAGCATCAAAAAAAAAAAAAAAAAAAAAAAAAAAGTATTCTGGGATTCCAAAGGTGTATAATTATCATGGTAGATTAACCTATTTAGCATCAAACAACACTGATACTATGCCAATGCACTTCAGGTAATGGATGTTAACCATTTATTTAATGTCAAGGCTTTTATGTCAAACGACACCATTATTCCCAAGTGTACCAACAGAGAAGCTTATGCAAATGTTAAAGAAATGGTTAACATCCTTAAATTTACAAATAGAAGAAATAGAAGACTTACTGAAACTTACTGATATTTGCATTCAACATAATTTCTTCAGTTTCAACCAAAGATATTCACAATAAGTTTTGGGCCTAGCTATGGGAAACCCTTTGTCTCCATTTCTAGTGGATTTATTAACGAGTTCCTTTGAAATACGCTATCACCAAAGCTTTTCCTTTAATTTTCAAGACATGGAATAGGTATATGGATGACATATTGCAATAATACCAAAAATCATTTAATAGATACTCTGAAAGTTCTTAATTTACAACATAAATCTATATAATTTACCATAGAAGAAGAGAGAAATGGTTGACTCCCATTCTTAGATTTAAAAATCATAAGAAATGGAAATTGTCTGAACTTTGGAATTCACAGAAAAGAAACACACACAGAAAATTACATAAAATGATAGTTATAGCCCTATTCCACATAAATATGTAGTGCTTCACAGCTTGGCATATAGATTAACTAACATCCCTCTCACAGAAACAGGATACAAAGTAGAATACCAACAGATATAAAAGACAGCTATAACCAATGGCTTCAACAAAGACACAGTAATAAAAATTATCAATAAATTTAAAAGACAAAAATCGATAAGAGAAGTTGCCACACTGAAGAACACCAAAGAAAGATGCAAATTCAAAAGTTGCAAATACCATCTGACTTACCACAACAAATTTGAGAAAATTTTCAAAGGACATGGAATAATGTTAGTCCCAAAGAATAAATATAATATAAAAATTTATTAGGTTGCATAGTAAAAGACACCATACCAACAAAACAGAAGCCAGGAATTTATGAAATCAAATGTGCTGACTGTGAATCAGAGATACATTGGAAACACAAAGAGAATTTTGAATTTTGGAGAAAAGAAACATTTAAGTAGGTTAATAAATCAGTGGTAGCAGCTCACTTTTGGACCACAAATCATGAAATTAAATCAGAGGTTAATCTGCTGAAACAACTTCACAGTGGAACTATCCACTTGGGAAAACATTTTCATAAAAATTGAGCATCCAACCACCATTTTGAGTAACAGTTGTTGGTCAACAACTGAAGATGGGAGTGAGTACTCCTGAAACATGTCTTTGTTTTATAAGAAAGTAGGGTTTAGTGTAAACGAGTTGAATACATAAGTGTAGTATATATTACCACTCCATTGTTTACAGCTTCGTAAGTACAATTTATTTAATCACTTAGAATTGTTACCACATGTTTGTTACTTGTTCACCAGACTTCACTCTGTTGTACTTCTGGTTTTAGATTGAAAAATTTAAGTGAAAATAAAATGCATAACAGATTGAAAAACAATTGCAGCAGTGAAACCAGAATGAACTGTGGCTAACATATTTATTTCATATTGAAAACATATACAATAAATGTGTAATTTTCAAATAGAATAACTATATACTGGGTGAGTCTTTTCATTCTGTGGATTGATAGCTAGACAAACCTGCATATGCAGTTGCATCAGGATTGTATAACTTCCCAATCTGCAGGATCAGAACACTCAAAATTGTTTGTTTCATATTTGTAAAATTGTTTATCTTGTATCTAAAACCTCAATATTCAGTAGTTGTTTGTATATTGTAGATTTATGAATTTAATCTCTTATTCTCTCTATTATATTCATTTATCTCCTTAAGTGCTACTTACTTATTACTAATACATTATTTTTGTTATTATACTTCCTGTCTTTTCTCATCCATTTTGCTCTTACTCAGCTCATGTAAACTCCAACCATCTTAATGTAATTATCACCTTAATACTTAAATGGGGGGGGGGGTTTCTTTCTTTCCTTCTTTTTTTTTTTTAACCCTCTCTTTTTTCATCCCTATGTAAATTTTTCCACTTCTTGAGCCAAAATGTTACCTCTAAAACTTTTGTTTCATCACATTCTAGTCTACAGTAGTTATCATTCTCCATATTGTTACTAGTTTGTAAATCCCTCATTTTCATAGTCACTTTAATAATCCATGTAAACCCTTCCCATCCTAGTTTCTTGCAATTTGCAATGTATTTTTCTTCTCCCCATTCACATTTTACTTCTGTGTGATCTTCCAAAAAACTTTTATTTCTAAAACTCTTGATTATTTCTTCTTTCCATATCTTCAGTCTTAAAACTATTTTATCATTATGCTCTTCTAACTTCCATACTTTGCCCGTTCCAGTTCTGTTTTAAATTTCCTGAATCTGACACACCAATGCTGTTCTCCTTCTAATTTTTTTTTAGCATTTGCATAAAATTTAGCAATATTCTTTTTATTTAATCTACACCAATATTTAATAATTCTTTCTAATCTTCCCCTTGTTACCAAATCCTCTTAATTCTGTTTGGGCTTCTTTGGTAAACTAAGTATAATAAAACTTAAGCTAATAATGAGATTCAGTTAATTGTATTTTTTTGAGGAGATGGGTGGAGGGGGTGGCATTTCCAAGGTAAATGCACAAGGCAGTAAAATTGAAGAGTGCATTAGGATCTGTGATGCAGCAAGAATAAGTGGCACTTAACTGTCAATCATGCCTGATACTCCACATAGATATCATATGTATTAGACATGAATATAAATTATATTATCCTGATTTATTAAAATAATGGTACATATTAAGTAATTTGAACTCTGTTGACCCAATTAACAAGTTATCCTTTTAGTAGTATATATTCTTTAAAATATAAGTTTAATGAACATTTTATCCTTACTAGATTTACTTGTTATGTAATACATTCTTACAATGAATAAATGTCAATATTCTGTTAATTCTTAATAAATTGCTTGTGTCCCTATTGTACATTCGTGACAGTCGGGGTATAACCATTAAGTCTGATAAGTTTGGCACCTTATTATATTATTTAGCTTTACTACTGTGAAACGATAGCCAACAACTGCAGCAAGTGCAGCAAGAATATGTCCACATGACATTTAACAGTTTGTTAAGCCTGATGCTCCACAAAATTGTAGTGACAAAATTTGTTTCATTTGTTGTAGAGTTTTAAGTTACTTAATTATTAAGATGCACGTGGAAAGAGTGTCTATTGCACTTTTATATGCAGGACCTTTTAATTTCGTGTATACATGCAGAAATTGGCAAAAACATATTCTGTATGGAACATTTTAGCACATGTCCTGCAAATTGCTTTTTAGATGTTACATTCGATACCATGGAATTATCCTTTGTACATTTTACTATTTTTCAGGAAAATATAACATTGATTAATTTTTTATGTAAAAATACATAAATTGGGGATTGAAAATTGAATTTTTGTTGCTTTGGGAAACTGGAGTATGAGAATACTTCTTTCAAATAAAGGTTTACATTTATAAAAATATAGTTTTTTTTAAGAAATAGTTGTTTCTTTAGAAAGGGAAGGTTGTGGCAGACATGAAACATCTCTGTTCTAATTTTTTAAAAATCACATCATCACAGTGGCCTTTAGAACATACTGGGGAAAACTCCTCTTTTCCATTTAATATATCTAAACTAGGAGTGTCACACATACTGTGCATTCCATTCATCCATCTGCCAATGTATCAATAAATCAGGATTTGTTCAGTCAGTGGTTGACCAGCAGCTGTTGCATGTATCGTCAGTAGATAGTTGACTCAAATACATGGTACTTAAGAGATTTATTTAGTTCTTGGCATTTTTTTATTTCATATAATTAATTAGTTGTCTAATATGATATATCAGATTCAGAAATACAACACAATCAATATTGTTTCTTGAAAACCACAGAAAAGAAAGAAAGAGGGGAAAAAAAATTCTAGGATTATTTCCAATGATCTCCTAAAAGGTTAGATATTTTATTTTTCTTCTAAACGTCATTATATGGTATAGGAATACCTCAAAGTCATGCTACAGTACATATTCTTTCTTGTATTCATGATGATGTTTATATCACAATTGGCCAATAAGTCACTCTTTTGAATCTTTGTGTAAACATAGGATTCATCCATATATACTGCAGCTTCAGGCTTAAACTAATCTGTTTATTGTGTTGACTTAATTAAGTGGTTAAAAAAAAAAGCAATATAAATAATTCTGTCCAGCTATACTTTGTGCGTGCACAGAATTGTAGAAAAGATTTAACTTTATGGAATGTTCTTTCCTATTCTGAGTTGCACATTAAGATGATAAAATAATTTAAAAATAGTACTAAATGCAATTTAAATGTACTGCTATTTTTACAGAGTGAAAAATGTGCTGCTGCAATCAAATTCTATTTTAGAAGCTTTTGGAAATGCAAAAACAAATAGAAATGATAATTCCTCAAGGTTTGGCAAATACATGGATATAAATTTTGATTACAAAGGTGATCCAATAGGGGGTCATATTAACAATTACCTGCTAGAGAAATCTCGAGTTATATTGCAGCAAATGGGAGAAAGGAATTTTCATTCTTTTTATCAGGTAAGATTTGTATAATTTTATGTTTAATTCTAAGAAAGAAGAACCTGGTAAAATGAACAAAATTAATATTTTAAATACTCTGAAATCTGCTACAGAAGCATGTTACACATGGGAATAACAAAACCTTACTTTGTAGCATAGAGTATGTTGGTAGCTCGGATTGAAAGAAAGATAGAAGAAACATTTTTACTTCAAGATGAAATATTTCTGTGTCCTTGCAGAGAAAATATTCCTTACACAAAGAGACAAAACCATATTTTCACTTTACTTCTGTTACACTGAAAGGATATGCTCCCTCCCCTTATTTCATATATGAAATGTAACAATAAATTGTGATTTTTATATGAAATCACCCAAATTTTCACCTACTTGGATATATTTAGAAGCCCTATATCAATTTATTGTCTTAACATATTGAAGTAATATATTCTTAATTAGCTAGTAAGTTGATTTAATACTCTTATGCTCCACTTACCATTGAATGATACAGAATATGTTTCACAGGCTTTTGCCACATCATCAGCCTGTGAAATATGTTCTGTATAATTCAATGGTAAGTGGAGCATAAGAGTATTAAATCCACTTACTAGCTAATTAAGAATATATTAATTGCTTCACTATATTAGTGCTGATATGAAATTAAATTTCAATTTAATATCCAAGTAAGTTTGTAAAAATTAGGAAATATGATTGTCTTATAAAATTTCCTCATTAAAATAGCGTATTTATTAGTATTCAGTATTGTTTCAGATTTGTTGCATCTCAATAAGATAGGATTTCATACTGCACTTTAAATATGCCAGATATGTTATCTTTACCATTGGAATTTTTTTTAAATTTATATAACAGCACCAAAGTTTAGGTCTCAATGTGATTAGAAATCTTATCTTTAGAGTGATATCATTTATCCAAGCAGCTATTTAAAAATAGCTTTAAAAATATGGTTTGATATTACTTGTGTAGATAGCAGATAGCCTACCTTCTCTTGCTTTAAGAGAAGGTAGCTTTTCTAGCAACTGGAGCATGTAGAGATGCAGAATTTGACAGGCAAGAGTTATAGTACAAGTTGGGATTCAGTTACGTTGTAATAGATAATATGGGCACTGCAGTCCGAGGACATTGATTTGAATCCCAATCAATTCTTGAGCTACTGTCTGTGAACTTATACACTTTAAAATATAAAATAGCTAACATATATTAGCAATGTGCTGCAGGAAAATGGCTGCTATTACCACTACTCAAATTAACATGCATTTCATTCCACAAAATTCAAGCTAAAAACTGGAGTACTGGCTTTAGTTATAAACTCATCTGCTCATAAAGTGTTTTGTGCACAGCTACTAAGCAGGATACAGCTAGTTATTTTATTTCCCAAGTTATATTTCAATCTTACCTTACAGAAAATGCTGGAATTGTAATCTTCCCTTGGTTAAAATGGCATTATATTAGGAAACATCTTCTAATGAACAATTAAGTTCAGCCACAATTATGGGCTGGTTGAATAAAATGGAAATATTATGCATGAGTCACTGGAATGATAGAGATACTATTCTGCAAATGAGATGCATGTACACATTCAGTTCAATAAATCTGCTTGTTTATCTCTGTGATTCGAACTGTCACTCATCCATGCATCAGCTTTGTAGGCATAAACAGAAAAGTTGTTTAGCTATGCTGCAGCAAATTGTACAGATAAAACGCTTATACCTGGGAGACCAGGAGTTAAAATTGGTTTGATTATAGAAATGGATGAAGGGAAGGTTCAGGTATTCAGTTAGCATTTGCTGAAATGCCTATAGAGCACCCCATCTCAAAAAAAAAAAAAAAATTGTTAAATAATAGTAATAGGGATTAAATGTGCACATGTTAATCATTGCAGAATTTTTTCAGAGACACATTTTATTTTTCTACACTTTCCAACACAGTTATCTTTCACATGGATGTTTATGCATTGAGCACCACAATCTTGGTTTGGCATTTGGAAGTGATTCATACTGCAGAGCTTGTAGTGAAAGTCATGCACCATGTAGTATCTTGTGACAAGGGGTTGTAGCTTGTAGTTGGCTTCTGTTCATTAATTTTTGGTTATTGCATCAGTAATACAGAAGTCATCCCATACCTTAGCTTTCTTCCAGTAGTCTCAAAGTAGTTCTGCATGGAAGGGAGCATAGGGGTAGTAGCAGCTGTAGATGCACCTCTTCTAACAGCATTGGTTCTTTTCATAATTTATTCTCAATGAGATGCACTTGCTTTAGGAATGTTGCTTTAATTAATTTAATCTTTTTGGCAGGTATTCCCACATAAGATATAGGTCATAGTTAATCACCCACTGTATTTTTATCTTCATTAATTCTATTGCTATGTGCATAGAAATCTTTCAGATGTAATTTATATATTTTAGGTATTTAAACCTGTTCACTGTAGTCATTGCCTCATATTTGCAGGTGATTGTCTCTACTTCTATAAATCTCCCTCTTTTAAATGCCATTTTCACAGTATCCCTTATTGATTGTTAATTTATTGACTTGGGCTCAGGTCATTATTTTGTCAAAGGTTTCCTGTGAAGTGTTTTTTAAGACTGATGCTACTACCACAGGTGCCAACTTCTAAGGGCTGAGGGACTCAATTTTCAGAGGGAATGAGCCTCCCCTCCTTGCCAATATTTCCAAAGATAATATCAACATATATTTAATTTTTAGTTTGCATGTGCTAAATTAGAAAAATTATATCTTTTAAAACAATAATGCGGTTAACATAAGAATATTCTGTCCAACAAGATGAGCAGTTATTGATTTGGTTTATTAATGGAAGCTCTTTAACATCTCAGGCCATCAGCATCCCTTTCAATTCAGGGCTTGAAACCATTGATAAATTTTGCTCACAGGCTTCTTTTTTCATGCTTGACATTCTTTTACTGCTGCAAATCTACGACACGGAACTCATGGCTTTACATCCCTTCTGAAGTAAACCATACCTAGATGTTTTACGCCCCAAAAAAACCATCACCCTGGCCAGAATTGAACTTGCAATTTTGGATTTACGAATTAAGTATGGTCAACATTAGAACACCAGGATTGACTAGATGGGCAGTTAACTTATCATTATCATCGTTCCATTCCAAATATGAACAATTGACTTCAGTTTCTTGAATAATAGTCGAAAGCTTGCTCATCAGATATAAATTCTAAGGCATATAATTTTCCTCTTTAAATGTATTCATTTAATCGCGCGTGCGCATGTGTTATGTAAGATATTTTATCACATTGATGCTGCTAAACACTGTGTTTTCATGAAGCATGTTAAACACCTGCTAGATACCCTCTCACATATTAGATCCACTTATGAGACAATTTGAAAGTCAGTCATAAAAATTTTCCAGTTTTTTCATTATAAGAACCACAACTATCCACCAAAGATGGATTCCAAAAAGATTAGATTCTGGAAGTGCTTCTTACAGCTTTTCACCACTAAAGACATGTACTATCAAATGCTTTTTTAAATAATTTGTGTTTAAGATCAATATCTGCTGTCTAGATTTGTAAGTTCTACTTACCTGTTAGTTAAAATTGAACAATTTATCACAGTAGAAGTAGTGATATTGGAGGCATTGCCAATTATTTTAAAGACTACATTTACCCTGACAGGTTGACATTGTATTGCAATGTCAGTCCTGGTGGTGATGGGTAACCATACTTGCTTCCTAAACCCAAGATTGTGGGTTCGATCCCGGCCAGGACCGATGGATTTTTTCGGACGTAAAAATCCTAAGTATGACTTCCTTCGAAAGGGAAGTAAAGTCATGGGTCCCGTGTCGTACATTTATGGCACGCTAAAGAACCTTAAGCCTGAAAGAAGAGGCTTCTGAGTAAAATTTATTGACAGTTTCATGCCCTAATTTGAATGGGACGCTCATGACCTGAGATGTTAAGGAGCATCCATAAATAACAATCAAAAAAACAATGTATTGCAACATAATAAACATTTTGGAATCAAAGGTGAACATGAACTACTTAGAAATTTTTTCTTCATTTTACAGTTTCCGAGCTGTGAGCCCAAAATTCTTCTGTATTTAACCAAATTTGTGCAACTGGTTTTAACTATTTTGATGTCAACTTGTTCAACTGAAAGATCATTCATTCTCAGATCTTAGAAAACTAAAGAAATAATTATGATTATTAGTGGGACAGAATCGTCTTATTGCCATTTTAAATTGGCATTGAAACATAACCAGCTCTTTGAATCTTTATGGTATATTATTTCAATTTACACCACAAACTTGTTACTTTATTTTAATTTGTCTGTATATTAATGCACACTGTTAATAAATATATAATATTTAGTTAATCAGGGTGAACATTAGCAAACTTTATGTTTTGGTTGATGCCACTGACGTGTATATTTATAAATTTCACAAGGAGTTTGGGTCACCTCCAGAATATTACATAAGTTGCCACCTATGGCTAGTACCCTATTTTCAGCATAAATGTATACTTTTACATTTTTTCATTTTTATTGTGTTGTGTCAGGGTTGCTTATTAAATAGTATGCGGCTCAAAGGATCATCTTGAAATTCACAATTCGTCTGCTCTGTTCCTATAGATATTGTGATTGAGTTCTTGATGTGCCTGTGAGTGGGTTTGCTCACACTGAGCGTTATTTGAAGAACTCAATTCATCATACCAGACAGAAATGTGCCATGATTAAGACATGCATAAATCAAACTTCACACATTTGCAAGCCACATTTATTACAACAAGAACTTTAACACCTAGCACAAGCTTTACATGCTGTTAGTTATTCTCATTCCAAGAAGTGAGAAGAACTTGCCATTTCCCTCTAAGCCTCAACCTGCCAGTAGACCAACCCAGAAACAAAGGCTCAGTTTTTCTATCATACTTCCGAAGTGTCACTGATCAAATTGAACATATAATGCAACTCCACAATGTCAAGACAATTTTCAAGCCTACTAGGCAATTAAGCAACTTACTACTTTCAGCCAAAGATTCCTCTGGAACCTCGGTCATTGGCCAGTCAATGGAGCACAAAAGAAGCTGCCCTCTGGACTAAACAGGTAAGTTTGCAGTCACTGAATATGCCATTGAAGTGGAGGGCAAGCATATCATCAAGTTCCAGTACACAATCCTCCCTTCATCCATAACACACTATCATGTCAGACTACAATGGGATGCTATTGAAATTTACAAACATTCCAATAATTTCAATAAGAAGGAAGAAGTTCTAAAACTAAATAGAATTGGCATCCGGTAATCGAAAGCAAAAATAGGCATATAACAGAAGAAAACATAGTGAACCAATCGGAAGAGAACAACAATATAGGAGAGGCCAGGCCTCTCCCACCAGCCACCCTATATCTGTCCACCCCGAATTAATCAGTGAAGGGCACTCTAGTACAAATAGAGCAATACTGATGGCCAATGCATCAAATGCAGTGATACCTTCTCCAAGGAGACTTCGTCCATGCCACTGAAGAGATCTGTCACACTTGTGGACGAAACGTCTAGATCTCCTAGCTCTAGCAGATCACAGCATAACAGCTCAAAAGATACTTCTAGTGATATCTGCGACTCTGACTGTTAATGCCTACGGATTTTTACTGCTGAAAATATTCACTTTGCCATTATTAAAAATGTAATTTAATTGTGGATGATGCAGAGAAATGTCTAATACTATTTGATTAATTAAAATCTGTCATGTACAAGATGAAACCATACACCGCGATGAATAAATTCTTAAAGAGATGCCAAAAATTTGTGGAGAATGAAGATGGGCAGTTTCAATACCTCATTTCATAATTGTTAAGTAATGAGCCTCTTAAATTGGTTTGTTTTACACTCCAGCTAATGACCAAGACCCAGCTGGCCAATTAACGAGTGGCTGGCTTGTCAATAGGCAAAAGACTGGGGTAAACAACACTGATATTATGCTAGAGTGTGAAGTGTTGAACTCTTGTCTGTATTTGTTTCTTAGATAATTATTGGGTTACTGTTTGTAAATGTTTTCTGCAGAAAATTAAATATAACTTGACCGAGATGTATGCTGGTACAGCTACAGCATTATTCAGAAGTTTTATTCTTTTTACAATAAAATTAATTTTGTGAATATTTCTGTATAAAAATTTTGTTATCAGTTGCTGCGAGGATCAAATGAATCTGAGCTGAGGAACTTACAACTGGCAAGAGACCCAGACACATATCACTACACAAAACAAGGAAAGGCATCTAAGGTAGACAACATCAGTGATGGATCAGATTACAAAGTCACAAATGCAGCATTTAAAACTCTAGGTTTTTTAAGTGCTGAAGTGGACACAATTTGGAAAATTGTGGCTGCTATATTACATTTGGTAAGTACAAGAAATCTGTTTTATGTAGGGTAAAATAAAGATACAAGCATTAAAGGGGGTAGCAATTACCTTGTTTTCTTGCAGGAAACCCCTATTGGATCTGAGGAACTGAATATAAGGTGACTGGTGCATTGGGTGAGGGGAAGGAAGCGATTGGGAACACACTCTGCTAATACTTGGGGAAAAATATATATATATAGTAATTATAATAGTACAAAAAACACTAAGAAAAAGTCACACTTGAGATCGCTATATTTCGGACTCTATGGCAAGAAGACAAGTCTTGTCTTCTTGCCATAAAAGGACTCCACCAGTCCAAAATATAGCGATCTCAAGTGTGACTTTTTCTTAGTGTTTTATCCTTTGGTACTATTATAATTACTGTTAATTTGTTACATGGTTAATAGTGTTACTTTTTCTTTTTCTTTTATATTATTTATATATATATATATATATATATATATATATATATATAGTAAAAAGTTTTAAAATATCATAAATAATACCTTTTGAGAAAGCTTGCATGGAAGTAAACAAGGTAATTAAAAGCTGAAATAACTAGAAATGTTAATTAGAACTTGCACAGTGAAGCCAATCATATAATTGAAATCAATGTATGATTGAGTGGAACTAAACCTCTTATTGCTCCTTTTACTTTTCTATAAATGTAGATGGTTTCATGAACCCTTGTCTATATCTTCAGCTAGAACGTCAACTACTGGATACTTTGTTACATTGTGGGGCATGTGATGAACTTAAAGTTTATGCTATCATCCCCAGAAGTATCGAAGTTCATTAAACACTGTCTTTGTATTTGTATATGTTGATTTTTTCCCATAGCTAATTCTGTAGGTTCTTGTGCTGATTTTAATAATTTTGCTTTAAAATTTATGCTTTCATCCCTGCAAATGTCGAAGTTCATTAAACTGTCTTTGTGTTTGTATATGTAAATTTTTTCCCATGTTGCAAATTCTGATTTTAATAATTTTGCTTTATTCAATATGTTGTTATTTCCTGTCCAGAAATGAAATGCTACTGCTGATTTCTCCATTTGCTTGTATTTTATTCAAAGTTCATTAAACTGTCTTTGTATTTGTATATGTAAATTTTTTCCCATGTTGCAAATTCTGATTTTAATAATTTTGCTTTATTCAATAAGTTATTTCCTGTCCAGAAATGAAATACTACTGCTGATTTCTCCATTTGCTTGTATTTTATATTTCTTTTAACTATGTGCTTATGTTTGCCTTTGTTTTTTTAATGTAAATTTTTTACATTCTGCACAACTTTTTTTGTAAATACCTGCTTTTTTCTTCTGTGGAATACTGTCATTAACATCATCTATCAGGAGATTCTTGACATTAAATCTTTTTACAGGTGCCTACCAGATATTAAAATCTTTAAGAATATTTTGAAATTTTTTTGTAGTCCATGGATAATATGTGAATTTTTTAAAAATTGGCTTATGCTGAAAGTGTTGTGGTTTCTTTAATAATTTTTTTCCACTTGAATTTTTGTACTTTTTTGTGTTCTAGTTTTTTCTTAAAACCATTTTTAACAGCTGTACTTTCTATTTGTTTGTATTCTTTGAAGTATTCTTCTTTGCTAATTTGTAGGTTAACTAGCTGATGTGCTAAACTGTTGATAACTGTATGTTTGTGCATCGTGGGGTTAAATCTCTCAGTTTTGATGTGATTATCTGTGTGTGTATTCTTTCTATATCTTCCAAATTGCAGGTTTCCTTGACGCTTCAGAATTTTGATGCCCAAGAATGGTAACATGGCAATGATAATTTTATATATATAGTGGACGATGGCATAACACTTCCAAATATACAAGATAGAAACATATATTTCACATAAAAACAGAAACAGATAAAATGTTATCATTTAATGTCAAAAATCTCATGATAGACAATGTTAATGACAGTATTCTACAGGAGAAAAGCAGGTATTTACAAAATAAGCTGTGCAAAATGTAAGAAAATCTACATTGGAAAAACAAAGAGAAACGTAGGCACATGGTTAAAAGAACATTTCAGGAACATAAAATACAAGCAAATGGAGAGATCAACAGTAGCATTTTATTTCTGAACAGAAAACCAAGATATAGTGAATAAAGCAAAATTATCAAAATCAGATCAGGGACCTACAGAATTAGCAACATGGGGAAAAAATCTATATGTACAAATACAGAGACAGTTTAATGAACTTTGACACTTCCAGGGTTAAAAACATAAACTTTAAGTTCATCACACATCCACCAGAGCAAAATACACATTCCCACAGCATAATGAAGTATCCAGTAGTTGACGTTCTAGCTGATGATGTGGACAAGGGTTTGTGAAACCAGTTCTGCATTTATAGACTAGTAAGTGGAACAATAAGATTGTTTAGTTCGACTCAATCATACAATGATCTCAATTAAAAGCTGAAATGTTTATGATTTTCTTAGAATTAATCAAATATGATTAATAGATTAATTAATAGAAGGGACAGAGTATACAGACAAAGCAACAGCAGTTCACAATGCAACATTGTTGATAGTGGCATCATACTCTTTGCTGACTGGAAACATGTAATATAGTCTCAATTATGTTTGTATTCCAATAAGATAGGCAAAGAGTGCACTGTAAATTCAAAGAAACTGTTCATGCAGACTGTTTGTAGATGTTGTTTGATAAGATTTTGTGATAGTCTGAAGGTATAAACTTGTTCTTTCAGAAGGTTGTCTTCTTATTCATTCATGGTCAGAGTCAAACCAATGGGGGATTGATTTGATTTTGACCTTGAATCAATATGAAAAAAGCCTTTTGAAAGACCAAGTAGTCAACATTCTCCTTGATAACATCATATGGAAGCTGCTTACTTCCAGGATGACAATGTGTATATCAGGCTTCCACTGTGTCTTGTGGTATGGTGAGTCTATAGGCCCAATTATAACCCTATAGAAAATCTGTGAGACTTAGATGAAACACTGAGATAGGTATTTGTGTGCTTTGCTGAAATTTGGGATCTGTTAATGTGAAATGACTGTAAATTGATCTGCAATTCCGTTACAATCTTGTGGAATCTGTTTCACAGGGGATTTTAGCTGCTATGTAGACCAGAGATAGCTTTCACCCATTCATCTCTGCAAAGGATAATTATTGTTTTGTTTGGGGAGAGTACTCTATTCTGCAGAAAAAGCCATTAATAAGATATTTACAAAGAATGTGATCAGATAAGTTTAAATAAGCAAGCGTAAAAATAAAACTTTTAAATGCGGTGTGTATTTTATGCGATTTTCAGGGAGATATGAGTAGGGGATAATTTGCATTAATAATGCTATTAACATTTCTCCCACAGTTAAAAGAATCAAAACAAATTATATAAGAATGTAGTTTTCATATGTTGAAAAATTTAGGTATACTAACCATCCCTGTTTGTTCTTGAATTAATATGGCAATAGCTGGTTTTCTATTAAATTTTACTCATAGTTTGCAAATTAATTTATGGGATTAAAACAGTTTCTATTGTTTGTTTCAAAGAAAAATATTTTTCAACTTTAGGAACACCAAGTCTAAATATTAAAAAAACATATTGTTAGTGACTATGACAAGATGTTAAGCTTGAGACTAAAACATATGCTAATGAAATTGAATATTTTTTCTTCATTAAAAGTATAGCAAAGGAGAACTTCATTTTGTGTAAGCATTTTGGAAATATTTTTAGGGGAACATAACTTTTAAAAGCCAAGATGATTCAGCTCAGCCAGTTGATGGTAGCATAGTGAACAAAACAGCAGCTTTGTTGAGTGTGGCTCCAACAGATCTCAGTAAAGCGCTTAGTGAACGAGTCATTGCAGCCCGTGGAGAAGTTATGCAGAAAACTCACACCTTGTCAGAGGCTGAATATGGTCGGGATGCATTTGCAAAGGTTGGTATTATCATTATAGAATTATCAGATCCAAACTTAGGAATGATTTTCAGTGAATTGCGTGTAATAGATTTTAGAGAAAGATAAAAAAGAGGGCATGAAATTGTGTAAATTGTTTAGAGAACAATGACTACAGGTTTATCCCAAGGTAATGCTAAATGTATATTTTGATTTTATGAAAATCGCTGCATTTGGTTAAAGTGTGTTATGTCCTCTTCAGAAGATGGGGCAAAAGGAATTATTTCTAAAGTGTTTGTCTCTTAATTTCTCTTTCAATAGCATTCCTTGCACGTAAATTTTTTATTCTTTAAAACAGATTCGTGGATGCTCAAGCATTGCTGATGTAAATTGATGGTAAATGGCATAACAGCTACTACAGGTTTGCATTAATGTAAATAACTCTATTAATTTACTGTTATAAAACCAATATTAGATTGATTCCATCTTTGTTGGAAGATGTGGCCATGAGGTGAGATAATTTAGATTTAGATTGATGTTGGAGTGTGTGGTAGATACACCTTGGCACTTGTGCACTCCTTCAATCCTAATACCTTAATTCATCATTTTTGGAGGGACCAGGTCTAACAAATGATGGATACGAGAAACCAATAGATATGGCAAGTATATAAATCATGTTTAAAAATAAATAAAGCTAGTACATAAGCAAAAACTTTATTTTACATCAATTTTACATGCTACTGTGTACATATTTTACACTTTGTTGTTGGCCCTGGTAGTCTAGTAGTAATCATACTTGCCTCTTAGACCCAAGATTGCAGGTTGAATTCCGGCCAGGATTGATGGACATTTTTGGGCATAAAAATCCTGAGTATATTTCCTTCAGAAGGGAAGTAAAGCTGAGAGTCCCTTGTCACACACTTACAGCACATAAAAGTACCTCAAGCCTGAAAGCAAAGGTCTCTAAGCAAAATTTATCGGTCATTTCACTCCCTGAATCAAATGGGACGCGGATGACCGGAGAAGTTAAAGAGCATCTGTAAATAAAACAAATGAACAAAAATAAAAATGTTAGTCACTTTCTTTGGAAAAGGTTGTTAACTGACATTTACTTTTTTTCTTTTCATCAGAAACAAATTTTCCACATTCAGCTCATTCTGTTGCTCACTACTGTGCACATTATCTTGTCATGTGCAGAGAATACACTTGCACAGTTTCACATGCTCTCAGAGCTTTGGCAAACATTGGCATGGTTTTGACTGTGGCATCATCCCCCCCTTCTTCCTCACTCCCCACCCCATATCAAAAACACTTGCTACTCCTCCCACTTCATCAACACTTTGAATGCCACTTGTGACAACATCCTCGTCCACTGCCTCGTAAGTGTCAAAACTGACAGCAATGCCAACTCTGGCCCATTCTCTGCATTATCAGCCAACTCCCAAGGTGGCATTTACTCCACTTACAAAAAGTTTCAATTCATGCATTAATCTCCACTATTTTCCACAAAAAACTGAAATTAATTTCCATTTTAAATAAAAGGAAGGACTCAGTCCACCCTTCCAGTCACCGACCAATCAGCTTAAGTTGGAGTTTTATTGATAAAAATGTATCCTGTGCCCTTACAATGGGGTGGCCTGCAGGAAAAATTTATACGTGTTTATAATTTACTTGGTTTTTGCATATATGGTTGGTAGTATCTATAAAAACTCATACATGACTCTTATATTGCATCCGAGAAACAGTTTTTATTTGTCTATTTAGGGTCTGCTTCAATTTTGATTTGTTAATTACTAATTAATGCCAATTTTAATATATTTTCATATATTAATCTGTCTTAATCTAGTTGTTTACAGTGAGGGATTGTTGGAGAGGGGGAGGATTTAGAGGGGGTGGAGTGCGGGAATTTTCCTTTATTTGCATTGGGGGTGCTGGGGTTTATATTTTTTACAGCTTGTTCCCCAGGGTGCCCAAAGTGTTCAAACGAACACTATTGGCCCATCTAGAGCTGCTCTTAATTCAGCTGATTCTGGCAAACCAAACCCCTCCCCGAGCTCATCAAGGCAAAACTTAGATGACTCACTAAGCAGTAGCAAACACTCAGAACTAGATAGTAGCATGAAGTCTGTAACAGAGCTCATCAAGGCAAAACAGATGACTGACTAAACAGCAGCAAACACTCAGAACTAGATAGTAGCATGAAGTCTGTAACGGAGCTAGGGCCTAGAGTCAGAAACACAGTCGAAGCCTTCAAACAGCACACAACAAATACAACCGTTTGCAGTCCCCATGGATGTGACACACTATATATCAACAATTGAAAGCAGGAAAAAATAAATGCATTCTTCATCAAAAATGTAACTAAGAAACACAAACTCCCTGAAAACATCATAACAAGCCTTATAAAAATCCACGTTTCATGAGACACATATGCCATGACATTCAATAATAAGAGCATTGAAAAAATGCATACTACACATTAGCACTACTAACAAACCCAAACTCCCAAACTGAACAGGAAAACAAACCAAAAAGAATGCTCACCACTGTAATAAAAGGAATTCCAACAGAAATTTCAGATGAGGAACTACCACAAAGCTTCAAAAGAACTACCCACATATCCAGAAAGCCAGCAGGATCATTAGCAAAGGCCACAACCCCCCCCCCCCGCCATCCAATTTTTCACACCAATGAACTAACCACAATCACAGACATTTTAAATAGAGCACTCATTGAACATGAGCACTTCAAAGTGAACCTTTGCATCAAAAAGACAGGCATATCCCTCATAAGCAGTGTCAGCAGTAAGGACAAGCTCAGGATGCATGTGCTAATCAGGAAAAATTCTTCCTTTGCTGAAACAAAGCCTTCACCTTTTTCTGTACACACCAAAACCATGATCAGTTTAAACCCTACTGTGCAACATGTAACAAGAACAGCTGGACACTGGACAAGTAAAAAGCCCAAAATACCCCAGAATAACACCAAACTCAATAAACCAAGTACCCTCACAATAACCCACCAACCCCAACCAAACCACAAACTCCAGCAGAATGACCACAACTGAAAGAACCAAAAATACCTGAAGGAAAAGAATTATCACCATTTAAAGAAACCACACACACTCAGAACCATCTTTTCAAACATCCATGACAACCTACAAGCAATCCATGAACAAATCAAAAAGCACAAACAAAAATACTGCAGCACATAAAAGAAGCAATTGCACACATCATAGACTAACTGCTAAAAACCATCATAATGATAATGTACCAACTAACTCCCCCACCTAGAAGACAGAAAATAATAAAGTTAACCAAACAGTTAAAAAACACTTGAGATGCAAATTACACGCACTAAAGAGTAGAAACCAACTAGAAATACACATAAACACAAATGAAACCTATTAAAATTATGTGAAATAAAAAAGGAAAACACAAACTCATAGTAAACAGAAACAAAAAAAAAAAAAATTGAACTACCCAAAATGGCAGGCTCACAAAGAAAGGAACGCCATAAAATCACACTCTTACACATTAACATAATGGAATAAACAGCCAAAAAGAGGAGCTGAAAGAACTAATTATTACATACAACCCACACATAATAACCATCAATGAAACAAAATTATACAAAAAACAGAAAATTCACTCCAAATCCATACCAAATATACCGGAGAGATCAAGAAAACCAATGAGTAGAAGACATACTATACTAATAGTTGCACATCCAAGACTGTCAACAGATGCTGTAAACCTAAGTGAACACTTCCCCAATGAACAAGTACTATTGATACAAGCCAAAACCCCAACAATAACAACGCATATTGTCATGATCTTTGTCCAACAAGAACCCCTAAAAGCAGCTAGTTCCCAAGCACCCTGCTAAGACATTTACAGCACAAGTACAAAAACATTATAATCGCAAGAGACCTAAACATCCAACACTCCACACTCTATGACAGGATCATCAATAGATATGGAAGAGAGCTAGTACACTTAATGAACACAACAAAATATGAATTGCGCCAATACCCGGTCTAACAAGATTTGGAATCAGAAAACAAAACCCAACATCTCCAACAAAATCATAGCAACCCCTGCTCCCTCCCCCCATCCACAACAGAATAATACAAGTGATCACAGATGCATCATTCAGTTCAGACCGCCTACCAGTCATAGTCCAAATTGCAACCTGCACATGGCATTCAGAAACTAAACTAAAGCATGAAACCTATGACTATAAACAAACAAATTGGTATAAATACAGAAAACATCTAACAGACTGGGCAAAAAAACATTGCAATATCAAACAGAATTGCCCTAAGCCAGATCAACCACTACACAAACATTATCGCTGACACAACATGCAAAGCAAGAGATGAAACCACTCCCAAAAAACCATAGGCCTAGGTACAAAAACACAACTCCCCCCAAATCTACAACTCATCAAAAAGAAAGGACAAGCACATAGAAAATATATGAAAACACATGACTTCAAAGACAAAAGAATACTAAACATAATAATCCAAACAATAAGAAATGCACTCACTGAATATAAAGAATACAAATGGATCTTAAGATTAAAAGTAAACCTACTAAAATCATTTTAACACATTAAAACTCTCTTGACATTTCACATTAAAACTTTTTTTATTAAAAAGTAAGTTGGGACTAATTTCGTGAGTCAATTGCTCACATTGTCAACCATTTGACGACTAACGAATCACTTCAACTGGGATGTGTACTGTGTAAGCTCTGGCAGTCTGTTGATGAACCGTAGAATATGTTGTCTGCTTCTGGTATATCAAAATTCATAAGTCTATGTTCATATTTTTTTATATAAATCTTTTCCCATATACCAAGTTCCTTTGGGTGCTGAACTGCTGTTAGCATTACTATATCTTTTTCTATTTCATGATTTTCATTCCAAAAATGTGCTGCTACTGCTGATTTTTCTATTTGTTTGTTCCGTGCTCTTTCAATCTAATACCCAGGCTTCTTTTGGTCTTGGCTAATATACCTTTTCACAATCCTTAAAATTGATCCTATATATGCCTGAACTATCTTCTTTTGATCTGGGTTCAATTTTGTTTAGATTCAGCAATTTACTAACACTATCTATGTATGGGTGTCAAAGTGATGTATTGTTTAAATATTTTTTTAAATTGTGAGTAATGTAAGGGTGGTACATGAACTTTTGATAAGTTTTTTCTTTATATAAATTACTGAGTGTGGTGATTTGTTTGCTTTTCTTTTTTCCTTGAATCTTATCATTTGTTTGCTAAACCCATCAACTTTTGCTGTGTGAATTATATGTAAGTATCCCTTCTCATATTCTTCTTTTTTAAGTGGTTCATTAATCAATCTATAAATCGTACTATTGAGTGCTGCTTCTTTGAGAGGTATTAAATAATATGTAAGTATTCCTTCTCATATTCTTCTTTTTTAAGTGGTTCATTAATCAATCTATAAATCGTACTATTGAGTGCTGCTTCTTTGAGAGGTCTAGCGTTGAAACCTTTAGCTTTCATGTAATTATAAGTGTGTGTATCCTTTCTGTATATGCCAAATTCTAATTTGTTATTTTTTTTTACTTTCTTCAAATTGAAGAAAGGTAGAGTTATTATTAGTTAAAATTTCCATGGTGAATTTTATTGTTGTTTCTTGTAAATTTAAGAGTTTGAGAGCATCTTCTATATATCTGGTTTGCACGATGGCAAAAACATCATCCACATATCTGTACCAGACCTTGAATACATATGGGAAGGCTTTAGTTATGTGCATTTCAAAAAACTCATAAATAGATCTGCCAACAATGGAGAGAGGGGACTGCCCATTGCCACACCTGAACTCTGTTCATAAAATTGTCCTTCAAATGTGAAGTAGGCCTGATCTAAACATAATTCCATGATATAACAAATTATTTATGAGGAAGTGACTCAAATTTCACTAGTTTTATTCCACTTACTTGGACATGTTTCAAAGGCAAATTTCCTTCATTGTCAGTACGGTTCCACTGTCAGCTTTCCAGCATAGTATAAAGATGTCGCTCTTTGGATTTTATAAACTTTTTGATGAGGTTGCTCTTGTTTGAAAGATCAAAATTAACTAAATTTTCTTTGTTTTCGTTCAAGAATATATTTTCTCACACCGATAATTCTATGGGATTTTGCAGAGCTTTTAAGAGATCATTTTGGAACTCATGGTTGTTGGTTGTTGTTTTTTTTTTTTTTTTTTTTTGTTCCAGAAATGGTATGCTACTGCTGATTTTTCCATATGCTTATATTTTACACTTCTCATGTGTTCCTTAAACCATATTGTAATGTTCCTTTTTGTTTTACCTGTATATTTATTATTGCAGTCTTTGCAACTGATTTCATAAATGCCTGATTGTTTTCCTGGCGGTATTTTGTCCTTTGTGTTGGTTTTTAGGAGGTTTTTCAATTTGCATTTATTCCCTGGAGCTAAAATAATTTTCACCTCTTTAAAAATCTTTTGAAATTTTTGGTGTGCCCATGGATGGAATGTAAATTTTTTATATATCTGCTCTCTTTTGTAACCTTTCAATGTGGTGATTTCTTTTATTTGTTTTTGTTTTTTGAATTTTCGTATCTTTTTCTTGACCAGATCTGTTGTGTAGCCATTTTTCTGTGCTATATCCATGATTTTTTGGTACTCCAATTTGTATTCTGTCTGATTTACTGGTAGGTTTGTTAATCTGAATGTGAACCGTGCTGACGAAGGAAATTTACCTTTGAAACATGTCCAAGTAAGTGCAATAAAACTAATGAAATTTGAGTGACTTCCTCATAAATAACTTGTTATGTGATACTATATTTCACTGTGAAAATCCCAAACTATTCAAATTTATAATTCCATGAGCTTGACAAATTCTTTTGTGTGTGTTTCTGTAATGTTTGTAGATAGTCACCATTTTCCTAACAATGTCAGGATTTTCTTTTTGGGAATACTTCTGAACAGGGCTTTTACATCACAAGATACCAATGTTTCATCTGTAGATAACTTATGAACTTTAATTTTATTTACAAGGTCTAAAGAGTTTTTTAGGCTTAAGCTCTGAAATCTCGGTAATGTATCACATTGAGTGGTTAATCATTTTGCCAGACGATAACTTGGGGTATTAACATTGTTGATGATAGGTCTCATGTTTTTTCCCAATTTACGTACTTTGGGTAGTCCAATTATCCTGGCTATTGATGGATGTGGTATTTTAATTTTATAGATATCAGATTTTTTTAACATAGTACTTTCTTTTAATATATCCTCTGTTAATTTTTTGCATCTTTAAAGTGGATTTGTTCTTACTTCAATAAATTCATCACTGTTTAATAAGTCTAGCATTCTTTGTTTGTAGCCTGCTTTATCTAAAACAAGGGGACAAAAACGATGCACAATAAACCATTCTGTCACCCACACCAGCTGGTTCCCAATCTTGGACAATATGACCACCAAGCAGCAAGAAGATAACCCTCATATCCTTTGCCTTAAAGATGCCTTAACCAGGTAACCATAATCAACAGGCATTAAAATTCACCATCCCTCAGGTTAAGCAACCCTGAGAAACAATGACCATAACCCAAAGTTCCCTCAAGTTAAGCAACCATCATGCAAATCACTTGATGGGGAGTTAGTAGCCCCCAATAGTCATCAAAAGCTACCACTCCCCACAAAGATGAGACATAATCATAACTAGTATCTTAAAAGCATCCTCCACAAAATCTACCAACCATACAGGAAAAACCACAGGTGTGTTTAGGTACAATGGTGCATTACCGACCAATAACGTCTGAGCAGCCCAAAAATTATTCGTTTATTCAGCAATTACTGAGAGTGTGGAGAAGGCTGCATTGGGATTCAGGCAGTGCATGTTCTCCACTGCTATGCTGCTTGACATTGAGAAAGCATTCCCCAGCATCTGGTATGTGGGGCTTATTTATAAGCTCATGTGAGCTGGGCTGCCATGTGTGGTTATAGAGTTGATAGTTTTCTCTCAAATTGCTTGTTTTGTGTCAAAGTTGAATATCAAAGATCATATACACAAATGACACTTAAGATTACCAGAAGGAGCATGCTGTCAAAACACTCTTCTCTGTTTATATATCGGATTTCCCTACAAGACATAGTATGTCTGCTTATCACTATGCTGATGATGTTATTTTGATTCAAAGCAGAAACTGAGATTTTGCTGGCAAAAATTCCCAATGCCATACTAAATGATTGCCAATTGAAGGTACAGTAGTTAGCTGAGATTGCAGAGGTCTCGACTACATTTTACATGAAGTTTTTGGATATGCAGACTTCTGCTCAATGGGTGCCACGTTTGTTAACAATGGGCCAAAAACTTATTCGAATGAACATTTTGCAAAAGTGTTTAGACTTGTTTAAATGAAATTCCAGTGAGTTTCTCCATTTTATAGCAGTATGAAACATAGATTCATAACTAAATCCAGAGACAAAGCAGTAGTCCAAATGATGGGGTGGCAACAGGTGAAATTGCATCAAAAAAAGCAAAAATGGTTCCATTTGCAGGAATGACAACAGTTTTCTAGAATTTTCATGGTGTGGTGCTCATCGACTACCTCCTGAAGGGCTGAACCATCACTGGGAAGTATTATGCTTCACTACTGGACCAACTGAAGGATGCTATTCAGACTAAATGCCCAGATCTTGCAAAAAGAAAATTCTCTTTCATCACAATCACATACATCTGGGATTGTGTTGCAAAACTGCATTACCTTCGCTTCCCAATCTGCTGGATTTGGCTCCCAATGATTACTTCTGAACCCTGAAGAAATGACTGTGTGCACAAAGATTCACATCAAACCATGAGATTGAATCCGAGACAGATGCTTATTTTTGATAATTCGACAAATGTTATTTTACCGAGAATATTCAAAATTTGAAAAGCCATTGGACTAAATGTATTAATTTACAAGGTAACTTATATTGAAAAATAAATAAATCATTTCTCTTAAGTCTTGTGTTTTCTTGATAAAGTCAAAAACTTTTAGAATGCTCCGTGTACAGGTGGGTTTTCTGGGAATTGATGTGCCCACCTAGATGGAATCATACTTTGTTGGAAAACCACTTGCAGTTGAGTATTCTTGGTTTTGCAGTGACATATTCTGGAATCAACAATAATTGATTCTCTTTTGTTTATCGGAAGGTTTCAATTCTTGTACAACTGTAACATGAAATTATTCAGCTCATTGACCTTTACTAATGGAAACTTCCTTCCCCTGTACTAGTTTATGCAAGGACTTTGGTGGGTATGCATACATTGGTTTTTCACCTCCACCAGTGCTTCATTTAGTTCTGGTGTCCATGAATATTGAGCAGTGCTTGCCTTTTCTGTACCATATACTAAGTAAAGAATTTTGGTAGTGGTTTCTGAATTCTCTATTGTACAATATATTGTATTTGACACTCTCTACAACACAGTTTGCCAGTGTGTGCAGACAATAAACATGTACCGTTCCACTGTCTGTTGGTTTATATTGTACTGTACACATGGCATTGCTAGTAACACAAAGGCATGATGACTGTTTGCCACCATAACTATGATTTTCATACAGTTAGCATGTTCTTGTCAAATTTTAAAACATTATATGCATTAGTTTGAAAGTTGTTAGGGAAAATCAGGTCTGCCGAGCAAGTAAGTATCCAATAATTAAACAAAGCTGTTTATATTGTTGTTTGTTTAAAGTATAATCTTGCATTGACTTGCATTGGAGATGATTAATGATCACATGATAAGGTTTGCTAATGTTATTTTTCACGAGTCATGTTTAATTTCTTGCTTTTCTTTCAGGCTGTGTATGATAGACTGTTCACTTGGATAGTAGACAAAGTAAACCATGCACTAAATGTTGATGGAGAAATGAAAAACAAAATGTACATGGGAACTGTGATTGGTGTATTAGATATTTATGGTTTTGAGATCTTTGATAATAATAGCTTTGAGCAGTTCTGCATAAATTATTGTAATGAAAAACTGCAACAGCTTTTTATAGGTGAGTTTTAAATTTTTAGTATAAATATGCAATTTTCAAAATTGAGTATTTGTGTTAGAAAAACATAAATAAATTATATTGCCCTATGTAAGGTTAAATATTCCTTACAGATTAATCATTTCTCTTTTTCTGCTTTGCAGTACATTATATGGAAATACCAAGGTAAAAAAATAAATAATGTAATGGCATGAATTGGGTATTATTTATATTATATTGCCTGTGGAATGCAATGTATTTGTATATCGCAGAATTTTTATGTTATCATTAACTACTATTTTATTTCTAAAGCATGTAAAAATGTAAGTGGTGGTTGAAATGAATGGGAATGCTTGTGCTAAGGATTATAATACTATCGTTCTTTAAATACCAACCGCCTTTTTTCCGCCGTTTTTCCTTAAAGTAGATTTGCAGATAAATTTCATATGTATAGTATCAAAATGCAAAAAAAATTGGAAGATCTTCTTACTTATTGAGAGGGCTGGTTTCTGTATATTTGCACCTTTTCCCCCTTACATGTGCATCGTGTGCTGTTGGAATAAAAATGCATTTTAAGGTATTTGGGTTCAAATTGGACTTGGACATTCATTTCTCTGTATATATAAAACAGAAATGTATTACTCAACACTAAACAGAGTTTAAACTAATACAAAGTGGGTAACTTTTTTCCACACTTCACTTACTATCAAAGTTACCCTCATTGTATTCGTTTAAATATAATACTTTCACTGTAAACAGCTTCAAAATTATATAAATACACTAAACAGAGTGTTCAACCACACTCAAAAATCTATATTTCAGGCCAAAGCACTTTTTCAAGAAGAAGCAGACCATTAAGAAAATAAACACACACACCCGCAGTTATTTTAATTGCAAATTTTAAAATTTTTGTGTATTTCTTTGGGATGGTGGTAATTTATTATGTGCCTTAGGTGCTGTTTAACAGGAAATTATTTTGGCGTAATTTAGTACATTATTACATTTATATGGAAAATATTTTTTCATTTGTTCAAATAAGTATAATAAATGAAACAGGATAGCTTAGACTTAAGAGCAGCAGTAAATAAAAATTTGACAATGGAAATGGCATATGGTTTACTTAAATTGTACTTATGACTTTAATTTAATTAATGCTAATAGCATATGTCTTGTTTTGGTTCATTTTGAGCTCGGTTCATAAAGTGTTGCAATGACATGCTCTAAAATTTAAATATATATGGTGTATCAAAACAACAACAATGCTTGCTTAGTATCTTGAAGGGCTAATTGGAACTTGTACAGTGAAGCTAATCATATAATTAAAATCATTTATGAATGAGTGGAACTACACTCTCTTATTGGCTCCACTAACTTGTTTAAATGTTAAACAGTGTAGAACATATGACAAATTATTATTGCAAAATCACTCAAATTTCACTAATTTTATTCCACTTACTTGGATATGTTTCAAAGGTATTTGCCTCCATCATCAGCTTGGTCCCACTGGCCACTTCCCAGTGTGGTATTAAGATGTCGCTTTATGGCTTTAACGAACTTATTGATGAAGTAACTGTTGTTTGGGAGATCAAAGTTAACCTAACATTCTTTGTTTTTGTTTATAAATATATTTTCCCATACTGTTAATTCTATGGGTTTTTGAAGAGCTTGTAATAGTTTTTGTTCCTTTTGGAATTAGTGTTTTTTTGGGGGGGGGTCAAAAATGGTCTGCCACTGCTGATTTTTCTGTGTGTTTATATTTTACATTTCTGATGTGTTCCTTAAAATGTATGGTAATGTTTCTTTTTGTTTTGTCTATGTATTTCATGTTACAGTTTTGTAACCAATTTTGTAAATGCCTGATTGCTTTCCTGATGGAATTTTGTCTTTTGTGTCAGTGTTTAAATGTTTTTTTAAAACTAAATTTATTTACTGGGGCCAAAATGATGTTTGCCTATCTAAAAATCTTTTGGAATTTTTGGTGTGCCCATGGGTGGAATGTGAATTTTTTATATATATGATCTTTGTAGCCTTTTAATGTGGTGATGTCCTTTATTTGTTTTTTCTTTCTGAATTTTTCTATTTTCTTGTTGACAAGAAAATCTATCGTGTAGCCATTTTTCTGTGCTGTATGTATGATTTTTAGTACTCCAATTTGTATTCTGTCTTGCTTATTGGCAGGTTTGTTAACCTGAATGTGAGGCTGTTGATTATGGCTGGTTTATGTTGTTTTGGATTGTGGCTGCTATTTTTTATATGATTATCTGTGTGTATCTTTTCTGAGTATGCCAAATTCCAGTGTATTGTCATTTTTAATAATTTTCATATCCAAGAAGGGAAGAACCTTGTTGTTTTCTAATTCCATAGTGAATTTATTGCATCCTCTTTCCATTTTTCATTTACTATTGAACATTTATATATATATGTGGAGAAACCTCAATTAATTTTATTTCCAAAAAATTCATGTACATATCCGCCAAAAATGGTGAAAGTAGGTTTCTCATAGCTAGACCCTTCTTTTGTGTAGATTGTAGTTTTGCAGACCATTCTCTGCATCCTCAGCTAACCTTCAACAACATATTAAACGTTGTTAGTGTTGTTTGATACATATTTGTATTTGATTATTTTAGCATTCCAATAAAGTTCAGTTTCACTGGGCTGGTGCATAGGGCCCTAGCTATATTAATCAAATGCTGAGGTACTCCCATATTTTTCATTATTTTACACATCCTGTTGTATTTAACACTATTGAAGGCCTTCTTGTAATATATAAAGCACGTGCACACACACACATAAATTGAAAAATAATGTAACACTATGAACAAAGTAACTAAAATAATAATAACTAGAAAAGCAGAAAAAAGATAAAACACTTAGAAAGTCACAGATTTTGTATCACTATACTTTGAATTACTTGAGTTCTTCTAAGGATAGAAGACAAGTGAAAGTGGTAAAAATAAATATTGAATATCAAAGGTAACATCATGCTTGGAAACAGATAAAACAAGCAACAAAGAGTGAGTGAGAGAGAGAGGAAAAAAAATATTAATATGTAAGATTTAAACATAATGGTATACACGTTTTATGCAAAATATACCTATCATCTCTCTATCTCTTGAGTAAACTTTCAGAGCTATGAGTAGGTAATGATCTATAAGCATGAAATTAAATGCATTATTGAAATTGATACAGTCAAATAGACCATGTTGGGGAACCAGATAGTGGGACTTGGTTTTAACAGAATGTCTATGATTGTTCATACGAAGCAAAACATAAATTCTCTGGATAAATTATAGCTGCAAAATGAATGACATGGCTTAATTAGCACTCAAGCTTTACATTTAGGGCATTGGCAAGAATATAATCTTGCAATGGGACATGGTAAATTGGAAGGAGATAGTTGCGGTGAAATATACTTTTAAAATTAGGGTGTGTTCTGAAAGTAAGATGGGGTACAAATTTAGAAAAATCACTTAAAGATGAATGCATTAATAAAGTACTGTGATATTCTTTCAAAATCTGATGCGTTTAATTCCAGGCACATAAGTAGTAACAAGATTAATGTATATTGTACTTGCAAAGCTGTTGACAATGGAGTGGTAATATATCCTAAACTTAGATATTTATTTTTTACACTAAACTCCATTTACTTACATAAAATAAGACATGTTTCTGGAGAATCTCTCCCATCTTCAGTTGCTCACTAAACCGCCATTACTCAAAACGATGGCTAGACACCGGATGTTCCTGTGTTGGCGTCTGTTGGCTGAATTAGGAAATGGCTGAGTTCATCCATAGGAGGAAACTGGAAGTTCATTAGGTTTTCTTTATTTTTTAATATGAACATTTTTTCCCAAGTTGTGAAGATGTTTCAGTAGTTTAATTTCCAGTTTTATTTCATGGTTTTTGGTCCAAAAATGAGCTGCTACTGCTGATTTATCCACCTGCTTAAGCCGAATATTCCTAAACTGTTCTTTCTTCCAAATTTCTCTTTGTTTTACCTATGTAGCTCTGCTCACAATCTGCACATTTTATTACATAAATTCCTTATTTCTGTTCTGTTGGTATGGAGTCTTTTACAATGCAACCTAATGAATTCTTGATATTATATCTGTTTTTTGGAGCTAACATTATCCCATGTTCTTTGAAATTTTTCTTGAACTGGTTGTGGTAAATTGGATGGTAGGTGAAACTTTTGAATTTGTATCCTCTGTTGTGTTTTTCAGTGTGGAAACTTCCCATATCTATTTTTGTCTTTTAGATTTATTGATAATTTTTATCACCATGTCTTTGTTGAAACCATTGGTTATAGCTGTCTTTATTATTTGTTGGTATTCTATTATTATTTGTGCTCGACTTCTGTGAGTGGAATATTTATCAATCTGTGTGCCAAACTGTGAAGCACTGCATATTTATCTGGAATGGGGTTATAACTCTCATTTTTTATGTAATTTTCTATGTGTGTTTCTTTTCTGTAAATTTCAAAATTCAAACAATCTCCATCTCCAAGTTTCACCTACCATCCAATTTACCACAAGTTCAAGAAAATTTTCAAAGAACATAGAATAATATTAGCCCCAAAGAACAGATATAAGAATTTATTGGTTTGCACAATAAAAGACTCCATACCAACAGAACAGAAATCAGGAATTTATGTAATAAAATGCGCAGATTGTGAGCAGAGCTACATAGGCAAAACAAAGAGAAATTTAGAAATTTGGAAGAAAGCACTTTAGGAATATTCGGCTTAAGCAGTGGATATATCAGCAGTAACAGTTCACTTTTGGATCAAAAACCATGGGAAAAAAAAACGAAATTAAACTGCTGAAACATATTCACAATCAAATGGAGTTATCAACTTGGGAAAAATTTTTCATATTAAAAAATAAAGAAAATCTAATGAACTTCTTCGAGTTCTCCTATGGATGAACTCAGCCATTTCCTACTTTAGCCAACAGATGCCAACACAGGAACATCCAGGTGTCTAGCTAGCCATTGTTTTGAGTAACAGCTATTCAGTGAGCAACTGAAGATGGGAGAGATTCTCCAGAAATGTGTCTTATTTTTTGTAAGTAAATAAGAGTTTAGTGTAAAAAATGAATACCTAAGTTTAAGGTTAATGAAGGTCTTATTAGAAATTTTAGTTGCATTGAAAAGTTTTGTGTACTGAGATGATACGGGACTCTAAAAGGGAAGAAGAATATTTTTTATCTTGAAACTTTTGAGCTTGTATATTCTTAATTATCTAGTGAGTCGATTTGATAATCTCATTACTGTTGAATTATGCAAAACTAGTTTTGCAGGCTTTTTCCTGCATCCTCAGTTGCGTGTCAACTGAGCTAGGTTTTTAATATACATGTCAAGAGATGAAAAGCTGTTACAAAGACATGGCCATGGATTGAAAGAGAAAAAGGAATAGATCTGTTGGTATGCAAGGGATGACACTGTTGTAAATTGGTTGGCTTAATGTACACAGATGTAAGGAAATAGCCATTGCATAAAGAAATATTAATATTAGGAAATAGCAGCATTTGTTTCTCTCCAGTTGATTCCTATTTTGATATTCCACTGTGTATTTTTCATTTGCTCATGACTGCCACACAGTCTTATCATGGCTGCATAGGTTCACAAACAAGTAAATGTTGGCAACCTTTAAAGCATTCCAGGTTATGAATACAGAATCTCTTGTCAAGTAGCTAAATTCTGCAAGCATTATAGATGGAGACTTTTCAGACTGCATATGCCTGATAAATAATTCTATTTTAAAATATTAATTGAAACTTTTATATATATATATATATATATTTATTTGAAAAATATGAAGTACTTCAAGCTTGCCTTTAAGTATCTGTTTGTGTGATAAGTGTCAAAACACAAGAGAACATCTTGCACATTGGTCTAACTTCTTTGCAAATTCCCTTTTATACCCAGTGTGAGTTTCTTTTTTCCTATTGGTGGGATTTTTTTGCAAAATATTTTTATTTGAGTCATAGGATTGCTGATTGTGTTGAATTTTTAATTCCCCATGTATACAAGCCTATTTATATGATGCCCTTCAACTAGACTTCAGGCAATTGTAAGTCAGAAGTTTGTCAACTGTTTTTGTGAATGTAGGGCCCTCCACATCATTAAACTATTCTAAAGTAATATCTTTTATATGGAAGAATGATGTCTTTACCATTTTTTCTCATTGAGGGATATATCTGCAAAACTTGATTTACTAGATCAGCATTGCCTATGAGAAGTTACATTGTTGTATTACACCAAGTTTAAAAAAGTTTACCATAATCTACCATAAAAAGTTAATGACAATTTGTAAGAGCAGTGATTATGCTCCTATCCAGCCAAATGTCTGTCATAGGGGAAGTTTATATACCTCTATTTCCATTTCTTTAGAACCTTTTGTGTTTATACATGATTTAAAAGTACTGTTCCTATAGTATTTGTAAGTTTTTGTGCAACGCAAAAAAAAAATTTGGTGCTGCAGTTCACCAAAGTTCAACATGAATCAAAATTCTTAATGCTAAACCTATATATATATTATTTTCGGCCTTATGTCCCTTCCAGAGAATAAGGATATCTACTGACAACTTTTCCATAAAGTAATTTGCTTTGAATTTTGAATGTCAGATATTCAAGTATGAGCATAATTATGTGTAATTCATCATGTATAGCTTATGCATTGATAGAGTGAAGAAATTGCAAAAGGAAGAACGTTTTCTTTGAAACATGCATTTTCCAAAAAATGGTGTAGCTAGCACATCATATGTGGACCATACAGGTTTCTTGATGATACCGATGTAGCTATACAAGGTATCAGAATTAACATCTATTTGTGAATCCTGCCTTTAGGTCCTTATTACACTTTTGATTTCATATCATCCTCCACTTTTTCTGATAAGAATTAAAATCTTTAAAATAAGGTGTATAATGTCAGGAGTTAAATAGGTCCTAAATAAATTCATATTTATACTGCCAGTACTTAGCTACATTCTTGAAATAGGCAATTTTTTATTTGGTGAATAATTTGCAGCACTCTTAAAGATCTGATTCTTCTCTAGATCCAAAAAATTGTTTTAATATTGCTGTAGCTACCTCACGTCCCCCACCATTTACTGCATAATCACTAAACTCTAAATCATTATCATGGTTATTACATGGTGTTATATATCTTCAATATTTTCTGCCACCACTAGGCTGGTTTAAGCTATAACAGGAGCTGAAATTTGAATGACTTTTTCTATTTCCTAAAGCTTAAAGTTCGATATATTGTCATTTACAATTGATAGACTTATGGTCGCACAGTTTCACAAAATATATGCCTAGAAAAAGATATTTGGTTTAATGTGACTTTTTTTCTGTTGTCAACATGAAGCTATGTATGGAGCTGCAAGCCACCATTTTTCATTTTTCCTATAGATAGAAGAAAGTCCCATAGCCTTATTTGTAGTTGACAGGGGTATGAGAAGCTGGTCTGAAAAACAGTGGATGGGGAAAAGCCACCTATTGCCCTTAAGAAAGAAATCTTATCTCTACTCTAGGACAATATAGGTGTAGAAGTATAAGGACATGTGGTTTTTTTAGCTACGAAGAATAACTCTGGAGTGTTGCAGTGTCAGCTGTATGTTTAGGTTTAGATCATATAGTGATAAATGCAGACAATGCATAATTAAAGCAAAGTAAGGAGAAGAAAGAAATCAATGAAAATTTATGCAAATAAAAGGTGCGAAATAAAAGTTAAATATGTTACATGTTAAATATTTTATTTGTATAGAAATCCTTGTTTTGAAAGTTCCAGTATATTCACATTAAAATGTCCTTTGATTTGATTTTACTTCATTAAAATATCTAACAAATAAAGGAAATATATAAACTTTTCTGCAGTGCTATCAGTTATTCTTTTGCTTTATATCCCCAGTGGAATAAACTGAAGCAACAGTAAGACATTTAATGGGTGGGGCAAAGGGTTAATATGTTCTTTTAGCATTATTATATCAGTCCTGCATATTTACTGGGGTTTTATTTAATTGCTGAACATTATACATCTTTTGTTGTTCGTTTCATTGAAATAATTTTTGGGAAATGTAGTTCATTATTCAAATGCATTATTGCATTTCTTAGACCTTGCATTTTTCTTTATTAGCTGTAATAATGTATGAGGGAAAGTAAAAAATTAATCACACACCTGTTTTTCCAATTTATTTACACAAAAATATGGGTTGAACAAGTATGTTATTTTCCCACATAGTCTCCTTCCTTTTTGATGCACTTGATCTAACAGTCCACAATCTTGCATATTCCACCAAGTAGAAGGTTTTCAGTTGACCAAAAAACCCTTTATGCACTGCTTCTCTCACTTCTTCATCTTTAGAAAATTGACTACCTTGTAAGGTATCTTTGAGTTGTCCAAAGAAATGAAGATCTGGGCTGTAGGCAGGATGTTCCAGCACCTAGAAACCCAAATGATTAATGATTTGTGTTGTTGCATGACACGACAGCCATGCAACAACACTTTCTTTAACAATATGCCTTGGGTTTGTTGCAAATTGCTTAACTTTAGATTGTTAGCCAGCAAATCACTGTATATTGCACTGTTTGTAGTAATCCTCTTTTACACATAATCTTCCAGTATAGACCCTTTTGACTCCAAAAAAAACTGTTACTATAAATTTTTGCTGTGGAAGATTGAGTCTTGAATTTTTTCTTTGTTGGTGATTCTGGATGTTTCCACTCCATATTCTGGCGTTTGGATTATAGCCCATACTAATGAACCTATGCTTCATCTCTTGTGACTTTTCTGCTCAAAAAATCTGAGCTTTCATTGTTGTAGCAGTCAAGTAAGCATTGGCAGATCTGGACATGTTTGCACTTGGGTTCTGCAGCAAGCTGTTTTGGCACGCAGCTTACACAGATCTTATGGAAGCCAAACTCATCCTGGATGATTTGATAGGCAGAACCAAGAATAATCTGCAGGAAACCCATTACCTCATTGATTGCAAATTGCTGGTTGGCCAGTACCTTCTCTCCGGCTTGCTGAAATCTTCTCATCAGTGGTGGAGATAACGCATGTCCTGCTGCTTGTTCCTGCATCATGATTGTCCAGCCATTAATAAACTTCTTGATTCACTCATACACATTTCTATGAGATAGAATACTGCTTCATATTATGTTGAAAGCCTCTAATAAATTTCAGCCCCTGATGTCTGCCATGGGTGGCCGAGGTGGTTAAGGTGTGGATTTGTGAGTGGGAGGTCTGCTGCCAGCGCGGTCCTCCCTGACTGAGGTTTTTTCCAGGTTTTCCTCATTCCTCATAAATGGCAAATGCCGGGAAGGTACTCTAAACTTAGGCCTGGAACGTTTTCTTCCTTAAAAATTCATTTCCAAATATATCATTTCATCTCACGTATCATCAATGTCCACCGCCTGTGGTGCCTCAGCAGTAAAAATGGGCATGAAACACTATTAAAAAAAACCTGACATACTTCTCGACCAGAGTAAGCAGATCACTGCTCTTTGTTTCTCCATGGTGCACACTACTAGCAGAGCAAGTCATATTTACTGTGTCACAGTAACAAGGAAAATTACGTGATCAAACTTTCATGTGGATAAAAGCATGCATGCATGTGCAAGATGTGTTATAGTGAATTTACAGATAATTTTTTTTATTTTCCCTGGTAAATAATAATAACAATGATGATAATGATAATATTAATAATAAATTTATTGCTGTCAATAGACTCATGTGCACAAGTTTCAGACATTGTCAAAATCTAGAGTTAGCAAAATACTTTTTAAAAAAGTATAGCATATAATAGCAAGGTTTAAGAGAAACAATATACAATAACTTATTCCTAGAACATTTTAGTATGCATTTGCAAGAATTACACATTTTATCTACAATTCATAATAATATAATAATTTTAATACAAGTTTCTGTCATTGTCAAGTGTTAAGATTACAATACTATGTACAGAATATTAATTACAATTCGTCCAATGAATATAAACTTCTATTTATAAGGTATTCAACTGATACTTAAACTTTGATTTTTCTACTGATTTGACCTCTACTGGCAATTTATTGTATAAAAGAGTACCCCTTATATTTACATCCTTACATACTATTTGTTTATTATAAGCTTACCTCTGATATTCTATACTATTTCTGGTATTAGCTATGAATCTCATTTTTTTTTTGTAAAATTCTTTTATTCATTACATAATATAGACTTATTGTCACATAGAGAGCAGACAGTTAACATTTCATTCTTTATAAATGCATCCTTAAGAGACTGGCTATATTCTAATTAGAAATTAACCTAATATATTTTTTCTGTAATATAAGTAGTCTATCCATGTACACTTTTGTGCAGTCCCCCAGACCTCAAAACCATAATGTAAATGAGGGTAAATCATACCATAATAAATCTTTTTTACATTGGAGCCAAACACATCTTTAAAAAATCCCAGCAGTTAGGTAATTTACTAATTTTGCTACATATTACATCTATATGTGTTGCCCATGTTAATTTACTATCAGTCCATATTCCTAAGAACTGATATGCATCTACTCACAGATTTTATTTTCAACCATACATAGATCCTCTAGGACATTACTTTTAAGTAGATCACATTTCATAAATTTTATTTTATCCACATTGTATACAATATTATTGTTTTTAAAGTAATTTAGAATTTGCTCTGAACCCAGAGAAAATAGAGACTTATTGCACTCGCCCCAAGAATTTACATTGGTATCATCTGCATAAGAAATAATAATAGAATTATGCAGCTCAACAATATCATTTACATAGATTAAAAACATTATGTAAAGGTATCTCATAATGGCCTAAGACGGAACCCTGTGGGATTCCATATTTTACTTTTTCGTATTGAGACCATAAATATTTACAATTTGCACTCACAATTTGATTTTGAGTTTAATTCTGAGCATAATGTTCAATTCAAACCATGTTTTACCTTTGTATTTTTAATTTATCCCTCTCCTCCTTTCAGTTTGGTGATTAATAAAGGGAAATAATCCTGTAATACTGTGAATCAAATGTTAAGTTGTGCATTTTGCATGTTTGGGGCTTGGTAATAAGCAATAAGCATTGCTATAATTGCTCCATTTGGAAATGAAAAAAATAATGCTTGCTGTATGATAATATGGATACAAATTGTGTTGTCATTAGTACACTTTTCAGTATAAGAATGTTCATTAGCTTTATTTTTAAAATTGTTAAAAGTATGTTCCTTGAATATTGCTCCTATATATGATGCAAAATGCATTCAGTAAGTTTAAAGGCAATGGTTTGAACAGGTAAAAATGTACATTGCTGCTTTTATAAGAATGATATCTTTTCTTCAGCAATGATAGTTTAATGCCAATATATATAGTAACACTTCATTAAAGTCCTTTTTTAAGTTATTAAAATTGCAGTTGAAGTTATTTAGGTTATTGTTTGTGTATTCCATCTTATCGTCGTTGCAAAACGAATTAATGCAGGTCAGTGTTCCTATGGCTCGAAGGCCTATATACTACTTAAATGTAAATTGGAACTTGCACAGTGAAGTTAAGTTGAACTTCATTAAAATTAGTAATATTTTATAAAATATTTCATATCTCCAATTTTATTCGTGTTTTATTTTATAGAATTGGTGTTGAAACAAGAACAGGAGGAATATCAAAGCCAAGGCATTGAGTGGCAGAATATTGAGTTTTTCAACAATCAGGTAATCTGTGACTTGGTTGAGCAGCCACATAAAGGTGTTATAGCAATAATGGATGAGGCCTGTCTCAGTGTTGGCAAAGTGACTGATGAGGTGAGTCATCTCTAAACTTTTACTTTTATTATAAGTTATATGACTGTTTCCTGAGCAGATCTGCTCTTGATTGGCTAGGGAACTGATGTTTAAGAAGAAAGAAATGGTTATTTCCAATTAAGATCTTCCTAAAAAGCCATTGCCTTTCTTCCTTACATTCTTAGGCGACTTCTTCACAAGACAACATAAAAACTATGTACAAGCCTACACAACAACTGTGCTGTATTATATTAGGCCAAGGACCCTAGGGAACTTTTCTCTTCATCTAAATATACAGAATCTACTGAATCAGGATCCCTAAAACTTGGCACCATGTAATAGAGCATAAATACCAGCCCTTCGGAAATGTTGCTTAGGTCAACTTGAGAAGTTCAAAGTGTACATCTTCAGTGTACTTGCCAAAAAAGACTGGTGATATATAAAGGAAAGAGCAGTTGTCCATCAGTTTGTGCTTCTTTTATAACAATAAAATGAAAGTTTGGAGTAGTTTGTGGGTTTTTTGAAACTCCCTATCCTTGACACAATCACAATTGCAACAGTGAGAGGTGACAAAGAAGAAGAACTTGACTTGAAGAAATACAGTTGAGTGCTAACAGTTGTTAAGCTATAGCTGACATGGCTGGTAGAGTGTGTGTTTTAAGAAGGCCATGTTTTAACTATGTATCAAACAAACTGAATTATGTAGTGAATGACTTGAAACAGTGCTTGAGAAATATGCAACATAATCTTTACTGGCAGCACATTATCAAGATTTTTGAAGAGTCACTGATGAGAAGAAAATATGCCTCAAACATTTCACCCCTCTGTGAGACACTGTGGTTCCAAAAGTACAATATTATTGCAGTTTTCAATGAGCATGTTATGAGTATAATTAAAGAGCTTGAGAAAGTATCACCAGAAGGGTTAATCACATGAAAAATCAGATATTCCAGCTACATTTTGCTGCCACCAAAGATAATTTGATTATTGCTACCACTGTTAGACAAAAGCCTGGATATTCTCAAGTGCTTGAAGCACATCAAATGACTCCTTACAGTGATAATAGCTCACCACAATAATCCAGAACAAGTTGCTGCAGAGCATCTAAAAGATGCCTACAATATTGTTAAGAAAGTTGGAGTGAAATTGACAATGTTGAGGTTTTTTTGAAGGCGGAAATCTCTCTCCATCATCCAGCCCTTGGACTCAGTATTGTCTTCATCAGAGCATCATTTCTCAGAAGAATATTCATCTGATTTTTCACTTTCATATCTATACTCCTTTATCATGTTGAAGATGACCAAGACTTAAAGATGAATGCCAAGTAGTTTTTTTTTTAGTTTTTATATCTTGCAGGATATCAATTTGGAAACTGAACTACAGTACATAATGTGAATGGAAAAGAAACTCAGCAAATAGCAGTTGAAATATCTGAACATAGGCAGATTTAATAAAAGAGTCAGAAATTTTTCATCCTACCACAAAATAGGCTATGCTCATATCATATCTTTTGTTCAGCTATTGATTTATTGATTTTTTCATCCCTGTAGATGCTAGAGTGCATTACAATGCAAAGATATGGACTTTGTTAATGGAACAGTAATAAGTACACAATTAGTAGCACAATTCTTACAACAAGAACATTTATAAGTAAAATATTAAAATTAACAGTAGTAATACAAAGAAATGTTCATCAATAAAATCAGCTATCCACAGAATTAATAGGAAAGTTCATACAAACAACAATAAAATTTTTCTCAATAGTAGTGAAAATTTAAGATTTATAATATTAATAAAAATATAGTCGGCAATACAAAGAAATGTTCATCAATAAAATCAGTAATCCATATAGAATTAATAACAAAGTTCTTACAAACAACAATAAAATTTTTTACAATGGTAATGAAAAATTAAGATTTAGAATATTAATAAAAATATATACCAATAGAGTCAATAATAAATGTACAATTACTAGCAAAGTTCTTAGAAACAACAAGAACAGTTATGAATGAATTTATTCCACAATTAACTTTACAATTTGTTACAACAATATACCCTCAATTTACAATAACTCTTTATTTACATACGTTATTAACCTACTCTTTTTAACTCTAGATCCTAGCAGCGTCCTCCAAAATACAGTTTCTTATCTCAACCACATGGTTGTCTAATTGTAAGAAACCTCCTTTTACTTTCTTCCTATTTTGTTCCCACTTCTCTTTAACTTTATCCAAAAATTCTCCCATTTTCTGGATGTTTTTATACTCTTGTTACTTAACATTTTATTTAAATCTTTCTGTAAATTGTCCCATTTACTGTCCCAAACTTTTTTCCGCCACCATTTGATTTACTCGCATTTCAATAAATAATGGGACACTCTGACTTCTCCCCCACACATACTACATTTATCATTATCTCCTTTATATCCTTTAAGGAGTATTACTCCTGTATGCATCCCCGCCCAACCCATCCTACCCATTTGGTCACAAATTTCAATACATTTCTTTTGTCCCCAATTCTGTGTGATTCTTTTATGTATGACCAAGGAACTTTTATCATCCAAACTAGCCCAAATCTCTTGCTTTTCACTATCTTATATCCTCTGTCTCACTATCTTCTAAAATCCATTAAGTTACTTTCAGCTGCTCTCCATATATTCTCCAAATCTATTTCTTCTAGTATCTTCCCCACTTTCCCATACCAACTCTTTCCCTGAAACTCTTTTTGATATTTCAAACATACCTTTAATATATCCTAAATTAGGTATTCATTTTTTACACTAAACTCCACTTATTTACATAAAAGTAAGTGGAGTTTAGTGTAAAAAATGAAGACCTAAGTTTAGGATATATTTACATATATTTACTTTTATTTACATGAAAGTAAGTGAACTTTAGTGTAAAAAATGAATACCTAAGTTTAGGATATATTTACCACTCCATTGTCAACAGCTTCGTAAGTACAATATTTATTCCTTTAATATGTTTGAGCTGTCTGATTTGAGGATATAATACCAATATTTCATTGCTCTCTCTATAATCAATCCTTTCCTCCCCATCCTTCCTAATTCAAGCAAACTAACCCCCTTTGGGGAACACTTGGGTAATCGCAACACTTTCCTACAAAACTTTCTGTGTACTACATCCATCTTTCTCCACCTCTCTTCAACTCTCCAAACCTTGACTGCATACAACATCCTTACCTGTACGACTTCTTCATATACTCTCTCTAACCATTTCACAGATAATGTTGGAGTCCTATTCTGACAGCTCTCATCGTCTGCATGTTTTATCTATGCCTCCCATCTTCCATTACTTGCAAATCCACCCCTAAATAATCAAATTTTGTCACTACTTCTATAAGAACGTTTATAATGGTAATTAACAAAACAATTACAATTAACAATAGTAATAAAATAATTATCAGACATGAGCAGTATGAAAAATCTCCATGCATAATTACTTCTCATACATCTAGTTTTTTGTTTATTTTTGTATTTAATGCATTATATTATTAAAATTACCTTAGTTGAAGTCTGAAAGTTGATGAACATTGCGTAAACACTGAAGAAAAAAAAGAATAACTTCTTGTGAGTATAGAAATTAGAATGCTTTAAAATTTTGTGGATTCTTGTTGTAAACTTTAAAATCTTAGATAGGTTATTTCAAGGCATATATAAATATGTATTTTGCAGATGCTCTTGGAAGCAATGGACCAAAAACTGGCAAACCATGACCATTATACAAGTAGGCAGTTGAATCCAATGGATAAGGAATTGAAACACAAAGAAGAATTTAGAATAAAGTGAGTAATATTAAAGATGTGTTTTTTGTGTTAATGTGATATTGGTCAAAATTACAGTCATAAAATAAAACATTGTATGCTATTCCAGGTAAAAGGAATTGTGCAGCTCTGCATATTAAGATTCAGGTTATTCCAATGGGAGATTTAGTTGCAACTTTGGAACTTAATTTTTCCTTTTCCATCAGGCCTGGTAGTCTAGTGGTAGCCATACTTACCTCACAGGTATAAGATCGCTGGTTGAATCCCTGTCTGGGTTGATGGATTTTTTTGCAAGGAAAGTATAGCCATAGATCCCTGTCATACATTTATGGCATGTAAAAAAATCTTAAGCCTTAAGGAAGAGGCCTCTTAAGCTAAACTTATCGGCCATTTTATGCCCTAAATTGAATTGGAAGCTGATGACCTGAGATGTTAAAGAGCATCTGTAAATAAACCAAATAAATTTTAAACTTTCATTTTTTACTAAAATACCTTTGGATTGAATTCCTTTCCTGAGGTTCCAGTAGTTTTGCCAGTATGTATTATTTTTTATGTCTTATTTAACAAAAAAAATGAGACATACTCTTAATTTTGTTTCATATTTGTGGAAAGTAATATATACTAAAGTATATACAGTGATGACCACATAAACTGAACGAGTGGAATAAATGCTGTATTTGTGATTATGCCAACATTATAAATACATTTTCTTTTTCTATGCATTCTTTGTAAATTAATTGAAAAGAGTTTTTTGTGTTAAATGAATAACAGAATATTTTATAACTTAAATCATTGTATGATTGTTACTAGTTTGTATATTTTATATTTAATATATTCATTTAAAATAATTGCACTAATATGACAGTAATATTCTACATAAATAATACGGTAAACTCTTTTACTTCAGATATAATATGAAAAGTATAAATGAAATGTGTGTAATGAAACATATCTTAAACTTTCACTGCTGGTGTTCATAATGTTATTAAAAACTTTGGCTGTTGTGCTGGTGTTTGCTTTAAAAACTAAAACAGAGCTTTCGCCAGCTGTCTACAACCTACATCATCAGTGTAATGAGAAGTATGTGGTGTCGGACCTAGCCAGACATGGAATGATTAACATAGACGGTAGGGACAGATGGGGGAAGGGGGAGCTGTTTATTATGAAGGACAAGTTTCCATGTGTTGCTAAGGCGAAAACTGCTATCCCTATTTATATTGTGAAGATTCTGTTGTATTTCAACACTTTCCCTTCTGGCCAGATTAAAATAATCTTTTGTTTTAGCAACCAATGCAGTCTTGTCAAAATAAATTCTTTGGCATTCATTGAATGTGATTCTGCCACAGCAGATCATTCTGGCTTGTTTTGATGTAAAGATCATTTGTGTTCTTCAACCCATTTTTTAATTGACCTCCCAGTCATCCAATATTCACTTTCCCACATTCACAGAGGATTTTGTAAATACCAGTGATGTCAAGGGGATCTCTATGATCTTTTGTGGGGCACGCATATGTCCTAATTTTGTGGTCTGTGTTAATGTGATTTTTAGGCCCTTCTTCTTTAAGATTCTTGCAATATGTACTGTTGCATCTTTTATATATGGTAGAAATGTTTTCAGCTCTTTGTTAGAATCAGAGGCATTAGAGGTATTGCGTCTAGGATGAATGGCACAATTAATATTTCTATTGTTGTATCCATCGACAATTAACACTTTTCGAAGATATTGAAGCTCAGTTTCAAGATGTTCTGGTTCAGTGATGGACTTTGCTCTGTGCACAATCTCTTTCGTCACGGTGGTGATTAGACGGAGCATTTAGATATCTGTATGTGTGTAGGCTTTTTATAAACTTCATGGCCAAGGCTGCCTGATGGTTTTTGTCCTGAACTAGAGCATCTTGGAATGGAAGTTGATCACTGGTTTCTGTCTCCATTGTGAATGTAATATTATCATGGAGATCATTAAGGTGTGCTAAAAATAACTGTAACTTACGTTCTCCGTATGGCCATATTACATGTATCCTCCACATATTATAACCAAACTGTATTCAGCAGTTTCCAGGTCCATGTCCTCAAAATGTTGCATGAAGAAGTGAGTCGCAACAGGACTTAGAGCACTTTTCATAGCTACTCCTTCCTTTTGTTCGTAGAAATTTCCTTTCCATTGGAAATAACTGGTCAGAATGTGCTTGAATAATGCAATCACTTCTACATCGAAATGTGGTTGCAGCAGCTGTAAAATGTCCTTAATTGGTATGTTAATAAAAAATGATTCAACATCAAAACTGACTAGTATGTCAGTACCCTTGATATTTATATTGCATATGGTTTCTACAAAAGGTTTTGAGTTCCTGATGTGATGCTCTGACTGTCCCACTAATGAGTCCAATAGGGATGCAAGATGATGTGCTAATTTGCACATAGGTGAATCTATTGCACTGACAATTGGTTTAAAGGGGACATGTTGTTTATGTATTTTAGGAGTCCATATAACTTTGAAGAAATACTGTTGGAAGGTTTCAGTTTGTTAATTATTTCAGAGTTCCACTTGATTTTCTTTAGTAAAGTGATTGTTTTCCTTTCACTGCTGTTAGCAGGATCTTTGGATATCAGTCTATTAGTTTCTGGAGTGAGTAGACATCTAATGTTCTCTTCATATTCGGTTGTGTCCAATATAATGATATCAGAGTTGGAGCATAAGTTCTTCAGTTCTCTCCTTCCAAGGAACGTTATTTCTTGGAGGTTTAGCCTTCTTTAAAATCATGCAAGTCTCCAGGTGGACTTCCTCAGCATCTTTAGTTGGAAGTCCATGAAGGCATTTTCCACTTGAGATGATTCAGTAGGACTTTTCCTTGGGGCTATGGTGAAAGTTTGCTGTTTTCTTAAAAGTGAAACAGCTTCTGAAGACAGTTATTGACTAGATAGATTGACAACTAGTGTATTTACATCCAAAGTATGATGTGATTTTCTGGAGCTTAATTGGAGTAATTTTTTTCTTTTGACGTTCTGTGGCCTGGAAACCATGTTTCACAGAACAGTTAAATGTAATAGAATGGATGTGATTTCATAAATCTGACAATGTGGAGGAAGCCAACTCAATGCATAAACCCATAAGTTCCCTAGAGGTAGTATTCAGTTGAGATCTGGTGAAATGGATTTGTCCTCTTGTGAGTGCGTGGCTGGCTCTATGATATATCCTATTTTAATTGTAGCGTTGAATATTTTGCCAATTGTAAATATGTAGGTATAATGTACTGATCCCTGCAGTGGAACAAAAATGCTAAATTAGAAATAAGCATATTCTCCTTTTGCATCTTTTTCTGAAATATGAACTCTTCTATGAACTTCCTCCCCGTAGAGGTTTGTTATAACATATTTTAAGCTTTCACAGCCAAAGTTCATAATTTAAAATTAAAATTTCCAATGAAGAAGAAATTTTATAAAAAAAGAAAGGAGTAGCTGTGAAAAGTGCTCTAAGCCCTATTGTGGCTAACTTCTTCATGCAACATTTCAAGGACAAGGCCTTGGAAACTACTGAATATTAATCAGCACTTTGGTTATGATATATGGATGACACATTTGTAATATGGCTGCATGGAGAAAGTAAGCTACAGTTATTTTTAGCACACCTGAATGATCTCCATGATAATATTACATTCACAATGGAGAAAGAAACCAGTGATCAACTTTCATTCCAAGATGTTCTAGCTCTGAAAAAAGTCCATCAGGCGGTCTTGGCCATGAAGCTTAAAGAAAGTCCACATACACATACAGATATCTAAATGCTCTGTCTAATCAATACCCTGCTCAAAAAAGAACTATCATTAGGACACTAGTGCACAGAGCAAAGTCCATCACTGAACCAGGACATCTTTAAACTGAGCTTCAATATCTTTGAAAAATTGTCGATGGATACAAATTTAGAGATATTAATCATGCATTTGTTCCAGATGCAACACTTCTAATGCCTCTGATTCTAACAAAGAAACCGAAAAAGCTTTCTACCATATATGAGAGACGTAACAGTACATATCACAAGAATCTTTAAAAAAAAAAAAAAAAACGGGCATAAAAACCAAATTCATACAGACAACAAAACAGGACATATGCTATGCCCCACAAAAGATCCTAGAGATCCCTTGATGTTGCTGGTATTTACAAAATCCTCTGTTAATGTAAGAAAGTGTATATTGGTATGAATGGGAGATCAATTAAAAAATGGGTCAAAGAACACAAATGATCTTTGTGTCAAAACCAGCCTAAATGATTTGCTGTGGCAGAATACGCATTCAATGAATGCCACAGAATTTATTTTGACAACACCGAAGTGGTTGCTAAAACAAAGTTTTCGCCTTAGCAACAAGTGGAAATATATCCTTCATAATAAACACCTCCCCCTTTCTCCTCCATCTTCTCCTACCATCTATGTCGATGTTGATTGTTCCATGTCTGGCTAGGCCCAATGCCTCATACTTCTCACTACACTGATTTTAGACAGCTGGCGAAAGTTCAGTTTTAGTTTTTAAAACAAAGACCATGGCACAACAGCCTGAAAGTTTTTAATTTTAATGCAATGAAACTTCATGTTCTACTTCATGTTCTAATACTTAATATGGCCTTCATAAATCTTTGTTTCAGCCTTTCATCTCATGCAAATTATCTGTTTATAAGCATGGCATAATGTAGAATCTTCTGAGAAATGTATATCTGGTGTCATCAAAACATATCCTTAAGCTGCATGCTTTACTTGTACCTATCCCACTTATAAATCTTCATTTTGTCAACTCTTTTGCTTCTAATTTTACATTCTGCTTAATACTTTCTGAATGGTTAAGTTTTATTGCTTCAGTGATGAGATATTACATAACTCTCTGAATCTTCTGGATTAACTTGTGATTCATCTGAATACATCACGAGGTTATACTGGTAACTTAACCAATTATACATGCTTTTTGATCCATTCAAGGTGCTTCTTTTCATCAAGTGGTGAATAAAGGTTTTTTAAATAGCCTATGTACCTGAATGCTAGTATCATATACCTATCAATGCACATTTTTAACTCTTTAAACAAAAACCAGAATGATTTTCCAACACAGTATTAAGCAGTGAAATTGCTTAATGATCAGAGAGAAGCATTTCAATGTTCTCTCTTGTCCTGCCATACTAAGATGTTTCGTTGTAATGTCTTCAGTTTCACATATCTGTTTAAGAAGCTGGCAGGCTGTAAAATGACTCTTGATAATTCATGATTGAATAATCCTATGCTGTCAAAAGGCATAATAACAGTTATTTTCTAATATATAAGTCCCTTTAAGCATTCATATTTAGTCACAGTGACTAATGAAACTAACTGGAACAGTGGAGTTGCTGCCTTGATGATGCAACATATTACAACAAAAATATATCATGATTCACAAATCATGTTAGAATATGTAAAATCAATAATTCTCTTCACTTATCAGATACAGATTCAAGAATTAAATAGTAGTGCAATTTAAGTGTCACTATTGTACATTAATATTAACTCTTACTTCATTTTTTTTAGACATTATGCTGGTGATGTTGTGTACAACATAAATGGATTTTTGGATAAGAACAAGGATACTCTGTTTCAAGATTTCAAGAGATTGCTCTTCAATTCCTCCAATAGTGTTATCAGCAATATGTGGCCAGAAGGATCGCTGGATATTACCAAGGTATTTACAGGAAGCTTGAATATTATATTTGTCTTATTTGTGAAATAAAACCAATTGTTTATCACTTTTGAAAGCATGGTCTTCTATCTTTCCATTTCTTATTATTTTTAGTATTTTATGTTACAAATATGTATGTTCAGGATTTCTAACTGTTAACATTGTAATTATATATGTATTGGGCATATCTATTGCAGACAACAAAACGGCCTCTTACTGCTGGGACACTGTTCCGTAATTCCATGGTTGCACTGGTCAAAACTCTTACCAGTAAAGAACCATTTTATATACGATGCATCAAACCAAATGAAGTGAAGTCACCTACAGTATTTGATGAAGAACGGGTCAGACATCAAGTTTGTTATTTAGGTCTGGTTGAAAATGTCAGAGTTAGAAGAGCTGGTTTTGCATATCGACAGCGATATGATAAATTTTTGAAAAGGTACTTCTGCTGTTTTAAAATATGAAATATTGCAAATATATTTAACATGTAACTGGTAACATTTATTTTGTAGACAGAGATGGTTTAATAGTTTTCCTAATTAAATTCTTTGATACTGGAGATTTAAGAAATGCAAAGAAGTTTTACAGTTGAAACAAAAAAACATAACTGTATATATAGTTTGTAATAAAAATTTTAAAAAGAATGGTTCTTGCAACCAATGGAAATTGTAACTCGGTAAGATTGTTTTACTGCATATGGTCTTTAAAGTTTGAACTACCTATCAGTACTTGTAAATATGGCTTGCACATACGTAGGAGGATGTTTGAAATGCAACATTCCAAATTCATGATAGATGACAGATTTTCAAGCAATACAACTCCATTTAATGGCGAGTCAAAAGAGAACAAGAGCTTGCCGCCCAGCCAAACCAAAACCTGCCAGTCAAAAATCAGAGCAATCTCATGTGAAGGGCAAAGTTTTTCTACCTTATTTAAAAAATGTCACAGAGTCAAGACTCTTTAAGCCTACTAAGCAGCTAAGCAATTTACTATGCTCTGTCAAAGATCTTGAGGAGCCTTTGTCATCGTCTGGTGTTTACCATATTCCCTTCTCTTGCTGTTCGATCTACTTCAGTACTACAAAATGGAGCATTAGCACCAGACTCAAAACACTCAAAAGCAACTATATAAACAATGTAAAAAAATTTTGTTCACACTAACTCCATTCACTTACATAAAAACTGGACATATGTTTCGGCAGTGATCCCTCCCATCTTCAGCCTGTAGACAAACTGCTGTTAGACGTGGTGGTTGGGTCTCTTGATGTTCTTGTGGCAGCATCTGTTGGTTCTATTAGGAACCTTCTGAGTTCATCCATTGGAGGGAAATCAAAATTCATCAAGTTATCCTTATTTTTTGTAATGAAAATGTTTTCCCAAGTGGCAAGTTCTATTGCATTATGAAGTTATTTCAGTAGTTTTATCTCTGGTTGAATTTCATGATTTTTATTCCAAAAGTGCACTGCTATCGCTGATTTATCAATCTGTTTTAAGCGAATATTTCTAAAGTGTTCTTTTTTCCGGATTTCCAAATTCCTCTTTGTTTTTTCAATGTATTTTTAATCGCATTCTGCATATTTTATTTCATAAATACCTGACTTTTGTTCTGTTGGCATGTTGTCCTTTACTCTGCAACCTAATAAGTTCTTTATATTAAAATTGTTCTTTGGGGCTAATATAATTCCTTGTTCTTTGGCTAGGTCAAATAAATAAGTCTGCAGAAACAGAACATGCTATCAAAGCTGAGGGGGAACATATCATCAAGTTTCATCTATTAGACACTACCATGCAAGACTACAACAAGAAGTCATTGAAATTTGCAAACATCCCAATAATTTCAACAAGAAAGAAGAGCCCCTCAAACTAAACAGCAACTGGTCTCCAGCAATTGAAAACAAAGCACAACACACAACATATGAAAACATAGTGAGCCTATCATAAGAGAGCAGTAGCACAGGAGAGGCAAGTCTCCTCCCACCAGTCAGCCAACCACTGCCTGTCCCGGATCAACCAGCAGAGAGTAGAGCACTGGCAGTATAATTATAGCAACTCTGCCAACACTTCAGACGCAGTAATACCTTCTCCGAGGAGAATTCATCATCCATACCACTGAAAATGTCCATCATAGTTGCGGACGAAACATCTGGAATTCTCATCTCCAGCAGACCACTGCACAACAGCCCAGAAGAAAATTATGGTTACATCTATGACTATGGCAATGAAAGCCTATGTTTTCTCAAGGAAAATCTAGTTAATTTTGATCTTCCAAACAACAGTAGCCTCATCACAAAGTTCCTAAAATCTACAGAGCTACATTTTAATATCATGCTTGGAAGCTTACAGTAGGACTATGTAACAGCCTTCAAAACATGTCCAAGCAAGTGGAACAAAACTGATGAAATTTGAGTAATTTCCCCATAAATAATTTGATATATGTATTATTTAAATGATGACTCATGCTTTATTTAGAATATAGAATGCTCGTGAATATTGACAAGACTGTAGGGTTGCCGTGCCTTGCATGAGGCAAATGATGTTCTTGGGAGACTTTGTATTTGATTACAACAAGAGTCTGAAATGACCGCCATTAGCCATAATACATACTTGGCACCACCAAAGAAAATTCCCTTGGATTCGTATCAGCACCTCATGGTTTAACTGATGTCACGTGCAGCTTCAAACAGATTTCCTGTAACTGTTCTCAAGCTTCTACCTCTCTCTTATAACATCTTAGATTTCTGATACACCTGTGCTTCCTCCAAAAGCTGCACATTTATTCTGAAGATCAAATTTGTGTAACACTTCCCCAATTAACTTACTATTGCCTTACCTGTTTCATTGGGTTTGCTTTCAAGTTCCAAAATTTTTACATGCAAGCCACCATTTTCACATTTAAAATAATGAATCATAATAGGAAACAAGAATTGATTAAGCTTATAACAAGCAATAGAAGTCATCAGCAATGTAACATAATGTGATAAAACCAAGTACAGTATATACATGTAATTACATATTTTACAAGGAGCTCAGATGCATAAATTAACATAAAATGTTAGATATGTACAATAACTATAACTGTAGAAAACTATAGCTGTTTCATTGGGTTTGCTTTCAAGTTCCAAAATTTTTACATGCAAGCCACCATTTTCACATTTAAAATAATGAATCATAATAGGAAACAAGATTTGATTAAGCTTATAACAAACAATAGAAGTCATCAGCAATGTAACATAATGTGATAAAACCAAGTACAGTATATACACGTAATTACATATTTTACAAGAAGCTCAGATGCATAAATTAACATAAAATGTTAGATATGTACAATAACTATAACTGTAGAAAATTATGCTATGTAATGCATTTATTCTTTAACTTACATGTATTCAGGGATACAAATACCACATTCCATATATTCTTGTATGGTGTAAAAGGCTTTATTATTTAACCATTTCTTTACATTCACATTAGACTGGCTTTGCGGTAGTACTCTAATAGTTAAAGGAAGTTTATTAAAGAATTTAAATTGTTGATAGTAGTGACTATTAACGCTTTTGCTTAATCTGTTATGTGGTGTGTCTAAATCGTATTTGTACCTAGTATTATAATTATGTACTGAAGATCTCTATATAAATTTATTATAAATTTTCTTTAACATTCATAATATTGCATGCATAAGAAAGCAATCAGGCTGATTGTAGAATTAGGGGAACAGGAAACGTGTAATCCTAGTTTCAATTGCAATAATTATACTACCTTTCTTATTTATATATATATATTAGTGACTGATAATTATGTAAATATTTAAGTGTTTACTCTTTTTTTGCTTCTTTAATTCTTGTTATATGCACACACTTATGCAAGGCAAATACCTTTGTAGACATTTCACAATTATACCAGATCCTAATGCCATATAATACAGTGCAACAAGTGATATTGCAGGGTTTTTCCTGGTTAACTGGCTAATGAGTGGTGTGCTTGCTAATAGGCAAAACACTCAGAGGAAAGAAATATGTATGTAAATGAAAAAAAGAATTATAATTAAAATTTCTCGACATTCTTTAATTTTCCTTCAAAGATACCACATTATATATCATACCATTTTGCAAAGATGGAAGATATGCATTTCTCAGGTTAGTCTGGTGTCTAAATAAAACTATTAATAGTTTTACATATCATCAATGTGTTGTAAACAAAATATTATAAGTTTTTATTGAATTTTATTTATTTTATTTAGAGAAAGCAATAATTTACACTCTCTATTGACAAACTCATTTGTTGTTTTAAGGTAGTTTTATCATTACTACAGTTAGAGTAGTATCTGCTGCATATAACACTTAAGTATAGGGTACATTGCATTCTAAATCATTGACATAAATGGAAAATAAAAATGATCCCAACACATTCCCAAGGAACCCTTGCTACAACCGTATCTAAATCAGATTTATAGCACCGTGATTACTTAATTTGAATATATGCCTATGAATAGAATATTTTGTAATGACTCCATTACTGTTCCCAAAGAATAAGAATAAGATTGAACTATTGTTTCAGGCTTTGTTTTTGCAATTTGCACTTAAGTAGATATTTTCAAATCAGGAAATACATCTTTCAGAAACTCAAATATACAGTTCATATAATTATAGCTATTATGGTGTGTGACAAAATGGAAGGCACCAGCACCTTCTGCACTACACATCAAATCATCAATTTCTGCATTCAGTTTGGTGAAATAATAATTTTCTCTGCAGAATTTGCTCTCCTTATAAATCTGGAATGCTTCTCTGACTTGGTATAAAATCTAAATCTCTATCACCATGGTTAGCCACTGAAACATAAGGATTGCTTCCTATTCCCTTTAGCTGGAGCAAAAAGATGGAAATACTTTTCGAAGTTTGTCCATAAAATAGCATTTCAATATAGACCTACAATAATTACACAAGAAACAGTACAATCTATAAACATAAGTTCTTAATGTGTGTTGTATTTTCGTTTAAATAGTTTTAAATAATAATGATACATACTTACTTTTCAACCTTTGTGAAATTTGAAAATAGGTCAACTTCAGTGAGATAATGTTTTGCTCATGGTGATTTTGGATCATATTTTATACAGAACATACACTATGCACAGATGCAAGCAAATATCCATTACTTTCTGCTTATGGTATAGTCAGAAGAAGATTCAATAGATAGTATTGTTAGTTCAATGAAAACTGCAAAGTCACTGCCGCCTAGATAGATTGTATTATTAATTTAACATAGAAAAAGAAAACATACGACTATAGGAGCAAAGTTATAAATGCTGCTGACCTGCTGATATTTACATGAAAGAAGATAACATGTGCTACTTCAATCTAAAGAGTGATAATTTTGCTTTCAATCTCAAACATCTGACAAACCAGTGAATTTTCAAAATTGTTAGTGGATCATTTTTCTGTTCATATCGAGGACATGTCCACAAAAATGAGGACTTATGGCTACTCTACATCTTAATTAATAATTACAGTTTCAGTGACATATTTTTGTATTTTATACAATAATTCAGTTTTACTGTGTAGTTTAATTCTTAAAATACCAAATTTCATATGACATCTATGACATTTGTACTTTATGATTTCATTTATTTTCATTATTTCTGTATGATTTTTATAGAAATATTTTTTATTACATTATTTAAGAAATTTTTTAAAATTAGGTAGAATGTTTGAAAGGTTAAAATAATTCAATTTATAGTTTCTAACTAGTACATAATTTTTTAACAGGTACAAAATGATATCGCAGTTCACATGGCCTAACTTCCGAGCTGGTTCTGACAAAGATGGAACACGTGTACTTATTGAAGAACAAGCATTTCAAGATGATGTGAAATATGGAAAAACCAAAATCTTCATCCGTTCACCTAGAACTTTATTTGCCCTGGAGCAGGTATATTGATACATTTTCATTCATTAAGTTCATTTGTTTGGTAACGCTTGGAAACAAATGGCTGATTTGTTTATTTCTAACAGGTAGTAACTATTAAATAATTCTAAGTAGCAAATGAAAGGAATAATGCAATTGGAAAATTGTCATCATTGCAATATGACACTTTCCCCCATGCAGTTAACCTTATCATTTTGTGCCAGTACTTGCATTGTCAACATTGACAAGGTTTGGAAATGGAAGCATGCAGCTCCTCACATCAAGCCATAGCATTAAATTAGCGCTCATAAAACTCTAATGGTCAGGTATGCTGCTTTACAACAAATTTCTTGGAAAGGAACTGTTGATCACAACACAATTTCTTGCTCAGCAGCATCAAAGATAATCTCCATTCATCACATCTTTTCATGGTGGAGTGCTGATGTGAGAACTGTTGTATTATGGTGGGAAACTTTGACCTACCCACCATACATTCTGTCTCAATCTATCCAACTTTGCTCTTTCAAAAGTTAAAAAATCAGCTCTGTGCTAACGTATGCAAGTTACTGGATGATCTGTTGTTAGACATAGTTGGGTAATCGGATAGCTGAACAATGATAGCATAGGATCATCCAGAATCTGCATGGGCATGCAATTATTCCCAGCAGAGTGGACTAAATGAACATTTATAAAGTAATTTCTTAAAGTAGATTAAAAGTAAAACTACTTAAAATCATGTTTATACATTAAAAACACTCTTGACGTTCCACTCTCAATACTTTTAAAATTAAAACTGTGACATGTTTTGTGAGACCTTGCTCACATTGTCAACTAGAACGACTGATGGTTCAACTATGTTGGAGGTGTAAGTGACTCTGGATGCTCTGGTGGTTTGCTAGTGAACTTAAACAAAATGTTGTCTGCCTCTGGGATATTGAAATTCATGAGTCTATGCTCATACTTCTTTATCAAAATTGTTTCCCATATATTGAGTTCCTTTGGGTGTTGAACTGCTTTTAACAATGTGATGTGCTTCTCAATTTTGTGTGTTCATTCCAAAAATGTGCTGCCACTGAGTTTCTATCTGTTTGTGTTTAATATTTCTCGTGTTCTTGCAATCTGATACCCAAATTTCTTTTTATCTTGCCTATGTACACCATATTACAGTCTCTACAATTAATCTTATATATGGCAGAATTTTCTTTAGGTCTGGGGTCTGTTTTATTTAGTGCAACAATTTGCCAACACTTACCTATTATTTGGTGCTAAGGTGGTGTTGTATTGTTTAAAAAAAAAATTAAAATTTGTTATTCAGGTATGGGTGGTAAGTAAACTTATGGTAACCATACTTGCCTGATAGACCCAAGGTTGGAGGTTCAAACCTGGCCAGGGTTAGTGAATTTTTTAAGGTGTAATAATTCTAAGTATGGCATCCTTCAGAAGGGAAGTAAAGCCATTAGTCTTGTGTCATAAATTTATAGTACATAAAAGAACCTTAAGTCTGAAAGGAGAGGCCTCAGAGCAGAATTTATTAACAATTTCATTCCCTGAGTTGAATGGGGTACTAATGACCATAGATATTAAAAGAACATCTTTAAATATATGTAATAATAATATAATCCCCATCACAGTTTAATCCCATTGTTGCTGAATTTCCTTTATTAATTAGATTGCAGAATATAGTGTTAAAATGTCAAAACAATCCATATTTTGCCAAAAGTAGACGGAGAACATTGGGGTTACTTTTAAGTGAAACTCACTATATATTGTGATGTTAATGCACCCAGTATGGTATTTGGTAGTATAGCTTTCCGCAATAACCAAATTAAAGTCAAATGTAACAGGGGAAAAAAAAAATTATATCGAATGAAAAATTTATTTTGAGCATTAACGTTTGTGAAACTGTCATAAAATCATTAGTGTAAAATTCTGGTCAATAACCAAATAGATACAAGGCTGATTTTTGCACTGGAAGAAGAAGAAAATACATACTTGCATTGCATATGCAATTTATTTTTTTTTATCCCAGGAAAAATATTGATTTGGTTATATATAACATTTAATTTTGGATCGGAACGATTACAGTTAAGTAGTGACTATTATGTTCTTAATTATCTAGTAAGTCCATTTGATAATCTTATGCTCCACTATATCCTCAGTTGCAAGTCAACTGTCCGCTTCGTTGTTGGTTGGCTGGAGGACTTGGTGTAGCTCTCGTGGACATTTTATGAACTTCTGTATTAATTTGTCCTCTGTTGGGATCTCAAAGTTCATAACGTTATCCTCATATTTTTTTATATAAATTTTTTCCCATATTCCCAGCTCACCGGGTCGATCTACGAATTTCAATAATTTCACTCCCATTTCTATATCATGTTTATCTCTCCAAAAGTGATGTGCAACCGCTGATTTCTCTACCTGATTGTACCTTATGTTTCTCCAGTGTTCCTTCAGCCTAATTCCAATGCTTCTTTTTGTTTTTCCAATATATACTTTATTACATTCTGAACAGTTGATTTTGTATATTCCTGGCTTCTTCTCTTCCAGTATTCTATCATTATCACCAGAATATTCTCTGAGTATTTTTTATCCCCAGTGAACAAGTTTAGCCTAAAAAATCTGCTCAATTCTGGTGATAATGATAGAATACCAGAGATAGCCAGGAATATACAAAATCAACTGTTCAGAATGTAATAAAGTATATATTGGAAAAACAAAAAGAAGCATTGGAATTAGGCTAAAGGAACACTGGAGAAACATAAGATACAATCAGATAGAGAAATCAACAGTTGCACATCACTTTTGGAGAGATAAACATGATATAGAAATGGGAGTGAAATCATTGAAATTCGTAGATCAACCCATTGAGCTGGGAATAAGGGAAAACATTTATATAAAAAAATATGAGGATAAGGTTATGAACTTTGAGATCCCAACAGAAGATAAATTAATCCAAAAGTTCATAAAATGTCCACAAGAGCTACACCAAGTCCTCCAGCCAACCAACAACAAAGCCGACAGTCGACTCGCAACTGAGGATGCAGGCAAAAGCATGCAGGTTTTGCATTCAACAGTAAGTGGAGCATAAGATTGTCAAATCAACTCACTAGATAATTAAGGACATAATCGATCTGCTTGTGTGTGCATGCGTGTGAGTTAGAGAGAGAGAGATTATCCTGTTCAGAACTAGACTTATTTTAAACATGATTTCCCAATGAAATGTCAACCTGGAATGATAAGAATATATTAATTTGCTATGTTGAATCTTAAATTACAGCTAAGCATATATTTTAATCATCATTTTTCTCTACTATTCATACTCCTTTTCAACATAACTACATAAGATTTCATGGCTGGCATCTTGAAAATAAAACTATAAACGTGGGATTTCTTTCCAATATATCATTGAAAACTGCATTTACCACTATCCACTCCTGTATTGATCTGAGTTGAGTCGTATATAACCCATTAAGCCTTGGCCTTCAAGCCCACAAAATCTCAGCAACAGGCAACTTTAAAAAAAATTATCAATTATTTTGGATAGCTTTTGCATTTAGTTTTTTTATTTCCTTCATTTTCTAGGTAATTGGAAATAGAACAGTATGGCAAACATTTTGAAAAAAACTTTTATAACATGATTATATCAGATTTACAAAACTTATGTTTTACAGCTCAGCTGCAAAGCATGCTGCAACCAGTATTGCCCTTCAACTCCACTTTCTAACACTGTATATAGTCTTACCATATAGAAGAAAATTTTCCGAAATTCCCACTTGTGCTAATTCCTGTAGGAGAAAGTTGTACTAATTTTAGCAAGTTTTTCTTCTATTTTGTTCATGATTTTGGTTTAGCATTCATGCAGTAGATTCAAATTTGTACACAATATCCAATTGTCTCCAGAAGAAGGCATGTGATCAAAAAAGTTTATGAATAAATTCTGCACATATAGAATGAGTTGATGAAGTTCTCCAACATAGCTTTAAAAACATGCTTGTAGCTTTTCCCATTTACAGATCTAGAAAAAACTTATCTTGAATCAATCATTATGTCAAGAGTTTTGCACTCCTATTGCAGAGCCCCAACTATCTATCTAAAATGCATAACTTTAGAGAAGAAATCACATTTTTTCCTTTTCAAATTCACAATAGTAAAACAGAGTTATTATTGTTCAGTAGAAATATTGAAATCAAAGATAATTTCTGTTAGGTTTAAAGCTGAATGTGCTTAAATGCTTTTCATCACAACTAACAGAATATGTTGTCTCTGCTTCGTATTATATTGGGAACAGAATATCCACTTATATATTAATTTCTGAATTTCAGGCACGTGCCCAGTTGATTCCAGGCATTGTTATTCTACTACAAAAATTATGGCGAGGCACACTGTGTCGTATTCGTTATAAGAAAATGAAAGCTGCCTTGTACATCATGAAATATTACCAGCTTGCTAAGATACGTCATTATGTTTGCAGCTTGGAACGTACATTTAGGTACTTATTTCACTTGCACAGATCATTCATGCTAATTTTTTATAGATTGAACATAGTTATATATGTGTGTATTTTTGTTTTCTATAAACCTATTTAATATTGATACAGTTTATAAATGTAATATTCTGTGGAACAATCATATAATACCCTAACTACGGATGACTTTTGTAATTTTTTCTTTTAGGTTTAACCAGCAAATGTAATAGCTGAAGAAGTGTTATTTTTAGAACTTGATCAGTAATTAACTCAATATATATTAAACATTGAGGAGGTTGTTTATCTCTAAAAAGTATAAACTATGACGCTTGTATTGATAATTTGGGATGTTGAATATAATGACTATCTGCATTTTTCTGCTCTTCTCAAGAAATCTGGAATAATATATATGTCAACAGCTTCATAAGTACAATATCAATATATATCCATTTATCTATGGTTCGTCTGTACACTTCATAGATACGAAGTAGTGACATATATTCAATTTAATTTCTACCCCAGCATTACTTGACTAGCTATTTTACAACAGAATTTTAACTTTGCATTTCTTAATAATTTGTGACACTATGCATACCTGATGCCAAACCTGGGCTCTCACTGCAGAACTTAAGAACACCCTCCAAATATACCAACAATTCTTGGAAAGGAAGTTTCTGTATATTACAGAGTCAGAATCTCAAACTTATCATTTCAAGAGTTGTCATTCACAATGGATGCTGCCAATGAGCCACGAGGACAAAATGTGAGAATGCTACAAGATGATAGATAGACATAAAAGGCACATGTTTGGAGGAGGCATCAAGACAGACCAAGAAGCAGATGAGCAGATCTTATCAAGAAATGTAGAAGAATACAGTAAGACCGTAGTCCAATAGTCCAATGTAGTCAGATGTGAGAGTGGAAAGCCATAGGACGACAAATGATCACCAAACAATAAATTTTGATACAGAGATAGAGCTAGGCAATGAACTAAAGCTCCACAGTGTGTGTAAACTGCTCTTGCACAAATTAGTTCATTGTGAGATGTTCAAATGAGCTCCCCTTTTGTAGAAGGTCTTTGCTCTAATTATAATAAATAACATTACAAGTATTTTCTTGTCCCAAAATTTGATGTTGCACATTGTCCCCATCAGGATATTTTTTGCTAAATTCTATACCAACCCTATTGCAAGATACAGAAGCTGTAAACTTTTAGCAGCTTTCACAATATTGGTTACTAGAAGAAAAAGGTTTTCTCTTCATTCTACTAGGCTATATGATGTTTATTGTCAAAGGCATGAATGGTTAGTCTTCTTCAATACTTCACAGAAAGTGAGAAATGTTTCCCCTAGTTGTTCCCCTCTTAAAATGCCAATGTCATTTGCTACAAGATCCCATCATAATCTGAGGTTTCATCCACACAAACCCAGATATTCTTATTGCAAACACATAATCCTATTCAATTAAAAATATCTTTGTAACAAGTACTATGTAAATATTGTACTTATGAAGCTGTTGACAATGGATGGTAATATTTCCTAAACTTAGGTATTCATTTTTTTACACTAAACTCCATTTACTTACATAAAAGTAAGACGCTCAGGTTTGTTGAGCAATTGAAGATGGGAGAGATTCTCCCGAAATGCATCTTACTTTTATGTAAGTAATTGGAGTTTAGTGTAAAAAAAATGAATACCTAAGTTTAAGTACTATGTAGTTCTTGTAAAGTGTTGTTGCATTTGGAATGTGCTAATTGGTGTACTTTTGTAGAAAATCAAGTGTTAATTCATTTTCTCTAGAGCTATGTTGGCAGATATTTCATAAAGGTCCGTGTTAAAATCTGGCAATTGCTTGTGGTGAACTCTTTTTAAACAGAAGTTGAAAGTTTATGATGGAGCATATAAGACTAAATTGTTTTGTTGTAATTCATTGTTATACATTAAACTAATTTTTGGCTACCACTTGAACTCCACATAGTTTACAGTATAGTGATTTCCAAATTTTTGCAGCTTCATATGAATACTATTTTTAGGTATCCTGACAGGTTTGCACACATCACATGCTTAAATTATCCAACTCACTGAGGGAGGGAGAATTATTGGTCAAATTTCATCCATTCCTTCCCTTTCCCCCTCGCCAGTAACGCTTTTAATTGCTACTTCTACCTTCATAAATATTTTCAGACAAACATATATTGTACTTGAAATGCTAATTGGAACTTGTAAAGTGAAGGTAATCATATAATTAAAACTATTGTATGATTTGAGTTGAACTATACACTCTTATTGACTCCACACTTACTTGTTTAAATATAGAACATGTTTGGCAGACCATCTGTTGATGGTTAGCTGAGGATGCAGACAATGGTCTGCTAAACATGTTCTACATTTAAACAAATAAGTGGGGCCAATAAGAGTTTGTAGTTTGACTCAATCATACAATAATCTTATTATGTTGCTGCAAACAATTGTTATTAAAATTTTATTATCATTATAGGAACAACATATTTCCACCAAAAGTTAGGGTTGTTGTGCAGAATGGAATTTACAAAATATTAGCTTTTTGGTACATTGCATCTGTTCACTGAGAGGAATAGTTAGTGAAATTTCGAGTTTATACCTGAATACATAGTACAACTTCATTGTTAAAAGTGTTATTCCAGGAAACTGTAAAACAAAACCCCTGCCAATACATTTACAGGAATAGGATGGAGAACAAAAAACTTGTTTTACTTTAAAATCACAGCATATTATAGAGGATAAAAAGTAATAAAATATGATCTAATTAGAAAAAGTGATGGTGATATGGACAGAACCCAAAATTATCAAAATATGCTAATATGATCAATAAAATATGTGTAATTAATTCAGATATTCCAAACAATGTCTGTATAAAATTTGTGATGTAAAATAAGAGAATGAAAAAGATATTCAGTGTAATAGATATCTGAACTTCCATAATGAAAAAGATATAACAGAAATTATAGAATGAAGGTGCATGTTATACAAAGGAACAGCAGGAGAGAGAGAGACAACAGAAAGAAAACATTGCTTGTAGCAGCTACTGAGTCAAAATATTTAGAACACTTATGGTTTCAATTACATATGGTTTCATATAACAATTGTCCACATTCAAAATAAATTTCATGTTGGAACTAATACAGTGAAGCAATTAATTTATTATCAATTAGACAGTGAGTCAATTTAATACTCTTATGCTCCACTTACCATTGAATTATACAGAACATGTTTCACAGGCTGTTGCCAGAATCATCAGCTGTGTGTCAACTGCTGCAATTGTTGTTGGTTGAATGTACTTGCCATAGCTCTCGTGGACATTTTATGAACTTTTGGATTAATTTGTCTTCTGTTGGTATCTGGAAGTTCATAACCTTATCTTCATATTTTTTTATAAAAATTTTTTCCCACATTCCCAGCTCCAATGGTCTAACTATGAATTTCAATAATTTGACTTCCATTTCCATATCTTGTTTATCTTTCCAAAAGTGATGTGCAACCGCTGATTTATCTATCTGATTGTAGAACATTAAAGAAACAGTGTTTCTCTAGTGTTCCTTAGCCTAATTCCAATGCTTCTTTTTCTTTTGCCAGTACATACTTGTTGCATTCCAAACAATTGATTTGATATATTCCCAGCTTCTTCTCATCAGGTATTCTATCATCACTGGAGTTGAGCCTATTGACTGTTGAGCAGATAACTGTCAAACTAGCAATGAACATGTCATTGTTGTATGTTATACACTCTGCACTAAACTCTTAATAAAATAACATCTTAGAAAAAAAATTAATGCACCAGATTTTAAAAGCCATAAAAAATTGTAAGTTAATCAAATAAAGCAATGAAAATACAGGGTAAATGATCCTTCACACAACCAGTTTTGTGACGTGTGATTGACCAGTGAGGCTGGCTGCTGTGTCAGTAGTGGGGGTGACAGTAAGTCTGCAGTAAATATAGTCCGGTTGTCACATAAGTTATTTCTAACATACATAACATTAATACTTAAAAAGAAAAGTAAATTAATCACTTGTATTAAGCAAGAAGATGCTAAAACTGCCTTCCTTCATTGTTCAAGCATACACCTGCTTAGGAAATTGCTCGATACACTCTGCAGTTCCCTTTGAGAAATGGCAGCAATTTCTTGATGAATGTTAGTTTTCAGTTCATCTAAAGTGTGTGGATTTGTTTTGTACACTTTCTCTTTTAATGCCCCCCAGAGATAAAGAACACTTCCCATTTCAAGAAATTTATTTACTAATCGATTAATCAAACTCCGTTTAGAAATTTGAACATCAGAAAATTCCTCTTGAAATAATCTCCTTACAGCACCTACTGATTCTGTGCACATATGAATCATACATGAATACTCTTTGGGTAATAAAATACTTGTATTACCCCATTTCACTTGATACACTTTCACTCAGTAAAATGTATTGTGTGGCCTAGCAAATACGTGCTACTTGTGCAAGATTTCAACTCACACCTAAGTCTCGAGCAGCGGAGAGGAAATATACTCCCAACCTCTGCTGACATAGCAACATAGTACTGCCAGCCGGTCTCACGGTTGCATCAGGCATTGCTCACCCAATATGTACTTTCTGGATTTCAGAAAATATATTCTGAAGGATCCAAAGCATAGTTTAGAAAAACCATAATTCTGGCAATGCATTATAAGTTGAATATTTGTTTTTGTGCTGTGCCTCCAGAAATGCAGAATCTTTGCCAGACTATGGGAAAAATTTACTTTGGCCAGCTCCTTCCTTAGTAGTTCGTCCTGTAGTCAGCACATTAAGGGCAATCTTTGCACGTTGGAGAGCCTGGATGATCCTCAGAGCTGTGCCTCGGGAAGATTGGCCCCAACTGAAACTGAAGGTAAGTTTCATTGAATATTTATTCTAATGCTTTTCCTGGAAATCTGCTATAAGTGGGAATTTAAAAGGTAGCTTGGTTCTACAATGTTTTTAATTAATTAATAATCCTTATTTTTTGCATATACATACAAAATGTCTTGGGCATTAACAAGTTTTGTAATTTTATGCATAGTATATACTATATGTAAATAATGTATAAAAACATGTACTTTGAAAAGAATTAGTTTTTTTACAGTTCATTTTATGTATAGAGATATTTTTCTATTAATTATTTCTTAAGTGCCTTTATAAATTTTTCTTTCCACAATGTTTGATTTGAGAAAGTAATTTATAAGTTGTTTCATTAAAAAGTGAATCATTTTCAGAAGATTTCTTTGCAATATATAATCTATGGAAATTATTTTTCTCACATTAACAAGATATGTACAATTTTTATGAATATTATTATTTGCCAATATGCATAAGTAGAATAACTTAAGGTACACACAAGAATATTACAGTTAATAGATTTTCTGTTTTTAAAAATGTTACCTTAGATTTGTCCTTGTACTGATTTTAATAATTTTGCTTTATTCACTATAAAATCAGTTCAAGGACCTACAGAACTAGCAATTTGGGAGAAAATCTACATCTACAATTACAAAGACAGTCTAATGAACATCAACACTGCTGGGTATGAAAACATAAACTACGAGCTTATCACATTGCCACCAGAGTAGAATAACATTCCCACAGCTTAATAAATTATCCAACAGTTGAATTTTAGCCTGGCTGATGGTGAGAACAAAATGTTCTCGAAACCGGTTCTCTATATTGTGACAAGTAAGTGAAGCATTAAGATTGTGTAGTTCAACTAAATCATTAAATAATATCAATTATATGATTGGCTTCACTGTGCAAGTTCCAATTTACATTTTAAATACATGACTGTTTGTGAAAGTTACAACACCACAAAGAATTGTGGTAAGCATTGAAATTTAAAGAAAATGCAGAATGATTGAACATGTCTGGGCCCAGCAGTGCCTTCTGAATAGTCCTATTAGGCATTAAATAAGGGCTGTTGAGGAGCCTTACAACTAATATATATGGCCAGCAGGCAGTAAACATTCTCCAGAAATTTCTATAATTTATCAATGTCAAAAGATGCAGTATAAACAAATGATAAAATTTGAATGGGGTTGAATTATCAACTTGCATGAAGGTGGATTGTTGTACCTAACATATCTGTTTATATAGGAACATTATGCCATGATAATGATAAGTGTGTGCAAACAATGAATTGAATAAAAAATCTGGCAAAGGACTGTGATATATGATAATACTATGACTTCAACTTGGCACTGATGCACCATTCACCTTCATCACAAGTGTTAGCACAATGATGGAGCACTGCAACAGCTGTGGCAACTGCATCACAGAGAATCTTTTACAGCAGATTCTATTGATCCTGAACCATTGACACATCAGTTACAATGAGCTTATCAGCACATACAGTGCCTGGGAATGGTAGCACGTTGTTTCTTGGATGAGTCTCAATGCAATGATGGCTGCACATGCATTAGATGATGGTGTGGCCTCGCCCAGCATGCATTATTCAACATCACATTGGCTGAACAACAGCCTCGACTATCAGGAGCAATAATGTCTCATTCCCAACCTGGCTGCTAAGTGTTGCAGAAACAGCAACTGCCAAATCAGGGAAAATTGTAAAGGCAGAACTCATATCCTTCCTCATGTATACTCCAACCAAACAATGCCTGACCATATATTGCCAGAAACGTTCAAGGTTTTTTGTAGTTGAGAGATTACTGCTGCTTCTCTAATCTAATCTATCATTTGTTAGACATGTTGCCTATTAAACTTATCTGGTATATTGTTACTTGGCAACTAGCTGCCAAAATCCTCCATCAGTTAACTGTGGATGCACACATAAGCAGCTCTTATTACAGGTCACCAGATACCAATTTTTTTCAGGTAATATTCTTGTATTGATCTGAAACTTGAATTATTTATGTATATCTTTATTATTAATAAGTTGCATATACTTCATTCTGTTCACATGATTTCATCACTTTTCATAATTTTCGTGAACAGTAGTGCATAATCAACTATTCATATATCATAAATGTAACACATCCCATCAGAACAAGATTTAGAGTGCAAGAGTAAGAATTAACATTACATTTTCATTTTTCACTGGCCATCCCCCAAACAGATGCCAATAGGCATGTGATCAGACATTTTCCATTTCAGATAGCAGCAGCTTCAGCACTAAAAGGGAAGCGACCAACATGGGGCCAGTCAAGGAATTGGAAAGGCAATTATCTTGCTCATCCTGAAGAAAATGAGAATAGTGCAGTCTTTGTTTCAAGTGTGAACAGTCTTCGCAATAGTGATAAGTTCCATAAGGTAAACAAATTATTTCTATAAACAGAAACATGGTTGTGTTATTAATTTTATACTACTGCTATGAATAAGCAAAATAAGTTGTAGGTGACTATGTGAATATTTCAGTGCTATTAAAGCCATGAAATAACATGATGAAAAAATGTGCCAAATTTAACAACAGTGTTCAATATATAACTGCCAGATACATTGAAAGTTCAATGAAAACAATCACAAGATCAAAAGCATTACAGGTTAAGGCTATAACAAGTAGAATACTATTAAAATTTATTAAATATGTTCACACTAGCTTTTACATTAGGACATGTTTCTGAGGCAATCACTTCTATCATCAGCTGTTGACTGACAAGTACAATTAAAAAAAAAGGTAGAATACTGTTTACATCTCTTTCAGAATGTACAAGGGGAAGTCAAATGAAAACCTTAAATATTTTTTTTAATTTAATTTATTGAACAAAAGTGAAATACGAGTGTGTAATTTCTTCTGGAAAAAATCTTGTGGTCATGTGCGCAGCCACTCATGCACTGCCTGTTGCACCTCTTCATTGGAATGAAATTTCTTTCCTCCTATTGCCTCTTTGAGTGATCTAAACACATGGTAGTCACTCAGTGCAAGGTCCGGTGAGTATGGCAGATGTGGAAAAGTATCAAAGTGAAGGTCAGTGATGGTTGCAACTCTTGTATGGGTAGTATGATGCCGAGCATTGTCATGTTGCAAAATGGCACCTGTAGTCAGGCATGCATGTTGCTTTGAACTGATTGCAGGTCGAAGATGATTTTTCAGCATATCAAAATATGACGCACTATTGATGGGGCTTCCTTTAGGCATGTAGTATTCCAGAATAATGTCTAGTTCATCCCAAAAGAGAATCAGCATAATCTTTCTTCCAGATTGCAGATGGCTGTGACTGGAAATTCTTGGGTTTTGGTGATGAGAAATGGTGCCATTTCTTGCTTGCTCTCTTTGTTTTGTGTTTTTTTTTTTTTTTGATTGATTGATTGATTGATTGATTTATTTATGGATGCTCTTCAACATCTCATGTCATCAGCGTCCCATTCAACTCAGGGCGTGACCAACAAATTTTGCTCAGAGGTCTCACTTTCAGGCTTGAGGTTCTTTTTCGTACTTTAAATGTATGACACAGGACCCACAGCTTTATTTCCCTTCCGAAGTAAGCCATACTTAGGATTTTTATGCCCGAAAAAGTCCATTGGTCCTGACCGGTTTCGAACTTTTCGTGTTGGTGGTAGTGTACCAATGTAGTTACAAAGAGAAACTTGGGCACATGGTTAAAGGAACATTTCACAACATAAAGTACAAGCAAATAGAGAAATCAGCAGTAGCATATCATTTTTGGACAGAAAATCATGATGTAGTGAATATAATGAAATTAATAAAATCAGTACAAGGACCTACACAATTAGCAACTTGGGAGAATATCTACATCTACAAATGCAAAGACAGTCTAATGAACTTCAACATTGCCAGGGATGAAAATATAAACTACAAGTTTATCACTTTGCTACTAGAGCAGAATACACAGCTTGACAAATTATCTGACAGATGACTTTTAGCTTAGCTATTGATGAGAATGAAATGTTCTCGAAACTGATTCTAAATATTATGACAAGTAAGTGAGGCATTAAGAGTGTGTAGTTCAACTAAATCATATATTAATATCAATTATATGATTGGCTTCACTGTGCAAGTTCCAATTAACATTTTAATTAATTCTGTATATCCACTAATCCAAAAAATCTTTATAAGAAATATGCACTCTTTCATAGAATACTGATATTTGTTCGGTGCCTTGCCTGGACACACTAAGATGGTGGACTCCAAATGCAAAACACTGTTGTCTCCCCTTACTGTTTAGTTTCAGTTTTCGTATTTATGTTCTCCTGTAATGCAGATTATAGCATTAAAATGTCAAATGAATCCAAATTTTACCAAAAGCAAAGTTTTCCTTGCTGCATCATTACTGTATGGTATTACTTTCAGCAGCTGCAAAAACTGTTAACTAAAGACTAATAGAAAATTGAAACAAATAATTTAATTTTTGTCATTTGCATTTATCCTTTAAACAAAAAAGCAGTAGATTTTTAATATTATTTTATATTACAGGAACTGTTTTCATCCTTCATTCGTAAGACAAATCGTTTCAATAAAAGTGCAGATAGAGCTCTTCTAGTCACAGATGCTGCCATATATAAGTTAGATGCAGCTAAATTCAAACCCATGAAGAAAGGATCACCACTTCAAGAGGTATTTATTTTTAATGGTTACACACACCATATTTAATACTGTGGTATCTCTAATAATACATGAGATGAAGTAATAAATTGGGTAAAGAATTTGTTTTGGGAAGGAAGCATTTCAGACCTAAACTGTACCACCATTTACCAGTAATGGAGTTTGAGAAAAATCTCATTCAGATATGATGGTCCTGGCAAGTTTTGAACTGCAGACCTTTTGTTAAGAGTCTATGCCTTAGCAACTTGAGCCACCCATTTCGATCCAGATGTATTGCTCAGCTAATTTAATATCTGCAAATTATCTCAGTTTATTATTACATAGCTGCCAATTTTACAAATTGCTTATTAGTAATCTCATAATATCCCCTTTCCAGTAAAGTTATATATAATGTACATTTTCTGTCAGTTCTTCTGTAATAAAAAGTGATTTATGGCATGTTTTGCAATTAGCAGTTGTTAATCTGCAAATGTCTTGAAATATACATTATCTTTTTTAGTATTGATGTGCTTAATGAATGCCAGAATAGCGTGATGTTTTCTCACAATACTTCAGGGTTACTGTGAGGCATTCTAAGAACTGCATACACAATTTACATAATGTTTTATACTTGTCTAATTTTAATTTTTAAGATCTAAAATTTTGTTCCAATTCTTATTCATTCTTGGTCATTTTATTTAAAATGTACTGCGGAATAAATATGGTATTGGTATTAATTGATATCATTGTATGATTCAGTTAAACTACACACTTACATTGTACATTATGTACATTGGAAAACCAAAGAGAAATATAGGCACACGGTTAAAGGAACATTTCAGGAACATAAAGTACAACCAAATAGAGAAATCAGCAGTAGCATATCATTTTTGGACTCAAAATCACGACATAATAAATAAAGCAAAATTATTAAAATCGGTACAAGGACCTACAGAATTAGCAACCTGGGAGAAAATCTACATCTACAAATACAAAGACAGCATAATGAACTTCGACATTGTTGGGGATGAAAACATAAACTACAAATTAATGAATATTATTGTATGATTCAGTTGAACTACACACTCTTAAAGCTTCACTTACTTTTCATAAATGTATGGAACCGGTTTCGAGAACATTAAGAGTGTGTAGTTCAACTGAATCATACAATGATATTCATTAATATGATTGGCTTCACTGTGCAAGTTCCAATTTACATTTAAGTCATAAACTACAAGTTTATCACACCACCACCAGAGCAGAATATACATTCCCACAGCTGAACAAATGATCCAACAGTTGAACTTTAGCTGGCTGAAGATGGGAACTAAATGATCTCGAAACTGGTTCCATACATTTATGAAAAGTAAGTGAAGCTTTAAGAGTGTGTATTTCAACTGAATCATACAATGATATCAATTAATATATATCTTTGAATTATCAACATTATCTCATGGAGTTTAACTTTATTCCACTAATGATAATGGTGCAATTAGTTTTCAGAATGTAATCTCTGAATGAAATGCATTGTAAACAAAGAACAGCAATTGATTGTAAATTATAATTAATCTGTTGTCCAACATACTCTTATGCTTCAACATCAAGTTGGTTGAAGATGGAGAAGATGTCTCTTTGAAACCGGTCCCATCGTATTTAAAAGTAAGTGAAGCATAAGAGTGTGTTACATGACAAATTAATTATAATTTACATTTAACAAGCTTCACTGTGTGTGCTCCAACAGAATTTTTTAAAAATGTCTTATTTTTCGAAAGTTCTTAAATTAACAATAATTGAATTTCTTTTGATAGGAAATAAACCATCATTAGCATTCAGAGGTGTTTAGGAAATGAACATGTAGAGATGGTGGTGGAAAAACTCTATAGCTGCTGTTTAAAAAGACTGTCATTATTGGAAAATGATTGATCTGCTCTTACTAATCATTCATACTTGCTCTACTATGCAACTGCAAACTGCAGTCACACCTGCAATGATGGAATGTGCCAGCTGACATCCTTATTCAGAACAATTGGCAAATAACATCTCACTGTACAACAACTTGATATCTCCGTTGGCAGTGTCTGCACAATGGTAGTTGGTCATATTGGTCTAGTGGTAATCATACTTGCTTCATAGACCCAAAGTTACGTAAAAATCATGAGTAGGCCTTCCTTCAGAAGGGAAGTAAAGTTGTTGTCCTATGTTTTAGATTTACAGCACATAAAAGAACCCCAAGCATTAGTGAAAAGACTTCTGAGAAAAATTTATCAACTGTTTCCCACCCTGAATTGAATGGAAGGTTAATCACCATAGACGTTAAAGAGCATTCTTAAATAAACCAAATAAAAAATAATAATATTACTAATAAGGACAATTATTCATCAGTTAAAATATTAAAAATGTTGCGCTATATCAATCCCTCAAGGAACATAAAAGCATCAACTCATCGGAGTTGTTTGATAAAGGTGATGATAGCATTGTAATGGAAATTGAAATGTGAATACTTCACTTCAAGCCTGAGTCCAAAAGACAGTTTATGGAATAGCATCACAAAATTTCTCAGGGGGGGTTAGAAGACATTACCTTCAGCCAGTAAAGTTATAGCCACAAGACACTGAAGAGATTATTTTAATTGCTATATTCCTTTGTGGTAAAACTGTTAACTTTGAAATGATTGTCAAAACTCTTAAGTAGTTTACAAAATGGTTCTGGTGCATCCATACTCGCAAAGATGTAACCAAACTACTACTTCTCCATTACAACACAAAGACACATGCAAGTTTATGCACCTGAGAAGAGATCGCTAAACTTAAATGAACTGTCCTTCCTCACCCACCAAACATCTGGTTCTTGCATTTTTGTGAATGCCATTTCTTTGGTCATTCAAAAGATGCAATGCATGGAAGCATATTTGATGATTGCAAGGGAGTCATAGCTCCAGTGTGAAGATAGCTGAGGACAAACATTCAGAGTGGTACTGCTACAGTATAGAGGCTCTGGCATATGTATATGGTGCAAGGAGATTATATTGAAAAATAGTACTGTGTGCCAAAGAATTGAACAATCAATAATGTTTAAAACTAAAATAAAACAAACACTGAAGGAGAAAAATTGTGTTGCATAGCTTTTGTGTACATAGCATAAAATATTTTATGCTTTCTAATACATTAATTTGTTTGTAAAACTATTCACAATTAAATGGTATACATCTTTTGGTATAATATTTCACAGGTAACAGGCCTAAGCATTAGTCCAGGCAAAGACCAACTTGTGGTTATACATTCTAACAAGGGGAATGACCTTGTAGTAGCTCTAAGTCCTTATCCTTCACATGAGGATCGTGTGGGAGAACTCATAGGAATTCTGTGTAATCGCTATCAACAGTAAGTAAAATGAATTCTTATAAACCTGTAATTGTAGATCTGCATTCAAATAATTTCAGAAGTAGGAGAAGGGTGATGAAGTAAAATGTGTCAGAGTGATGCTTTAAACACAACTTTTTTTTAATTTCCTCTTGAAAACAGCATAAAAATAACACATTTGTTCATTTTATATTAGATTATAATATTTAGATGATCGCAGTAGTATTGCTGTAGAAAATCCTTCCTTTTTTTTTCTTCCCCTCATGTAACTGAGACACCAAGAGTCTGTTTGTTAATTAGCTGCCCTGGGCAAAGTTTTTTGTAAGGACATTTTTTTTTCTCCCTTATCAAAATAATTTCAATGCACACTGAAATTTTCTGCAAAGTTATATATATATATAGCAGCAAATTATTTTGCAACCAGTTTTATTGCTCCTCAAAATATTTCCTCTTAAATCTAAAATGCTTTCCATTTCATGGAACCAGTCATCAAAACTGCATCCAGTTTTCTAGAGGCACCTCAGACACTATCTTATTATATGCTCCATTTGCACTTCAATGGTTAAAGGACAATGTGTGCATTTTCTTCTTGATGTTTGGGAACAAGAAGTCGCATGGTACCAGATCAGGGCTGTAGGACAGATGAGTCATAGTTCAATCCTGAAGTGGCCAAAAACTGTATTGAGCTGTCCCACAATCTGGGACAATGGATTGTTATGGTGTAGCATTATGTGGCTACAAGATTATTCCTTACACACATTTTTTGAAATTGTCAGTAAACAAATGGTGATATATCACTCAGACAACTCTGCAATGCAACAGAACTAATAGGACCAGGGCAACAACAGAATGAGACAACCATTTTCTTAATCAACTGAATCATACAATGATATCAATTAACCATTTTCTTAACAATGCTTTGCTTCTTTTGACTTTTTTTGGCATACCGTTGTCTGAGAAGATCCATTGTGCTGGTTGCCATTTATTTTCTGACTCAGTTACCCAGTAACTGCCATGGGTGACTGAGGTCGTTAAGGCTTGGACTCATGAGCTGGGGTTCAAATCCCATCAGGACTGTCCTCCCTGACTGAGGTTTTTTCCACGTTTTCCTCAGTCCTCATAACTGGCAAATGCTGGGAAGGTACCCTAAACTTAGGCCTGGAAGTTTCCTTGCTTAAAAATCCTTTCCCAGCATATCATTCATGTATCATCAGTGTTCACTGCCTGTGGAGCCTAAGTATAATAAATGGATGTGAAATGCTACTCAAAAAAAAAAATTACCCAGTTGGTATGATGTCAAAAACTGAATTTACCAGCATTAATTGAATATTTTTAATCATCTTCTTACACCAGTCAACACATGTTTGTTTCTCAGCTCCTGTCAAATAATACAGAGTCCCAATTAAATTAAATGTACTTACGAAGCTGTTGACAATGGAGTGGTATATATATAAACAATGTAATATGTTTTTTTCACACTAACTCCATTCACTTACATAAAAATCCGCACATATCTACAGTTTATCTACAGGCTGAAGATGGGAGGGATCACTCCAGAAACATATGTCCAGATTTTTATGTAAGTGAATGGAGTTAGTGTGAAAAAAACTGTATTACATTGTTTATAAATACAGAGTCTGCCAAGAATGCAACTTCCTCATAACAAAAGATAATAGAGGTTCTTTTAAATTGCATTTGACTATTCCCAAAGATGCCGGAATCTTGATTTAGGTTATTTGGTTACATTCTTCAATATAATAATGCTCAGTGTCAATAGTTCTGTCACTGGTTTCTGTAGCAAGTTGATCCTCACATAAATCGTCTCTGATATATACCTATATTTGAATTCTGAAAACCAATCATATGCACTCCTTTCTTGTATTTTGAAGTTTTTTGATGCATTGCTATGGTGTCAATAGCAATTAAAATCATAAAATATATCATAACACACAAAATCCTGTTGACTTCAATCCATTAATTTAATAGACTTTGAGTGAACTTTAAAAATTATACCAGTTTAACTTAGACAATATTTTTTTTTATTTATAAATGCAATTGTTTTGGAAAATGAATTGCATTTATTATCACACAGTAGGCAATCTAGTTTATTGTTGTACATTCACTTTGCAGAAACATTCAGTATAACCTATGTAGAGCTTTTCAAGCTGAAGTTGAGAATATTAATTTTGTTTTTAGTAGAAAAACTCAATGGCAAAAAAAACTCTGATTTCCATTTCTTCCAATATGAAGAAATATAGATATCATAGCCCTGATATCTGGATTATGATATCTAGATGGCAGAAAGTCATATATTTGTAAGGAGGTATTGAAAAATAGCACTGTATAGCCAAAGAAGTGAACAATTCAGTGTATTTTAAACTAAAATAAAATCAACTCTGAAAGAGGAAAAAATCAAATTGTCGCAGTTCTTATTTAATGCCCCTTATATATTGAAATGTATATATCTGGCTTGTTCCCATCCTTGATCTACTCACAATTTTAAAAATCAATGGAATGCAAAGCATATTATGTTATATATTAGAATGAGAGGTTAGGATAATGACAATAATGTGATTTCACATGTTACAGATTGCGTCATGTGGAGCTAAAAGTAAATGTAAGTAATCAATTTAACTGTATGTTGGGCAACAAGAGCAGGTCTCTCCATATTGAAGTAACACCAGATGTACAGTTGGCCACATTTCGGCCCACCAATGGTAGAACTATTATATATGCTGTTCCAGTGACTTATGCTCTTGGAGGTAATGATGGTAGTGATAAAAATGGTCAGCAGTATATAGCACACAAGAAAAATCTAGTGGCATAACAAGTAATACTGCTCTAGGCATTAATGTCTATCGGAGCACGTTGTGCAGAACCAGTGACCCTCCATTAGATTAATTGAATAAATGCTGTGTGACACACATGTTTAATCTAGGCTTAGCATTATTATCATCATTTTGTGCCCATCCAAGCATATATTCTGTGATTTTAAACAGTATAAAGCCAAAGTATAGCTGAGGTCGATGATATATTCTTGCTTCCTTTCTGTTTGTAAAGCACCTGTGCTGACAGCCACATTCGCATAAGGAACAAACATAAGATCGGTTAATACTTATGGCCATTATTTAGAAATGCTTAGAACAGCATACATGATCTTGTTTTATTTTCTTCATAGTTAATTATCAGTCTAAACATGTATGCTGTGGCATAACCTGTAAAAACCATTAATTTGGATGTTTGTTTTGGTTACCATAAACTTAGCTTCCAACTGATGTTTATCCCTACCATTACAAAAATGTACTATATAAGTGTCTGAATAGGCTTATGCATATCCATTTCTTTTGACGCCTAGGTTTCATAATGTGCATAATATAATTTTTTATTTATTTTACTTTTGAAAGTTATTATTAATACAGGAGAAAACAAATATTTTATGTAATTCTAGCATTGTAAATCAAATGATTATAATAATTGCGAGTGGACTGTTGCAGCTTTCAGCAACCATACCTAATTTCCAACCTTCTAATCTCTTTATACAGTAATATTAGTCCTGCTTTCAGTATTAAATAAATTTGGAATATAACACAGTGAGGCATGCATTAACAATTTCTTGTGAGTAAAACAATTTAAAAAGCATTCTTTTTGACTTCACTTACTGGAAACAAAACCTGGAGATGTTTTTTTTGCACCTTTGTTCACATCCTCAGCTTTATAAGATTATTGGATCATTCTTTGGAGTTTAGTTAGTTGATATCCAAGTTGACTAGTGGCCTTAACTTGAATATAGAACTGTCTGCTTTTGGGATATAGGATCTGGGATCCCTCCCCATACCAGGGGAATATACATACAGATCTGTGCAGTCCATTGGTTCTTTCCATTTAGGATGGTACCTAGAGTCTAAACCGACCCGCCTTTCGGCCAAGTGCTCTAAGCGAACTTAGCTACCAGGTTTTCACTGGTGGATAGGTCATGTCTAGCATAGACCTACTCAATTTAAGAGGTGAGTCACCTCACCCCAGTATTAAGGTAGTCACCACCCACATCAGACAGTAGTGATTCAGGAAAATACCTTCCCTCAAGGTACACGCCATAGGCACTCCCATAGGACATACTGCCGCTGTGTTGCTTCTGGGATGTCAAAATTTATTAAGTGTTAATGTAAATCCTTTATATAAACATCTGGGAAAGGATATGTTCTTTATATTCAAGTTTATCGTAAGGCCACCAGAACAACTCAGACACCAACTAACAACTCAGTGAACAATCCAATTGTATAACAACTGAGGACAAAGGTCCATGAAACATGTCCTGATTTAATCTCAAGTAAGTGAAGCCAGGAAGTGGTGGGTGTGTTTTTTTTCTTTTTCTTTCTTTCCCTCATAAGAAATTATTAGTTCTGCTGCTTGCTAGAATTGTTGCTAAATTTCACCTAAAGCAATGTCTAATGCAAATTGATGGATTTGACACACTCAGAAACTGTACAATTTCCATAGGAAGCTTTCTGAAGGTATTGATTCCTACAGGTTGACAGCTGCATTTCCATCTTGGAAATACAAAATGGTTTCTTGTATTGGACATTTTTTAGATGTAAGGAATACACTTTTCATTCAACACCACAACATTCATTAGACTACCATTAAGTAGGTTGGTGAATGTACATGGCTAATTCTTTGTTTCAAGAATATATAAAACAAGAGTATGGCCTTCAATCTATACATTATGAATGCACAAATTGTGTAGCTAATGGCATCTACAAAATGCCCAAAAGCTCTAATGATTTTCATGACTTATATTATATAATGCTTTGAAAAGAAATTAATTAATTTCAGACCTGGAGCATTTAGATTTTTTATTAATATTCCATTGTCAACTTTTTTAAAAAATCAATACCCTCACCACCTAACAATGTCAATTCGCTTTCATCATAGTTCTAAGGATAGAATACGGGACCAGAGTGATGAAGGTCTAAGAACCTTAGACAGAAAAAATAAACATAACTTAGTATCTAAATTAAAAATAACTTAGCACATTAATGATAACGATAAAAATTCAAATCCTCGCAAACTATTAAACCAAATATCTTATGCAATGCACATATTAAGTAGGAGTATTTTGCACACATCAGCAGTACTTCCATTAACTGCATGCATCATTGATTATAAAGTAAGGAAGCACAATCATAGGCTGCTCATAGTGCAAGGGATGTAGCATAGGTTGTCAATACGAGCTTGATTCTGGTAGGCTCATCAATCCAAAATTGCAGTAGTTATGCATAGAAATAACACGATGGATGAATGGATGCATTGAAGAGGAAATAGAACTAATATGAAACCCATGTTCTCTTGGTGATTTAAATGCTACTGAAAAATTTTGAAATACTTTCCTATCTTAACGTGTTTATTTTGGTGCAGACTTTTACAACTGTGAGTTTTTGGTCAGTTTTAACCATTCTGTGTATTTTTGTTTTTTAATGACAAGGAATCAAAGATTTAAAAGGTGATCTTTTATTCCAATTGTTATTCATAGGATTTCATGTTTTAAGTAGAGATTTACAAGAGATAAAAACCTTAGTGACTTAATTTAATTATATGCCTGTATTTGAAAAGAATTTTATAAATGGAGGATCTCTTTCATATTATTTTTATGAAAAAATTTCTAATACCATGTACTATATGATGCTTTGTACCAGCTGTACAGCTATCATCATCGTCGTTGTCATAATTACTAGTGCCACTACTACTATTTGAGAGTTGCACCGAGAACTATCTTAAGAGTTCTAGCTGTACATATTGGATACAGCTTATTAAAATATTTCAGTGAACTTGCAATTTTCAATAAATAGCAGTGTGTATTTGTTAAATAGTTTTAAGGAATAAATGGAACAAATTTTATATCATATGCACATGTAATTCAGTAAAAGCATGCACAAATTAAACAGAAAGTAAGGAATTCCCTACAATACATTTTAAGATAGGGAATTTTGGATCTGTAATGGACCTAACATGTTTCTATGTATTGCTTACTTTTTTGATATTTTTTACTTCATTAATTATATGCATTTCTTTAGTGTAATATTTATCTTTATTTGCATTCAGTAATTGGCATTTATTTATGTATTGTAATTTTTTTTCATATAAAGTAAAACTGTTAATTGGAACTTATACAGTGAAGCTCTTAATTTTTTCACTAGCTAATTTACTACTTTGAGTTTACAACAAGCATTTTGTATCACAGCAGTTTTTCAAAATGACAATCACCAACTTCAGTACAAGCATGACATTAGCATACAAGATTCTGCTGCATTCATTCCTGACACATTTAGCTTCATGTTAGGTGACCTTGCAGGCCATGGAATAGGGCTTTCACTTTCAATCCAGCATTCAGATGTTTGATGACATCCACACTGAAGAGGGGCAGTTCTTCTACATGCTGCAGTCACGTTCTTTTATAGATACATCCAACAACTCAGGAATAACTCTTTGCACATTTGAAGTGCAGGAGGCCATTAAGACAGTGGGCCAACATTATACAAGACCAGATTTTACAGCATTTCTAGTTGTTGTGACTTGACTTGTAGCTTTAGAATTTTCTTCATCTTATTTTCCTCATTTCTACTGCTAATAATATCATTGTGATTGAATGAGGCCATGTCAGTAAGCAGCATAAATTGTAGGAAATTTGGTTAAGCAATGTATATTTTGTAGTGATATTGGCACGGACCCTTGATGCAAGGTATTTGCAAATGATATAGGTGTAACAGCTGAATGTGGATCACTTGCTGCTGGAAGTGCCCATTGTACATACAACAAAATGATTGAAGAGTTTAAGTTTAAACAAAATGATTATTTGTACTTGAATCCAATGCAAAAATGGATATGTGTCATGTTTATCATGTCCCTCTTTTCTTGCTTATAATGAACCAATCTGCCACAGTTGTTGATTTGCAGAAATAAACACTCATCTTAATGGGTGATACCTCTTTGAAAATCATTCCAATAAAGCCTTACAGCAGTGAGGGAACTGCCATATACTTTCCCACAAACAAGGTGAATGTCTTTCAACAACTCTGTAAAAATTAAATCTGTCGTCTAACACTCTTCATGCTTCACTAACCTTCATGAAGAGTGTTAGATGATAGATTTAATTCATGTGAACTTCACTGTATTAGTTCCATATGAAAAATTTTTTTTTAAAGTTTTTACAATTTTTAAAAAATTTTAACTCTGCAAAACTTTATCAGTATTGCTCCATTATACTGAGATTAACATTTGAGTGTTACGAAAGGAGCTTTTGCTGACACAGTCTGTCTTGTCATGTGATGAATAGATAAAATCAATATGTGGACAATAGATCAACAAACAAAAGAGGATGAATTGCCTGCGTGTACTATCAGCGTGGTATACAGTGAGTTTTGGAACTTTACCATGTGAGGTCATAGTATCTGTTAAGTTATATTGTTATCCTTGTAACAGACATCAGTGCCTCCAATCTATGTGTCAGTTTAAGCCCTTCATCTGGCTTCAAGTTCCATATCTGAAAATGTTCAGTATAGGATCCCATACTTTTTGTTCAATTTTTGCACACTTTTACTTAATCAGTCAGTACATACCTGTTAACATCTATCTTTTTTTAAAGATATACCATGGCCATGCTATATTGACAAATGTTGTAAAGCATATCTTTGTGCTGAAAAGAAATCATTACTTAACACTTAAAACGTTAAAGCAGTTGATTATGTAGCATATAAGCATAATTGTATTTTGTGTTGTCATTTTCATTTTTCTTTTAGGTAATATTTTAAACTGAAAGCTATTTTTTCTAAAGACTTTAGCTCAAGTACTTATAATGCATAGAATATTCAGAGTATGTATGTTTATATTCAGTCCATCCAGAAAGTTTAATTATATAATATAAAACTGTTATTGCATACATATTTCGGAGTGTCATTTGCTTGTCTCCAGCAGAAACAGTCAGCTAGGAATTTAAATTTATTTTTAGCCATTTTGAAAGAACTTTGCATGGCTTTGTATACAATATAACAGCATTTTTCCCCTTAATTAATGTAGGAAAAACAAAAGGAATAAATCAGTAATTAGGGGATGTTACACAAACTTAATAATGATTTAATGGGTATGTGTATAGTATTGCTAAGTGAGATGAGTGTAATTCTGTATTTCTTTGAAAGAAAGGCAACCTTTTTTTCTGATAACAAGATATTTTGAAGTGTTATGGCTATCCATGTTTTATATGCTTTCATTTGAGCATCACACACAGATGATCAATTTTGTCTTGCTATCACAGGGGCCCAGAACCACCTTATTTTCACATTCTGAAAACTTGCCAAAAACCAAAAAATTAATGATGACTGTATATTTGTCTCTGTGGGGGTTCCATTCTTTATAGTCCAGCATTTAAATTTATTTTCTAAAGATTCTCACAAATTTTTTTCTTGGTGTACTGCAACCAACATAAGAACAGTGTTATGCAGGAGCAATTTAAGGCTGCACCCCTTTTTAAAAAAATCTAAGCATAACTGAAGTTAACATAACTTGTAAGATAGAGAGTGTTTTGTATTTTGTAACTTGCAGTTACCTAATAATCTCAAGTTTAAAAAAGAATATGGTGATCAGCAGATATTTCCTAATTTTGGTCCCTGACAACAAAAAAGTTACAAACTTATGAGAAGATATTACAAATATTTATTCTAAATATCTAAATGATTTTATTTTTTAAAATGTAATAACTGTAATGCTTTTTACTGTGTAATGGCAATATTTTATTCCCCTTAAATATCAAGTTTTGAATTTTTTTCTATTTACTTTAAGATCACATTTCACACATCAGTTTCTAAGATAGCATATTTTTAAAAAAAACCGATCACTGAGGAGGATGCAACCATTAGATCATCAGTATACAACAGTCCCAGAATTTTGAGATTATTTATGACTGGCATACATATATTACCATTTTTAATTCCACTAGTACATCATTCACAAACAAATTAAAAAGAATGGAACTTATTTTGCACCCTTGTCTCAAACCCCCGATCCACAGAATCTTCCCTAGACACTATCTCTTCATTATCCAACACAAAACAAATTCTATTTATAAATTCCCTGATCATATGCTTACTTTTCAGTTTATACCATAAGCCTCTGTATGTGCACTATCATATGCTTTCTCTGGGTCTACAAATGCTGCATATAATCTACTGCTAAGTGTTGTTAATTAAAGTTTTGATTATAAATAGATTGTCCACTGTCCTCCAACATTTCTTATGGAGATAATTCATTTCTCTCCACCCAGTCATTAATTTTATCAGAACGTAAATATTTGACCACACCACACAAGGGCAATCCCCCTATAACTACTAGGGTTCTTCCTAGAATAGAATGAATAATGACAATACAGCAGCTTTTTGGCCCCCTTTTTTCATTTTTTAATCAAATTTAGTAATCTAACTGAGCACTTTAATCTTTACTATCCTATCCTTGGTGCTCTGTTTTTTTAGGCTATGTGACTTGTTTAAAAACCTCCTCCTCTGAAAAAAATCTATCCAAATTCTCATTTTGGTATACTGTTAGTTCTAAATTCCTATTTTCCCTAGCTGTAGTTCTAGTAGAGTAAGATAAATGAATGGTCATCTGCTTTTAGTTAAGTATTTGGAAGACACTATAAAATTATAGGGAGATCTTATGGTGCTCTGTTCATATGTATGCTAATGATATAAAAGCTTTTTATAGTACTTAGATTGATCCCTTAGTATGTTCATAGAAGTTATGTTATGAAAATAATTAGATACTTATTTTGTTAAGTTCCATTTATTTAGAAAATAAAATTTGCTCTCATGAGCATGCCAACAAAGAACATGTAATTAATTCTAAAGTGGTTATAACCTTTGCCTTAATTAATTATCATGCATTTATAGAAACAAAAAAGTTGAAGTTGAAAATGATACTTCAGTCAAGCTAACTTAGCTCAACCTAACATATTAATAAAGTTAATTTCCTAAAGAGCCTTAATAAGATTTTACATTGTAACAGGAACAAATATTTATACTGTTATGAATGAATAATAAACAGCATTTATTGTGCATTTGCTACTGATAAAGCTTTTGCAGAACTTTTAGTCATAGTTTACAGAAAAGCTAAATATATTGTTATTTTTGTAACAATAATTATAATTAATGGAATAGTTTAATAAAACTGTTATTGTATTTTCTGTTTAAAAATAGTTGTATTCAATTATGGAAGGATGTATTTCTTTACTTTATTGCTCCCAAAATTGCTTTACTTTTTTGAGTGAGTTGTGTATAGTCCAAATGAACATTGTTTTATTTTAATATTAAAAACAGATTTGTTTCATACTTAAAGAGTATTCGCTTGGTTGCAAATCAAGTCGCTGTTTAAATATTAAACTCGTGTTGAGAAATATTTTTTTAATTTATGAAAAGAAAATATTGCTTCATAAGAGGATCACTAGATAATTTTTGATATTCTCTATAACTAAGAATCACAGAGGAGTTTTGTTGATTACAAAAGTATTTTCCTTGGCATTGTATAAACACTCCTTCCTCTGAAACCATTTCCATAATCACCCATGCCACTTTTTTTCTGACACTGCAGGCAGTTGCTCTTCATAGGCAGGACTGGAAACTCACTAAGCTTAAAGATCAATCTGACCATGAGTCAGAAAATGAAATCACATGGTTCAAAGCAGAATTTTCTTCAGGGGGGGCCAGCTATTTCTAAATTGAGAGAACCTTGTAACTTTTTTGGCATGGAGGTCATTAAAGAAACAAAAAGAAGAAATAATATATATAATATACAAGGGTAATCCCAAAAGTGATGTCTCTTATTTTTTAAAAAATATAGAGAAACATTTATTTTCAAAACATGGTACATAGTTTTGAAGCTTGAACATTCTCCCACTTTTCTACATAATCACCATTTCAGTCAATGCATTTTTGTAAGCGCTGTGGTAGTTTTTGTATGCCCATGTCATATCAGCTTGCTGCCATGCTGTTGAGTGTTGGACCTCATCTTTCAACTTGTTGTCATCTTCGCTGAAGCGCCTTCCAACCAAACATTCTTTCAACTTGGGAAACAAGTGGTAGTCACTGGGTGCTAAGTTCGGACTATAGGGTGAATGGGTAATGATGTTCCATCCAAACTGTTACAGAAGATCCATGATTTGACGGGCGGCATGGGGGCGAGCATTGTCGTGGAGAAGGCTTATGCCCTTGCTCAGCATTCCTATTCTCCAGTTCTGAATCACCCATCTGAGTTTCTGAGTATCTCACAATACCTATCAAATTTGTGGTCCCAGGAGCCATGGAGTCAACCAACAATCCCAAAACACAGTTGCCATGACTTTACCAGCAGATTGTGTTCTTTTGAATTTTCTTGGCTTGAGTGAAGAGAAATGCCACCACTCAAATGATTGTTGTTTAGTCTCAGATGCGAAATGGAAAGCCCACATTTCATCACCTGTGATAATTAATTCCAAAAGGTTGTCCTTTGCGCAAACTTCACACCTAACGGTAGCGGTAAATGGAAGCTCCATTACAACTGACTGTCAAGCCAAGACCAAGCGCCCCAGTGGCTTTGTGATGCACTCTGTAGTGAGTTAGGGAAGCAACAAACATAACAGAGTGGCCAACACAGTCATGCAAAATGTTTCCCTACAACCCCAATGCTTTATAGACCTTACTTTTGGAATTACCCTAGTATATTTATAAATATACATAAGAATTTAAATTGTTTGCAATTTTATATAATTAATAAATGCAGTACCAAATGATCTGCAAAAAATGTTAAATAACTAAATTCATCTATACTAAAATGTGAATATAATTGATTCACATTATATTACTCCTTGAAAATGACTGTAATCTTCTGGGCTGTCTACCCAGGACTGATGATCTCTGAGGAATGATAAATTGTGTGCCAATATTCTTTTCCAATTAATACTCATGTAAAATCATCTAGTTTACCATCAACCATTGCCACCTCAATCAGGTCCTTGACATCCATAGAGTGCTGAATAATCTTTCAACACATGTTGAACAAGTGCTTTTTTGATTTTTGGATATTGTTAAGGAGGGAAATAATTTTTTTTGCTTCTAGCAAAATACAGTTGGATTTCACTGGCTCGTTTTGAGATTTGTTTTGCCAAGCTTCAGTGCAATATTTCTACTCATATAAAACATTCTGTACAATATAGAATCCTCTTTGTTATTTCACTGAACTCTTAGGAACACAAAAGGACCCCATTCTTGATGGATCAAACTGGAGAAACTATATTGCTCTTTATTGAAAATCAAAGATTCCAGGTACAGTGAAAACATTCTTCTGGGTTTGTAATGATCAAAAGTTGTATCACCCTGCTGAGAATTCTGTCTAGGCAGAGTTATTTCAATATTTAGGCAGGATGCTTTTTATGTATACCCTTCATTATTTCTTTAAATCTTAATGCAGTTTTATATCTATGTTTTTTAATAACATTAAGTAATCAGTTCTTATATATGTGACCACCTGCATGCCTATTGTAATCCCTGGTGCGAACATACCACTGTATAATGCTACTGCTCAGTTCCTGCAAAATAGCAGTTTCGTGCATTATAACAGAAAATATAATTAATTAATTTTTCAGATATGTACGGTTTCTTGCAGTATGTCGGATCTTGTTCAATTGCGCTTGGTTCATTGTTTTTTAACATTGTGTCATAACGTTTCTTGAATGCTAGATAGCTGCCATGTGCCATTCAGACTTAATATAATTTTCACACAGAGCATTCATTATTTGGTAAATAGCTTTAATGTAAATGAATTGTGCACATTTCCTTCATTGCAGGCCTGAAGGGAATGCCATGGCAACAGATAGCACCATACTTCTGTTGAATGTATATACTAATCAATTTGTCAAGTTCTAACCAAGTATGAAGGAAAGCTTGTTTTTGTCTTTTTTGTAAGCAAACATGAAAATTATAGGATTTACTGATATCCAAAGTTTACCCTGTCATTGTCAATCAGCAATACAACTAGATATTGCCCCAAATCTTGAACCTTAACTGGAGCTGACAGAGGCAAAGATTCTGCAGAACTTTGATGTGGATAAGGTGGAGAGCATTACTAAAGGTGCGAGTAATGGAGGTTTTGATTATAGTATAACAGTTTGTTGTGTATCTAGTGGTGCATATGAAAAATCAATAATATAAATAAATAATAATTGTTTGAATACATCATAGAATGCCTAGCCCATTATCTAAATTCAAAGCTATCCATCAATGGCTTAGTTAAAAATTTAAGGTAGGGAGGGCCTAGTGTTTCAAAAATATTTTGGCAATTTTTCCCCTAACTTGCATGCAACATTCTTAAAAATAATCTTCTTTATATATTACTCTTTAATGGTATGAGATATAAAACCAAGTTTGACTCACCAAAAGTGATGTAAAATAAAATCCATTCTCTGTCAGTGCACTGTGAATCTTTTGAGAACTTCAATCTAATGTTATTTTTACTTTTCTTTATTCATTAAATATGCCAAATCATTGTCTTTTTTTCACTGTGCAAGTTTTGCAAATAAGTTTTCAATCCCCAGAGAGTCAAAAAACTTCTGAACAGGTACAGTACATTGAATTTTGAGAAGTCTGTGAATGTTTGGAAAGAAAATGTGATGACAAGCGTTGGGACTCTCAATGGTAGTTGAAGAGAGGCTTGTAAGTAGTAGAAATTCCCATTCTATTTTCCAGAGTACATACTCAGCCTTGATTACAAAAATTGAACTCATTAAATCATCCTAATAAAGCTTCTGAAATATTTTCCAATTAACCCCAAAATTTATGGACTAACATTTGAAGTATGTGAATTGTGTTTCTATGTAATTTACACCTTTTAGTCAGTTCACTGAACATGAAATCCAACATAGAAATGTCCACTGAGGCACAGTAATATTTTTCCGGATTAATTTGAAGCAGTTTTCCCTTTTTGTTTGCTTTCCAGTTCTGCACAGCAATTTTCATATATTTTCATTAGCTTTGCAAAGTACTTCAGCAGACTTACAAACAGAATTAACATTTTTCATGTGCATTGAATACATTACTAAATCACATCTGGCAGATTGAAGTGACACTGTCAAGGAGAATGTTAATGAGAAAATTGTCACATACCAACAAACTGGTTGAAAAGTTTCCATGTAAAATAATAATGATAATTGAAGCTCTAAAGCTTGGGTGAGCCCTTATCAACAGTTCCTTGTGAGTGTTACAGACTCATTACAACTATTATCAAGAATTCTATCACTGCTTAATGATGCTCTACTTTATTGGTTTCACTCAATTGGTGCAGGAAAGTATTTATACTTTCACTACTGCCACAGTTATGTTTTGTTTTCTCTCAGTAAATTAGTTCTCTTTTGGGAAAACACGGAAAAAGTTTGTTATCTTCAACAATACCAATGTAGATAATGCAGACTATGAGAGGGTCAAAATTAGTGCATGATTTTTTGCACAATGACATAAGCAGCCCTTTAACTCAGCTCAAACACTACAGCCCAGGGTGAGTCTTGGCCTGCCACAGCAACCCTCCATCTTACAACTTCATTGGTAGAGGGCAGTATTGCAGGAGAGCATGTGATCAGCATGCCGGCATTCTGCAGATCACCTATCATGCTGCTTTCGTGATCCAAGAATCCCACCTCTCCATCAGGTAGCTTCCCAATTGTTCTCATGAGGCTGGGTAGACTCCGTTTCAGACCTCCTTAACTCAGAAAAATCCCAAGCAGTTACCAGGAATCAAACCTGGGCCTCCTGGCCAGCAGTCCGCAATGCTAACCACTAGACCAAGGAGGGGACCCTCCTTTGAAACTGCTACTCATAAAACTTGCACAATCATAGCCCTGTTCACAAAGATGACAGGTTTGTGATAATAGCTTCTGCTAAAGCTGTTGTATTTGCAACTGAGACAAATTTTAAGAAATAGTCACAAACATCATCCACTTGTCCTGCAACATAACAAATATGCAATGAAAACTATTTCTTACCCTCAACCTCAACTGGTTCATCAACGAGGACTGAGATGCATTTTCCACTGTTTACATTACGTACTATTTTCTCAACAATTACTTCATTTTAAATTTGGGGCTAATGTATTGAGCCCTCAGTAGACATATTTCAAATGTTCTTTCAAAACTTCGTCTGCATTAGCAACCCCAAATCTTAATTACATATGAAAATTCCCATAATTTTCTTCTGCATATGCAATAGTGCTGAATTCCTGTGTCCTCTTTGAATAATATTTTAATGCTCCAAAGCAATACAATTTCTAGCTGAAAGTTGGAAGACAGAAAGTGAAATTTGACACAGTGACAGTGAATGTTGACAAGAAGAGGCAACATAAAAAATTGAAATTTTCTGTTTGTTTTGTAACACTCACCTCTCGCATGTGCTCTGTATAGGCTTTCCAAAATTTATGTTTTAGTTTTATGACTATATACAGATTAAAATGTTCTGCTGCTATAGTATAGCATTTATGATACTGAATTTGTTCAGGAGAATGGAATACTCAACAGCCTCTTTCCAATTTGCAAAGTACTTTGATACCAAATCTCATAGTTTTTACCTCCCTGCCCTCTCTTGCTGGAATGAAACAAGACAGAAGTGTAACAAAGAGCTCCTTCACTAGTCACTATAGCACAAATATTTAACCTAATTAAGCCATTTCTCTGGGAATGCCTTCTTTTTAGTACTAGAAATAGTTTTCACCTGGAGTTCTAGGTTCTGTCAATAATTGCTTTATATAAAACCTGTCTTTAAACCAGTTACAATCTCTTTCCCATGGGAAGGGATAAAATTCTAAAATGGTTAAAATGACTAAAATCTTCAACACACTTAAGCGTTTCACTCTTTAAGCTGTTAAAATTCAGGACAAGTTTCGTGACCTATCAGTCACATTGTCAGCTGATAAAGAGATTTTAACTGGTTTAAAGATAGGTTTTATATAAAGCAATTACAACATTTCACTGTGTTGATTCCAATCAAGTTTTATATTGGTTCTGTCAATAATTTTATCTAAACATCATGATCATTTCCTGGGAAATTTGCAGCTTACACTTCTAAGTTCAACTTGTGATGGGGAAATTTCATTTTCATTATCAGCCGCAACAGAAGTAGGAGTAGATGGGATGGCTCTGGAGATGACTAAGCTTGCATTGATGGCATCTGAAGACATAACAAATATTGCAAAAAAATTTTTCCCTCTCAACTAATCAATAGTGGATTGAGATGCAGTGCTTTGCTACTATGCCTTTGCAGGCTGGCATAATCCAAACTCTGCTCTGGGTAAAACTGAAGAGCAAGAATGCCACTCATGGTATGGACATTTTCTTTAAGTACTATTAAAGGTATGTCAGCTAGCTAAAACTGAATATGACAAATTGTAATCATATATTCTTCTACAATTTAATGTAAATGAAATGACCAACTCCTTTGGTTTCAGATGCCATGACTTGCAGGTGGAAGTAAACTAATTAACAATGCTCAAGTTACGGTAGACAATGAAAGCAAAATAAAGCAAATTGGGCATAAAACAAAAATAATTATTAAATATAACATTTTGTGTTGGAACCAATACAGTGAAGCAACTATTATGTTCGTAACTATCTAGTGAGTCGATTTGATAATCTTATGCTCCACTTACTGTTGAATTATGCAAAACTAGTTTTGCAGACTTTAGCCTGCATCCTCAGTTGCGAGTCGATGTTGGCTGGACTTGGTGTAGCTCTCGTGGACATTTTATGAACTTCTGGATTAATTTGTCTTCTGTTGGGATCTCACAGCTCATAGCCTTATCCTCATATTTTTTTTTTATATAAATTTTTTCCCATATTCCCAGCTCAACAAGTCGATCTGCGAATTTCAATAATTTCACTCCCATTTCTCTCTCTGATTGTACCTTATGCTTCTCCAGTGTTCCTTCAGCCTGATTCCAATGCTTCTTTTTGTTTTCCCAATATATACTTTGTTACATTCTAAACAGTTCATCTTGTATATTCCTGGCTGCTTCTCATGCGGTATTCTATCATTATCACCAGAATTGAACAGAATTTTTAGGTGAAACTTGTTCACTGGAGACAAAGTACTCCCAAACTCTGAGTATTTTTTGGAATTTTTTGGTGGCCCAAGGATGATAAGTGAATTTCATGTGGATGGTAGATTCTTTTATTGCTGTCAATGTTGTAACCTGCTTTAACCTCTTCTTTTGTTTGAATTTCTTGATTTTCTTATCTACATTTTCTTGATCAGACCCATTGAATTTTGCTGTTGTATAATATGACAGATTCTGTGTTGTATTCAAACTCATTCATAGGTATGTTAATGAGTTTATGTGCTAAGCTATTGAGAACTGCATGTTTGTGTGCTGTGGGAATGAACCCACTTGCCTTTATGTAATTCTCAGGCTGCATGTCCTTTTTGTATATTCCAAATTCCAAATTGTTACCTGTTCTTATAATCTTTAAGTCGAGAAAGGGAATCATGTTGCTTTGTTCTGTTTCGGAAGTGGATTTAATTTCTTTATCTTGTAGGTTTAGCAATTTCAAAGCATCATCAAAGAATTTCTTGTTGACCATTACAAAGATATCATCCACATATCTGTGCCATACTTTGAAAATGTATAGAAATGATGTGCATTTCTAAATTACTCATATACAAATCAGCCAGAAAAGGCGATAATGGATTCCCTATAGCTAAACCTGCTTCTTGTTTGTAAAATTCACCATTGAACTTGAAGAAATTCTGACTAATACAGTAAGTGGAGCATAAGATTTTCAAATTGACTCACTAGATAATTAATTTTTATATGCCACCTATGGTATAGATTTATCTCAATATTTGCATACATTATTATTGCTACAGTCAATGAGTGTCAAACTAGGTGGCAAAAACTTTCTATACGATCATTACTCCAGTATCCTAACAGTAATACTGCCATCAAACATCATTTAATGTGGAGTTTGTATAGTACTATTGACTGAAGCTAACATATTTGTGTGTTCAGAGTAGCTCTATCACTAGGCAAATAAACTATTGATCTCAAAGTCTCAGAGGAAAATATGGCAACTACATGCCATTGGTATATTACTCAAAGTTAGCCGCTTGGGTACATGATGAAAATAGGCAATATTACAGAGGTTGCTGATAATGAGGTCATTTTCAACAGAAAAAGCAAAATAATGTGGATGGATTGTTTCTTCATGCTTTAATTCTAGGATAATTATTAAAATGTTTTAAATGATATGGGGTCTTTAGCCAGATGAGCTCCCATCTTGATTATGGCACTGCTCCCCATCACTCACATCATTATTGCTTTCCATCTGTAGACAGTAAACTGCTAATATAAACTGAACTTTCAAAGAATTGGCAACAGTCAACTGAAACAAGATAAATTAAATAATGCACATAGTTCAACAGAAATCCATTATTACTACAAAAAATGAATGAATGCAAGTATAATCTTCATGGAATCTGTGTTAATATTATTAATTGTTAAATGTTTCATTTTTCTGGCCATTTAATTTTAAATAATAACCATTTTTTACAGATAATCATATATGGTTGATAGTTATATGCTGCTGCAATTTCTTCGCTAAGCAAATATGGCAGAAAGGAAATATAGCACAGAACTAGGTTTTAACATGTGTAAAAATGCAGAATTTGAATTGTTGAGGGCAACTAACATTTGGGTTAATTATGATAATGTGAATCAAATATAGGTTTACAGTCTTAGCTTATTAAATGAACATTAAAATAGCATCAAATGTACACGTATTAAAACAAGATAAATTCCAATTCATGTCAATTTATCTCTGAAATGTCAATATTTTGTTGCCAGTGTGAGCAGAAGCATTATCATGTGCACAAAATGCCCTCTAACCTGGTTCTTGGATTTCATTGAACACCATGCTAAGGCAGATTTCAGCAGTCACTTAGCAGTAACTGTTTTTTGATTTTCTAGAACACTGGTTGCCAGATGACCAGATATTGAAAAGAAAAATGGCTACATTTTCTTTACCACATTGCTCTTCATTTTTTCATGGGTAATAGGTCATCAGAGAAGACCCAAATGACCTAAGGCTTCAGGATTACCCAGGTAAATCCAGATTTCATCTCAAGTTACAGTGTCAGCTCTGCTCCAAGACTCCTCATTATTGAATCGTTTAAGCATTTCTTGTTACCATTCTCCTACAGAGTTTGCTATTTGTTAAACAGCGAGGGCACCCATCTTACACTTTTTTCACTCATAGATATTAGTGAGGAAATGTTAGAAGCACTTTGCCAACTCTGAATCCATGTTAACTCAAATTTATATCTTCTGTGATCATTTGTTTTTTTGTTTTGTTTTTGCTACACATGCAGGAGAAAGGTCTCTTAAAATCTGGCATAGATGCTCAAGGGATTCCATCTCATTTAAGTCCCTTTTTAAATTATACAAATTCATTACTCAAAATTGCTCTTTATCTGCAAAGCTTTGCTTATGATATTAACATCTCACAAACATCATATTGCGATTGCACAGTAGTGATGGGCAATCCAAATGAAAACTATATAATTACTTGTTAAGTCATAAACTACCATATCATTTGCTTGAAATACTAATTGGAATTTGTACAGTGAAGCTAATCATATAATTAAGATCAGTGTATGATTGAGCTGAACTACACGCGCTAATGGCTCCACTTGTTTAAATTTAGTACATGTTTCACAGATGACGGTCTGTGAAACATATACTAATTTAAACACATAAGTGGAGTCATAAGAGTATGTAGTTTGATTGTATCAAAAATGATCTTTATCATTATTTTTGTCAACATTCAATATTTTACCAAACAATTACTTCCAACCATATTTGTTCCTCTTCAAAGCAACAGCAAATACATGCTAGTAAACTAATACTGAAACTATGTTTTCTGAACTTTGTCTACATATGTGGCAAAGGCAGGTCATCTGGTCCCTGACATGAAAATATAACTGAATTGCACTCTGTGCACGTGCTATGGTAGCTAGCAGCGAGCATGATTTTTAACAATCCCATAAGCCAATAATATTATTGATAATTTATATTTTTGTAAGCAAATGTATAGTCATTGATGTCCCTTTATAATTTCCCCAACCCCCCTCCTCTCTCATATACTTAATTAACTTGTGTGCACTTTTAAAACTAAAAGCTAATTGGTAGTGTTTTTACTTTAAATGCCTTTTTAATTATTTAATGATGTGAAAACATCTCTAATTCATTTTAATGATGCAAAATTATGTAAACCTGCTTTATGTTATTTGCCCCATTTGACTGAAAATGAAAATTACTAGTAAGAAGTTTGATTCCAACAATAATTGTGCATGTTTTAATCCTCTTTATTTATTGCAATGCTGTTATTGGATGGTATTTTCCATGCACTCTGTATAAAATAATTTAGACTGGTTAAATTTATTTTACAAGATAGGATCACAACATATGTAAAACAGTGTTTTTTAGTAATAATACATATTTAACTTGCAATAAAAAACTGAGTAAAGCAGTTTACACACAATACAAAAATCTGAATAAAACATTTCACACATTACATAAACAAAATGTAAACAGTCTGGTCTATTCCTTGACTTTAGTTTCTCAATCAATAGTAGAAAACATTCGATATGTTCATCATTATCTTTACAAACCATAATGATTGGAAAGATTCGTAACTTAATAATGTGCATTAATGGATAAAGTTTGCAGCACAACTAGCCTAGGTGCTCAAGTCTCAAAAATTATCTAGTGACTGTCGCAGTGGGGCCCAGATTCTTAAATTGTAAATTATTTTGTTACTATAGCACACTAATATTTTAGGATCTTTGTCCATTTCATAATAGAAATGTGTATGAATATGTCAATTTTCTTGAGCCAGAAAATGCTTAAAACTAGCCTTAGAGTGCATATTGATTTTTGTGCAATTTGTGCTAATTAGTGCTTTATTACTTTTTTGAATTTTGAATACCTTTGCAAGTGATTTTGGGTCAGATTTCTGTTCTCTTGTTACACTTGCACCATATTACTTTGACAAGAGAGGTACAATTTGTTTTATAATGCCAAAAAAAGCACTGGTCAAACCAAGGGCAAAGTCACTGTTTAAAAAGTAAGCAGGTATGAAGAATGTTGTACGCTTAATTGGAAGGTTAATATTTGTGTTGACTGTTAAATGATAAAACTGTTGATGCAGTTTATTGATCAATCATCTGCCTCTGTCTTTCTTTCACTTTTTATGTTGTAAGCCTGTACTTAAAAATTATTAACTAGTAAAAAGTTGTGAAAGGTGCCATAATTTATGCTTTGATGAGATTCAGAAATATATGACTAACTTTATGTTATTTGTTTATATATCTTAGATGTGTTTTCTCCCTGTTTAAAAACCACCAATTTATGTAAATTAAAATAAATGACAAGACGAATCCATTTTGTGTTGCACTATTCAGTGCACGTTAAACCAGAATGGTGGAAAACTTTTAACTTTTGTGAATGTTAACTAAAGTGAACAAGTTTGGAAATTCTAAAAATCCATAGCTTGAGTTTAATGCATTTTTCGCTTGCTTGTTCTCATTTTATCAATAGAAAATCATTTACAACGGCAAAGGCAAGCAGAAACACTTAACCCGGGGAATAATGGAACTAACATTAGTTTTGACTTTTAAGTGTCGTGTTATCAGCTACTTTCAGGTCGTAACGAATAGGAAACACAACAAAGTAATTCACTCGCACCTGGACATATTACCAAGTTTTCAGTTGCAGAGAAGGTATATGCTGGAAAATCAGCTATGAGAAAGCAACTAACGAACTGTGGCGTTTCTGCTTGTAGTAAATGAACAATTTACAGAATGAGAAAAGAAGCACATCTCGAAGAAAGTTGTGCGAGCGAGACAACTTCTCGGAAAGAAAAGGGACCTGGAAAATGTTAATTCGAAGAAAATCCCAGAAATATGATGAAACTTGACAATAAATTTCAACTATCTATAAACTTTACAAGAGATCGATTTTACTTTGCTGGGTATTCTACATAGGGATTAATTAATTAAATTCATTGACCTTCTACCAACAAAGCCCCGCACGTAAGGAAAGCTCCAGGATGTGCTGTGGAAAGACTTGTGTAATAATCGGAGTAGAGAAGTGAAACTTTTCAAAATACGCTGTTTTTGAATGTATTTGACAGTATTAAAACAAAATGTTTCGTAATGCACTCTCACAACTAAGTGCACATTGCGGTAATAATTAGAAGTTCAACACACTAAAGTACGGCATTTAAAATTTCGCAGGATGAGCGTAATTATTCAAAATTTACTCCAAAATAGAATGACCAGATTCACACCCATTAAAAAAGAAGTACAAAAAGGACATTCGAAAAAAAAAAAAAAAAAAAATATTCTTTGACTAGTACACTCAAAATATCTATTTTATGTAGAATGTTTATGATAAAAATAATTGTTTCGCAGCTACATATAATAGGCAAGGAAAATTAAAGCTAAATATTAAGTCATCAAAAGACTCAGTGTTATTTTGGGCACAATGGGTCTTTTAAAGGCCTATTTGCAGGGCTCTCATAGGTTCAGTATCTTCCTATCCATTCAATTTGAATTTAATATTACTTGTAATGTGTTTAAGAGCTCTGTTTTACCTGCCTTCTCACGCCCTGAAATAAATAGGACACTGATGAGATGTTATAGAGCGTCCGTAAATAAAATAAATAAACAAAAAGGTATTTTCTGATCGCAGAATATTTACTGGTTAAACTTGCATTGCCGTTTTGAATATACGAAAGTTATCTAACTTTAGAACCATGTGACCCAGTACGTATAAAGAACACACAAATCAAACTACATTGGCACCTCGATCCGCTTTACTAGCTTCGGTGAGTAAAGAGTATATTCTGTTGATTCTGCTACCACTTTAAGAGGCAAATTATTTTCTAAAAAGACGTTGAAAGAAATAATTTCAAAATTTCAGGCACATAGGTGACGAAAAGGAGGACATTTCAGGATTAAAATGATCGCCCCCTCCCCGAACAAATGTATAAAAAGGAGGACATCTGGTCACCCTGCTCCAAAACAAGTTAAATTAGCATTAAACAAAATTTACATGAAGATGCATTACAATATTACCTTCTCGGAAAGTAGACAAAAGGAAAGTTCCCAGTGATTTCACCCAAAAGTACTAAGTGGTTTCGTTATTTACTTTCACAAACCAATGTATAATGCGATATAAATCACAACCTCAAAAATTATACAAAAGAGATGCTTCCAAATATTACACAAAAACACGGAAGAAAGCTTTTCTCGTTTACATTCACAAATTTAAACAAATATTGTAACATTACAATCTCTGAGTTTTCAGAAATTACATACAAAAAACGAACAAATAAATACAGAAGTAGTCCGTGTTTTTGAAGTAGTTCGGTATCTACAGCCTATTAGAACCAATTGCGACTTTACAAGGTAACGGCTAGGAAACATCGAGGATGGGGGAGGAAAAGGAAAGGTAAATTTGATACCTATATAAAACACGTGACAACAAAAGAATATTCGGAAAACTCGTGAAAGCTTTAGGCTTTGTATATAACGGCGTAGAAACAAGGACGTTTTCTAATTGAAGCCCCGACATAACCGAAAGGACATTGTTATCTTCAAACAATGAAAAAATACGATGAAATGTGAATTCACTCCATTACACAAATGGAAATGTTTAACAAAGTGATAAGTTCTATGAGTGTATCAAATAAGAGCTTTTGATAGCTCAAGGGGTGAAATGGAGTTTTATAATTAAGAGAATGAATTCTGATCATTTCAAGAAATGCATATCAATGTAAGTGCACCAAAAGAGAATATTGTCCCTGATAATGTTTCACATCTCAATAAATCACCATTTAAGTGTTTAAAGCATACATAGTCATGGCTTTTATTATTATTATTATTATTATTATTATTATTATTATTATTATTATTATTATGACTGAGGTTTGTAGCAGCAAGCAATAAAGAGAAAAGAGATGTGCAAGGTGCAAGTCACACATTTTCTTGGAATATGGTTCCAAGACGGAGACTGCTGGAAGTTGAGGATTGCTGCTAAACAGAAACACTACGAACAGTGTGATTTGTAACTGCAATGCAGATCTCATGCTTACAATAGCGGGACCATACCACCGGGGTCCGGCAGCCAGCTACCCCTACTGATAATGAGAAATAATTCCTGTAGGATGCACAATTCCGTATGGGCGTGAAGTTACCTGACTACTTGTTACTGATGAACTGACAAAACAAACCCCTCTTAGCTTGCACAGTAGCCAAATAGGTGCTAACGTGTTTTCCCAAACTCGTGGGCGCCCTGCTCATATCTGCTGCTCCTGTAGACTCATTCTGTATATTTCTCTGAAAGGACTAACAGCCCTTTTCTCATACTCCATCAGAACACTGCTCTCTCTGTACTATGTCCCCTTGGAAGGGAGCCACAATACATCTGCAGTGAGCAAACCTCTAAGGGATAGAATGGTTACTGTTAACCAAAGGTCAATAGCTCCAGCAGCGGCCTGATGTCTGAGGACGATATTCTCAACCCAAAAAAAAAAAAAAAAAACAACGCGCATTTCCGAGTTTAGTGGAATCAGCACAGTATGTCACGGTCAACCAAGTGTTCTTAATGCCTCAACTGTATTGGTGCACTTCGATGTCTGAGATGTGATGACAACCTCTTGACTACCCGCTATGATAAGGTTGCCGGACTGCCTCAACTGCAAACAACAGCTTATGGTCATTTATAATGTCCAGAGCGTCTCCGTCTAAACACTGGACAATGGGATGCAGCTTCATCTCACTTGCTTGAACGGAATTAAACCTTTGTTCGAAAAATAAAGCAGGCTCGACCATTTACGAAATCCATAACAGATAGTGCCAGAAAATGCCGCGCCTACTATTCCGAAGAAGTCGTCTGCACAACCGACTAGCCAGCCACTACCACCGACTTCAATCACGGCCAAAACTCGTTCATAGGACCCGAGGTTTACATTCTCCGCAGTGAGGCAATGCAGAAGAACTCAGAAGTCTGACTCCACATGTGCCTTGTGGTACAACGATCATGAGGCTGGTATCGACACTGGCGATCGAGGTCCTTAAGGCATGGACTCATAAGTGCAAGTTTTGGATCCCGCCAGGACCGTTCTCTTGACTTTTTTCCCCCAGGTTTTCCTCATTCCTCATAAATTGCAAATGCCAGGGAGGTATCCTATACTTAAGCCTGAAACGCTTCCTTAAAATATTCCTTTCCCAATTTATCATTTCATCTTGTGTATAATCAGTGTCCACCGCCTGTGGGCCTCAGTTATAAAAACGGGCGTTAAGGACTATGAATAAATAAATGAGCTCGTTATACATCCTACCCCGAATACCGGCATCTTTAGGAT